>JAWHQI010000153.1:3756647-5008863 GCA_033032865.1 Dactylorhiza incarnata | reverse complement strand
CCATCAAGCATAGGTCTTCTTGCCTAGATTCTTCATTGTCACTCTTAGAGGATGAACTATCCTCAGAGTTTGTTTCACTCCAGACTTCTGCAATGAAGCCTCTTTCTTTCTTCTTCCCCTTTTTCTTCAGATCTTTCTTTTTCAGATCCTTTTCTATTTCAGCATTCTCTGGACATTCTGGGGCAATGTGTCCAGGTTTCCTGCAAGAATATCAAATAATTTCTTTAGTGGGGGGTTTTGTCATACCTTGGTTTTGACTCCCTCCTTTTTGATCCATCTGTCTTGACCCATTTCTTAAATCTTCTGGCCAAGAAACTGAATAATTCTTCTTCAGTGACAGGGGTTCCTTCTTCTGTTGCCTTTAGAGCAATGTTCCTGCTTTTTGAGGAAATTGGAGTGTTTTCTCTTCTTTCCTTCTCCTCTCTAGTTTTCAGCAACTGCTCATAGGATCTGAGTTTTCCTAAGAGAGCATCTGTTGAGATCTCTTTTTGTCCTCTTGTGTCTCTTATTGCCCATATTCTTGAGTCCCATGAACTAGGGAGACTCATTAGCAATTTGTCATTAATCTCAGTGAGAGAGATTTCTCTATCCAAGTCTCTTAGTTGATTGATGATCAGACTGAATCTGTCATACATTTCAGAGATGCTTTCTTCAGCCTTCTTTTGGAAGTTCTCATATTGAGAGATCAATAGAGCCTTTTTATCTTTCTTTTCATCAGCACTTCCTTCCACCATCTTTGTGAGAGCATCCCAAAGTTCTTTGCATGATTCACAGTCAATAACCTTTTGAAAAATGTCATCTGAGAGAGTTGAGACAAGTATGTTCATGGCCTTTAGATCATTTGTTCTTGCCTTCTTTTCATCTTCTATCCACTCAGATCTTGGAACAAGTGTTTGTGTGACATTGCCATTTGCATCCTTTCTATAAGGCTTTGGGGGACCTGTCATAGTAATATCAAACAAGTCAGCATCAATGGAATTCATATAAATTCTAATTCTTGTTTTCCAAACTGCAAACTTTTCAAGATTGCACATTGGAGGTCTGGTGGAAGCATAATCTTTGATTTGTGCCATATGATAAAATAGTTTTGAAAAATATATATATATATAAGAGGTAAGATCTTTTTGATCAAGGAGTTATCCTTTTTAGATCAACCTAGCTTTGATACCAATTGAAAGTGCACAGTTAACCTCACTAGAATTCTCTAGAGGGGGGGGGGGGGGGGGTGAATAGAGATTAAAAATATTTTGTGCAAAGTTAATATATATATATGTGTATAATCACAGATTAGAGCTTCCCACACACCAACAAGAATAAAACAAGAAAATAAAGTAAATGCAAGAAAATAAATCACAGCACAACACAAGAAAATATAGTGGTTCCCCAAACTTTGGGTAGTCCACTCTTCTACCCCCTTGGTAGGAATTCACTATCTTGTACTGAGTCTTTTGATAAGGAGACTCTTAGAACCACCCTGAGTCTTTTGACAAGGAGACTCTTAGAACCAACTGAGTCTTTTGACAAGGAGACTCTTAGAACCAGTACACTGAATTTTTTGAAGAGAGATTCTAAAAACTCTTTTACAATGTTAGATGTAAGAAAGAAAGCAGGAAAGATATAAGGACAAGAATGAATCTTCTTCCTAGCAAGAAGATTGGAAGCACAAGAAGTGAATTGAATCTTTCTTCTATAGAGAGAAGAAGATTTGCAGACTTTCTCTCTTTGTGAGAGCTATCAGATTTTGCAGCAGTGTGATTTCAGAAGCAGAAGAAGAAGAAGTGGTTGAATGTTGCTGCAGAGCTTTTTCTCAATTTCTCTCTTTTCTCTTGGGAGCTTTTCCTCTATTTCAAAATGTATGTGGTGGATCACTCAACTGTCATTTTCTGCCGACCTCCTCTTTATTTATAGCTCTGTGTATTCAAAATAATGCTATAGGAGGATAATTAATTAGCAGTCAGAAAAATAGAAAGATGAAAATGTTTCCATAATATTTATTTCTATAGAAGGAAAGAACCAATTCAGATTTCAAATAATATCCAAATAAGTTAAATCAAATTAGCCAAGAATCAGATATAAGGAAAGAATGATTCAGAACGGCTATAAAATATTGACACTTATTCCATATAAATCAGATCTATTGAAAGAAGGAAAGAGATCTGGCGCATATTTAAATTCTGTCATGGAAATCGACGTGCGTCGATTACTATTCGACGCAAGCGTCGAGAGCATCCATTCTTGACGTCGAGAGAAGAATAAGGAAGGTGCGTCGACTGAGGTGCGTCGACTTCATTAGATGCGTCGACTAGAAATCAGAGTGGCGTCGACTAGACTTACGTCGAAATCTTCCTAGAGTTACTTCGACTCAACCTGAAGGAAACATCGAATACTATTCGATGCATATTTACTTAGCCTTGTTTTTTTTTCATTCTTAGAATTCATTTCTAGGGGTTAATAGAAATCATTTTCCCATTAACAGTGGTTCAAACTGAGGAGTGGGAGACATCATGTACGAGATGCTTGCAGGAAATCAGTGATCGACAGACATGGCAGTTCCCTTGGTGGTTTCGTGCCTGGAATCTCATGCAAAGAGGTGGTGGAATTCACTACTAGACACCACCTATACTGGATTGGAGGCGGCTGACGTCTCATGGGATGAGTTCAAGATGGCACTACTGGAGCACTACATACCGCAGTCAGCGAGGGATGAGCTAGAAGACAGATTCCTGTAGTTGAGACAGGGTAGCAAGACAGTGGTGAAAGTATCACTAGGAGTTCACACACCTAGCCCAGTTTGCGGACTCCTATCTGTTGGATGATGTAGGCTACGCAAAGAGATTCTACAAGGGCCTCCGTGATGAGCTGAGGCAGGCACTTCTCTTTGTTTTCGACGACAGTATGGACAAGATCTTGGAGATGTCCAAGAAGCTGGAAGTCGACCAGCACATTGTTCGAGGTAGGAAGAGGCCGACAGAGGACCAGGGAAGGAGTGGCAGCAGAGACCAGCAGAAGGGTCGTTACATTGGGGAGAGAAGAATGGAGGACCGACCCCACCAAAAGGAGAGGCAGGAGCAGAGTGAGTAGGTAGTGTTGGCTCCGCAGCCTCTGCAAAATGCAGGAGGTGCCGAGGATAGGAGGAGGTGGTCCACCTCCCCCACAGGAGTGCTACCACTGTCATCAGCCGGGCCACATTCAGAGGAACTGCCCTCAGAGGAATGCACCACCAACACTACAGGCTGCCCGACCGGCCCAGCATTTCGGGGGCCAAGGATGTGGTCGAGGCCGTGGATTTCAGGGCGGAGACCAGAGACAGAACATGGACCAGATGTATGCCCTGGACCTAGCTCATCCCCGGAACCCCGCAAGGGTGATTACAGGTACTTTTAATGTCTTTTTGTTATGTTCATTAGTACCTAGCAACCTTAGCATTGAACCAAACAAACAAAAATCACCCAGGTATAGTACTCGTCTGCGGCAAGCCCGCATACACTTTATTCGATATGGGTGCCTCACACTCGTTCGTCTCGAAAGAATTCGTGGATGATCTGGACCAAGTCCAGCACTTCGAGGGCATCTACAGGAGGGTGCGATTCCCGGACGAATCATAGATAGTAACAAATGCAAAGTGCAGTATGGACGTAGAGATTGGAGGGAAGCTGTTCGAAGCGCCGGCGACGCTCTTGAAGATGAAAGACTTCGACCTGATCCTGGGCATGAACTTGCTGCATGGGAACCAGGCAAGGATTGATTGCCCGACAAGGAGGATTGTCCTAAAGCATGAGGACATGGAAATAGTAGTCGAAGGTATCAGACCCCCCTCCCGTCTCTTATTATCATCTATTCAGGCCGTCAAGGCCCATATACAGGAAGATGAAGTAAGCCAGGTGTTGTTCGAGGCGATCGAGGCAAAGGATTCTGTGGCCAGCATACCAGTAGTACAAGATTTTGCCGACGTATTCTCGTAGAAGCTGTCTGGGCTTCCACCGCACCGCAAGAAGGATTTTCAGATCTAGCTAGTGTCGGGGGATAAGCCGGTATCTAGAGCTCCTTATCGGATGGCCCCGAAAGAGCTAACAGAGTTTTGGAGCCAGCTGTAGGAGCTGGTGGAAGTTGGGTTCGTCAGACCGAGTTCCTCGTCTTGGGGAGCTCCGGTGTTATTCATAAAAAAGAAGGATGGGTTGCTCAGATTGTGCATCGATTACAGAGCACTGAACCGGCTGACGGTTCGGAATATGTATTCGCTACCAAGGATCGACGAGCTATTTGACCAGCTAGAGGGATCCCACAACTTCTCAGAGCTAGATTTGAGGTCAGGGTATTATCAGCTGCGGATTCAGGAGGAGGACGTCCCAAAGATGGCTTTCAGCAGCCAATATGGACTATATGAGTTCACGGGGATGCCCTTCGAGCTCACGAATGCACCATCAACATTTATGGGTTTGATGAACCGGGTGTTCGAGCCTTATCTCGACATCTTCGTCATCGTGTTCATTGAGGACATCCTCATCTATTCGAGGATGGAGGAGGAACATGCACGACATATGGCACTAACGTTGGAGAAGCTTCGGGAGCACCGCTTGTATGCGAAGTTCACCAAGTGTCAGTTTTGGCGGAAGGAGGTGGCCTTCCTAGGTCATATTATCAGTGGAGCCGGTCTAGCAGTGGATCCAGCGAAGATCCAGGCAGTACGGGATTGGCCACCGCTGAAGATGGCCACCGACAGGCGGAGCTTCTTGGGACTTGCCGGTTATTACCGAAAGTTTGTACAGGGGTTTTCCCAGATAGCCCTCCCGCTCACATCCTTGACGAAGAAGTATACTGCATTCATTTGGATGCCGCAGTGCGAGGCGGCCTTCCAGGAGCTAAAGGGTTGGCTTACGACGGCCCCATCCTTGCCCTTCCGTTGGGAAAGGAAGGATTCCAGGTGTATACAGATGCGTCCCACCAAGGGATGGGTGTCGTTCTGATGCAGAACGAGCACGTGATAGCATATGCTTCCCACCAGTTGAAGAACCATGAACAGAATTACCCGGTGCATGACTTGGAGATGGGAGCAGTCCTGTTCGCTCTGAAGATCTAGCGGCACTACCTCTATGGCGTCCAGTGCGACATATTTTCAGATCACAAGAATTTGAAGTACGTGGATACGCAGAAGGAGCTGAACATTCGACAGAGACGCTGAGTGGAATTCTTATCCGACTACCAGTACACGATTCATTACCACCCAGGGAAGGAGAATGTGGTGGCCGACGCACTGAGCAGGAGAGCTACCACGTCGGGAGCAGAGCCCCAGTTGATGGCCATGGAGCTAGTACGGATGTTCGAGGACATGCAGATCTCCTTAGTATCCGAGGATGATCCAGGGCTTTATGAGGAGTACCTGGCGGCAATGAGTACCACGTATGACATCCGAGACTGCATCAGGGATGGACAGAGGCAGGATGCCACGCTAGAGCCGATATTCAGAGCCTTGGAGGCAGGCTCAGCCGGAGATTATTTGTTGAAGGACGACCTGTTGAGTTTTAGAGGCCGAGTATATATACTGGCAGGGGGTCGGATTCGGGAGGACATCATGACAGAGGCTCATTGCAGTAGGTATTTGGTGCACCCGGGTATCACCAAAATGACCACAAACATGAAGAGGACCATGTATTGGCCGGGCATGAAGAGGGATATCACTTATTTTGGGACCCACTGCGCGTCTTGCCAGCTCGTGAAGGCAGAATGCAAGAACCCGACTGGACTATTGCAACCACTCCTGGTGCCGGAGTGGAAGTTCGACAACATCGCGATGGACTTTATACACGGTCTTCCACGATCACATGCGGGGAAAGACTCGATATGGGTGATCGTCGATAGATTGACGAAGGTGGACCGATTCATTCCAGTCAGAAAGGACACTCTGGTCGGTGATTTGGTATGAAGGTTCATGGAGCCGTTTGTCCAATAACATGGCGTGCCTAGGACGATTGTGTCGGATCGGGATGGACCATTTACATCGAGGGAGTGGAGAGCGGTGCAGGCCTACCTGGGCACCCGACTGACGTTTAACACTGCATTCCACCCTCAGACATATGGGCAAACATAGCGTACTAACCGGACCGCGGGGAGCCATAGGAGAGGCTGTTGCCGTTAGTCAAGTTCTCATACAACAACAGTCACCAGGCCAGTATAGGCATAATACCCTATGAGGCATTATACGGACGGAGATGCTGGACCCCATTATCTTTGATCCAGGATGAGGACCCCAAGGCACTTGGCTCAGAGTTTGTGCAGGACATGGTGTAACATCCCCCAAACAACTAGACGCCTAAGATGGTTTTGTCATGACTAGGTCATGACAAAACCATAGAAAGAGCTTAAGACCATGTGAGCTTGGATGAGAAGGAGAAATCCCAGTTGTCTGCATATAGCAGTTTTCAGATACCTAGCCCAGGGTTGGACTTTAGGGCCTTTCCTTGAACCTAGACTCCATCATAATATCCCTAACCCATTAGGGGTCTCCTTGGAGCACTAGGGACTTATTGAGTTCAACCAAAGAGGCCAATTTGGCCTAAGTAAACCTTAACCCTAAATTGGTCAAACTAACTCAATTAGGGTCAATTGGCCTCCACCATGCCAAATTGACCTTGCCCCTACCCTTATAGGGACATTAGGAACTTAATGGACCAAAAAGCCCCATCATGGGTCCACCGATTTGGCCATTTTGATCAAAGTCAACCCTAGCCCTATTTTGGTCAAAGTGGCCTATTATGGGTCAATTGACCCTCACCTTGTCAAATTGACCCTACCTAGACCTTCCTAACCCTTAAGGAAGGCCAATGGGTGACTAGCCACCCATTGGGGTCAACCTAAATGGTCAAATTGACCAAAGTCATCATTATGCTATATTTAGGTCAAAATGACTTATTTTGACCTAATCAAGCCCAATTCACTTGGGCTAGACCCAATTGAGGTGGTCTACCACCTAATGGGGTTGGGTGCTACTGATGTGGACATTCAATTTCAGAAAAATCGGTCAGGAGAGAGAGAGAACCCAATTTGGAAGAGAGAGAAAGAAGGGGGAGTTAATGGAGAGGAAGAGGAAACCTTCCATCTCCTCCAATAATGGCACCATTCATCTCCCCTTGGGGAGAGGAGGAGTTTTCAACCCTTCCCCGACCACATTGATGTCCAAATTCACTCCCTAAATGAAACCGAAATCTTCACTAATGGCCATTAATGGCAATCCGAGTAACTCCTCCCCCTTAGCCTCAATTGACCCCTTTAACATCTTCAGAGGTTGGAAAGGAGTGAAACCCCCCCTCTTCCCCGAAGAAATCGAGCACTAGAAGATAGGATTGACATGGCGCCAGAAGCTCCACCTCCGACCATGGTGAGTCGCCGGAATACGCGCCACCAAGCCCCCACACAGGTCCGATCCGCCTCCTGTCCCTTAGTGCTAGATCTTATCATAATTTGGGTCTTGATCCGAGCTCAATTGGGCTCAGATCATGCTTCTGAAAGGGCTCGTTTCGAGTTCTCTTTACTCTCCTCTAAACTCTGATTCCGACCACCTCCGGCAGGCCAACCACCCCCTATCGTCGGCCACCACCTCAACGGAGGTGGTGGTGGCATTGGCTGGCCGGGAAGCGGCACAGGTGGCCGGGAAATCATCCTACAAAGAAGCCCAGGACGGGCTGTCGCGCGCCGTCCATCCCTTGGGGACGATGACTGCGAGCTGTCGAATTTTGCCGTGATTAGTTATTCGTAGATTTACGTGATTATGTTATATGTTATAATGTTATTTCATTTTGAAGAAGTTCATCGAACTGAACCCAAAGTTTGTCGAATGGAATTTTTTTGTCGAACACACTCTGGTGTTCCTCGAACTGAGAGTTGAGTTCGTCGAACCGACCCCGAGGTTCGTCGAACGGAATTAATTCACCGAAATAATAGTTGAGTTCGTCGAACTGAACCCGGAGTTCGTCGAACGGAATTTGTTTGTCGAACACACTCTGGTGTTCGTCAAACTAATAGTTGAGTTCGTCGAACCAACCCCGATGTTCGTCGAACCGAATTAATTCACCGAATTAATAGTTGAGTTCATCGAACTGAACCCGGAGTTCGTCGAACGGAATTCGTTTGTCGAACACACTCTGGTGTTCGTTGAACTGATAGTTGAGTTCGTCGAACCGACCCCGAGGTTCGTCGAATGGAATTAATTCACCAAAATAATAGTTGAGTTCGTCGAACTAAACCCGGAGTTCGTCGAACGGAATTCGTTTGTCGAACACACTCTGGAGTTCGTCGAACTGATAGTTGAGTTCGTCGAACTGAACCAGGAGTTCGTCGAACGGAATTAATTCGCCGAACTGATTTAATTTGTCGAACTGAATTAATTTGTCAAACAAAGATCGGATTTCGACGGGCACACTGAAGCACGGCGTTCGTCGAACGCAAAACAGAGTTCGTCGAACGTAGGTTGGATTTCGTCGAACGCAAATCATATTTCATCGAACGCAGACTTGTATTTTATTTTAATCATTAGAAATACTAGAACCACTCATATGAAAAAGTGCCCAACATAAAGGTTGTAGCACTTGGAGTCTGCTTTATTTTAAAATTAATTTCACCCCAAAAGGAGTTCTGTAGCTCCCTGTAGGTCCATTTTGGTGGGACTGGTCTCTAGTGTAGGACAGCCACCATTTCTTGAATAACTTTTGATTGGTTTATGGGATTGACTTGAAAATTGAAACATAGGCTATTTACACCTACCCACATATCATACCCAAAGATGGGAATTTTAGGAGAAATTGTTTCTAAGGTTTTTGTAATAATTTCATAAATTAAATATTAATTAATTATTTCGTCAAATGACCTCCAATGCCCTCCAAATTTTGGTGGGTACTTCTTAGGGTTATCGCCTGACCCTGGTAAAAATCTCAGCCAAATTGGGGCTGATTTAGTTTGGAAATTGGTTAACCCAAGTTGGGTTTTATTAGGTCAAAATTAGGGCATGGTGTTTATCTTGGGATATTGTGGTCAAATCTCCTCACCATGAGGTGAAACCTTGGCCACTGGTTTAGAGTCACTCAAAACACCCCCATGAGTGGTTTGGGGTGGTGTGGAGGTGGGCATGCCTTAGAACCCTAGTCTTACCCCTTGGGGTGCATATAGAGCTTTGTGAAGGACATGTGGTTAAAAGCTATAGAATGGCCATGGAGCCTAGGGGATACGTTCATGGAATGTATTTATGCCCTAGGGATTTTTAAGAGAATTTTAGGAGAACTTATTCGCCCTAAATTAGGTCATAACACCTTTAGGTAAACTTCTTGTAAGAGATATTCACATGCATAAATGATCCTGGATGAAGATGAAATCTTGGTGGTGCCTTTATAATCATAATTTTGATCCCCGGTAATTTTTGTAAAATTTATTTAATGATTTAACTAGTATTTCATTATCAAGGCACCTATTTTGTCTTAATTTTAAGAAATATTGATAAGGGTCCAAAACTCTCTGGAAAAATGTCCAACTTGGTGATAGGGCATTTCAGAGCACTAGAAAGCTTTGTGAATTTTTATATAATTTTTGGAGGTTGTTATCAGTAGGATACCTCACAACATGTGCAAATTAGGAATTATTTGGATTAATTATTTCAGTGAGGAAATTAATTTCATAAATTGTGAAACTCTGTAATTAAGCTTTTCTGGACAGAATAGAGGCTTGGTAATTTTTCTATAATTTTGGCATAAGTATTCTTGGTAGTTCCTTCATAAATCTTCAAGTTTGGATAGAAGTTAAATATTAAAAATAGAGGACATTTCCTTACCGTAAAATTGTGATATTCATTATTTACAGTTATTTTTGCATGATATATTTACCCTAATTTTATGAGAGTCATGTCATAAGAATACCTTACACATCATTCATACTTGGCAAATATTGGAGAAATTTAAATAAATGCTAAAATGTTGAGGAAAAATATGATTCTTTGTATTTAGTCTTATAATGCCATGATAGAGCTCCAGTAAATATCTTGAGTCAGTTGGATGAATATTTGGAGTACCTCTACTTGTAAGCTTCATATAGTTAGTTTGCTTTGCGTTTAGTAAAACGGTGAAACTTAGGTGTTTAGTGGCCTACTAGGTGGAATTGGTTTGTAGGTGCTGTGCATGGTCAGGTTGAAGAGGATGAGGTCACCAAAAGGAGTTTAGGAGATAAGAGTGCTAGGTGGGCTAAGGGTAAGGTCGTGCTTGGGATTGACGAAAGATCGTCTTTCCCCTAGCGTGTCATAAACCACCTAGGGTTAATACAAGTGAAAACACAAGTGGCTTAGGCATATGGGTAGATACGCGTAATATTAAATGTCTTGAGATAGGGAGCCTTGGGGTGTCCGCGAGTATTTATGTAGTGAGGATTTGATGTATCGGGCAAGAGCCCTTGTTATTTCTGTCTTTGATTTCAGTTATGATTATGCGGACATCTTTTTATGATAGTTTATTTATATGCGATGTGGACTTGGCTTCTATAAGTTTGTTGTAAGCTTAACTTCTTTGTGATTGATAAGGCCGGCAGGATCAGCGTTTTGAAGTGTCGACCTTCCCGAGTGAGGGTGTCACCGCAAAATGGCGGTTCTGGGCATAAGACCTCGGAGTTGAAAAAGAAAATAAAAATGGGGTCTTACAAAGTGGTATCAGAGCATACCTCGATCCGGAGAAAGAAAAGAAGTCCACAAACCCTGGGCCACCCCGCGCAAGCTTAGTTTGAGGACAAACTAGCAGCGGAACCAATGGTGTGACCATAAGGGAAATCACATGAAAAGTCCACTTCTAACTGAATATTCTTTAGCTAAGTCCCTTACGCGCATAATTTTCTTGTGTAGCCCGCGACGAACCCTACACCGCGGCATGGAGTTCCACTGACTCCAAACGCCGTTCCACCACCACCGGCTCCTACTCCGTTCCAGCAGACGGAGATGGGGCAAACACTGACAGCCATACTAGAGACATTCAGGGCACAGTAGGCACCGACTCCTCATCAAAACCCTGGGGCCAACTGGCTGAGCATCTTCCGAGGCCTCTCCCCCATCATATCTAGCGACGGAGGCAGTTGTGAGGACTGAGGAGTGGGTGGACTTCATGAAGGAGATGCTGACAGGGATTCAGTGCCCGACAGATATGGAGGTGCCACTGGTTGTCTCATGATTGAAGTCTCATGCAAAGAGATGGTGGAAGAGGTTCCTAGACATAGCATTTGCAGGACTGGAGGTTGCAGATATTTCTTGGGATGAGTTCAAGGCAGCACTGCTGGAGCATTTTGTGCCGCAGTCTGCAATAGATGAGCTGGAAGACAGGTTCCTGCAGTTGAGGCAGGGGAGCAGGACAGTCCTAGAGTATCACCGGGAGTTTACCCATCTATCCTGGTTTGCAGTTTCGTATTAGCTGGACGACACAGGATACGCAAAGAGGTTCTACAAGGGCCTTCATGACGAATTGAGGCAGGCCCTCTTCTTCATCTCTGACGCCAGTATGGCTAAGATCTGGAGATGTCCAAGAAGATATAAGCCATCCAGCACCTTGTTCGAGGAAGGAAGAGTCCGGCAGAAGACCAGGGACGAGGAGGCAGAAGGGACCAGCCGAGAGGTCGAGATGCTGGGGAAGGAAGGACAGAGGTCCGACCCCGCCAGGAGCAGAGCCAGGAGTAGAGGGAGTCGGTAGTGTTGGCTCCTTAGCCTCTACAGATGCAGGAGATGCCGAGGATTGGAGGAGGTGGGCCACCTCTGGAGTGCTACCACTGCCGCAAGACTGGCCACATCCGGAGGAACTGCCCTCAGAGAAATGCACCACCAGCACTACAAGCTGCCCCTCAGGCCCATCATTTCAGGGGCCGGGGACGTGGATGAGGCCGTGGATTTCAGGGCGGAGATTGGAGGAAGAACAGGGAGCAGATGTATGCCCTGGACCTAGCACAGCCTCGGTACCCCGCAAGGGTCATTACAGGTACTTTTGATGCCTTTTGTTTTATGATTCATTAGTACGTAGTAAACCTTAGATTTACCTTAGCATTAAACCAAACAAACAAAAACCACCCATGTATAATACTCATCTGCGGCAAGCCCGCATACACTTTATTCGATATGGGTGCCTCTCACTCGTTCGTCTCGAAAGAGTTTGTAGATGATCTGTGCCAAGTACAACACTTCGAAGGCATCTACAGGAGAGTGCGATTCTCGCAAAGTGCAACATCAATGTGGAGATTGGAGGGAAACTATTCGAAGCGCCGATGACACGCTTGAAGATGAAGGACATTGATCTGATCTTAGGCATGACCTGGCTGCACTGGAACCATGCAAAGATTGACTATCCGGCAAGGAGGATTGTTCTAAAGCTTGAGGATGGTGAAGTAGTAATTGAAGGTACTAAACCCACCTCTGGTACTTTTTATCGTTAGTTCAGGTCGTCAAGGCCCACCTGCAGGGAGACGAGGTATATCAGGTGCTCTTCGAGGCAACGAAAGTCAAAGACTCGGTGTTAAATATCCCAGTCATGCGAGATTTTGCTGACGTATTTCCAGAGAAACTACCCGGACTACCTCCGCACCGTGAGAAGGATTTCCAAATCCAACTAGTGCCGGGGGATAAGCTGGTATCTTGGGCCCCCTACCGGATGGCCCCGAAGGAGCTGGTGGAATTTCGGAGCTAGCTACAGGAGCTGGTGGAAGCAGGGTTCGTTAGGGCGAGTCCCTCACCTTGGGGAGCTCCGGTGTTGTTCATGAAGAAGAAGGATGGGACGCTCAGATTGTGGATCGACTATAGAGCCCTGAACCGGCTGACAGTTTGGAATACGTATCCGTTACCAAGGATCGATGAGCTTTTTGACCACCTGGAGGGAGCCCACTGCTTCTCGAAGTTGGATTTGAGATCAGGGTATACTCAGCTGCGGATCTAGGAGGAGGATATCCTGAAGACGGCTTTCAGCAGCCGATACAGATTACATGAGTTCACGGTGAAGCAATTCAGACTCACAAATGCACCTTCAGCATTTATTAGCCTGATGAACCGGGTGTCTGAGCCTTATCTCGACATCTTCGTCATCGTGTTCATCGACGACATCCTCATCTATTCAAAGTTAGAGGAGGAGCATGCGCGACATTTGGCACTAACATTGGAGAAACTTCAGGAGCATCGTCTGTATGCGAAGTTCAGCAAGTGCCAATTTTGGCTAAAGGAGGTGGCCTTCCTTGGCCATATTATCAGTGGAGCTGGTCTAGCAGTGGACCCAGCGAAGATCCAGGCAGTACGAGATTGGCCACCGTTGAAGACGGCCACCGACGTGAGGATTTTCTTGGGACTTGCCGGCTACTACCAGAAGGTCGTGCAGGGGTTTTCACAGATAGCCCTCCCACTCACATCCCTGACGAAAAAGGATGCTGCTTTTACATGGACGCCGCAGTGTGAGGAAGCCTTCCAGGAGTTGAAGGGTCAACTTACTACGACTCCCATCCTTGCCCTTCCATCGGGGAGGGAAGGATTCTAGGTGTACACGGATGCGTCATACCAGGGGATGGGTGCCGTCCTGATGCAGAATGGGCACGTGATAGATTACGCCTCCTGCCAGTTGAAGAACCACGAGCGGAATTACCCGGTGTATGACTTGGAGATGGGAGCAGTTATGTTCGCTCTCAAGATCTGGCGACACTATCTCTACGGTGTCCACTGTGACATATTATCAGATCACAAGAATCTGAAGTATGTAGATACGCAGAAGGAGCTGAACATCCGGCAGAGGCGATGGTTTGAGTTCTTATCAGATTATCAGTACACGATGCATTACCACCCAGGGAAGGCAAACGTAGTAGCGGATGCTTTGAGCAGGAGAGCTACCACGTCAGGAGCAAAGCCCAAGCTGATGGCCATGGAGCTAGTATAGACGTTCGCGGACATGCAGATCTTTTTAGTATCCGAGGACGATCCGGAATTATACGAGGAGTATTTAGCGGCGATGGGTACCACTTACGACATTCGAGACCGCATCAGGGATGGGCAGAGGCAAGATGCCAAGCTAGAGCCGATTTTCAGAGCCTTGGAGGCAGGCTCAGCTGGAGACTATTCGTTGAAGGACGACCTGTTGAGTTTTAGAGGCCGAGCATATATACTGGCAGGGAGCCAGATTCGGGAAGACATTATGATAGAGGCTTATTGCAGTAGATACTCCGTGCACTCGGGTATCACCAAGATGACGGCGGATCTGAAGAGGACTATGTACTGGCCGAGTATGAAGAAGGAAATCACCTATTTTGTGACCCACTGCGAGTCTTGCCAACTCGTGAAGGCGGAGTGCCGGAACCCAGCTGGGTTATTGCAGCCGCTCCCGGTACCGGAGTGGAAGTTCGACGACATCGCTATGGACTTTATACACGGTCTTCCCCGATCTCGTGTGGGGAATGACTCAATTTGAGTGATCGCCGACATATTGACGAAGGTGGCCAGGTTCATTCCAGTCAGGAAGGACGATCCAGTCGGTGTTTTGGTACAGAGGTTTGTGGAGCAGTTTGTTTGATATCATGGTGTGCCGAGGACGATCGTGTTGGATCGAGATGGACAATTTACGTCAAGGGAGTGGGGAGCAGTGCATGCCTACCTAGGCACCCGGTTGACTTTTAGTATGGCTTTCCACCACCAGATAGACGGGCAAACGGAGCGTACCAATCGGACCCTGGAGGATCTTCTACGCCTTTGCATTCTGGACCGCGGGGAGCCATGAGAGAGACTGTTACCATTAGTCGAGTTCTCATACAACAACAGTCACCAGGATAGCATAGGCAAGGCACCTTACTAGGCATTATACAGATGAAGGTGCATGACACCATTATCTTGGATTCAGAATGAGGATCCCAAGACACTTGCTCAGAGTTCGTGGAGGACACATAGGCTCAGGTGAGGCTGATTCGAGACAGGATGCTGGAGATCCAGAGCAGGCAGGCCAAGTATTATGATGCGCGACATCATACGGTAGAGTTCCAGGTGGGGGATCGGGTTTTCTTGAAGATACGTCCGATGCATGGAGTCTCGCGGGTTTGCGGGCAGAAGAAGCTCAGTCCGAGATATATGGGGCCTTACAGGATCTTGGAGCGGATCGGGTTTTCTTGAAGATACGTCCGATGCATAGAGACTGCACGACGTTTTCTATGTCTCCTCGCTTAGGAGGGCTCTACTACGGCTAGAGCAGCATATATCTACTGCAGAAGGGTCGGTAGCTACTGATCGATCGGTTCGCCTGGAGCCGGTTCGGATAGACGACATGGAGTTGCGAGTCTTGCGGCGCAAGAATGTCCCTCTTGTCAAGGTCCTATGGAGGAACCATGGACAAGAGGAGCACACATAGGAACCACTGGACCTGATGCAGTAAAAGTACCCGGAGCTCTTTATGACAGGTATAATTTAATTTTTTTCTAGGATGTTACATTTTCTTGCTTGTAGTAGAAACTCCACAGGCTTAACCTGAATTTCGAGGACGAAATTTTTATTTTTATGTATTGGGATTTGTAATATCCCCCAAATAACTAGACCCCTAAGATGGTTTTGTCATGACTAGGTCATGACAAAACCATAGAAAGAGCTTAAGACCATGTGAGATTGGATGAGAAGGAGAAATCCCAGTGATCTGCATATAGCAGTTTTCAGATACCTAGCCTAGGGTTGGACTTTAGGGCCTTTCCTTGAACCTTGACTCCACCATAGTATCCCTATCCCATTAGGGGTCTCCTTGGAGCACTAGGAACCCATTGAGGTCAACCAAAGAGGCCAATTTGGCTAAAGTCAACCTTAACCCTAAATTGGTCAAACTAACTCAATTAGGGTCAATTGGCCTCCAGCATGCCAAAAATTGACCTTGCCCCTACCCTTATAGGGACATTAGGAACTTAATGGACCAAAACGCCCCATCATGGGTCCACCAATTTGGCCATTTTGACCAAAGTCAACCTTAGCCCTATTTTGGTCAAAGTGGCCTATTAAGGATCAATTGACCCTCACCTTGTCAAATTGACACTACCTAGACCTTCCTAACCCTTAAGAGAGGCTAATGGGTGACTAGCCACCCATTGGGGTCAACCCAAATGGTCAAATTGACCAAAGTCAACATTATGCTATATTTAGGTCAAAATGACTTATTTTGACCTAATCAAGCCCAATTCACTTGTGCTAGACCCAATTGAGGTGGTCTACCACCTAATGGGATTGGGTTCTACTGAAGTGGACATTCAATTTTAGGAAAATCGGTCAGGAGAGAGAGAGCCTAATTTGGAAGAGAGAGAAACCTTCCATCTCCTCCAATAATGGCACCATTCATCTCCCCTTGGGGAGAGGAGAAGTTTTCAACCCTTCCCCGGCCACATTGATGTCCAAATTCACTCCCCTAAGTGAAACCGAAATCTTCACTAATGGACATTAATGGCAATCCGAGTAACTCCTCCCCCTAAGCCTCAATTGACCCCTTTAACATCTTCAGAGGTTGGAAAGGAGTGAAACCCCCCTCTTCCCCGAAGAAATCGAGCACCAAAAGCTAGGATTGACATGGCGCTGAAATCTCCACCTCCGGCCATGGCGACTCACCGGAATACGTGTCACCAAGCCCCTACAAAGGTCCGATTAGCCTCCTCTCCCTTAGTGCTATATCTTATCATAATTTGGGGCTTGATCCGAGCTCAATTGGGCTTGGATCGTGCTTCCGAAATGGCTCATTTCGTGCTCTCTTTCCCCTCCTCTAATCTCCAATTCTGACCACCTCCGGCCGGCCAACCACCCCCTATTGCCGGCCACCACCTCAATGGAGGTGGTAGTGGCATTGGCTGGCCGGGAAGCGGCATAGGTGGTCGGGAAATCATCCCGCAAAGAAGCCTAGGATGGGCTATCGCACGCCGTCCATCCCTCAGGGATGATGACTGCGAGCCGTCGGATTTGCCATGATCAGTTATTCGTAGATTTACGTGATTATGTTATGTGTTATAATGTTATTTCATTTTGAAGAAGTTCGTCGAACTAAACCCAAAGTTCGTCGAACGGAATTCATTTGTCGAACACACTCTGGTGTTCATCGAACTGATAGTTGAGTTCGTCGAACTGACCCTGAGGTTTGTCGAACAAAATTAATTCACTGAAATAATAGTTGAGTTCGTTGAACTGAACCCGGAGTTCGTCGAACGGAATTCGTTTGTCGAACACACTCTCGTGTTCGTCGAACTAATAGTTGAGTTCGTCGAACTGACCCTGAGGTTCGTCGAACAGAATTAATTTACCAAAATAATAGCTGAGTTCGTCGAACTGAACCCGCAGTTCATCGAACGGTATTCGTTTATCGAACACACTCTGGTGTTCGTCGAACTGATAGTTGAGTTCGTCGAACCGACACCGAGGTTCGTCGAACAGAATTAATTCACCGAAATAATAGTTGAGTTCATCGAACTGAACTCAGAGTTCGTCGAATGGAATTCGTTTATCAAACACACTCCGGAGTTCGTCGAACTGATAGTTGAGTTCGTCGAACTGAACCCAGAGTTCGTCGAACGGAATTAATTCGCCGATCTGAATTAATTCGTCAAACTGAATTAATTCGTCGAATGAATATCATATTTCATCGGGCGCACTGAAGCACGACATTCGTCAAACGCCGAACAGAGTTCGTCGAGCGCAGGTCGGATTTCGTCGAACGCAAATCATATTTCGTCGAACACGAACTTGTATTTTATTTTAATTTTTAGAAATACTAGAACCCCTCAAATGAAAAGGTGCCCAACATGAAGGTTATATCCCTTGGAGTCTACTTTATTTTAAAATTGATTTCACCCCAAAAGGAGTTCGGTAGCTCCCTTTAGGTCTATTTTGGTGGGACTGGTCCCTAGTGTAGGACAACCACCATTTCTTGAATAACTTTTGATTGGGTTATGGGATTGACTTGAAAATTGAAACATAGGCTATTTACACCTACCCACACATCATACCCAAATATGGGAATTTTAGGAGAACCTTTTTCTATGGTTTTTGTAATAAATTCATAAATTAAATATTAATTAATTATTGGGTCAAATTACCTCCAATGCCCTCCAAATTTTGGTGGGTACTTCTTAGGGTTATCAACTGACCCTGGTAAAAATATCAGCCCAATTGGTACTGATTTAGTTTGGAAATTAGTTAACCCAAGTTGGGTTTTATTAGGTCAAAATTAGGGCATGGTGTTTATCTTGGGATATTGTGGTCAAATCTCCTCACCATGAGGTGAAACCTTGGCCACTAGTTTAGGGTCACTCAAAACACCCCCATGAGTGGTTTGGGCTGGTGTGGAGGTGGGCATGCCTTAGAACACTAGTCTTACCCCTTGGGGTGCATATAGAGCTTTGTGAAGGACATGTGGTTAAAAGCTATAGAATGACCATGGAACCTAGGAGATACGTTCATGGAATGTATTTATTGTTGGATCTTATGGCGCCCTTAGAGGGGGGGGGGGAGTGAATAAGGGAATAAAATTCTTTGTAAATTTGTACTAAATTGTTTAGAGAAACTTAGAACAAAATAACAATTTATCTTAATGAAGGAAAACAATTATAATTTGCAATTCTAAAAATTATGCCAAATGATAGAAATCAAGTAAACACAAAAGAGACATGATTATATTATATGAAAAAAAGTGTTTACATAAATTTGATTTCTATATCGCTAGAAATCGGAGGCGTAGAAATGTAAATTTCTTTTCCTTTTCTATACCGACTTGTATCCCCACAAACCGGTTGGCTTTAGCCTATCCTTCCCCGGATAAGGCCTCAAGACGCTCTAGCCAATCCTTCCCCGGATATGACCTCGAGCCCCCTAGATCTAATCACCTAGAACTAGTCGCCAACACAAGGCGAATTTCCCCCTAAGTCCTACCAAGACCTAGTCGCCAACACAAGGCGAATTAACTTAACGGTTACAAAAATTATGGAATGAAAATAAATATAACAATAATGAAACTCCTTATATGAGATCTCTGAAGATGAGGATGAAGGATCGCTGTAGCATAAGCGAGGTTGAAGCGATCGTTCTTCGGATGCAGCGTGGTGGCTTCCTTCTCCAGAGATCTTCTTTGAATTTGAGTGGGAGATGAACTTTCGGCAGAGTAGCAGCTCTGGAAATATGGCACAAGTAATGTCTCTGGAAGCACTAGTTGAAACGAGAGAGCCCATCATTTTATAGAACTTGACGATAGCGCCTGCGTAGCTCTCTAGCGCCTGCCGTAGCGTTCGTGTGGAGCGGTTGCGAAACTGTCGACGGCGTGGCGCTGTGCACGAACTTGAGATAGCGCCATGCGGCAGCGCTAGCGCTGGTGGTAGTGGTTGCGAAACCGTCGGTGGCGTGGTGGAACAAACTTTCGTCGAATGAAAATTTTCGTCGAACAGAGCTTCAAGTTCGTCGAACGGAAAATTTCGTCGAAAGGAATTTTCGCCGAATGAAAATTTTCGTCGAACGGAGCTTCAAGTTCGTCGATTGAGCTAGCGCCTGGCGGTAGCTCTAACGCCCGCATTAGTGCATTGTTTTAGATTTTTGAATTCAGCTACTTTCTACCTGTGGAGTATTGCACCTATAGTTCCTGCACACTATAAACACAACAAGCAAGATCAAATACAATTTGGGATTTGTTATTCTCAAACAAAAGGGATGTGACACACATGTCCAACAATCTCCCCCTTTTGATAATAATAAATCCACTTAGCAAGAAATCAACAATAGTGTTTATAGTATAAGATAAGCAAGATGATAGTGCAACTAAAGTATATGATAAGCATGATAATGTGCATACTCCCCCTATCTTAATGCTCCCCCTACATAAATGCAATTTATGTTTTACTCCCCTAAATGATAGATTACATGAATTTTGTTTCCCCTTAATCTTCTATATTTATCCTATATAGATTTCTTTAATTAATCTCCCCCTTTTGGTATTATCAAAAGAAGGTGGGGTGAGGGTAGTAAGGAGGCATTCTTTAAGCTAGTTATAAATCATGATCGAGCTTTTGTAATATATGAAATTATAAAGTGTTTAAGCATAGTATATATAAGCGATTTCAAATAAAAAGATAAGAGTTGTAAGCAAGCGGATGATTATAAGAAACATCTTTTTGTAAGCATGAAAAAGCATAAGTAAAAATGTGAGTTTTAGTTCAAAATTGAAAGATGTTTTAACTCGTTTTTTTTTGAAATCTCAAAGTTTTTCATAGAAATACCAAGCATGAAATGAACATATCAAAGAGAGATTATACTACAATGTTACTTAGTTTTAAGTTCAAGAGATACCAAAACATTGTAGAGATCATGCTAGGTTATCTAGTGCATTTCTTATATAAAGAGTAGTATAGATAAAGCATTAGAATCCAATACTCATGAGAAGAAGTGTTATGAAGATAATGATGTGCACATAAGTGTATTTTGGGCAATGTTAATAATTGATTTAAATTAACAAAATACAAGACATATGTAAAGTAAAGTGCACAATAAAACACAAGTAAATTACTTTCACACACTTTTAATGCACATAATTTTTAGCAAAGTGGTGTAAAAACCCAGGTTTGCACAAGACACTTTACTATTCTTTCTAAGGTGCTCAACCTCACAATGCTTATGAAGACTTATTAGGAGGTTCATGTAGTGCTTGGTGGAGTTAAATTTGTCTACATATACAATTTTTGTTCATATTTGTGAGACAACATTCTCCGAATACACTTATTTTGCAAACCCATTTTTTAAACTTAACCACTTTTCTAAATTTCATAAGTGCAATTCAAATGCAGTGTAGGCAATAAACTTATGCAAGTGGTAATTCATTATACAAATGCAATACACAAGCAAACATTTTTAGATTTAAACACACATGTTGATTAACAAAATAAATGAGTGAAAGGAATCATTATCAATTATAATACATTTACTCATACTTAGAGGCATGCTAAGCTTGGTTCTACACATATTTTTCAATACAATTGATGCACTTTAAATAGATATATCAAAGCATGATAAATACAACAATGTTCATAGTAATTTCAAGGAATAAATTTTAACATTGTAAATAAGTCTAAATAATAGAATTCATTCATGCTTGATATTAACAATAAAGGTCATACAGTTTTTTTTTTGTTTTGAAATTTTTTTAATGAAATAAACACAGAAAAATCACACAAACATATTTTTGTATTTTTGAATTTTGAATTTTTGTAGTTGATTTTCAAAATATGAATAAAACAAAAATAAAAAAGTCAGAAACACAACAAATAAGTAGTACATATGAACTAACATATTTTTATAGATTTAAAAAATTTAAATATCAGAAAAATCAAACACCCACGCTAGCGCTGGCGCTAGCGTTTGCGCTGGAAACAGTACACAATTTTTTAAGAATTTTAAAAATTTGATTTTTGATATTGATTAGGGGTCTTAAGAGTAGTCTTATGCAGAAATTGTGTAATATTCAGAGATGTTTTGATTGCACAAATTGCATAAAACATTAGCGTTTTACATGTTATTCATCCTAAGATGTCTAAGACTCCAAATTCCAATCTTAACATTTGAAACCTTGCATCGGGAAGAGGTTTAGTAAATATATCAGCAAGTTGAGAGTCCGTGCCAATGAAACTAATCCTTACATTTTCCTTTTTAATGTGATCCCTTATGAAATGATGACGCACATCTATATGTTTGGATCTAGAGTGGTGTACCAGATTATTTGTGAGATCAATGGCACTTTTGTTGTCACATTTTAATTCAATAAGTTTTAGATGAAAACCAAATTCCTCTAAAGTTTGGCTCATCCATAGTGCTTGTGCACAACAACTCCCTAATGCAATGTATTCGGCCTCCGTGTTGGAGAGTGCAACCGAATTTTGTTTCCTACTAGACCATGCAACTAATGAAGGTCCTAAAAAATGACAAGTACCACTAGTGCTTTTTCTATCAAGTGAACAACCGGCATAGTCTGAATCAGAGTAGCCGTGAAGTGTGAATGAATTATTGTGCTTTATTTCTATCAAAATCTATCCCCTTGATTTGAGAATATCCTTGTGCTACTAATCGTGCTTTATTTCTAGAGATTCTTGACTCACCATCTAATTTTCTTTTAAAAATCCATTTTACACCTACAACCGGGTGATTAGATGGTCTTTCAACTAATTTCCAAACATTATGTCGCTCAAATTGTTCTAATTCTTCATTCATAGCCAAAAACCAAAATTCATCATTTAAAGCAGTAGAAACATTTTTTGGTTCTATTTCGGAAACAAAACAAATATTTGAAAAAGATTCATGAAGAGAAGAGCGAGTTCTTACCCCGATGGATGGTTCACCAATTATCAATTCCTGTGGATGATCCTTTGTGAATTTCAAGGCACTTGGAGGTACATATTCATCTTCCTTGACCTCCTCTTCTTCTTCTTTGGAAGGTTCCTCATCACCATGCTCCAAAGGTTGTAAGAGATCATCCTCGTTGCCTGCGGAAAGTCTTTCTATACAAGGAACAAGCTCATCAAATTTCACATTAATTGACTTTTCAACTTTTCTAGTTCTTTTATTAAAAACTCTATAAGCTTTACTAGTTGAAGAGTATCCAAGAAATGTTCCTTCATCACATTTTTCATCAAACTTTCCGAAGCTATTTTTTGTATTTAAAATAAAGCATTTACAACAAAAAACTTTGATGTAAGATACATTAGGCTTCTTTTGAAAATAAAGTTCATATGGTGTGAGATTTAAAGATGGGCGAAGCATGATTCTATTTATAACATAACATGATGTGTTTACCGCTTCGGCCCAAAAGGACTTAGGTAATTTATATTCACATAACATAGTGCGTGCTAGCTCTTGAAGTGTCCTATTCTTTCTTTCTACAACACCATTTTGTTGCGGTGTGCGTGGTGGGGAGAACTCATGTTTTATGCCTAACATATCACAATAAGATGTAAATTTTTCATTTTCAAATTCTCCTCCATGATCCGAGTGAATGCATTTAATTTTTAAATCACTTTCATTTTGAATACGAGTACAAAAATTTGAAAATTCACAAAACGCTTCGGATTTGGATGAGAGAAATATTGTCCAACAATATCTAGAAAAATCATCTATTAAAACATATGTATATAATCTACCACCAAGACTTGCAGTGCTAACGGGACAAAAAAGATCCATATGAATTAATTGCAAAGGTCTTGTAGTAGAAATAACATTTTTACTTTTGAAAGAGGATCTAGTAATTTTACCTTTTTGACATGGTGAACAAAGTGAAGGTAAATTTCCATTTAATCTAGGCAATCCTCTAATTAAATCACTTTTGGCAAGTTTTACAATAAGCTTTGTGCTAGCATGTCCTAGCCTTCTATGCCAAAGTTCAAGTTCATCATTTTTGGTAATAAAACATTTTAACGATGATTTTGAAAGATCATGAAATGAAACTATATAAACATTGTGTATTCTTGGTGCAGTTAGTAAAATATTGTTTGTAATAGGATTAGATATTTTGCATAGATTAGTGGAAGATTCAAATAACACATCTAATCCTTTATCACATAATTGGCTAATAGAAATTAAATTGTGTTTTAATCCTTTCACATAAAGAACATTAGATATAGTAAAGGATTTGTTACCAACTGTACCAATTCCCATGATCCTTCCTTTTCCATTATCACCAAACGTCACGATCCCTCCCTTCTTCTTTTCTAGGCTAAGGAACTTTGCTTTATTGCCCGTCA
Organism: Dactylorhiza incarnata; assembly: GCA_033032865.1. Lineage (NCBI taxonomy): Eukaryota > Viridiplantae > Streptophyta > Magnoliopsida > Asparagales > Orchidaceae > Dactylorhiza > Dactylorhiza incarnata. Next base: position 4,985,121 of record JAWHQI010000153.1, on the reverse strand, counting down.
TGTGCTTGGAGCATCCTGAATCCAAGTACCACACGTCTTCATTGTCCTTAGCCTGCCTGCACATCTAAAAAGAAGATGAGAGTAAAGATCCGGATACCCAAGTGGTACTACCCATAGAATAAGTGGAAGCCTTAGGTACCCAGATTTGTTTTAAAGCATTTTGTTTTATTTTCCTACAAGAACTAGATGTGTGACCTAACCTATAACAGTTTGCACACGAAATAAAGGGGGTTGAGACCCTTTTTTGGAATATTTTCTTGCTGGAATAAATTGGATTTACAGAAGAAAAGCATTTTAAAAAAGAAAATTCAGGTTTCTGGTATGAGGTGCTAGCGCCGGTGTTAGTGGCTAGGGCCGGGCGGTAGCCCTCACCTTGATATCCGAGCCCAAATTTTCCAGAACCATGGCACTGGTTCCCTTAAATCATTTCCAGAGATTTTTGGCCTATTCCAAATTTTTTAATGGCCATGGTGAGATCATGAACTTGTGCTTTAAGTGAAGAGTTTTCTTTCACAAGCATGACGCACCTATTTTCAAAACCTTTTTTTATTATTTTTGATTTGCAAAAGAGAGTCTTCTAATTTCCTTTCTAATCCCCCCTTCTCTTTTGTAAGAGTTTTGGCATGAGAGAGGGCTTTAGAAAGTGACTCTTCAATATCTTTTGCCAATTTAGTGGAGTGATCACATTCTTGGCAAGAAACCTTTCTCTTTTCTAAAATAATTACCTTTTTGGAAAGCTTTTGATTTTCTTTAATAAGAGATTCATTTTCACGATTTAATAAAATACTATCTTTCATATTTTTATCAAAAGCTTTGCAAGTTTCAAGGAATTCATTAAAAAATTCATCATAAGTGGGAGGAGTTACCTCAGTGTCACTAGGAACACTGGTGTCGTGGCCGTCGTTTCCATGTCCCATGAGGCACATGTTTGCTTCCTCATCTTCGCTTGATGAAGACCGCTTGATTCTTCGGAGGAGGAGGAGGAGGAGGAGTCCCAAGTTCTAGCTTTTAGCACTTTCTTCTTCTCCTTCCTTTTGTGCCACTTTTCTTTCTTCTCCTTCAAGAACTTTGGGCACTGGCTTCAAATGTGCCCGGTCTTCCTACAATGAAATCATTTCGGTGGAGGTCTTTCTTCTTCATCGTCGCTCTCCTTTTCCTTATTTGAGGTCGACCCTTTCCATCTTCCATCCTTTTGGATAAATTTCCGGAAAGTGTTTCGCCTTTCCGGATTTCGCATGAACTTTCGGAAGTTCTTCACCAAACGACTTTCTTCATCTTCATCCTCATCCTCTTGGCACTCCTTCTTTGATTTTAATGCCAACGCCTTCTTCTTTGGCTCCTTGTTGTATTCATCATGTTGGATTTTGAGCTCTACCTCATGGGTTTTGAGATTCCCAATGAGGCTCTCAACTTGGAGCGTCTTTAGATTGTGCGATTCTGAAATGGCCGTCACCTTCGGGTTGAATTTTGGTGGAAGGGAACGAAGGATCTTTCGGACCAAGTCGCCGTTTGAGAAGGTCTTTCCAAGTTCTTTGGAGGCATTGATGATCTTGGTGAAGCTCGTGTATATGGCATAAACATCTTCACTTTCATCCATCCGGAATTTTTCATATTCCGACTCAAGTTGGAAAAGCTTTGAATCTTTAACCTGCGATGTACCTTCATGAGTAACTTCCAAATGATTCCAAAGTTCATAAGCAGTAGTACATGCAGAAATTCTATTAAACTCATTTCGATCTAACGCACAAAAGAAAGCATCATGACCTTGGCGTTGTTTTTGCATTTTAGCTTATCCCTATCATCCCATTTATCTTTTGGTTTCTCTAAAGTTATCTTTCCAACTACACATGTAGGAGGAGAGTATTCCTCTTCGACCATATTCCATACCTCAATATCTAGGGTCATGAGAAAGCAACACATCCTATTTTTCCAATAATTATAATCTGACCCGGTAAAGAGTGGAGGTCTACTAATTCCCTGGCCCTCGGAAAAAGTGAGATCATAAGACGCCATTATTCCTGGTTTGTAAACCATTTGGAATAACCTACCTCTGATACCACTTGTTGGATCTTACGGCGCCCTTAGAGGGGGGGGGGGGTGAATAAGGGAATACAATTCTTTGTAAATTTTTACTAAATTGTTTAGAGAAACTTAGAACAAAATAACAATTTATCTTAATGAAGGAAAACAATTGTAATTTGCAATTCCAAAAATTATGCCAAATGATAGAAATCAAGTAAACACAAAAGAGACATAATTATATTATATGAAAAAAGTGTTTACATAAATTTGATTTCTATATCGCTAGAAATCGGAGGCGTACAAATGTAAATTTCTTTTCCTTTTCGATTCCAACTTGTATCCCCACAAACCGGTTGGCTATAGCCTATCCTTCCCCGGATATGGCCTCAAGCCGCTCTAGCCAATCCTTCACCTGATATGACCTCGAGCCCCCTAGATCTAATCACCTAGAACTAGTCGCCAACACAAGGCGAATTTCCCCCGAAGTCCTACCCAGACCTAGTCGCCAACACAAGGCGAATTAACTTAACGATTACAAAAATTATGGAATGAAAATAAATATAACATTAATGAAACTCCCTATATGAGATCTCTGAAGATGAGGATGAAGGATCGATGTAGCATAAGCGAGGTTGAAGCGATCGTTCTTCGGATGCAGCGTGGTGGCTTCCTTCTCCAGAGATCTTCTTTGAATTTGAGTGGGAGATGAACTTTCGGCAGAGTGGCAGCTCTGGAAATATGGCACAAGTAATCTCTCTGGAAGCACTAGTTGAAACGAGAGAGAGCCCATCATTTTATAGAACTTGACGATAGCGCCTGCGGTAGCTCTCTAGCGCCTGCGGTAGCGTTCGTGCGGAGTGGTTGCGAAACAATCGGCGGCGTGGCGCTGTACACGAACTTGAGATAGCGCCAGGTGGTAGTGGTTGTGAAACCGTCGGTGGCGTGGCGGAACAAACTTTCATCGAACGATAATTTTCGTCGAACGGAGCATCAAGTTCGTCGAACAGAAAATTTCGTCGAACGGAATTTTGGTCGAACGAAAATTTTTGTCGAACGGAGCTTCAAGTTCGTCGAACGAGCTAACGCCTGGCGGTAGCTCTAATGTCGGTGGTAGTGCATTGTTTGAGATTTTTGAATTCAGCTACTTTCTACCTGTGGAGTATTGCACCTATAGTTCCTGCACACTATAAACACAACAAACAAGATCAAATACAATTTGGGATTTGTTATTCTCAAACAAAAGGGATGTGACACACATGTCCAACATTTATGCCCTAGGGAATTTTAAGAGAATTTTAGGAGAACTTATTCCCCCTAAATTAGGTCATAACCCCTTTAGGTAAACTTCTTGTAAGAGATATTCACATGCATAAATGATCCTGGATGAAGATGAAATCTTGGTGGTGCCTTTATAATCATAATTTTGACCCCCGGTAATTTTTGTATAATTTATTTAATGATTTAACTAGTATTTCATTCTCAAGGCACCTATTTTGTCTTAATTTTAAGAAATGAAGATAAGGGTCCAAAACTCTTTGGAAAAATGTGCAACTTGGTGATAGGGCATTTCAGAGCACAAGGAAGCTCTGCGAATTTTTATATAATTTTTGGAGGTTGTTATCAGTAGGATACTTCACAACATGTGCAAATTAGGAATTATTTGGATTAATTATTTCAGTAAGGAAATGAATCCCATAAATTGTGAAACTCTGTAATTAAGCTTTTCTGGACATAATAGAGGCCTGGTAATTTTCCTATAATTTTAGCATAAGTATTCTTGGTAGTTCCTTAATAAATCTTCAAGTTTTGATAGAAGTTAAATATAAAAAATAGAGGACATTTCCTTACTGTAAAATTGTGATATTCATTATTTATAGTTATTTTGGCATGATAGATTTACCTTAATTTTATGAGAGTCATGTCATAAGAATACCTTACACATCATGTTCATATTCATACTTGGCAAATATTGGAGAAATTTAAATAAATGCTAAAATATTGAGGAAAAATATGATTCTTTGGATTTAGTCTTATAATGCTATGATAGACCTCCAGTAAATATCTTGAGTCAGTTGGATGAATATTTGGAGTACCTCTACTTGTAAGCTTCATATTGTTAGTTTGGTCTGCGTTTAGTAAAACGGTGAAACTTAGGTGTTTAGTGGCCTACTAGGTGGAATTGGTTTGTAGGTGGTGTGCATGGTCAGGTTGAAGAGGATGAGGTCACCAAAAGGAGTGTAGGAGATAAGAGTGCTAGGTGGGCTAAGGGTAAGGTCGTGCTTGGGATTGACGAAAGATCATCTTTCCCCTAACGTGTCATACACCACCTAGGGTTAATACAAGTGAAAACATTAGAGGCTTAGGCATATGGGTAGATACCCATAATATTAAATGTCTTGAGAATGGGATCCTTGGGGTGTCATCCCATTATAGTTCATAGTACCGTAGCGAGCCCCTTATAGATTTAATCCTCGGGAAGTCCAAGACTAACCATAAATCGTAGGAGCAAGTTGTTATACAAGATTAACTAAGTAATAGACTCACTCACACTCTATTGTCACGGATGCTTAGTTGGTTTGGTCTTACGAGCGGTAGGCTCGGTGGTTGTAGCAGCATACTAATTAGTCTGGTGAGCTTCTGACTCAGTAATGTTTGTTGTGCCGGGAGGATTAGCCGGTGAGCTTATGTCTCAGAGATAGATAGTAAACATGTTTGCATGTGCATAAGGTGGTGGGTCCTTAGTGTTGATGGTCGTTGCACCGACATTAATACTTGGGCTCGGTAAGTGTGGATAACCCTTTACCAAGACAAGTCTGGTTGTTTAACCAGCAAGAGTACGCAGGAGTTCGTTGTTGTGTTCTTAGCATTGAGGCGTACGTTAGGTCTAGGTTAGGTAGTTAAAATACCAACCTAAAGGTGGGCGAGGCCCAACCCACCGCTTCCATTGGCTACTACGGAAGTATCCTGGGAGTTTTGCTAGCTCCAAAAAGGGGGAACTAAAGGTCTGTGCGCATAGAGTCATAGTGTGTGAGTTGCACTTATGTGAACATAGCATTTAACAGCATACCTTGCATGTCATGACATAAACATTGCATACCCCTACCCCTATCGTATAAGTCGGATATGGGACTTCTTATATGATAGGCCCTGCTAAACAACCCCTTTGTCTATAGGTTTGTGTGGGCATTCCTATAAATCAATGGTTACTTTCTATTATATACATGTCTTTACTTACTGCACTTTACTTATTCTTTACCTGCTCTTACTATGCTCTTTTACTGCTTCAATAATATATATATACATGTGTAGTGTAGGCATTCCATGTATCCCTGTCACCTGCTATTATTATACCCCTTGTTGTCCTCCGCTTCATCCTTCCCGCACGGTGCCTAGGAGTCACCAGGGGAGGGATGGGGGATTGTCTTAGTCTTTTTGACTAACATTTGGTGGACCTTATCATTTTAGGAGACCACGGAGATGGAGCAGCACCAGAGGTCGGTGTAGATGGAGGCAGGGCAATCTAGCAAATGAGCACTAGTGTCGAGATCCGTGAGTGTTACTACTAGTTTATGTGCTTCCGCGAGTGTTTATGTAGTGAGAATTTGATGTATCGGGCAGGAGCCCTTGCTATTTCTGTCTTTGATTTCAGTTATGATTATGTGGACATCTCTTTATGATAGTTTATTTATATGTGATGTGTACTTGGATTCTATAAGTTTGTTTAAGCTTAACTTCTTTGTGATCGATGGGGACGACAGGATCGGCATTTTGAAGTGTCGACCTTCCCGAGTGAGGGTCTCACCGCAAAACGGCGGTTCTGGGCATAAGACCCCGGAGTTGAAAAAGAAAAAAAAAAGGGTCTTCCACACGAAGGCTCAGGTGCGGCTGATTCGAGACAGGATGCTGGAGGCCCAGAGCAGGCAGTCCAAGTATTAGGATGCGCGACATCGTATGGTAGATTTCCAGGTGGGAGATTGGGTATTCTTGAAGATACGTCTGATGCACGGAGTCTCACAGGTGTGCGGGTGGAAGAAGCTCAGTCCGAGATATGTGGGGCCCTATAGGATCCTGGAGCAGATCAGCCCCATGGCTTACAGACTGGAGCTACCGCCGGAATTAGCGGGGTTGCACGACATCTTCCACGTCTCCTCACTTAGGAGTGATCTACTACGGCTAGAGCAACAGATATCTACTATAGAGGGACCGATATCTACTGATCGATCGGTTCACCTGGAGCGAGTCCGGATATACGATACGGAGATGCGAGTCCTGCGACGCAAGAAGGTTCTGTTAGTCAAAGTCCTATGGCAGAATCATGGACAGGAGGACCACACCTCGAAGCCACTGGACTTGATGCAGCAAAAGTATCTGGAGCGCTTTACGACATGTATAATTTAACTTTTGGGATGTTACATTTAATCACTTGCGATAGAAACCCCAAAGGCCTAACCTGAATTTCGGGGACGAAATTTTTATTTTTATGTATTGGGATTTGTAACATCCCTCAAACAACTAGACCCCGAAGATGGTTTTGTCATGACTAGGTCATGACAAAACCATAGGAAGTACAAAAGACCATGTGAACTTAGGCAAGAAGGAGGAAAACCACAGTGGTCTGCAAATAGCAATTTCTAGTTAGCAAGCCTAGGGTTGGACTTTAGGGCCTCACCCTGATCCTTTGACCCCACCATAACATCCCTAACCCATTAGGGGTCCCTGAGAGCACCAAGGATCCATTGGGGTCAACCAAAGAGGCCAGATTGACCAAAGTCAACAATAACCCTAAATTGGTCAAAGTAGCCTAATTAGGGTCAATTGGCCTCCACCGTGCCAAATTGACTTTGCCCAAAGCCTTATAAGGATAATAGGGACCCAATGGACCAAAATGCCCCATCATGGGGCCTCCAATTTGGCCAATTTGACCAAAGTCAACTCTAGCCTTATTTTGGGCAAAAGTGGCCTATTAAGGGTCAATTGACCCTCACCTTGCCAAATTGACCCTACCTAGACCTTCTTAACCCTTAAGGGAGGCCAATGGATGATTAGCCACCCATTGTGGTCAACCCAAATGGTCAAAATGACCAAAGTCAACCTTATCCTAAATTTAGGTCAGAATGACCTATTTTGACCTAATCAAGCCCAATCCACTTGGGCTGGCCTCAATTAAGGTGGTCAACCATCTAATTGGGGTTGGATGCTACTAAATTGGCCATTCAATTTCAGGGAATTTGGCCAGGAGAGAGAAAGCTCCATTTCCCCCAAAAATGGTGGAGAGAGAAAAAGGAGAGTAATGGCATTCATGGCCAATAAAGCTCCCAATTGAAAGGGATCCATCTCCCCTGGAAGTTACAGGAAGATTGGGGGGTTTTCCAGCCCACAAGGGGCTGAATTCAAGGGGATTTGGAGGTGGCCGAAAATCACCATTAATGGTATTAATGGCAATTGATGTCATGGCTCCTCCCCTCCTCCAATTAGATTCTATAACTCCTTCAGAGGAGTGAGAGGAGCATTTTCCCCCAATCACTAGAAGAAACTGATCCCTCTGAGATCCAAATCGACATGGCACCAAAAGCTTGAGCTCCTACCATGGCAACCCACCGGAATCCACGACCTCAGGACACCACACAGGTCCGATCCTCCCTTCCTCCCCTAGTGCTAGATCTTCATATAGTTTGGGGCTTGATTCGAGCCAAATCGGGCTCAAATAAAGCTCCCTAAAGGACTCAATTATGAGCCTATTTCCCCCACTAGAACTCCCCATTTCGGCCACCTCCGACCAGCCAACCACCCCTAATCACCGGCCACCACATCAACGGAGGTGGTGGTAGCTTTGGCTGGTCGGGGCGGCGCTCAGGTGGCCGGGAAAATGTAGCTGAAGATGGCCCAGGCACGGGCGATCGGGGCCATTGGCTCACTGGAGAAGACGACCCGATACAGTCAATTTTTCGCCAAGATCTGTGTCGTGTGATGGTATTAAATGATTATATGTTATTTCATTTCTGTCACATATTATGCAGATTTTTAATTTATTTATTAAAAATACTTACTGCCTTCTGATGAAAAAGTAACCAACACCAAAGTTGTAGCCCTTGGTGTGTACCTTACGTTAAAATTTATTTCAGCCCAAAAGGAGCACTGTAGCTTCATGTAGGGCTATTTTGGCGGGACTGGTCCTTAGGGTGGGACAACCACTATTTCTTGAATAACTTTTGATTGGATAATGATATTGACTTGAAATTTGAAACATATGTTGTTTATACCTACACCCTTAACATATCTAAAAATGGGAATTTTTGGAGAAAATTGTTCAGAAGTTTTTGTAAACATTTAAGAACCCACATATTAATTAATTATATGGTCTAATGACATCCAATCTCCTCCAAATTTTGGTGAGTGGTCCTTAGAGGCAGTGTATGACCCTTGTAAAAATTTATCTCATTTGGGATTAAATTGGTTGGGTAATTAGTTAACCCCAGTTTGGCCAAACTAGGTCAAATTAGGTCAAAGGTGCACATGTTGGGGTTGTGTGGTCAAATCTCATCAAAATGATGTGAAACTTTGGCCACTGGCTTAGGATCACATAAAACACCCCCATGAGTGATTTGGGATGATTTGCGGTGGATATGCCCTAGGAGCCTAGTTCAAACCCTAGGGATGCAGTTTGCGCCTTGTGAAGGACATAAGGTCATATGTCCTTTAATGGTCATGGAACTTGGTAGATAAGTTCATAGGGTGTAAATATTCCCTAAATAATTTTATGAGGATTTTAGGATCACTTTTTCCATCTGAATTAGGTTACAACTTTTTTAGGGCACTTTTTTATAAGAGGAATTTACATGCTCAATTTATCTTAGATATTGATGAAAGTTTGGTAGTGCTCATATAATCATGGTATAAACCTCTGGTAATTTTAGTGTAATTTTTAAATTGATCTAATTAGTACTTCATTCATAAGTGAACTATTTTGCCTTAAGATTATGATAAATAAATGAGGTCCAAATATTCTCTGGAAAATTATGAAATTTGGGGATAGGACATCTTAGGGAATTAGAAAGCTCTGTGATATTTTGTATAATTATTGGAATTATTTACCATTAGGGTACTTCACAATGTTCCCTAGTTTGGATTTACTTGAAATATTTATTTTTGTGACTTGATGTTTTATATAAATTATGAAAACCTATCAGTAAACTTTTCTGATCATTATAGAGGTCTGGTAATTTTGCCATAATTTTTGGACAAGTATTTTTTGGTGGTTTCTTGTTTAATTTCTAATTTTGGATAATTATTCAATATTATAATTAGAGGCCAACACTTTTTGTAAAATTGTGATATTCTGTATTTACTGTTATTTTGACATCATAGATTTTCCATAATTTTATGGGGGCTATATCATAAGAAGATCTTACACTTCATGTTCAATTTCATACTTGGCCAATGTTGGAGAAATTATAATAAATGCCAAATAATTGGAGAAAAATATGATCCTCTGGATTTAGTCTTATAATATCATGATAGACTCCTAGTAATAATCTTGAGTCATATGAATGAATATTTGGAATACCTCCTCTCAAGCAACTCATATAACTCATTTGGTCTGCGTATAATAAAAATATAAGATTTAAGTAACATGTGGATCATTAGGAGGGAATGGAAGGTAGTTGGTGTACCTAGCCTGGTTGAAGAGATTGAAGATCACGAAAATGAGTTTATGTGATGAGAGTGTGCTTGGTGAGTTAAGGGTAAAGTTGTGCTCGGGGTTGACGAAAGATCGTCTTTCCGTGGGGAGTCAGAAAACACTTAGGAGGATAATTCAAGTGAAATGTTAAAGAGGGGTATTCTTATGGGTAGATACCAATAACACTAAGTGTCTTGCGAAAGGGACCTTTGGGCTATCATCCCATCATAGCTCCTAGTACCGCTGCGAGTCCCTCACAGGGTTGACCTCGGGAAGTACAAGATTAACCATAAATTGTAGGAGTAAGATGTCGTACAAGATTAACTTAATAATACACACACCCACACCCCGTGGTTACGGGAGGTTAGTTGGTTTGGTTTTACGAGCGGTAGGCTGGTGGTTGTAGCAGCCGACTAATTAGTCTGGTGAGCTTGTGGCTCAGTAATGCTTGTTGGTACGGACGGGTTGGTCCGACGAGTTGGTGGCTCAGAAGGCTATGGTGACGAGAAGGTTAGCCCGGGGATCTTATGGATCGGATATTGATGGTAACATATTGTATGTGCATAAAGGTGGTGGTTCGTTAGTATTGATGGTTGTCGCACCAACGTCGATACTTTGGCTCGGTAAGTGTGGTTAACACTTTACCAAGAAAAGTCTGGTGGACTGTCTAGCAAGAGTACGCAGGATCTCCACTGTTGTGTTCTTAGCGTTGAGGCGTATGATAGGTCTAGCTTAGGTAGTGCAGATACCAACGTAGAGGTGGGCGATGCCCAACCACCGCTTCCATTTGCCACAACAGAAGTATCATGGGAGTTTTGCTAGCTCCAAAAAGGGGGAACTAAAGGTCTGTGCACATAGAGTCGAAGTGTGTGAGTTGCACTTGTAGGAACATAACATTAAACTTCATAACCTTGCATGACATGGCATAAACATTGCATTTCAACCCCTACCCTTATCGTATAAATTGGTTATGGGACTATTTATACGATAGGCCCTTCTAAACGACCCCTTGGTCTATAGGTTTGTATGGGCATTCCTATAAATCAAGGTTACACTCCTTTAATAATATTTCCTTATTACTATAATGCTTAGTACTGCTTTACTTATTTCTACTGCTTGTATTATTTTACCTCTTACTGCTTTACTCATTGTACTATATATTGCATAGCGATAGACCTTTCCGTAGTTAGATTCACTGTCACTTGCTTTTGATTATACCCCTTGATGTCCTCCGCTTCATCCTTCCCGCACGGTGCCTAGGAGTCACCGGTGGAGGGGTGGGAGATTGGCTTAGTCTTTTGACTAACGGTCGGTGGACCTTATCATTTTAGGGGATCAAGGAGATGTTGCAGCACCAGAGGCCGGTGCAGATGGAGGCGGGACAGTCTAGCATGGGAGAACAAATGACAGGATTTGTGAGTGTTCTATTAGTTTTGCCTCTGCGAGAGAACTTGTAGTGAGGAATTGATGTATCGGGCAGGATCCCTTTTATTGCTATCTTTTATTCAGTTTCTAGTTGTGGACATCTCTTTATGATGATTTTAATTTCTATGTGATGTGGACTTGAACTTTTATAATTTGTTTATGCTTACTTATTTTGTGATCGATATGGCCGGCGGGATCGGCATTTTGTAGTGGCGATCTTCCCGTATGAGGGTGTCACCGCAAAGCGGCGTTTCTGGGCATAAGACCCAGGTTTTCAAAAAGAAAAAAAATGGGGTCTTACAACCAGACCTCATCGTATAAATTAGTATGGGCTCTATTATACGATGAGTTTACTTCTTGTCAGATCCCTTAGCTTATGTGTTTGTGTGTACACACATAAGTTAAGGTTATTTTCATAGCTGCTCTACTTGCTTCTTTACTTGCTCTATTTACTTTATAACTGCTCTGATTTACTTTACTAGCATCTTAGTTCTTTTATAACTACGTGCATATACTCAACTTGACGCTTGTTTGTACACTGCTCGGTTTCATGGTAGCACTTCCTTTATATATGGTAGAACTGCTAGTTAGATTCACTATCACCTGCTTGATATCCATTTACCTCTTGTTGTCCTCGCTTCTTCCTCCCGCTCGGTGCCTAGGAGTCACTGTGGGAGGGGATGTTGAATTTGGCTTAGTCTTTTGACTAATGGTCGGTGGACCACATCATTTTAGGGGTGATGTACCGGAGCAGCAAGACCCCATTCAGGAGACAGGCCAGGAGGACGGGATGAAGTGACACAGCCGCTACCCGTTATTGCCGCAGCAGCTACAGATACGTGATGATAGGTTGATTGCTTCCGCATAGATGTAGAGTGAGAGAGTTCTTGTATTTTATTTGGATATGTACCAGGCATAAGCCCCCTTTTCTCTCTTATTATTGTACTCATTGTTGGACTTATATATATTTGGATTCATACATAAAATATGTGATTGTGGACTTAGTTTTATTTTACTTAGTTTACTCCTAATCTCTTGTTGGCCTAGTTGATCGTTCTTGCCAGCAGGATCGACGTCTTGCAGAGGAGACTAACTCGTGTGTTAGTGTTGCGGTAAGGCGGTCGTTCTGGGCATAAGATTCGGGAGCTCTCCGGGTGTGGGAGAGGGATCTTACAAAGGCAACCCGCAGAGGTTGACCTGTGCATTTGCAAGGCACATCGAGCGAAGTGGTGCTTATGACCCATGGTGGTGAGAAAAGGTGAAGGCAACCCTCATTTTGTGAACGTGTGATGCGGAGGCCGGTGACCCGCGGAGGAGCGAAGTGGTGCCAGTGACCTGCATAGTTAATTTAGTATTCTTTTTGCGCATTAGTGTTAGTCACAATAAAAACCCTGAAACACCGACCTTACAGTCTTCTATCTCAAGTCTTTTCACGATAGATAAGTCCACCCCGTTGTGTTCCACATGAGATCGATACTCTGGGGTAACTCCTCATTTTATTATTACTTGACAATGGACAGTTTACTACAGTGTGTGTGCTTTTGCACCATCAACCACCTATATAAATGCCCCCCTACATAGATGCTTCATTTACACATTATGGTGTTATATTGTACTCCCCCTAAAGTATTAGTTTACTTCAATTAATTTTCCCCCTTTCGGTATTATCAAAAGAGGGTGGAGGTGAGTATTAACATTAAGTGTTAGTTTGCCCTATGTATAGATGAAATAGGATGTCACTTTTATCAAGGAATAAATACAACTTGTTAGATTGTAATAAGATAATCATGATCCAGTAATAAAAGTATATTTTGTTGGAGCTTGAGTTTTACATCTCTTGGTTTGAGAATAACAAATTCACAATGTATTTGATCTTGCTTGTCGTGTGTTTATAGTGTACATGAACTATACTCCTAAAAGTGTGATGCAAAATGATAACGAAGCGGCAAATTTAGTTCTACCACGGAGCGGTAACATCAACCACTGGCGGTAGATGGGATGACGACAAAAGACTGACGACAGACGATTCCTCAGTGAAGAAGTGATGGGAGATAACGCTGAGCATTAGATCTTACTATGGCGCGGTAGGTGCACGATTCATTGCGTTTAGTACATTCTCCACGATATTGGGCACATTACTACATGATACGCTAGCACATTATGGTAGTGCTACCGCGGGTGGTAGTTTCCAGAGCCTATATAAAGTATGGATCTCTTTATTCTAAGTTACCACCTTTGAAGCCATAACTCCAATCTTTCGTGAAAGCCTTCATCCCTGAGTTCCAGAGCACTCCAAACTCCATCATTGAAGAACAAGAGTGAGAAGGAGATTTCCACACGGTGATACTTGAAAAAGGACGCATGCTTCTACTCCGTTGATGTTCATGGCAATTCTTCATCATCTCCTTCAGAGCTCTTCTAAATAGGGAGTTTTTGTTACATAATTTACTTTGTATTCTTATATTTTTCTCTTGAAATAGTAGTGAATTCATCGCGGGTGTTGGCGACTAGGCCTTGCGTGGCATAGGGGGAATTCGCCATGGTGTGTGTGACCACTAGGTCCAGGTGTTGATCTAGGGGAATGCTAGATGCCAAATCTTGGGTAAGGTAGGTTATAGCTAGCCGATCCTTGGGAGAAGGACCGATGAAGAATCAAAAAGAGATTTTATTTTATCGCCTTAATTTCAAGCGCTATTGAAATGATCATTTTTGTAATTTTCTTTTGAAATAAAATCAATTTTCGTCTTCTCTGATTTTTTAGGATTTTATTTCGTTCAAGAGTTTTTAAGAAAAATCACTTTGGCACGTTTGTTGAAAAGTTCTACATTGTTGGAGCACTAGCACCGAGCGTTAACTCTTACCGCTGGCAGTTGTGACAGAAAATATTATTTTTGCCTTTCAGCCTTGATCTCAGAAACTTTTACAAAGTTTTATTCAAAATTCGAAAAGCCCTTATTTACGCCCTCTAAGGGCGCCTACAGATCCAACACTTGGTATCAGAGAAGGTTTTTCCAAAATGGTTTCACAATCAGGAATAATGGCGCATCATGATCATGCTTTTCATGAGGGTCATGGGATTAGTATACCACCTCTATTTACCGGTACCGATTACAATTATTGGAAAACTAGAATGCTTTGTTTTTGATTGCCTTAGATAATGATGTTTAGGGTATGGTAGAATAATGCTACTCTCCACCAACAATTGTTGTAGGAGAAGTTTCTATGGAAAAACTAAAGGACAAATGAGATGATAACGATAAGTTGAGATGTAAGAATAACGCTAAAGCTATGAATGCTTTATTTTGTGCTTTGGATATAACTGAATTTAATCATACTTGTGCTTACAAAACTGCCTACTATATATGGAATTTATTAGAAATTACTCATGAAGGTACTTCACAGGTCAAGGATTCAAAGCTCTTCCAATTAAAATCTGAGTACGAGAAATTTTGGATGAAGGTGGATGAAGACATAGATTCAATGTACACAAGGTTCACCAAGATCATGAATGACTCAAAAGTACTTGGAAAGATGTTCTCCAATGGTGACTTGGTAAGAAAAATTCTTAGGTCTCTTTCTCCAAAGTTCAATCCAAAAGTGATGTCCATCTCGGAGTCACATGATCTAAAGAAGCTTCAAATCGATTGTCTCATTGGAAATTCCAAAACCCTTGAGGTTGAACTAAACATTCAAACACAAGAGTACAACATGGAGCCAAAGAAGAAGGCTTTGACATTGAATTCAAAGAAGGAGGCTGGCTAAGATGATGATAGTGAAGAGGACGAGGAGAGCCTTTTTGTGAAGAAGTTCAAAAGATTCATGAAGAATCCGAAAAGGAGAAACACCTTCCAGAAATATTTCATTAAGAAGGGATCTTCATCGAAGAAAGGAAAAGGTAGCGACGATGGCGATGATGAGTGGTCACCACCAGAGTGCTACCATTGCAGAAGGACCAGACATATCCGAAGCCAGTGCCCGAAATATCTAAAAGAGCTAAAACAAAAGCGGCATAAGTTAAAAGAGAAAATGTAGGTACTTAAGATGGCTACATGGGATGACTCCTCCTCTGAAGAATCGTGCAGCTCATCCTCCAACGATAAAGAAGAGTCCAACACGTGCCTCATGACAAAGAGCAATACATTATCTGATGATGAATGTAGTGTCCAAAGCGATACTGAGGAACCTCTGCCATGAGTGTACATTCTCCACGATATTGGGCACGTTACTCCTACTTTTGATGATTTATATACTGAGTATTTACAAACTTGCAAATATTTTGATGAAAGCTTAAAAAATATTGATCTTCTAAAATCTGAAAAATAAACTTTTGTTAAAAGAAAACAAAAAAAATACCTAAAGAAGCTAAACTATTAGGGAAAGAGAAGGTATCTTGCCATGGGTGCAATCACTCCTTAGAAAGAATGAAAGAACTTGAAGAAGCTCTTTCTAAGTCCCACTCCACTATTGAATTACTTACTAAGGAAAAAAGGAACTTAGAAAGAACTTTAAAAACCTCTCTTTCTCAGATAGAAGAAAGAAAGAAAACTTTTGCGAATCGGTGCGTAATGTTCGTGATGGAAAACGTCGCTCTCAAAGCCAGAATTCATGATTTAAACATGGCCATTAAAAATTTGGAGTTGGCCAAAGGTCACTAAACATAATCTTGGCCAAGCAATGCCGTGGTAGTGTAAAATATGGGCTTAGTTATGTTTCTGGAAGCTATCACCCAACGGTAACTCTTACCGCTGACGGTAGCAGTAAATCCAGAAATCATAATTCTTGTAATAAAAAATTATTTCAAAATTCAGATGTAACCTCATCTTCCTGCAAGAGTGTATACAGAACTCTGAAAAGTGTCTCAACCCCTTTTATATCGTGTGCCAAATGTTATATATTTGGACACACCTCAGACTCATGTTGGAAGAAGGGATGAAGTGCTTTAAAGAAAATCTGGGTGCCTAAGGTTTCCACTTATTCTATGAGAGGAACCTCTTGGGTGTCTGGATCTTTACTCTCATCTCCTTTTTAGGTATGCTGGCAGGCTAAGGATAAAGAAGACGTGTGGTATTTTAACTCGGGATGCTCCAAACACATGACAGACAAAAAACAATGTTCCTTAGCCTTATGATGAAGAAAGAAGGGATGGTGACTTTTGGAGATAACAGACGAGAAAGGATCATGAGCATCGACACAATGGGTAATGATTCTTTTTCATTTTCTAATGTATTGTTTGTATAAGGCTTGAAAAATAATTTAATCTTAATTAGTTAATTATGTGATAAAGGTTTAAATGTCTTATTTGAATCTTCTATAAATCTTTGCCAAATCATAAATTATAAACTAAATGATGTCGTACTCACCGCACCTAGAATGCATAATGTTTATATGACTGCCTTTAATGATCTTTCACATTCTTCTTTAAAATATTTTATTTCTAAAAATGATGAATTCAAACTTTGGCATAGGCGTCTTGGTCACTCTAGCACCAAGCTAATTTTGAAATTAGCAAAAGATAAATTAATTAAGGGATTACCTATGCTTATTGAAAATTTATCTTCTCATTGTACGTCTTGCCAAAAAGGAAAATTTTCAAGAAGTTCATTTAAGAGAAACAATGTCATTTCTACTTCTAAACCACTTTAATTAATTCACATGGATTTATTGGGCCGATTAGTAGTTCAAGTCTATGTGGTAGAAACTACACTTTTATATTAATTGATGACTATTCTAGATTTTATTAGACTATATTTATATCTTCCACATCCGATTCATTCATTGAATTTACTAAACTATGCATTCGTATTCAAAACGAACTTGATTTAAAAATTTAATGCATACGCTTGGATCATGGAGGAGAATTTGAAAATGATAAGTTTTCTTCTTTTTGTAATGATCTAGGAATTAAGCATGAATTTTCCGCTCCACGCACCCCACAACAAAATGGTATAGTGGAGAGGAAACTAGAACCCTTCAAGAACTAGCACACACTATGCTTTCGATATGGATTTCCTAGATCAATTTAGGCACAAGCTATTAATACTTCATGTTATGTTAGTAATCGTGTCATGCTTCGCCCATTCATAAAATTAACACCTTATGAGCTTTATTTTAAAAAGAAACCTAATGTAACTTATTTTCATGTTTTTGGTTGCAAATGCTTTATATTGAACACTAGAGATGCGTTAGGAAAATTTGATGAAAAATGTGATGAGGGAAATTTCATTGGTTACTCTTCAACTAGTTAGGCTTATAGAATATATAACAAAAGAACTAAAACAGTTGAAGAGTCTATTCATATAAGATTTGATGAGCTTATTCCTTGTGTATATGCTAATACTATAGGAAACGAAGAGGAACCCCTTCGCCCTTTGGAGCCTGAGGATGATGAATCGCTTGGAGAAAAAGAAGAAGAAAAAGTGGAGGAAGAAGAAGAAAAATAGGAATATGTTCCTCCAAGTGTGCCACAATTTTCAAAGGACCATCCAAAGGAGCTTGTCATTGGAGAACCATCAAAAGGGGTAACCACTCATTTTACTTTAAATGAGTTATTTTCAAACCTTTGTTTTGTATCAGAAATAGAACCAAAAAATATTTCAACCGCTTTAAATGATGAATTTTGTTTTTTAGCCATGAATGAAGAACTTAATCAATTTGAACGTAATAAGGTTTGGAAACTTATAGAGAGGCCATCTAATCATTTAGATATAAGTGTTAAATGGATTTTTAACAATAAATTTGATGGTGACTCTAGAATTACAAGGAATAAAGCTAGACTAGTTGCACAAGGATATTCACAAATCGAAGTGGTATATTTTGATGAAACTTTTGTACCCGTTGCTCGCCTAGAATCAATTAGAATTTTTCTTGCATTTGCGAGTTTTAAAAGGTTTATGTTATTTCAAATGGTTGTTAAACATGCATTTTTAAACGGGATTATAAAAGAAGAAGTATTTGTTGAACAACCCCCCGATTTTATTAATGAAAAATTGTTGGGTTTTCTCTAAACATGAGTGGAACAACACATCATACTTACACAACATAATAAATAAATAAGAACAACCCAAAATAGTTCTGTAACTTGCAATTTCATGAATCACAAATTAAAAAAAGCAACACATTGCAATAAACCTGAGAGGGATTGAGTTAATACTCAACCAAGGTGCTCCAAAATCAGATCCAAAAATAAGCGGCTGAGTTCCAAGCACAAAAAATATATCTGTGCCACTACATCAATCCACACGAGCGAAAGAGAACCCCAAGCTTCTTGTCCAACAAGATCTAGGTCATAGAAGGTGTGCCTTCTATATCATCGAGATGATCTTGATGATATCGTTGTGATGACTCAAATATCGTCGAGAAAATCTCGATGATATCATCAGGCACTCAATGATACATTAAAGGTTGGCAGTCAGTCATATCGTTGTGACCACTCGACAAAATTCATAATATCATCATGATGATCTCAACGATACATGAAATGTCATCTTAAACACATGCTAACAAGCTCCATACAATATTCATAATATCTATGGAACATTTAGTCTACTCGACCCAACTCCAATGAGTTATTGGATTGGTCCTTCACTAATATCCAATATGAGTAAGGCCAACACAATCCTTCCTCCAACTTCTCAAAATGCTCTTATGTGTGACCCTATAGGCTCATATCGCATTGGCAGTGAGACTAACTGCTTGATTGCTTTAAGTTCACCTTAAAAATACCAACAAAAATTTCCTAATCATGTGTGTAAATTGGAAAATAGCGCTTTCTGGATTGAAACAAGCGCCACGTGCTTGGCATGAAAGATTAACATCATTTTTGTTGAAGAACAGATATACTATGGGAAGTGAGAATAACACACTATTCATTAGGCATTATAATAATGATTTTATAATTTTGAAAATTTACGTTGATGATATTATTTTTGGAGCCACTAATGAAGAGTTGTGTAATGAAGCAGTTTTAGTGAAGAAAAATGAATTTGAAATGAGTTTGGTAGGAGAACTCACTTATTTCCTAGGATTTCAAATCACACAAAACATGATGTTATTTTTATTTTTCAATCTAAATATGTTCATGATATACTTAAAATATTTGGATTTGAAAACCTAAAGCAAGCCAATACTCCAATGAGTGCATCACTAAAGTTAGTAAAAGATGAAGCCGACATTTCTACGGATCAAACATTATATAGAGGAATGATAAGATCATTGCTCTATGTGAGTGTATCTAGACCCGATATTATGTTTTTCGTTTATTTATGTGCTAGATTTCATGCTAACCCCAAAGAATCACATTTAAAAGTAGTTAAATGAAATTTTAGATATCTACTCAAAACATCTAGATTAGGCTTATGGTATCCTCATTATGATTCCTTTATTTTACATGATTTTTCTGTTTCGTACTATGTGAGATGTCATTAGTTCGTAATATCACTAGTGGCACGTGTCATTTTATAGGCCCTTCACTTGTATCATGATCGAGTAGGAAACAGAATTTTGTTGTCCTCCACCACCGAGACATAATATATCACACTAGGTAGTTGTATACACAAGCTTTATGGATGACTCAATTTTTAGAAGACTTTGGAGTTCATCTAAATAACATTGAATTAAATTGTGACAACAAGGGTGCTATTGATCTTACAAACAATCCAGTACATCACACTAGATCTAAACATATAGACGTCCAACATCTTTTTATTATGGATGATACTAAAAGGAACCTGTAAGAATTAGTTTTATCAGAACTGAGTATCAACTTGCAGATATCTTTACCAAACCTCTCCGGATGCTAGATTCAATATGCTTAGATTAGAATTGGGAGTGTTAGATATTCTAGCTTAAAATATTTAATCCGTAATTTCTTTCTTATTTTTCCTGATTTTCTTGCAGTATTTTATAACCCACATAATGACAAATTATATTCATGAAACATTAAAAGCAAAAAATGACGAAAAATTTGAGTTTTTTCATGAAAATCAAATTACAGCTCCTATAGCCCAACGACAGTTACTACCATTGGCGTTAGCCTATTTATTAATATATCTGATCTCTCTTTGATTTTTTTCCTTTTTGAAAAATTATCGTACTGTATTTACACTGGTTTCAGAAAGTTTCATGCATTTTTGTTTTGATATTGTCCTTATAAATCAAAATCAAAGATAAACTTCAGAAATACAAAAAAATGTTTTTTATACATTTGTTTGTTTGTTTCTGTTTTGTTATTACATATTTAAAAAAATGCTTATGCTTCATTGTCTAAATCAAGGATGATTATATTTAGTACTTAAAAATTATTTACAATGTTTTATTTTACTTTCAAGTTTCTTTATAACATTGTTCTTAAATATATCATGCCTTGATTATTATATAAAATGTGCAATAGTACATATTGCCTAGAACTATTTTCGCATGCCTCTAAGTATGAGTAAAGTTTTATATTTGATAATGATTATCTCACTTACACCTTTTTGCTAATCTACATGTGTTTTTAATCCAATTTCTTGCATGATTGTGTAGTATAAGAGCTTACCATATTGAATTGCATAAATATAATACCTATACAAAATTGAATTCTTTCTTGAAATTCTTTATTTTCATGCACTTGTAATTAGAGAAATGTGGTATATAAAATAAATTTCTATATTTGCAAAATCAAGTGAATTTGGAGTCCTTGGTCTTAAAAAAACATAACAATCAAAATCAAATAAAAATATATGACAAGGAAAACTCCACCAAGCACTACTCATCCTCCTGATAAGTCTTAATGAGCATTGTGAGGTTGAGCACCTTAGCAAGAATTGTAAAGTGTCTTGTGCAAACAAAAATTTCACCACTTTCCTTTTTTAAAAACGTATATCTTTATGTGCATTGAAATTTGTGGAAGTAAAATTATTTATGTTTATTTAAAGATTGTTCTTACACTACATATTTTCATGTGGTATGATTTATACACTTGCATACTTTATCAAAACACCATTTTGAACACATCATTATCTTTTATAACACTTCCACTCATGTGAATTGGACCATAATGCTTACCTACACTATTCTCTACAATCTTGAGTAAAAGCACTAGATAGCAAAGAATGATCTTTACAATGTTTATGTTTACTTGAAATGAAAATTAATTTATATTGTAAAACATATATTTTCTTGATATTTGGAATCTTGCTTGCTAATTTTATATTTACCAATTTTAATGAACTTGAATCTTAAAACATATACTTATTTGACATAAAACTTAATATATGTTGTTCTTAAAAATTCTTAAAGATGTTTAAGATTGCTTCCGCTGTGTTTACTATTTCTAAAAGTTGATATTATCTTCATCTCTACATAATGAACAATAGTACATATTGATACTGCTCTACCCCACCTCCTTTTGATAATACCAAAAGGGGGAGAATAAATTGAAGAAATCTATTATTTAGGGGGAGTAAATCATAGAATAAAGTCTAAATTGAAGAAATATATTATTTAGGGAGAGTAAACCATAGAATGCATCTATGTATAAGGAGCATCCATATAGGGGGAGTATGCATGTTTATCATGCTTATCATATACTATAAACACTACTCTAGTAATAGTTTATTTCTTATTAGAGGATTTGTTATTATCAAAAGGGGGAGATTGTTGGAGCTTGAGTGTTGGGTATTGTGCCCTCAATGTTTCTAGATTTGAAGAAGGAACACAAGTATAGATAAGCCAAGTTGTTTTTGATGCCATGTTTAAGTTAATGTTGTGACAGATACATCAAAGCTTCATTACTAATGTTAAGAATATAAAAGTAATGAAGGTTCACTAAGAAAATTATAAACTCAAGGCTTAGTAGAAAAATTGTTAAGAAAGGAAACATATCGTCGATACAGTTTCTACAATATCATTTTAAAGAAGCTTTATCGTTGAGAAAGATAAGTTCAGATGTCTAGACAATATTATCTTGAAGAAGACATATCATCTTGAAGATTGAAGACATATCGTGTTGAAGAAGACATCTCAACGATATCATCTAGAAGAAGTAGTATCGTTGAGATAACATGTAGAGTCTTGAAGAAACAAGTATGCTGACGATATCGTCATGAAGATTACATATCGTCTAAATGATCAAGATGATATCAACTTGAAGAAAATTTATCGTCGTGACAGATGCTGAGCTGCATTTAATGCTCCAATTTTCTCGGAAATTGAAATACAGGGAAAGTGCACGCCGCCTGTCCTGTGCGCTAATCAAGTAATATTAAATGATATATTAGCCATAGAATATACTCATTACACAACATTAATGAAGAATATTATTCACTTCCATATTATACATGTTCCAAGAATGGCAAAGCATTTATGAGAATATATTCTGCCTTTTCTATCAACATTCCTAACTGGCCAATTAATTATGGAATAATTCAGCAAGGGCCTTTATGCAAAATTGCAATAGAGTATAAAAGAGAGAAATTGTCGATTTCAGAATATACTGGACACAGTTATTCTCTCCCACTCTTATTCTCACACATTCAGGCATACAAGCAGAAAAGAGAGAAAAGTGCTCAACAAGAAGACTTCATTGTTGTGAAGATCAAAGATTAAGAAAGAAATAATCTTCTTCCCTGGTTGAATTGTTCATCTGATACTTTTCAGAAGATGATTCTCAAGAACTGTTCAGTGATTGAAAAGATCTCTGGGCTTATATTTGCAAGAAGAAGAAGAAGACCATTCATTCAAAATCTCCTATCTTAAAGCCTTCTCTTTCGCAACAGAAAAACATCTTTCATATTTGGTAGGGTTCTTTATGAACTTGAGCTTATAATATCTTGTAACAGATCCGAGTGTTGGTAGGGTTCTTTGTGAGTCTATGTTTGATAGGATCTTGGTGAAGATCTGAGTTGTTGTAAGACTTGTAAAGTCTAAGTCATTGGTAGGGTTCTTTGTGAGCCTGAGTTGTTAGATCTACTTATTGAGAAGAGATCAAAGTTGGAGAAGTTTCCTAGTCTAGCACATTGCTAGATAGGTGGGAGGGATAGTGGACTACCTCTTGAAACATTGTCCTGAAGGGAACCACTATAAATCCTGTGTGTTTTCTATGTTGTTTCTGTGATGTGCTAGCTAGATATTAAAGTAGCAATTAACATTGAAAAACACTTAATCACCCGCATTTAGGTGTAGTTTAATCAAACCCATATCTTTCAATGTATCAAAGTGAGGTTGAGTTCAAAGGCTTAACATCTTAGAACAAGATCTATAAGTTTATTGGGTTGTGATCACAAACAATAGCTAATGAACATCACAAGGAGATGAGTTCAATGAAGCTGGCCATCTACACCAAAGAGAACTTTGTTATCTGCAGAGAATCAAGTTGTACATGGAAGCTTCAGACCCTAGAGTTTATATGGCAGTTGAAGATGGACCATATGTTCACATGAATATCCTTGTGGACCCAACAACAGTTCCTACACCCAAAACCCTATCCCATTTCACCAAAGATGATGTACCCTTGGTCACTATGGACAAAAGGGCTAAGAACAACATTGTCAATGCAATTGATCATTCAACATTTTAGAATCTGATTCATTATACAACAATAAAGGAAATATGGGATTCCTTTTTTGTATACATGGAAGGAACATAAGATGTTAGGGATGATAGAAAATCCCTTCTTAATCAGGAGTATGAATTCTTCAGGCAAGGCAAGAAGGATAACATAGCTGCCTGCTTTGAAAAGTTCTTCAGGATTGTTAATGGGTTCAGAACCTATGAATGAAAATTCACCAATTATGAGCTCAATGACAAGTTCCTTAGATCTCTAAGTAAACAATGGGATATGAAGCTGTGTCATCAGGGAAGTTGGCATTAGGGAGATATGGAGCCTCAAAAGCTATATGGTAAGCTTCTGTCATATGAGTTGCATTTAAATATTAGAAAGGTTGAAGAGGAGGGCTCCAAGGCTCACAACAAAGAAAAGACATTGGCCTTTAAAGCTGAAGCTTCAAGAAAGCACAAGACTGATGAGCCTGTTTATATCTCAGAGGAAGAGACCTTAAGCAACTCCAGCTCAGAGCTTTCTGATGGATATCTCTCACTATTCACCAAGCAATTTAAGAAATTGCTGAGAAACAGAAGAAGAGGGAACATAAGATATAAAGCTTCTCCCTCTAGTTCCAGGAGAGAGGACAAGTTTGGGTGCAGATACAGATCAGACATGTATGATTCCAAATCTAACAAACATATTTCTTCTAACATTGTTTGTTACAACTGTAAAAAGCCTGGACATATCATTGTTGAATGTCCATTCATGATGCAAGAGAAGAGTGAAGAGAGAAAGCACTCAAGGAGCAGGAAGATAGAGAAGAGCCCTGTGGCCAAGAAAGTGAGAACACTTAGTGATAGTGACACTGAGTGCTCCTCATCAGAATCAGATAACCATATAATAACTATGGCCATCTCAGATGAAGAATGTTGTGGTGAAACCCATCATAACCAGGTAATTCCTAAACCTCTCCTACTATATCTGACACAGATTCAGATGCCAGCTCCTCTTCAACAGTAAGAGAAGATGACACTGATTATATTGAGAAATTTGGTGCTCTGCTTGAAGCTCTCAAGAAAGCAAAAGCTCTCTATAAGGCACAAGTAGCAGAGATCATCTCCTTGAGTGATAAGAGAGATGAACTGCTTGAGAAAGTAACTGAGCTTGCTCAAGATAAGACCAAATTATCAATTTCTCCATTGAGCACTAGCACTTTAACTGAAGTTATTAAGTATAAGAATATTAAAATCAAAGAGCTAGAGGATGAGCTCTTAAAGGAAAGGAAAATTATGGCAAGTTATTCCAAGCCACAAACTATTCTTCCCTTAATTGATGGCTTTTCACAAACAAATAAGAAAGGCTTGGGGGATAGTCAAGGTGAAGATAGTGAGAAATCTTCTCAAGGAAAAACAATCTTTAGAAAAGTGATCATACCCACTAATTCTTATGATCGCTATAACTTCTATGGATGCAAAGAGAGCAAGAAGGCAGAGGGTGGTCTTAAGCTCCCTTATACTTGGGTAAGTAAAAGATAGACATTCCTTGGGAAGAGTGCTTTATCAGCACCCCAAAAGAATTTTCCTGTGAAAGCCTTAAGAAATTCTCATGCTGGGGAAAGTTCTTCAACTTCTAAGAATGGAGGGCTAGCTATCAAGCAACATCCTAACTCAGTCAGACCAAACACAATAAGAAAATCTAGATATAATAGATTTGAATGTTGGTGTTGTGGTAAAGTTGGGCATTTTGCCTTAGATTATTGATTTAATCCAACTATACAGAATGATCCCCACATGAGAATCAGAAAGCAGGCTGCTAGTTTTCACTTAGTTCTTTTCCTAACATGCACCTATGACCTAAGAAAGCATGGGTTCCTAATGAAGTGTAGTTGTCTTGCAGATATGTTCAAAATCCACCAAGACTCCTGTGTGGTATTTTGACAGTGGTTGTTCCAGGCACATGACTGGGACTAGAAGCCTATTGAAGGAGTTTACACCTGTAGAAGATGGACCCAAAGTCAAATTTGGAGAATCTGATAGAGGTGTAGTCAAGGGTAATGATAAGATCACTAATGGTAGTATCACTATCACAAGGGTAGCTTATGTTGAAGGGTTACAACATAACCTCATTAGCATAAGTCAACGATGTGACTTGGGATATGTTGTTGCCTTCCACAAGGATAAGTGTCTGATCAAGGATTCTAAGAATGCTGAATCTATTCTAACAGGCACTAGGAGTGGCAATATTAATTATTTGAATTTCATTTGTATTAGAAAGGATGAGCATGTGTGTCTTGTAGCAAATGATGGAATGTCTGCTTGTGTAAAGTGGCATAAGAGACTAGCCCACATTAACTATAAGTGTCTTAAGAAATTAATGATAAAAAATTTGGTAAGGGATGATCCTAAGTTGGATTGTCTATAAATGGGTCCTTGTCATGCATGCCAAATGGGCAAACAAACAATGGATACATTTAAAAGCATATAGGACAAACAATCCACTAGGTGCTTATACCTTCTACACATGGAACTATTTGGCCCTATGGCAGTGCTCAGCCTAGGAGGGATGACTTATACATTGGTTATTGTTGATGATCACTCTAGGTTTGCCTGGGTGATCTTTTCAAACCCAAGTCTGACACCCTAAGTACATTCAAGAATTTTGTCAGACAAATTCAGAATTAAGTAAACAGCTCTGTGGTTAAAATCTTAGAACTGAATTTCAATCTGGTGCAATGACTAAATTTTGAGAAGAAGAAGGTATCCTACAAGAGTTTTCTTCTCCCAGTACTCCACAACAAAATGTGGTTGCTGGGAGGAAAAATAGAGCACTTATTGAGTCAGGTAGGACTATGCTAAATGACTCCTCACTTCCAGAATATCTCTGAGCTGAGGCAGTTATCACTGCATGTCATGTGCAAATTAGAGCACTCATCAATAAGAATCATAATATGACTCCCAATGAGCTGATTAAAGGTAAGAAGACAACACTAGCTTACTTCAAAATTTTTGGAAGTAAATGTTATGTGTTGAAGAATAATAAGCATTACATTACCAAATTCTCTAGAATTAGTTATGAAGGTGTATTTGTAGGATATAGCAAAACTAGAAAAGACTATAGAGTCTTCAATAAGAATACTCTTACAATTGAGGAATCTATTCATATAGTTTTTGATGAGAACAGCATACTGCATAACCCTATTTCTAGTTCATCCAGTGCAGGAATTGAAGCAGGATTGGAGACCCTTAAAATCAGAGAAGAAGAAATAATTGAGAAGAATGAACCTTCCATGCAGGACTCTATTCCAGAAATAATAGAAGAGACTACTGAAGACCCAAATCCTCAGAATGAAAATCTTGAAGCTACAACTAAAGATGTTACTAAAATAGAAGAATCAGCAATAGTGCTGCCTACAGCTATGAGGCATCTTATAAACCATCCAGCTGACCAGATAATTGGTGAGCTCAATCATGGAGTTAGAACCGGAAGAAATGCTTAGAATGAAAGCTTGCACCTCAGTTTTTTGTCACAAGTAGAACCTAAGAAATTTGAGGAGGCCAACGAAGACCAATTTTGGTTTATGGCCTTGCAATAAGAGCTCAACCAATTCCAAAGAGGCAAAGTTTGGAAGCTTGTTTCAAGGCCACAAGGGCATAACGTCATTGGGACAAAGTGGGTTTACAGAAACAAGAAGTATGAAGCTAGTGTGATCATAAAGAATAAGGCAAGACTAGTAACCCAAGGTCACAGGCAAGAAGAAGGGATGGACTTTGATCAGACATTTGCTCCTACTGCTAGAATAAAGGCCATCAGGCTCTTCCTAGCTTATGCAACATTCAAGGGATTCAAAGTTTACCTAATGGATGTGAAGTAATCATTCTTAAATGGAGATTTGAAAGAAGAAGTCTATGTAGCTCAACCACTAGGTTTTATCGCTCCTACCCTTCCTGACCATGTCTATTTTCTAAAGAAAGCCATGTATGGCTTGAAGCAAGCTCTAAGGGCTTGGTATGAGATATTGTCTACCTTTCTTCTAGAAAACAAGTTCTTAAGAGGGAAATAGATAGGACTCTTTTCTTGAGAGAGTTGAAGGGTCACATCTTATTAGTTCAAGTATTTATTGATGATATTATATTTGGATCAACAGATGGGAGTCTTTGCATGAAGTTTGCCAAACTCATGTTGTAACATCCCTCAAACAACTAGACCCATACAAAAGACCATGTGAACTTAGGCAAGAAGGAGGAAAACCATAGTGGTCTGCAAATATCATTTTCTAGTTAACAAGCCTAGGGTTGGACTTTAGGGCCTCACCTTAATCCTTTGACCCCACCATAGCATCCCTAACCCATTAGGGGTACCTTAGAGCACCAAGGACCCATTGGGGTCAACCAAAGAGGCCAAATTGACCAAAGTCAACCCTAACCCCAAATTGGTAAAAGTAGCCTAATTAGGGTAAATTGGCCTCTACCATGCCAAATTGACCTTTCCCCTACCCTTATAATGATATTAGGGACCCAATGGACCACAAATACCCATCATGGGGCCTCCAATTTGGCCAATTTGACCTAAGTCAACCCTAGCCATATTTTGGTCAAAGTGGCCTATTAAGGTTCAATTGACCATCACCTTGCCAAATTAACCCTACCTATACCTTCCTGATCCTTAAAGGATGCCAATGTGTGACTAGCAACCATTTGGGGGTCAACCCAAATGGTCAAATTGACCAAAGTCAACTCTACCATAAATTTAGGTCAAAATGACCTATTTTGACCTAATCAAGCCCAATCCACTTGGGCTAGACTCAATTAAGGTGGTCCACCACCTAATGGGGTTGTGTGCTACTGAATTGGCCATTCAATTTTAGGAAATTCAGCCAGGAGAGAGAAACCCCCAATTTGAAAGAGAGAGAAAGAGGGGGGATTAATGGGGAGGAAGAAGAAACCTTCAATCTCCCCCATTAATTGCCACATTCATCTTCTCTTGGGGAGAGGAGGAGTTTCCATCCTTCTCCCGACTGGATTGAGTCCTTATTCAACTCCCCCAAGCTAAAACCAAAATCACCTTGATGGCCATTAATGTCATTCAAGGTTGTAACCTCCCCCTCTCCCAATCAATGCCTTTAACATCTTCAAAAAAGTGAGAGGAGTGAATACCCCAACTTTCCTGAAAGGATTGTGCACTCCAGGCTTGGATTGGCTTTGATCCAAAAGCTTCCCGAGCTCCCACGGTGAACCTAAGATCCACAAGGCTTTCAGCCCCAATTCAGGTCCGATCCTCCCTTCCTCCCCCAGTGCTAGATCTTTATCTGGTTTGGGGCTTGACTCAAGCCAAATCAGGCTCAAATCAAGATCCCTAAAGGTCTCATTTCGAGCCCTTTTCCCCCGTTAGAACACCCTATTCTGGCCACCTCCGGCCGGCCAACCACCGCTAATCGTCGACCACCACCTCAACGGAGGTGGTGGTGGCATTGGTTAGCCGGGGCGGCGCTCTGGAGGTCAGGAAAACAGGGTGGAAGTTGGCCCAGGATGGGCTGATCTGGGCCCTTGGCTGAAGGTAGAAGATGACCAGGAGTCGTTGGATCTGCTCCAAGATCTGTGCAGGATCAATTAATATAAATGTTTTATTACTGCATTTCTGTCACACTCTTTGCAGTACCATAATTTAATAAAAATACTTACTGCCCCCAAATGAAAAAGTGGCCAACACTAAATTTGTAGCACTTGGTGTGTACTTTAATTTAAATTGATTTCAGCCCAAAAGGAGCACTGTAGCTCCCTGTAGGGCCATTTTAGTGGGACTGGTCCTTAGGGTAGGACAACCACTATTTCTTGAATAACTTATGATTGGTTAATTATATTGAATTGATATTTGAAACATAGGCTGTTTATACCTACACCCTTAACATATCCAAAAATGGGAATTTTTGGAGAAAGTTTTTCTAAGGTTTTGGAAAAATTTAATAATTATATATTAATTAATTATAGGGTCTAATGACATCCAATCCCCTCCAAATTTTGGTGGGTGGTCCTTGAGGTCATGATATTGTACTGGTAAAATTTTCATCCCATTTGGGATTGAATTGGTTGGATAATTAGTTAACCCAAGTTTGGTCAAACTAGGTCAAATTAGGTCAAAAGTGCATTTGTTGGGGTTATGTGGTCAAATCTCATCAAAATGATGTGAAACTTTGGCCACTGGCTTAGGATCACATAAAACACCCCCATGAGTGATTTGGGGTGAGTTGGGGTGGATCTGCCCTAGGACCCTAGTTCAAACCCTAGGGTTGTAGTTTGGGCCTTGTGAAGGACATAGGGTCATATGTCCTTGAATGGTCATGGAACTTGGTAGATAAGTTCATAGGGTGTAAATATGCCCTAGGTAATTTTATGAGGATTTGAGGATCACTTGTTCCCTCTGAATTAGGTTATGACCTTTTTAGGGCACTTTCTTATAAGAGGAGTTTTCATGCTCAATTTATCTTGGATATTGATGAAAGATTGGTAGTGCTCATATAATCATGGTATAAACCTCTGGTAATTTTGGTGTAATTTTTGAATTGATCTAATTAGTACTTCATTCACAAGTCAACTATTTTGCCTTAAGATTGTGATAAATAAATGAGGGCCAAATATTCTCTGAAAAATTGTGAAACTTGGGGATAGGACATTTTAGGGCATTAGAAAGCTCTGTGAATTTTTGTATAATTTTTAGAATCATTTATCTGTAGGTTACTTCTCAATGTTCCCTAGTTTGGATTTACTTGAAATATTTATTTATGTTATTTGGTGGTTTTTATAAATTATGAAACTCTTTCAGTAAGCTTTTCTGACCATTATAAAGGTCTGGTAATTTTTCCATAATTTTTTTGATAAGTATTTTTGGTGGTTCCCTCTTTAATTTCTAATTTTGGATAATTATTCAAAAATATAGTTAGAGGCCCATACCTTACTATAAATTTGTGACATTCTATATTTACTGTTATTTGAATATCATAGATTTTCCATAATTTTGTGGAGGCCAAATCATAAGAAGATCTTACACTTCATGTTCAATTTCATACTTGGCCAATGTTGGAGAAATTATAATAAATGCCAATTAACTAAGGAAAAATATGATCCTCTGGATTTAGTCTTATAATATCATGATAGACTCCTAATAATTATCTTGAGTCATTTGGATGAATATTTGGAGTATCTCCTCTCATGCAACTCATATAACTCATTTGGTCTGCGTGTAATAAAACAATAAAATTTAAGTAGCATGTGGATCATTAGGTGGGAATGGAAGGTTGTTGGTGTACCTAGCTTGTTTGAAGAGATTGGAGGTCACCAAAAGTAGTATATGTGATGAGAGTGTGCTTGGTGAGTTAATGGTAAAGTTGTGTTCGGGATTGACGAAAGATCGTCTTTCCCGTGGGGAGTCAGAAAACACTTAGGGGGATAATTCAAGTGAAATGTTAAGAGGGGTATTCTTATGGATATATACCAATAATACTAAGTGTCATGAGAAAGGGAGCTTTGGGCTATCATCCCATCATAGCTCATAGTACCGCTACGAGCCCCTCACAGGGTAGACCTCGAGAAGTCCAAGATTAACCCTAAACTGTAGGAATAAACTATTATATAAAGATTGTCTTAATAATACACTCACCCACACCCCATTGCTATGGGTTGTTAGTTGGTTTGGTCTTACAAGCGGTAGGCTCAGTGGTTGTAGGTGCGTACGGGTTGGTCCGGCGAGCTGGTGGCTCAGAAGGTTATGGTAGCAGGAGGGTTAGCCCGGGGAGCTTATGGCTCGGAGATAGATGATAATCATATTGTATGAGCATAAAGTTGGTGGGTCTTTGGTATTGGACGGTCGTTCACACCGACGTCCATTCGTTGACTCGGCATGTGTGGAAATTGCACTTAGCCATGAAAGTCTGGTGGTCCAGCCAGTAAGAGTACGCAGGTGCTCCGCTGTTGTGTTGTTAGTGTTGAGGCTGTTGGTGTTTCCATGGTGATCTGGAAGTGGTCAAATATCTAGTCTCACTGCCAACACGATATGAGCCTATGGGGTCGCACACAAGAGTGTCTTGAGAAATTGGAGAAAGAATTGTGTTGGCTTGGGATTTCTCGAGAACTAATATTTCCTGGCTTGAGATTTCTCGAGAAATCATTTTCCTGGCTTGAGATTTCTCGAGAAATCATATTCCTGGTTTGGGATTTCTCGAGAAGTCTTTTGGGATTTCTCGAGAAATTATATATCCTTGGGCTTTCTTGAGGACTGCATCTCCTGCTTTGGATGTTTTCGAGAAATTAGAGCAATCCTACGACTTAGTGGAACGCAGAGTTTAGTTCGTCGAACTGAAGGCATTCATCGAACGCAGAGTTCAGTTCATCGAACTGAAGGCATTCGTCGAACGCATTGTTCAGTTCGTCGAACTGAAGGTGTTAGTCGATCGCTGAGACTGGTATTAGTCGACCGCTGAGACTGGTGTTAGTCGACCGCTGCGACTAGAGTTCGACGAATGGCGAGTGCGTTCGACGAAAGACGAGCCTGTTCATCGAACGACCAGCGCGTTCGACGAACGTCTAGCGCGTTCGACAAACGGCCAGTTCGTCGAACGCAGTTCGACGAATTCTATTTTCTTCATTTAAAGTCGTGGCTGTGCGGATAGCTCCTTTTTTGCGCGTGGGTATAAAAGAATGCGATTCTTTTTGACCTAGGTGATGCGATCTATTTTGCAAAAGAAAGTAAGAGCGGCGAAAGAGTTCCGCCTGTAGCCCCGGAAGGAAGTGTTCCGACCGGTCGATCCTGCCGCCGCTGCCGCCTCTTCCTGTATTCAGACCTAGCAGTCCATGGAAGGCGTAGAGGACAGTTCTTCTCCGACCTAGATCTTGTGTGACAAGAGGCTAGGGTTCTCCAGCGCTCGTATGGACTACTATAGAGGCACAGATCTATTTCTGTGCAAGGAACTGAGCCGCACAATCTTAAATCTACCATTGGAGCATCTCAGTTGAGTATCGACTGAATCTCGCAAAGGTATATCGTCTTATTGCCTTTTTACTATTTCTTGATTCATGAAATCCGCAAGATCCTTAACTCTTTGGGTTGTTCTTGTTATTTTTCCGCTACGCATATGTGATATGTTGTCCACTTTATTATTATGAAAGACCAAACAGTGGTATCAGAGCCAGGTTTGCAATCAAGTGCGTGTAAATCGGGATTTTAGAAGCATTCTAAATGCCCTAATTTCTTCTTGGAACCCCACCAAGAACGCATGTGATTGCGTTGCGATTTCATTATTTCAGAAATAGTTTCTCCTTTGTAGTAACCGTCCCTCCAAGTGATTTGTGAAATCACATGTCTGAGATTTTGAATCTGACATTGAGAGACGAGCTTGTCTACTGCACAAGTGGAGTTGTTTTTGTTGTGTCCAATGCATGTAAATCTGGAGATTTAGGAGTGTTCCAAGTATTCAGATTTAGCCCTTCTATCAAAGTGTTGATAATTTTTGTGCGCATTGGGGTGCATTTGGTTTGAAATGTTGTATTTCTATTTTGTGAATATGCACGGTGATTAAATGTTAATCATGATGAAACGTTCATCAATTGAAAGAAAAAATCCCTTATCCAATATTAAGTATACGGATGCCTTCTGATGGATGACACTCTTCCTGCCTCGATCGATGAATTATGGGCTTGCCAAAGCAATGTGCATTAATCTATCTTGGTAAGGGTACGAGCGGATAATTGTGATATCTCACTGTCGACATCGGGTCTATCTTAACTAGGTGACCTCAAAGGTTGAGTGCCTAGAGGCATAAGGTTGGCATGCACCATATGATGGATGCGAATAAAGAATTATTCACCAACCATATAAGAGTTGCATAGTGATGCAATTGACAAGTGTTGTCTACCTAAATAACCACATCGTGAGAGAAACGCCAAAGCGGACTCATTGTGTTGGTGAAATACAGATCTTGTCCACTAAGAGAGTAGCTCGCATAAAATCTCTGAATCGATATTAAGGGTTATCGATTTGATTAAAATAGTGGGAGCCCTTTTAATAGAAGTCCTTATTAAAGTAAAATGTATTTTGAAATATTGTACTGAAAATCTTTTGCAAATTTATTGTAGAATTTCCATGGCAAATACATCTCACTCCACGTTGTCCCTGAGAGCCATCCTTGAGAAGTACAAGCTCAATGGGACGAACTTCCTCGACTGGTATAGGAACCTGAGAATTGTTCTCAGGCAAGAGCGCAAGCTCTATGTCTTGGAAGGGGAAGCCCCTGCAGAGCCGACCGGGAATGCTCCGAGAGTAGAAAAAGATGCTTACAAGAAGTATCAGGATGATACCTTGGATGTGGAATGCCTCATGCTTGATACCATGTCCTCTGAGCTTCAGAAGCAACACGAGAGTATGTGTGGTTATGAGATAATTGGGCACCTCAAGAAAATATTCGAGGGGAAAGCTCGGCAAGAGAGGTTTGACATATCCAAGGCATTATTTCAGTGCAAAATGGGAGCTCGAGACTCAGTAGGGACTCAAGTACTCAAGATGATTGGGTATATAAAGAACCTTGAAATACTGGGTTTTCCCTTGGGTCATGAGTTGGCCACAGATCTGATCCTGCAATCGTTGTCAGACAGTTATGAGCAGTTCGTCTTGAACAATAACATGAATGAGTTAAAAAAGACACTGCCTGAGCTCCTTGGCATGTTGAGAACTGCCGAGAACAACATGAAGAAGGCCAAGCCTGCCAGCCCCATACTGATGGTGCATAAGAGCAAGGACAAGGGATTCAAGAAGTCGAAGATTGGATCTAACTCTCCTCTTGATCCCAAGTCTTCTACACTGAAAAGGAAAGGTCTGGCGAAAGAAGGAAGTGCCACCACTGCGGTAAGACAGGGCATTGGAGGCGGAACTGTCCCCTATACATTGAGGATCTGCTAAAGAAGAAGGGAAGTGTGACTTCCACCTCAGGTATTTATGTTATAGAGATAAACCTTTCTGCTCCTTCATCTTGGGTATTAGATACCAGATGCAGTTCTCACATTTGTACAAATGTGCAGAAACTGAGAAGAAGAAGAATGCTGGGTAAAGGGGAGGTAGACCTGCGCGTCAGGAATGGATCAAGAGTTGTTGTCATCGCTGTTGGTGTCTATTATCTTTCTTTGCCCACTGGGCTTATAATAGAATTAGATAATTGTTATTTTGTTCCAGCCATAACCAGATACATTATATCCATTTCATGTCTTGACATGAAGGGTTTTTCGTTTATAATTAAGAATAATTGTTGTTCGATTTTTATGAATGATGTTTGTTATGGTGTAGCCCAATTGTTTAATGGTTTATATGTTTTGAACTTAGACCATCCGATCTATAATGTTGAAAATAATAAAAGACTAAGAACAAATGACTTGAATCCTACATACCTTTGGCATTGTCGTTTGGGCCATATAAATGAGAAACGCATATCCAAGCTCCATAGAGATGGACTATTGGACTCATTTGATTATGAATCATTTGAGAGATGCGAGTCTTGCTTATTAGGCAAAATGACTAAAGCCCCTTTCACTGGTCATACTGAGAGGGCAGATGATCTCTTGGGTGTCATTCATAGTGATGTTTGCGGACCCATGAGTTCTATGGCTAGAGGGGGGTTCCACTACTTCGTTACATTTACTGATGATTTTAGTAGATACGGATACGTGTTTCTTATGAAGAACAAATCCGAGACCTTTGAAAAGTTCAAAGAGTTTAAGAATGAAGTAGAGAACCAACTGGGAAAAAGGATAAAAGCACTCCGATCTAATCGAGGTGGCGAATATTCGAGTCAGGAGTTCCGTGATCATCTGAAAGAGTGTGGTATTGTATCACAGCTCACCCCACCCAGAACACCGCAACATAACGGTGTTTCTGAGAGGAGGAATCGTACCATATTAGACATGGTGCGATCGATGATGAGTCATGCTGATTTGCCCATTTTCTTTTGGGGTTTAGCTCTAGAGACTGCTTCTTTTACACTAAATCGCGTTCCGATGAAAATGGTTCAAAAGACACCATATGAGATATGGACTGGGAAGCGTCCTAGTATGTCTTTCATTAAGATTTGGGGCTGTGAGACATACGTACGATGTCAAAGGTATGACAAGCTGGAACGCAAATCAGATAAGTGTTATCTTGTGGGATATTCTACGGAAACCAAAGGGTAATACTTCTACCTGTCGTCTGAGGGCAAAGTGTTTGTCGTAAGGACTGGCGTCTTTTTAGAGAAAGAGTTCTTATCCAGAAAGACTGCAAAGGTGGAACTTGAAGAGGTTCAAGAACCACAAACAATGAATGAACGTGAATTGGAACCTGAGTAAGGACTACAATCTGTTGTAGCTGGAGAACCTGCTCAAGAAACACAAGTCCTGCGTAGATCTGATAGACCAAGATTTGAGCCTGAGAGATATGGATTTCTTGTGTCTCAAATAGGTAATGTGTTGCTTATGGATCATGATGATGAGCCTGCAACCTATCAAGAGGCTATGTGTGGACCTTACTCCGAGAAGTGGCTTGAGGCCATGAAATCTGAAATGGACTCCATGTATGCAAACCAAGTTTGGACCTTGGTGGAACCACCTGAAGGGGTACGACCCATAGGGTGAAAGTGGGTCTTCAAGAAGAAGACCGACATGGAAACCTCCTTGAAGAAGTGTATATGACACAAGCCGAGGGTTTTGTATCTCCAAGTGAAGACACTAAAATATGCAAGTTGAATCGATCCATTTATGCATTAAAACAAGCTTCTCAAAGTTGGAATCTGCGTTTTGATGAGAAAATCAAAGAGTTTGGATTCATCGAGAACGAAGTTGAGTCTTGTATTTACAAGAAGATTAGTGGGAGCATTGTCGTTTTCCTGCTATTGTATGTAGATGACATACTGCTGATCGGGAATGACATTCTAACCCTGCAAGCTGTTAAGAACAGGCTAGGGGACTGCTTTTCAATGAAGGACTTGGGTGAAGTGACTTATATACTTGGTATTAAGATCAATAGAGATAGATCGAAGAAGTTGCTGGGTTTGACCCAGAGTACATACATTGAGAAGGTGTTGAAACGGTTCAACATGCTTGAGTCCAAGAAAGGATTCTTACCTATGTCTCATGATGTGAGTCTCTCTAAGTTCTAGTGTCCTAAATATTTGGAAGATAAGGACCGCATGAAGTTGATTCCAAATGTCTCGGCAATTGGATCAATCATGTATGCAATGTTATGTACTCGACCCGATGTATCATATGCTTTGAGCATGACAAGCAGGTATCAGTCTGATCCTGGTGATGGTCACTGGATAGCTGTCAAGAATATCCTAAAGTACTTGAGAAGGACTAAGGATACGTTCATGGTGTATGGTGGAGAGGAAGAGCTCGTTGTAAGTGGTTACAAATATGCAAGCTTCCAAACTGATAAGGACGATTCAAAGTCCCAATCAGGTTTTGTATTTTGCATTAATGGAGGAGCTGTAAGCTAGAAGCGTTCCAAGCAGGAGACAGTTGCCGATTCTACGACAAAAGCCGAGTATATTTGCTGCCGCAAATGCGGCAAAGGAGGCTGTGTGGATTAGGAAACTCATCGGCGAGCTAGATGTAGTTTCTAGCATTGTTGATCCCGTAGTTCTCTACTGTGACAACAACGGTGCAATTGCCCAAGCTAAGGAACCTAAATCTCATCAGCGCTCTAAGCATATACTTCGGTGGTTCCATCTTATTCGAGAGATTGTCGATCGAGGAGATGTGAGCATTTGCAGAGTACCGACTGAAGAAAACATAGCGGATCCACTGACAAAGCCTCTTTCACAAAAGAAGCATGATGGTCATGTTAGATCAATGGGTATTAGATACCTGAATGATCATCTATAGTGGGAGCCTGGTGAATTGCATGTTTGCTGGTTGTTTATTCATTTGATGAATTATGATATGTACTATATGTTTCATTTTACATTTATGGCAAGTTCTTTTATTATGTCAACTGTTTCTATATAATAGACTAATTAACATAATGAATGCCCTTAGAATGTTTGCTTCCATAGGAATTCAAGTACGTGACTTGAATGTGAGGGCTTATGTTTAAATGAAGATTCATTCTTAAATGGTCCCTGGTCGAGGTATCATCCTAGAAACTAGGGCGAGGATGAGACCATAAGACTAGCATGTGCGTTGACTGATGACTAGTTCTCACAGGTCATGATATTGTGATATCAAGTCATCACATGGGTACTTCTTAGGAACAAGTTGTACTGGACAGACCCACCGTGAGACTACTTTGTGGATTATTATATGAACGTGTCACAAGTAGGTCTCAAGTGACAATGGTGTTTGTGGTCCTTTAACCTGAAGTCATAGCATTCATCAGATGAGGAAGAGTGTACTTTGATGCCATCTAAAGTCTTCTCTTGAGAAAGGTTGACGATAAGGGTGGTTGTTGGGTATGTTATGAATCATTTGGATGTTTGTGTGTGAGCAGAAATGGGATTTTTCCTCCTTTATGACAGGAGTTACATCCATGGGCCCCTTGATGGAATGAGACTGAAAAATGCATGGCCATGCTTGGTCGAGTCAATATATGATATTGAGCTCACCAATTTTGTCAGTCTATTCTAGATCAGGAAACTGGGATTGAACATTTATGAGGGTGACATGGTCCATGCCTCTAGTTCTATCTGGATGTAAGGGACAAAGGGACATGACAACACTGATACATTGGTCAAGACAGGCTTATTGAGTTATGAACTCTTATTGCTTGGGTAGCAATGATGCATTGCTAGATGCCGCTCATTGTTTGTGAGACTTTTATTTGATACGTTCAAGATCAAGTGGGAGACTGTTGGTGTTTCCATGGTGATCTGGAAATGGTCAAATATCTAGTCTCACTGCCAACGTGATATGAGCCTATGGGGTCGCACACAAGAGTGTCTTGAGAAATTGGAGGAAGAATTGTGTTGGCTTGGGATTTCTCGAGAACTAATATTTCCTGGCTTGAGATTTCTCGAGAAATCATTTTCCTGGCTTGAAATTTCTCGAGAAATCATATTCCTCGTTTGGGATTTCTCGAGAAGTCATTTGGGATTTCTCGAGAAATTATATACTTGGGATTTCTCGAGGACTGCATCTCCGGCTTTGAAATTTTCGAGAAATCAGACCAATCTTACGACTTAGTGGAACGCAGAGTTTAGTTCGTCGAACTGAAGGCATTCGTCGAACGCAGAGTTCAGTTCATCAAACTGAAGGCATTCGTCGAACGCAGTGTTCAGTTCATCGAACTGAAGGTGTTAGTCGACCGCTGAGACTGGTGTTAGTCGACCGCTGAGACTGGTGTTAGTCGACCGCTGAGACTAGAGTTCGACGAACGGCGAGCGCGTTCGATGAACAGCGAGCCTGTTCATCAAATGGCCAGCGCGTTCGACGAACGACCAGCGCATTCGACGAACGGCAAGCGTGTTCGACGAACGGCCAGTTCGTCTAACGCAGTTCGACGAATTCTGTTTTCTTCATTTAAAGTCGTGGCTGTGCGGATAGCTCCTTTTTGTGCGTGGGTATAAAAGAATGCGATTCTTTTTGACCTTGGTGATGCGATCTATTTTGCGAAAGAAAGTGAGAGCGGCGGAAGAGTTCTGCCTGTAGCCCCAGAAGGAAGTGTTCCGACCGGTCGATCCCGCCGCCGCTATCGCCTCTTCCTGTATTCGGACCTAGCAGTCCATGGAAGATGTAGAGGACAGTTCTTCTCCGACCTAGATCTTGTGTGACAAGAGGCTAGGGTTCTCCAGCGCTCGTTTGGACTACTATAGAGACGCAGATCTATTTCTGTGCAAGGAACTCAGCCATACAATCTTGAATCAACCATTGGAGCATCTCGGTTGAGTATCGACTCAATCCCGCAAAGGTATATCGTCTTATTGCCTTTTTACTATTTCTTGATTCATGAAATCCGCAAGATCCATAAATCTTTGGGTTGTTCTTGTTATTTTTCCACTGCGCATATGTGATATGTTGTCCACTTTATTGTTAAGAAAGAGACAACAAAGGCGTACGATAGGTCTAGGTTAGGTAGTGCAAATAGTAACCTAGAGGTGGGTGAGGCCCAACCCACTGCTTCTGTATGCCACTACCGGAGTATCCTGGGGGTTTTACTAGCTCCAAAAATTTGTAACTAAAGGTCTGTGCGCATAGAGTCGAAGTGTGTGAGTTGCACTTGTGTGATCATAGCTTAAACTACATAACCTTGCATGACATAGCATAAACATTGCATTTGAAGACTTACCCCTATCGTATAAATTGGTTATTGGACTTTTTATACAATAGGCCCTGCCAAATGACCCCTTGGTCTATAGATTTGTATGGGCATTCCTATAAATTAAGGTTACACTTCCTTAATACTGTTATACTTAGTACTACTTTACTTATTACTAATGCTTACATGTTATTGTCTTACCTCTTACTCTTTTGCTCACTGTACTATATATTGCATAGCGATAGACCTTCTCGTAGTTAGATTCACTGTCACCTGCTTTTTTTATACCCTTTGTTGTCCTCTGCTTCATCCTTCCCCAACGGTGCCTAGGAGTCATCGTGTAGCACCCTCCCTGTTACATAGCATATAACAGTAGGTCTGGCCGGGACCCCACGCCATATGAAACGAACAGAAGAGCACGTTACTAAAATTAGTATTAAACAGTTACAAAAGATAACTATCTCAGCATCAGAGACGCATAACGGAAGCATATATAGTTTCATTTAAAACCAGTGTAACATGTCCACATCTCTAATAGGAATGGAATACATAAACAAGTTATTTACATTGATTGTTTACATCATAATGGTGGCTTCCAGACATCGACACGCAGGCCGACCACACATGAACAAAAGGGTAAACATAAACTATGGCCTTCAAGGGCCAGCACAGCATAGAACAGCATAGCAGGGGCTTCAGCCCTCTATTTCCTGCTAGTCTCACCGGGACCTGTATAAGCAAATCCACCAAGTGGTGGGAAAACAAGTAACCGGTCAGCTTTAGCTGACCAAGATTTATAACGACCCCACCCCACACTCGGGGCGGCGATGCTCCTTCCCTGCAAGTAAATGTCAGCAGCATATAAATCTATATACGCAAACAACACCAACGGGGGACATACCGCGCCACTCGCTTCGTGCTCTCAAGGCACACTTTGGCATACTCCCTAAGTTACGCCCTTAAGCTAAGTCTTATTTCAACTTAGATAAGCAAATTGAGCTAGCCCGTACACACGAAGTTACGGCACTCTTCCATTGCCCGGTTCAACGAGGGGCGACCTCTTCACCAGCACTATAGGGGGTTCGGTTCAGCTAGACCTGTGCTCAATCATCGTAGTGTACACGATACGGGTAGGCTTCACCCAATACCCATCTCTTAAAGCTGGGTTTTGCAAGTTCCACAGCTTTTCCTGCTACGTATCCAGTCTACAGGAATTTAGGTAGCACGAAAACACACAGTCTGTATGCTGGGCGCTAGCGTCGGCGCTAACGCTAGCGCCTGGCACTAGCAACAAAACCCAGTTCTGCCCGGCACTGGTAACAGAAGTCAATACTGCTACCTCTAGGAAAACACCCCCAGATAACAATACTAGTAGCTCACCTGGAGCTACCGCCGGCGCTATCGCTAGCGCCCAGCGCTAGTAACAGAACTCAGTTCTGCTACGAAATTTCGGGTACTGCCTGGGAAACACTTCCAGGTCCTTTTTTTGTACAACACAATACACAAGACCCGAACCACAGCAATATACATGGAGTCTTCTCCACGCGATAAACATCACCAAT
This sequence comes from Dactylorhiza incarnata, assembly GCA_033032865.1. Taxonomy (NCBI): domain Eukaryota; kingdom Viridiplantae; phylum Streptophyta; class Magnoliopsida; order Asparagales; family Orchidaceae; genus Dactylorhiza; species Dactylorhiza incarnata. The sequence goes on along the minus strand of JAWHQI010000153.1, from coordinate 4,943,651 downwards.
CCGGCTTGAACTGTCCAGATGGGCTTCACATAGCATGCCTATGCCCGTACTTCCATTCCGGACTCTATATGCAATTTATGGGGGAATCACTTCAACCCACCGGAAGATCCGATCTACTAATTAGTAGAAGTCTTCCAAAATGCATGCAAATCAAAGGACGTACATGTCCAAGGATTAGGGAGGAGATTCGTTACCCTCGTAGGCCGTTTTGGCGCCATAAAACTGAGAGGGGATTGGATTGGCTGGAATCCGCGGTGGCACAAGCACGCAAATGCTATCACCCTCCTGGCACGATGAAAACGCAACTCAAACGACTCTCCTTTCTTTATCCCAGCCCTCTGCCCTCAGAACTTCAGAGATCTTCAGAGCAAATGGGCTGAAAAGTTGGGTTTGGGGATATATAAGAATTTCCCGCTACCGCAGGCGCTAGTGGCTAGCGCCTGGCACTAGCCCTGAGTCAGTACCGCTGAGAGACACTACCGTCAGTGCTATCACCTGGCGCTAGCTCCCTGACTTCAACTTATTTTCATTTTTGGTATTTTTGAATGCACATGAAATTTGGGCTCTTACACATCGGGGGAGGGGTGGGGATTGGCTAGTCTTTTAACTACAGGTCGGTGGGCCTTACCATTTTAGGGGACCGAGGAGACACAGCAGCAGCAGAGGCCGGTGCAGATGAAGGTGGGACAGTCTAGCATGGGAGCACCGATGACAGGATCCGTGAGTGTTCTATTTGTTTTGCTTCTGCGAGAGAACTTGTAGTGAGGAATTGATGTATCGGGCAGGAGCCCTTTTATTACTATCTTTATTCAGTTTCTAGCTGTGGACATCTCCTTATGATGATTTTATTTTCTATGTGATGTGGACTTGAACTTCTATAAGTTTGTTTATGCTTACTTCTTTTATGATCGATATGGCCGGTAGGATCGACATTTTGTAGTGGTGAGCTTCCCGAATGAGGGTGTCACCGCAAAGCGGCGGTTCTGGGCATAAGAACCGGGTTTTCAAAAAGAAAAAAATGGGGTCTTACACATGCAAAGTAAGTTTGAGATGAGTAGTATGGGAGAGCTCTCAAGTATTTCTTAGTTCTGCAAGTAAAGCAATATGAGGAAGGAATTTTCATTTCTCAGACCAAATTTACCTTGGATATCATAAGGAAATTTGGAATGGAAAACTCTACCCCTATGAGAACTCCTATGGGCTCAAATATGTCTCTAGACAATAATGTGAAGGGGAAACCCTATAATGAGTCCATGTATAGAAGCATAATTGGCTCATTGCTCTACCTTACTGCTAGTAGCCCAGACATCGTATTTGCTACATGTGTCTGTGCAAGGTATCAAGTGAACCCTAAAGAATACCATTATTCAACAGTCAAAAGAATTCTGAGATATCTGAAGGGTACTCCCAATCTAGGGCTCTGGTATCCTAAGTGAAATGACTTTGAGTTGTGTGGTTATTCTGATGCAGACTTTGCTGGATGCAAAGAGTACAGAAAAAGTACTTCAAGAACTTGTCAGTTCTTGGGGAGAAGAATTGTGTCCTGGAGTAGCAAAAAACAAAATAGCATTGTTATATCCACAACTGAGTCAGAATACTTTTCTTCTAGTAGTTGTTGTGCACAACTCCTTTGGATTGAACACCAATTAGAGGATTACAATCTGTAGATAAAGAGAACACCTCTCTTTTAAGATCCCTCCAGTGCAATTTCTATTGCGAAGAATCCTATATCACATAGTAGAATAAAGCATATTGAGATTAAATATCACTTCATTAGGGAGCATGTAGAAAAAGAGGACATCTGCCTTGAGTATGTCAAAACAGAAAGGCAGATAGCTGACATATTTACTAAGCCCCTTGATGAATCTAAGTTCAATCAATTCAAAATTGAATTGGGAATGCTTAGTTCTTGAATTGGGCATGTTGAATTCCATATCTCTCATATCAGATGATTTAAATTAATTTGATAAATGGGCAGGATCTCACACAAATTCCACCCTAAAGTAGTCTAATAACTTTAGTCTTGAAGACAGGAATAACAAGAAATTGCCTAAGGCAGAAGTGCAAAATCGTCTAAAAGAAAGTAGCTTAGATAAAAGAAAAGTCATCTTGATAGTCTCGATGATATTGCTAGAGTCTCGATGACAAAGATGAAGTAATCTCGACAACAAGATTGAAGTGATCTCGACGACACTCTCGACGACAAAACTCAATCAGAATGACATAATGACATCACAAGACACATCATCGTTATAATTATGCCGCTATTCCGGGATTCTCAAAACAATATAAGAAGATTTAAACAGGTACGCATTGAATTTTTGAAGTGGAAGAGGAAGTGTTTTGGACAGTCTGAAGAGGTCAGACCGCAGAGACCGCGCGGTATGCACCGGCTCTCTTGCCTTATTATCTTGGACGGGAAGTTGTCCAAGTGTTGGTGATCGGGCAGACTGGTTTGCTGAGACCGCATGTGTTCTGGATGAGTTGTTATTACACTTCTATTGGATGGTGACGACATCTGTCTGTTTGCCAATATATAGAGGTACATGGTCCGTCATTCAAAATGAGAACTGTAAGAACTAGAGCTTGGGTTATTTGTGCAAGTCTCACTTTTGAGGTCGCGAGGTCTGGAAGTTGTCTTGATAGTTTGTTGTGTTCGCAGGTCAGCGGAGAGCAGTCAGCGGTCTTCTTCCTTGGTGAATTTTCCTAGCTTTGAATAACATGTTTGCCAGGTGTCTTCTCTGTGCGGTCTGTGTTTTAGTTCTTGGGCTGTTCGCTATGAACTCAGCGATCAGGTGACCTAGCGCTCATACTATTTAGAGTTGCGGTCAGGTGACAAGATTTGCAATTCTATTCTCTGTTTATGGGTAGCTTCTGTGATTATGCGACCGTGCGGTCAGGCGATCAAGAAGTGCGGGCATGCTGTTTTTTCATCAGCTCAATAAGTCAGCAACTCGTGCGGTCTGGCAGGCAGCAGGTTGGCAACCTGTGCTATTCGCGTGGTCTTAGTGGTTACGTGTGGTCTGACTGTTTCAGCGGTCTCTGGCGGTCTCAGTTATTGCTGATCGCCAATTTTTTGTTTGTCTCCTTTATTTCTCCCTGTATTCTCATGAATCATGTCTCGTCATGTATACCTCGCATTGTTATGAGATAGATTAATTCAAGATCGTTTTGCTCTTCTATTATTGCTGGTTTCTTAGCTTGGTATGGTTGTAGTGTTCCTGCACTTGACTCCGGCTTCCAAATTTCTTACTTTGGTATCTTAGTTGAAATTCATCACTAGATATCTGAGCTAGAAAATTTCAACATGGTATCAGAGGGTCAGTAGGCTTGAGCAGTGATCAACCTCAGTATCTTGCTTAAGATTTTTGGAAGTTCAAGTTAACCAGCGGTATAGCAATGGAAGGAGGTTATGCAAGAGGTCTTGGTATTGAGCTTCTTACACAGACTAAATTTAAGAAGTGGAAGTCTTGCACGGAGAGTTATCTCCTTGGCGAGGATTTATGGGAGGTAGTCGGTGGAGATGCGAGACAACCAGTGGTAGTTGTAGAAGGGAATGTTGAGCAGGTGAAAACTTGGAAGAGAACAAATGCGAAAGCTGAGTTCACTCTCAAGCAAGCTATCATTCCGGAGCTCTTTAATCACATCATTGGATATCGGTCTACTACTGAAATATGGACAGCCTTGGATGTTTTGTTCAATAAGAAGAATGTAGCTCGGCTATAGTTAGTTGAGAATGAGTTGGCAAAAGCAACTCAAGGAGACTTATCTATATCATCCTTCTTCCTGAAGATGAAGAATCATTGTGCTGAGATATCATCGTTGGACCCGGAAGATCCTATCTTAGAAGCCAGGCTAAAAATGCACATAATCCGAGGTTTGCGGATAGATTATGTGGCCTTTATTACTTCTATACAAGGCTGGGCAAATGAACCATCTCTACTGGAGCTGGAAAACTTACTTGCTTCACAAGTGAGTTTTGAAAAGCAGATGGCTGGGATATCTATCTCCGGGGGGAGAAATTGATGTTCTGTATTCAGGTAAGAAAAAGAGATGGGACAAGAATAAGAAGTCACCTGGAGGTTATGGTCCATCTACTTCATAATAATAGGAGAGGAACTATGCTCCTGAGCATGATGGGAAAAAGAAGAAAGGGCCGAGGTGCTTCAGGTGCAACAAGCCTGGTCACTTCAAAAGAGACTGTAGAGTTAATCTTCAGCCAGGTCATGCTGCAGGAACGGAGTGTTGGATCTTGAGGCGCCCTTAGAGGGGGGGGGGGTTAATAAGGGTTTTAGAAAACTTTAAATTTTTATAGAAAACTTTTGATATTTTATTTGAACAAGAGTGAATAAAAAACAAAGAGTAGTAAATCAATTTTATTAAATAGAAAAATACATGATTATCATTAATAAAATTTGGTTACGAAATCTGATTTCTATGACGCTAGAAATCTAAGACAAAATATGAAATAGTTTTTTGTTTTCTATACCGACTCTTCTCACTAAGAATCGGTTGGATTTAGCCGATCTATCCCCATATACGACCTCAAGCCGCTCTAGCCCTTATATCCCCAGAAAGGCCTCGAGCACCCCCTAGATCCACTCCCTATACCAAGTCGCCAACATGAGGCGAATTCCTCCCTAAGTCCTACCCATACCTAACCGCCAACACGAGGCAAATTTACTCCATGATTATAATTAAAGAGTTACAAACAGAAATACAAAAACACAAAAAAACTCCCTAAGAAGAATTCTGGAGATGACGAAGGCTCGCTGAATATCATCAAAGTCGAAGCGTGCGCTTTTCGCATTGTGTAAGCGTTGATCCGATCCTCCTTGAAATCTTCTCTTGAATTTGTATGGGAGATGGTGGTCAGGAAAAATAGGGCCCTTGCAGAGTTTCAGAAGTGCTGGAATAGGGCTCTATATGATCAGTAGTTGAAGAAGATGAATTCCACCTATTTATAGGACTGGAAGCTAACGCCGGCATTAAGGCTAATGCCTGGCGTTGACCTAGTATAGGAATGTTTTGATGGCTCAGATCTTCAAAATAGGAAGGATGTACTGCACTTTAGGAAACATTCATTTTAGGCAACCCTAACGCTGGCGTTGAGGCTAACGCTGGCGTTAGGTCAGATTATTACTAAAGTGCTCCTTCAATCACGACAGCTTCCCTCCTTGCCACATTTGTCTTGGTGGCAATGGGAGTCAATGCCGACGTTAAGTACTAATGCCTAGCGTTAGACATCATTCCATTTTTCAGCTTGTGGGCAGGTCCATACCAATAATGTAGTATCCTAGTGTTATATCTGTTCAAGCCTCCATACTAAAAACAAAATGGCAACCATGATCAAATACTAGCAGGATTTGTTATTCTCAAATCAAAGGGATACGGAAAACCATGTTCCAACAATCTCCTCCTTTTGATAATAACAAATCCAATATAGATAAATCAGATTCATATATATAAGAGAGATGTGTTTTTAGAAGGATATATGACACTAAGCAATATAGAGACATTAATAATGCTTATAGATTGTTAAATCATGCTCCCCCTACTTAAGTGCTCCCCCTTAGTGTATGCTCCCATAGACTAGTTGTATGCTCCCCCTTAATCTAGTGAATCCTACTCCTTTAATCATTATGATTTATCATTTTATTCTCCCCCTTTTTTTATTAGCAAAAGTTGGTGGAGTGAAACAAAACTAGAAGAGAGAAGACAAAAGTTGGGACATAACTAAGAGATGATTAAGAGTTTTGTTTAGACATAAGGTAATTCGTGATCGAGCTAAGGGAGAGAGTAGCACAATGGAGAATGTATATGATAAGTGTGAAGGAACAATATTCCATGTTTTTACCAAAGGAATTCTACCATTTGCTTTTCAAAGTAATTTGAAAAAGGATATTACTTGATGAAAGAAATGCAATATAGTTTGACAAGCACAAGTGAAGAAAAAACCTTAGAAGTAAGCATGATAGAGCATGTTAAAAACAACATAGTCAAATTAGTAATGCGGAAAGATAGAACAAAATAACCAATAGTTTCATTTTTGTTATAGTTTGACCATTCCAACAATATTGCTAGTCTCTTCACATTTGAGCTTTAACCTTGAAAATTTTCATAACTAATAGGCAAGCATGATTGGACATATTCCAAAAGATAAGGACTACAATGTAACTAGTTCGTATTTCAAGTAAAAAAAACATTGTAGAAATCATGCATTACAATCTAGTGCTTTTACATAACTTTTTAGAGAATCATGTAATTTTGCATTAGGATCCAATTCTCATGAGTAAAGGCTTTATGAAAAACAATGATATGTGCATAAGGTGTTTTGATAAAAGTATACAAGTGAAGTAATCAAAACACATGACATATGTAATGAAATAGTAACAACAATATTAAGGTTGTAATCTTATAATTACTTTCACACATCAATTTTAGAAAAAAAATTCAAAGCACATTTCATGAGTACAACTACCAAGGTGCTTCGCCCACATAATGCTCATTGAGACTTATCAGAGAGCGAAGTATTGCTTGGAGGATCACATAAGCATTTTTTAAATTTTTATGTTTCGTGATCCGTTGTACAAATAGAAGTCATGACAAAAAATGTGTTTGCATAAGACACTTTACAATTCATTCCAAGGTGCTCAACCTCACAATGCTCATTAAGACTTATCAGGAGGGTGAGTAGTGCTTGGTGGAGTTATCTTTGGCATTTTATTTCATTTTTTGTAATTTTGGGCCAAAAGGTCTCCGAATTCACTTGTTTTTGCAAACACTAATAATATTGAAATAACACTTCTATGTTTGCAAGAAATCTAATATTTGAGATATGGTGTAGGTAGGTTAGACATACAACTTAATATGTTAAAACTATTACAGTACACAATCATGCAAGACTAAGATTATGAGAACATGTAGATTACCAAAATAGTGTGTGAATGAATCATTGATTAGCATAAAACATTACTCATACTTAGAGGCATGCTAGGCAATCATACACAATTTTTTAAAGACTATTTCATTGCTCATAATCAGATTAAGGTCAAGGCATGAAGATAAAACAATGTTTAGGAAATTTGAAATTAAAATTAGACATTGAAGACAATCTTTAAGTGTATGCCTAATCAATTTTGACCATTTGAAACAAAATAACTAAGATGTTTGCTCTTGTGAAGTCATATAGTCAAACCATAACTTTGTAAATATTTAAAACGCAACAAATGACAAAAGCATATGTTTGAGCATTTTGAGTTATTTAATTTTTTTTGTATTTTGGAGAAAATTAACAAAATAATTACAAAAGAATTTTAAAGCAGAGAAAATAAAGAAAAATAACATTAAAAATTACCAGAAATAGTTTAGGAAAAACAGAATTTCAATTTGGCCAAAAGAGCTAACGCCTGACGTTAACTATTCAACAGCCAATCAGAACACTGTTTTTTGAGATTTTTGAATTTTTGTTTCTTTGTAATAGGGAGTATGTATATAGACCTTCTCAGTGTAGAAATTTTAGAGAATTCGGAGAGGATTAGAAGGCTATTTAAGCATATTTTTGGTAGTTTTAAAATGGTTTTTATATTTTATATTTGTTTTTAATTTTTCTGATAATAAAAAAGTAATTAAGATGTAAACACACATATATATATATAAGTATATGAATGAATAGGCAAAAAGAGTTGTTAAGTTCAGAGAGAAATGCTAACGCAGGGCGTTATTGATAGCGCCAAGCGGTAGTGTTTTTTAGTTCAATTTTGATGATGGTGATGCAGATAGATTCATGTTTTAAGATATATGATAATTCCCTTTTTTGTTATTGCAGGAGGATTCCTGAGTCTATAATTGCTTTTGATCTTTGTGAGACTTCAGTTGGACATAGCAATTTAAAGTGGATCTTGGACTTCCCAAGGTCTACCCTGTGAAGGGTTCGCACCGGTACTAGGTGATATGATGGGGTGACATCCCAAACCTCCCTTTCTCAAGATATTTAGGAGTTATTGGTTGCTACCCATACGCATAATTTATAGACTCAATTTGATATATCTAAGACTCCCAATTCTAGTCTAAGCATGTTGAAATGTTCATCAGGGAGAGGTTTTGTGAATATGTCTGCAAGTTGGGACTATGTGCGTATGAAGCTAACTCTCATATGTTCTTTCTTAATATGATCCCTAATGAAATGACGACGCACATCTATGTGTTGGGATCGTGAATGATGAACATGATTGTTTGTTAGATCGATTGCACTTTTGTTGTCACATTTTAATTCATTATTATTTGGATGCACCCCAAAGTCTTCTAGAGTTTGACTCATCCAAAGGGCTTATGCACAATAACTTCCTAGTGCGAAATATTCGGCCTCGGTGGTGGAGAGGGCAACATAATTCTGTTTCCTACTCGACCAAGCAACTAGTGAGGGGCCGAAGAAGTGACATGTGTCGCTTGTGCTTTTATGATTTAGTGAACACCCAACATAATTAGATTCAGAATACCCAAGTAGAATAAATGAATCCAATAAGGATACCATATGCCTAGATTAGATGATCCGATTAAATATCTGAAAATTCGTTTGATCACTTTTAAATGAGATTCTTTAGGATTAGCTTGAAATCTAGCACATAAGCAAACGACAAACATAATATCGGGTCTAGACGCACTTAGATATAATAACGACCCTATCATTCCTCTATATTGTGTTTGATCAATATATATTCCGGCTTCATCTTTTCCTAATTTTAGAGAGGCACTTATAGGAGTGGAGGATTGTTTTAAGTTTTCAAATCGAAATCTTTTTAACATCTCATGAACATATTTAGATTGATTTATAAATATTCCATCATTTCTTTGTTTGATTTGAAAACCAAGAAAATAAGTAAGTTCGCCTACCAAGCTCATTTCAAATTCTTTTTGCATCACACTTACAACTTCATTACATAATTTATCATTAGTGGCTCCAAAAATGATGCCATCTACATAAATTTGTAATATGATTAGATCATTATTAACATGTTTGATAAAAAGTGTATTATCGGCACGTCCCATTACATAATCATGTTTTAATAAAAAATGAAGTTAGCCTTTCATACCACGCACGAGGTGCTTGTTTTAAACCATATAGTGCTTTATCTAGTTTAAAAACATGATAAGGGTATTTTTCATTTATGAAACGGGGTGGGGGGGGGGGGGGGTTGTTCAACATAGACCTCTTCTTTAATAATTCTATTTAATAAGACACTTTTAACATCCATTTGAAATATTTTAAATCTTTTGAAGCTTGCAAAAGCAAGAAAAATTCGAATGGATTCTAAGCGAGCTACGGGTGCAAAGGTTTCATCAAAATCTACCCCTTCAATTTATGAATAGCCCTGAGCTACTAAGTGAGCTTTGTTCCTAGAAATTCTAGATTCACTATCTAATTTATTGTTAAAATTCCATTTTATGCCTATTACCGGATGATTTGATGGTCTTTCTATAAGATTCTAAACCTTATTACGTTGAAATTGTTCTAATTCTTCATGCATAGATAAATACCAAAATTCATCGTTTAGCGTGGTAGAGACATTTGTAGGTTCAATTTCAGAAACGAAGCATAAATTATAGAAGGATTCATGAATGGAAGAGCATGTCATTACCCCTCTTGATGGTTCTCCAATGACAAGTTCCCTTGGATGATCTTTTGTGAATCTAAGCGCACTTGGAGGCACAAACTCTTCTTGTACCGCCTCCATTTCTTTGTCACCTTCAAGTTGTTTAACTTTATCATCCTCCAAGGGTAAAGTTGGTTCCTCTTCTTTTCTTGCACTGTTAAAATCTACACAAGGAACAATTTCATCAAACTTCACATGAATGGACTCTTCAACCCTTGTAGAACTTTTATTGTATATCCTATATGCTTTACTAGTTGAAGAGTAACCAAAAAATATTCCTTCATCACATTTTCATCAAAATTTGCTAAAGCATCTTTGGTGTTTAAGATACATTAGGTTTCCTTTTGTAATATAATACATATGTAGTTAATTTTAGGATTGGGCAAAGCATGAGTCTATTTATGACATAACAAGATGTATTTATGGATTTGGCCCAAAAGGATCTAGGCAACCCATACTCGAATAGCATTGTGTATGCGAGTTCCGGAAGGGTTCTATTTTTCCTCTCCACCACAACATTTTGTTGGGGGGGGGGGGGGGGGGGGTACATGGAGCGGAAAATTCTTGTTTAATACCTAGATTATTACAAAATGTGGTGAATCTATCGGTTTCAAATTCCCCTCCATGATCTGATCTAAAGCACTTAATTATTAATTCTAATTCATTTTGAATGCGATTGCATAGTTTTGTAAATTCAGAAAAAGCATCGGATTTGAAGGTAAGAAATAGTGTCCAAGTAAATCTAGAAAAATCATCAATTAATACAAATGTGTACTTTTTACCACCTAGACTACAAGTGCTAATTGGCCCAAATTGGTCCATGTTTATTAGTTGTAGAGGTCTAGTGGTGGACATTTCATTTTTGTTTTTAAAATTTGTTTTAGAGAATTTTCCTTTTTGGCATGGCGGGCATAAAGTGGATAGGTTTCCATTTAGCATTGGTAAACCCCGTATTATTTTTGTAATTTTAAGATCAACTTGGTGCTAGTGTGACCATGACGCCTATGCCATAATTCTAGTTCTTCATTTTTGTAATTAGACATTTTAGTGATACACGTGATAGATCATGAAAAGAAATTAAATAGACATTGTGAATTCTTGGTGCAGTGAGTACAATATCATTTGTCTTAGGATCTATAATTTTGCACAAATTAGTAAACGACTCAAATAAAACATTAAGGCCTTTATCATATAGTTGACTAATAGAAATTAAGTTGTGATTTAAGCCTTCTACATATAAGACGTTTGTAAGAGAGAAGGAGTCGTTACCCACTGTACCGGTGCCTAAGATTCTTCCTTTTCCATTGTCACCGAATGTCACCTATGCTCCTTTCTTCTTTGTGAGGCTAAGGAACTTTGTTTTATCGCCCATCATATGCTTGGAACAACCTGAGTCCAAGTACCACATGTCTTCCTTGTCCTTAGCCTGCCAACACTGAAAGTCCTCTGATATCAGTTGAAAGTAATCTCTGATATCAAAGGAAAGGGAGGTTAGATCTTAAATTTACTCTAGAGGGGGGGGGGGGGGGGGGGTGAATAGAGTATTAAAAAGTTTTCCACTTATTTTTATAGCGGAGTTAAAATAGTGATATATATATGTGTACTGAGTGAGTTATAAAAACAAAACACAAAGAGATCACACAGAATAGCACTTAAAAATAAACACAATCACAGAGGACATAAGGATTTATTGTAGTTCCCCAATAAACCTGGGTACATCTACTCTTCTACCACCCTTGGTAGGAATCCACTAGGTTTTTGATCAGGTGCCCTATCACCAATGGGTTTTTGATCAGGTGCCCAAACACCACTGAGCTTTTGATCAGGTGCTCAAACCAACTACAAGTTTTTGATCAGGTGCCCTGCCACCAATGGTTTAACTTTTGAAGGGAGTTATAACCTTGTACAAGATGGGATAAAGAGGGTTATGAAGTTCTTCTCTGTCAATAATCTTAGAGAAGACTAGTGGATTAGTTGTTGTAAAGATCCCCCTGTCTGATAGAAAATAGTTGACAGTTGAAGGATGAAGTTTTCTCTTGATAGTTAACAAAGTTTCTCAGATTTGTTGTTGCTCTTGAAGATTAGAAACTTGCAGCAGAAAACTGAGATGAGATTTGTGTTGTTGTTCTCAGAGATTGCGAGAGATGTTGTAGAAGATGATCTTTCTGTTTTTCTTTCTGTATGTTTCTCTCTCGACTATTACTTCTCTTTTCTTCCTATCTTGCTGTTGTAATACTCTAAATCTTTTTCTTCCTTTTTCTTAGAGATAATCTGACTGATTTGAAAAACAAATCTTCTGAATATGGAATAGAATAATCTGAAAAGATATTCTTGGAACTACAAACTGATCTTTAATTCCTTTTCCTTTTCAATAAATGTCAACAGCTACTTTCTCGTAAAAAGAGAAAAGGATTAAATCCTTGACTTGTCTGGAATATAGATCCGTTGCTGATTTAGGTTGATCTGAAATTAGAGAATAAAATATAACTAATCCTTCTGAAATAATGAACTGAGGAGAAATTTCATCGATCTGAGAGCTGAGTTCGTCGAACAGAATGTTGAGTTCGTCGAACTGAGAGATAAACTGCTGGACTAGCTGGAGAACTGAGTGCGTCGAGTTGGAGAGCAAGTTCGTCAAATGCAGAATAGAGTTCGTCGAACGCAGAACCTTGGCAAGTTCGTTGAACTGGAGCATGTCGTTCGTCTAACGCAGGATGGAGTTCGTCGAACGCAGAAACTTGAACTTTTCCTTAAGTTCTAACAGCCTAAAACCTTGACCCTTAGACGATACATTGGGGTCAACTTTGTCCTAGTCAACAGATAGTGATCCTAGCCCAAATCAGTAATTGGGTTGTTCCAACAATCTCCCCTGTTTGGGTTAGGACACTATTTGACAAAATTAAATAATAAAATAAATAACAAAACAACAAAGCATATATATCTGACAGATTTTAAAGATTTCAGCAGATATAAAATATGATACTCTGAGTTTTGAAATCTTACATTGAAAATAGAATTAGTAAAAACAAATAATCAGAACCTTTTGACTTTCTCTGAAGGAGGCTTGGATGTGATTTGCCTTTCAAATTCTTGCTTTCTAAATTTTGACATTGTAGAGAACTAAAAGAAATCCCTGCCTTCAGCTTTAGCTTTGTTTATCTGAGCTGTAGCAATAACTGGAACTGAATCTATCATATCTGAATCTGCATTTGCATTTGTCATATCTGAATCTTCAAACTGAAATTGATGGAGCTTCTTCAAATAACTGAAACCTATCATAAAGGAGCTTCTTCATCAAGAACTGATTTTTGCTTCTTCATACAACATTTCCCCCTGAAACTAGAGCTTCTTCATAAAGCATCTCCCCTTATCAAAAAGGAGCTTCTTCATGAAACATCTCCCCTTGTCAAAAAGGAAAGTATCTCCCCCTAACAAAAAGGAGCTTCTTCAAAACATCTCCCCCTGCCTAGTTTCAGGAAGACCTGAAGCTAGGCCCCTAGAAGAAGGGACAGTTGTATAGGAGGTAGGGAAGGATGCAATTTTTGAAGAAATATTCCCATAGTTCCTGCAAAAGAAAAAGAAAGATCAAGTGCAAAGGAACTGGAAGGAGAAGCAGATTCTGTAGGCATAAAGATAAAATAAAATAATAATTTGATTATAATGATATTCCATACAATGGAATAAGTTCAGAGGTGTGCTAAAAATTCAGCTGGAAAAGTTTCCCTATTTCAGCTGAACCGCTGAGAAGACAGCTGCTCAACCGCTGAGACTGAAAGCTATCTCAGCTAATTTTTCTGTCCCGTCCCAGTGGATCCAGACAGCTTCTCAGCGGCCCTAGGCCTTGTCTCAGCGATTCCGCTGAGATTGAGAGCTTGTCTAAGCTATTTCAGTTGAGACTGAGAGCTTGTCTCAACTGCTTAGACAACAAAACTACTAAACTTGTTGGATCGATTGGCGCCCTTAGAGGGGGGGGGGGTGAATAAGGGAATAAAAATTCTTTTTAATGATGTTATGAAAATTACTAAATTGTTTTATAATATGAAAAGGAAAAATAAAAATTTAGCTAATTTGTGAGAATATAATAATAACCAAGTTTAGAAACAAGTACTAAATTGTTTTATGATGAAAGAGATTGAACTAAATAATTTAGATAAAGTAATTAGAATTGAAAACTTAGTAACCAATATTTTAGAGATAACGCCAAAGGAGAGAAATCAAGTAAACACAAATAGAGACATGATTGTATTTATATAAAAAAGTGTTTACATAAATTTGATTTTAATATTGCTAGAAATCGGAGGCGTACATAAGTAAATATCTTTTCCGTTTCTATACCGACTTGTATACCCACAAACCGGTTGGCTTTAGCCTATCCTTCCCCGGATATGGCCTCAAGCCTCTCTAGCCAATCCTTCCCCGGATATGGCCTCGAGCACCCCCTAGATCTAATCACCTAGAACTAGTCGCCAACACAAGGTGAATTACTCCCTAATTCCTACCCAGACCTAGTCGCCAACACAAGGCGAATTCTCTAAACGGTTACAAAAATATATGGAATGAAGATAATGATAACAATAATAAAACTCCCTATATGAGATCTCTGAAGATGAGGAAGAAGGATCGCTGTAGCATAAGCGAGGTTGAAGTGATCCTCCTTTGGATTTAGTGTGACATTGTCCTCCTCCAGAATTCTCCTTAAGCTTTTAGTGGGACATCCATCTTCGACAGCATAACAACAAATAGAGTTGTGGCACTTGCAATCTCTCTGGGATGGATTAGAAAGAGCCCATCAATTTATAGAACTTGAAGATAGAGCCTGCGGTAGCTCCTAGCGCCTGTGGTAGCGTTCGTGTGAATTGGTTGTGAAACCGTCTGCGGCGTGGCACTGTGCATGAACTTGAGATAGCGCCAGGCGGTAGCTCTAGCACTAGCGGTAGCGTTCGTGTGGAGCGGTTGTGAAACCATCGGCGGCGTGGCAGAACAAACTTTCGTCGAACGAAACAATTTCGTCGAACAGAATTTTTGTCGAACAAAATTTTCGTCGAACGCAGGCAAATTCGTCGAATGGCATTTTCGTCGAACGGAATTTTTGTCGAACGAATTTTTTTTCGAACGCAGGTAAATTCGTCGAACGGAATTTTCGTCGACCAAAATTTTCATCGAATGCAGGCAAATTCGTCGAACGGAACCTGAGCTAGCGCCTGGTGATAGCTCTATCGCTGACGGTAGTGCATTCTTCCAGATGTTTGAATTCAGCTGCTTTCTACCTGTGGAGTATTGCACCTATAGTTCCTGCACACTATAAACACACGACAAGCAAGATCAAATATAATTTGGGATTTGTTATTCTCAAACAAAGGGATGTGACACACATGTCCAACAGTCTCCCCCTTTTGATAATAACAAATCCTCTTAGCAAGAAATCAACAATAGTGTTTATAGTATATGATAAGCAAGATGATAGTGCAACTATAGTAAAGATGATAGTGCAACTATAATATATGATAAGAATGATAATGTGCATACTCCCCCTATCTTAATGCTCCCCCTACATAAATGCAATTTATGTTTTACTCCCCCTAAATGATAGATTACATGAATGAATTAGTCTCCCCTTATTCTTCTATATTTCTCCTATATAGATTTCTTCAATCAATCTCCCCCTTTTGGTATTATCAAAAGAAGGTAGGGTGAGGGTAGTAAGGAGACATTTCTTATAAATGATAAAGCATGATCGAGCTTTTTTTAATATAGATAATGGTAAAGATTTTAAGCATAGTATATAAGAGATTTCAAATAAAAAGATAAGAGTTGTAAGCAAGCAGAAGATTATAAGAAACATCTTTTTGTAAGCATGAAAAACATAAGTAAAAATATGAGTTTTAGTTCAAAATTGAAAGATGTTTTAACCTTTTTGAAATCTCAAAGTTTTTCATAGAGATACCAAACATGAAATGAACATATCAAAGAGAGATTATACAACAATGTTACCTAATTTTAAGTTCAAGAGATACCATAACATTGGAGAGATCATGCTAGGTTATCTAGTGCATTTCTTATATAAACAGTAGTATAGATAAGGCATTAGAATCCAATACGCATGAGAAGAAGTGTTATGAAAGATAATGATGTGCACATAAGTGTATTTTGGGCAATGTTAACAATTGATTTAAATCAACAAAATACAAAACATATGTAAAGTAAAGTGCACAATAAAACACAAGTAAATTACTTTCACACACTTTTAATGCACATAATTTTTAACAAAGTGGTGTAATAACCAAGGTTTGCACAAGACACTTTACTATTCTTTCCAAGGTGCTCAACCTCACAATGCTTATGAAGACTTATCAGGAGGTTCAAGTAGTGCATGGTGGAGTTATATTTGTCTACATATATAATTTTTTTGCTCATATTTATGAGACAACATTCTCTGAATACACTTGTTTTGCAAACCCAATTTTTTAAACTTAACCACTTTTCTAAATTTTATAAGTGCAATTCAAATGTAGTGTAGGCAATAAACTTATGCAAGTTTTAATTCATTGTACAAATACAATACACAAGCAAGCATTTTTAGATTTAAACACACATGTTTATTACCAAAATAAGTGAGTGAAAGGTATTATTATCAATCATAATACATTTACTCATACTTAGAGGCATGCTAAGCTTGGTTCTACACATATTTTTCAATACAATTGATGCACTTTAAATAGATATATCAAAGCATGATAAACAAAACAATGTTCATAGTAATTTCAAGGAATAAATTTTAACATTGTAAATAATTCTAAATAATAGAAATCATTCATGCTTGATATTAGCAATAAAGATCATACATTATTTTTTGTTGTTTTGAAAAAAATTTAATGAAATAAACACAGAAAAATCACACAAACATATTTTTGTATTTTTGAATTTTGAATTTTTGTAGTTGATTTTTCATAATATAAATAAAAACAGAAAACCATAAAAACATATTTTTGTATTTTTGAATTTTGAAATTTTATAATTGATTTTCCATAATATAAATAAAAAACATAAAATCTCAAAAACATTATTTTTTTGTATTTTTGAATTTTGAACTTTTATAGTTGCTTTTTCATAATATGAATAAAACAAAAATAACAAAAGTCAGAAACACAATAAATAAGTAGTACATATGAACTAACATATTTTTATAGATTTTTAGAAATTTTAAAACACAGAAAAATCAGACACCCACGCTAGCGCCGGCACTAACGCTAGCGCTGGAAACAATACTTGTTTTTTTTAGAGAATTTTTAAAATCCGATTTTTGATATTTATTAAGTGTCCTTAGAGTAGTCTTATGCAAAAATTTTGTAATTTTTGGAGATGTCTTGATTGCTCAAATTTACATAAAACTATAGTTTTTTCAAATACATGTGTTTTACAAAAACATTTAAGCTCAAAAAGATAAATTATGCAAACACAAGAGGACATTTTTTTATTAAACAACCCAAAATATGCATGATTTAAGTGATAAGTAAATAAAATGATCATGCAAAGAGTAATATAAGTATGTCCTAAGATTAAAGACTACCCCGACTAAATGTCTACACCTTAGCCCTGTACTAAGTGACGGATGAGCATGAGGAGTTGCACACATGCCGTAGGTTGGGGTGTTAGTCCCATATGCACACACTAGAGAACACTCAACCTAGCACTCTTTCCCCCCAGTGCCTCGCAAGGCCCCACTGGAACCCCCCCTGTTAAGGACAAGACATGACTTAGAGGTTAGGTCTCTATTGCATACAACCCTACGCCCCCGCTATTGTGAGATATGAAGTCATAGGTGAATAATCCTTGGACAACCTATGCTTTTAAACTATGGGCTGATATATAAACTATGGGTTATGTTTAATGTGAAGAGTTATTTAAAGTCGCATAGTTTTTCTACTTTTATGAGATGACGATATGAGATAACTAGCAAAAATACTAATATTCAATAAGTGATAATGCTAATATGATGAGTTTTGGATTTAATGTCACATCATAAGATTAACATTAAAATTGCATGTATTCCAAAGTAGAGTTTCAAATTATAGATCTAGAATGGAGTGATGATTAAGTTTGATGTATCTTTATTATTCCTAAGTTGATTCTAGAATCAATATATATGTGAGATACATGCAATCAATATCAAAGCATATCCATACACCAACTAATGTAAAGAAAACAATATTCATATTTTTATCATAAGATTCAAAATTCCTAGGTGGTATTATTGTTTTGAGATTTTTCTTAATAGAACATGAATTATGATTTATGATTATAGACAATTTTGCATAGAATATATGTTAGATCATCATGATGAATGTGAATTCTATTCCTTCTAAGCTTATGGCAATATGATTTGGTGATATTCTTTTGAATGAGCATGTTTGAATTGTAAGTCTAGAAAATGATGATCATGCTATCATATCAAAGAAAAAGATCACAAATATATAGTTTTGAAATAAAATTGCATTCAATAATTGAATTTATTGATCTTTGGTTTTGCATGATAATTTATAGTTTCATGATATATATACTAATGATCAAACCTTAAACTATGTGTTTGTTGAAATTTTAGTATTCTATTTATGATTTTAAATCACATAGTTATCATGAAATTTGAATAACATTATAAGTGTTATACCTATCATAAGTATATAAGCATAGACCAAGAAGAAATGCTAGGATCATGAGTTCGAATGCAATGTTATTACATAGGATTAATGGAGATTATATTGTATGTAATATGAGAAGTTTTCAAATTAATTTTCTTTAGACCTAGAATGAAATGATTAAACTTTTGATTTGATCTTAATGATACAAGATGATTCTAAGGTCTAAATTACATGCAAACATTGGTGACACACATCATACACATAATATCTAAATTAATATATGAAACAATTATACTAAGGATAGCATGTGATGAAAAATCCATAAACACAGAAATTTCCAAATCAAGCAAACTAAGATAGCTTTTTAAAACGGAGTTGAAATTGGGCAAATTGACAGCACCAAACAAACTAAAATGGGCAAGCCTAGTTCGCTGGTGGATGGAGATTTCTGTGCTCTTTCCGAAAATATATTAAACGCAAAAATCGGACGAGCGGATCAAAATATATGGCTGTTTGAAGTTTTGATCGTAAACTCGCATATTTGAAAGATTAAACATGCGTTTAGATGAATTTATGTTTTCAATTTTTCTAGATAATATTCTTCATTATAAGGGATATCATATGCAGCAAACAAATATAGAAAAGAATCAAAAAATGTTGCGCATTTTAATTTTTAGTTTATGCCCTTTCATAAACCATTTAAATCCAATCTTTAAAATAGTTTCAATAGTCTTGATAATAATTTCAATATTCAATTTATAATGATAATTCAAGACAATTAAGGGTAAAGGATTTAAAAGGATAAAGAACAATCAAAGATGAGAGATAGATCACTTTGAAAAATATATATGACTTAATGTTCAATTTTAATTCAAATTTGATTTGATAAACATTAGGCTTAATGTATGAAAGTCATATTTCATGATATATACAGAGATCATAACATGTTTGTTCAAAAAAAAGAGTCAATAAATATATCATGAAGTAGAGTATTGATATTTCATTTTTTAATTGTTTCTACTTCATGCAAATGATTGGATACTAATGAATGAGAGATTTAGGTATCCAAAGGGGACCAAGTGGGATGGTTCCTTTGGGTACCCAAATACATCATGGTGGCTTTTGGGAAGATAATGATGAATGGGCTTTTTCAATTAAAGATGATATGTCATTTTTCTTTATGGGTCTCCATTCATATATTGGTTGTTTATCTTTTAAATTCATATTATGATTATGTGACATCTTTATGTGATTATATTTGTTTGAAAAATAATTCATTTGAGATTTATGTTTATTCAAATTATTTTTCAAAATAGATTGATGTTGATAATCATAATGAATTTTATTATATGGATTCTTTGAAAGTTTATAAGGGTGGTTGTCTTTTTTTAGAATTGAATGTTGAAAGAGTGGGTTACAATATGTTTTGAATAATTGATTCTTATTTTGATGATTTTCATTTCCACTCTTTCTTAGAGACATACTCTTATAATATGAAGGGTAATATTTTATAGTTTGATTTTCATGAAAAGGAGTTTTTAAATTTGATTCATGATTGAAAATATATTGAGACTTATAATAGTGACTCTTAAGAATTTTATGAGGATCATAATTCCTTTTAAAACTAAACTCCTTTTGAGTTGATGTGTGAAAATGGTCCTTTCTAGAAATGATTTTGTAAGTTAATTTATCCTTGTTATTCAAAATCTTATGATGAAAGTCATTACTTGACAGTTGAAATTTTTCAACAAAATATTTTAATTGTATTAACTTACAAGTTAAAACATCATTTTCAACTATCAATTTTTCATTATGTTCTTAAGAAACTAATAGCCCTTTTTCAATATCCTTGAATTTTTCTTTTAATAGATTGCAATCTAAACAAGGAATAGGAAGTTTAACTAAAGAGCATGAAAGAGAATTTAACACATCAATATTTGATTCTACGTTATCGTTTGCTTTTAAAGATTTGTTTTCTAAACGTAATTCGGAATTAGCAATTTTTAACTTTAAAATTTTAAGTTTAGCAATTTTAAGCATACGAGATGTAGAAATAGAATTTGTTACAAAAGAGAAGTTTTTGATTTTCTTACATTGCTATGGGATGAGGCAAGATTTGAACCAAGGGTTCCTTTGACATCTTCTTCGCATTCCTCGTCCATAGTTGAATTTTCGTCTTCTCTTTTGCTTGATGTGATGCCAACAAATGAGTCCAATATTGTGACGTTGTATTCTTCTTCCTCCAAGCATAAGTCCTCATCGAATTCTTCTTTTGGATCCATAAGGAATTCCTCGTCTATTTCTCTCTTAGATTTATCTTCCTCCAAGAATGAGTCCTTGTCGGTTTCTTCTCTTGGATCCATAAGGAATTCCACTTGTTCATCATCTGTGGAAGGAAGACTATAAGTATTCTCAAGAAATTTCCAAACTTCAAAAGCAGTAGGAAGTGTATAAATAAGTTTGGAAATATTTTGATCTAATGCACAATATATACTATTCATTGATTTGGCATTTAAAAACATTTCATTTTTATTTAAAATACTTTGGGGCATTTTAATTGTAATATTCCATACTTTAATATCCAAAGATTTAAGGAATTTTTCCATAAGAATTTTCCACCCATTATAATTTTTGCCTTCAAATAAAGGTGGTGCCAATGATTTTTCATTTGTATAAAAGTTTTTCCCATTAGTAGAAGCGAGATCATGAGACGCCATTATTCCTGGTTTTTTAAGCCGATTTGGAATAACCTGCCTCTGATACCACTTGTTGGATCGATAGGCGCCCTTAGAGGGGGGGTGAATAAGGGAATAAAAATTCTTTTTAATAATGTTATGAAATTACTAAATTGTTTTATAATATGAAAAGGCAAAATAACAATTTAGCTAATTTGTGAGAATATCATAATTACCAAGTTTAGAAACAAGTACTAAATTGTTTTATGATGAAAGAGATTGAACTAAACAATTTAGATAAAGTAATTAGAATTGAAAACTTAGTAACCAATATTTTAGAGATAACGCCAAAGGAGAGAAATCAAGCAAACACAAATAGAGATATGATTGTATTTATATAAAAAAGTGTTTACATAAATTTGATTTCAATATCGCTAGAAATCAGAGGCGTACATAAGTAAATATCTTTTCCTTTTCTAAACCGACTTATATCCCCACAAACCGAGTGGCTTTATCCTATCCTTCCCCAGATATGGCCTCAAGCCGCTCAAGCCAATCCTTCCCCGGGTATGGCCTCGAACACCCCCTAGATCTAATCACCTAGAACTAGTTGCCAACACAAGGTGAATTACTCCCTAAGTCCTACCAAAACCTAGTCGCCAACACAAGGTGAATTCTCTAAACGGTTACAAAAATATATGGAATGAAAATAATGATAACAATAATAAAACTCCCTATATGAGATCTCTGAAGATGAGGATGAAGGATCGCTGTAGCATAAGCAAGGTTGAAGAGATCGTCCTTCGGATGTAGCGTGACGTTGTCCTCCTCTAGAATTCTCCTTAAGCTTTTAGTAGGAGATCCATCTTCGGCAGCATAATAGCAAATAGAATTGTGGCACTTGCAATCTCTCTGGGATGGATTCGCCAAAATGAGAAAGAGCCCATCAATTTATAGAACTAGAAGATAGCGCCTGCGGTAGCTCCTAGCGCCTGCGGTAGCATTCGTGTGGAGCGGTTGCGAAACCGTCGGCAGCGTGGCGCTGTGCACGAACTTGAGATAGCGCCAGGTGGTAGCGCTAGCGCTGGCTGTAGTGTTCGTGTGGAGCGGTTGCGAAACCATTGGCGGCGTGGCAGAACAAACTTTCGTCGAACGGAACAATTTCGTCGAACGGAATTTTCGTCGAATAAAATTTTCGTCGAACGCAGGCAAATTCGTCGAACGACATTTTCGTCGAACGGAATTTTCGTCGAACGAAAATTTCGTCGAACGCAGGTAAATTCGTCGAACGGAATTTTCGTTGACCGAAATTTTCATCGAACGCAGGCAAATTCATCGAACGGAACCTGAGCTAGCGCCTGGCGGTAGCTCTAACGCTGGCGGTAGTGCATTCTTCCAAATGTTTGAATTCAGCTGCTTTCTACCTGTGGAGTATTGCACCTATTATTCCTGTACACTATAAACACACGACAAGCAAGATCAAATACAATTTGGGATTTGTTATTCTCAAACAAAGAGATGTGACACACATGTCCAACAAAACGTACTTCACACATTGAGGGATAAATAAAAGATATTTTTTTTTTAATTTTTTTTAATTGATTGAACCTCCATCTATCATTCCTAGCTGATTTATAAAGAAGATATGCTTCTTTTCATCCAAGGGTTTGGTGAAAATATCAGCTCTTTGTAAGTCAGTAGGAATAAATTGTAGGCAAATTTTATTTTTATCCGAATAATCTCTGATAAAGTGGTGCCTAATTTCTATGTGTTTAGTCCTACTATGGAGTACTGGATTTTGTGCTATAGATCTTGCACTAGTATTGTCACAAAATATAATTGAATTATTTAAGTTGATACCATAGTCTAGAAATGGATTTTGCATCCACAGTATCTGTGAGCAGGAACTGCCTGCAGCAATATATTCTTCTTCAGCTGTTGATGTAGACACAGATGTCTGTTTCTTACAAAACCAAGACACAAGCCTATCACCAAGAAACTGGAAAGTTCCTGATGTGCTTTTCCCGTCTACTCTGCATCCAGCATAATCAGAATCTGAGAATCCAACTAATTCAAATTCTGATGCTGTTGGATACCAGAGTCCTAGATTTGGACAACCTTTTATATCTAAAAATTCTTTTTAATAAAATTAGGTGAGATTCTTTAGGGTTAACTTGGAACCTAGCACAAATACATGTAGCAAACATTATGTCAGGCCTACTAGCTGTTAAGTAAAGTAATGAGCCAACAATTGCTCTATATACTTTCTGATCAACAAGTTTCCCTGATTCATCAGTGTCAACAACAGCATTGGAGGGCATAGGTGTCTTCATGGTGGAAGCATCAGACATACTAAATCTTTTCACTAATTCCTTAGCATACTTAGATTGTGATATGAATATGCCATTTGGAGTTTGCTTCACTTGAAGACCAAGGAAGTAAGATAACTCACCCATACTACTCATTTCAAATTTAGATTGCATTAGGTTAGAAAACCTTTTGCATAGATTTGAATCAGTAGAGCAAAAAATAATATCATCTACATAGATTTGAACTAGTAATGTTTGATTTTTATGTATCCTGAAAAATAAAGTTTTATCAATAATTCCTCTACAGAATTTGTTCTCCAAAAGAAAGTTAGCTAAGGTCTCATACCATGCTCCAGGAGCTTGTTTGAGACCATAGAGAGCTTTATTAAGCTTAAATACATAAGAAGAGTGAGTTGGAGAGATATAACTTGGTGGTTGTTCCACATTGACTTCTTCTTTGATATCTCCATTAAGAAAAACACTCTTCACATCCATCTGATATACTTTGAATTTCTTGAATGCAGCAAAGGCAAGAAAAATCCTTATAGCTTCAAGTCTAACTACAGGAGCAAAGGTTTGATCATAATCAATTCCTTCTTCCTGAGAATATCCTTGGGCTACTAATCTTGCTTTATTTCTGATGATTATGCCTTAATCATCTAGCTTGTTCCTGAAGTCCCACTTGGTGCCAATGACTGGATGGCCTTTTGGTCTTGGAACCAAATCCCAAACCTTGTTCCTTTCAAATTGGTTGAGATCCTCTTGCATTGTAAGAATCCAGTTTGGATCTTGTTCTGCATCTTTTATGGATTGAGGTTCAACTTGTGATAGGAAACAAGTATGCATCTGATTTTGGTGTAGTTGATGCCTTATTTGAACACCTGCTGAGATATCTTCAATGATTTGGGATATTGGATGATCTCTAACTGTGATGTAATCAACAGTTGGAGTTGGTTCAGCAATTGTTTCTTCTTGAGGGATTTGATCAGCTGTCATTTGATTTGAATTGTCAGCAAGATCTGGATTATCCTCTTCTTCAGTGTCTTCAATTATTTCATTTGATGGAATTAGTGATTCTTCATTCTGTAGATTTAGTCCATTGAGTTCTTCACATAGAGCTGGTACCTGCAAAGATTGTTTGGTAGAGGTGGTGTTCAACTCCTCATTTAACATATTAGATTCATCAAAGGATACATGCATGGACTCTTCTATCTTAAGAGTAGATTTGTTGTAAACTCTATATGCTTTACTAGAAAGAGAATATCCAAGGAATATACCTTCAGCAGATTTTGCTTCAAATTTCCTGAGATACTTCTTATCATTGTTATGCGCATAGCATTTACATCCAAAAATCTTAAAATAGTTAACCTTAGGCTTTTTATTCTTGAGTAATTCATAGGGAGTTTTACCCTTAAGCTTATGTATCAGGCTTCTGTTTAACACATAATTTGCTGTGTTCACTGCCTCTGCCCAAAAAGAGAGTGGCAAGTGAGCATCATCAAGCAATGTAGTTGCTGATTCAATTAAGGTTCTAATTTTCCTTTCAGCTACCCCATTTTGTTGAGGAGTTCTAGGAGCAGAGAAACACTGCCTGATCCCTTCTTTTCCACAGAATTCTCTCATCATAAGAGATTCAAACTCAGTGCCATGATCACTTCTGATCAATGCAACTAGAGTAGAGTACTCAATCTTGATGGACTTGAGAAAGTCTGTCAGAACACTGAAGGTGTCAGACTTTTTCCTAAGAAAGAACACCCAAGTGAATCTTGAGAAGTCATCTACAATAACTAGAGAGTAATGCTTCCCTCCTAGACTCTGTATTGTAGTGGGTCCAAAAAGATCCAAATACACTAAGTACAAAATCCTAGCTGAATCACTCTTGGATAAAGATTTAAAACTACTCTTAGTCTGCTTACCTAATTGACAAGCCCTACAGATTCCTTCCTTCTTGTATGAACCAGAAGGCAGTCCTCTAACAAGATTGTCCTTCGAAAGCTTAGATATAGTTCTAAGGTTAATATGTACTAGCCTTTTATGCCATAATTCATTTGTTTTACTTATAGAATTAAATAAACAAATATCTGAGTTGGTAGAGTCAAAATTGACTAAAAAAATATTTCCATGTCTAATACCAGATAATACATTTATGTTTTTATTATTGGTAATAAGACATAAGGAGTGGTTAAACGTTACCTGATAACCTTCATCACATAACTAGCTTATGCTGATGAGGTTGTGCGTGAGACCCTTGACATTAGCTACCTCTTTGAAGGTAACTGCTCCAACTTTGATATGTCCATAACCTTTGGTTTGTCCACAGTTAGAGTCTCCTAAGATCACTTTGGGTCCAAGCCTTGCCTTGTAATTGCTTAGGTTGGCCTTGTTTCCTGTCATATGCTTTGAGCACCCACTATCCAAATACCATTGTTCTTTTATTTTTGGATAGCACTGTACCTGCAGAAAACATTCTAGTGGTTCTTGACCCAGACTACCTTGGGTCCTTTTGTTTTCCACAAAATTCTGAAATAGAAGACATCTCAGGCTGATCCTTATAGCCTTGTGGATGATATCTACTTGGAGGAATTATTCACTCAGTGAAAGGATATTTAGTATATTGAGAATAAGAATTCTTAAGATTTTCTGTATATTTTCTGTTCGACGAATATGGGTGTATTCGTTGATCGTCGTTCGAATAATAACTGTACATAAAATCTATATTCAGAGTTCGTCGATCTCCGTTCGATGAATTCATGTGATTTCATCGAGCTCCGTTCGACGAATTATGTTGAATTCCTTTATTCTTAATATTCTTGCTTGAAATATTCTTACTAGCATCTACTACCTCTTTGTTCTTAGCAGAAATGAATTTTACTGGTGTAGATAAGATGTTTTTCTTAATGAGATGTGGCTCACTTGATGATGCACCCAAGCCCAGTTTGCCACTTAGTCTGGCATTCACTGTGCTTGTGATGTCCATCAGTTTGATACTTCTCCCATTGAGGGATTCTTCAAACTTCTTAGCTTCAGACAACTTGTTCTCAATGGGAACAATGTGTTCTCTGTAGGCAGCCAAATCTTTCTTAAGATGGGCATTTTCTTCACTTAGTTGGTTCATTTCAGCCAACTTGCCTCTGAGAGAGATTATCTCTTTCTCAGATTTAATTAAATCTATACAAAGCATTCTGAATTCATCTTTGAATTCATTTGAATTGAAATCAAAGTTAGATATTACCTGATCACTGTTAGTTTCAGATTCTGATTCTTCAGAGTTGTTTCCTGAGGATTTGATAGCCATCATGCATAAGTTTCTTTCTTCTTCTTCATCACTGGAGCTGGATGATGATGCATATTTTGACTCACTGCTTGAGTCATATATAGCCATCAAGCATTGGTCCTTCTCATTTGCATTTTCTTCATCTTCAGAAGAGCTGGATGAAGATTCTGATTCTGTTTCACTCCATGTTTCAGCTACAAAGCCTCTTCCCTTATGCTTGTGTTTATGGGAGGAAGTCTTGCTGGAGTGCCTTTTCTCTTCTCCTTCTTTTGGTTCTCTGGATGCTCAGGTAGAATGTGTCCAGGTTTCCTGCAGCCAAAACAAATTATTTCATTAGAATTAGATTTGTCATACCTTGGCTTTTCTATGGATCTTGAATCCTTCTTTCTGAAGTCTTTTCTAGCCATCTTGTAGAACCTTTTGGCTAGTAAGCTCATAAACTCCACTTCTCCTAGAGCTTTATCTTCCTCTTCAGTTGCTTGGAAAGCAATGCTCCTTTCCTTCTTGGATGCTGGTGAGGAAGTAGATTGTTCAGCTTCTCTAGACTTGATAAGCTGCTCATAGGATTTAAGCTTGCCTAACAAGGTCTCAGTGGAGATCTCATTAAGGCTTTTGGCTTCCTTGATTGGCCAGATCCTAGAGTCCCATGTGCTGGGGAAGCACATTAAGATCTTATCATTGACTTCAGTGATGGAGATCACTTTGTCTAGAGATTTCAGCTCATTGATTATGAGGCTGAGTTGTTGTACATATCTGCAACTATTTCATTTTCTCCCTTCTTGAAATTCTCATACTGGGATATTAGATTAGATCTTCTATCTTTTCTTTCATTTGCAGATCCTTCAACCATGTTGTTGAGGGAGGTCCAGATTTCCCTTGCTGAGGTGCATTCCACAACCTTTTGAAAGATGTCATCAGACATTGTTTGTGCCAATATGTTCATTGCTTTGGCATCTGCATTTCTGTGCTTCTTCTGAGCATCTGTCCACTTAGGAGGTGGAACAGCATTATTGGTTGTTGCTACTTCAGCACTTATTGTTGCTATAGGAGTAGGAGGTCCTGTCAAAATCACAATGAAAATATACTCATCAATATAATTCATATATAATTTGATCCTCGCCTTCCATAATGTAAACTTTTAGATTGCACATAGGAGGTCTTGTGCTTGAGTATTCTTTGTTCTGTGCCATGGATTTTTAGTAAAAGAAACTCTAGAAGAAAATTTAAGATCTAATTGATCTTTTGATTTAGGTGTTAGCCTTTAAAGAATGAACCTCCCTCTAATACCAATTGAAAGTCCTCTGATATCAGTTGAAAGTAATCTCTGATATCAAAGGAAAGGGAGGTTAGATCTTAGATTTACTCTAGAGGGGGTGAATAGAGTATTAAAAAGTTTTTCACTTATTTTTATAGCGGAGTTAAAATAGTGATATATATATATGTGTACTGAGTGAGTTATAAAAACAAAACACAAAGAGATCACACAACACAGCACAGAAAAATAAACACAATCACAGAGGATACAAGGATCTATAGTTATTCCCCAATAAACCAGGGTACATCTACTCTTCTACCACACTTGGTAGGAATCCACTAGGTTTTTGGTCAGGTGCCCTATCACCAATGGGTTTTTGATCAGGTGCGCAAACACCACTGAGCTTTTGATCAGGTGCTCAAACCAACTACAGGTTTTTGATCAGGTGCCCTGCCACCAATGGCTTAAGTTTTGAAGGGAATTATAACCCTGTACAAGATGGGATAAAGAGGGTTATGAAGTTATTCTCTGTCAATAATCTTGGGGAAGACTAGTGGATTTGTTGTTGTAAAGCTCCCCCTGTCTAATAAAAAATAGTTGGCAGTTGAAGGATGGAGCTTTCTCTTGAATGAAATATCTTCCTGATAGCTGATGAATATGAGAGACAAAGTTTCTCAGATTTGTTGTTGCTCTTGAAGATTAGAAACTTGCAGCAGAAAACTGAGATGAGATTTGTGTTGTTGTTCTCAGAGATTGAGAGAGCTGTTGTAGAAGATGATCTTTCTATTTTTCTTTCTGTATGTTTCTCTCTCGACTATTACTTCTCTTTTCTTCCTATCTTGCTGCTGTAATACTCTAAATCTTTTTCTTCCTTTTTCTTAGAGATAATCTGACCTATTTGAAAAACAAATCTTCTGAATAAGGAATAAAATAATCTGAAAGATATTCTTGGAACTGCAAACTGATCTTTAATTCCTTTTCCTTTTCAATAAATGTCAACGGCGACTTTCTCGAAATATGAGAATAATAAAAGGAAAGGATTAAATCCTTGACTTATCTGGAATAGAGATCCGTTGTTGATTTAGGTTGATCTGAAATTAGAGACTAGAATATAACGGATCCTTCTGTAATAATGAACTGAGGAGAAATTTCATCGATTTGAGAGCTGAGTTCGTTGAACAGAATGCTGGGTTCGTCCAACTGAGAGATAAACTGCTGGACTGGCTGGAGAACTGAGTGCGTCGTGCTGGAGAGCAAGTTCATCGAACGCGGCGAGAAGTTCATCGAGCGCAAAATAGAGTTCGTCGAACGCAGAACCTTGGCAAGTTCGTCGAACTGGATCATGTCGTTCGTCGAACGTAGGATGGAGTTCGTCGAACGCAGAAACTTGATCTTTTCCTTAAGTTCTAACAGCATAAAACCTTGACCCTTAGACAATACATTGGGGTCAACTTAGTCCTAGTCAACAGATAGTGATCCTAGCCCAAATCAGTAATAGGGTTGTTCCAACAAACACACTTAAAAAGAAGATGTTAGTGAAGATCTGGATACCCATGAGGTTCCTCCCATAATATAGGTGGTGACCTTAGGTACCCAGATTTGTTTAAAGGGTGATTTCCCTTCTTCCTGCAAGAATCTTTGGTGTGGCCAAACAACAAACAATTTGCACACGCAACATAAAGGGATGAGACCTTTTTCAGAGAATATTGTTGACCCTTACTGGTAGACACAGAAGTAGAAGGGGTGACAGAATTATTATTATAAAAAGAAATTTGGTTTCTGGAACTAGAGATAACGCCAGCGTTATAAGTTAATGCTGGGCGGTAGCTTCCCGAACCATAACCCAACCTAAACTTTGCAGAACCATGACACTGTTTGCCCAAAATAATGTCCTGTGATTTTTGGCTAACCCCGAATTTGTTTATTGCCATATTAAGATTATCGATTCGGGCTTTTAAGGCGAAATTTTCACTTACTAAATTTCCACACCTCTTTGCAAAATTTTTCTTTTCATTTTCTGTTTGAGAAAGAGAAAATTTTAAACTTCTTTCTAAGTCTCCCTTTTGTTTTGTGAGAGATTCGATATTTGAGAAAGCCTTAGAAAGATCATTTTCTAGTTCTTTTGTTCTTGCTAAGTTATGATCATTTTCTTGGCTAGACCCTATCTCTTTTCCCAAAGTTTTTATTTCCTTATTTAATTTTTGATTTTGTTTTAAAAGAATTTTATTTTCTGTTTTTAGAAGATCAAGATCTTTTAGACTTTTACTAAAACATTTGCATGTTTTCATGTACTCAATGTAAAGTTCATCATATGTGTTAGGAGTTACCTCAGTGTCGCTTTGGACACTGCAATTGTCGTCCATTGATTCATGGCTCCTCCTTATGAGACACGGATTTGCCTCATCACTATCGCTTGAAGTTGACTCCTTTGAACTTTCGGATGAAGAGTCATCCCACGTTGCAGCCTTCAAAACCTTCTTCTTTTCTCTTCCTTTATGCCGCTTTTCTTTTTGTTCTCTTAAGTACTTTGGGCATTGGTTTCTTATATGCCCGGTCTTCCTGCAATGGAAGCACTCGGGAGGAGGCCGCTCTTCATCATTGTCTCTTGATTTTTCCTTTTTCTCTCTTTTGGAGGATGAGCCTTTTCGGAAGTACTTACGGAAAGTATTCCTCCTTTCAGGATTCTTCATGAACTTTGTGAAATTATTCACAAAAATACTCTCCTCGTCCTCTTCCTCAATGTCATCCTCTTTCCTTGACTTTAGTGTCAGGGCTTTCTTCTTTGGCTCTTTCGTTCCTCTTGGATTTTGAGTTCTACCTCAATGAGGCTCTCAATCTGGATCCATCTTAGATCATGTGATTTCAAAATAGCTGTCAGCTTTTGATTGAACTTCGGAGGGAGAGATCGAAGGATCTTCCTCACCAAGTCACCATTCAAGAAGGTTTTTCCAAGGATATTTGAGTCATTTACGATCTTGGTAAAATATGTGTACATCGAGTCCACGTCCTCATCTGGATCCATTGTGAATCTTTCAAACTCCGATTCCAGTTGGAAGAGCTTGGAGTCTTTAACCTAAGAGGTACATTCATGAGTTATTTCTAGTAAATTCCAAATGTCATAAGCAGTTTCACAAGCGCAAACTCAATTAAATTCAGTCTTATCTAATGCACAAAATAAAGCATTCATAGCTTTAGCATTATTTTTACATTTATTTTTATCCCCATCATCCCATCTATCGCTAGGCTTTTCCATGGTAACCTCTCCAACAACATAAGTAGGAGTGGTATAC
This sequence comes from Dactylorhiza incarnata, assembly GCA_033032865.1. NCBI lineage: Eukaryota > Viridiplantae > Streptophyta > Magnoliopsida > Asparagales > Orchidaceae > Dactylorhiza > Dactylorhiza incarnata. The sequence goes on along the minus strand of JAWHQI010000153.1, from coordinate 4,912,559 downwards.
AGTGTTTCGACACTAGCCCAGATGTCTAGATCAAAATTAATTAGAAAGTAATGCATTCGCATTCTCCAATAGTTATAGTCTGTTCCGGTGAAAAGTGGACGTCTACTTATTTCTTACCCCTCATAGAAAGCGAGATCACGGAGCGCCATTATTCCCGATTCTTAGACCGTATTGGAATAACCTCGCTTTGGTACCTGTACAACCCTGTATTCGTCGAGTGGACCCCCGGGACCCTGGGCCCCTTTTAGAACATTGTTTGTTAGCAAGGTAACAGGCGTGGAGAAGGGGGCGAGTGGTGGAGGAGGAGGTCTCCCGCTCGGCCAGCCCGTAAGGGGCGAGAGGAGGAGGCGCCCAGCCCCTCTCGCCCCCGCCCCTTGTGAGGGGGGTGAGAGGAGGAGGCGATCAGCCCCTCTCGCCCCGCCCCATGTGAGGGGGGGGGGGGGGGGGGGGGGGGGGGGCGAGAGGAGGAGGCGCCCAGACCCTCTCGCCCCCGCCCCTTGTCAGGGGGATGAGAGGAGCAGGTGCCCAACCCCTCTCGCCCCCGCCCCTTGTCAGGGGGGCGAGAGGAGGAGGCGCCCAGCCCCCCTCACCCCCGCTCCTTGTAAGGGGGGCGAGAGGAGGAGGCGCCCAGCCCCCCTCGCACCCGCCCCTTGTGAGGGGGGCGAGAGGAGGAGGAGGCGCCTAGCCCCCCTCGCCCCCGCCCCTTGTGAGGGGGCAAAAGGAGGAGGCGCCCAGCCCTCCTCACCCCTGCTCCTTGTAAGGGGGCGAGAGGAGGAGGCGCCCAGCCCCCCTCGCCCCCGCTCCTTGTAAGGGGGGGGGGGGCGAGAGGAGGAGGCGCCTAACCCCCCTCGCCCCCGCCCCTTGTAAGGGGGCGACAGGAGGATGCGCCTAGCTCCCCTTGCCCCCTCCCCTTGTGAGGGGGGAGAGAGGAGGACGCGCCCAGCCCCTCTCTCCCCCTCCCCTTGTGAGGGGGGAGAGAGGAGGAGGCGCCCAGCCCCTCTCGCCCCTGCCCCTTGTGAGGGGGGAGAGGAGGAGGCACCCAGCCCCCTCGCCCCCGCCCCTTGTTAGGGGGGCGATAGGAGGAGGCACCCAGCCCCCCTCGCCCCCGCCCCTTGTAAGGGGGGCGAGAGGAGGAGGCGCCCAGCCCCCTCTCGCCCCCGCCCCAGCAGGGGGCGAGCCCAGGAGGGGCGACCTCCCAGCTCGCCCAGCCCAGTGAGGGGGGCGAGCAAGGGAGGAGGCCAGCCCCCCTCGCCCCAGCTCCAGTAAGGAGGTTTGGTCTGCGTTTAGCACCGTAGAACAGTGGGATTTGGCTATTTGCAGGCCAAATCCGAGGGTATTTTCGTAATCTCGTAGGCCAGATTGTGGCTATTTGCAGACCCGGTTCCAAAAACTATAAATAAGCCCAAGGGGGCACCATTTGGAGGGACTTGGTTTTAGATCTCTCTTTTGGACACTTCTCCCCCTAAGTTCCTTTGTTGGGTGGAGATAGCCTCCAAGGGTGTCCAAGCTTAGCATTGGCTTGGGAGGGGAAGCACTATAAGATCTTCCAGGTGTGTGATGGGACCTCCTCGCTAGGCCCTTGGCCTTGTTCCTATTTCCTTAGCCCCTTAGCCTAGAGCTCTCCCTTAGGGGGAGTAAGTGTTGGTCACCCCTCAACTTATTGAGGGCCCAAACTCCTCGAGAGACCCATTTATTGGTTTCAACATTTTGGTGTGGTGAGCGTGGAGAGTGACCAACTCAAGAAACTCTCAAGATGAGCTCCATGGATGGAGGTGGAGGATCCGACCCAAGCCACTCGCAGCCCCCGGTGGTTGGAGTGGCATTGGAGTTTTTTGAAAATTTCAATCGGGAGGTCTTGAAGACCTTGTCGGTAGCTTTTGCCTCGATAGGCGAAGGTAGGAGAGGAAGTGGTCCGGAGGTCTCGCCTCAGCAGGAGGACGAGAGCACTCTCGGCCAGCAACCTAGGAAGGTGGTGCCAGCGGGGGTGGGGGGGGAGTGGGGAGGCATTCGGCCCCCACTCGCCCGGACCCCTAGGAGGGGGTGAGTGGGGAGGTGTCAGACCCCCATTCGCCCAGCCCCAAGGGGGCGAGTGGGGAGGTGCCAGGCCCCCACTCTCCCAGACCGAAGGGGGTGAGTGGGGAGGTGCCAGGCCCCCACTCACCCAGCCCCAAGGAGGCAAGTGGGGAGGCGACCAGCACCCACTCGCTCAACCCCAAAGGGGGGCGAGCAAAGGAAGTCTTTTATGTGAGCTGATCCTCTAGGCCATGGTTCCAAAGGGGTTCGGGGGGGGGGGGGGGGGGGGGGGGCAGGAGATGTCTCACTACTCCGGCAAGGATGACCCTGTCCTGCACCTGCGGTGGTTTGAGGACATGGTCTCCATCAGGCCGATGTCGAACGCTTTCAAGTGCCGACTCTTCACAACAACTCTGAATGTGAATGCTAGGGATTGGATCCACCAGCTCCCTGCGGGATCTATCTATGCCTTCGAAGACTTGCGTCGAGTTTTCCTGCGATGCTTCTCGACATCAAGGAAGAGGAAGAAAGATGTTGAATCACTTTTCAAGATCAAGCAAGAGCCAGGGGAGTCACTAGCTCACTATGTTGACCGGTTCCAAGAGGAGGTTATCCTCACCCAAGAGGTGCCAGGCTACGCCCTTCGGCTCGCTTTCATCGTTGGGCTGCACGGGGGATTCTTCAAGATGGACCTCAAGAAGAGAGCTCCTTTGTCTTTTGAGGAGTTGTTGGAAAGGGTGGCAGAAGAAGTTAAGAGTTAGGAGGCCAACCCGGAGTTCGCAAGAAAGTTGGCCAAGCTGACTGAGCCAGAGGCAAGGCAGTAGGTGGGGGGGGGGAGGTAGAGGCTTCCAGGAGGAAGGTCGACCGGGAAGTGGGCAGCTTCCAAGGAGAGAGGCCCGACCCCCCAGGGTGGAGGCAGGGACCGAAGGCACCCTCTCCACCACCTCAGCAAACTATGGCAATTGGCGGAGGAAGAAGGAGGAGAGCCAGGAAAGCAGAAAGAAGGGGAAGAAGATGGGATATGGTTGAGTTACCATACTGTGACTTCCACGATGAGGAGGGTCACGCGACATCCGCCCACCCAGAGTTCTTTGAATTAAGGGAGGCGAGAGGTCCGAGGCAGCAACCAGAATAGGTCGAGGAAGATCAGACCTGGGAGTAGGAGACCAAGCTTTAGCTTTCATACTTAGTTTTTTCTTCAAGTCCATGTAGTATGATGGTCTACTTTCAGACTTCGTTTTCCTTACATATAATATGATAATCAAAGTTATGAAAGTTTTCCAAGTACTTAGCCCCGATGATGGACCAGTGACCAGGCTCCCATTAAGCTGGCAGGGTCGGGAACCGCTCAGTGGCCGGATGTTTCAAAGGTACTTAGCCCCGATGCTGGCCCGCTGACCAGGCTCCCATCAAGCTGGCAGGGCCGGGAACTGCTCGGTGGCCGGATGTTTCAAAGGTACTTAGCCCCGATGCTGGCCCGCTGACTAGGCTCCCATCAAGCTGGCAGGGTCGGGAACCGCTCGGTGGCCGGATGTTTCAAAGGTACTTAGCACCGATGGTAGCCCGCTGACCAGGCTCCTATCAAGCTGGCATGGCCGGGAACCGCTCGGTGGCCAGATGTTTCAAAGGTACTTAGCCCCAATGCTGGCCCGCTGACCAGGCTCCCATCAAGCTGGCAGGGCCAGGAACCGCTCAATGGCCGGATGTTTCAAAGGTACTTAGCCCCGATGCTAGCCCGCTGACCAGGCTCCCATCAAGCTGGCAGGGCCGGGAACCGCTCAGTGTCCAGATGTTCCAAAGGTGCATTGCCCCGATGCTGGCCCGCTGACCAGGCTCCCATCAAGCTGGCAGGGCCGGGAACCGCTCGGTGGCCGGATGTTTTAAAGGTACATAGCCCCGATGCTGGTCCGCTGACTAGGCTCCTATCAAGCTGGCAGGGCTGGGAACCGCTCGGTGGCTGGATGTTTCAAAGGTACTTAGTCCCGATGCTGGCCAGCTGACCAGGCTCCCATCAAGCTGGCAGGGCCGGGAACTGCTCGGTGGCCAGATGTTTCAAAGAAACTTAGCCCCGATGCTGGCCCGCTGACCAGGCTCCCATCAAGCTGACAGGGTCGGGAACCGCTCAGTGGTCAGATATTTCAAAGGTACTTAGCCTCGATGTTGGCCCGCTGCCAGGCTCCCATCAAGCTGGCAGGGCTGGGAACCGCTCGGTGGCCAGATGTTTCAAAGGTACTTAGCCCCGATGCTGGACCGCTAACCAGGCTCCCATCAAGCTGGCAGGGCCGGGAACCGCTCGGTGGCCGGATGTTTCAAAGGTAATTAGCCCCGATGCTGGCCCGCTGACCAGGCTCCCATCAAGCTGGTAGGGCTGGGAACCGCTCGGTGGCCGAAAGTTCTCTATGTATTTTTCCCCCGAGGTGGCTCCGCTAGCCGGGCTCTCACTAGCCGGCACGGTAGGATGGCCTATCGGGGAGGGTAAGTATTTTTCCCCCGAGGTGGCTCTGCTAGCCAGGCTCTCACTAGCCGGCAGGGTAGGATGGCCTCTCGGGGAGGGTAAGTATTTTCCCCCATGGTGGCTCTGCTAGCCTGGCTCTCACTAGCCGGTGGGTTAGGATGGACTCTGGGGGAGGGTAAGTATTTTTCCCCCGAGGTGACTCCGCTAGCCGGGCTCTCACTAGCCGGCAAGGTAGGATGGCCTCTCGAGGAGGGTAAGTATTTTTCCCCTGAGGTGGCTCCGCTAGCCAGGCTCTCACTAGCCGGCAGGATAGGATGGCCTCTCGGGGAGGGTAAGTATTTTTCCCCTAAGGTGGCTCCGCTACCCGGGCTCTCACTAGCCGGTGGGGTAGGATGGCCTGTCGGGGAGGGTAAGTATTTTTCCCCAAGGTGGCTCCGCAAGCCGGGCTCTCACTAGCCGGCAGGGAAGGATGGCCTCTCTGGGAGGCTTGAGCAAATTTTCACCGGGGCAATGTGGGGTCTTCTCAATTTCATTCAGCGCCACTCACCGAATATGCAAGGTTGGACTTTTCTTTCCGAGCGTGAACCCCGATCGAAAAGAGCAGGGATTGTATACAACCCTATATTCGCTGAGTGGACCTCCGGGACCCTGGGTCCCTTTTAGAACAATTTTGTTTGCATGGTCACAGGCATGGAGAGGGGGGAGAGCGGTGGAGGTGGAGGTCTCCCGCACGCCCAACCCATAAGGGGCGAGAGGAGGAGGCGCCCAGCCTCTCTCTCCCCCGCCCCTTGTGAGGGGGGTGAGAGGAGGAGGCGCCCAGCCCCTCTCGCCCCCTCCCCTTGTCAGGGGGCGAGAGGAGGAGGCGCCAAACCCCTCTCTCCCCCTCCCCTAGTCAGGGGGGCGAGATAAGGAGGCCCCAGCCTCCCTCGCCCCCGCCCCTTGTAAGGGGGGCAAGAGGAGGAGGCGCCCAGCCCCCCTCGCCCCCGCCCCTTGTGAGGAGGGGCTAGAGGAGGAGGCGCCCAGCTCCCCTCTCCCCTGCCCCTTCTGAGGGGGGCGTGAGGAGGAGGCGCCCAGCCCCCTCGCCCCCCTCGCCCCCGCCCCTTGTGAGGGGGTGAGAGGAGGAGGCGCCCAGCCCCCCTCGCCCCTGCCCCTTGTGAGGGGGCCGAGAGGAGGAGGCGCCCTGCCCCCCTCGCCCCTGCCCCTTGTGAGGGGGCCGAGAGGAGGAGGCGCCCAGTCACCCTCGCCCCCCGCCCCTTGTAAAGGGGCGAGAGGAGGAGGCGCCCAGCCCCTCTCACCCCCACCCCTTGTAAGGGGGGGCGAGAGGAGGAGGCGCCCAGCACCCCTCGCCCCTGCCTATTGTGAGGGAGGGCGAGAGGAGGAGGCGCCCAACCCCTCTCGCCCCCGCCCCTTATGAGGGGGGCGAGAGGAGGCGCCCAGCCCCTTTTGCCCCCGCCCCTTGTAAGGGGGGCGAGAGGAAGAGGTGTTCAGCCACCTCGCCTCCGCCCCTTGTAAGGGGGCGAGAGGAGGAAGCGCCCAGCCCCCTCTCTCTCCCGCCCCAGCAGGAGGCGAGCCTAGGAGGGGCGACCTCCTGGCTCGCCCAGCCTAGTGAGGGGGCGAGCAAGGGAGGAGGTCTGCCCCCCCTCGCCACAGCTCCAGCAAGGAGATTTGGTATGTGTTTAGCGTCGTAGAACAGTGGGATTTGGCTATTCGCAGGCCAAATCCGGGGGTATTTTTGTAATCTCGTAGGCCAGATTGTGGGTATTTGCAGACCCGGTTCCAAAAACTATAAATAAGCCTAAGGGGGCACCATTTGGAGGGAATTGGTTTTAGATCTCTCTTTTGGCCTCCTCTCCCCCTAAATTCCTTTGTTGGGTGGAGAAAGCCTCCAAGGGTGTCCAAGCTTAGCATTGGCTTGGTAGGGGAAGCACTCTAAGATCTTCCGGGTGTGTGGTGGGACCTCCTCGCTAGGCCCTTGGCCTTGTTCCTAGTTCCTTATCCCCTTAGCCTTGAGCTCTCCCTTGGGGAATAAGTGTTGGTCACCCCTCAACTTGTTGAGGGCCCGAACTCCTCGAGAGACCAATTTATTGGTTTCAACAGTACCACTTGGTGGATCTTGAGACGCCCTTAGAGTGGGGGGGGGGGGGTGAATAAGGGTTTTAAAAAACTTTAAATTTGTATGGAAAACTTTTGATATTTTCTTTGAATAAGAGTGAATAAAAAATAAAGAGTAGTAAATCAATTTTATAAATAGAAAAAGACATGATTATCATTAATAAAATTTGATTACAAAAGATGATTTCTATGACGCTAAAAATCCAAGGTGAAATATGAAATACTCTTTTTGTTTTCTATACCGAATCTTCGCACTAAGAACTGGTTGGCTTTATCTGATCTCTCCCCAAATACGGTCTCAAGCAACTCTAGCCCTTCTATCCCCAAAAAGGCATCGAGCACCCCCTAGATCCACTCCCGAGACCCAGTCGCCAATATGAGGCAAATTCCTCCCTAAGTCCTACCCAGACCTAGTCGCCAACACGAGGCTAATTTACTCCACGATTATAATAAAAGAGTTACAAACAGAAATTGAAAAACACAAATAAAAACTCCCTAAGAAGATTTCTGGAGATGGCGAAGGCTCGCTGAATATCGTCAAAATCGAAGCGTGCGTTCTTCGTGTTGTGTAAGCGTTGATCTGATCCTCCTTGAAATCTTCTCTTGAATTTGTGTGGGAGATGGTGGTCTGGAAAAATACGGCCCTTGCAGAGTTTCAGAAGTGTTGGAAAAGGGCTCTATATGATCAGTAGTTGAAGAAGATGAAATCAACCTAGTTATATGATTGTAATCTAACACCGGTGTTAAGGCTAACGCCTGGCGTTGACCCAGTATTGAAATGTTTTGATGGCTCAGATCTTCAAAACAGGAAGGAGATACTGCACTTTATTAAATATTCATTTTAGGCAACTATAATGCTGGCGTTGAGTCTAACACTGGCGTTAGGTCAGATTATTCCTAAAGTGCTCCTTCAATCACGACAGCGTCCCTCCTTGCCACATTTGTCTTGTTGGGAATGGAAGTCAACGTCGACGTTAAGTACTAACGTCTGACGTTAGACATTATTTCATTTTTCAGCTTGTGGGCAGGTCCAGACCAATAATATAGCATCCTAGTGTCATATCTGTTCAAACCTGCATGCTAAAAACACAATGGAAATCATAATCAAATGCAAGCAGGATTTGTTATTCTCAAAATCAAAGAGAAGCAAAAAACCATGTTCCAACAAGGAGGAGACTGGTTCCACTACTGAAGGTAGTTGGGGTGGTGGAGGTGCTTTCATGACGGGCACTTGTGTTCAGGCTATGGATTCCATCAACTACTAGGATGATTGGATAGTGGATTCAGGGTGTGGTCATCACCTCACCGGGGATAAGTCCAAGTTCTCTTCTTTATAGACATACTCATGTAATGATGCTATTATTACTGCTGATGATACTGTTCATGTAGTCGAGATGGAGTGTGTCATTTCTTTAGGCAGTGATAGAGGTCCACTCACCTTGAAGAGTGTATATCATGTGCCAGTTATGAAGAAGAACCTCTTCTCCGTGACCAATGTTTTAGACGCGGGATATCACATTTTGTTCGGCCCAACAGAAGTGAAGTTTCTCTGAAACGTGTCAAGCGTGAAAGCTGAAGTCACTCATGTAGGAAGGAGAGTGAAAGACTTGTTTGTGTTATCAACAAGCTCCTATGTTGATAAGATGAGAGCTAACGACAGCGCTGCTATTTGGCACGAGAGGCTTGGGCATGTTGGGATGGATAAGATGAAGGCTATGACGGGAAGAGGCCTGGTGATTGGCTTGCCTAGTCTTTCATCTCTTGTAAATGGTCATGTTTGTGTTGGATGTCAGTTTGGTAAGGCTCATCATCATTCATTTGACAAGTCATAAACTAGATGTAAAGCACCATTGGAGTGTATCCATGGTGATCTGTTTGGACCAACCGCAACTACCAGTCTTGGAGGTAGCAGATATATGCTAATCTTGATTGATGACTTCTCTAGGTATACATGGGTATACATTATGAAGGAGAAGTCTGAGGTGCTCAGGAATTTTATAGAGTTCAAGGAGCTCGTGGAAGGCCTGCTTGGTTTGCGGATCAAGAGGTTCAGATCTAACAATGGAGGGGAGTTCACCTCAAGTGAGTTCTTCAACTTCTGCAAGAAGCATGACATCTGGAGAGCTATCTTGTGCACATACTCCACAATAGAACAGAGTTGCAGTGCGGGAGATCCGTCATCTGACGAAGACTTGCAAGTGTTGGCTTCATGCCAAAAGCATTCTTAAGTCCTTTTGGGCAGAGGGAATGTCTTGTGCCGCTTATGTTATCAATCAGATGCCTCTCAGTCTTATCAATAAGAAGGCTCCTCATGAGCTGATGTTCAAGGAGAAGCCAGGCGTCGAACACTTTTGAGTGTTCGGATCTACCTGCTATGTGCATGTCCCCGATGCTTTTAGAACAAAGCTAGATGCGAAAGCAAGGAAGCTAGTTTTTGTCAGTTATGATGAACAGAAGAAGGGCTGGAGATGCGTGGATCCCGTGACACGGAGGTATGTGGTCTCAAGGTATGTGGTATTTGACAAGATGACGTCATACCAGGGTAGCTCATTTGTAGAGCTACAAGAAAGCAGGGTAGATGAAGGGCAAGGAGAAGCTGCTAGAGATGTTCTAGTGGAGTTGCATATTTCACCAGGAACTCCAGTTTCTTCTAGCTCAGGGGCAAGTGCTTCAGAATCTGGAAGCAGGGGTAGCGATGCACCAAGTGTGCCCGGAAGGAGAGCTAGTCTAGAATTAGCAACAGAAGAGGTGGATAAGGGTAAATCCCTAAGGAGGTCCAAGAGGACTATCATTCCACCAGCTCGGTATACGGGGGGCAATCTGGTGAGCTTCGTCTCATATTTCTTTACCGGCCGCTTGGATGAGCGAGAGACGTCTTGCTCTGAAAATGCCATTGGAGTCAAGGAGTGGTAAGATGCTATGGATGAGGAGATGGCTGCCCTCAAGAAGAATGAGACTTGGGATCTTGTGCCCATGATTGATGGCATTACTCCTGTGACATGCAAGGGTTTACATGCTTAAGAAGAAGGATGATGACAATATTGAGCAATACAAGGCTCGCCTTGTAGCTCGAGGGTTCTCTCAACAGTACGGAGAAGACTATGAAGAGACATTTAATCATGTTGCCAAGATGACTTCAGTACGATTTGTGATTGCGTTGGCAGCTTACCAAGGTTGGAAGATTTGGCAACTTGCCAAGAAGAATGCTTTTCTTTATGGCGAGATTGACAAGGATATCTTCATGGTGCAACCAGCTAGTTATGTTTATGAAGATCATCCATGACATGTCTGCAAGCTCAAGAAGGCTCTTTATAGCTTGAAGCAAGCTCCTAGGGCTTGGTATGGGAAGATCGCAGAATACTTCCAATTCTATGGTTACTTTGCTTCAGATTCTGATTCAAGCTTATTCGTAAGAAGATGGGAGAGCTGCAAGTCTCGGTGTTGTTGTATGTGGATGAAATGATCATCACAGGGAACTCAGAGATGGTGGTAGCTAGGCTCCGGGCTGAGCTTGCTATTAGATTTAAGATGAAGAATTTGGGTGAGCTCCACCATTTCCTTGGTCATAAGGTGGAGAGGAAATAAAGTGGTGTGCTCGTTTCCCAGAAGGGCTATGCGGAACGGATCGTGAAGCGATTCGGTATGAGTGAGTGGAAGAGTAGCTCTACTCCACTGGAGGTTAGTTTGAAACTTCGACGTGATGCGGGAGGTGTTCTTTCGGATCCTTTGGTTTTTCGGGCATTAGTGGGGAGCCTGATCTATCTGATGATTACTAGGCTAGATATTGCTTATGCTATGGGCCGAGTAAGTTGATATATCGTAGAGCCGTGGAAACCTCATCTAGTGGTGGCAAGGAGCATTCTAAAGTATGTGAAGTCCACCTCTAATATGGATCTCTTTAATGGGAGGGACTCTGGCTTCAATCTGCATGGATACACAAATGCTGATTATGGAGGTGATTCAGATGATCAAAATTTGGCTTCTGGATATGTATTTATGACTGGCTCTGCAGCTATATTGTGGTGCAGCAAGAAGCAGGTCTCAGTGTCTGTCTCTACTACGGAAGAGAAATACAAGGAGGCTAGTAGGTGACATCCATGAGGAGGTGTGAGGTCCTACTCTACTACATGGTGACAACGAGAGTGCTCTTAATCTAGTTAATAATTGATGACGCGGCCCCTCCACTTATTCATGAAGATGATCCAGTTGCCGAGGCGCAACGACACAAGGACTTGAGGCGCCCCGTTGATGCTAACGGAGGATCACGTTACAACCTCCGCCCGCGGCGTGCCAAGCCTGCTTAATGACCTCTCATTTATTTAAGGCGTTTATTTTATCTATTTATGGATATAAAATTATTTCATATGATGGAAATAATTTTATATTTCATTATGCTCTTGTTTTATTTTATTTTCATGCGTTTTGAACTATTGGTGTGCATTTAACCATTTGGATGGCGGAGATTCTAAACGCCATCTTGAATGGCTGAATTTTGATGTAAACTCCTATTTAAGGAACCCTCCTTGATGAAATAGATAATTGAAAAGGCAAACCCTAAACTCCCCCTTGTGGAATTTCGGCCAAACAGGTGGGAGACCTCCAAGCCGCCGCCCCCCCCCCCCCCCCCTCCTCTTGTGGTGTGACGCCGCTTCTTGCCTCCTCCATCCTTCTTCGGTGCGACGCCGGCGTGGAGTTCCTTGGTGTGACGCCAACGGAAAGGTTGCAAACCCATTCGGTGTGACGCCGGTGGATCCGTGGAGAGAGTGATTCTTCCACCATATCTTGTGTGCTTTAGATCCGGGTTGGGTAATCTCTAATCCTTTAATCTTGTGTGATTCATGCTTAGTTTTGTGGAGGATTTATGCAACCGTCTTTTCCGCGATTTTAAAATACATCGCCGCTTTTCAAATCATTTCTTTGGCATCGATCTTCACTAGATCCGGATCGGGAAGATCCATTGCGTACGGCAAACCTAGGCCTTTAAATCCTTTGTTTGCCCTCACAACGGATCGGATCTTTGATTTAATTTCTTGGGAGTTTGCATCTTAAGCCTTGAATCGCTGAATTAGAATCTATTATCTTCTATTTTGATACGTTTGTGATCGTTCAATCCATTATTACGATTGCTAGAATGCTTGTGTAGGTGCGGATAGATCTAGGTTTGTTGAAGGCGAACGAGAGATTTTCTCGTGACCGTTTCAAATAAGACTACCCCTACATCAATTTGGTATCAGAGGAGGTTGTTTCAACTCCCACGTTGCAAACATCCTCGCTGCGATCCTTGTTGGTCGTTCAAATCAATAGGAAAATCTGAAATTTTTCGGATTGGTCTGCAGTTAGTAAAAAAAAATCAAAAAAAAAATTTCAAAACTTGTCAAAAAATTCTGATTTTTTTTCTGTAGCTTCCTGAGGTTATTTCCAGCAACTTTAAAACTAGGAATTTTTCGTTTTGCCCTCGTTAGGTCAGCTTGAAAATTGGAAACGTCGTAATTCTGTCCAGGTGGTCTGCGAATAGCGGGTCAAAATCTGCATTCTTGGTCAAAATTCAAAAAAAAAAATTTCTGTATGTTCTCCTTGATTGTAGCAGCCCGAAAATAATTTTCTGCAAACGTTTAGGTAAGTTCTTATTCAGGAACTTTTCGTTTTTCTTTTCGGATTTGGGAGCCCACCCGACCCTTTTGGTTTTCTCTTTGGTCGGAGTACTCTTGGACAGTTCAAACTAACTTTGGGAGACAACTCGGCCTTTTGTTTTTCGCTCGCTTCTTTGGCCGAAGTCCTCTTGGAATATTGCTGCATGTACTTGTTTTCTTTTAACGCGCGCGCTGTCACGTCTCGTTAGTCAAACGTCAAGCTTGCATGCGCACTAGACTAGGAACAGAATATAACACCTCCACATCGTCTAGGATGGCTGCGAATGAACAAGGGGAACGTAACGCTGAGGCCATAGAGGGGCTACGTAATGATATGACCGAGCTTAGGACCATGTTAGCCCAGATTCTGCAGAATCAAAGGGGAACACCACCCCCACCGGCTACTGATGAGTTACCCGATCCGCAACAGCAGATCATGATTCGGATTCGGATGAAGGCTATCCTCGAGCCCCTCCTCGTGGACGTCGTCCGGATCGTGGCACTGACATCACTAGAGCCATTAAGATCGACGCCCCCACTTACGATGGTTTGGGAGACCCCCAGGTTTTCCTTACTTGGGTAGTGGATATTGAATGTTATTTTGAATGACACCATCTTACGGATCCCCAAAAGGTCCAGGTTGCCAGGATGAAGTTAACGGGTCGAGCAAAAACGTATTGGCTAAATGAAGAACGTAGGCTAGGAGCCGGACAGGGAGTCCCACCCATTGGATGGCCAGTGATGAAGAACTTACTCACTGACCAATACGTCCCCGCCTACCACCGAACCCAAATGTTCGATGAGCTAGCCACCCTTCGGCAAGGCTCAAACTCGGTGGCTGAGTATATGGGCGAGCTGAAAGACCGTATGGTGCGTTGTGATCTTCGAGAGATCCCTGAGGTTACGCTTTCACGATTTCGTAAGGGGCTCCACCCTGACATTCAGAGGAAGCTATTGAGATATGGCCACACAGATCTGAATACGACATTCAATGCCGCTCTTGACATTGAAAAGCATCTGGCTTCGAAGGCCCACTCTCGTTACTCCCGTACGAAGAGCTTGACCACATTTGGAGCATCTTCATCTACCACCCACGATAAGGGAAAACCTAAGACCGCCGAGTCTAGATCGGTAGTGATTACTGCGAGGAACTCTAGGAATCCCATGAGTGAGCGTATCCCCATAGGAAAGGTTAGCAAGGCTAACACCACATGTTATGCTTGCGGGGTTCAGGGTCACTACGCCTTTGAGTGTCCTACAAAAACCCGAGCCATAGCCCTGTTGGATGCGGAGGCCGACCCCGCCGATCTGATTTATGAGGCTACTGAGGAGGATGACCCTGAGGGAGTCCCGAGTGATTTGGAGGACGAACGCTACCTAGGAGTGATGCGATGCATCTTGACCACCCCTCGTCCTTTAGATGATTGGAAGAGGACGAACATATTTTCCCTGATTTTTAGGAGTGGTGAGAAGTTATGTAAGCTGATTATCGATAGTGGAAGTTGTGTAAACGTCGTTTCTGAGAACGCCGTCACACGTATGGCCTTGACCGCGGAGCCACACCCGACCCCGTATCAAGTAGCTTGGATTAACAAGATCACTGTTCCAGTTACCAAGCGATGCCTAGTTCCCCTCTCGATTAAATCATACACGGATGAGATATGGTGTGACGTGTTACCGATGGATGCTTGCCACGTATTATTAGGCCGCCCTTGGCTCTATGACCGTGATGTAACACATTTTGGCCGGGCCAACTCCTATGAATTTAAGTTTAAGGGTAAGACCATTACTTTGAGCCCGACCGTTCCGAAGGAACCAGTTGCGTTACCTAAGGACACCATTGTTCCGGTCGAAAGGAAGACGTTGAGTCTAGTAGGCAGGACGGAGTTTGTGAGGGACCCCTTTTTAGATGGAGTGATGTATGCGTTAGTTCTTATGAGTACGAAGACTGATTCGAGCACGTTAGATGGGTTGCCCAGAGAGTTGCGGGCCCTGCTAGATGAGTATAGGGATGTTTACCCCGACGAGCTTCCGTCGTCGTTACCCCCACTTAGGGATATACAGCATGCTATTGATCTTATCCCTGGGTCATCCCTACCCAATCAGCCCCACTATAGACTCCCTCCCGATGCCCACAAGGAGTTACAAGTCCAGATAGAGGACTTGTTAAAGAAGGGTTTCATTCGGACTAGTTTGAGCCCATGTGCTGTTCCAGCCCTTCTTGCCCCCAAGAAGGATGGTTCGTGGAGGATGTGTGTTGATAGCCGTGCTATCAACAAAATCACCATCAAGTATAGATTTCCAATCCCACGGTTAGATGATCTCCTCGATGTATTAGCGGGTGCCACCATCTTTTCCAAGCTAGATTTGCGGAGTGGTTATCACCAGATCAGGATCCGTGAGGGAGATGAGTGGAAGACAGCGTTTAAGTCCAAGGATGGACTGTACGAGTGGCTTGTGATGCCTTTTGGGTTATCCAACGCCCCAAGCACGTTCTCTAGGATGATGACTCATGTCTTCCAGCCTTATATGGGGAAGTTCATGGTCGTCTACTTCGACGACATCCTCATCTATAGTACCACCCCCACCGATCACATCTCACATCTGCGTACAGTTCTTTCCACCCTTCGGAAGGAAACTCTTTATCTGAACCTTAAAAAGTGCACTTTTCGAGTCTCTGAGGTAGAATTCTTAGGTTATATTGTTGGGTCCGAAGGTATACGAGTAGACCCCGGGAAGGTCCAGGTGATTAAGGATTGGCCAGAGCCGACTAGCATTCGAGAGGTGCGCAGTTTTCATGGGCTAGCTACGTTTTATCGTCGTTTTATACGAGACTTTAGTAGCATCATGGCACCTATTACCGATTGTATGAAAAAGGGAGAGTTTGCGTGGTCGAAGTCTGCTACTTTTGCCTTCCGTAGGATCAAGCAACTTATGACCGAAGCACCTGTGTTACGTCTCCCTGACTTCACCAAGGTCTTTGAGGTTACTTGTGATGCGTCTGGGGTAGGGATAGGAGGAGTCCTAAGTCAAGAGGGCCACCCTATCAGTTATTTTAGTGAGAAGTTGGCAGTCGCAAAGCTCAATTATTCCAACTACGACCGAGAGTTCTATGCGATTGTGAGGTGTTTGCATCATTGGAGACACTATCTTCTGTCCAAGGAATTTGTGCTCCTTTCTGACCATGATGCTTTGAGATTCATAAACGGTAGTCATAAGATCAGCCCGCGGCACGCGAAGTGGGTTGCGTTCCTTCAAGAATACACGTTTAACATTAAGCACCTTAAGGGTTCGGAGAATCGAGTCGCCGATGCGCTTAGCCGCCTCACCCTCTTTCTGTCTACCATGAAAGTGCATGTTATTGGGGTCGAGCGCATTAAGGATGAGTACGCCACGTGCCCGGATTTCCAGGAGTTGTACCTATCCGCACAGGACAACTCCCCCACCACTATCTCGGCCTTCACTATTAGGGATGGTTACCTCTTTCGGCACGGGAAATTATGCATTCCGCAATCCTCCCTACGACTACACATTATTTGGGAGTTGCATAGTGGCGGGTTGGGTGGTCACTTCGGGCGTGACAAGACTATTGTGCTCATGGAAGAGAAGTTTTATTGGCCAAAACTTAAGGTCATGGTCGGACGTGTAGTGAGCAGTTGCCGAACGTGTCAAGTCTCCAAAGGTTCTAAGACCAATGTTGGTTTGTATACACCGTTACCTATTCCATCTAAACCTTGGGAAGACGTGAGCATGGATTTCGTTCTAGGCCTTCCCCCCACGTTTCACCGACACGACTCTATATTCGTTGTTGTAGATAGGTTCTCCAAGATGGCATATTTTATCCCTTGTAGCAAGACCAACGATGCCTCTCACATTGCGAAGCTATATTTTAGGAACGTCGTTAGCCACCGCGGGGTTCCGAAGACTATTGTCTCGGACAGGGATGTCAAATTTACTAGCTACTTTTGGAAGACTTTATGGGTCCTTATGGGAACCAAATTGCTATTCTCTGCTGCCTATCATCCTCAAACAGATGGGCAAACGGAGGTGGTCAATAGGAGTTTAGGTAACCTTCTGCGATGTCTTGTGAGCGACCACAAGGGCACATGGGACTTACTCCTCCCCCATGCCCAGTTGGCTTATAATAACTCTAAAAATAGATCCACGGGTATGTCTCCGAATGAAATCGTTCATGGGTATAACGCTTCAGTGCCTCTTGACTTGGTTCCGTTACCACCCACATTTAAGACAAGTCAATTCGCACAATCTTTCGCCCAACACATCCAAGATTTGCATGCACATATCCGAGCAACTCTGGCATCTCAATACGAGTTGTATCAGTCACATGCAAATTAACATAGGAGAATGTCACATTTTAATGTCGGCGATCAAGTTTTAGTCCGCTTAGTTCCCGAGCGAATGCCTACCGGCACCGTTAAGAAATTAGCTCCAAAGCGAGCCGACCCGTTTCGAATTCTAAAAAAGTTAGGTGACAATGCTTATGTTTTGGATTTGCCTGCTGATTGGCGTATATCCCCTATTTTTAATGTCTCGGATTTGACGTTGTTTGTGTTGCCTCCACCTGAGTTGAATTCTTTGTCGTCTTCTTCTTCCACTACACTTTCTAATGGGTTGGGGAGTGGTAGTTCGGATGATCTCTCTCTTTCGGCCCCCACAGGATTATCATCGGATGGTAAGTTGCAATCTTTTTTTCCTACTGCTGACATGTTTCCCAGGTTTCCGAAGACATTTCTTACTCCAGAGGTGATACTTGATGCTGAGCCACTGTCTACTCCGGATGGTGATACTTATCGCTTTCTCGTCCGTTGGCGCGACCGCCCCCCTTCAGACGACTCTTGGGTACTAGAGACGGAGCTTCGACGCTTGGATGCTGCTCTCCTCCACCGCTACTTCTTAGACCACGCATCAGTGACGCGTGATTTCGAGCAGGGGAGGATTGATGCCGCGACCCCTCCACTTATTCATGAAGATGATCCAGTTGCCGAGGCGCAACGACACAAGGACTTGAGGCGCCCTGTTGATGCTAACGGAGGATCACGTTACAACCTCCGCCCGCGGCGTGCCAAGCCTGCTTAATGACCTCTCATTTATTTAAGGCGATTATTTTATCTATTTATGGATATAAAATTATTTCATATGATGGAAATAATTTTATATTTCATTATGCTCTTGTTTTATTTTATTTTCATGCGTTTTGAACTATTGGTGTGCATTTAACCATTTGGATGGCGGAGATTCTAAACGCCATCTTGAATGGCTGAATTTTGATGTAAACTCCTATTTAAGGAACCCTCCTTGATGAAATAGATAATTGAAAAGGCAAACCCTAAACTCCCCCTTGTGGAATTTCGGCCAAAGAGGTGGGAGACCTCCAAGCCGCCGCCCCCCCTCCTCTTGTGGTGTGACGCCGCTTCTTGCCTCCTCCATCCTTCTTCGGTGCGACGCCGGCGTGGAGTTCCTTGGTGTGACGCCAACGGAAAGGTTGCAAACCCATTCGGTGTGACGCCGGTGGATCCGTGGAGAGAGTGATTCTTCCACCATATCTTGTGTGCTTTAGATCCGGGTTGGGTAATCTCTAATCCTTTAATCTTGTGTGATTCATGCTTAGTTTTGTGGAGGATTTATGCAACCGTCTTTTCCGCGATTTTAAAATACATTGCCGCTTTTCAAATCATTTCTTTGGCATCGATCTTCACTAGATCCGGATCGGGAAGATCCATTACGTACGGCAAACCTAGGCCTTTAAATCCTTTGTTTGCCCTCACAACGGATCGGATCTTTGATTTAATTTCTTGGGAGTTTGCATCTTAAGCCTTGAATCGCTGAATTAGAATCTATTATCTTCTATTTTGATACGTTTGTGATCGTTCAATCCGTTATTACGATTGCTAGAATGCTTGTGTAGGTGCGGATAGATCTAGGTTTGTTGAAGGCGAACGAGAGATTTTCTCGTGACCGTTTCAAATAAGACTACCCCTACATCAATAATCCAGTTTATCACGCACAGACCAAGCATATTGAGATCGAGCATCACTTCATTCGAGAGAAGGTGCTGGAGGGATCTCTGATGGTTAAGTATGTGTGGAGCGAGGACAATGTCGTAGACAACTTCACAAAGACGCTGTCGAAGGGACCTTTTGGTCAGTTACAAAGTTTGCTTGGGTTGTCTTCCACTTCCCACTTCAAGGGGGAGTATTGAATTTTTGAAGTGGAAGAGGAAGTGTGCTGGGCGGTCTGAAGAAGTTAGACCGCAGAGGCCACGCGGTCTGCGCAGGCTCTTAGCTCTTATTATCTTGGACGGCAAGTTGTCCATGTGTTGGTGATCGGGCGGTCTGGTTTGCTGAGACCGCTTGCGATCTGGATTGGCGGTTATTGCACCTCTTTTGTGCGGTAATGACATCTGTTTGTTTGCCTATAAATAGAGGTGCAGGGCCAGTCATTCAAAATGAGAACTGTAAGAACTAGAGAGTGAGTTGTTTGTGTCGGTCTCACTTTTGAGGTCGCGCGGTATGGAAGTTGTGTTGACAGTTTGTTGTGTTCGCAGATCAGCGGCCAGCAATCAGCGATCTTCTTCCTTGGTGAATTTTCCTAGATACGAATAACGAGTTCGCCAGGAGTCTTCTCTGTGCGGTCTGTGTTTTAGTTCTTGGGTTGTTCGCAGCGAACTCAGTGATCAGGTGACCTAGTGGTCAAGCAATCTAGAGTTGCATCCAGGCGAAAAAATTTGCAATTCCGTTCTCTATTCGGGGGTAGCTTTTGTGATTATGCGACCGTGCGGTCAGGCCATCAAGAAGTGCAAACAGGTTGTTTTTTTAGCAGCTCAATAAGTCAGCAGCTCATGCGGTCTGAGTTTGCAGTCTGACAGACAGCAGGTTGGCGACCTGTGCTATTCATGCGGTCTCAGTGGTTGCGTGCGGTCTGACCGTTTCAGCAGTCTATGGCGGTCTCAGTTATTGCCGATCGCCAATTTTTTGTTTGTCCCCATTATTTCTCCTAGTATTCTGATGAATCATGTCTCACCATATATACCTCGCATTGTAAAGAGATAGATTAATTCAAGATCATTTTGCTCTTCTATTGTTGCTGGTTACTTAGCTTGGTATGGTTGTAGTGTTCCTGCGCCTGACTCCCGCTTCTAAGTTTCTTACTTTGGTATCTGAGCTGAAATTCATCACTAGATATTAGAGCTAGAAAATTTCAACAGTACGCGCCTCTTTGCCTTCCCAATGCATACTAGTATATATTAGACATTGTGAAAGCATAGAAATTATGCACACACAAACCTTAGAATCCCTCTTTCATCTCCTTCCTCCCGACGACTCTCTGCAAAAGGAATGGCGCCTAAAATTTCTGATGAGAAAGTTCAATCCAGTGGAGAACTTCTAAAAGGTGGATTTGAAGGTGCATCAGTTGATCTTGATATTGTAATAACTCTGATATATGCTTCTGAGTTAGAATATATCTTATCTGAGCCAAGCCATCTTTACAATTAAGCAGTTGCTAAATTATATGAGCATGCTAATTTGAGCAAGCTTCGAAAGGTTATTCATACGACTGTTGCTGGGCAACAACTGAGGATTACTGCTATTAGTTTGGTAAAAGCATTACAACTCACTGATCTCAATGAGTATGAACAAGAAGAAACCGTAATTAAGGTAGATATTTCTGAAGGGTTAAGATGGCGTGGATTTGACCATAAACCCTATGGGAGCTTACAAAGGATGAAAATTAATAGACAAGGGAAGTTACTCACATGCATTATTGGCAAGGTGCTGCTATGCAAGACAGGATCACATGACAGAGTCTCCAAACAAATGTTTGAAGTCATTGTCAGAGTAATCTTGAACACGAGGACTGACTGGGGGAACATTGTGTTTGAAAAGATCAAAGAACACATAATATCTCCAAACCATGGCAGAATCTTGTCTCTGTATCTTAGAAATTGCATACCTCACAAAGATTCAGAATCAACCCCCTCCACTATCTCAAAAAGATAGATATAAAAATAGTAAGAAGGTGGGACAAGAAGTTCCCCAAGAAGGAAGTAGGTCAGACTTCTCTTCAAAGTGATGTAGTTTCCAAAACCCTTGATTCAATCCCTTTAGTTGCTCAGGAACCCCTAGCACCTGTTGAGGGGGAGCCTCTCAGAATGGATACTCCCATACCTGATAGCCATCCAGAAGTTGTACTGAATGTAGCTGTAGATACTGAGAATAAGAAGAATCCACATGGTGGATTAGAAGTTTTTGTAAAGGAAGAAAGGTCTGAAAAATCTCAGGAAGATTTAATGGATGATGATGTCCATACCAGTACATCAGAGAATGAGGGTGAACAAAACTCTGATATCCCTCCATCACTACAGGGGGAGCATTTAGTTCCTGAAATTTTGCAGCCATCACTTGCAAGAATAGAAAATGAGGACATCATCCCTACAACTACCCCCCCTCCCTCCCATTCCTATATGTAGACTACCTATCTCAGATAGCAGTTCTCTTTGATAGGAAAGAAGAGAACTTTGAAGCCTATGTAGATAGGTCTGCTAAAATTTGCAAGTATGAGTTGTTTGCACAAATCACTGGATAAAGGAAGAAATCCAGCATGTCAACTATCAAACCACCAATATCTACCACACTACAACAAATGTTGTTTCAAGTACTGGGAACAGATAGTCCATATAAATCAAGCTACCATGCTCATTGTTCAACACCTGAACTTCATTCTGGAAAGAATGGATGTGTTAAGAAATAATCAGCAAGCAATACTTCAGAATTAAGATACTACCTTTGCTGACTTGGAAGATGCAGTTAATACCATTCTTCAAAGAATCTCATCAACTGCTCAAACCTCTAATGAGCTAGTAGATAATATGGATGAAAGTATTCTACATCAAGTTCTAGTGACCCAAGATCAACTCTCCACTTCTCTAAATCTATCTATCAGGACATCCCAAGGCACCCTTATGGATGCCATTGGCAATCTGAATAATCTTTTGTCCAGACAAATTCAGAACTCCCAAGCAGCTCTTTCTAACGAGATATTTTTAGAAGCCAGAAACAGGGAGATTATGTCTAGTCATCATGCTATGTGGCTTTCCAATGAAGTCAGATTTTCTATGGGTCAAGAGGCCATAGATTATGGGATTGCTTATCAACATCTCATTACAGAAGGAAGTATTATCCCTGTAGGTTCATCAGAATTGCAAGCAACAAAAGATCTCCCAGAAGATCTTCCAGAGCAACATCTATAGCCTGACAGTTATCAAGGATATTTTGTTGATGACCTGCAAGTGGCAGTGGACAAGTCAGAAAGGGCAAAAGATATCATGTAGATAATGCAGTGCAAGAAGCAAAAAGGAAGAAAATGGAAGAAGTTAAAAAGAACCCAAATTTTTAGGAATGTAGTCCATGCTCAAGGGATATTATACTAAATACCTGGACTCTATATCAGCAAGGAAAGCATGGAAGAGGCAAGTTCTACAGCTCTGAAGAATGGCATAAATATGAGATGGGTGAAGATGGAAAAAGAGATTATTGGAACAAGGTGAAGATGGAAGATCCCTCAGTACCTGCTCATCCTCCTCTCAGATATCATCCTAAGCCTAACAACTACTTTGAGAGGCAAAAGCAAAAGTTGGCTGAAGCCAAACAATCTAAGAAGGATGGATCTTTTGGGAATGGAAAAGCTGTTCAGGAGGATTGAGGAAAAAGGATTCTAGGAAAACACATGCACATTTCTATGTTTTTCATTTATGACTAATACATCTGTATTTTTGGGACAACATTAATCAATACATCAAATTCTCTAAATTTTGCTTAATCTTTATTTATAATATTTGTTAGTCAAGCTTATCTATAATTGTAAGTTCTAACTTCTTCAAATAGGGGGATATTATTGGGTATTATGCCCTCAATGTTCAAAGATTTGAAGAAGGAACATAAGTATAGATAAGCCAAGTTGTTTTTGGTGCCATGTTTAAGTTCATTTTGTGACAGATACTTCAAAGCTACATTACTAATGTCAAGACTATAAAAGTAATGATGGTTTCCTAAGAAAATTATCATCTCAAGGCTTAGTAGAAAAATCGTTGAGAAAGGAAACATATCGTCAAGACAGTTTCAACAATAATATTTTAAAGAAGCATTATCATTGAGAAAGCTAAGTTCAGATGTCTAGACGATATTGTCTTGAAGAAGACATAGCGTCTTGAAGATTAAAGACATATCGTGTTGAAGAAGACATCGACGATATCGTCTTGAAGAAGCAGTATCTTTGAGATAATAAGTAGAGTCTTGAAGAAAGAAGTATGTCGACGATATCGTCGTGAAGATTACATATCGTCTAAAAGTTCAAGACGATATCAACTTGAAGGAAATTTTTCGTCGTGACAGATGAAGAGCTGCATTTAATGCACCGATTTTCTCAGAAATTGAAATATAGGGAAAGTGCACGCCGCCTGTCTTGTGCGCTAATAAAGGAATATTAAATGATATATTATCCATAGAATATAGTCATTACACAGTATTAATGAAGAATATTATTCACTTCCATATTCTGCGAATTCCAAGAACGACAAAGTATTTATGAGAATATATTCTGCCGTTTCTATCAACAATCCTAACTGGCCAATTAATTATGGAATAATTCAGCGAGGGCCTTTATGCAAAATTACAGTAGAGTATAAAAGAGAGAAATTGTCGATTTCAGAATACACTGGACACAGTTATTCTCTCTCACACTTATTCTCATACATTCAAGCATACAAGCGGAAAATAGAGAAAAGTGCTCAACAAGAAGACTTCATTGTCGTGAAGATCGAAGAATAAGAAAGAAAGAATCTTCTTCCCTGGTTGAATAGTTCATCTGATACTTTTATGAAGAAGATTCTCAAGAACAATTCAGTGATTGAAAAGATCTCTGTGCTTATATTTGCAAGAAGAAGACCTTTCATTCAAAAGCTCATATCTTGAAGCCTTCTCTTCTGCAAGAGAAAAACATCTTTCTTGTTTGGTAGGGTTCTTTGTGAACTTGAGCTTGTAAGATCTTGTAACATATCTGAGTGTTGGTAGAGTTCTTTGTGAACCTGAGTTTGGTAGAATCTTGGTGAAGATCTGAGTTGTTGTAAGACTTGTAAAGTCTGAGTTGTTGGCAGGGTTCTTTGTGAGCCTGAGTTGTAAGATCTACTTATTGAGAAGAGATCTGAGTTGGAGAAGTTGCCTAGTCTAACACATTGCTAGATAGGTGGGAGGGACAGTGTACTACCTCTTGACACATTGTCCTGAAGGAAACCACTATAAACCCTGTGTGTTTTCTGTGTTGTTTCTGTGCTGTGCTAGCTAGATTCTAAGGTAGCAATTAACATTGAAAACACCTAATCACCCCCCTCTAGGTGTAGTTTGATGAAACCCATATCTTTTATTGAGTTCCACATCTCTTGGTTTGAGAATAACAAATTCCACAATGTATTTAATCTTGCTTGTCGTGTGTTTATACTGTACTGGAACTATATTCATAAAAGTGCGAAGCAAAATGATAATGGAGCTCTGAATTTATTGTTACCGCGGAGTGGTAACAACTACCACTGGCTATAGATAGGATTACAATAGAAGACTGACGACAGGCGGTTCCTCTGCGAAGAAGTGACGGGAGCTAAAGCAGTTGCGGTTTGTACGTTCTCCACAATATCGGGCACGTTACTACATGATATGCTAGCGCGAAACGGTAGTGCTACCGCGGATGGTAGTTTCCAGAGCCTATATAATGAATGGATCTCTTTATTCTAAGTTAACACCTTTGAATCCATAACTCCAATCTTTCACGAGAGCCTTCATCCCTGAGTTCTAGAGCACATCAAACACCATCATTGAGGAACAAGAGTGAGAAGGAGATTTCCACAGGGTGATACTTGAAGAAGGATGCACACTTCAACTCCGATGATGTTCATGGAAATTCTTCATCATCTCCTTCAGAGCACTTCTAAATAGGGAGTTTTTGTTTCATAATTTACTTTGTATTCTTCTCTTTTTCTTTTGAAATGGTAGTGAATTCACCACGGGTGTTGGCGACTTGGCCTTGCGAGGCTTAGGGGGAATTTGTCGTGGTGTGTGTGGCGACAAAGTCTAAGTGTAGATCCAAGAGAATGCTAGAGGCTAAATCTTGGGTAAGATAGACTATAGCCAGCCGGTCCTTGGGAGAAGGACCAGTGAAGAATCAAAAAGTGATTTTATTTTATCGCCTCAATTTCAAGCACTATTAAAATCATCATCTTTGCAATTATCTTTTGAAATAAAATCAATTTTCATTTTCTCTGATTTTCTAGGATTTTATTTCGTTCAAGAGTTTTTAAGAAAAATCACTTAGGCATGTTTGGTGAAAAGTTCTATATTTTTGGAGCGCTAGCGCCAGACGTTCAATCTTACTGCCGGCGGTAGTGACAAAAAATATTGTTTTTGCCTTTCAGCCTTGATCTCAGAAACTTTTACAAAGTTTTATTCAAAAATCGAAAAGCCCTTATTCACCCCCCCCCCCCCCCACTAAGAGTGCCTTCAGATCCAACATATGCAATGAAAAATAATTATGATGATAATACAAGATAGGGAAATGCACATGCAGAAAATAGGCATGAAAGCATCAACACCATAATTTAAACTTCTCCTTTAAAAAATATTCATGTTGAAACATAGAACTAAGCATGAATGAAAAAAAATTGATTTATGAATGTAAAGATATTGTGTATAAAGGGAAAGAACATATATACATGATCATGTAAAAATTAGAGCACATCATAAAAAAATAGGAATCAAAATCAAGTATATAATTGGATATAAAAAATATAAGCATGAAAGGTCTAATGAATAATCATGAAGATTGTAATGTAAGGATATCCATATGGTCAAATATCACAAGTGATTTTAACATTATGACAAACATGTAAAAGATATCAAAAAAAAAGATTTAACAATATAATATTATATGATTTTGTTGGCACAAAAAATGTACCTCGAAAACTCACACTAAAAGAGATGGGGGGGGGGACTGCGGAGTGCAGGATACTAGAGACAGAAAAAATCAAAGAGGAGATTTCTGAGGAAAGTGCTGCTTCGATTGATCTCAAACGGTTACAGGAGGGGGGGTCTAAAATAGGTAACGATGAGAGGTAGAAAGTGACAGATTTCAAGACAGCTTGCACAGGTCGCAAGCTAGAGGCTTGAAGCAAAAAAGTCCCCTTTTTTTGTAACCCCACCCCTCTATTTATAGACGCGGAAGCTTCCCAAACAGGCAAATCCAAAAATAGCAGGCTGCCCGGGGTACAGGAGAACCAGGGCAAAGATAGGGGTGCAAATAATAAAAAGTGGACAAAACCTCAGGCCGCATGGTTTGGCGGTCTCCCTGGAGCTTGGCTGCCTGTGCCTTAGAAGAAATAATGTAGATGAGGCAGGCGGTTTGCGCGGTATCCCAGAATGGAGACCGTTGGAGCTGACCATTCTGACCAAAAAAGAGAGGTTGCGGGTGTCTGGGCAAACATGATCCCCACACATTTTCAAGTTTTGCTGGAACTTCGAAATGTTCGCTTTGACCGCTGAGATAGTGAAAATCATAAATGCAATTGTACATTCTGTGCTCTAGGGCTTCGAAATCTAGAACTTTATAAAAAGAACTGCGAGCTTGTGCTATCAACAATCACTACTTTTTAGATCGAATCGACCTCTGTTCTGCAAGCATGCTTAAGAATCTTACTAAGCGAGCACAGGTGATGAGTCCAAATTATATAGGGTTTTTCGGACTCATCTGGGTCTGTTTTTTCACTCGTGCACTACACTTTTAGTTGTAAAATGCTCATATTTTCCTTGGTTAGAATTGTACACTTAGTGCACTGTTTTCTCCCATCTGGGTGTGCAATTGCGCATTCTGTGCTGGGGGTATGCCTTTAGGGGCTCCCCATGCCTGCTCTTGCTTTTATTATGGACGCTATTTATGTTTCCTGTGCGGTAAGAGCTTGGGATTTGAATGTGTGTAGGTGGATTGTGCCCATGAGCTGAGAATTGCAGCCTGGGTAAATCGCACGACCGTGTGATTATTGTTAACGCACAATCGAGGTGATCATGCGATTTACTCAGAACCTTATGTGATGATGGTCATCGTGCATTTTTATTAATGCACGATTGAATACAATCATTGGAGAAGGTAATCGCACGACCTACCTGAATGTCGTCAAAATACGCAGTCGGTCCTACCCCGTGCATTTTTGGTCGCGCACGAGCTTGTCGCTCGTGTGTGAATAAAAAGGCACGACCTTCATGTAGCTCCAGGCACTGTTCATCTCTTTAAATCGCACGATTTAAATGCATGATCGTGCATTTTGGTCATGTGTTTCTTAAATTAACGCCTCTATTTAAGCCCAGGTTCTTCGACCTAGGGGATTTTTCCAGAATCGTGACCCGTCGGGAGAAGCGGGAAAAGCTCCAGTTTCACCCCACTTAGCTCCATCTTGGGAGAGGAGTTCCGGCCACCATTTCTCTGCAAATCTTTGGCTAGGACTTCATCTGTGGCGACTACCATCATCGCCAACTCTCAAGCTCTGTTTCAAGACATTTATCGATGTAGTTTGGATGTTCTCTGGAGAGGTTGCTACCGGCAGAGATCCGTGAAGATGATGGGTCAATAGAATGAAGTGATAGCCCTTCCGTACCCCGGACAACAGTCTTGGACCGAGCTCGTACAAGGCTTGACAACCCTTGACTCTGATCATGAATCTCGGCAAGACTTCGTGCGCTCGATTTTATCTCTTTTATCCTTCCTTTATTGTAGTATAGATAATAAATTTGTGGGATGTTGTTGTGATGTGTAAAAACCCTAATATTGCTTCATTATGTTAATCATGTCTATGTGGTTAATCTTGTGATTTTTTACTTTAGTGGTGTGCCTCTTTTTCATCCTTGTGCTGCTACCTGTTGTGTTCATATCGTCCTAGCAATTGCTAGGAGCGTGCTTGGCGATGAGGTGATTGCGACCCTCATTGTTCTTCCATCCACCCCATCACGCCATTTGGGTAATCCACCCATGTGACGCGGTGAGGGCAACCCGCATTTTATTCCTTGTTTGTATCGTATGAACCCAATCATCAAACCCATCCGACCTAAAGGACTTCAATCTCAAGTTATTCCTCTATAGATAACTTCACCTTACTGTGTTCCTTGTGAGATCGATACTCGGGGATTCGCTCCTCATTTTATATTACTTATGCGACCGGTGCAATTGCCGTATGTGCATCATGTTTTTTGCGTCGTTGCCGGGGAGTGCATTTGTTTTGTGTTTTTCCTATTTCAGGAGAAGTGATTGTTTGTTTCAGTCTTTTGGTGTCATTTACTTATTTTCATCCTGTTTTTCTATTGTTAGTAATATTTGGGCATGGTATGTTGCACTAGAGAATTTAGTAATTTATTCTTGTACACTATGTGGGCCGAATTTAATTTCCGTTGCTGCAAGTTCCAGAGCAGTTCGCACGCTACATATGAATGTCCGTCGGGAGACAATGGGCAAGGATCTAGTAGCTCAGTATATGACACACTGTACTCATGCAACTCGTCATATACCAATCCCACGACCTTTGTCCATTCGCCGTCTTCACACATTCCCTTTTCTCATTCTTCACCGGCCCCACAAGGACCGCTAAGTAATGGGAGAATGTGTTTGTACTATCAGAGCATGCAATACGTGTTGAAGGATTTATATTGACGTGATTTGGAGGAGGATGATGAGCCGGACATCCGGATTGTCCCGACTCCTGCTTTTGGATGTGCACCTTCTTCCTCTGGTTTTGTGATTGTGTCACCTTCGCATGTTGAAGGGAATGACCCGTATTTGCATACCAAGGTTGTGGCGGATGCTTGTGCCGATATGTTGGAGACTTCCCCCTTGATACATTCATCTCCGTGTGGAAATTTGATTGCTTTTGAGGGACCCGTGCTTGATTTTTATCCAAGCACTGTTTCTCCTCCTCCATGTGTCGTGTCGTATCTCATGGAGGAGGACTACCTTCTAAGTGATGACGATTCTTTCGAATGACCAGTGGAAGATGTCCAAATCTTGGGCGAGGCAGCTGTGGATTCCACTGAGCCTTGCAACACTATCAAAGATGATGACAGCATTTCTCTGCCCAAGGGGTGTGAGACCGGGACCACTCCCCCAATTAATGTTCCTTTTAGTTTTACATCTATTTTATTACTTGATCCCATTTCTTTATCCAAGCCTGTGCGGGTTGTGTGGTTACAGGTACCCATAGTCGCTTCTTCCACCGGTCATTGGCCAATAAGCTAATATTGCAATTTTTTATAATAAGTCGTGTTGGGATGACAGTAACCACAGTACTTATCTAGGAGTAGGAGTAGATTCAATTTAGTGATAATCGCCTTGTGCTGGTTCGTGTTTTTCTTCACCGGGTTGTTTATTAGCAGCAGTCGTTGCTGTTTTTATTTATTTTTCAAAGAATAGTTTTCGGTAAACAATTTTTGATGTACTTTATTCTGCCGGGGCTTCGACCCTAGGGTGGTTTGGACTAATTCTATGTTATCTTCCCCTTGCTGTGAGATTATTTTGTGCATATGTGTGATGCTAGCGTAATTTAATTCGATTGAGATATTTTATGTTATGCTTTCATTTATATTGTTTGGTGGTAGTTGCTCCTTTCTGCAGGTGGATACTCCTCGATGTGGGCTAGTTACATATATCAAATTAGCGCCACTCTTCTGTATGCTCTTTTCTGAACATGGGTAACGCTTCCTCCTCCATCTTCATTTTAATTTCGTGCTTAAAGTATATTCATATCCTATGCTTTATTTAAGTCAGTGGGTTGGGATTACGATGTGTGTACCTATGCACACACTCAAAGCACAACATACTAGAATTTTATTTTATTTTTCTTAGGTCATTTCATTGCACACCATGCACCCACTTTAGCGTGCACTTAATCACTAGTACGTCTTGAGTAAATGTTTCACTTTTGCACATACGGTAAAATAATGGCGCTGGCTTAGGATTTTGAGATAGAGTAGTACGAAACTCATGCAGTGCTCCTAATCGAGTGCTCATGTGCTTTGTAGAAATAATGTAGGTTTACTTTTTTTGTATACTTGTGAAAATATATTATTTCTATTAGTGTAAACATTGTTTATATTACTCAAAACTGGTGAATCAGGTGGAAGCAAACCGTAGCATATGGAGGTGTGTGGCCATCACTTAGCTCATATTGGTCGAGTCGGGAGGATGGATCATCTCTCTCGGTGGTTATGTACTTGCCCCAAGTGACCCTCGAAACATTGGTGGATGGTTAGTCGAGCATGAGCGTGATGTAGGCCATTATTTTGGCCCGATTGAGCTCTGTATCAATCCTAGCATCTACCCTTGTTAGCCCCTTTGTGCATACCTTTCTCTTGATTCAGCTCCACTTTCATCTCGCTAATGCCTAAAAGCTTATCCTAGTCGCACACCCGTTTTGAGCTTTACTTTGCACTTCATGTTTATTTTGTGGTGGTGTAATGCAGTGACCTATTTTTTAGAAATTGTGGCTATGCTTATTGTTTATATGCTGAAATGAAAAAGAAGAAAAAAAAAGAGAGAAGTTATAAATGAAAAAGAGAAAGTTGTGTAAAAATTTGTGGAAAAGAGATAGTTTAATTGTTGATCTTCTTATCATTGTTGTTGTTTGGAGTGGGCGGTGCGCGCACCCATGTAGTCAAATCTATGTTTGGGGGTGCGGTGCACTCACACGTGTTTTTGGGGGTTGATGAGATCTTTTTTTGTATATGCTATGCGGGTTTAGTGCGCGAGCCTTCCTTTTTATCACTTGTTTACCTCACCTAAACCCAAGCCCCATTTTTATCCTTAAGTCCTACGGATTTGCGATCGAGTCATGCTAGTGACGTGGAGAGAGTGTGAACAAGCAAGCATATGGCCCCGAGATTGGTGGATTCCTTTGGCTGTGGTCCCGAGCCTCTGTCTTTGGCAATGGGCCACTGAGTAGCCCGTCTACTTTCTTCCTTTGCATGACTGATTGATTCACCTTGATTCCGCTTTTGAGTAAAAATAATATTTTGATACACTATGCGAAATATATAAATTACGTAGTATAGTTAAAATGTTTGTCTACTATATTTTCTACAGGCGTGAGTATTTGATTTCTCGTAGTACTCTATTTTGTAATTACTAAGCCAGCTAGTTATTTTGTAGTCCATGGAGAGATGATTTGCTCGGGATGAGCAAATGGTTAAGTCTGGGAGTGTGATGAGTCCAGATTATATAGGGTTTTTCGGACTCATCTGGGCCTATTTTCTCACTCGTGCACTACACTTTTAGATGTAAAATGCTAATATTTGCCTTGGTTAGAATTGTACACTTAGTGCACTATTTTCGCCCATCAGGGTGTGCAATTGTGCATTTTTTGCTGGGGGCATGCCTTCGTGGGCTCCTCATGCTTGTTCTTACTTTTATTGTGGATGCTATTTATGTTTCCTGTGTGGTAGGAGCTTGGGTTTTGAATGTGTGCAGGTGGATTGTGCCCATGAGTTGAGCATTGCAGTCTGGGTAAATCGCACGATCGTGCGATTATTGTTAACGCACAATCGAGGTGATTGTTCGATTTACTAAGAACTCTATGTGATGATGCTCATCGTGAATTTTTCTTAATGCACGATTGAATCCAATTGTGCATGAAGGTAATCGCACGAACTACCTAAATGCCGTCAAAATATGCAGCTGGTCCTACCCCGTGCATTTTTGGTGGCACACGAGCATGACGTTCATGCGTGAACAAAAATGCATGACCTTCCTGTATCTCCAGGCATTGTTCGTCTCTATAAATTGCACGATCCAAATGCACGATCGTGCATTTTGGTCGTGCATTTCTTAAATTAATGCCTCAATTTAAGCACGCAGGTTCTTCGACCTAGGGGATTTTTCCAGAATCGTGACCCGTCCGGAGGAGCGAGAAAAGCTCTAGCTTTACGCCACTTAGCTCCATCTTGGGAGAGGAGTTCCGACCATCGTTTGTCCGCAAATCTTTGGCTAGGACTTCATCTCCATCCACTGCCATCGTCGCCAACTCTCAAGCTCCATTTCAAGACATTTCACGCTGTAGTTGGGAAGTTCTCCAACGAGGTTGCTTCCGGTAGAGATCCACGAAGAAGACGGGTCAATAGAAGCAAATGACAGCCCTTCCATACCTTGTACGTCAGTCGTGGACCGAGCTCGAACAAGGCTTGATAGCCCTTGATTTCGACCGTGAATCCCGGCAAGACTTCGTGTGCTCGGTTGTATCTCTTTCCTCCTTCCTTTATTGCAGTGTGGATAATGAATTTGTGGGATGTTTTTGTGATGTGTAAAAACCCTAACATTGCTTCATTATGTCAATCATGTCTATGTGGTTAATCTTGTGGTTTTTTACTTTAGTGGTGTGCCTATTTTTCATCCTTGTGCTGATGCTTGTTGTGTTCGTGTCGTCCTAGCAATTGCTAGGAGCTTATTTGGCGACGAGGTGATTGTGACCCTCATTGTTCTTCCATAAACCCAATCGCGCCATTTGGGCAATCCATCCAAGCGACGCGGTAAAGGCGACCCGCATTATATTTCTTGTTTGTAGCATAGGAACCCAATCATCAAACCCATCCGACCTAAGGGACTTCAATCTCAAGTCCTTCCTCTATAGATAACTTGACCTTACTATGTTCCTTGTGAGATCGATACTCGAGGATTCACTCCTCATTTTATATTACTTGAGCGATGGATGCACTTGCTATCTACGCATCAACAGGACCAGGGGACGTCCAACGTAGGTTCCCCAAAGGGAAAGGGCCAAGAGAAGGAGACCGCTAGCTCCAAGAAAGTGCTGACGGTCAAAGCTTGGAAAGTTGCGGCGAAGGAGGTCGTCAACGCTCTTAAAGAGCAACAAGCTGAATTGTCTGGGGACGCGGTCTTGGCGGCCTCTAATATTATTGATTTATCTGCCACTTCCTCAGGGACTCCTGTGATGGATCTCCCAGTATTTCCATCATCTTTTACTACAACAAGTCGGTTGAAGCTCTCAACCAGGTCGCTGCTCAATCTGGTGAGACAGTTTCTACTGATGCCATCAAAGCTTAGATGCAGAAGCAGAAGTCCTCTGCAGAAAAGCTCAGGTAGCAGATCACAGACAAGCAAGAAGCTGCAAAAGGAACAAAGAGAAAAGGGACAGATCTTAATGTTCAGACCACCAAAAAGAAGAAAAGTTAGAATGTGAAATATTGACCGCTAAGGAGGCGTTCACACTCCCTGAAGGTGGCGATTTTAGACATCGTCTTGTGGACCCTAAGAAGGTATGTAGATGAATCGACCTCCCTTTTCCTCCTGCAGTCTCATTTTCTTCCAAAGGGGTGGACCCTGAATTGATCGCTTATCTGGATTGTGATTCTTCTAACAGTTTTGTTCATTCGATCTCACAGGTTGTCGACCCTTTTGAATCTGAAAGTGTTCGGGAGGCCGCTGAAGAGAAGGAGAAGAAGACCGCGAAAGAGGAGGCCAGAAAAAAGGCCAAGGCAGAGGAGAAAGAGAGGGAAGAAAA
Organism: Dactylorhiza incarnata; assembly: GCA_033032865.1. NCBI lineage: Eukaryota > Viridiplantae > Streptophyta > Magnoliopsida > Asparagales > Orchidaceae > Dactylorhiza > Dactylorhiza incarnata. The sequence goes on along the minus strand of JAWHQI010000153.1, from coordinate 4,879,741 downwards.
GGAAAAGGAGGAGAAGGCATCGCAGGTCTCCATAGAAGAAAAAGTAATACAAGAAGAGAAGGTGATGCTGATCTCTACTGAGAAGAAGAAGGAAGAGGAGGAAAAGCAGCGCATGTCGCTGTAGAGAAAGAAAAGAAAGAGAAGGAAGAGAAGGTGATGTTGATCGCCACCGAGAAAAAGAAAGAAGAGGAATAGAAGGCAGCGCTGATCGTTGCTAAGGGGGAAAGAAGGATTAGAATAAGAAGAAGAAGTCTATTGAGGAGAAGGTAGAGAAGAGAGAAGAAGAAATTCGGTAGATCAAAAAGGAGAAGACCGCGCTAGCTGCCGATCTAAAGAATATCTCCGCTATCCAGGAAGCTAAGCTAGATAAGGCAGCGGCAGACTGTGAGACAACGGTCTCAGCCTCGCGGACCGGTAAGGCAGAACTGACCGTGAGACCACCTTAATTCTTTCATATGCCTGCTCTTCGACCTAGATCTCCAAAAGAACGACGTGAGATCATCATCATCGAAAAAGATGACATCCTCGTTAGTAATGCAGAATTAAAAAGGCGGAGAAAAGGAGAGTGGTCGCAAAAAAGAGAGTTGGAAAGAGTGAATCTGGAGCACATTCGAGGTTTGAACCGCCTTTTGCAGACCGCAGATCATGCGGTCCCAAAAGATGTTGAAAATGTCTTGCTCTTCCATTTCTGAGTTGTTGTAGTTGAGCTAATTGTTATCTTACTTTTGATCATAGATACTAATGAGGTCGCTGATACTCTTGAAGAAGGGGAGATCTGACAGCAACAGCCGGTGATGCCTCCATAGCTTGATGATATCCTGAAGCCCATGTCTGAGGATGTACGAACAACAGAAGCTTGGGAGCAGGCGTAAGACGACTAACTCCAGACTCTGACTGCTGATTTTGAAGAGAAACTGCGCGCTAATAAAAAGCAAGTCCACGAGGAGGGCGATCTGATGAATGCCGAGCTCACCAGGACCCTCCGGCGGGCTGAAAAGGATGCAGAATATTACAAGGGGAAGTTCGTTGCTCTGGCTGCTGAGATCGCAACATTTAGGGATGTCCCTACTCAAATGATGATGAAGCCGGGAACATCTAGCGGTCTCCCAGAGGAGAGACCAACCTCTAGATCGTGGTCATTCCTATGGAGCATGTAAACAAGGAGGTCGCGAAGATTCACCGGGCTTCAATTTCAGCAAATCATAGCTTGGCGATCGCTCTGGCCACCGTCAACGAGATGCAAGAGGTCGCGGCCTTCAATGGGAAGAAACGTCAGGCTAGGAGATAGATTTTAATTCATGATTCCGTGCGGTCTCGAGACATTAACTTTGAATATTTTGGATTTGTAATATTTGTATTATGTCAATTTGATTCTTCTTATGCGATCTCTATATTTGCTGTGATGCTGATCTCTTTTCCTTTGCTTATTTATGTGTTGCTGCTTGGGATGTCATGGTCTCAATTTATTGAGACCGATCAAATTGCTTGCCATCTTTTTCTTCTTATGCAGGTTTAACGGTCTGCACGACTTACTGAGTGGTCTCCTAAAAAGCAATCATTATGAAATCACTATTGAAATTGTTGAAGTGAGGGGTGAAGTGGAGGTCGGGCGGTCTGAGCAGGTAGATCGGGTGGTCTGGAAGGTTGACTGTAAGGGTTGTCTTCCCACATTGGACTGGCTGGTTGCCAGTTACTGATGGCTTTTCAGCTATCCGGGGTCAGTTCTCTGGTTGTAACTGGGCTGTCTGTATCCACGGTTACCACTGGATGTTGGAACTTTGGCCGGTTCGTCTCTTGTGGGCTGTCATCTTATTGCTGCTATTGCCGGTGCCTTGCGAGTTGTCCGCATGACTTGTTCGCATAGTTGGCGGACTGCTCTGCCTGCTTGTCTCGGCAAGTCGGGCGAGTTATTTGCTACCCGCTGTAGTGGTGGGAAGTTATCCTATCATTGTAGGCGGTGACGACACTCCCCCTCACGCCTATAAATAGGACCTCCACCGGAGCAAAGTTTGAGCAGTGAACAGTAAGCGAGAGCTCGCGGGTTGTTTGTGTGGATAGAAGTTTCTGTTCACGAGTCTTAAGACTTTCCTTTGCCGTGTTCGCAGGTTGTGCGGCTTGCTTGTGGTTCTGATTTGATCAGAGGAGACTGCAACGGATAAGTCGGTAGCAGTCAGCAGCGGGTAGCAGCAGGAGGTCGCAGTTAGCGACAAGGCAGTTTCTCTTCAGCTCGTTTCTAGCTTTCAATAAAGATCAGACCGCGGCAGTTAGACGGTTTGCCTTTGCTATCTCTACTTCTGATCAGTTCAGCAGCTGTGTTCGTGGTTATAAGTGGCCAGTTGACTGCGGTCAGGCGTCTTCCTTGGGCGAACAGAGTCAGCATTAGAATAATGGGCAGTCCGCGTATTGAGTTGCGGGTTGGCAACTTGGCGGTTTGCACGGACAACCTTGTTAGCTGGGCGGCTTGGCGGATTCTATTTGTAACCGCCAGCTTCTTATAATTTGTTTCTTTGTCCTTATTGGGTGTAGTGGTTAATCATGCCTCACAATGTATGCCTCGCAATGTACAGAAGATAGTTGATTCAGATTTCTCTTGTTCGTTCATTGTTTATGGGTTCTTGTGCTTGGTATGGTTGAAGTTTTCCTGCGACCTAGTACCCATTTTTACGCTTATCAGAAAATTTAACATGGTATCGGAGGGGATAGAGGTTTGATCAGTGATTCAGCCGTAGTTAGCTTGCTTGGATTTCTGGAAGCACAAGTAAGTCAGTTGTATAGCAATGGAAGGAGGAATAACAAGAGGTCCTGGTATTGATCTCCTAATATAGACTAACTATAAGAAGTGGAAGTCATGTATGGAGAGCTATCTTCTAGGTGAGGACCTCTGGGAAGTTGTTGGTGGAGTAGAAACTCAAGAAGTTACTATTGCTGTCAGAAATGTTGATCAAGTGAGAGAATGGAGGAAGACAAATGCGAAAGCAGAGTTTACTCTCAAGAGGGATATCTCATCGGAGTTGTTTGATCACATCATTGGATGTTGATCAGTTGCTGAAATATGGACAGCCTTGGATGGGCTGGTTAACAAGAAGAATGTAGCTCGGCTACAATTCTTGGAGAATGAGTTGGCTAAGGCCACTCAAGGTGACTTGTCCATATCAACGTTCCTCTTGAAGATGAAGAACCTATGTGCAGAGATTTCCGAGTTGGACCCGGATGAGCCTATTTCTAAGGCAAAGCTGAAAAGACACATTATCCACGGTTTGTGGAAGGAATATATTGCCTTCGTCACCTCAGTATAGGACTGGGCCAATCCAATGTTGCTCGTGCTGGAGAACATGCTGGCTTCGCAGGAAAGCCTGACAAGACAAATTGCTTGGATATCAATCTCCGGGGGAGATAGCGAGGTCTTATATTTAGGGAAGAAGAAGCATTGGGACACGAAGAAGAAGTCATCTAGAGATGATGGTCCATCTACTTCATATCAGCAGGAGAGGATCAATGCTCCTAAGCGTGATGGGAAGAAGAAGGTAGGACCTAGATGCTTTAGGTGCAATTAGCCTGGTCACTTCCGGAAGGACTGCAGAGTCAATATTTAGTCGGGGCATTCTGCAGGAAAGGAAGGAGCAGAGTCTAGATCTATTGAAACTGATTGTGGTGAGGGTGCGTTCATGGCGGGCACTTGTGTTCGTTCATTAGCATCTATCTATTATCAGGACAATTGGATCATTGACTCAGGGAGTGGTCATCACCTCACTGGGGATGAGTCAAAGTTTGCCTCGCTGTAGGAGTACAAAGGTAATGATGCCATTATTATGGCTGATGATACTGTTTATGCAGTATAGAAGGAGGGCGTTGTTTATTTAGGCATTAATCAGGGTCCTATCACGTGCCTGGCATGAAGAAGAACCTCTTCTCTGTGACCAATGCGGTGGACGCTGGCTATCACATTCTATTTGGGCCAACAAAAGTGAAGTTTCTCTGTAACATGTCGGCAGGGAAGGCTGACGTTACTCATACTGGGAGAAGGGTGAAGGACTTGTACGTGTTATCGACAAGCTCCTATGTGGAGAAGATGAGGGTGAATGATAGCGCTGCTATCTGGCATGAAAGATTGGGGCATGTCGGGATGGACAAGCTGAGAGATATGGCGATGAAGGGTCTTGTGAAAGGCCAGCCTAAGTTATCATCCTATGGTGGTGGTCATGTATGTGCACGATGCCAGTTTGGTAAGGCTCATCGTCTTCCATTTTGCAAGTCGCAGATCAGAAGTAAGGTGTCGTTGGAGTGAATCCATGGAGATCTGATGGGACCGAACGTCACCCCAAGTCTAGGAGGGAGCAGGTATATGCTGATCCTTGTTGATGACTACTCCAGGTATACTTGGGTATATTTCCTGAAGGAAAAGTCAGAGGTGTTCGAAAAGTTTGTGGAGTTCAAGGAGCTCATTGAAGGTCGGCTTGGTCTGCGGATCAAAAAGCTGAGAACCGATAATGGTGGCGCGTTCACCTCTGGGGAATTCTCGAGCTTCTGCAGGAAGCATGGCATTCTGCGGGAGCTCACTTATGCTCATACTCCATAATAGAACGGCATTGCAGAAAGGAAGATCCATCATCTAACGAAAACCTGCAAGTGTTGGTTTCATGCCAAGAGTATTCCAAAGTCCTTTTGGGTAGAGGGAATGTCTTGCGCAACTTATGTCATCAACAGGATGCCCCTCAACCCTATCTTCATGAAAACTCCACATGAACTTATGTTCAACAAAAAGCCTATGGTGGAAAACCTTAGAGTGTTCAGATCTACCTTCTACGTGCATGTTCCAGATGCTCTTAGAACGAAGCTAGATGCGAAAGCAAGGAAGCTAGTCTTCATCGGTTATGATTACCGAAAGAATGGTTGGAGATGCATGGATCCCGAGACTCGAAGAGCTATGGTTTCAAGGGATGTGGTACTTGATGAGTTAACATCATACCAAGGTAGCTCTTCTGTGGAGTTACAAGATAGCAGGTCAGATGGAAGTCAAGTTCAAGCTGCTGGAGATCTTCTGGTGGAGTTGTATGTATCACCAGGTGCTCCGGTATCTTCAAGCTCTGGGGCGGTGGCTTCTGGTTCAACAAGCAGGGGGAGAGTTGCTCCTGGATTGCCCAGGAATGGAGTTGGAGCCGAAGAAGAAGCTGAGGTGGTTAGACATGTGCAACCTCAGCGGAGCTCGAAGAGGACTATAATTCCACATGACCGATACTGCGATGGGAACCTGGTGAGCTTCGTCTCAAGTTTCTTCGCAGGTCCCTTAGATGAAAGGGAGCTTCAAGATTTGAAGAAGCCATTGGGGCCAAGGATTGGAAAGATGTCATGGATGAGGAGATGGCGGCCCTCAGGAGAAATGAAACCTGGGATCTTGTTCTCAAGGTTAATGATATAACTCTTGTGACCTGCAAGTGAGTGTTCAAATTGAAGAGGAAGGTAGATGGTAGTATCGAGCGGTACAAGGCTCGCTGATGTCGGAAAGGGTGTTTGGGTTCACCCACTCATACGCGATCGATTAGTTTACTCCCAACGCTTCCTAATCTCACACAAGCATGAACGAACGCAGCCGACTCGTGGAATGATTTTTATTCACGTTATTTATCACGCACGGGAAGCCACACCGCGAGAGAAGGGAAGGAGGCTATGGGCCAACTTCGCTCCCAGCTAAAAGGATCCACACGATCTGATCGAGCGGTTGTGGTTGTCTACCAAAGAGAGATCCTCGAAAAAAGGTAAAGATTTCGGAAATGGAAAATCTCCCCCAACAAGAACAAAAGAGGATCGCCACTCCTCGTCGAATTAAAACGAAATCCAAGATCGAAATACCAATTTAAAATAAAGAAAATCCGCGAGAAAATCAACGATTCAAAGACCACGTCACAGATCTAGACACCACAGAACTATCTATGAAAAGAATCACACGTGTGGAGAGTTCATTACCCCCTTGGAATCGTAGATCCGAGATGTAGGAATCCTAAAGATTGTTTGTCCGCGGAGATCACCGGAGATTAGTCACTTGATGTAGAGCACGTTCGCCTTCGCAGCTTCCACCACGATCAAGACGTTAGAGCCAAATCCGAGCCAAGAGATCTCTTTCCACAAGCCCTTGGGGGCTGGCCGAAATTGCCAAGGAGAGGGAAGAAAGAGGGGGGGGCAGAAATTCCAAGAGAGGAAGAGAGGAAGAGGGGGAGAATTCCAAGTTTGGATTTCTGTTTTCAAATTTCAAATCTATCATAATCTAAAATTAACATAGAGTTTGGCCTATTTATAGGCTCACACACATACGGCGGCTAAACGCAGCCCAACTAATAAAACTTCTAATGGACGGCTAAACGCAGACCACAAAATAAACAGTCCCAAATTAAACATACAACAGAACATGACAAAATGAGCATATAATTAACTAAAAGGCTCCGGTAGGATCTATGGCGGATCCTTAACATCTTTAACAACATCTCTATCATCCTCGTCATGTGGTGGTGGATCATCTTGATCATGCAGTGGCAGATCTGGCAGTGGTGGAGGGTCCACAACGATATCATCAACATCAGCATCATACGGTGGCGGATCTGGCAGTGGTGGAGGGTCCACAACGGTATCATCTGTAGCAACATCTTCCTCCCCAACAAAGTGTGGGTCTATGTGGGGGTCTTCATCAATAGGGAGATGGAGAAGGACTGAGAGGAATGGATGGCCTCCATCAATCCTCCCCCACTTGAAAGGACTCATCACCAATGAGTCGGCAACGTGGAGAACTGGAAGGATTGCAACCTCAGAATTCCTGTCAAGCATAGAGTTGGTCTTTGGGACCTTGAAAGCAGCATTAGATAACGAAGGAAAATATGCTAAAACATCAACGGACAACATACCTCCAGTGATAACCTTAGGAGAAAACAATCTACTACCCTGCTCACCTCTCAACCCAATAGAATGATTAGTAGAAAGTAACGGAAGGGGAGACATTTTAAGTGGTGGTAGAAAGCATGACATAAAATTTGAAACATCAAAAATAGGGGGCAAACCCCACTCAGCAGAAACCTTCATATGAAAAGTACTCTTTCCTAAATTCAGTAAAATTCGAAAAGGTTTAGCGTTCGGACTCATGATGTCCTCTAAAGCGCCGGAAGGCCACCGTTCAAGGTTGAGACATACCATAACTAAATCTTCCATTATATAATGGGATGCTCTCTTTTGCGCGCTACACATAACGTGATAAGACCAAAAGGGATCGGATAATGTAATACTCTCATGCTTGGGTTGGTTAGGAAAATTTGGAGCAATCACCAAGTTATTGATTAAATTTAAGGTCTTGTCATCCATAGGAATAATGGTCTCACTAAATTGAATCGAAGGGTCCTTAGGTGGTAAAGGTTTTAAAATAATAATTTCGCCCTCAAATTTAAGTGCAGAAACGTTAGCACTCCTTAATTGAGTGACGTCGCGTTCACTAAGCCTGGACCACTTATCTCCCTCATTAAACGTCAAAGAAAAATTACTACCCTTAGTCCCGTCATCGAAAACATGGGTAGCAAATAAGACTCGTCCTTTCCCAATAACTACCGCGCCATGTTCATCAATAACTGTAAACTCACCTTCAGATTTCTCGTCAACCTCCTGAATGATCTTGGGGTGTTCAACTGAAGGCGTCATAAGGCTAAAAGGATCACGTAATGGTTGACTAATCGGGATAACCTCAGTCTCACATACTAAGCTAAGCGTGGTTGTTTCAGCAGGGACAAAATTGTCCTTAGGAAGGCTTGGACTAACAGGGTCAGCCTCAGTTTTAACGATTAAGCCTAATGTGTTCGTTTCGGAGGGACTCGTACAGTCTATAAGCCGTTTTTGACTAACAGTGTCAAAATCCTCTTTCGTTGCTAGGCACGGTAGTGTCGACTCAGTAGGGCTACAAGTACCTCCAGGTGGGACCAAAGGCTTCTTAGGCGGAGTGGACCTAAGAGTGATAAGCTGACCATTATGCTGGAATTCTATCATGTTGTCATGGTCATTGTGGATGACCACATGGTCAGAAAGCCATGGGCGTCCTAGCAATACATGACAATCCTTCATAGGAAGGACATCACACCAAACGCGCTCAGAATAGACTTTGATGGTAAGGGGCACCAAACATCGCCTAGACACTAAAAAGTGCTCTCGTCAGAACACACATGTCGATAAGGATGGGGGTGCTGCTCGGTGGTCAAACACATCCTCGTGATAGCATTTTCAGAAAGGACATTCATGCGGCAAATGCTGTCGACAACTAGTTTGCACCACTTCTCACCGTGCTTAAAATTTTTCGAAAATTTTCTTGTTATGTCACAGTCAAACCTAAACACTCTTGCAACGGTGTCCCACCCTTTATCTAAAGCTCGAGGTTCAATGTAATAACTTTTATTAGTGCGGATCGCAATCAACTCATTATCAGGGGGTCGTGGTGCAGCCATACGGGTAAGTGCAGGAGAATGCCCCGGACCTAACCTCGTAGCCATAATCTAGTGAAAACTAGGTGCTGAACAACATAAATTTATAAAAGATGAATCATTTCCCGCTGATTTTCAAATATAAGATATTAGTTTTTTTTATATAAAATCTTTCTAGAAATATTGTCAAGATCTTCCAGATTTTTTTTTTTTAAATATTTCAGATTTTAGGCCGTTACAAGCATAAATTTGAATTTTGAATTTCAAAAATTTGAACTTTTAATTTGAATTTTGAATTTCAAAAATTTGAATTTTGAATTTCAAAATTTGAATTTTGAATTTGAATTTTGAATTTCAAAAATTTGAATTTTGAATTTAAATTTTTAATTTCAAAATTTGAATTTTGAATTTTGAATTTCAAAATTTGAATTTTGAATTTTGAATTTCAAAATTTGAATTTTGAATTTCAAAATTTTGAATTTGAATTGTGAATTTCAAAAATTTGAATTTGACTTTCGAGAATTAAAAAATATATTTTTTTTTTCCTGTAGAGAATAGTACGCAGATTTGCAAATTTTTTTATTTTTTTTATTTTCGATGAAAAATAAAAATTTTAAGACCGCTACTTGAAGGCCAGAAATTTAGATCATGCCAAAATTTTACGAAAGATAATTTTATTCTTGCCTAATAACTAGGGTAAGTAAAATATTATTATGATTTTCTCACAGAAAATAATAAGTAGAATTACCAGAAATTTTTTTTTTGAATTTCGCAGAAACATGAGAATTTTGGGCCGCTATTTGCAGACCGGCGAAATCTATTTTTAATTTTTGAGCGCAAAATCGTGTCAAGATTGTGAGTGCCGACATTCCAAGAAAACCTAAGGAATGCGTCAATTAAGAAATTGACATGAACCTCGCTCTGATGTAGGAAAGGGTGTTTGGGTTCACCCACTCGTGCGCGATCGATTAGTTTACTCCCAACACTTCCTAATCTCACACGAGCATGAACGAACGCAACCGACTCGTGGAATGATTTTTATTCACGTTATTCATCACGCACGGGCAGCCACACCGCGAGGGAACGGAAGGAGGCTATGGGCCAACTTCGCTCCCGGCTAAAAGGATCCACACAATCCGATCGAGCGGTTGTGGTTGTCTACCAAAGAGAGATCCTCCGAAAAAGGTAAGGATTTCGGAAATGGAAAATCTCCCCCAACAAGAACAAAAGAGGATCGCCACTCCTCGTCGAATTAAAACGAAATCCGAGATCGAAATACCAATTCAAAATAAAGAAAATCCGCGAGAAAATCAACGATTCAAAGACCATGTCACAGATCTAGCCACCACAGAACTATCTAAGAAAAGAATCACACGAGTGGAGAGTTCATTACCCCCTCGGAATCGTAGATCCGAGATGTAGGAATCCTAAAGATTGTTTGTCCGCGGAGATCACCGGAGATGAGTCACTTGATGTAGAGCATGTTCGCCTTCGCCGCTTCCACCACAATCAAGCTGTTAGAGTCAAATCCGAGCCAAGAGATCTCTTTCCACAAGCCCTTGGGGGCTGGCTGAAATTCTTCAAGAGAGGAAGAGGGGGAGAGGGGTGAGGTGGAGGCCGAAACCTTCAAGAGGGAAATGAGAGAGAGGGGCGGCCAAGGAGAGGGAAGAAAGAGGGCGGTGGGGGGGGGGGGGGGGGGGGGAATTCCAAGAGAGGAAGAGAGGAAGAGGGGGAGAATTCCAAGTTTGGATTTCTGTTTTCAAAATTCAAATCTATCATAATCTGAAATTAACATAGAGTTTGGCCTATTTATAGGCTCACACACATACGGTGGCTAAACGCAGCCCAACTAATAAAATTCTAATGGACGGCTAAACGCAGACCATAAAATAAACAGTCCCAAGTTAAACATACAACAGAACATGACAAAATGAGCATATAAATAACTAAAAGGCACCGGTAGGATCTATGGCGGATCCTCAACATCTTCAACAGCGTCTCTATCATCCTCGTCATGTGGTGGTGGATCATCTTGATCATGCGGTGGCGGATCTGGCACTGGTGGAGGGTCCACAACGGTATCGTCAACATCAACATCATACGGTGGCGGATCTAGCAGTGGTGGAGGGTCCACAATGGTATCATATGCAGCAACATCTTCCTCCCCAACAAAGTGTGGGTCTATGTGGCGGTCTTCATCAACAGGGAGATAGAGAAGGACTGAGAGGAATGGATGGACTCCATCACTCGCCTTGTAGATCGAGGATTCTCACAACAGTACGGAGAAGACTATGAAGATAAGTTTAGTCCTGTTGCCAAGATGACTTCAGTCAGGGTGGTGATCGCATTGGCAGCTTGCCAAGGGTGGAAGATTTGGCTGTTAAAAAACTTGAGGTCCGGAGATGAAGTAAAATTCGGAACACTTCACAAAAGTTTCCATAAGTATAGCAACACAATGACAATGGGAAGACCGAATAGTGTTATGGTATTAACTATCTCTTTAAAATTTGAGGTATACATGGCGAGACATGATTCATATGAATCACGAAGGAGAGAAGCACAAAACACAAAAAACAAGCTGCTGGCGACTTGACAACTTGAGACCGCCAGATCGCGCGAACAGACAAGCGAAACGGATAACCCCTGAGATCGTGCGAACAGAGCACAAGCCGCACCTGTCAGACCGCAACCACAGACCGCCCGACCTGATGCTTATTCCACAACTGAAAACACTTGAAGAAGAAACTGCTTCTTGCTGCAGACCGCATCTCAAGATCGCCTGACCACCTAAGTCCGCCTGATCAACTGAGTTCGCTGCACAGTCCAAGAACACCTAAACACAGTCCGCCCAGATAGACCGATGCTGGACTGGTTTATTCAAAGCTGGAAGAAGGGAGAATGCTGACCGCAAGCTACAAGCCGCTAACCTGCGAACACACAAACCGGTCAGACAAAACTCAAACCGCGCGACCTCAGAATGAGACCGACACAATCAAGCCAACTTTGGTTCTTACAGTTCTTCGTTACGAATGACGGGCCCTGCACCCCTATTTATAGGCGAGCAGACAGATGTTGTCACCACACAAACTGGGATACAATAACCGCCCATCAGATCGCCAGTGGTCTCACAAGACAGACCTCCCGAGCTCAGCAAAGATAACAACTCCCATATTGAACCATACGGTTGTACACAAACCGCCCGGTTACCGCGATCATCAATACAGACTGCCCAGTCTTATTGCATAAGCAAAGAACTTCTTCAGTAACCTAGACCGACTAGAACAACACTTCAGACCGCCCAGTCACTACAAGAAGGCAGACCTACTTGATCATCTGGCCGACTTGAACAAGTCGCCAAAATAAACCGCGCAAGCCGCCGGACAATTAGCGGTCTCCCAAATCAGACCGCCCAGAACAGATTGCCTGAGACAAAACCGGCCAGTGCACCAGCGCAGACCGCGCGGTCTCTGCAGTCTCCAATCTGCAGACCGCCCAGTACCATTCCACTTCCACTTCAAAAATTTAACACTCCCCGTTGAAGTGGGTAGTGGAAGTCAGCCGAAGCAAACTCTGCAACCGACCAAATGGTCCCTTCGACAGTGGCTTAGTAAATATGTCAGCAATATTCTCCTTGCTCTGCCCATGCTCCACAATAAGAGATCCCTCCAACACCTTCTCACGAATGAAATGGCGATGAATCTCTATGTGCTTCGTACGCGCGTGACAAAATGGATTGTTCACCACTTTGAGAGCACTCTCATTGTCACCACGTAGCAGAGTAGGACCTCTCACCTCTCTATGAATGTCCTCCACAAACCTCCTAAGCCAGATGGCTTCCTGAGCCGCCATACAAAGAAATCTGCTTCTTGCTGCACCAAGATATAGCTGTAGAGCCTATCATAAAGACATATCCAGACGTTGATCTTCAATCATCCGAATCTCCATAATCAGCATCCATGTACCCATGCAAGCGAAAGCCTGAATCTCTCCCATAGAAGTGACACAAATTCAGGTGGATTTGACATACTTCAAGATACTCCTAGCCGCCACAAGATGAGGCTTTCGAGGCTCTGCCATAACCCGACTCACCCTGCCAACTGCATAAGCAATATCTGGCCTCGTGATCGTTAAGTATATCAGACTTCCAACCAAAGCCCAGAACACCAAAGGATCGGTAAGACCCTTCCCTTCATCTCGTCGAAGATGAACTCCAACCTCTAGTGGAGTAGAGCTGCTCTTCCCCCCTTCCATGCCGAACCTCTTCACGATTCGATCCACATAGCCTTTTTGGGAAACAAGCATACCGCTCTCTTTCCTTTCCACTTCGAGCCCATGGAAATGGTGGAGCTCACCCAAATCCTTCATCTCGAATCTGATAGCTAGCTCAGCACGAAGCCTAGCTACCTCCACTTCAGAATTCCCCATGATGATCATATCGTCAACGTACATCAGCACCAAGACCTGAAGCTCCCCCGTCTTCTTTACGAATAAACTTGAGTATGAATAAGAATCAATGTATCCGCAAACTGGAGGTATTCTGTGATCTTCCCGTACCAAGCCCGAGGCGCTTGCTTCAAGCCGTAAATAGCCTTCTTGAGCTTGCAAACATATCTTGGGTGCTCTTCGGATACATAACCAGGTGGCTGATCCATGAAGATATCATTGTCAATCTCGCCATATAAGAATGCGTTCTTCACGTCGAGTTGCCAAATCTTCCACCCTTGGCAAGCTGCCAATGTGATCACCACCCGGACCGAAGTCATTTTGGCAATGGGGCTAAACATCTCTTTATAATCCTCCCCATACTTCTGAGAGAAAACTCGAGCAACAAGGCGAGCCTTGTACCGCTCAATACTTCCATCAACCTTCTTCTTCAGTTTGAAAACCCACTTGCAAGTCACCAGAGTAACTACCTCAACCTTAGGCACCAAGTCTCAAGTCTCATTTTTCCTGAGGGCAGCCATCTCTTCATCCATGGCTCCTTCCCGCTCCTTGACTCCAACGACATTTTCATAACAAGATGGCTCTCTCTCATCTAGGGGACCTGCGAAGAAACATGAGACAAAGCTCACCATGTTTCCGCCCGTATAACGATCAGGTGGAATAATGGTCCTCTTGGACCTCCTCAGAGCTTGACTCTGAACCACCTCTTCAACTACAGTTTTTGGACTAGCTCTCCTTTCAGGTAGACATGGAGTATCGCTCCCCCTGCTTCCAGAACCTGAAGCACCTGACCCAGAGCTAAACATACCTAGAGCACCTGGAGAGACAGGCAATTCCACCAGAACTTCCTTTGCTGCTTCCTCTGGTCCACTATCCACCCTGCTTCCTTGTAACTCTACAGAAGAGCTATCTTGGTATAACGTCAGCTCGTCAAATACCACATCCCTAGAGACCACATATCTCTGTGTTTCGGGATCCATGCATCTCCACCCTTTCGTCCGGTCATCATAACTGATGAAGACTAGTTTCATTACCTTTGCATCTAGCTTCGTTCGAAGGGCATCCGGAACATGCACGTAGCAGGTAGAACCAAACACTCGAAAGTGTTCCACACTTGGCTTCTCCTTGAACATCAACTCATGAGGGGTCTTCATGTTGATGGGACTGAGAGGCATCCGGTTGATAACATAGGCCGCACAAGACATTCCCTCTGCCCAGAAGGACTTTGGGATACTCTTGGCATGAAGCCAACATTTGCAGGTCTCCGTCAGATGACGGATCTTCCGCTCTGCAATTCCGTTCTATTGTGGAGTGTGAGCACAAGAAAGCTCTCTTTGGATGTTATGCTTCCAGCAGAAGTTAAAGAACTCCTTGAAGGTGAACTCCCCTCCATTATCAGTTCTGAACCTCTTGACCCGCAGGTTGAGCCGACCATCTACCAGCTCCTTGAACTCCATAAACCTCTCGAACGCCTCCTACTTCTCCTTTAGAAAATATACCCAAGTATATCTGGTGAAGTCATCAACCAAAATCAGTATATACCTGCTACCTCCAAGACTGGCAGTGTTGGTAGGTCCATACAAATCACCATGTATACATTCCAATGGTCTTTTACATCTGCTTTGTGATTTGTCAAATGGAAGACGTTGAGCCTTACCAAACTGACAACATGCACAAATGTGACCATCCCCAAAAGATGACAAGCTAGGCAGACCTTTCACAAGGCCTCTTCCCGCCATAACATTCAACTTATCCATCCTAACATGCCCAATTCTTTCGTGCCAGATACCGGCGCTGTTGTTATCCCTCATCTTATCAACATAAGAACTTGTTGAAAGAACAAACAAGTCCTTCACCCGTCTCCCTATATGAGTGACCTCAGCTTTCACGGCTGAATTTTTTTAGAGAAATTTCACTTCTGTTGGACCGAATAGAGCGTGATAGCCAGCATCCACCGCATTGGTCACCGAGAAGAGGTTCTTCTTCATCCCCGGAACATGATAGACACTCATCAATGTAAGAGTACCTCTATCATCGTTCAAAGAAACCACACCCTCCTTCTCAAATGCATGTATAGTATCATCAGCCGCAATGATAGCATCATTACCTGTATATGCCTGCAATGAGGAGAACTTCGACTCATCCCCGGTGAGGTGATGACCACACCCAGAGTCCACTATCCAATCATCCTGATAGTTGATGGAAGTCATATCCCGAACACACGTGCATGTCATGAATGCACCCCACCGCCCCAACTACCTTCAAAAATGGAACCAACCTCCTCCTTTCCTGCTGCATGCCCTGACTGAAGATTAACTTGGCAGTCTCTCTTGAAGTGACCAAGCTTGTTGCACCTGAAGCATCTAGGTCCTTCCTTCTTCTTCCCATCATGCTTAGGAGCATAGCTCCTCTCTTGCTGATATGAAGTAGATGGACCATCATCTCCAGATATCTTCTTCTTCTTGTCCCATCTCTTCGTCTTGCCAGAGAAAAGAACCTCACCTTCTCCCCCAGAGACAGACATCCCAGCCATTTGCTTAGCTAAACTCTCTTGCGAAGCAAGTAAGTTTTCCAGCTCTAGCAACGATGGATGATTGTCCCAGCCTTGAACAGAAGTTACAAAGGCCACATACTCCCTCCGCAAGCCGCGGATTATGTGCCTCTTCAGCTTAGCTTCTAAGATAGGCTCATCCGGGTCCAATGTCGATATCTCAGCGCAAAGGTTGTTCATCTTCAAGAAGAACGTTAAGATAGACAAATCTCCCTGAGTTGCTTTAGCCAACTCATTCTCCAGGAACTGTAGCCTATCTACATTCTTCTTATTGAACAAGCCATCCAAGGTTGTCCAAATTTCAGCTGCTGACCTACATCCAATGATGTGATCAAACAACTCCGGAATGATAGCTCTCTTGAGAGTGGACTCCGTCATAACATTCGTTCTCTTCCAAGCCTTCACGAGCTCAGCATTCCCTTCTGCAGGAATAACAGCTTGTCTTGCTTCTCCTCCTACAACCTCCTACAAATCCTCGCCAAGAAGATAGCTCTCCATTCAAGACTTCCACTTCTTAAAGTTAGTCTGCGTAAGGAGCTCAATACCAAGACCTCTAGCATATCCTCCTTCCATTGTTATCCCACAGGTTGCTAACCAACTTGAGGAACCCGAGTGAAGTATCATCAACTATTGCTTAGCAACCTCCCTCTGATACCATGTTAAAAAACTTGATGTCCGGAGATGAAGTAAAATGCGGAACACTTCACAAAACATTCCACAAGTATAGCAACACAATGACAATGGGAAGACCGAATAGTGCTATGGTATTAACTATCTCTTTACAATTCGAGGTATACATTGCGAGACATGATTCATAAGAATCACGGAGGAGAGAAGCACAAAACACAAAAAAAACAAGCTGCTGGCGACTTGACAACTTGAGACCGCCAAACCGCGCGAACAGACAAGCCAAACGGATAACCCCTGAGATCACGCGAACAGAGCACAAGCCGCACCTATCAGACAGCAACCATAGACCGCCCGACCTGCTGCTTATTCCACTACTAAAAACTCTTGAAGAAGAAACACTTCCTGCTGCAGACCGCAACTCAAGATTGCCTGACCACTTAAGTCCGCCTGATCAACTCAGTTCGCTGCACAGTCCAAGAACACCTAAACACACTCCGCCCAGACAGAACGCTACCGGACTGGTTTATTCAAAGCTGGATGAAGGGAGAATGCTGACCGTGAGCTGCAAGTCGTTAACCTGCAAACACACAAACCAGTCAGACAAAACTCAAACCGCGCGACCTCAGAATGAGACCGGCACAATCAAGCCAACTTTGGTTCTTATAGTTCTTCGTTATGAATGATGGGCCCTGCACCCCTATTTATAGGCGAGCAGACGGATGTCGTCACCGCAAAAACCGGGATATAATAACCGCCCATCAGATCGCCAGCGGTCTCACAAGATAGACCGCCCGAGCTCAGCAAGGCTAACAACTCCCTTATCGAACCATACGGTTAAACACAAACCGCCTGGTTACCACGGTCATCAATACAGACCGCTCGGTATTATTGCATATGCAAAGAACTTCTTCAGTAACCCAAACCGACTAGAACAACACGTCAGACCGCCTGGTCACTGCAAGAAGGCATACCTACTTGAACATTTGGCCGACTTGAACAAGTCGCCAGAACAACCCGCGCAAGCTGCCAGACAATTAGTGGTCTCCCAGATCAGACCACCCAGAACAGATCGCCTGAGACAAATACCGTCCAGAGCACCAGGGCAGACCACACGGTCTCTGCGGTCTCCAATCTGCAGACCGCCCAGTACCATTCCACTTCCACTTCAAAAATTTAACATTGGCAACTCAATGTGAAGAATGCTTTCCTTTACGGAGAGATTGACAAGAATATCTTCATGGTGCAGCCACCTGGTTATATTTATGAAGTTCATCCAGGACATGCCTGTAAGCTCAAGAAGGCTCGTTACGGGTTGATGCAAGTGCCTCGAGCGTGGTACGGGAAGATCATAGAATACCTCCAATTCTGTGGATACTTTGCTTCAGATTAAGACTTGAGTATGTTCGTAAAGAAGATCGGGGAGCTACAAGTCTTGGTGTTGTTGTATGTGGATGATATGATCGTCACAGGGTACTCAGAGGTTGAGGTTGTTAAGCTTCAGGCTGAGTTAGCTATTATATTCGAGATGAAGGATCTGGGGGAGCTCCACCATTTCCTTGGACTCGAGGTGGAGAGGAAAGAGAGCGGTGTACTCATTTCTCAGAAAGGTTAAGCGGAGCGGATCATTAAGCGATTCGGCATGCAGGATGGGAAGAGCAGCTCTACTCCACTAGAGGTTGGTCTAAAACTTCGGCGGGATGTGGGGAGGATTCTTTCTGATCTGTTGGTGTTCCGAGCTCTTATTTGGAGTCTGATATATTTGACGATTACCAGGTTGGATATTTCTTATGCAGTTGGTAGAGTAAGTCGGTATATGGCGAAACCACGAAAACCTCATCTGGTGGCGGCTAGGAGTATTTTAAAGTATGTGAAGTCGACCTCTGATTTAGGTCTCCTTTATGGGAGGGACATGAGCTTCAACTTGCATGGTTACATGGACACTGATTATGGGGGAGATTCAGATGATCGGAAATCGACATCTGTATACGACTTTTTGGTGGGCCCGACAGCTATATCATGGTACATCAAAAAGCAGGATTCAGTGTCTATTTCCACCACTGAAGCAGAATAAAAGGCTTCGGCCTTGGCTGCTCAAAAAGTCGTCTGGCTTAGGAGATTGGTGCAGGATGTCCATAAAGAGGTGTGAGGTCCTACTCTGCTACGCCGTGACAATGAGAGTGCTCTCAAACTGGTTAATAATCTAGTCTATCACGCATGGACCAAGCACATCGAGATCGAGCATCATTTCATTCGAAAGAAGGTGCTGGAGGGATCTCTGATGGTTGAGCATGTGCGGAGCGAGGACAATATCGCTGATATCTTCACAAAGCCACTGGCAAAGGGATTATTCACTAATTTGCGAGGATTGCTTGGGCTGACTTCCACTTCTCACATCAAGGGGAGTGTTGAAATTGTTGAAGTGAGGAGTGAAGGGGAGGTCGGGCAGTCTAAGCAGGTTAACCGGGCGGTCTAGAAGGTTGAATGGGCGGGTTGTCTTCCCATATTGGACTGGCTGGTTGCCAGTTGAAGATGGCTTTTCTGCTATCTAGGGTAAGTTCTCTGATTATAACCGGGTGGTCTGTATCCACAGTTACCCCTGGATGTTGGAACTCTTGTTGGTTCTTCTCTCGTGGGCTTGCAGCTTATTATTGGTATTTTTGGCGCCTTGCGAGTTGTCCACGCGACTTGTTCGCATAGTCGACGGTCTGCTCTGCCTGCTTGTCTCGGCAAGTTGGGAGAGTTATTTGTTACCTGCTGTTGTTGTGGGCGATTATCCTATCATCGTAGGCAGTGACGACACTCCCCCTCGCGCCTATAAATAGGACCTCCATCGAAGGAAAGTTTGAGCAGTGAACAGTAAGTGAGAGCTCTCGGGTTGTTTGTGCGGATAGATGTTTCTGTTCGCGCGGCTTGAGACTTGCCTTTGCTGTGTTCGCAGGTTGTGCGGCTTGCTTGTAGTTCTGATTTGATCAGAGGAGATTGCAGCGGATAAGTTGGTAGCAGTCAGCGGCGGGTAGCAACAGGAGGTCGCGTTTTGCGACAAAGCAGTTTCTCTTTAGCTCATTTCCAGCTTTCAATAAAGATCAGACCGCGGCGGTTAGGCGGTTTGCCTTTGCCGATCTATACTTCTGTTCAGTTCAGCCGTTGTGTTTGTGGTTAGAAGCGGCCAGGTGACTGCGGTCAGGAGGCCTTGCTTGGGTGAACAGAGGCAGCGTTGGAATAACGGGCAGTTTGCGTGTTGAGTTGCAGGTTGGCGACTTAGCGGTTTGCACGGACAGCCTTGTTAGCCGGGCGGCTTGGCGGATTTTGTTTGTAACCGCTAGCTTCTTGTAGTTTGTTTCTTTCTCCTTATTGGGTGTAGTGGTAAATCATGTCTCGCCATGTATGCCTCGCAATGTACAGAAGATAGTTGATTCAGATTTCTCTTGTTCCTTCATTTTTTCTGGGTTCTTGTGCTTGGTGTGGTTGAAGTGTTCATGCAACCTAGTACCCATTTTTCTGCTTATCAGAAAATTTAACAATCACCCTTCATCTTATATAAATAGCTAGCTTTGTCTTCATTACTTTACACTTTCTGAATGCGCCCAAAGCACCAGTCTCAGCGAACTCCAACAATAGTGACTGCTCGTGCTTTAGTTGCTGAAGTCTTCCTCACGGCTGATCACAAGCCAATGCATCTTTCTAAGGAGTACTTGAGCTTTCTTGGGAAGCACATGATCCAGGGTCAGATTGTCATGAGACCGCAAATGAAAGAGGAGGGTTTGAACTTTGGAGAGGAAAATAAATTCATCATTCCAATCGATAACTCTGATTGGTGCCTGATGCTCCCTCTCCCTTGGGAGGACTTGGAGGTAATGGAAAAATACGGCTTGGTGCTAGCCCAGCTGCCGACAAACTCCATCGGTCTCATGACCATTTTTATCAACTATCTGAGAACGGTGAAAGTTAAATTTACCATAGATCTGTTCCGCACGACCTTCTATTTAAATTCGCTGAAGGAGGGGTTCAAGGGTTTCCATTACTTTTCTAGCAATGGGATGAAGGTTCTCAACCTCCCGAACAAGATCCCTTTCTGGACGGAAAGGTTCTTAGTGTTCAAAGGCGATCTTGGCAGTCTCAAGCCTACGCCATCCCTTCGAGCTGAAGGGGTCTTCCGCAACCCCAAAGTCCTCTTGGAAGAGGAAATCAAGATCCTTGCTTTCCTGGCAGACGAGCGGTTCGACCTCCTCTTTTACATGGCGATCTGGACAGAGTTCGCGGAGGTTACGCCGAAAGAACGTAAGATGCTTTTAACGGCCTCTTGCGGTCTCATTACTTTTTTCTTGCTTTTCTTACACTTTCCTTTTTTAGTGACCTTCGTGGTCCCGAAAGTTGACCCTATGTCACTAGATGAAGAGGTGCCCACTCAGAGAGAGATGAGGAAGAAGAGAGCCTGCGTTAGGGAGATCGCGAAGCCTGGCGGCGAGTCGGAGACCGCCAACAGGCCCTTCCCTCTGACCGGCTTTGGAAAGAAGCTAAAGGACATCATGGGAAAGCCCCTCCTCAAGTGGAGTGCTAAGGGCAAAAGCGTGAATGTGTCTACCGACCTCCCCTTGTGGGGTGGGATGTTGACATGTCACGCATTCACGATCACCTTTGCTCTCTAAGGAAAGAGTATTAGCCAGGGAGGCCTTCGAATTGGAGACCAATATGCTCCCTGATATCTGCGTGCATGTGACCTCCAGGAGCATGGTCTTGAATACCCATATGGGACGGTCTCTCCGAACAACCCTGAAATAAAATGAGCGACTACAAGAGGAATTGCATGTAAGTCTACTTTACCTGTGATCTTCCACTTTCTTCCTTTATGATCGTGCGACCTAATTGTCTTCTTCTCTACAGAGCTTAAAGAAAGAAGTTTATCATGTGGATAATACAGATTTTCAAAATGCGATGATGCATCATGTAAGGGAGACGTCAGAAATGACGATCACAGAGCTTTGTGATCGCGATGGTCTCACCGAAGAGTTTAAAGAGGTGAAATTTGTCGACCTCTTTCCAGATACGGCCAGGTTGATAGACGAATAGTAGGACACTCAAAATGAGACCGTCGCCTAAGTCCTTGAGTGTCTAGGGTGTTACAACCTTAATGATCTCTTGAGAAAAGCAATGCTAGTGTAGCCTTGCAGCATGACCGTACCTGCCCTTTAGATCATTTAGAGTTGTTCACCTCTCTTTTTCCCTCTCTTCTTAGGGTATTACAATCGTAATGACATCTTGAGGAAAGCAATGCCGGTGTAGCCTTAACGCATGACCGCACCTGTCCTTTTGATCATTCTGGTTTGTATACCTCTGACATTCGAGGTCTTTTCTTCTTCTTAGGATGTTACTATCGTGATGATCTCTTGATGAAAGCAATACCGGTGTATCCTTGCAGCATGACCGCACCTGCCCTTTTGATCATTTCAGATTGTACATCTCAAGCTGTCTTTTCTTTGAATAAGCGGTTTGAGGTTTTTGGAGACCGCCAGCTTTATGACATCTGGTTATATTAGAAATGGGGCACTCTAGAACATCTGAGACTGTCGCCTAGGTTCTTTAGAACTTATAATGATCAAAGGCGGTCTGAAACATCTAAGACCACTGCATAATTTTGGTTTTGATCTATTGAGGGGCGCTTTGAAAATTTTGAGACCGCCACCTGGGTTTTTCTATATGTACGTCAGTTAAGAATTGTGTTGAGATATCTGGGACCATTAACTACAACTTTTCTAATATTTGTTCTCATGGCGAACTGTCTGGAAAAATGGAGACAACAGATTCAGTATTTTTATCTCTTTCTGAAAATATATGAGGGTATTCACAAGGACACCCTCCTATTATCCTACTAAGCAGCAATTATGCCGACCACTTCTGTGTGAGGAAAGAGCTGCTTCGATTGATCTCAAAACGGTTACAGGAGGGGGGGGGGGGGGGGGGGGTTCTAAAACAGTTAAGTCTGAGAGGTAGAAAAGTGACAGTTTTCGAGACTGCTTGCACAAGTCGCAAGATGGAGGCTTGAAGCAAAAAAGTCTCTTTTCTGGTACCCCTACCCCTCTATTTATAGACGCGGATGAAGAAAGTGGGATCCGATATGTTGAAGGAGATGACCTGAGTTCTGCCGCGACCTCAAGTTTAGGGTCAAGAATCCCAGATGATAGCTCGGAAGAATCTTCTGAAGAGACCGACGCTTCATCATCTGATGAGCAGTCTTTGAAGAGATCAAAGAATGATTGGAAACCAGTTTATATTATAATTTTTCTACTTTTCACATTGCGATCATCGGTTGTGAGACCGCACGAGCTGATGTAACTAGACATAGATGAATATAAATTTTGTCATACCTTTGTCTCTTTCATTGGATGAATATTTCTCATTTCTTTCTCTTTGCATCGATCTTACTATTTTCGATCTCATTATAACCTCTAAAGAAGAAGAATCGATCTCAATAACCAACCGGTCCCTGAACTTGTTGTAGGAAAATAATTGCTATTATATGCGATCTCATTTTTTAGAGATAGAATTGGCATTCGATCTAAATGCTTTAGGTATTGGCGAGCTCGAATTGACAACTGTATAAGAGAAGATACCTTATAACAACTTATATTCAAAGAATTTCTAATAACCAATAACGGCGGTCTTGTGCTAGCCAGACCGCTTATAGCAATATGAGAAGTATTAAAGATATGAAAGTACTCCATTGTAAAATAACTCTTAAGTGTCAATCACTCATTAAATGGCGATCTCCAGCCTTTGAAATCTTCTACAGAGATTCCAATTAATAATAATTCATAAATGATGATTCCTGAATACTTCGAAACACTTATAATAATCTTTAGGTAAGAGATGAGGTGTGATCTTCAATAATTTAGATCGATTTGGCTCTTTTGAAGCAGATAACTAGCGATCTCATATTTTCAGACCGCTACATAATAGAGGCATAGGGATGAGACCTTGGCAACGATCTCATTTATTCTAGAACCATTGATGCTTGAAAAACTATGTCTATTAAAGATGGAAAATTAGCGATCTTAGCTTCTCCAGACCGCTGCTTAGTAGGATAATAGGAGGGAGTCCTTGTGAATACGCTCATATATTTTAGAAAGAGATAAGACATACTAGATCTACGACCTCCATTTTTCCAGACAGTTCGTCATGAGAATAAATATTAGAAATGTTGTAGTTAATGGTCCCAGATATCCCAAGAAAATTCTTAACTGACGTACATATAGAAAAACCCAGGCGGCGGTCTCAAATTTTTTGACCGCCCCTCAATAGATCAAAACCAAAATTATGCAGTGGTCTTAGATGTTTCAGACTGCCTTAGATGTTTCAGACTGTCAGATGTCAGCAAGGACCCGGTATCCTGAAGTTACTCCACACGAGCTTGGCGAGCTACTACTACACAGATGTGAAATCTCCCTGCTACCTGTGGTCATGGTAGATTTCCACCTCAAGCTTCAAGTGAAGGGGGCATCAAGCATGACCCGTCGATATCTCCCTTGGTAGGATTTTAGCCTTTGACAACCAATCAATCTTGATGCTTCCATTTCAATATACATAATGCAAGAGGTTACAACCACATCATCATACTATTTGTAAGGGAAGAATGAAAAGTACAAGTATTTAAGAAAAGAAATGCTTGAGATCGTATCCGCTCCAGGTATGTGATAGCTCTTCTCCTTCATAAGTATGGAGACGATAAGCACCATTCATGAGTAGTTCTTTGATAATGAGTGGCCCTGCCCAATTTGGATTGAGCTTTCCAACTGAGCCAGATCTTGCTGCCTCATTTACTTTCTTGAGGACGAGATCACCAACAACAAACTCTTTCACTCTAACATTCTTGTCAAAATACTTGGCCATTCTTCTCTTTACCTCCTCTTGCCTAATTGTTACTGTATCTCTCAATTGTTCAATGAGATCAAGGCTGCATTTTATCTCTTCATCATTTTCTTCCATCCGGCTATCCTGATTTTGCTGAGATATTATTTTTCTTGGACTCCTTTCTTCAAATTCTACTAGAATAAGAGCTTCTGAGCCATGAGATAACTTGAAAGTAGTCTCTCTAGTTGCTGAGATTGGAGTTGTCCTCAAAGCCCATAATTCCGAAGGTAATTGTTCTGCCCAATTGCCATTGAGGTTCTCCGTTTTTTCTTCAAGAGATTTATTATCTACTTATTGACAGCTTCTATTTGCCTATTGCTTCTAGGATGATGTATAGAAGCAAACTGCAGCTCAGTGCCGATTTGATCACAGAAATTAATCAAGCTGGAGTTGTTGAATTGAGGACCGTTATCAGTGATAATTGCCAGGGAATTCCATGTCTGCATATAATCTCTCCCTGATGAAATTCTTCATAATTTGGGCAGTGGTTTTGCTAACGCCTTTGCCTCGATCCACTTGCTGAAATAGTCGATCATAACCAAAACCAAATGGCGTTGTCCGCTAGCTAGAGGAAAAGGACCGATCAAATCCATTCCTCAAACTGCAAATGGCCATTGAGTTGCTATTAACCTAAGTTGCTGAGCTGGTTGATGCTTAAGAGGAGCAAATTTTTGACATTGGACACATTTCTTCAAAAATTTTTCCACATCCTTCCTCATTTTATGCCAGAAGTAACCTTGTCTCAGAATCCTCTTCTCTAAAGTTCTAGCTCTTGAATGACTGCCACAATCTCTAGAATGAACCTCCCAAAGAACAACTAGAATTTCATCCTCAGAAACACACCTTGCCAATGGTGAGAGTAAAGTTTTCCTATATAGAACACCTACAACAAGATAATAATAGTCTTCTTTTAGTTTAAATCTTTTCCTATCCTTTACCGTTGGATGGAACTCCCCAGTTGAGAGGTAGAGAACAAATGGATCCATCCAAGATGGTCGTTGATCTATTTGCATAACATCACCCTATTCGATAGCTGGATGAAACATTTCTGAGGTGGTTCCTCCCGAAAGGAGACCAAACTTAGCTGACTCATCAGCTTCCGCATTCTCCTCTCTCGAAATGTGCTGAATAGTGAAGCTCTTGAATTTCCCTATCTCACTCTTTACCAGAGCTTGATATTGCTTCAAAGTATGATCTCTGGTCTCGAAAGTTCCATTCACTTGGGATGCCATTTCCAGAGAGACAGTTTTGACTTGAACATCTTCAATCACTAGTTCTCTTGCAAATCTAAGACCAGCGAGTAGGGCTTCATACTCCGCTTGATTATTTGTTGTTGGAAAGTAGATCTTCAGAACCTGATCTAATCTAACCCATTTGGGTTAATTAATACAAATCCTGCTCTTGATGAGTTCCTTCCTGAAGCTCCATCGACAAAGATTGTCCAAGCAAGAGGTGTTCCCACCTCTCTCTGAGCTAGCTCTTTTTGCATCGATCATGAAATCCGCTAGCACCTGTGCTTTGATCGCCATTCTAGGAATGTAAGAGATATCGAACTCGCTGAGTTCGCCCACATTGCCAATCTACCAGACTGCTCAGGTTATTTTAGCACATTCTTCAATGGGATATCAGTAACAACTTGAATTGAATGAGCTTCAAAATAAGGTCTAAGCCTTCGTGTTGAAAGTACGAGCATTAAGGCCAGCTTTTCAAGGATCGAATACCGAGTTTCCGCATCCTTCAAGATATTGCTCATATAGTAAACTGGAAACTGCCTTTTCTTTTCCTCCCTGACTAGCACTGAACTGATGGCATCAGAGACAACTCCAAGATACAATAATAGATCTTCTGCTTCTCTCGGACTTTGGAGTAAAGGAGTTGACTTTAGCTATTTTTTGAGTAGATTGAAAGCTTCGTCACACTCTTTAATCCACTCAAATTTAGCTCCACCACGGAGAGTTTTGAAGAAAGGGGCACTTTTATCTCATGAGTGGGAGATGTAACGACTCAATCCTATCATCCTCCCTCCTTGTTGCTGAACTTCCTTGGAGGACTTGGGAGGTGATATTTCGAAAATGGCCTTCACCTTGTCAATATTCGGTTCCAACCCCTCCGTAGTGAGGAGATGGCTGTGAAACATTCCTCTACTTACTCCGAAGACACATTTCAATGGATTCAATCTCATATTTATGGTTTGGAGGGTTGCAAATTTTCAACAAGATAATCAAGGTGAACTGAATAAGACTTGCTTTTTATCAGGAGGTAATCGACATAGACATCTAGATTTCATCCTTTTTGAGTTTTAAAGTGTTTACCCAAAAGACTGCTATCAGTTTAATGATTCTCTTAGACCGGGCAACTTTCCAAGTTTAGCCGCCTAGCTCTAGCCGAGGTTGTTTACATTCAAACCTCCTGGTCCACCAACAACAAACCGAGCGGTCTACCAAGCCCAGACCGCCATCATGGATTGAAGGATCAGGGCTCAAGTCCAGAAGACAAGACTGCGGTTTCAGATCACAGATCACCCGGGTTGCCTCTATCTAATTCAAAATTCACCTCAACTCAAGCTCAGCGCAGATCGAGGTTCAAGCCGTTAGGCCGCGCGAATTCTCTTTTATCTTCCTTTTTTGTATCCCGTCACCTCCTGCCTAATTCTCCTGTATCCGGGCAGGCGATTATTTTAGCCCTACCCATTTGGGCAGACCCCCGAGCCTATAAATAGGGGGAGGGGGCGACTTTACCAAAGCACACACACTCGAATCCAGGAGCTCGCTTGTAAGAGATGCGTTCTCGAGTTCAGTGTTTTGCGACTTGTTACTCGACCGGCTTCTATCTTTCTTTGCCTTGTATCCCGCTGCAATCTCTTTTCTTAAATCAAGGGAAAGCCCATCACAAGAGTGGCATTTGCTGTGACAGGCGAACTCCGGTCTCGACCGCTGCCAGCAGTCTAAGTGGTCTGAATTCTCTAAGTCAATAAGAACCAACAACTCGCAGCCTCCTTTTTTCCCTCGCTTCCTTGACATTGATCATGGAGGTGTGATTTTGGCATCAACAGAAACACGCGATCTTCACATAGCAAGTTGTTGGTGAATTTCGTGACGCAATGTCAGACTGCCAGTTCATCTAGAGAGATCGCTCCGACCGCAGTGATGACTCCTTGTGGGTGCCGCTGTAGCAATCCAAGCAAGAAGCCGAGTGGGCTCAAAAGCTGACAGATTAGCGGTTGGAAGCGATCAGTCAGGCCTTAGCCATGAGTACCGAGGGGTTAATCCCTTAGCAGGTCGTAGCTAGCCCAGCAGTCACACCAGTTCTTCCTCCTTCTCCCTATTCACTACCTCAAGTCGCCAACCTTCAACCGCCCCAAGAAGGTTTTATAGCTCGGCAGGCCTTTTACTGAGAGACTGCTCAGAACAATCCAGCTCGGGCTCTCGATTTCCAGGGAACAACCTCTCACGCAGCCCGCCTCCCCTATCCAGTGGCTTGTCCTCCGGAAACTGCACCCCGCTTTCTGTTTCCAGTGGCTTGTCCACGGGTAGCCGCAACTGCAGCGGTTTGTTATCCAGTTCCCCCTCTTTATGAGGATGCTGAGGAACCTTCTCCATTCGTGGATGATGTTTGGGGAGAGCCGACTCCGAGCAATTTTAGGGAACCACGTTTGCCAACATATAATGGGGAATCTGGTCCAGCCACAAATCTTCAAGCCTTCGAGTCGGTTGTTGCCCTAAAAACCCTCGTTGATGCTACTAAATGCAAACTCCTCGTAACATCCTTCGATGGACAAGCAAGGGAGTGGTTCTATGTATTGCATCCTCAATCCATTAGTTGCTTCGCAAAGCTGATCAGAGAATTCTTGCTGAGATTCTCTACTTCAAAGAAGAGGAAAAGTGGCCCAGCAACCCTATTCGAAATAAAGCAGCGCGAAGATGAGACATGGGCTTGTTTTGTTGATCGCTTTCAAAAGGAGATTATGGAGATACAAAATGTTGATCCGGAATTATACAGGGTTGCTTTAATCCATGTCTTAAGAGAAGGGCAACTCAAATTCGAAGCCAACATCAAAGAACCAAAGACTT
This sequence comes from Dactylorhiza incarnata, assembly GCA_033032865.1. NCBI lineage: Eukaryota > Viridiplantae > Streptophyta > Magnoliopsida > Asparagales > Orchidaceae > Dactylorhiza > Dactylorhiza incarnata. Next base: position 4,851,701 of record JAWHQI010000153.1, on the reverse strand, counting down.
ATCAGGAGATGATCAGCTTAGCAAACATGTTCATCAGGGGTGAAAATAGTAACCCAGGCTATGTCGCGAAGCTGCTCAATGATAAAGATCAACCAAGTTCTTCTTCCACCTATCATCAACAATACCACCATCCACCTCAACCAGATTTCGAACCCCGTGCTCAAAGGGGGAGAAATTTCAGGCATAAACAACCTTCCTTCGGCCATCAACGGTTTCAAGAGCAGAAACCGCCGTTGGCCTCCGTACCCGCTCCGAACATGACAATTCCACAGATAATGCCAGTGTATCTGCCACAATACACTATGCCATCACCTCCAGTTGCTTCGTCTACTCAGTATGATGATTCTCAAGAATCCTTCACTCCTCTTAATATCATCATGAACGAGGTTGTTCAAATTCTACAAAAAAGGCCTGACTTCAAGAGACCAGCTCCCCTAAACTAGGATGTAAGAAACTGCAATCCAAAACGTTTCTGTGAATACCATAAGGAAGGAGGGCATCTGATCGAAAATTGTCGGGCCCTCCGCTTGTTAATTGAAAGACTCTTGGGAGAGGGAAAGCTCCAAGGTCTGGTTCAAAAAGAGACATCTGCCAAACCATCAACTGTAAAAGGGAAGGAGACAGTAGAGGTCAGCTGGGAGTGTACTGATGTGGAGGATGTCGGCTGTTATGGTGACATTCATCCTGATATAGAATGCATCAAAGTAAATGACAAGGGTCCTGATGGCGCAAATCTCACACACCGCTATAGGCGGTAGCTCGACTGCGACACGAAACGGCAGTGTACCGATCGTTCAAGTAATAAAAATTGGGAATAAATCCCCGAGTGTCGGTCTCTTGAGGAACACAGTAAGGTGGAGTTAAATGTCGAGGAAGGACTTGAGATTGAAGTCCTTAACGTCGGATGGAATGCGGAAACGGGGTGATTGGGCTTTTGGAAAATAAAATAAAAGCTATCAACTACTCCTATGCAATGCCGCTATGCAAAGCTTCGCTTGGCGGGATGGAGACTAGGCAGGCCTTGAGCGCGCTCCGTCGCAAGGGCGGATGGGCGAGTAGGCTAGCGAAATGAGGGTCGCAAGCACCTCTTCGACAAGCACGCCACTAGCAATTGCTAGTGCGGCACCGGACAACCAACAAACCACACCACAAGGCGCACCTCAATAATATAAACAAAAATACTCAATCATATAGACATAATCAAGTAAAAATGCTATTTAATCAAAATACACTTCATCATAATGTTAGATCTAGTTGCAAATACATCAATAAAAGGAGAACAAGGCAAGAAATCGACCGAATCCGAAGGCTCGTTGAAGATTCACGGTTGGAATCGCCGGGTTGTCAATCCGCGTCCAAGCTCGGTCCACAACTACGTCCGGGGTAGAGAGAGCTGTCACGACTCTCCAATGGACCCGTCTTCTTCGTGTCACGATCCGGTGGAGGTTGCCAACTTCCTCTTGCTCGATGGAGATAGCGGCTAGGTCTTCCTTTGGAGCTCTTGGATGAAGGAGGAGGCCGAGAGGAAACTCCGGCTCAAGATAGGCGTGAAGAGCAAGCCCGGAGCACCTCTATATGGTGGGCGACGGTGGAGGGGCGAAATCGGGCGGAATCGGGCGGAAAACGGCGGCTGGAAGCGAGCGATCTGACCTAAAATCGCGAGCAGGGAATTTATAGGCGCTGGAATTAAACAGTGCGCACGGTCAGTGGCGCACGACCATTGGTCGTGCGCACTAGAATCCTGTGATCGTGCGCTCTGCCTGGACGGAACCTGCAAAGACAGAAATTATAAAATAAAATGTTCGCACGACCAGTAGCGCACGACCGGTGGTCGTGCGCACTAGCGTTGATGGTCGTGCGCAATACAGCAAACAGAACTCAGAATTTTAATGATGAGTGCGCACGAGCAGTAGCGCACGACCGGTGGTCGTGCGCACTGGCGTTGGTGGTCGTGCGCACTACACCAAACAGAACTCATAAAAAGGGTTAAGTGCACACGATCAGTGGCGCACGATCAGTGGTCGTGCGCAATAGAACCGGTGATCGTGCGCAGTGTTCCTGTGCAGAATTGCACCGGGAACACCTGCACGACTCCAATTCCAGCATACGACACCAGTCTCGCCACTGAAAGTGGAACTTAACAGTACATGAAAACTACTAATGATGATAAGCATGAAATCACACCAAAATGGGCCTAGAGGTGCACCTAGCATGGAATATCAAAAATAAACGATAACAGGGCTAAAGTGCGGTGGAATGACTAAATAAATGGCCCAGATGAGTCCATAAAAGTGTATATGATCAGGACTCATCACACCCCCAGACTTACCTGTTTGCGCGTCCCGAGCAAACGAATCCGGTGGAGTGTGAAAAAGGTAGTTAGCAAAGAAAATTACGCAAGGGAGTACAATGCGAAGTAACAAAAGCATGCAAATAGAGATTTCGTAAAAAGAGATTCTAATTATGCTAACTAATTTATGAAAATACTAGAGCGTAAATAAAGACTTATCAATACTCAGTTGGTGAATTGTGAAGAATTTGATGATCATGCCCGGTGTGAAAGTAACAAGCCACTAAGGAGGGTGTTGCAAAAGATCGGGGTTCGGGAATAACTCCGCTGAAATCCATCAACGTCGGGAACCATACGCTTGCCCGGTCACACTCTCTCCACAGCGCTAGCAAACTCGCGAGATAAATCAATAGGACTTTTAGGATTATAATGGGGCTTAGGTTGCGGTATGATAATCAAAGGTAAAAACGAAGGCTACGCAACCAACATGAGTCAACGGGACGCTGCACCAAGCAAAACCAAAAACAAAGCTCGTGTGACACACCCCAGACTTATTGTGAAAACTAGGTGTGCACACGGCCTACTCCACAAATACCAACAGATTTTCTAAAACGCTCGGGAGGATAACTTTTCAATACATTTTTTTTCAGATTTTTATTTCAATACGATATTTTTCTTTTTCTTTTTCTTATCCTCCGGTTGATTCAAAATCAGCAAAAGGAGTTTATTTCTCCTTCACAACACGACAATTCCAAACATCACACCAAATCTAAAACATGAGTGCAAATAACATATACTTGGCTGCGACAGTGGGATAAGCTTTAGGTCTTGGTGTATGGAGGAGGAGCTGAACAAAGGGAGTGGTAGGCACAAATGTTGGGTAGCAAAGGTGAGCGAATAGGATATAGAAAGCAAAGGCTCAAACTAGCCCAAAGGTGGCCTATATCACAGTTATCTCAACGAATAGCCCGCACCCATGCTTCAAGAGTCGCTTGGGGCAAGTTCTTAGCCCACGAGAAAGGTAAACCTTCCTCCCGACTCGAGCAACATACAACTAGCGCTCGTATACACACAACACCGGGCTATCACCAATTTCATTCACATTCACCACTTGAGTAGAATAAATCTAAAACTACGCATAAATACTAATCATAAATTAAAAGCATAGAAATAATCTAATTTTACTCAAATTCTATTGTAGCACGCGGATGCGACTAGAACACTGCTCGAGTCAACATTGCGCTCCCAATAGTAATTCCTAAGCTATCATCCCAATTCGCATTCCTAACCAAAATAGTTTATTCGGAACTAAACAAATAGATAAGCGCGTGCTTATGTGGGTGAAGTGGTGTGCGATGAAGATGAACAAATAAAATAACTGAAATAATGTACTTCTAGCATGCACTGAGATGTGCACGTGCAGTGGGTACAATAAATATCTCTCCCCCAGACTTAAACTAAACAATCCAACACAAGATAGAACCATGAAATTCAAAATGAAGTCTCGGGAAAGAAGGTACCCAATGCTCAGCAAGTGAGCATACCAGAAGACGCGTGTAAACCAGGACAAAGCTGCAGCATCCGCCATCCAGAAGAAGGATACCTGCAGGGGTCAGCTCCGCAAAAACAAAAGAAAATAGAAAACTGAAATAAAGTGCAATTAGCCAAATGAAATTAGAAAAGAAATGAAAATGAAGGAAAAATTAAGATAACTACTGGGGTTATTGTCATCCCAGCACGACTTATTCAAATTTAAAGCAGTTCTAGCTAATGGGTCTATGAAAGAGGAAATGAACAGGTAACTGTTCTAATACGCGTGTCGGTAACGGGTACCGATACGGAGAAAGAACAGTCACGCCTCTACCCGAATATAAATAAAACCTGCCCATCACAGGTAGAGGGAAAAGAAAGTAAGAAGAGGAGGAGGCCTGGTCCTCACTCATCTCACCAAAACTATCCTTGCCCAGCAAGGTATCGTCCATAGCAGGTCCGCAGGAGGAGAAGGCAACGAATGAGGCTTCCTTAATGGAGGAGGGATCAACCTCCTCGCATAAAAGGACACACTCATCATTGACTTGAGCACAAAGCTCCAAGTCCTCCTGAAGTACCTGTGAAGATTCAACCTGCACAGGCTCGGGTGAAGAAGGGGGGTCGAGAAATAAAGAAGACGAATGACATAAATAAACATTAATCGGGGGAGTGGTCCTGGTCTCACTCCCATCAGGTTGGGGAAGTAAAATAATGTTAGCATTGTCATCAATGCTGCAAGAGTCGGCGGGATCAACGGTGGCCATGCTAAGGATTTGGACTTCCTCCACCGGTGTTGAGGAAAACTCCTCTTCACCTAGAAGGTTGTCCTCCTCCATAGGAATAGGCACAATGCTAAGATCAACCGCCTCCTCCTGCGACACATCATCAACAATGTCGTCAGAGACGAGTGTAGTATGCACAACAGGGAGAGGAACAGTGCTCGGATAAAAGTCGAGCACCGATTCCTCACAAAGAATCGAATCCACTAGAGGTGGTGGATGCACTGGGAGAATGGGCTCAGCAATATCGGTGCCCAGATCAGCCACACATCTGGTGACTGTGTCAACGCCATACCCTTCAAGGTGTGAAGGTGGCAAAGACACAAAACCGGATGTTGAAGGTGTGCCGCCAGAGTTAGGAGTTGGGACGATCCGAATATCCGGCTCGTCATCCTCATCCAATTGGCGAAGATAAGCAACACAATCCTTCAGGGCATGATCTGTGCTCCGACAAAACTGGCACTGCCTAGCGGGCTTCTTTGGCACAGCGGGGGCTGGAGCCGAAAAGAAGTACGACGGTAAAGGCTCAGCAGAGTAGCCATAAGACTTACGCGCACCATAAGAGGTACCGGACGAAGTCGGTGCTCCATATGCTGGGCGAGAAGAATTATGCCTACTATTCTCCGTAGGGCATTCATCACTAGAGTGGGAGGTAGCTCCACACCAACGGCAACGGAAATTGAAATGTGCCCACATAGTGCGAAGATAAAACGATTCTCAAAACTAAGAACACTATTGTGCGAAATACTATACCTAACAAAATTTTACTAAAGCAACCTACTATAAAACAAGAAAATGGACTAAAAAGAACAGAAATAAAAAGAAAAGAAAATGCAATTTACAAAAGGAAGGGCTTTTCTCTCAGATTCTTCCTCTCCAGAAAACTCACACGACTGTGTTCCCCGGCAACGGCGCCAAAACTTGATGGCGCAAATCTCACACACCGCTATAGGCGGTAGCTCGACTGCGACACGAAACGGCAGTGTACCGATCGTTCAAGTAATAAAAATTGGGAATAAATCCCCGAGTGTCGGTCTCTTGAGGAACACAGTAAGGTGGAGTTAAATGTCGAGGAAGGACTTGAGATTGAAGTCCTTAACGTCGGATGGAATGCGGAAACGGGGTGATTGGGCTTTTGGAAAATAAAATAAAAGCTATCAACTACTCCTATGCAATGCCGCTATGCAAAGCTTCGCTTGGCGGGATGGAGACTAGGCAGGCCTTGAGCGCGCTCCGTCGCAAGGGCGGATGGGCGAGTAGGCTAGCGAAATGAGGGTCGCAAGCACCTCTTCGACAAGCACGCCACTAGCAATTGCTAGTGCGGCACCGGACAACCAACAAACCACACCACAAGGCGCACCTCAATAATATAAACAAAAATACTCAATCATATAGACATAATCAAGTAAAAATGCTATTTAATCAAAATACACTTCATCATAATGTTAGATCTAGTTGCAAATACATCAATAAAAGGAGAACAAGGCAAGAAATCGACCGAATCCGAAGGCTCGTTGAAGATTCACGGTTGGAATCGCCGGGTTGTCAATCCGCGTCCAAGCTCGGTCCACAACTACGTCCGGGGTAGAGAGAGCTGTCACGACTCTCCAATGGACCCGTCTTCTTCGTGTCACGATCCGGTGGAGGTTGCCAACTTCCTCTTGCTCGATGGAGATAGCGGCTAGGTCTTCCTTTGGAGCTCTTGGATGAAGGAGGAGGCCGAGAGGAAACTCCGGCTCAAGATAGGCGTGAAGAGCAAGCCCGGAGCACCTCTATATGGTGGGCGACGGTGGAGGGGCGAAATCGGGCGGAATCGGGCGGAAAACGGCGGCTGGAAGCGAGCGATCTGACCTAAAATCGCGAGCAGGGAATTTATAGGCGCTGGAATTAAACAGTGCGCACGGTCAGTGGCGCACGACCATTGGTCGTGCGCACTAGAATCCTGTGATCGTGCGCTCTGCCTGGACGGAACCTGCAAAGACAGAAATTATAAAATAAAATGTTCGCACGACCAGTAGCGCACGACCGGTGGTCGTGCGCACTAGCGTTGATGGTCGTGCGCAATACAGCAAACAGAACTCAGAATTTTAATGATGAGTGCGCACGAGCAGTAGCGCACGACCGGTGGTCGTGCGCACTGGCGTTGGTGGTCGTGCGCACTACACCAAACAGAACTCATAAAAAGGGTTAAGTGCACACGATCAGTGGCGCACGACCAGTGGTCGTGCGCAATAGAACCGGTGATCGTGCGCAGTGTTCCTGTGCAGAATTGCACCGGGAACACCTGCACGACTCCAATTCCAGCATACGACACCAGTCTCGCCACTGAAAGTGGAACTTAACAGTACATGAAAACTACTAATGATGATAAGCATGAAATCACACCAAAATGGGCCTAGAGGTGCACCTAGCATGGAATATCAAAAATAAACGATAACAGGGCTAAAGTGCGGTGGAATGACTAAATAAATGGCCCAGATGAGTCCATAAAAGTGTATATGATCAGGACTCATCAGGTCCCCTCGGTAAAATTTACTGTATTCATGGAGAGGCTGGACCTGAGTCTTCTCGGAAGTCAAGCATTGAGAGAGTCTTCCGTCAGGAAGTAGCAACTGCTTCCACCTCCGCTCCGGAGAGAACGGTCATCACTTTTATCCAAGATGATCTCCCTCTGAATGCAAATCCATTTGACGATGCCGTGGTAATTAAAGCTATCATTGAAAATTACACGGTACAAAATCCTGATTGATACAGGGAGTTCAGTAAACCTTCTTTTGCGCCCCATTTTCGAAGCACTAAAGACCGGAAAGCCTCTACACTCCACTGAAGGGCCCCTCTATGGCTTTTCCAGAGAGAAAAAAGAAGTGGAAGGGTGCATAATGCTTCTGGTATCATTGGGAGGAACAACGAAGCTTATTAAATTTGTGGTGGTGGATATGACCCAAGCAGCTATTGTTCCATCTTCGGAGGGCCCATTATGAATACTTATCGAGCAGTGGTATTTACATTCCACCTGGCTCTCAAATATACAGCAAAAGGGAGGCAGTATCGGATTCGAAGCGATCCAAAGGTGGCCCAGGAGTGCTATATCAGAACAGTCAACATGGTTACAGATAGCCCACTTTTCGAGTCTCCGGCTGTTGTCCTTGAAGTGGCCAAGCTTCCAGAAGTTGCTGAATAGAATAAAGAGCGATATGGGGCTAATATGGAACCTACCCAGTTATCCCAAGAAGTCCCCACTACTGAAGGGGAAGAGAAGAAGCATGTCATCAATACGGAACTGCCTGAGGAAGAAAAGGTCCAACTGATCTCCTACCTTTTGGAGAATTTGGATGTCTTCGCCTGGTCGGTGGAAGATATGCCAGGAGTGGACCCGTACGTTGCTTGCCACCATCTCAACGTCTCCCCCAACTTCTAGCTGATTCAGGAGAAGAAAAGGGAGGTGGCAACCAAGCTGGCAGTGCCAATCAAAGAAGAAGTCACCAAACTTCTTAAGGTAAATTTTATTTCTGAGATTCAATACCCTGCCTAAATGTCGAACGTTGTAATGGTGAAAAAATCAGGGGGGAAATGGCAGATGTGTGTGGATTTTACAAAACTCAATAAAGTATGTCATAAAGATTGTTACCCATTGCCTCTGATAGATGTTTTAATTGATTCCGAGGTTGGGTATAATTTTATGAGCTTTCAAGATGCGTTCTCCGGGTACCATCAAATTAAAATGCATAAACTCGACACCCCACATACGTCTTTCATCACAAATGATGGTTGCTATTGCTATCTTGTGATGCCTTATAGCCTTAAGAATGCATGTGCTACATACCCGTGAATGATGGCCACGGTTTTTCAATAACAAAAGGGGAGAAACCTCGAAGTTTATGTTGACGACCTCCTCTTGAAAAGTAAAACCTTTTCAAAACATCTGAAAGACCGCGTAGAGACGTTCGCTACTCTATGGAGGTTCAATCTAAAATTGAACCTGTTGAAATATGTGTTTGGAGCTAACAAAGGGATGTTTCTCAGACATCTTCTCACCCCAGATGGCCTTGCACCAAATCTAGATAAGGTGAAGGCTATTCTTGATATGACCCCTCCTCGCATTCCGAAAGAGGTTCAACAATTGGGAGGAAGGTTAGCAGGTTTGAGCCGATTCATCTCCAAGTCAGGAGATAAAAGCGCCCCATTCTTTAAAACACTCCGGGGAGGATCTAAGTTCGAGTGGAATGAAAAGTGTAACAATGCTTTTGCGCAATTGAAGATACAATTAGCGTCAACCCCTCTACTCCAAATCCCTCGTGAAGTGAAAATATTATTCTTATATTTAGGGGTTGGCCCAGATGCAGTAAGTTATGTCCTTATCCGGGAGGAGAAGAAAAAGTAGTTTTTGATTTATTATGTCAGCTTATCCTTAAAGATGCGGAAACTAGATATTCAATCTTAGAAAAGCTAGCTTTAGATTTGGTCATGTCATCTCGGAGACTTCGTCCTTACTTTCAAGCCCATCCTATTCAAGTGGTTTCAGATCATCCTCTGAGAAGTATCCTGGAGAAACCAAATCATTCGGGAAGACTAGCTAAATGGGCCATAGAGCTAAGCGAGTTTGAAATATCCTATATCCCCCGAACATTAATCAAGGCACAAGTACTGGAAGATTTCCTGGTAGATACGATAGAGATTGATCTCGAGTAAGATAGAAGGGTCTCCTTTGGCCTGGATTATCTATGTAGATGGGGCCTCAGGCAGACACTCTGCAGGAGCTGGAGTCGTCTTGATCAGCCCAAATGGTATCAAATTAGAGCAGGCCATCAAGTTCTTTTTTCCGGTCATGAACAACCAAGCAGAGTATGAAGCACTCCTGGCCAGTCTAAGACTTGTGAAATAGTTGGTGATAGAGCACGTACATGTTAAAACAGACTCCCTTGTGATGGCTTCACAAGTACTAGGAAATTTCGAGACAAGGGAGCCAATGCTGAGGAAGTACCTATTACTAGCTAATAAAGAAATTAGGAGATTCAGAACTTTCATCATCGAATATATCCCAAGGACACAAAATGAAGAGGCAGATGAATTGTCAAAATTTGGACTTCCATCAGGAGGGGTAACTTCAAAACTCTTCCATCCGGCAACAGAAGAAGGAGAATTAATGCAGATTGATCAACATCCTTCTTCGATGGATCTTTTCGAGTTGTATTTGTCTAAAGGAGAGTTTCATCCATCCATAAGAGATAAAAAGAAATTCAGGAGAAAAGCAGCCTATTATTGCTTAGTGGCAGGGATTTTGTACATAAAAACTCTCATTACTCCTCTAGCAATATGTGTTACGGAGGAGAAAGTTCTAATAATACTACAGGAGGTTCATTCGGGAGAATGTGGGAGTCATTCAGGGGCAAAAACTTTAGAGAAGAGAATCCTGATACAAGGATATTTTTGGCCAATGATTAGGAATGATGCAGAAGCATTTGCCAAGAGATGCCTTCAATGTCAAAAGTATGCTCCACTTCAGCTTCAACCCGCCCAGACACTCAGATCAATAGCAGCGCCTTGACCTTTCGCAGTTTGGGTGATGGATCTTATCGGATCCTTCCCAACCGCTAGTGGACAACGTCACTTTATAATCGTTTTGATCGACTATTTTAGTTAGTCGATTGAGGCGAAAGCGTTGGCCAAAACCACTACGCAGATTGTCAAAAACTTCATCTAGGGAGAAATTATCTGCCGGCATGGAATCCCGTTGGCAATCGTTATTGATAATGGTCCTCAATTTAATAATCCAGAGATGATCAGTTTCTGCGATCAGATTGGAATTGAGCTGATATTCTTCTCAGAACATCATCCTAGAAGTAATGGACAATTGGAGGCTGCGAATAAACAAATACTATATCTTTTTCAGAAGAAAGTTTTGAACCAAAAAGGCAACTGGGCAGAACAACTCCCTTCCGTCCTTTGGACTCTCCGGACAACACCTACTTTGGCCACAGGGGAAACACCATTCAAATTGTCTCATGGTTCAGAAGCGCTCATTCCAATAGAATTTGAAGTAACCAGTCCCAGAGTTATGTGTGCAAAATAAGGGGACGAAGCTTGGATGGAGGCCAATGATGAAGGAATAATATATTGTTTGGATTTCATCAAAGAACTACTTGATGAAGCAACTATCAGGAAGGAGGAAGTGGAGAGGAGAATGGCTAGGTACTTTGATAAGAATGTCAGAATCAAACAATTCGCAGTTGGAGATATTATATTAAAAAAGGTGGACGCTGCACCCAGAACGTATATTGTTGGAAAATTAAATCCCAACTGGGCAGGACCCTTTATCATCAAGGAAGTACTGAATACTGGTGTAACGCCCCGAATTGATTTAATTCGGTTTTCAGTTTGCGTTTAGAGGGTTTGGGGTGCGGATAGAGGAGTGGTCTGCGAATAGTGGAGTTTGGGGTGCGAATAGGGGGTTGGGGTGCGGATAGCAGGGATGGGCTAGGGTTATAATAAAACCCCTAATACCTCCCCCCTCCCTCTCATTCCTGATCTCCCTCCCTCTTTCTCGTTCTTTTGGAGCAGCCGCAAAACCCACCTCCCGATCTCCCCTCCTCTCTCTCGATCCCTCTCTCGCCGTCCGCCTGGAGCAGGGAAGCGAAACCCCCGACCTCCCTCTCGATCCCTCTTCTCGTCGTCGCTTGGAGCAGGGAAGCCCGAGCTCTTCTCCCCTTCCCGTCGCCGCCTAGGGCAAGGAGGACCCGATCTCCCCCTTCCTCTCCTTTTCTCCCGTCGACAAGGAGGAGTCGACCCCCCCTCCTCCTCTCTTTGTCCCGGCCGCCGCCGGCTAGGAGAAGGCCGGCCCATTTGGGTTGGGTGTTGCTGTGTGCGCAGTCGTGGTGCTCGTGCTTGGCCGGCGAAGTACGAGGAAGAACTCACGTGGTCATTTCGGAGCTCGGACCGGTGTGTGGAAACCAAATTCGCGGCGTTCAACCTATGGCTCCGAAGCGGCTCGCAAGGGTAACGATTCTCTTTACCCTCATTTGGACATGTTCTAGTCCGTTCCGTGCATCGTTGAGGCCTACCCAAAAGGGTGAGGTCGTGGCCTCCGACGGGTCGATTTGTTTTATCCCCGTCAAATCTTGCATTCATGTAGAGTCCATGCGTGAAATGGACGTAGGCGCGCTGTGTGAAGCCCATTCGAGACGGTTCGTCCAGATTGGTGATGCTTTTTGATATTGTGCGTGCCGGGGAAAAACTCTGTGTTGATATCCTGTTTAGTAGGACTAGAGAGTGCTACTGAATGCGCAGCAATTCCTGGGGGCGTGGCCCGGGAAGCACCCGATGTTAGAAGCGGAAAAGGAGTTCTGTTTACTATCGCTGGCGATATTGAATATCGCCAGGCGACAGCTCCCAGACTTGGTTCTGGTGATTTTGTTGTGCCCACCTGTTGAGAGGACCTGAGGCCTGTGTGCCCGACCTGTGAGGGTGTCCTGTGGATGACTTAGCGGCCCGTAGGGCCGGGTAATTTAGAATACCTGGGCTGAGGGGATGCCATACCCGCTCTTCGTGTTGTACAACGAGAGCTGTGAACAACGGGCATTTGGCGAACATGAAACCGCAACATTGCAGCACCTGACTAGTAAGGCTCGTACATCACGTCGGGAGGCAATGGGAAAGAGTCTTCGGACTACGGATTGTTCACAATTAAAGTACGGGAGCACCCTGGTATTCGGGCCACCGGCTTTAGCCTCGAAGGGCAAAGCCATCAAGAGTGGATGGTGGTGGAAGGCGGAGTACACCAAAGAGTGCCTGAGAGCACGGGACGTGGGGGCCATTCCCACGTTTGTGATGTTGCATATGTATGAACCGCTGTGGACTTTGCTAGTCGCACTCTTATATATATATGCTGCTGAGACTATTTTGCAGGGATGGTTAGAACTGCCACCCATCGAAGGGTGGGGTCGTTATAATTTGGTCAGCTTTAGCGGACCGTTGCCCTGTTTTGCCACCGTTTTTGGTGGGCTTGTTGTACAGGTGCTGGACCGAGCGGGAACATAGCGGGCTCTTAGTGGGCTGAAGCCCTTGTGATGCTGCGGCCCTTGAAGGCCTTTTGATGTCGTTTGCTTTTCATGTATGGCCGGCCTGCGCGCCGATGTTGGTAAACTGTAAGGCCGTCGTGCCTCTTTTGTTGTGTAAAACCTTTTATTCCTATTATTAGAAGTGGACATACCCGGGTATGGGTTTTGGGGTTTATCCGGTCTCTCTCTCTTTTGCTTCCGCATAGAATGCTCTGAGTTAGGTTCATTGTTTAGTGTCATTTGGTATTTCAATTAAGTGACGTTCCCATTTGTTTGGTAGTATATGGCGTGGGGCCTCGGCCGGACCTTCTGTCATATGCTTCTTAACGGATGGGGGTGTTACAAATTGGTATCAGCTTCTAAGGTTTCCATATCCTTCTAAGGAATTCGTGGACAAATTCTTTTAAGGGGTGGTGAGCACGTGTGTGCGCTACCGTCGAGACGTAAAATAAACCCAAAAATGTCCACTTAGGAATAAAATGTAACAACAAACCAACAATTATTGTATGATTTTGGAACCTGAGTGTTCCTTTTGTTGTTAGTTGCGACTGTGTTGTTGCCTAACTGTGTGTTGCACTTGTGTAGGGCACTCGAAGTGCAGTGGGACCGTCGCGTTCCTGTGACTTGGCAGAGAGTAGTGGGTCTGCTGAGGCTCCTACACCTCCGTCTGTTGAGATAGTTTGGCTAGTTACAGAAGCCGTTCTAGCTGCGTTGAATGGCCAGCCTGGAAGGCAAGGTCAACCGCTGGTGCAGGAAGTGGCCCCAGAGCCACTAAGAGCGGAGCAGGTCCCCGTGAGGCGTGCTGCTGACCAGCAACTGAAGCACTTCCTGGGATTTCGACCCCTCCGTTTACCGGGGTTGAATCCCCAACTGAGGCCGAGGACTGGCTGTCGCATGTGGAGCGAATTCTGACAGCGACACAGTCGGATGAAGCGCAGAGAGTGACCTTCGCTACTTTCTTGTTGGAAAAGGAAGCCAGGCAGTGGTGGGATGAGGTTGGGAGGCGCTAGTTTATGGGAAGGCGACTGGTTGATGTGCCGATGGAAGAGTTCTCGGGAATCTTTCTGGCAAGGTATGTGCCTCCGTCGCAGCAGATCGCGATGGAGAACCAGTTCTTGGCTCTGACGCAGGGTGATAGACTGGTTGACGACTACCTGTACGAGTTCACCCGCCTCGGGCGTTATGCTGGGACTTCTTTCGATGACGAGGGGAGAAGGGTGAACAGGTTCTACGGTGGCTTGCGTAGTGAGTTGCGGTACCTTATGCCGTTGACGCAGGGTTTCACGACCCTCATTGGTTCAGCCCGAGCGCTTGAGCAAGACATGCTCAGGGAGAAGGGCAGGTGGCTGTGGCTGAGACAGTGCCGGAGAGCAAGGCGCCGAGTGCGGTGAAGTTGCAAAAGTTGAATCGCTGGAAGAAGGCTCGATTATCTGGGCCAGCTCCCTCTGCTTCGGGCGCGTCGTCTGGACGTGGCCCTCTTACTTGTTTTACTTGTGGCAAGCCTGGCCATTTCTCTCGAGATTGCCGCAGTGGACTTCCAAGGTCAGAGAAGAAGACTGGGCCATCTTATTCTGAGAAGGGGAAGGCGGCTGAGTCCACTGCCTCCCGTATGGCTCCCCCGCAGCCCAGAGTCTTCAATCTTGGTCAGCAGGAGGCTATCAAAGCCAAGGACGTCGTGACAGGTATAATTTAAGATACAGTCCTTACTATTTTATATACCTGTTTTAGTATTTATGCTAACCTTGTTTAGCGGCGTAGGCTTTGTAAATGTTTTAGGCGTTCCGGCAAGAGCGCTTTTCGATACTAGAGCTTCGCACTCCTTCTTATCGTCGGACTTTGTCCAACGTATTGGTGCGCCGTCGATTTCTTCTGCAGATGGACTGGAGGTCCTACTGCCGAATGGATATTCGATGCGTGTGGAGAGGAGTTGCCGCGTGAAGGTTCTAGTTGGGAGTCAGGAGTATGACCTGAAAGCGGAGGTAAGGTTTGGGAAGTGTGCCGATCGTGAGACGGTCTTTGCGGGCATGCGTGGATCGAGCAAGATGCTGATGTCTGCTCTCCAGGTGTCCAAGGCAGTGCGACAGGGAGCAGAGTTATTCTTTGCTCTAGTGGAGGCTCCAACGCCGAGGCCCAGCCTAGCGGATGTTCCGGTAGTTTCAGAGTTCCCCGATGTGTTCCCGAGCGATCTCCCCGGTGCTCCACCGTAGCGGGAGATAGATTTCACGATTGAGTTGGTGCCGGGCGCTAAGCCTGTGGCCTGCTCGCCGTATCGTATGGCTCCGAAGGAGTTGGCGGAGTTGAAGATGCAGTTGCAGGAGCTGCTTGAGCAGGGCTACGTGCATCTGAGTTCCTCACCTTGGAGTGCACCGATCCTCTTTGTCAAAAAGAAGGACGGTAGCCTGCGGCTTTGCATTGATTATCGGGAGCTGAACAAGCTGACCGAGAAAAACAAGTACCCTCTTCCGAGTATAGACGACTTGTTCGACCAGCTCGTTGGTTCGACAGTATACTCGAAGCTGGACTTGAGGTCCGGCTATTATCAGGTGCGGATCAGGGAGTGCGACATCCCAAAGACTGCCTTCAGTACAAGGTACGGGCAGTATGAGTTCACCGTAATGCCGTTTGGGCTGTCTAATGCGCCTTCGGTGTTTATGGACTTGATGCACCAGACTTTCCGAGAGTACCTCGACCGGTTCGTGGTCGTCTTCCTTGATGACATACTGGTCTACTCTCAGTCCGAGGAGGAGCACGGTGAGCACCTGCGAGTAGTCTTGGAGGTTCTGAGGAGGAACCAGCTGTATGCCAAGTTCTCGAAGTGCGAGTTCTGGCTACCTTCTGTGGCGTTCTTAGGCCATGTGGTTAGTGGAGCGGGTGTGGCGGTAGATCCGGTGAAGGTTGCGGCCATCAGGGAGTGGCCTGTTCTTTCTACTGTAGCGGAGGTCCGTAGCTTTCTCGGGCTGGCCGGCTATTACAGGCGCTTTGTGGAGAACTTCTCACGGATCGCGCTGCCTCTTACGATGCTGACACGGATGATGCAGGAGTTTATTTGGACGCGCGCATGTGCGCAGGCTTTCGAGGAGTTGAAGCGGCGGCTTACCACGACGCCGATCTTATGTTTGCCTTGCGGCACAAAGGGCTACGAGATCGACACCGACGCTTCTGGGAGCAGCCTTGGCTGTGTTCTGCAGCAGCATGGCAAGGTAATAGCGTACGACTCTCGCCAGCTGAAGGTGCACGAGCGGAACTATCTGGTCCACGACTTGGAGTTGGCGGCCGTGATATTTGCCCTGAAGCTTTGGCGGCATTATGTGTATGGCCTGAAGATCGACATCTTTCCGGACCATAAGAGCCTGAAGTACCTTCTGACGCAGAAGGGGAGGAATATGCGGCAGCAGAGGTGGATGGAGTTCCTTGGGGACTACACCTTCGAGATCCACTACACTCCCGGGAAGGGAAATGTTGTCGCAGATGCACTCAGTCGCAGGGCTCCAGCGCAGGCCAACTGGATTCAGATGCATGATGAGCACCTGATACGTGACCTGGAGGCCTTGGGTATTTCTTGCGTAGAGAAGAGGAGCAGTGCCGGTGCTTGTTTGAGTTGGACTGAGGTACAGTACGACCTCGCAAATAGAGTCCGCCAGGCCTTAGAACTCGATCCGAGTTTAAAGCGCTACGCGGAGGAGGCTGGTGGTGGGCCGGATACCTAGTTTCAGGTGCGTGACGGGTTGCTGTGGAGAGGAGACCGTTTGTGCGTCCCCAAGGTGGGTGAGCTGCGCGATGAGTTGATGTACGAGGCGCATCGTACCAGGTATTCAGTTCATCCGGGGAGCACGAAGATGTACAAGGACATGAAGGTCCTTTTCTGGTGGCCGGGTATGAAGAGGGACATCGCTCACTACGTGGCCAAGTGCCACACTTGTGCGCTAGTGAAGGCGGAATGTCAGAAGCCCGGTGGCTTTTTGAAGTCATTACCAGTTCCAGAGTGGAAATTCGATGATGTTTCCATGGATTTCGTGCATGGGCTGCCGAGATCGCAGAGCGGGAACGATGCCATCTAGGTAGTCGTAGACCGGCTGACGAAGGTGGCGCACTTTATCCCCAACCGGAGGGATGACTCGGTGGAGAAGTTGGCGAAGCTGTATGTTGATACAATAGTACGATTGCACGGTGTACCCTGTAGCATCGTCAGTGATCGAGATGGACGCTTTACTTCGAGCGACTGGAGGCTAGTCAACCGTCTATTGGGTACGAAGCTGCAGTTTAGCACGGCCTTTCATCCTCAGACGGATGGCCAAACTGAGCGTACCAATAGGACGATGGAGGACATGCTCCGGATGTGCGTCCTGGATTTCGGCAAGGGGTGGGAAGATCACCTCTTTCTTGTTGAGTTCGCGTACAACAACATCTACCAGGCGAGTATTCAGATGGCGCCTTTCGAGGCCATCTATGGCAGGAAGTGCCGCACTCCCTTAGCTTGGGCGGAAACGGGCGAGACGAAGCTCTTCGAGAGGAAAGACGTCGAAGAGGTGACTTCGACGGTACGTATGATCCGGGAGAGGCTTTTGGTTGCGCAGGATAGGCAGGCGAAGTACTATAATGCGAAGCACCGCGACGTCCAGTTCGCCGTTGGCGATTGGGTATACTTGAAGATCAAGCCTTTCAAAGGAGTGTCGAGGAGCCGACGCTTGAAAAAGCTGAGTCCGAGGTATGTAGGGCCATTCGAGATCACCGAGCGCATCGGCCAAGCAGCTTACCGACTTGCTTTGTCGACGGAGCTGAGTGGGCTGCATGATGTCTTCCATATCTCTCGGTTGAGGAAGGCGGTGCGAGAGCCTGAATCTGTGTTGGAGGCCGTTAGTGTGCCAGTGGAGAGTAGCCTAACTACCAAGGTGACTCCGGTTTGCATTATTGATGCTGATATTCGGCAATTGCGGAGAAAGGCCATCAAAATGGTGAGAGTCCGTTGGGACAATTGTGGCCGCGAGGAGCTCTCTTGGGAGCCAGAAGAGATCATGCGCGAGGAGTATCCTGACCTGTTTACTCAGGTATGACGAATTTCATTTCGTTGTTTGTGCTTTAAATTTCGGGACAAAATTTCTTTAAGGGGGAGAGAATTGTAACGCCCCGAATTGATTTAATTCGGTTTTCAGTGTGCGTTTAGAGGGTTTGGGGTGCGGATAGAGGAGTGGTCTGCGAATAGTGGAGTTTGGGGTGTGAATAGGGGGTTGGGGTGCGGATAGCACGGATGGGCTAGGGTTATAATAAAACCCCTAATACCTCCCCCTCCCTCTCATTCCTGATTTCCCTCCCTCTTTCTCGTTCTTTTGGAGCAGCCGCAAAACCCACCTCCCGATCTCCCCTCCTCTCTCTCGATCCCTCTCTCGCCGTCGGCCTGGAGCAGGGAAGCGAAACCCCCGACATCCCTCTCGATCCCTCTTCTCGTCGTCGCTTGGAGCAGGGAAGCCCGAGCTCTTCTCCCCTTCTCGTCGTCGCCTAGGGCAAGGAGGACACGATCTCCCCCTTCCTCTCCTTTTCTCCCATCGACAAGGAGGAATCGAGCCCCCCTCCTCCTCTCTTTGTCCCGGCCGCCGGCGGCTAGGAGAAGGCCGACCCATTTGGGTTGGTTGTTGCTATGTGCGCAGCCGTGGTGCTCGTGCTTGGCCGGCGAAGTGCGAGGAAGAACTCACGTGGTCATTTTGGAGCTCAGACCGGTGTGCGCAAACCAAATCCGTGGCGTTCAACCTATGGCTCCGAAGCGGCTCGCAAGGGTAACGATTCTCTTTACCCTCATTTGGACATGTTCTAGTCCGTTCCGTGCATCGTTGAGGCCCCTACCCAAAAGGGTGAGGTCGTGGCCTCCGACGGGTCGATTTGTGTTATCCCCGTCAAATCTTGCATTCATGTAGAGTCCATGCGTGAAATGGACGTAGGCGCGCTGTGTGAAGCCCATCCGAGATGGTTCGTCCGGATTGGTGATGCTTTTTCATATTGTGCGTGCCGGGGGAAAACTCTGTATTGATATCCTGTTTCGTAGGACTAGAGAGTTCTACTGCATGCACAACAACGCCTGGGGGTGTGCCCCGGGAAGCACCCTATGTTAGAAGCGGAAAAGGAGTTTTGTTTACTGTCGCTGGCGATATTGAATATCGCTAGGCGACAGCTCTCAGACTTGGTTCTGGTGATTTTGTTTTGCCCACCTGTTGAGAGGACCTGAGGCCTGTGTGCCCGACCTGTGAGGGTGTCCTGGTGGATGACTTAGCGGCCTGTAGGGCCGGCTAATTTAGAATACCTGGGCTGAGGGGACGCCATACCCGCTCTTCGTGTTGTACAATGAGAGCTGTGAACAACGGGCATTTGGCGAACCTGAAACTGCACCATTGCAACACCTGACTAGTAAGGCTCGTACACCACGTCGGGAGGCAATGGGAAAGAGTCTTCGGACTACGGATTGTTCACAATTAAAGTACGGGAGCGCCCTGGTATTCGGGCCACCGGCTTTAGCCTCGAAGGGCAAAGCCATCAAGAGTGGATGGTGGTGGAAGGCAGAGTACACCAAAGAGTGCCTGAGAGCACGGGACGTGGGGACCATTCCCACGTTTGTGATGTTGCATATGTATGAACCGCTGTGGACTTTGCTAGTCACACTCTTATATATATATGCTGCTGAGACTATTTTGCAGGGATGGTTAGAACTGCCACCCCTCGAAGGGGTGGGGTCGTTATAATTTGGTCATCTTTAGCTGACCGTTGCCCTGTTTTGCCACCGTTTTTTGTGGGCTTGTTGTACAGGTGCTGGACCGAGCGGGAACATAGCAGGCTCTTAGCGGGCTGAAGCCATTGTGATGCTGCGGCCCTTGAAGGCCTTTTGATGTCCTTTGCTTTTCATGTTTGGCCGGCCTGCGCGCCGATGTTGGTAAACTGTAAGGCCGTCGTGCCTCTTTTGTTGTGTAAAACCTTTTATTCCTATTATTAGAAGTGGACATACCCGGGTACAGGTTTTGGGGTTTATCCGGTCTCTCTCTCTTTTGCTTCCGCATAGAATGCTCTGAGTTAGGTTCGTTGTTTAGTGTCATTTGGTATTTCAATTAAGTGACGTTCCCTTTTGTTTGGTAGTATATGGCGTGGGGCCCCGGCCAGACCTTCTGTCATATGCTTCTTAACGGATGGGGGTGTTACAACTGGGGCTTATCGTCTTCAGACAAGTGATGGAGAAGATTTTTCACATACCTGGAGCGGCGATGATTTGAAACGGTTCAATCCTTGATATGTTATGTCTTTCTCATTGTTTGCATTTTGAATATTGAATGAAAAGCCACATACTGGCACTTTTCCTTGTCTAGTGAATTTGTATTTTTATTATCCCTCACTGAACCATAGAGGCATCGCCAAGTTCTGCTTGAATCCCCATAGATTGTAGTCATTCGCGTAATACCACGAGGATCATGTGTAGCGGGGAGTTTTCGCACATGTGTAGTGGAAGCTTGACAATTCCTATGCGGTGGTCCTCAGAATTTTGGATCCCGGTCGGTATCTAACACACCTATGCATCAAGGGAGGTCTGAGTGACTGTTAGCTCTACTGTGCCTCGAAAAGGATATAGTTACCTCTTTGATGATCTGTCTAAGGAAAGCAATGTCGGTATAACCTCCGCGGCATAACCACACCTTCCCAACTGAACATCTTAGCCTGTGACCATCAAATACTCCTAGGTACTCTTGAGCGGTGCCTACAGGGGACCCACAACTGAGTTGATCTCTTTGAGAAAAGCAATGTTCACTGTATAAGCCCCCTGCCCAATTGATCAACTCGGCCTGTAACCCTAGGCAAAAGTGTAGTTGATTCGTCAAAATTTGCACAACTCTGATGACCACTTGAGGAAAGCAATGCTTGCTACCTAAGCACACCTGCCGACATGGTCATCTGAGTCTGCAGTACTTTTACTTTTTTATAGGAAATCCTTTTCCTTTTATGGTTTTTTATGACCATTTGAGGGAAGCAGTGTTTATCGGGTGCAAGCATTTGCCCCCCCCCCCCCCCCCCGGTTACTTAAAGATTCATAACTTTAAGACCGGGCGGCTTAGCCTCTTAAGCCGATCAACTTGAACGGTAATATCTCAGGTTCAGAAAAGCGCCAGCATAATATGCTAGTCGGTCAGATAAAAATATATCTGGCTTTAAAGCTAGAAAATAGGTTATTTCGGGAAGCCGCAAGGCAATATTTTTGACTTAAAACAATCAAGTCGAGGTTTACTCTCTAAAAGACAGCTATTATTCCCGATTAAAAAATGTCGTTGATGGCAATACTAATCGATCAGCTTATGACTTTTATTCGACTGGCATGCTCGATCGGTTTGTGATTAATCTGATCATAATAACTGGGAGCTGATGGTATTCGCTCAGTCTGAATTAATCTATTTATAAGCTGATGCTATGAATTAGTGGCAAGTTGGCATTATTCGCTCGGTTTGAAGCAATTTACTTATTAAAGTTCAGCCAATACAATTCGCTAGTATAATGTGAATTATTCGCTCAATCTACATTGATTTATCAATGAGAGTCGTGAACCAGCACAATTTGTTTATGTTATGAGTAATACTCGCTCGGTTTGAGTTAATTCGCTTGCGGGAAATTGGTAACAATTTATTCTCGCAGTACTGGAATCTGTTCTAAAATTCAGATTATTAGTCTTCCGGACTACAATCTGACTGCGTGACTCGATGCTTGTAGTCGAGCTCGTGAAAATAATACGCCAGAGTTCAAACTATTAATCGCTCAGACTGCAACGTGATCGCGCAACTTTATAATTACTATCTGGACTTTTGAAAACAATGACTCATTACCTCAAGATAATTATTCTCGTTAGATTTCCGCATATTTGGAATTTACGCTAACAGTGACCCGAGTTACAAAATAGCCGCGCGGCTTGATACTTCTTATATTGGACTTGCGAGAACGTTTTCTTATTTCTCTTGAGATCAAGGCGACCACTCATGCTGAATTCTTGAATAAATATTCATAATGCAAACTATTATTCGCCCAAGATACAATCTGACAGCGTGACTTGATGTTTATAATCAGAAATTGTGAAAATGTTATCTCTAGCAATTTCAGGTCATGATTCATCATTACAGAATCAAGATCTACCCTAGAATCAAAATGCTAAAACCGTCCGAGCAATATTCTAAGGTATTTGGATAAATGTCCACTCTGAATCTTTTGTATACACAAAATGAAAACAACCAGTCGCCCGAATTGGTTATTAGTCAAGCGATTTGATACTTATTATCCAGGCCGACAGAATATTGTCTCTGACAGATTCAATAATGGACTTGCGGTCTAAAAGAAAAAATGTTGAAACAAAATACATTTGTAGTGTTCAAAAACAAACAGTTGAACGGGTAACTATATTTTTCATTAAGATTCTCAAAAAATACATTTGTAGTGTTCAAACCGACCGACTAACATAATTAAGCCGTCGGATATATAAAGAAAATACACAAAAACCACTAATCACCAGATCTAAGTTTTTTACCGCAGGGGAACTTGAGTCTCCTCCTTCAATATCAACATCGCGCAAATAATCTCCATTATCTGATGAAGAACAAGTTGATCTGCTACTAGAGCCGCTCGATCCTTCTGATCCCTATGCTCAGACCGCTCGACTTCATGCTCAGCACCGCTGAACTCTGAAGCCGCATCATCTTTATTCTTGCCTTCAACCACAGGGGCCTCCTCATCACCCTTTTCAGCTTCATCATCATCTTCTTCTTCCTCTGAATCGCTTTCATCCACCTTATTCTTACCCTTGGACTTGCGGGTAATATCATCCAATTTCTTCTTCAGGGATGTATAGACATCCGAGAAGTTAATGTATTTAAAACCCGAGGCCAAACCGTCCATCTCCCTCAGACGGTTTAGGTCTCCATCGATCCCTTTGGCGACATGGGGAAAGACTTCATCCTGGAAGACCGGGTTGGTGATATCATATTTTTTCTGTCCAATAAATAAAGGTTAGACCGCACGGTTTAAAATATCTTGAAAATTCATATCAGGTGATAACTTTCCAGCTCGGCTTCCTTTAACTGCGCGTTCTCTTGCGCCAGTTCAACATATTTCTTTTCTAAATGACTATGCGCCAAAATCAACCTCCTATAAGATATCCCCATAAAATGGTTTGTCGCGAAGCTCCTTGCACTAACCTTTGCGGCTAGCTTGGAAAGCTCCTCCTCGGGGATTTCTTTGAGTTTCTTCAAATTTTTCTAGCCATATTGATCAACACCGGCGGCTACTGTATGACGGCTTATCTTCTCGCTTTCCCAGTATGGAATCGTGGTGGACACTTAAATGCATTCACCTTCAGAATGCCAATGCAAGGTCGGTTGGCATTGTAAATCTTTGGGCTTGCCACCGAAGCGAAGGAGATCGAACTCGCCAGAAGAAGCTGAGTCCTCCTATTCGGATACCTGCGGCCTTCTCCTTTTCTGCCTTTTCTCTCTTTGCGTCAGAATTAAGCCGCCCGGGCTTATAGGTTTGTTCTTCGGGACAATAACAACAACTGAAAAGAAAGAACGAAGTTATTATACAAACTGCACGAACAACGATGACTAATTGTTATATAAACCGCGTGGCCAGAAAAGTAATATATTCTCAGAAGCTTACCGCCCTCGGGTTGGAAATTTTCTAACTCTGTGAGCAAGGGATTGTAGTAGTTCACATCAAGCCGCTCGTCCTTGATGAACCAGTAGATTTCCAGCTCTATAACTTCAACATCGCACTGTTGAAAGACCTCCTCTTCCCGCACCTGCGGGTTGACCTACAGTAATCCAAGTTGGCCCTCGAATATCAGATATCTTTCAGACCAATTTGGGATCATGTTTGCCAGGTTTACTACTTTATGTCCTCTGCACCCAAAGTACAGGTGCCCTCTGAATATCTTCATCCCGGCATCTGGAATAGACAGCACGGAGAAGAACTTCCTGTTAAAATTTTTGATTGGACCGTTTAGGAGTAAGCAGGAGTTGTATCAACAAGAGTTATAGCCAAACAACCACAATGCCAAAACAGCAACACAAGAAATCTTTATTGAAATAGAACTGCTTTACAATGCGAGGCATACATGGCGAGACATGATTCATAAGAATCACGGAGATGAGAAGAACAAACACACCAAAAAATAGAAACCAGCGGTCTGCCAGAAAGAGACCGCTCGGACTGCAACAAAGGCTCAGGCCGCCCGGCTTGTTCTGCTGTACTTCCAGACCGCTTGCACAGTCAGACCGCAGAAACACCTTGAGACCGCGCGAACAGAAGCAGACAAACTGCACTGCCAGACCGCAATCCCAGACCGCACGAACTGAAGATTATTGGAACAAAGAACTGAAGATGTTGCCAGACCGCAACTCAGACCGCCTAACCGCTGAAGGTCGCCTGATCCCTGAGTCCGCTGCAAACAGCACAAGAACACAATAACCCAGTTCGCTGATAGACCGCAGACGAACTGTTTATTCAAGCCACCGGAAATCACCAAGGAAGGAGACCGCACCCTGCTGACCGCAAACCTGCGAACACAACAAAGGTTAACTCGCATCCAAGTCGCGCGAACTCAAACTTGAGACCGCAAGAAACAATCCGGGCTCTGGTTCTTACAGTTCTCGTTAGGAATGACGGGCCATGCACCCCTATTTATAAGCGGGTGGACAGATGTCGTCACCGCACAAACCGGGATACAGTCACTGTTAAAATTTTTGATTGGACCGTTTAGGAGTAAGCAGGAGTTTTATCAACAAGAGTTATAGCCAAACAACCACAATGCCAAAACAGCAACACAAGAAATCTTTATTGAAATAGAACTGCTTTACAATGCGAGGCATACATGGCGAGACATGATTCATAAGAATCACGGAGATGAGAAGAACAAACACACCAAAAAACAAAAACCAGCGGTCTGCCAGAAAGAGACCGCTCGGACTGCAACAAAGGCTCAGGACGCCCGGCTAGTTCTGCTGTACTCCCAGACCGCTTGCACAGTCAGACCGCAGAAACACCTTGAGACCGCGCGAACAAAAGCAGACAAACTGCACTGCCAGACCGCAATCCTAGACCGCACGAACTGAAGCTTATTGGAACAAAGAACTGAAGCTGTTGCCAGACCGCAACTCAGACCGCCTAACCGCTGAAGGTCGCCTGATCCCTGAGTCCGCTGCAAACAGCACAAGAACACAATAACCCAGTTCGCTGACAGACCGCAGACGAACTGTTTATTCAAGCCACCGGAAATCACCAAGGAAGGAGACCGCACCCTGCCGAAGATAGCAGCAAGCCGCGCACAAGCCGTGCGAACACAGCGATCACCCTTCCTGAGATCGCCAACACAGAGAAGCAACTGGCCGACTTGAACCAAGTCGCCAGAACAACACAACCAAGCCGCCCGGTCACAGCAGTTAGCCAGGAACAGACCGACTAGATCAAGACCGGAAACAACCCGCAACAGATCGCCAGAACCAGCGACCAAACCCAAGAAGCAAGATGGCCGATCACACCAGATCGCCAGAACCAAACCGCCAGAGCACCAGCGCAGACCGCGCGGTCTCTGCGGTCTCCAGCCTTCAGACCGGCCGGACTCCTTTCCACTCCACTTCAACAAATTTCAACACTCCCCCTTGAAGTGGGAAGTGGAAACTAGCCCGAGCAACTCCCTTAACCGAGTAAACGGTCCCTTCGCCAGCGGCTTTGTGAAGATGTCTGCGACATTGTCCGCACTCCGAACATGCTCGACCATAAGAGATCCTCCCAACACCTTTTCACGAGTGAAATGGTGCTCAATCTCTATATGTTTGGTCCTCGCGTGACAGACTGGATTGTTAACCAGCTTGAGAGCACTCTCATTGTCCCCGCGTAGCATAGTGGGACCTCGAACCTCCTGATGAACGTCCTCTACCAACCTCCTGAGCCAAATAGCTTCCTGAGCTGCTAAGGCCGAAGCCTTGTACTCCGCTTCTGTGGTAGATACAGACACCGAGTTTTGCTTCTTGCTGCACCAAGAAATAGCTGTGGGACCTATCATAAAGACAAAACCAGACGTTGATCTCCGATCATCCACGTCTCCCCCATAATCAGCATCCATGAAACCATGCAACTCCAAGCTTGACCCTCTCCTATATAGGAGACCCAAATCAGAGGTCGACTTCACATACTTCAAGATGCCTTTAGCTGCCAGAAGATGAGGTTTCCGTGGTTCCGCCATGTACCGACTCACCTTGTCAACTGCATAAGCAATATACGGCCTTGTGATCGTCAAGTAGATCAAGCTCCCAACCAGAGCTCGGAACACCAACGGATCAGATAAGACTCTCCCCTCATCCTTTCGAAGCTTATGATGTTGCTCCAAAGGTATAGAGCTGCTCTTTCCTTCCTCCATGCCAAATCAATTCACGATTCGCTCCGCATATCCTTCCTGAGAAATGAGCACTCCGCTCTCCCGCCTCTGGACCTCGAGTCCAAGAAAATGGTGAAGCTCCCCCAGATCCTTCATCTCAAATCTGATAGCAAGCTCAGCCCTGAGTCTTGCAATAGCTTCCTTCGAGTTCCCGGTGACAATCATGTCATCCACGTACAACAGAACAATCACCCGAAGCACCCCCTCCTTCTTGATGAACAAGCTTGAATCAGAGTCTGAAGCAACGAATCCGCAGAATAAGAGATATTCTGCAATCTTCCCGTACCACGCCCGAGGCGTTTGCTTCAACCCGTACAGGGCCTTCTTCAATTTACAAACATAGTCCGGATACTCCTTCAAGATGAAACCTTGCGGTTGAGTCATGAAGATATCTTTGTCAATCTCGCCGTATAAGAAAGCATTCTTCACGTCGAGTTGCCAAATCTCCCAACCACTCGAAGCCGCCAAGGCAATAACAAATCGAACCGAAGTCATCTTTGCCACTGGACTAAACGTTTCATCATAATCTTCTCCGTACTGCTGTGAGAACCCGCGAGCTACAAGGCGAGCCTTGTAACGCTCGATACTACCGTCAGCTTTCTTCTTCAGCTTGAAGACCCACTTACAAGTGACAGGAGTAGTGCCCTTGGGCTTGGGCACAAGAGACCAGGTCTCATTCTTCTCGAGAGCTGTCATCTCTTCTTGCATAGCAATGTCCCACTCCTTCACACCTCTTGTCTTTTCAAAGCTCGACGGCTCCCTTTCATCTAAGGGATCAGCAAAGAAACATGAAACGAAGTTCACCATATTTCCTCCTGTGTATCGATCTGGTGGTTGAATAGTACTCTTCGACCTCCTCAGAGGTTGCACCTGACTAACCACCTCCTCAGCCGCTTCTTCTGTGCAAGCTCCTTTTCCAGATGAACTTGGAGCATCGCTCCCCCTGCTACCAGAACCTGAAGCCCCCATCTCAGAGCTTGACACAACTGGAGCTCCTAGTGAAACAAGCAGCTCCACTTGAAGACTTCCCGCAACTTTTCCTCCTTCATCAATCCTGCTCTCTGGTAGTTCAACTCCTGAACTCCCCTTGTAGGAAGTCACTTCATCGAACACCACATCCCGAGAAACAATTGACCTCCGTGTCTCAGGATCCATGCATCTCCATCCCTTCTTCCGCTCATCATACCCAACAAAGACTAGCTTCCTTGCTTTCGCATCTAGCTTTGTTCGAAGAGCATCAGGAATATGCACATAGCAGGTTGACCCGAACACCCGAAGGTGAGCAACACTCGGCTTCTCCTTGAACATTAGTTCGTGAGGGGTCTTCATGTTGATAGGACTTAAAGGCAATCTGTTGATGACATAAGCTGCACAAGACATTCCCTCCGCCCAGAAGGACTTTGGGATATTCTTGGCATGAAGCCATCATTTGCAAGTTTCCGTCAGATGACGGATCTTCCTTTCGGCAACGCCATTCTGCTGTGGAGTATGGGCACAAATGAGCTCTCTCCGAACGCCGTGTTTCCTGCAAAAACTTGAGAACTCACCAGAAGTGAACTCCCCACCATTGTCAGTTCTCAATTTTTTCACTCGTAGGCCTAAACGACCTTCCACCAGCTCCTTGAACTCCACAAACCTTGCAAAGGCTTCTGACTTTTCTTTCAAGAAATACACCCAGACATATCTGGTGTAATCGTCAATCAACACCAACATATATCTATTGCCTCCAAGGCTTGGGGTGGCAGTTGGTCCCATCAAATCACCGTGGATGCATTCCAACGGTGCTTTGCACCTTGTTTGCGATTTGTCAAATGGAAGTCGATGAGACTTACCAAACTGACATCCTTCGCAGACATGACCGTCTCCATAGGAGGACAAGCTAGGCAAGCCATTGACAAGGCCCCTTACCGCCATAGCCTTCAATTTGTCCATGCCTACATGCCCCAAACTTTCATGCCAGATGGCAGCACCATCATTTGTCCTCATCTTATCAACATAGGTACTTGTCGATAAAATGAACAAGTCCTTCACCTGCTTGCCGACATGAATAACTTCTCCCTTTATTTCCGGTTGAGTTTTGAGAAACTTCACTTCTGTTGGGCCAAACAGAACGTGATAACCGGCATCGACCGCATTGGTCACAGAGAAGAGATTCTTCTTCATACCAGGCACGTGATAAACACTCCTTAACGTGAGTGGACCCTTATCACTGCTCAGAGAGACGACTCCTTCGTGCTCTACTGGATGAATAGAATTATCAGCCGTTATGATAGCATTGTTACCTGAGTAAGGTGCCAAAGAAGAAAACTTTGATCCATCCCCGGTGAGATGATGTCCACACCCTGAATCAACAATCCAGTCTTCTTCATAGTTGATGGAAGCTAAGGCCTTAACAGGCATTGCCGTTATATTAGACACAAAGGCTCCTCCCCATCCAACTTCACCAGACTTTGGCATCTCCTTCTCCACTGCATGTCCTGGCTGAAGATTCACCCGGCAATCTTTCTTGAAGTGCCCGGTCTTGTTGCATCAAAAGCACCTCGGTCCCTCTCCTTTCTTCTTCCCATCAGATTTAGGAGCATAGCCCCTATCTTGATGACCTGAAGTAGAGGGTCCATCATGACCCGGCTTCTTCTTTTCCCACTTCTTTTTCCTCTTCCCAGAGAACATCACATCACTCTCTCCCCCGGAGATAGAAACCCCCGCCATCTGTCTTGCTAAACTTTCTTGCGAAGCAAAAAGGTTCTCCAGTTCCAACAACGACGGCTGATTTGCCCAACCCTGAATTGAAGTTACAAAAGCAAGATACTCCTTCCGCAATCCGCGGATGATATGTCTCTTCAGCTTTGCCTCAGATATTGGCTCATCAGGGTCCAAAGCAGAAATCTCTGCCGAGAGGTTCTTCATCTTAAGGAAGAAGGTAGAAATAGAAAGATCGCCTTGAGAGGCTCTCGCCAACTCATATTCAAGAAATTGTAGCCTCGCTACATTCTTCTTATTGAACAATCCATCCAAGGATGTCCAAATCTCAGCAGCAGACTTACATCCGATAATATGATCAAACAGCTCCGGTGAGATAGCCCTTTTGAGAGTGAACTTTGCCTTAGCATTCAACCTCCTCCAAAGTCTCACCTCTGCCATATTATCTCCTGCTAGAAACACCTCTTGTGAGTCTTCTCCGCCAACTACCTCCCATAGATCCTCGCCAAGCAAGTAACTCTCCATACATGACTTCCACTTTTTAAAGTTAGCCGATGTGAGGAGTTCAATACCAAGACCTCTTGCGAATCCGCCTTCCATGGCAACCAATGTGGTTTCTTCTTCACAAAGACGATGGCAACTCTAGTTGATCACTGCTTATCCACTCCAGAAACCTACCTCTGATACCATGTTAAAATTTTTGATTGGACCGTTTAGGAGTAAGCAGGAGTTGTATCAACAAGAGTTATAGCCAAACAACCACAATGCCAAAACAGCAACACAAGAAATCTTTATTGAAATAGAACTGCTTTACAATGCGAGGCATACATGGCGAGACATGATTCATAAGAATCACGGAGATGAGAAGAACAAACACACCAAAAAACAGAAACCAGCGGTCTGCCAGAAAGAGACCGCTCGGACTGCAACAAAGGCTCAGGCCGCCCGGCTTGTTCTGCTGTACTCCCAGACCGCTTGCACAGTCAGACCGCAGAAACACCTTGAGACCGCACGAACAGAAGCAGACAAACTGCACTGCCAGACCGCAATCCCAGACCGCACGAACTGAAGCTTATTGGAACAAAGAACTGAAGATGTTGCCAGACCGCAACTCAGACCGCCTAACCGCTGAAGGTCGTCTGATCCCTGAGTCCGCTGCAAACAGCACAAGAACACAATAACCCAGTTCGCTGACAGACCGCAGACGAACTGTTTATTCAAGCCACCGGAAATCACCAAGGAAGGAGACCGCACCCTGCTGACCGCAAACCTGCGAACACAACAAAGGTTAACTCGCATCCAAGTCGCGCGAACTCAAACTTGATACCGCAAGAAACAATCTGGGCTCTGGTTCTTACAGTTCTTGTTAGGAATGACGGGCCATGCACCCCTATTTATAGGCGGGTGGACGGATGTCGTCACCGCACAAACCGGGATACAGTCACCACCCATCAGATCGCGAACGGTCTCAAAAGATAGACCGCGCGAACACAACACTTGAACAAAATTCAGTCCAAGACCGAAGATAGCAGCAAGCCGCGCACAAGCCGTGCGAACACAGCGATCACCCTTCCTGAGATCGCCAACATAGAGAAGCAACTGGCCGACTTGAACCAAGTCGCCAGAACAACACAACCAAGCCGCCCGGTCACAGCAGTTAGCCAGGAATAGACCGACTAGATCAAGACCGGAAACAACCCGCAACAGGTCGCCAGAACAAGCGACCAAACCCAAGAAGCAAGTTGGCCGATCACACCAGATCGCCAGAACCAAACCTCTAGAGCACCAGCGCAGACCGCGCGGTCTCTGCGGTCTCCAGCCTTCAGACCGGCCGGACTCCTTTCCACTCCACTTCAACAAATTTCAACAGTCACCACCCATCAGATCGCGAACGGTCTCAAAAGATAGACCGCGCGAACACAGCACTTGAACAAAATTCAGTCCAAGACGGAAGACTGCAGCAAGCCGCGCACAAGCCATACGAACACAACGATCACCCTTCCTGAGATCGCCAACACTGAGAAGCAACTGGCCGACTTGAACCAAGTTGCCAGAACAACACAACCAAGCCGCCCGGTCACAGCAGTTAGCCAGGAACAGACCGACTAGAACAAGACCGGAAACAACCCGCAACAGGTCGCCAGAACCAGCGACCAAACCCAAGAAGCAAGCTGGCCGATCACACCAGATCGCTAGAACCAAACCGCCAAAGCACCAGCGCAGACCGCGCGGTCTCAGCGGTTTCCAGCCTTCAGACCGGTCGGACTCCTTTCCACTCCACTTCAACAAATTTCAACACTCCCCCTTGAAGTGGGAAGTGGAAACTAGCCCGAGCAACTCCCTTAACCGAGTAAACGGTCCCTTCGCCAGCGGCTTTGTGAAGATGTCTGCGACATTGTCTGCACTCCGAACATGCTCGACCATAAGAGATCCTCCCAACACCTTTTCACGAATGAAATGGTGCTCAATCTCTATATGTTTAGTCCTCGCGTGACAGAATGGATTGTTAACCAGCTTGAGAGCACTCTCATTGTCCCCGCGTAGCACAGTGGGTCCTCGAACCTCCTGATGAACGTCCTCTACCAACCTCCTGAGCCAAATAACTTCCTGAGCTGCCAAGGCCGAAGCCTTGTACTCCGCTTCTGTGGTAGATACAGACACCGAGTCTTGCTTCTTGCTGCACCAAGAAATAGCTGTGGGGCCTGTCATAAAGACAAAACCAAACGTTGATCTCCGATCATCCACGTCTCCCCCATAATCAGCATCCATGAAACCATGCAACTCCAAGCTTGACCCTCTCCTATATAGGAGACCCAAATCAGAGGTCGACTTCACATACTTCAAGATGCCTTTAGCCGCCAGAAGATGAGGTTTCCGTGGTTCCGCATGTACCGACTCACCTTGCCAACTGCATAAGCAATATCCGGCCTTGTGATCGTCAAGTAGATCAAGCTCCCAACTAGAGCTCGGAACACCAATGGATCAGATAAGATCTCCCCTCATCCTTTCGAAGCTTATGATGTTGCTCCAAAGGTATAGAGCTGCTCTTTCCTTCCTCCATGCCAAAACGTTTCACGATTCGCTCCGCATATCCTTCCTGAGAAATGAGCACTCCGCTCTCCCGCCTCTGGACCTCGAGTCCAAGGAAATGGTGAAGCTCCCCCAGATCCTTCATCTCGAATCTGATAGCAAGCTCAGCCCTGAGTCTTGCAACAGCTTCCTTCAAGTTCTCGGTGACAATCATGTCATCCACGTACAACAGCACAATCACCCGAAGCACCCCCTCCTTCTTGATGAACAAGCTTGAATCAGAGTCTAAAGCAACGAATCCGCAGAATAAGAGATATTCTGCAATCTTCCCGTACCACGCCCGAGGCGCTTGCTTCAACCCGTACAGGGCCTTCTTCAATTTACAAACATAGTCTGGATACTCCTTCGAGAAGAAACCTTGCGGTTGAGTCATGAAGATATCTTTGTCAATCTCGCCGTATAAGAAGGCATTCTTCACGTCGAGTTGCCAAATCTCCCAACCACTCGAAGCCGCCAAGGCAATAACAAATCGAACCGAAGTCATCTTTGCCACTGGACTAAACGTTTCATCATAATCTTCTCCGTACTCCTGTGAGAACCCGCGAGCTACAAGACGAGCCTTGTAACGCTCGATACTACTGTCAGCTTTCTTCTTCAGCTTGAAGACCCACTTACAAGTGACAGGAGTAGTGCCCTTGGGCTTGGGCACAAGAGACCAGGTCTCATTCTTCTCGAGAGCTGTCATCTCTTCTTGCATAGCAATGTCCCACTCCTTCACACCTCTGGCCTTTTCAAAGCTCGACGGCTCCCTTTAATCTAAGGGACCAGCAAAGAAACATGAAACGAAGTTCACCATGTTTCCTCCTGTGTATCGATCTGGTGGTTGAATAGTCCTCTTCGACCTCCTAAGAGGTTGCACCTGACTAACCACCTCCTCAGCCGCTTCTTCTGTGCAAGCTCCTTTTACAGATGAACTTAGAGCATCGCTCCCCCTGCTACCAGAACCTGAAGTCCCCATCTCAGAGCTTGACACAACTGGAGCTCCTGGTGAAACAGGCAGCTCCACTTGAAGACTTCCCGCAGCTTTTCCTCCTTCATCAATCCTGCTCTCTGGTAGTTCAACTCCTGAACTCCCCTTGTAGGAAGTCACTTCATCGTACACCACATCCCGAGAAACAATTGACCTCCGTGTCTCAGGATCCATGCATCTCCATCCCTTCTTCCGCTCATCATACCCAACAAAGACTAGCTTCCTTGCTTTCGCATCTAGCTTTGTTCGAAGAGCATCAGGAATATGCACATAGCAGGTTGACCCGAACACCCGAAGGTGAGCAACACTCGGCTTCTCCTTGAACATTAGTTCGTGAGGGGTCTTCATGTTGATAGGACTTAAAGGCAATCTGTTGATGACATAAGCTACACAAGACATTCCCTCTGCCCAGAAGGACTTTGGGATATTCTTGGCATGAAGCCAGCATTTGCAAGTTTCCGTCAGATGACGGATCTTCCTTTCGGCAACGCCATTCTGCTGTGGAGTATGGGCACAAGTGAGCTCTCTCCGAACGTCGTGTTTCCTGCAAAAACTTGAGAACTCACCAGAAGTGAACTCCCCACCATTGTCAGTTCTCAATTTTTTCACCCGCAGGCCTAAACGACCTTCCACCAGCTCCTTGAACTCCACAAACCTTGCAAAGGCTTCTGACTTTTCTTTCAAGAAATACACCCAGACATATCTGGTGTAATCGTCAATCAACACCAACATATATCTATTGCCTCCAAGGCTTGGGGTGGCAATTGGTCCCATCAAATCACCGTGGATGCATTCCAACGGTGCTTTGCACCTTGTTTGCGATTTGTCAAATGGAAGTCGATGAGACTTACCAAACTGACATCCTTCGTAGACATGACCGTCTCCATAGGAGGACAAGCTAGGCAAGCCATTGACAAGGCCCCTTACCGCCATAGCCTTCAATTTGTCCATGCCTACATGCCCCAACCTTTCATGCCAGATGGCAGCACCATCATTTGTCTTCATCTTATCAACATAGGTACTTCTCGATAAAACGAACAAGTCCTTCACCCGCTTGCCGACATGAATAACTTCTCCCTTTATTTCCAGTTGAGTTTTGAGAAACTTCACTTCTGTTGGGCCAAACAGAACGTGATAACCGGCATCGACCGCATTGGTCACAGAGAAGAGATTCTTCTTCATACCAGGCACGTGATAAACACTCGTCAACGTGAGTGGACCCTTATCACTGCTCAGAGAGACGACTCCTTCGTGCTCTACTGGATGAATACAATTATCAGCCGTTATGATAGCATTGTTACCTGAGTAAGGTGCCAAAGAAGAGAACTTTGATCCATCCCCAGTGAGATGATGTCAACACCCTGAATCAACAATCCAGTCTTCTTCATAGTTGATGGAAGCCAAGGCCTTAACGGGCATCGCCGTTATATTAGACACAAAGGCTCCTCCCCATCCAATTTCACCAGACTTTGGCATCTCCTTCTCCACTGCATGTCCTGGCTGAAGATTCACCCGACAATCTTTCTTGAAGTGCCCGATCTTGTTGCATCTAAAGCACCTCGGTCCCTCTCCTTTCTTCTTCCCATCAGACTTAGGAGCATAGCCCCTATCTTGCTGACCTGAAGTAGAGGGTCCATCATGACCCGGCTTCTTCTTTTCCCACTTCTTTTTTCTCTTTCCAGAGAACATCACATCACTCTCTCCCCCGGAGATAGAAACCCCCGCCATCTGTCTTGCTAAACTTTCTTGCGAAGCAAGAAGGTTCTCCAGCTCCAACAACGACGGCTGATTTTCCCAACCCTGAACTGAAGTTACAAAAGCAAGATACTCCTTCCGCAATCCGTGGATGATATGCCTCTTCAGCTTTGCCTCAGAGATTGGCTCATCAGGGTCCAAAGCAGAAATCTCTGCCGTGAGGTTCTTCATCTTAAGGAAGAAGGTAGAAATTGAAAGATCGCCTTGAGAGGCTCTCGCCAACTCATTTTCAAGAAATTGTAGCCTCGCTACATTCTTCTTATTGAACAATCCATCCAAGGATGTCCAAATCTCAGCAGCAGACTTACATCCGATAATATGATCAAACAGCTCCGGTGAGATAGCCCTTTTGAGAGTGAACTCTACCTTAGCATTCAACCTCCTCCAAAGTCTCACCTCTGCCATATTATCTCCTGCTAGAAACACCTCTTGTGTGTCTTCTCCGCCAACTACCTCCCATAGATCCTCGCCAAGCAAGTAACTCTCCATACATGACTTCCACTTTTTAAAGTTAGTCGATGTGAGGAGTTCAATACCAAGACCTCTTGCGAATCCGCCTTCCATGGCAACCAATGTGGTCTCTTCTTCACAAAGACGATGGCAACTCTAGTTGATCACTGCTTATCCACTCCAGCAACCTAGCTCTGATACCATGTTAAAATTTTTGATTGGACCATTTAGGAGTAAGCTGGAGTTGTATCAACAAGAGTTATAGCTAAACAACCACAATGCCAAAACAGCAACACAAGAAATCTTTATTGAAATAGAACTGCTTTACAATGCGAGGCATACATGGCGAGACATGATTCATAAGAATCACGGAGATGAGAAGAACAAACACACCAAAAAATAGAAACCAGCGGTCTGCCAGAAAGAGACCGCTCGGACTGCAACAAAGGCTCAGGCCGCCCGGCTTGTTCTACTGTACTTCCAGACCGCTTGCACAGTCAGATCGCAGAAACACCTTGTGACCGCGCGAACAGAAGCAGACAAACTGCACTGCCAGACCGCAATCCCAGACCGCACGAACTGAAGCTTATTGGAACAAAGAACTGAAGCTGTTGCCAAACCGCAACTCAGACCGCCTAACCGCTGAAGGTCGCCTGATCCTTGAGTCCGCTGCAAACAGCACAAGAACACAATAACCCAGTTCGCTGACAGACCGCAGACGAACTGTTTATTCAAGCCACCGGAAATCACCAAGGAAGGAGACCGCACCCTGCTGACCGCAAACCTGCGAACACAACAAAGGTTAACTCGCATCCAAGTCGCGCGAACTCAAACTTGAGACCATAAGAAACAATCCGGGCTCTGGTTCTTACAGTTCTCGTTAGGAATGACGGGCCATGCACCCCTATTTATAGGCGGGTGGACGGATGTCATCACCGCACAAACCGGGATACAGTCACCACCCATCAGATCGCGAACGGTCTCAAAAGATAGACCGCGCAAACACAGCACTTGAACAAAATTCAGTCCAAGACGGAAGACAGCAGCAAGCCGCGCACAAGCCGTGCGAACACAACGATCACCCTTCCTGAGATCGCCAACACAGAGAAGCAACTGGCCGACTTGAACCAAGTCGCCAGAACAACACAACCAAGCCGCCCGGTCACAGCAGTTAGCCAGGAACAGACCGACTAGAACAAGACCGGAAACAACCCGCAACAGGTCGCCAGAACCAACGACCAAACCCAAGAAGCAAGCTGGCCGATCACACCAGATCGCCAGAACCAAACCGCCAAAGCACCAGCGCAGACCGCGCGGTCTCAGCGGTCTCCAGCCTTCAGATCGGCCGGACTCCTTTCCACTCCACTTCAACTAATTTCAACACTTCCTGAACATGCTAATGGAAAAGCGGACTCCCTCAGACTACAGGTAAGATATGAAGCTGTAGATCACCACTATGGAGTTCAGGGGAGTTACCTGGGAACGACTCCATAGTGGTTAAAAATCGCAATAACTTCAAGCAGCAGCGGGAACTTGAAGTCGTTGTCAAAGTGGTCAATAAGAATTGCGATTTGAGAAGAAGTGGAGGAGTTGATTCGCTCATCGCGCAAAGGAAGCCGCACGAGAAGGTGGCTTCTCTCCATATGCTTCTCAAAAAAATCATCCAACTCCGCTTGAGTCAGACAATATTCCTTATGGTCGGCCGAATGAAAAGCAGAATCCGCGTCAGTTCGGACGGCTGCAACTTTCTCAGGCCGCATGGAATTGCTCTTCGCCCGCATCTTGAATGTTGTTAAAGAAGTATCTCGAACGTCTGCTACTTATAGAGTCCATGACCTGCAATTCGACAAATATAATGATGGCTTACCAGCTTAACCGTGCGGCCAGCAACCTGAATATTCATAGTATTTTACAGCAGAAAAACCACAAGCATTCAACACAAGTCGCACGACTTGCAGAATAATTCAATGATAACACGAATATTCTAAGTACTCAAAAACAGAAATTGCAAGTTTGAAACACAAGCCGCACAGATTATAAAATGATTCAGATATATCATAAATATTGAAAATCATCACCAAGCAAGCACGCAATGTTTGGGGGTTGTCCTGAAGACCGAATAAAAAATATTACAGATATTGTTCTCAAAGAATGAATCATTCATGATTGATCAGAAGAAGGATCTTCATGATGAAGGCGCGCGACCTGATCACCAGTTTGAAGAAGTAGTGCATACATCTGACTCATGTTATGATGGAGGTGATTAATAGTACTGTGAAGCCGCAAGGCTTCTCGCTCTACCCGTGCAGCAGGAATCATGCGAGTAGGCAATGTCGCGTCTGTCTCTACAATAGTAACAACCGGATCGGTCGCCCTAACCATTGGGGGATTTAAGGTCTCCCCAGTAGCCGGGCGGCTCGATGTGCATGGCCTCTCATCATTCACATTTATAGGTCGCCGGCTCCCGCCGACTTCCCTTGTCAGATGAAGATATTTTCCTCGATAATATTTGCCATCATCTTCGAGTTTCAGATTCGCTTTCTTCTCTTTGTCAAGCCGCGCAACCAGAACGACATTGTGCTCCTACAACACTTTCTCCTTCTCCACCTGCTCTTTCCTTTCAGCCTCTAGCATAGCCCGCATGTCTTGTTACCTCGCCCGCGCGATCTCAGCCTGATCTTCAAGTTCTTTTACTTTTTCCTTCAAAGTAATAAGAAGACCCTTGAAGTCGGCCAGCTCCTCCTCACCAGTATTTATGTTCAAAGAAGAACTTGGCACGGGTGGATGCAGTGGAGGAAGGCTAGCCGTCAGGTCGCCCGACTTCATAGCTTGCTCCGGGTTATCTGCAATGAAGAAGATGCAGTTAAAACAGTCAGAAGCAAATAACCTAATATAGAATACTACAGAATTAAAACCGCTCATTTCAATGCTTTCCCTCTTACTAGCCGTCACTACAAGATTAATGCTTGGATATATAGGCCGCGTTGATTGCTCGGGGTACATTCTTCGGTGATGTTCTCTCCAAAGTCTTTCATTCTGTCTTCATTGAATAATAGAAGTTTAAATCGTAGATAGGAAAAAGCTTGATGGCTGGTTCAATATCAAGTCGTTTAGCTTTTTTCGAGGTCACATTTTAAAAAAGCTGATAGGGCGATAGCCCGCGACCTTCTTACAATTAGCAAGGGGGTCAGACGGCCGCAGTTTATCCAAGGATTGTCTCAGTTTCTCCTCCTTTACTTTCATCTCCAGCATCCCGGCCTTCTTGAAGATCTCTGAATTCGGCGCGACCTCATCAGGTCTAACCACATCCTCGCCAGGATGGTCAGTTTCGTTCATGTTTTTAGGGGTATCAAGTAGCTGGTCCTGCTTCTGCAGGGCATCCATGTCTGTTGGATCCTTAGTTTTGATTTGAGTTAGGATCCACCTTAAGTATCTAAGTTTATATCATAACTCATATTATAACTTAGATTAAATATCAATAAGAAAGAAAGCTAAAATATACATATATTTAATAAGGCAGAAAATAAGAAGAGAAATTAAATTTACATATAGTTCACTGGCGTTCGACGAACGTCGAACGACGCTCAGCATACGTCGGACGGCGCCCGACGAACAGAATATATTCTATAGCAGCGCTCGACAGATTACAACAGGGAAGCAGCGGTCGACGAAATCCAAACAGCGGTCGACGAAATCCCAGCAGCGCTCGACGAATGTCCTCTGCAGTTAATCAATGCTCAGAATACCATTTGGCGAGCTCAGCCCGATGAATGATGAGTTGAGGTCGACGAATTTCTGCAGCATTTATTTTATATATATTTGCTCGACTAAATATTATATTTCTTATTATAATATGTTGTCAGACTTTATTAAAGCAATATTTATTTATTCTATTTTTTATATTGCTATATACATTGTTGTTCTGACATTACAGCGTGCAAACATTTAATGTGTTAGCCGTTTGGCAAAAGCATTAATTAATATAGCCGTTGCAGCAAGTCAAACACGACAAGAATTCAAAACAGCTATACAACAGCAGAATATATTACAACAGATAATATATATCAGAATAGATATATATAGTTGTTATCTCTCGGCAGATATTCAGAACAGAACATTATTAATATTGTTGTACAGGAAGAAAGAATAAAAAGAAGAAGAGAAAATTAGAGGAGCAAAAAGAAGAATAGATCAGAATATATTATCTTCTTTTTGCTAACCCTTTTTCTTGCAGATCATATATCCTGAGACACCAATCACAATCACTTGCTCAGGATCATTACTGCATAAAGAAGAAAGGATTTTGTACAATCAAGAGAAGAGGCCTCCACAAACTGTCAACTATTATATCAGACAGGGGGAGCTCTTCGACATCATCATCAAGATCCAAACACAACTACCAATCAGGATCTTCATCAAGAGTCTTCTCACATAAAGAGAAGAACAATAAATCTTTTCCCTTTCTCCTTCCCATCTTGTACAGGCTTAAAAATCCCTTCAAAAGTTTACCTGTTGGTGGCAAGACACCTGATCAAAAAATCTAGTTGGTTTATAAGCACCTGGTCAAAAGCTTATAGGTGAATTGGCAACCTGATCAAACCTCCATTGGTGTGTGGACACCAGAACAAAAACACCTTGGTGTGAGGGCACCTGATCAACTCTCCTAGTGGATTCCTACCAGTGGGTAGAAGAGTAGATGTACCCGGGTTTTGGGGAACTACTATATATCTTGTGTCATCTGGATGTGCTTTGTTTTATGTTTTTATTTCTATTTTGCTGTGCTGTTTATTTATGCCGACATAGTGTTTGCTCTAATTACTCATACAACATATATATATCATTATTTTGGAAGTAAAACTTAAACAAGAGTTTTAAACAGATAATAAGAACTAAACTCTCCTTTCAATTGGTATCAAAGCAGGTTGATTTTATCAATCACCCTCATCAGAGGATATTAATTGTCCCTTTCAATTGGTATCAGAGGAAATTGATTTTTCACACACGCTAACACCTGAAATCACAAAGATCACTTAGTTCTTATTTTGTTTTGTTGTAAAAAGGTTTTTCAAAAATTTGATGGCACTGGCAGATTTCTCTTTTTCAGATCCACCTTTATGTAATTTAGATAGTTTTGATTTATGGCAAATTAGAATTAAATTATTTATGAATGACATAGATGAAGATATATATAAATCTGTTTTGACAGGAACTTCATCTTCCTCTTCTTCAACAGATGATCAAGAAAAGTTGATCAGTGCTGATTTCATAGCCATGGAGATATTGGCTAAATCAATGTCTGATGACATTCTTCAAAAAGTGGTTGATTGCACTTCAGGAAAAGGCATCTGGAACTCCCTCTCTAGGATGGTAAATGAATCCATTCCTACTTCTTCCACTAACATCTTTTTTCATGCAGAACCATCAGCTACTCTTACTGAAGAAGAAGAAAAAGAAGAACAAAAAGCCATAGCTTTTTGCATGATGGCTACATATGGTTCAGATTACAAATCAGATGCTGAATCTGATGAAGAAAAGGTAAAAGAGGTAACAACATTTCCTAATTTTACCTCTGAAAATTTCAGATCTGTTTTTAATTCACCTTGTGCAGGTTTAAAAATTTCTGAAAACAGAATCAGTGAAAAGCTATTAATAAACAAATTAATTTCTGTTAAAATTAAAGAAGATTTTTAAAATAACAGCAGAACAATTTATTTATTTAGAAAATAAGGTTGATAAGTTCAAACAGAACTTTAAAGAAAAAGAAATTATGTCTGTTCAGCAACATCAAAGAAAATTTTCAAATTTATATTTTAATGAAATAAAGGCCAATATATCTAATGATTAAGCATTTGTTTTTACCTATTTTAAAACAATTATAATTAAAACAGCAGTTTTAAGTTTCTTTGAATTTTCTATCTTAAAAACAAGTCAGATAGACTTCACTTTCTTACAGATTTTTTCCTAAAATCATGTTGAGCATTCAACTGTAGTTGCATTGATCAGAAATGATCTGGGCACTGAGTGTGAGTCTCTTCTGATTAAAGGGGATTCAATAGAAAGAATCTACCAGACTTTGTACTTATGATTTTAAAATTCTTAGAATCTGTTAACAGCTAGCAATTCATTTCATTTAAATTCCTATTTTAATCAAGATTTTTGAAATCAGAAATTGCTCATTTATAAAAGAAATTTAAAAATAATCTCTGTCCCTTAAGCAACTTAAGACTTTTTATGCTTAGGAATCCTAAACCAAATAGGGGGAGATTGTTAGAACCTAGTTAATTTAGATTAGGATCCCAACTCAAATAGGGGGAGATTGTTGGAACCTTAGTTTTGATTTGAGTTAGGATCCACCTTAAGTATCTAAGTTTATATCATAACTCATATTATAACTTAGATTAAATATCATTAAGAAAGAAAGCTAAAATATACATATATTTAATAAGGCAGAAAATAAGAAGAGAAATTAAATTTACATATAGTTCACTGGCGTTCGACGAACGTCGAACGACGCTCAGCATTCGTCGGACGGCGCCCGACGAACAGAATATATTCTATAGCAGCGCTCGACAGATTACAACAGGGAAGCAGCGGTCGACGAAATTCGAACAGCGATCGACGAAATCACAGCAGCACTCGACGAAAGTCCTCTGCAGTTAATCAATGCTCAGAATACCATTTGGCGAGCTCAGCCCGACGAATGACGAGCTGAGGTCGACGAATTTCTGCAGCATTTATTTTATATATATTTGCTCGACTAAATATTATATTTCTTATTCTAATATGCTGTCAGTCTTTATTAAAGCAATATTTATTTATTCTATTTTTTATATTGCTATATACATTGTTGTTCTGACATTACAGCGTGCAAACATTTAATGTTGTAGCCGTTTGGCAAAAGCATTAATTAATATAGCCGTTGCAGCAAGTCAAACACGGCAAGAATTCAAAACAGCTATACAACAGCAGAATATATTACAACAGATAATATATATCAGAATAGATATATATAGCTGTTATCTCTCGGCAGATATACAGAACAGAACATTATTAATATTGTTGTATAGGAAGAAAGAAGAAAAAGAAGAAGAGAAAATCAGAGGAGCAAAAAGAAGAACAGATCAGAATATATTATCTTCTTTTTGCTAACCCTTTTTTTGCAGATCATATATCCTGAGACACCAATCACGATCACTTGCTCAGGATCATTACTCCATAAAGAAGAAAGGAGTTTGTACAATCAAGAGAAGAGGCCTCCACAACTTGTCAACTATTATATCAGACAGGAGGAGCTCTTCAACATCATCATTAAGATCCAAACACAACTACCAATCAGGATCTTCATCAAGAGTCTTCTCAGCACAAAGATAAGAACAATAAATATTTTCCCTTTCTCCTTCCCGTCTTGTACAGGGTTAAAACCCCCTTCAAAAGATTACATATTGGTGGCAAGACACTTGATCAAAAAATCTAGTTGGTTTATAAGCACCTGGTCAAAAGCTTATAGGTGAATTGGGCACCTGATCAAACCTCCTTTGGTGTGTGGACACCTAAACAAAAACACCTTGGTGTGAGGGCACCTGATCAACTCTCCTAGTGGATTCCTACCAGTGGGTAGAAGAGTAGATGTACCCGGGTTTTGGGGAACTACTATATATCTTGTGTTATCTAGATGTGCTTTGTTTTATGTTTTTATTTCTGTTTTGTTGTGCTGTTTATTTATGCCTACTTAGTGTTTGCTCTAATTACTCATACAACACACCTATATATATATCATTATTTTTGAAGTAAAACTTAAATAAGAGTTTTAAACAGATAATAAGAACTAAACTCTCCTTTCAATGTCCTTTAGGATATCACTTACGGTTATACTAGCCACAGAATTGGGAGGATCAATTGGCTTATCAGAAGGAGTGATGAGGCCTTCAAAAATCTCCTTCTCGCGCGGCTTATGCTGGAGGCTAGCCGCGCCTGTTCTGCCATGAACATCTTTGTTCCGATCCCTCAACTTTTCAATCTTTCTCATTACTTTATCCGCCGTCTTTTCAGCCCTCTTTCTCTTATTGACCAAAGACGGTTCGGCCTGCTGAGACCGACTGGAGTTATCCTCTATAATCACCACCAGTGTAGGGGTAGTCTGTCCGGTCGGATTTGAGTAATTAACATCCCCATCTTCTCCGTCATTCACCTTTAGGTGAGCCACTCTGAAAGGGGAGAACACAATATTGAAAGGATCGCCGCCTACGGTTTTCGAAGGGGCAGAGCTAGAACCCGCTTTGCCGGAAGGAGCGGGTGGATTGACTGGAGGAGGGTTGGAACAACCCGCTTCATGCTCAGCAACATTTTGGTCAGCTGTGGGGGAATTTATGTTTGCAGCCTTTTGTGAGGTGGCAGTTATGAAAGTTCGGTCAGTCTTATCTGACCGACGAATCTTTTTCTTCTTGGAGCGGTCAGCCTCCTTTTCCACACAGACTAAAATCTTAGACATAAGATCGGCCATTTGGATCAGAGGACTGACGGCTCAAAAAAGTCTGACCGCTAACGGCGAATAGTGCCCTGTGGCTATGATAAAGTTATGAATGATAGAGAGCTTTCAGAGCTTTTTATAGCCACCAGAGGAAATTAAGTGCGGTCTCCGACTAGAACTCACATTTCCGAAATTTCTCCAAAATTTGAAAATGTGCGGGGATCATGTTTACCCAAAAGACCGCTATCAGTTTAATGATTCTCTTAGAAGGGGTGGATTTCCAGGTTTAGCTGCCTAGCTCTAGTCGAGGATGTTAACATGCAAACCTCCTGGTCCACCAACAACAAACCGAGCGGTCTACCAAGCCCAGACTGCCATCAAGGATTGAAGGATCAAGGCTCAAGTCTAGAAGACAAGCCCACGGTTTCAAATCACAGATCGCCCGGGTTGCCTCTATCTATTTTGAGATTCACCTCAACTCAAGCTCAGCACAGATCGAGGTTCAAGTCGCCAGGCCATGCGACTTCTCTTTTATCTTCCTTTTTTGTATCCCGTCACCTCCTGCCTGATTCTCCTGTATCCGTCCAGGAGGCTATTTTAGCCTTTCCCATTTAGGCAGACCCCCGAGCCTATAATTAGGGGGGGGGGGGGGGGCGACTTTCCCAAAGCACGCACAATCGAATCCAGGAGCTCGCTTGTAAGAGTTGCGGTCTCGACATCAGTGTTTTGTGACTTATTACCCGGCCGTCTTCTATCCCGCTTTGCCTTTAACCCGTTGTAATCTCTTTTCTTAAATCAAGGGAAAGCCCATCACAAGAGTGGCATTCGCTGTAACGGGCGAAGTCTGGTCTCGACCACTGCCAGTGGTCTAAGTGGTCTGAATTCTCTAAGTCAATTGTAACCAGTAACTCGTAGCCTCCACTTTTCCCTCACTTCATTGACGTTGATCGTGGAGGTGCGATTTCAGCATCAACATAAATATGGTGTCTATCATTTTCTGATAGGTAACACCAACATTCTTTAGCTCGAAAGGCATTACGAGATAACAAAAATATCCTTCATTCGTGATGAATGAGGTATGAGGGATGTCGGGCTTATGCATTTTTATTTGGTGATAACCGGAGAATGCATCTAAAAATCTCTTGCAAGAATACCCAACCGCGGAATCAACTAAATAATCTATCTGAGGCAAGGGGTAGCAATCTTTTGGGCAAGTTTTATTGAGTTTTGTAAAATCAACACACATTCGCCATTTACCACTAGCCCTCTTAACCATTACAACATTTGACAGCTAATCAGGGTACTGAATTTCTTGGACGAATTTGGCTTTGAGGAGTTTTTCACCTCCTCTCTGATAGGCTGAGCTAGGGTCACTGCCAC
Organism: Dactylorhiza incarnata; assembly: GCA_033032865.1. Classification (NCBI taxonomy): domain Eukaryota; kingdom Viridiplantae; phylum Streptophyta; class Magnoliopsida; order Asparagales; family Orchidaceae; genus Dactylorhiza; species Dactylorhiza incarnata. The sequence goes on along the minus strand of JAWHQI010000153.1, from coordinate 4,806,801 downwards.
TGCTCTTTTCTTTTGCTTGATTGGGATGAAGCTGGGATCAATATTAAGGTGGTGGCATGCTACATATGGATCAACTCCTACCATATCATCCACCAACCAAGCGAAGATATCCAGGCTCTTCAGGAGACAAGAGATGAGCTGATTCTTATCATCTTCAGGTAGCTCGACATTGATTGAGACCTTTTTGCTTTCATCTCCTATGCTGATCGACACAGTTTGAATTGCTTGGGCAGGTTCTAAGCGAGCTTCATATCTAGACTCTTCTTTCACGACCTCCTTCGCAACTCCAGCTGGATTAGGAACTTGGGGAGTTGAAGAGGTTTCAGCTACCTGAGGGGGAAAGGATTTGGTCACATTGACCGACTTGACGTAGCACTCCCGAACTTTCTTTGGATCACTCCTGATCTGATACTATTTGCCATTTAATGCAAACTTCACTGTTAGGTGGTAGGTGGAGACCACATCTTGATATTGGTTCAAAATCATCCTTTCGAAGATTGCGTTGTAGCTACTCGGAGCTTCAATGAATATTAACTTGACAAGCTTTGTTATCCCTTTGAGATTCAACAAGAGGGTGACATTCCCTTCTACCTCTTTCTTCTCCTCAAAGAAGCCATAGAGAGGCCCTTCAGTGGAAAGGAGAGTCTTTCCAGTCTTCAGGGCTTCAAAAGCCATCTTGAAGAGGAGGTTTACGGAACTTCCAGTATCGATCAGGATATTTTCAACGGTATAATTTTCGATGAACACGTTAATAACAACTGCATTGTTGAAAGGATTGGCGGTTGGAGGAAGATCTTCTTGTCCGAAGGTAACTGTCCCTCGGACTGGAGCGGAAGATGAGGTAGCAGTGACCTCAGATCTGAAAACTATCGTGAGACTTGCTTTCTTTGAAGATTCGAGACCTGCAACTCTATGGATGCAAAAGAGGTAACCCATCCCTCATCATTTGCATCCACGCACTCACTAAGGTATCCCACATTGCCAAGATGGCCAACGTCATTTACTTCTTCACACTCCCAATGGACCTTTGCTACCTCGTTGCTCTTTGAGGTCGAAGCCTTGGAGGGATCATCCTTCTAGACCAACTCTTTTAACTTTCCTTCTTTAAGGAGCTTCTCCACTAGTGTGCGGAGAGCTCAGCAGTTATCAGTCAGATGACCACTCTCCCTATGAAACACATAGTGCAGGGAGAGATTTCTGGTCTTTTGGTCAGATTGCAAGGGAGCAGCCTTTTAAAGAAAGGTTGCTTCTACACAATCTTACCACCTTGCTCATTGAAACGTTGAGCTCTATGAATTAATCTTGAGAGTCATTGAAGGCGGGCAGAGAAGAAGGTGAAAGAGGTGGATGGACAAAAAGAACTTGGTGAACGGGCGTCAGTTGCGGTGCTGGAGTGACTAGAGCTAGTAGCAGAGGCACATTAGACTGAATCTGCTTGTGAACTTGGTAGGGACGGTGGTGGCGGAAGTTCCATCCTCTCTGAGCTGGAGGTTGGAATTCTTGTCGTGGAGGCTTTGTTGATGGAGGGGCCAGAGGAAAGTCTGCAGAGCCTTTCTGGACGGCTTTGCTTGCGAGGTTGGAAACATAGTTGGGGTTGTTGATCTCCCCTTCTATGAATCTATTCGTAACGCTGATCAACTCTTGATAAGACCTCGACTCTCTACTAGTGACCTCAAACATGAGAGGGCCTTCCTTCAGGCCATACATCAGGGCCACCATATCAAGCGAGGGATCTACATCCCTTATCTCAAGGATCTCTCTTTGGAAATGATCAATAAAGCGAGTCATCATCTCACTTTCTCCTTGCTTGATCTTAAAGAGGGTTGCAGGGCCACTCTTCCTCTTCTTTGAGGTTGCAAACCTCAAAAGAAGTTCTTGCCTCAGGATGGTGAAGCAAGAGAAGGAATGGGGAGGTAGATTATAAAACCACTCCATTGTATGCCCATCTAAATAGGTGATCAACAACATACACCTCATCTCATCTGTGAGAGTCCTTAGAGCGACTACAGATTCAAAAGCCTAGAGGTGAAAGCTAGGATCGATCTCTCCTATGAACATAGGCATTCTTGGCTCTCTAAAGCCATTGGAGGTTGGCTCCCAATGGATTCTATCAGAAAAAGGGGAAAGCTCCTCCGCTTTAAAATCACCGGAAGGAGCGAGAGGGGCAACATCAAAAGCTGGTGGATAAACATAATCCTCTCAGAAATTCAGGGATCGAGCTGGAGATCCCTAAGTTGCTCCACTAAAGAAGGCTTTGAGAGCAACAAACTACTCCTCTTGAGACCATAGGGGAGCAACAGGCTAGGGGGTCACGCATTCAGGAGCGTGACCGCCGTCAGAGGATCAGGGGTTGCGACTTGGTTGGCTTGAGGCAACAATCTCTGGGAGAGTGCGGACAGTATTAGGTTCATATATTGGAACAATCAAGCGGTCTTCTGACTGTCTCTGGCAGCCTCCTGGCGAGTCTGAGGGGCCTCTCGACAAGCTTGCGCGAGATGGAGCTCGATGCGAAGCTCAAGGGATTCCAAGGAGTTCACGCCACCTGAAGGCTGACCGCTGGCAAACTAAATAGGAGGAATATCGTGGTCTGACATATTGCTTGTCTGCTAATTTCGCCTGAACACTTTGAATCTGAAGGTCACGTGTTCGCTCTGTTGGCATAAAAAATGTACCTCCAAAACTCACACTAAAAGAGAAGGTGGGAAGATTGCAGAGTGCAGGGTACTTGAGACAGAAAAAACCAGAGAGGAGAATTTTGAGGAAAGAGCTACTTCGATTGATCTCAAAATGGTTACAGGAGGGGGTCAAAAAACAGGCAAGGATGAGAGGTAGAAAAGTGACAGATTTTGAGACCATTTGCACAGGTCATATATTGGAGGCTCGAAGTTAAAAGTCCATTTTCTGGTACCCCTACCACTCTATTTATAGACGCATAGGCTACCCAAATGGTCAAATCCAAAAATTATGGTCTGCCCAGGTACATGAGAAGTAGGGCAGAGAATGGGGTGCAAATAACAAAAAGGGGACAAAACCTCAAACCGCATGGTCTGGTGGTCTCCCTAGAGCTTCGTCGCATGTGCCTTAGAAGAAATGCTGGAGACGAGGCAGGTGATCTGCACGGTCTCCCAAATTGGAGACCGCTGGAGCTGACCATTTTGACTAGAAAAGAGAGGTCATGTGCTTCGGGGCAAACATATTTGAGATTCAAGCTTTAAAGACATTATAAAGTTCATGCTTAAACATTTAGTACATTTACTCAAATATGTAGAAATATATGATTTCAAGCTTAAGTCCAATTCTCATGAGTGGAAGGTTTATGAAAGACAGTAGTGTGTACAATTTATGATTTGATAGAGTATACATACGTAATAATTAAGACCTATATAACATGTAATGTAATATACACATCATAATCAAAATGCAAGGTAAAATCACTTCCACTTATATCAATGCACAATATAAAACTAGTATAATTACCAAGGTGTTTCACACACACAATGCTCATTTAGACTTTTTAGGGAGCGAAGTAGTGCTTGGTGAATCACTTGTACTATTTTAACTTATATATTTTTGTGATTCGGTGTACTAAAGAGAAGTTAAATTATGTGGTGTATTAGGAATTTGTTTGCATAATAAACTTTATAATTCTCTCCAAGGTGCTCAACCTCACAATGGTTATTAAGACTTATTAGGAGGGTGAGTAGTGCTTGTTGGAGTTTTCCTTGTCATTTAATATTTGTTTTTTAATTTTGTGACCAAGGACTCTGAATTCACTTCTTTAGCAAACATACAATTTTAATTTTTAACCACACTTCTCTAAGAATAGATGCATGATAATGATGTGTTGGTAATTTATCCATGCATATCATTGGTTATATTATTACACTATACATAAATGCATAAACAAGATTAAATACAATTGTTGGAATCAAATAATGTGATCGTGTGTATCATTGTATAACATAAAATATCATTCATACTTAATGACATCCATAAGCTTTTAGACATAAGATTTATACACAGGTTATTCATTGTACATTTATGAAAATTTGCATTGCATGATAAAACATTGCAATGTTCAATAAGGATTAAAGTAAGAAATCACACATTATAGTCAATCATTACATGTTAAACTACTCATGCTAAACAATTTTAATATAGTTTCAAAATAGTTTTTTTATCATTTTTGTTTTTATATGAAATAAGCAACATATGCAATACAAAAATTTAGAAAAATATCAAGAAAGCATATTTTTGTGTTTTTGAAATTATTTTGTAATTTTCTAGTTGATTTTTGATGTTTTCAAAAATAAAGAGTTAAGCCAAAATAAAAGAATTTCCTGAAAAACACAGAAGTCTTTAAAGAGCACGTTAGTAGAATAATCTTCTATGCTAAAAAAAATAAAGAATTGAAAAAGACAGAAAAATTGATTTTTAGTACTACCACAGACGTTAGCTCCTGCGTGGCGCTAGCTGACAAAGATTTGATATTTCATTTAAAAAATATGGTTTTTGATAATTTTTCATTTCAATTTTTCTTGATTAATGTTTTCCATGATAAGGGGCACTAACTATAGCAAGGAGTTTTGAAAATTAATCAAAAAGATGTTGATTTTAATTTTTTAGCCTAGGGTCTTCAAAAGGTTCTTTTTGAATTTCTTGTATTCTCTGAATTCATGAAAGTGCAAAAAGATGAAATAGTGAAAATGATGCAAAACACAAGATAGGAGATTTAAAAATGAGCGTGTTCCAACAAATCAAATATGCTTGAAATGTATAGTTATGTAGAGTACATGCAATATAGAAAATAAGAATGCTCAAGACCAAACTACCTCAAATACACATCGATACAATAACCCTGTACAATGTGATGAATGTGCATAAGGAGCTGCACACATGCCGTAAGTTGGGATCTGAGTCCCATATGCATACATAAAAGGTAGCTAAATCTAACAGTCTTCCCCCCCAATGCCTCGCAAGCCCACTAGAACCCTCCCCGAACAAGGATAATACATGACTTATAGATTTGTACCTATAATGCGCACAATCGTATCCCCCTGCTATTGTGAGACACATAATAAGTCGAGATGATCACAAGCATACTAAACATTTAACCTCTACTTAAGACACAAACATTGTCTTTGATGTATGATGATTTTAAAATTAGAGTTATGGTGGAGATAGTTTATTGTAAAGCCATTTATAATGTTCTATGTGCAGTCTTTTGAATCGTAAATATAATCATTTTAAAAAATCATGATAGAATTCAAAATAATTATGTGACATGTCATGATTTCATGAATGAAATCTATCATAGTTAGTGAGAAGTAAATATATGTATGCTACATGGTAGTGCTAAAGAACTTGTTCAAGATCTCAACATAATGATTTCAACAAGAGTTTCAATTCAATCTATCACATAGAGTTTACATGCATATATTTAATAGATTTACACTTTACTTTTCATAGACCTATAATGAATTAACTAATATTTTTGATTTTCTTTGATAAGTACATGATTGATTCTTCAGTCTAGATACTAAATAAGATAAAGTCATCAATATATGTGAAATGAAATATTCATGCATAAATAGTGAAGCACATCACACAAGATGATAACACAAAATAAACCCAGAAAAGAAGAGACAATGATACCAATAACCATTATATAATTTATAATCCTAAGTATGATACAAATAATTGATATAGGATTATAATGATAAATACATGATAAACCAAGAACTATGACACATGATTAGAGACATTCAAGCATAGTAAATCAAGTATTCATAATCATAAGATTAATAATTCATGGTGATGTATGCGAAGTACTACATGAATATTCATATCCATCCTTTTTAATTAATTATAGTGAAAGCTTGCAATGTGAATATGTCATATATATATATATATATATATATATATATATTAAATATGAACATGTTTGTCTCAAAGAACGACCAAACAAACAACAAAAAATGCATAAAGAAACATAGAAAGAAAACAAAAAAGGTAATTTTATTATTATAATCTTGACTAGGGAGCAAAAATAGGTTTGATAAATATTATCATTTTAAGGCAAACATACCATATCATGATAAACATCTCTCCCTAGATAATCAATATTCTCATGGTACCTGAAGAAAGGTTTTGGGAACCCAAATAGATCTAAATTGTTATGGATAATGAAATTTTGGGAACCCAAATTTGGTTAGATGTGCAAGGTTTAGATTTATACTTACAACAAGATGATATATGTCCAAATTTGGAACATATGGTGCACTTGATGTAAGGTATGCTTATATAATTAAATATTCTATTAGGTGTATATTTTACAACATTTGTAACACTAGTAGAGACCTTACACAAATATGTAGAAAAACTAGATATAAAAGATTTTTTATCATTTGACAATTTTTGAACAAACAATTTCAATGAAGAGGATGAGGGAGAAATTGGCACATCAGTATTAGATTCCATATCAAGTTTTGTTTTTAAGGTTTTATTTTCTAAACAAACTAGAATTAATATTTTCAACTTTTTATTTTTATGTTTAGCTATTTCAAGCACACTAAATTAGAAAGAGAATTTGTAATGAGAAGGGAGGAATTTATTTTGCTTACAAAGCTATCTGAAGATGTCATTTGAATAGTAAGTTGTGTTGCTATCTTCCCTTCCACTTGATGTGTTGCTATCTTCCCTTCCACTTGATGTGCACTCCGTGAATCCATCAAAAGAAGAACTTTCTTGAATATATTTGCAAGTGTGCATATTCCCCTATTCTAACAATTGTTCCATACCTGTAGATGGAGAATCATAAGTTTCTTCATAAAATGTACAAATCTCATAAGCGGTGGAAAATGAATAAATAAGTTTGAAATTATTTTTATCAAAAGCACAATATAAACTATCCATGGCTTTAGCATTTAAATAACATTCATTCCTATTCAACTCACTTGGGGGGGTGGTGATGAGTCCCGATTATATACACTTTTATGGACTCACCTGGGCTTGTTTTCACGCACATGCACTTCACTTTCTGCACATTATTGCTTATATTTCACTTGAACACATTTCTTTATGAAGTGCTCATTTTGGCCCATTGTGGTGTGCAATTGCGTACTATTCTGCTGGGGGTAAGCACATGATGCTCAGCATGTCTTTATTTTGCAGTTATTATATATTTTTGTGTGCTGGTGGTATGTTCCCCAGCTTGTTGGTTTATATTGCAGGTGGGCAGATCTTCATTCTATGGGAATTGTAACCTGGAGAAATCGCACGATCATGCGATTCCTTGACGCACGATTTCAGCGACCGTGCGATTCCTACAGTACTTATAAATGGTGATCTGCCCCGGCTCGTGAGTTTTTTTCACGCACGGTCAGTTTTTATCGTGCGTGAGCAAAATTGTACGAGTTTCCCTCTTTTATCTAATAATTTATGTCATTTTACAATTTTCCAAATCGCACGGTCGTGCGTTTATCCTTCATGCACGATCTGGTCGATCGTGCGTGTTCATTTGCGGCCCAAAACATCATTCTGAATTTGGTCGTGCATTTTTACGCACGGTCGTGCGTTTGGTCGTGCAAGAACAAAATTCTGCAACTTTTCTATTTAAACTGCGATTTTTATGGTTTTGGAGGCCGATTCTGTTCCGCGATTTCTTCCGCCGTCAGGGCAGAAAGCTCCGTTTTTCTCTCCTTCTTCCTCCACCCTTTGGCCAAGGACACCTCCATCATCCAAGTGCTTCAAGGAGAGGAGGCTACACTCATCTTCATCACTAAGCTAGGAGTTCTTCGCAGCAGACATGGACGGATTGTAGTTTACCGGAGAAGACAGGTCCATTGGGAGGAAGTGACAACCCTCCTCTACCCCGGACGATAGCTGGGACCGAGCTAGGATGAGGATTGACAACCCGACGATTCCTACCGAGAATCTACAGCAAGCCTTCGGATTCAGTCGTATCTCTTGCATTTTTCTCTTCTTAGGTTATTGTTGCTTGCAGTGTAATCTTCTATTTTATGATGATGTTTGTACTTTGCACTTGCTTTAATTTGTATTTCATTGTTAAGCAATGATATCATTTGTGTATGAGTGCTTGAGGTGAGCTCTTGTGGTGATTATGGTGTGAGCGATTTGGGTTTGCTACACTAGCAATTGCTAGGTGTGAGCTTTGTGACGAGGTGCTTGCGACCCTCATTCCGCCGGTGTGATTCACTCCATCTGCAAGCCTTCTCTTCCATCCGCCTAGTGAAGCGTGGTATAGCGGCCCGTGTAATTCATTCGCCTAACGAAGCAGCGCGCTCAAGGCCTGCACAGTTCGATTCTGTTTGCCTACTCGTCCATCCGCCCTTTCGAAGCAGCGCACTCAAGGCCTGTCTAGTCTCCATCCCTCCAAGTGAAGCATTGCATAGCCGCAATGCATAGGAGTAGTTTAGTTATTTTCTTTTATTTCCACAACCAAAACCCCCCGTTTCCGCAACCCATCTGACTTAAGGACTTCAATCTCAAGTTCGTCCTCAATAGTAAACTCCACCTTACTGTGTTCCTTCGAGATCGATACTTGGGGATTCACTCCCACATTTTATATTACTTGAATGATCGGTACACTGCCGTTTCGTTTCGCAGTCTTGCTACCGCCTATAGCGATGTGCTTTGATTTGCGCATCAAGTTTTTGGCGCCGTTGCTGGGGAACACAGACGTGTGAGTTTTCTAGAGAGGGAGAATCTGAGAGAGAAGCCCTTCCATTTGTTTATCGCGTCCTTTTTGTTTTATTTCTTCTTATTTTGTTTTACTGTTTATATTAGGTTGCTCTAGTAAATTTTTGTTAGGTGTAGTATTTTGCACATTAGTGTTTTTGTTTTGAATCATTTTATCTTCACACTATGTGGGCCTCATTTAATATTCGTTGCCGCTTTTGTGGAGATATATCTCATGCTAGTGATAGATGTCCAAAGGGAGATAGTAACCCTAGCACTCAACGCCCAGTACATGGAGCATCGAATTCGTCTAGTACTTCATATGATGTGCGTAAATCCTACGGCTACTCGTCCGCTCCGCCCTTTTCGCATTCATCTCTGGTTCAATTAGAGTCGGAGAAAAATGCAAAACAGTGCTTGTTTTGTCGGAGCATGAATCATGCCTTGAAGGATTGTGCTGCATTCCTTCGCCAAATGGACGAGGATGACGAGCTGGATATCCGGATCGTTCCGACTCCTACTTCTGGGAGCACATCTTCAACATCTGGTTATGTGCCCATTTCATCTTCAAGCTTTGAAGGGTATGATGTGGACACAGTCACCAGATGTGTGGCTGATCTAGGCTCTGACTTAGCTGAGCCCACCTCCCCTGTACATGTATCACCATGCATAGATTCAATTCTTTGTGAGGAATCGGTGCTCGACTTTTATCCGAGCATTATTCTTCCCCCTATTGTGCATATTACTATACTCGTCTCTGACGACATTGTTGAGAATGTGTCACAGGATGAGGCTGGCGATATATGTGTATACCTACTCCTATGGAGGAGGACAACCTTCTAGGTGAAGAGGAGCTTTCCTTAGCACCGGTGGAGGAAGTCCAAATCTTGGGCATGGCTACGGTTGATCCCGCCGAACCATGTAGCATTGATGACAATGCAAACATTATTTTACTTCCCCAACCTCTTGGGAGTGAGACTGGGACCACTCCCCCGATTGATGTTCATTTAAGTTTTTCTTCTTTTTTATTTCCTAACCCCCCTTCTTCATCTGAGCCTGTGCAGGTTGAGTCTTCACAGGTACTTCAGGAGGACTTGGAGCATTCTGCTGAAGTCAATGATGAGTGCATCCTCTCATGTGAGGAGGTTGATTCCCCCTCCATAGAGGAAGCCTCATTCATTGCCTTCTCCTTCTGCCGCCTCCCGGAAGACGACACCTTGCTGGGCAAGTATTTATTTTGTGGCGTGATGAGTGAGGACTAGCCTTCCTCGACTTCTTACTTCCTATTTCCTCTACCTGTGTTAAGCAGGTATTATTATTTAGGTAGGGGAGTATCTGTTCTATCGCCATATCGGTACTCGCTATCGACACGCATATTAGAACAGTTACCTGTTCATTTCCTTTTTCATACGCCCATTAGCTAGAACTGTTTTGTTTTTAAATAAGTCGTGCTGGGAGGACAATAACCCCAGTAGTTATCTTACTTTTCTTGCAATTTTTATTTAATCTAGTTTAGTTTAGTTAGTGTTTTTCATTTTATTTTGTATATTTTCTTTTGTTTTTGGCGGAGCTCACCCCGGCAGGTTCATTTTCTGGATGGGATGCAACAGCTTTTTCTTGGTTTACACGCCAATCTTCTAGTATGATCATTTCTGAACATGGGTAACTTTTCTTCACCCTAGTCTTTTATTTAATTTTCATGGTTACATCATTTGCTTTTATTGCTTGGATTAAGTCTGGGGGAGAGCCGTTATGTGTTACTCACTACACGTGCACATGACACTGCATACTAGAAGTACATTTTAATTCAGTTTTATAATTATTGCTTCATATGCACCGCACACCACTACACCCACTTTAGCGTGCACTCGCTTGTTTGTATGCTCCTGTATATTCAATTCTTGGTTGTGATGTAGAAATTGCTGTATTAGCCTACAAATTGCAAGATGGAGTGGCATGTTGACTCTTTTAGTGCTCTAGTTGAGTACTCGTGTCTTGCATAGGGATTTGAGTAGAATTAGTTTTTATTTATGCTTCTAATTTAGAATTAGTAGATTTGCGTAGATTTTAATTTATTTTACTCAAAATGGTGAATGTGGTTGAATCTAGTGGTAGCGTGGTATTGTGTGTAAGCGAGCACGAGGTTCGTGTTGCTCGAGTCGGGAAGAAGGATTACCTTTCTCAGGGGCTAAGAACTTGCCCCAAGCGACTCTCGAAGCATGGGTGCGAATGATTTGCAAGTTGAGCATGACGTAGGCCATCTATTTGACAAGTTTGAGCTTTGTTCTACCATTCCTATGTGCTAACCGTTGCTAGCCTATTTTGTGCCTACCCGACCTTTTGGTTCAGCTCCACCATACTTCACCAAGGCCTAAAAGCTAATCCCATTATCGCAACCAAAAATAAGCCAAATGCATTAATGAATTGTAATTTGCCAATGCGGTGCGGCGATGAGAAATTTTAGTGTTGATGTGGTTTTCTTAAAAATTTCTATATGCTGAGTTTTTTTTGCGAATTTTGGGATATAAAAATAAAGAAGGAAAAGAAAAAGAAAAAAAAGCTAAGAGAGAAAAAAATATCCCTAGCGTTTTAATTGAAACATCTATCTCTATCGATTGGAGTAGGCCGTGTGCACACCCGGTTTCAAAGTCAAGTCTGGGGGTGTGTTACATGTGTATTATTGGGGCTGCTATGATTTAGTACTTTTGTGTGCTCTTTTGGGTTGCGATTAGCCATCATGTTTATCTTTGCATTCCAAACCGTAACCTAAGCCTCGTGTATACCTAAAGTCCTATCGATTCATCTTGTGAGTTCACTAGCGTCGTGGAGAGAGTGTGACAGGACGAGCTTATGGCTCTCGACGTTGATGGATTTCAACGGAGTTAATTCTGAGTTCCGGTCTTGGGTAACACTCCCCTTCACGATTTGCTTACTTTCGTACTACGCGTGACCACAAGATTCACCAATATTCAATTTTTGAGTAAAAAAATAAATTTCTTTTTACGCATTTACACTTTTATAAATTAGCTAGCATATGTAGAAACTTCTTCTAATGAACTTCTATGTACACAAGTATGCAACTTCGCATTCTATTCCATGTTTACAATTTTTTGGCTAGCTATGTTTTTCCTACTCCGCCGGATTTGTTTTCTCGGGATGCGCAAACAGGTACGTCTGGGGGTGTGATGAGTCCAAATTAGATACACTTTTATGGACTCATCTGGTCTTGTTTTCACGCACATGCACTTCACTTTCTGCACATTATTGCTTATATTTCGCTTGAACACATTTCTTCATGAAGTGCTCATTTTGGCCCATTGTGGTGTGCAATTGCGCACTATTCTGCTGGGGGTAAGCACATGATGCTCCCTATGTCTTTATTTTGTTGTTATTATATATTTCTGTGTGCTGGTGGTATGTTCCCCAGCTTGTTGGTTTATATTGTAGGTGGGCAGATCTTCTTTCTATGGGAATTGTAACCTGGAGAAATCGCACGATTGTGCGATTCCTTGACGCACGATTTCAGCGACCGTGCGATTCCTACAGTACTTATAAATGGTGATCTGCCCCGGCTCGTGCGTTTTGTTTGCGCACGGTCAGTTTTTATCGTGCGTGAGCAAAATCACACGAGTTTCCCTCTTTTATCTAATAATTTGTCATTTTACAATTTTCCAGATCGCACGGTCGTGCGTTTATCCTTCACGCACGATCTGGTCGATCGTGCGTGTTCATTTGCGGCCCAAAATAGCATTCTGAATTTGGTCGTGCATTTTTACGCACGGTCGTGCGTTTGGTCGTGCATGAACAAAATTCTGCAACTTTTCTATTTAAACTGCGATTTTTTAGGTTTTGGAGGCCGATTCTATTCCGCGATTTCTTCCGCCGTCAGGGCGGAAAGCTCCATTTTTCTCTCCTTTTTCCTCCACCTTTTGCCTAAGGCCACCTCCATCATCCAAGTGCTTCAAGGAGAGGAGGCTACACTCATCTTCATCACTAAGCTAGGAGTTCTTCGTAGCAGACATGGCCGGATTGTAGTTTACCGGAGAAGACGGGCCCATTGGGAGGAAGTGACAGCCCTCCTCTACCCCGGACGATTGCTGGGACCGAGCTAGGACGTGGATTGACAACCCGACGATTCCTACTGAGAATCTACAGCAAGCCTCCGGATTCGGTCGTATCTCTTGCATTTTTCTTTTCTTAGGTTATTGTTGCTTGTAGTGTAATCTTCTATTTTATGATGATGTTTGTACTATACACTTGCTTTAATTTGTATTTCATTGTTAAGCAATGATATCATTTGTGTATGAGTGCTTGAGGTGAGCTCTTGTGGTGATTATGGTGTGAGCGATTTGGGTTTGCTACACTAGCAATTGCTAGGTGTGAGCTTTGTGACGAGGTGCTTGTGACCCTCATTCCGCCGGTGCGATTCACTCCATCCGCAAGCCTTCTCTTCCATCCGCCTAGTGAAGCGTGGCATAGCGGCTCGTGTAATCCATTCGCCTAACGAAGCAGCGCGCTCAAGGCCTGCACAGTTCGATTTTGTTTGCCTACTCATCCATCCGCCCTTTCGAAGCAGCGCGCTCAAGGCCTGCCTAGTCTCCGTCCCGCCAAGCGAAGCATTGCATAGCGGCATTGCATAGGAGTAGTTTAGTTATTTTCTTTTATTTCCACAACCAAAACCCCCCGTTTCCGCAACCCATCCGACTTAAGGACTTCAATCTCAAGTCCTTCCTCAATAGTAAACTCCACCTTACTGTGTTCCTTCGAGATCGATACTTGGGGATTCACTCCCACATTTTATATTACTTGAACGATCGGTACACTGCCATTTCGTGTCGCAGTCTTGCTACCGCCTATAGCGGTGTGCTAAGATTTGTGTATCAGGGTGTTATAGTTATATTCCATACTTCAATATCTAAAGAATAAAGAAATTATTTCATTAAGTTTTTCCACTCATTAAAATTTGTATTGATAAAACAGGTGGTGCAAATGAATTTATATTATTTGAAAGTTCATCCCCTCTAGTTGATGTGATATCGTGATGTGACATTATTTCTGGTGGTGAAATGGTTTTGGAATAACCTAGCTTTGATACCACTTGTTTGATCTACATACGCCCTTAGAGGGCAGGGGAGGGGGTGAATAAGGGATTGGGATCCTCTCTATTTGGGATTCAAAATGGAGGTCCATTTCATAATGTGGATGCATTCTCACATGATCTAATGGTGTATAATTTTCTGTTTAAAAGAAAAATAAAATATGATGGAATTAGTGAACCCATCGGATCAGCCAGAAATAGATCTGGGCTGTGAAATGGATAGTATCCATTTCACTTAAAATGGAGAGGATCCTGATTCAAGTTTCGTGTGGTTAGTATTCGAGAAGAAGAGGACGTGGATAATTGAGCGGGTTCGAACGGGCAACAACTATGAAATAAAGAGGAAACGGGAAAACTACAAGATTACTAATCCGTACATCGCACCTCGGGGTCTCACAGCGTCGCACCACAATGTGATTGTCAGTTTTGAAATCTCTCAAAAAATCAACAACCAACAAAGTAAAAGCCTCCGCCATTATTTATAAATAGAGGGTCGGTTGGGTACCCACCATGAACGGCTATGATCGGCTGTTACGCCCGATATTCTAATAGTGCTAAATAATGTCCAAAAAATTAAAATAATATATTTATAAATAGTAAAACAATGCTCTGGATGAGATCGCAGTCTCATATGAAGAACATACAAATTTAATATGCGACCTCATAAATTCATATTTACTATCATTTTTACGATGAAGAACATACAAATTTGGCATATAACATAAAGCATATAATCATGTAAAATATGAGTTTGTCAGTCTTCTTAAACATATTCCATATTTAACAATCTTTCCATGACACCTTCTCAACTTTAGATCTGGCTCTGATATCACTTATCACGGGGATAAAGACTCCTTGGACCGCATGTGCATCCTTAGGATCCTCTCTCCTAAATTTGTGTTACGGGCTTCCCTATAGCATGTAAATATTTCATCAAAAGATGGCCAGAGGTAGTGAGAATGCCAAAGATACAAGGGAGTCGAGCTTAACCTAAGTGAGAGGAGGAAGAGAGGAGCCTTGATTAAATCTAATACTTACTTAAGAAGTGTTAAAAGAGGAGAAGAGAGATCTCAGAGATTGAAAGAAGAATTATTTATGCTTATTTCCTTCATGACCTTAGGGTTTTTTAAATAGAATTATAGAGGGGCATAATTTTAAATAAGTTTAAATGCTTGGACATAAAATGAACCTCTGCTAGACTCGATACACATATAACACAATGAATATAGTCGCGACATGTGCAACATCATAAAATAAGGATTCATCAAGCGCATACAACATAATTTAAGGTCGCAAAATGCACAAACAACATAAAATAAGGGCATGATATGTGCCAACATAACACTAAATCATAGGCGGACCCAAGGCTAGACATACCAGGGCACGTGCCTGGGTGTGTTTTTTCATGAATCCCACATGGTACTTGACGCACTAACATTTTCCATCTTGTTTTCCCCCTTTCGTCGTGCATAATTGCAGAACAATAGAAAGCCATTGGGATTGAGGAAGAGGTGAGGCCTGAGCAGAGTAGTCTTCTTCTTCTTCCATTCTTTGTTTCTTACTTCAGTTATTCGATTCTTCCTTCCTTCGGCCAGAGAAGAGCAGAGCGATGGAGTAACAGACCACAAGACCAGGTGAGAGGCGACATCACGCAATTTTTCATCCTTCCTTCGGATTCGAGGAGATGAGGACGATGAGAAGGCTTCTAGAGTTCAGATTCCAGTCAATATTTTCCTTCCTTCGTTTGGCAAGCACCGCAGTAAGGCATTATTCTAGTCGATTCCTGATTTCTCACTTTTCAGTATTGATTTTCCCAATATTCCCCATACATTCTTCCTGATTTGAGATTTGCAATAGTGATTTTTTGATTGGTTCTAAATTTATATAACTGAAGACTGAAGTTTCTTCTCACGCAACCAACATTTGTGTGCACTTTTCATATTTTTCACAAATTGGAACCAAACATCAATAATATCTGATTCGTTTTGTTAAGTGATTATGCGATATGAGAATACTATTGATTCATTTTGTTAATAGATTATTGAATATTGTTGATTCATTTTGCTTAGAATTTATTATATTTTTTCCTTGCATTTTGCTTGATTGTATTTTATGCCTTTATTTCTTGATCTGTTTTTTTTCTTGAAATTTTGGTGGTTGGAGATGTATGATAAACAATGATATAATTGTCGTAGAAATATATAGTTAAAAATTAATAGCTCTTTTATAGATGGTTTGGAAATATGCACCAAAATAATGACATTAAACCAATTCCATTTTGGAGTCATCTCTAACTCTCTTTTAATAGATAGTTTGATTGTTTTAGGGGCATTCAATATTCTTACTTAACTTATAATCATTGAAGCCTTCAAATGGTTTTCTGATGTATACATAGATCAAGTTCACTAACTGTTTATCACTTTTAAATTTCATGTTTATTATTTAAGAATATGTATTTGCTTACTTGTATACAAATCAAGATCTTTAATATGGAATGTTTTGCTATTACATTGATGTAACTTGTAAGGGAAAACACAATTGTGAAATGTTTTTAACAAGTATTTTATATTTAAATTTATTATGCTCAGGCTAGGAAAAAATCCTAGTTCCGCCACTGAGTCACTAATAAAGATACATAAATTGTCATAAAATGGGTGACTAGCTTTTACCCATAACACATCATCCTTCTTTTTCTTCGAGCTAGCCCTCAAGCTTAAAGCCATGGTATGAAGTCTAGACCCGAAGGAGTGATAGATCTTCTAGTTCCTTAATCTCCTGCCGGAATAATGACATGCATTATTGTTCTATAAAAAGATGTCTTCTCAGTGATAGCAATAGTATGACGAATAATCATCAGGCAGAAGCCATGTTTTTCATAATGGGGGATCATGGTGACTGCTCAGAGTACTTCCAATCTTTGTGTGTGCTAGAGGCTAGCTGATGCCAATAATGATGGTCTCGATGCATACTAGTAATGACAATTAGGAATCCAATTGAATCTGAATGGCATATGACAAATGATGACAGTGACATGGCAGTTGGGATGATAGAAATCTCAATGAACTGTACTGGGTCGCGCATGATCTCTGATCGTGTAAATAGTGATTGGATACTTCATTGTGCAACTATAAGTGTTGGATCTGTAGGCGCCCTTAGATGGGGGGGGGGGTGAATACGAGCTTTTCAATTTTTTGAATAAAAAGTATAAAATGAGTTTTGTCACTACCGCCGATGGTAAGTAGTTAACGTCTTACGCTAGCACTCCAGAAATTTAGAACTTCTCAAAAAATGTGCAAAGGTGATTTTTCTTAAAAACTCTTGAACGAAATAAAATTTAAGAAAAAAAAGATAGAAGATGAAAATTGATTTTATTTCAATAGAGAATTACAAGAATATTAATTTCAATAGCGCTTGAAATTGAGGCAATATAATAAAAACACTTTTTGATTCTTCACTGATCCTTCTCCCAAGGACCATTTGGCTATAGCTTATCTTCCCCATGATATGGCCTCTAGCCTTCCCCCTAGATCTACATCTTGCCCTAGTTACCACACACACCGCGGCGAATTCCCCTTAAGCCTCGCAGGGCCTAGTCGTCAACCCTTGCGATGAATTCACTACCAATTCAAAAGTAAAGAGAAGAAATACAAAGTAAAAACACCCCTTAATTAGAAGAGCTCTGAAGGAGATGAAGGATCGACTTGAACATCATCGGAGTTGAAGCGTGCATCCTTCTTCAAGTATGACCGTGTTCAAATCTCCTTCTCACTCTTGTTCTTTAATGATGAAGTTTGGAATGCTCTAGAACTCAGGGATGAAGGCTCTCACAAAAGGTTGGAGTTGTGGCTTGAATTGTGGTACAATGAAAGAGAGAGATCCATCCTTTTATAGGCTACAGAAATTACCGCCTGCGGTTGTACTAGCGCGCCGCGCAAGCATTGTGCCTACTATTGTGCTGCAACGTGTCTGCCTTCATGGAGATCGTGCTAAACACAACATATCATGGACCTACCATTCTGCGGTAAGTTCTAAGACGCTGCGTTTGCTTCCGTCATTTTATCATCGAGAAACTATCTTCCGTCAGTCTTCAATAGTCATCCTTCCTACCGCCAGCGGTAGGAGTTACCGCTCTGTGGTAGCTCTAAATTCAGAGTTCCATGATCATTTTGCATCGCTCTTTTTAGGAGTATAGTTCCTATAAACTATAAACACATGATAAATAAGATCAAATATATTATGGAATTTGTTATTCTCAAACCAAGAGATGTGGAACTCAAGTTCCAACAATCTCCCCCATTTGATAATAACAAATCTTCCAGTAAGAAATAGACTATAACTAGAGTAGTGTTTATAGTATATGATAAGCATGATAAATATGGAAACTCTCCTTATATGGATGATCCTCATACATAGATGCATTCTATGGTTTACTCCCCCTAAATAATAGATTTCTTCAATTTATTCTCCCCCTTTTGGTATTATCGAAAGGAGGTCGGGGTAGAGTGGTATCAATATGTACTATTGTGCACTATGTAGAGATGAAGATAATATCAATTTTTAGAAATAGTAAATATAGCGGAATCAATCTTGAATATCTTTAAAAAATTTTAAGTACAAAATATAATAAGTTTTAAGTCAAATAAGTAGATGTTTTAAGAGGCAAGTTCATTGAAATTGGTAAATATAAAATTAGCAAGCAACATTTCAAATATCAAGAAAATATATGCTTTACAATGTAAATTAATTTATGTTTCAAGTAAACATAAACATCATAAAGATCATGTTTTGCTATCTAATGCTTTTACTCAAGATTGTAGAGAATAGTGTAGGTAAGATTTAGGGTCCAATTCTCATGAGTGGAAGTGTTATAAAAGATAATGATGTGTTCAAAATGGTATTTTGATAATGTATACAAGTGTATCAATCAAACGCCATGAAAGTATGTAATGTAAGAACAATCTTTAAATAAAATAAATAATTTTACTTCCACAAATTTCAATGCACAATTTTTAAAAAAATAAGGAGAAGTGGGGAAATTTTTGTTTGCACAAGACACTTTACAATTCTTGCCAAGGTGCTCAGCCTCACAATGCTCATTAAGACTTATCAGGAGGGTGAGTAGTGCTTGGTGGAGTTTTCCTTGTCATATATTTTTATTTGATTTTAATTTTTTTAAATTTTGTGACCAACGACTCCAAATTCACATGTTTTTGCAAACATAGAAATTTTATTTTATATGCCACTTTTCTCTAATCACAAGTCCATGAAAACAAAGAATTTCAAGAAAGAATTCAATGTTGTGTAGGTAATCTATTTATGTAATTCAATATGATAAGTTCTTATACACACAATCATGCAAAAATTGGATTAAAAAGACATGTAGATTATCAAAAAGGTGTTAGTGAGATAATCATTATCAAATATAAAACTTTACTCATACTTAGAGGCATGCGAAAATAGTTCTACACATGTATTCTACAATTAAATTAATTGCACATTTTAAGATAATACTCAAGGCATGACATATTCAAGAACAATGTTATAACAAAACTTGAAATTAAAATTAAATATTGTAAATCATCTTCAAGTAATAAATATAATCATCCTTGATTTTAAGCTATGAAGCATTAAATAGTTTTTTTGTTTTAAATTCTTAGAAACAAAACAGAAACAAATAAACAAATGTAATAAAAGAAAAAGCATATTTTTGTAATTTTGGAAATGTTTTGAAGTTTTATCTTTGATTTCGATTTGTAAGGACTATCAAAACTAAAAAACATGAAACTTTCTGAAACCATTGAAATTACAGTATAATAAATTTTCAGAAAGGTAAAAATCAGAGAGGGATCAGATATATTAAGAATCAGGCTAACGCTAGCGGTAATAACTACGCCTAACGATAGTAACAGTACTTTGATTTTCATGTACAACTCATATTTTTTGAGATTTTTTGCTTGAATATAATTTGTCATTATGTGGCCTATAGGATACATCAAGAAAAAAAATAAGAGTGAAATTTTGGATTATACATTTTAAGCCAGAATATCTAACACTCCTAATTCTAATCTAAGCATATTGAATCTAGCATCTGGGAGATGTTTGGTAAAGATATCTGCAAGTTGATATTCAGTTTCGATAAAATTAATTCTTACATGTTCCTTTTTAATACGATCCCTAATGAAATGATATCGGACATCTATATGTTTAGATCTAGAGTGATGTACATGATTTTTTGTAAGATCAATAGCCCCCTTGTTGTCACATTTTAATTCAATGTTATTTAGATGAGCTCCAAAGTCATCTAAAGTTTGAGTCATCCATAAAGCTTGTGCACAACAACTACCTAGTGCGATATATTCGGTCTTGGGGGTGGAGAGACAACCGAATTCTATTTCCTACTCGACCAAGATACAAGTGAAGGGCCTATAAAATGACACGTACCACTAGTGCTCTTATGATCTAATGAGCATCCAGCATAGTCCGAATCATAAAAACCATGTAAAATAATGGAAGCATTATGAGGATACCATAAGCCTAATCCAGATGTTCAGAGTGGATATCTAAGAATGCGTTTAACCGGTTTTAAATGTGATTCTTTGGGGTTAACTTGAAATCTAGCACATAAACAAACGACAAACATGATATCGGGTCTAGATGTACTCAAATATAATAATGATCCAATCATTCCTTTATATAATGTTTGATCAATAGAAATACCGGCTTCATGTTTTCCTAACTATAGTGATTCACTCATTGAAGTATTGGCTTGCTTTAGGTTTTCAAATCCAAATCTTTTGAGAATATCATGAACATATTTAGATTGACAAATAAAAATACCATCATGTCTTTGTGTGATTTGAAATCTTAGAAAATATGTGAGTTCTCCTACCAAGATCTTTTCAAATTTATTTTCATCACTAAAACTACTTCATAACACAACTCTTCATTGGTGGCTCCAAAGATAATATCATCTACATAAATTTGCATGCAATATAATCAAATAATTATTAACATGCCTACTGAAGAGTGTGTTATCCGCACTTCCCATTTTATAACTATGCTTTACTAACAATAATGTTAATCTATCATACTAAGCATGCGGCGCCTGTTTCAAACCATAAAGCGGTTTTTCTAATTTTTCAATAATAAAACCGGGGGTTGTTCAACATATACTTCTTCTTTTATAATTCCGTTTAAAATGCACTTTTAACATCCATTTGAAATAATTTAAATCTTTTAAAACTCAAAAAATCAAGAAAAAATTCTAATTGATTCTATGAAAGCAACGGGTTCAAAAGTTTCATCAAAATCTACCCCTTCTGTTGATGCAAGAATTGCCTTCTCCGCGACTCGTGCTTTGAAAACGAGAATGGGACTGTGGATTGCCAGCTACTCGGTCTTTGGCTGTGAAAAAATGTTCTTGCAGAAGAAAAGGGGGTTAATGACTAAAAAGAGGTTTGGAACAGACCGCAATTAGGCAAGATAAAGCGAGCTGAAGATTGAGACCGCTTTGCTCTAGCGATCACCCTCTTCTTCTTCTTTTTTCCCACCTCCAAAAGTGCTTTTTTAGGGAGCCATACCCCCCTATTTATAGACGTGGGGGCTGCCCAGACGGGTAGCTTTTGAAAATACGGGCTGCCCGGATTTTAAGAGAAGTTAGCCAGAGGTGAGAGGGTTACCTGTTATGCGAAGGAGTGAAATCATACTGTGCGAGCTTTAGGATTGATTGTCGAACCAGGATGACGAGTTTCAAAAGTTGATATTGTTAGCCAGACCGCGCGATCTCAATTAAGTCGGTCTTATATGTTAGACCGTGCGGTCTCCTTGAGATAATTTGATACAGCGATTTTCGGGGTAAACTTAATCCCCGCACATTTTCAAGTTCCGAGGTGCTTCGAAAATGTTAACATCAGGCCGCGGAGATCGCAAAAGTTTGGAATATTTTAATCTTTTTCTTCAGGCTATAAATAGACCCAGGGGTTTCTTGGTTTTTTTGCCAATAGCGAATCCCGGAGGTGGAAATCTTTCGGGCGGTCTGGAATTTGGCCTTATCTCAATCTCGATTGACCATGGGTTTGTTAAAAAGTGTGATAGCTGAGAAAGGAGTCATTCCATCGGTGTCTTCAAGAAAACTTCCCTTCAAAAAGGGAAAGATGACCGCTTCACCTTTAAAAGATTCTTCTGAAATAATGCTGAATAAACCTTCTGCTTCGGCGACATCAAATTTTTTGGATCTTAAAGATTCATCTTCAGGAGTTAAAGAGACTAATCGGACAGAAAACTTGCCCTCTGCTGGAATGTCTTCCAAAGATATCTCAGCCAGTATCATGGAGCTGGTATCTTTAGCTAAAAAGATGAGACAAAAAATCATAGATCGGGGGGTTGAGATAAAAAAGGACAAGTTGAAGCTTCTTGCCAAGACCCTTGCGGTCAAATCCGCCGATGCTTATTCTACTGGACCGCTTGAGATCGCTCCTCTACAGGTAGCTGTGGTCTCAAGGCTTTTTTCTAACATATTTTGTTAACATTTTTTTTACCTTTTGTAGTCGCTCGACCCTTTTGAGAACGAACGGTCTCGAGCTTTACAAGATCCTGGAAGCTATACTCCAGATATTCTTGCTATTGTCAAGACTGAGGAACAATTAGGACAGGCTATTCTAGAGAAATAGCGGATGGAGTTGATATCAAAACAACATAGGGCCTCCTGATGAGTCCTGATCATATACACTTTTATGGACTCATCTGGGCCGTTTAGTTAGTCATTTCACTGCACCTTAGCCCTGTTTTAGTTCATATTTGTTAATCCATGCTAGGTGCACCTTTAGGCCCATTTTGGTGTGTTTTCATGTTTATCTTCATTAGTAGTTTTCATGCACTGTTAGGTGCCACTTTTAGTGGCTGGATTTGTGGTTGTACGCTAGAACAGGAGTCGTGCAAGTGTTCCCGGTGCAATTCTGCACAGGAACACTGCGCACGATCACTGGTTCTATTGCGCACGACCACTGGTCGTGCGCCACTGATCGTGTGCACTTAACCCTTTTTCACGAGTTCTGTTTGGTGCAATGCGCACGATCACCAACGCCAGTGCGCACGACCACCGGTCGTGCGCCACTGCTCGTGCGCACTGACCATTAATTTTTAAGTTCTGTTTCATCTATTGCGCACGACCACTGACGCTAGTGCGCACGACCATCGGTCGTGCGCCACTGGTCGTGCGAACATGTTATTTTGTAATTTCTGTCTTTGCAGGTTCTGTCCAGGCAGAGCGCACGATCACAGGATTCCAGTGCGCACGACCACTGGTCGTGCGCCACTGACCGTGCGCACTGTTTAATTCCAGCGCCTATAAATTCCCTGCTCGCGATTTTAGGTCATCATCCCGATTTTCAGCGCCGTTTTCCGCCCGGTTCCGCCCGATTTCGCTCCTCCACCGTCGCCCACCATATAGAGGTGCTCCGGGCTTGTTCTTCACGCCGATCTTGAGCCGGAGTTTCCTCTCGGCCTCCTCCTTCATCCCATCCGACCCAAAGGACTTCGATCTCAAGTCCTTCCTTGAACGTTAACTCCACCTTACTGTGTTCCTCAAGAGACCGACACTCGGGGATTTATTCCCAAAATTTATTACTTGCGCGATCGGTGCACTTGCCGAAATTATCGCATCAAGTTTTTGGCGCCGTTGCCGGGGAACACAGTCGTGTGAGTTTTCTGGAGAGGGAGAATCTGAGAGAGAAGCCCTTTTCATTTGTAAATTGCATCTTTTATTTTTTATTTCTGTCTTTTTATTCCATTTTCTTGTTTTACTTAGGTTGCTTTAGTAATTATTGTTAGGTGTAGTATTTGCACAATAACATTTTTATTTTGAATCATATTATCTTTACACTATGTGGGCACATCTGAATTTCCGTTGCCGTTGGTGTGGAGCTACTTCCCACTCTAGTGTTGAATGCCCTACGGAGAATAGTAGGCATAATTCCTCTCGCCCAGCATATAGAGCATCGACTCCGTCTGATACTCCATATGGTGCGCGTAAGTCTTATGGCTACTCTGCTGAGCCATTACCGTCATACTTCTTTTCGGCTCCAGCTCCCGCTATGCCAAAGAAGCCTGCTAGGCAGTGCCAGTTTTGTCGGAGCACAGATCACGCCCTGAAGGATTGTGCTGCTTTTCATCGCCAATTGGATGAGGATGACGAGCCGGATATTCGGATCGTCCCAACTCCTAGCTCTGGCGGCACACCTTCAACATCCGGCTATGTGTCTTTGTCACCTTCACATTTTGAAGGGTATGGCATGGACACGGTCACCGGATGTGCGGCTGATCTATGCACCGACATTGCTGAGCCAATTCTCCATGTGCCTCCACCACTTCTAGTGGATTCGATTCTTTCCCCTATTGTGCATTCTACATTCGTTTCTGACGACATTGTCGATGATGTGTCGCAGGATGAGGTTGTTGATCTTTGTGTTGTGCCTATTCCTATGGAGGAGGACAACCTTCTAGGTGAAGAGGAGTTTTCCTCAACACCGGTGGAGGAAGTCCAAATCCTAAGCCTGGCCACCGTCGATCCCGCCGAATCTTGTAGCATTGATAACAATGCAAACATTATTTTACTTCCCCAACCTAATGGGAGTGAGACCGGGACCACTCCCCCGATTTTTGATTATTTATGTTCTTCATCTTATTTATTTCTCGATCCCCCCTCTTCACCCGAGCCTGTGCAGGTTGAATCTTCACAGGTACTTCAGGAGGACTTGGAGCTTTGTGCTCAAGTCAATGATGAGTGTGTCCTTTTATGCGAGGAGGTTGATCCCTCCTCCATTAAGGAAGCCTCATTCATTGCCTTCTCCTCCTGCGGACCTGCTGTGGACGATACCTTGCTAGGCAAGGATGTGTTTTGTGAGATGAGTGAGGACCAGGCCTCCTCCTTTTCTTGCATCCTCTACCCCCTACCTGTGAGGAGCAGGTATTTATATTTAGGTAGAGGGGTGACTGCTCTGTCTCCGTATCGGTACCCGCTACCGATGCGCATATTAGAACAGTTACCTGTGCATTTTCTTTTTCATAGGCCCATTAGCTAGAATCGTTAAGATTTTGAATAAGTCGTGCTGGGATGACAATAACCCCAGTAGTTATCTTCCTTTTCTGCAATTTTTATTTTTATCTAATCATGTTTAGTTAGTAGTATTTTCTTTTCAGTTTTCTATTTTCTTCTGTTTTTGCGGAGCTGACCCCTGCAGGTATCTTTTCTGGATGACGGACGCTGCAGCTTAGTCCAGGTTTTCACGCCAATCTTCTGGTGTGCTCATTTCTGAGCACTGGGTACTCTCTTTCCCTAGCATTATTCTGAATTTTATAGCTGCATTTTGCGCATATTGTTTAGTTTAAGTCTGGGGGGGAGTGTACCGAGTGTTCACTACACGTGTACACGTTTTTGCATATCAGAAGTGTATTTTTATTATTGCATACACCACAACACCCACTTGAGCGCGTACTCATCTGTTTGTTCGCTCTGCTGTGAATTTAATTCTTCCGCTTATTTGGAAAAATCTAGGTGATGGCTTAGGACTATGTAGCAGAGTAAAATGTTGACTCTATTAGTGCTCCTAGTCGAGTGCTCGGTTGCATAGAAATTTGTGTAGATTAGATTTCTCTTTATACTTATGGTTTTATATTTTTCTTATTAGTGTAAATGTTGTTTACTCTACTCAAATGGTGAATCCGATGGAATCAAACGGTAGCATAGGGATGTGTGTACACGATCGTTAGATTCGTATTGCTTGAGTCGGGAGAAAGGAGAATCTTTCTCGGTGACTAGAACTTGCCCCAAGCGATTCTTGAAGCATTGGCATAGGATAGTTCTAGTGCGTGAGAATGACGTAGGCCATTATTTTGGCCCGGTTGAACTTTTTATTTCATGCCTATCGTCTACCCTTGCTAGCCCCTTTGTGCCTACCCTTTCCTTGATTCAGCTCCACATATATCTCACCAAAGCCTAAAAGCCTAACCTAGTCGCACACCCAAATCTGAGCTTTAGTTGTAGTTTCATTTACATTTTGGGGGGTGTTGATTGTGGTGTTTATTATGTGAACCTGTGGATATGCTCAATTGAAAATTTGCTGAAAGAAAAAGACAAGAAAAAGAAGATTTAAAGAAAAAGAAAAAAAAATGAAAAGAAAAAGAGAAAAAGAAAGGTGTGTTTTATTGAAAATCTTGTAGAAAAATTATGTATTGGGAGTAGGCGGTGCACACACCTATGTTGCAAAAGTCCAAGTCTGGGGGTGTGGTGCACTTGCATTCGATTTTGGGTGCACGGGTAGTTATTCTTAAAGCTCATTTGGGTTAGGTGTTTTAAGCCTTCCTGTTTATCATTGTTTACCTCACCGTAACCCAAGCCTCAATCAAAACCTGAAAGTCCTACTGACTCACGTCTTGAACCAATCTAGTGTCGTGGAGAGAATGTGACCGGGCAAGCCTATGGTCACCGACACTGATGGATTTCAGTGGAGTTTATCCGGCATCCCAATCTTGAGCAATGCTCATCTCAGCGCTTCGTTTACTTTCTCCGTATGCATGACCGAATGATTCACCGTTGTTCACCATTTTGAGTAGTTGTAATATGCTTTTACTCTTTTAGAAATTTATAAACTGTTTGTATAATCAGTAGTCTTTTCTACTAATTTTCTTATGCACATGAGCATGCGACTTCGCATGGTACTCTGCATTGTAGTTCTAAGCCATCTACTTTTCTTTCCCCGTTCGCTTAGAATTTGTTTGCTCGGGACGCGCAAACAGGTAAGTCTGGGGGTGTGATGAGTCCTGATCATATACACTTTTATGGACTCATCTGGGCCGTTTAGTTAGTCATTTCACTGCACCTTAGCCCTGTTTTAGTTCATATTTGTTAATCCATGCTAGGTGCACCTTTAGGCCCATTTTGGTGTGTTTTCATGTTTATCTTCATTAGTAGTTTTCATGCACTGTTAGGTGCCACTTTTAGTGGCTGGATTTGTGGTTGTACGCTAGAACAGGAGTCGTGCAAGTGTTCCCGGTGCAATTCTGCACAGGAACACTGCGCACGATCACTGGTTCTATTGCGCACGACCACTGGTCGTGCGCCACTGATCGTGTGCACTTAACCCTTTTTCACGAGTTCTGTTTGGTGCAATGCGCACGATCACCAACGCCAGTGCGCACGACCACCGGTCGTGCGCCACTGCTCGTGCGCACTGACCATTAATTTTTAAGTTCTGTTTCATCTATTGCGCACGACCACTGACGCTAGTGCGCACGACCATCGGTCGTGCGCCACTGGTCGTGCGAACATGTTATTTTGTAATTTCTGTCTTTGCAGGTTCTGTCCAGGCAGAGCGCACGATCACAGGATTCCAGTGCGCACGACCACTGGTCGTGCGCCACTGACCGTGCGCACTGTTTAATTCCAGCGCCTATAAATTCCCTGCTCGCGATTTTAGGTCATCATCCCGATTTTCAGCGCCGTTTTCCGCCCGGTTCCGCCCGATTTCGCTCCTCCACCGTCGCCCACCATATAGAGGTGCTCCGGGCTTGTTCTTCACGCCGATCTTGAGCCGGAGTTTCCTCTCGGCCTCCTCCTTCATCCCATCCGACCCAAAGGACTTCGATCTCAAGTCCTTCCTTGAACGTTAACTCCACCTTACTGTGTTCCTCAAGAGACCGACACTCGGGGATTTATTCCCAAAATTTATTACTTGCGCGATCGGTGCACTTGCCGAAATTATCGCATCAAGTTTTTGGCGCCGTTGCCGGGGAACACAGTCGTGTGAGTTTTCTGGAGAGGGAGAATCTGAGAGAGAAGCCCTTTTCATTTGTAAATTGCATCTTTTATTTTTTATTTCTGTCTTTTTATTCCATTTTCTTGTTTTACTTAGGTTGCTTTAGTAATTATTGTTAGGTGTAGTATTTGCACAATAACATTTTTATTTTGAATCATATTATCTTTACACTATGTGGGCACATCTGAATTTCCGTTGCCGTTGGTGTGGAGCTACTTCCCACTCTAGTGTTGAATGCCCTACGGAGAATAGTAGGCATAATTCCTCTCGCCCAGCATATAGAGCATCGACTCCGTCTGATACTCCATATGGTGCGCGTAAGTCTTATGGCTACTCTGCTGAGCCATTACCGTCATACTTCTTTTCGGCTCCAGCTCCCGCTATGCCAAAGAAGCCTGCTAGGCAGTGCCAGTTTTGTCGGAGCACAGATCACGCCCTGAAGGATTGTGCTGCTTTTCATCGCCAATTGGATGAGGATGACGAGCCGGATATTCGGATCGTCCCAACTCCTAGCTCTGGCGGCACACCTTCAACATCCGGCTATGTGTCTTTGTCACCTTCACATTTTGAAGGGTATGGCATGGACACGGTCACCGGATGTGCGGCTGATCTATGCACCGACATTGCTGAGCCAATTCTCCATGTGCCTCCACCACTTCTAGTGGATTCGATTCTTTCCCCTATTGTGCATTCTACATTCGTTTCTGACGACATTGTCGATGATGTGTCGCAGGATGAGGTTGTTGATCTTTGTGTTGTGCCTATTCCTATGGAGGAGGACAACCTTCTAGGTGAAGAGGAGTTTTCCTCAACACCGGTGGAGGAAGTCCAAATCCTAAGCCTGGCCACCGTCGATCCCGCCGAATCTTGTAGCATTGATAACAATGCAAACATTATTTTACTTCCCCAACCTAATGGGAGTGAGACCGGGACCACTCCCCCGATTTTTGATTATTTATGTTCTTCATCTTATTTATTTCTCGATCCCCCCTCTTCACCCGAGCCTGTGCAGGTTGAATCTTCACAGGTACTTCAGGAGGACTTGGAGCTTTGTGCTCAAGTCAATGATGAGTGTGTCCTTTTATGCGAGGAGGTTGATCCCTCCTCCATTAAGGAAGCCTCATTCATTGCCTTCTCCTCCTGCGGACCTGCTGTGGACGATACCTTGCTAGGCAAGGATGTGTTTTGTGAGATGAGTGAGGACCAGGCCTCCTCCTTTTCTTGCATCCTCTACCCCCTACCTGTGAGGAGCAGGTATTTATATTTAGGTAGAGGGGTGACTGCTCTGTCTCCGTATCGGTACCCGCTACCGATGCGCATATTAGAACAGTTACCTGTGCATTTTCTTTTTCATAGGCCCATTAGCTAGAATCGTTAAGATTTTGAATAAGTCGTGCTGGGATGACAATAACCCCAGTAGTTATCTTCCTTTTCTGCAATTTTTATTTTTATCTAATCATGTTTAGTTAGTAGTATTTTCTTTTCAGTTTTCTATTTTCTTCTGTTTTTGCGGAGCTGACCCCTGCAGGTATCTTTTCTGGATGACGGACGCTGCAGCTTAGTCCAGGTTTTCACGCCAATCTTCTGGTGTGCTCATTTCTGAGCACTGGGTACTCTCTTTCCCTAGCATTATTCTGAATTTTATAGCTGCATTTTGCGCATATTGTTTAGTTTAAGTCTGGGGGGGAGTGTACCGAGTGTTCACTACACGTGTACACGTTTTTGCATATCAGAAGTGTATTTTTATTATTGCATACACCACAACACCCACTTGAGCGCGTACTCATCTGTTTGTTCGCTCTGCTGTGAATTTAATTCTTCCGCTTATTTGGAAAAATCTAGGTGATGGCTTAGGACTATGTAGCAGAGTAAAATGTTGACTCTATTAGTGCTCCTAGTCGAGTGCTCGGTTGCATAGAAATTTGTGTAGATTAGATTTCTCTTTATACTTATGGTTTTATATTTTTCTTATTAGTGTAAATGTTGTTTACTCTACTCAAATGGTGAATCCGATGGAATCAAACGGTAGCATAGGGATGTGTGTACACGATCGTTAGATTCGTATTGCTTGAGTCGGGAGAAAGGAGAATCTTTCTCGGTGACTAGAACTTGCCCCAAGCGATTCTTGAAGCATTGGCATAGGATAGTTCTAGTGCGTGAGAATGACGTAGGCCATTATTTTGGCCCGGTTGAACTTTTTATTTCATGCCTATCGTCTACCCTTGCTAGCCCCTTTGTGCCTACCCTTTCCTTGATTCAGCTCCACATATATCTCACCAAAGCCTAAAAGCCTAACCTAGTCGCACACCCAAATCTGAGCTTTAGTTGTAGTTTCATTTACATTTTGGGGGGTGTTGATTGTGGTGTTTATTATGTGAACCTGTGGATATGCTCAATTGAAAATTTGCTGAAAGAAAAAGACAAGAAAAAGAAGATTTAAAGAAAAAGAAAAAAAAATGAAAAGAAAAAGAGAAAAAGAAAGGTGTGTTTTATTGAAAATCTTGTAGAAAAATTATGTATTGGGAGTAGGCGGTGCACACACCTATGTTGCAAAAGTCCAAGTCTGGGGGTGTGGTGCACTTGCATTCGATTTTGGGTGCACGGGTAGTTATTCTTAAAGCTCATTTGGGTTAGGTGTTTTAAGCCTTCCTGTTTATCATTGTTTACCTCACCGTAACCCAAGCCTCAATCAAAACCTGAAAGTCCTACTGACTCACGTCTTGAACCAATCTAGTGTCGTGGAGAGAATGTGACCGGGCAAGCCTATGGTCACCGACACTGATGGATTTCAGTGGAGTTTATCCGGCATCCCAATCTTGAGCAATGCTCATCTCAGCGCTTCGTTTACTTTCTCCGTATGCATGACCGAATGATTCACCGTTGTTCACCATTTTGAGTAGTTGTAATATGCTTTTACTCTTTTAGAAATTTATAAACTGTTTGTATAATCAGTAGTCTTTTCTACTAATTTTCTTATGCACATGAGCATGCGACTTCGCATGGTACTCTGCATTGTAGTTCTAAGCCATCTACTTTTCTTTCCCCGTTCGCTTAGAATTTGTTTGCTCGGGACGCGCAAACAGGTAAGTCTGGGGGTGTGATGAGTCCTGATCATATACACTTTTATGGACTCATCTGGGCCGTTTAGTTAGTCATTTCACTGCACCTTAGCCCTGTTTTAGTTCATATTTGTTAATCCATGCTAGGTGCACCTTTAGGCCCATTTTGGTGTGTTTTCATGTTTATCTTCATTAGTAGTTTTCATGCACTGTTAGGTGCCACTTTTAGTGGCTGGATTTGTGGTTGTACGCTAGAACAGGAGTCGTGCAAGTGTTCCCGGTGCAATTCTGCACAGGAACACTGCGCACGATCACTGGTTCTATTGCGCACGACCACTGGTCGTGCGCCACTGATCGTGTGCACTTAACCCTTTTTCACGAGTTCTGTTTGGTGCAATGCGCACGATCACCAACGCCAGTGCGC
The DNA here is from genome assembly GCA_033032865.1 of Dactylorhiza incarnata. Classification (NCBI taxonomy): domain Eukaryota; kingdom Viridiplantae; phylum Streptophyta; class Magnoliopsida; order Asparagales; family Orchidaceae; genus Dactylorhiza; species Dactylorhiza incarnata. The sequence goes on along the minus strand of JAWHQI010000153.1, from coordinate 4,775,709 downwards.
ACGACCACCGGTCGTGCGCCACTGCTCGTGCGCACTGACCATTAATTTTTAAGTTCTGTTTCATCTATTGCGCACGACCACTGACGCTAGTGCGCACGACCATCGGTCGTGCGCCACTGGTCGTGCGAACATGTTATTTTGTAATTTCTGTCTTTGCAGGTTCTGTCCAGGCAGAGCGCACGATCACAGGATTCCAGTGCGCACGACCACTGGTCGTGCGCCACTGACCGTGCGCACTGTTTAATTCCAGCGCCTATAAATTCCCTGCTCGCGATTTTAGGTCATCATCCCGATTTTCAGCGCCGTTTTCCGCCCGGTTCCGCCCGATTTCGCTCCTCCACCGTCGCCCACCATATAGAGGTGCTCCGGGCTTGTTCTTCACGCCGATCTTGAGCCGGAGTTTCCTCTCGGCCTCCTCCTTCATCCCATCCGACCCAAAGGACTTCGATCTCAAGTCCTTCCTTGAACGTTAACTCCACCTTACTGTGTTCCTCAAGAGACCGACACTCGGGGATTTATTCCCAAAATTTATTACTTGCGCGATCGGTGCACTTGCCGAAATTATCGCATCAAGTTTTTGGCGCCGTTGCCGGGGAACACAGTCGTGTGAGTTTTCTGGAGAGGGAGAATCTGAGAGAGAAGCCCTTTTCATTTGTAAATTGCATCTTTTATTTTTTATTTCTGTCTTTTTATTCCATTTTCTTGTTTTACTTAGGTTGCTTTAGTAATTATTGTTAGGTGTAGTATTTGCACAATAACATTTTTATTTTGAATCATATTATCTTTACACTATGTGGGCACATCTGAATTTCCGTTGCCGTTGGTGTGGAGCTACTTCCCACTCTAGTGTTGAATGCCCTACGGAGAATAGTAGGCATAATTCCTCTCGCCCAGCATATAGAGCATCGACTCCGTCTGATACTCCATATGGTGCGCGTAAGTCTTATGGCTACTCTGCTGAGCCATTACCGTCATACTTCTTTTCGGCTCCAGCTCCCGCTATGCCAAAGAAGCCTGCTAGGCAGTGCCAGTTTTGTCGGAGCACAGATCACGCCCTGAAGGATTGTGCTGCTTTTCATCGCCAATTGGATGAGGATGACGAGCCGGATATTCGGATCGTCCCAACTCCTAGCTCTGGCGGCACACCTTCAACATCCGGCTATGTGTCTTTGTCACCTTCACATTTTGAAGGGTATGGCATGGACACGGTCACCGGATGTGCGGCTGATCTATGCACCGACATTGCTGAGCCAATTCTCCATGTGCCTCCACCACTTCTAGTGGATTCGATTCTTTCCCCTATTGTGCATTCTACATTCGTTTCTGACGACATTGTCGATGATGTGTCGCAGGATGAGGTTGTTGATCTTTGTGTTGTGCCTATTCCTATGGAGGAGGACAACCTTCTAGGTGAAGAGGAGTTTTCCTCAACACCGGTGGAGGAAGTCCAAATCCTAAGCCTGGCCACCGTCGATCCCGCTGAATCTTGTAGCATTGATAACAATGCAAACATTATTTTACTTCCCCAACCTAATGGGAGTGAGACCGGGACCACTCCCCCGATTTTTGATTATTTATGTTCTTCATCTTATTTATTTCTCGATCCCCCCTCTTCACCCGAGCCTGTGCAGGTTGAATCTTCACAGGTACTTCAGGAGGACTTGGAGCTTTGTGCTCAAGTCAATGATGAGTGTGTCCTTTTATGCGAGGAGGTTGATCCCTCCTCCATTAAGGAAGCCTCATTCATTGCCTTCTCCTCCTGCGGACCTGCTGTGGACGATACCTTGCTAGGCAAGGATGTGTTTTGTGAGATGAGTGAGGACCAGGCCTCCTCCTTTTCTTGCATCCTCTACCCCCTACCTGTGAGGAGCAGGTATTTATATTTAGGTAGAGGGGTGACTGCTCTTTCTCCGTATCGGTACCCGCTACCGATGCGCATATTAGAACAGTTACCTGTGCATTTTCTTTTTCATAGGCCCATTAGCTAGAATCGTTAAGATTTTGAATAAGTCGTGCTGGGATGACAATAACCCCAGTAGTTATCTTCCTTTTCTGCAATTTTTATTTTTATCTAATCATGTTTAGTTAGTAGTATTTTCTTTTCAGTTTTCTATTTTCTTCTGTTTTTGCGGAGCTGACCCCTGCAGGTATCTTTTCTGGATGACGGACGCTGCAGCTTAGTCCAGGTTTTCACGCCAATCTTCTGGTGTGCTCATTTCTGAGCACTGGGTACTCTCTTTCCCTAGCATTATTCTGAATTTTATAGCTGCATTTTGCGCATATTGTTTAGTTTAAGTCTGGGGGGGAGTGTACCGAGTGTTCACTACACGTGTACACGTTTTTGCATATCAGAAGTGTATTTTTATTATTGCATACACCACAACACCCACTTGAGCGCGTACTCATCTGTTTGTTCGCTCTGCTGTGAATTTAATTCTTCCGCTTATTTGGAAAAATCTAGGTGATGGCTTAGGACTATGTAGCAGAGTAAAATGTTGACTCTATTAGTGCTCCTAGTCGAGTGCTCGGTTGCATAGAAATTTGTGTAGATTAGATTTCTCTTTATACTTATGGTTTTATATTTTTCTTATTAGTGTAAATGTTGTTTACTCTACTCAAATGGTGAATCCGATGGAATCAAACGGTAGCATAGGGATGTGTGTACACGATCGTTAGATTCGTATTGCTTGAGTCGGGAGAAAGGAGAATCTTTCTCGGTGACTAGAACTTGCCCCAAGCGATTCTTGAAGCATTGGCATAGGATAGTTCTAGTGCGTGAGAATGACGTAGGCCATTATTTTGGCCCGGTTGAACTTTTTATTTCATGCCTATCGTCTACCCTTGCTAGCCCCTTTGTGCCTACCCTTTCCTTGATTCAGCTCCACATATATCTCACCAAAGCCTAAAAGCCTAACCTAGTCGCACACCCAAATCTGAGCTTTAGTTGTAGTTTCATTTACATTTTGGGGGGTGTTGATTGTGGTGTTTATTATGTGAACCTGTGGATATGCTCAATTGAAAATTTGCTGAAAGAAAAAGACAAGAAAAAGAAGATTTAAAGAAAAAGAAAAAAAAATGAAAAGAAAAAGAGAAAAAGAAAGGTGTGTTTTATTGAAAATCTTGTAGAAAAATTATGTATTGGGAGTATGCGGTGCACACACCTATGTTGCAAAAGTCCAAGTCTGGGGGTGTGGTGCACTTGCATTCGATTTTGGGTGCACGGGTAGTTATTCTTAAAGCTCATTTGGGTTAGGTGTTTTAAGCCTTCCTGTTTATCATTGTTTACCTCACCGTAACCCAAGCCTCAATCAAAACCTGAAAGTCCTACTGACTCACGTCTTGAACCAATCTAGTGTCGTGGAGAGAATGTGACCGGGCAAGCCTATGGTCACCGACACTGATGGATTTCAGTGGAGTTTATCCGGCATCCCAATCTTGAGCAATGCTCATCTCAGCGCTTCGTTTACTTTCTCCGTATGCATGACCGAATGATTCACCGTTGTTCACCATTTTGAGTAGTTGTAATATGCTTTTACTCTTTTAGAAATTTATAAACTGTTTGTATAATCAGTAGTCTTTTCTACTAATTTTCTTATGCACATGAGCATGCGACTTCGCATGGTACTCTGCATTGTAGTTCTAAGCCATCTACTTTTCTTTCCCCGTTCGCTTAGAATTTGTTTGCTCGGGACGCGCAAACAGGTAAGTCTGGGGGTGTGATGAGTCCTGATCATATACACTTTTATGGACTCATCTGGGCCGTTTAGTTAGTCATTTCACTGCACCTTAGCCCTGTTTTAGTTCATATTTGTTAATCCATGCTAGGTGCACCTTTAGGCCCATTTTGGTGTGTTTTCATGTTTATCTTCATTAGTAGTTTTCATGCACTGTTAGGTGCCACTTTTAGTGGCTGGATTTGTGGTTGTACGCTAGAACAGGAGTCGTGCAAGTGTTCCCGGTGCAATTCTGCACAGGAACACTGCGCACGATCACTGGTTCTATTGCGCACGACCACTGGTCGTGCGCCACTGATCGTGTGCACTTAACCCTTTTTCACGAGTTCTGTTTGGTGCAATGCGCACGATCACCAACGCCAGTGCGCACGACCACCGGTCGTGCGCCACTGCTCGTGCGCACTGACCATTAATTTTTAAGTTCTGTTTCATCTATTGCGCACGACCACTGACGCTAGTGCGCACGACCATCGGTCGTGCGCCACTGGTCGTGCGAACATGTTATTTTGTAATTTCTGTCTTTGCAGGTTCTGTCCAGGCAGAGCGCACGATCACAGGATTCCAGTGCGCACGACCACTGGTCGTGCGCCACTGACCGTGCGCACTGTTTAATTCCAGCGCCTATAAATTCCCTGCTCGCGATTTTAGGTCATCATCCCGATTTTCAGCGCCGTTTTCCGCCCGGTTCCGCCCGATTTCGCTCCTCCACCGTCGCCCACCATATAGAGGTGCTCCGGGCTTGTTCTTCACGCCGATCTTGAGCCGGAGTTTCCTCTCGGCCTCCTCCTTCATCCCATCCGACCCAAAGGACTTCGATCTCAAGTCCTTCCTTGAACGTTAACTCCACCTTACTGTGTTCCTCAAGAGACCGACACTCGGGGATTTATTCCCAAAATTTATTACTTGCGCGATCGGTGCACTTGCCGTTTCGTGTCGCAGTCGAGCTACCGCCTATAGCGGTGTGTGAGATTTGCGCCATCAAGTTTTTGGCGCATCACCTCCCTGGATAACGAGATACATCGACAAAAAGAGGAGAAAGAAAAGAAGAGAAAAGAAGATGAAGAGAAAAATGAGGAGGGAAAGAAAGAAAAGGAGGAGAAAGCAAGAGGGAAAGATTTAGAAGTGAGTTTAGGGGAGAACTCCGAAAAGAAGCTTGGAGTTTCTAGAGAGGGAGTTGTAGTGCCTGTAAACACGATTGAAACATCTAATCCTGAGACCGCGCGATACCTCGACCAGTTGTAACACCCCAAAAATCGTAGTTCAGCGAGGTAGGCGGAGTGGTAGTGCTGCGCTCGGGATATGCAAAAAAATTCCATAGCAGTTCTCTGCGCACGACCATTTCTCCTCTTCGCGCACGACCAGTGATCGTGCGCCAATGATCGTGCGTTAATTCGCAAGGAATCGGAGTTCTGTCTCGGGTAGTGCGCATGACCATTTCTCCTCTTCGCGCACGACCAGTGATCGTGCGCCTGTGATCGTGCGCCCTGTTTATTCTGCTCCGCGAATTTGAGCGGAGAAGGAGATCGGTCTGTCCAAAAATTTTGGAATCCGATCCAATGGCTAGGATTAGATGCTGGAGGTCTTTAGGGCTGATGAGAGGAGGTTAATCCTCATAATTTCTAAGCCTTTCTCTCTCCAAACCTAGAGAAATAAGAAGGAGGCAAGGAAGAAGAAGGAGAGATCCCGCCATTGACGGAGCTCCGGAGCTCCGTTTCGCGAGCCGTTTCCAGATCTGGAGAGTGCAACCCGGTGCGGTCGTTTCCCTCCGTCTAGAATCTCGGATCCATGGCGAAGAAGAACGCTCCTAGGGTAACGATTCTTCCTCCTGATATTTGGACTTGTCATTTGTCCTCTCCTTCATTTCTCTATGCTTGCATGAGGAATCCCTTTCACCAAATGGGTGAAGTGTAGGATTTCCTCAAGTTCTTCGGAACTCCGGGTAGATTGTGTCCGTCCCCAGCATATTGCATGTAGAAAATCTGGTAGTCGTGCGGATTTAGGCATTGTGTGTGAAGCCTATTCGTGGCCGTGAGCCCGAATCGGTGATGCTTGATTTGCGACGTTGCATTTAGGTTAAACCTAGAATGCGTGCTGGAGAATGACTCCGTGAAATCATCTATAGTATTGCGGGATTTAAGTGTAGGCGTCTTGTGAAGATCCTAACGAAAGCCCCATGCTTTGAGATTGGATGAAGGCAAACCTTCACCACGAAATTGATGCAGAGCGTATTGTACCTCCCTTGTTGAGTATTTGTGAAGCCTAGATCCTTGCGAAGGGGTTAGGTGCGTAGCTTATAAATTGTGTAGCACTTGAAAGTGCTAAACCCTTATGGGCCGAGGTGAAGCCGTACCCATGTCGTGCGTTAGATCGCGACGATTAGAGCACGGGCAAAGCTAAACCGAACCCGTTTCCATGCAGATCGGTAAGAGGTCCCTTCCTCATGGAAGTCGTGTGATCATGGGAGAGGTCGTGGAAGGTGATTTACCTAGACCGACCAAAAGCTCTTTTTCCCACCTAAGGCGATGGCCCTTACGGTGGAGTGTTTTGTGGAATTGATGTTGTTAGCCTCATGCGGTTGTTTAGGCGGTTGTGGGGAACCTTCGGGTGAACCCAACCAACATCATGTGCATACCTAGGTTCCCTCCTTTTTGATGCTCAACCTAGAAGATTGATTGTGCTTGAAACCTCACCTTGTGTAGTTGCACTTTCTTTATATTAGTACTTGTGCTAGTATGGCTTGCTTGCAGGGTAGAAGCTCCGCCACCCCGGGAAAGGGGTGGGGTCGTTATAATTTGGTCAGCTGTGCTGACCGTTACCTTGTTTGCCACCGCTTGGTGGAATGTTCTTATGCAGGTGCAGGTGAGCCTAGTGGGAAATAGCGGGCGGTGGCCCTTTTGCTGAGTTGGCCCTTGAAGGCCAGCCTCCCTTTTCTGCTTTCTCATGTATTGCCGGCCTACGTGCCGATGTATGTTCTGAGTTTTGTACATTGGTGAATGTAAGGCCGTAACTCTATTTTATGGTTTCATTCCTATGATAGTGGACAGTTCTAAATGAAATGTTAATCCATTATGCTTCCGCTAGTGTTTAGTATACTCTGTTGTAGTTCTTTCTGTTTATCACCTTTTAACTCCTAGCTAGTGTGGTTTGTATGGCGTGGGGTCCTGGCCGGACCTACTGTTATACTATTCATACTGGCAGGGTGTTACAATTTGGTATCGGACTTAAGGCGTCGATCCGTAGTTTAGCGAATTCGGGACGAATTCCTTGTAAGGGGTGGTGTGCACGGGATGTGCAATCACCTAAAATGACAAAAACTAATAAGAATGTCCACTTAGGAATGGAAAAAAACATACTTGTTTGCGGAACCTGAGCGTTCCATGATTGTTGTTTGCTATGTTTTCAGTCACTAAATTATGTCTTACACGATTATAGGTGACTAGGAGTGGTGCGGGGCCGTCTCAACCCCGTAACACTACTGAAAGTAGTGGGTCGGCTGAAGTGCCAGCGACCACTCCTCCTGCTGAGATGATCAGGTTAATCGCAGAAGCTGTCTTCGCGATGATCAATGCTCAACCGCAAAGGCTTGCACAACCTGCTACGCCTAATACAGATGCGGCCCCGGTGATCGAACCTATAATGCAACCTACGGTGGAACCGAGGGTTGAGACCCCTGTGCCAGTGGCTGCAGTGGAACCTGCGGTGGTGCAAAGGGTGGAGCGTCCTGTAGAGCGTGTAGCCGTTGCGCGAGCGCGTGATCAACAACTGCAACACTTTCTAAGCTTCCACCCTCCAACTTTCTCGGGGACCGGATCCCCAACGAAGGCGGAGGACTGGTTATCAATGGTTAGAAAAACTCTAAAGGCGACAGCAACAGAAGAAGCTATGATGGTCACTTTAGCCACCTTCCTCCTTAACGGAGAGGCAGAGCGTTGGTGGGCCGAACAGGAAGTGCACAAGTTTGGAGGCAAGGAGATTACCTAGATCACGATAGCGGAGTTCTCAAAGTCATTTCTTCAAAGGTATATTCCTTCTGCCCAACACATCGCATTGCAGAACCAGTTTCTGAAGTTAACTCAAGGCGACAGCTCGGTGGATGAGTACTTGCACGAGTTCACTAAATTGGGTCGATATGCGGGGCCTATGATGGAAGATGAAGAGACAAAGACGAACAAGTTCTATGAAGGTCTTCGGGATGAGTTGAGGCTGCTCCTTGCCGCGGTGTGTCGAAGTGGTCCCCCGAAGGCAGAGAACCGAGCGTTGGACTATGCTCGTGCTGCAGAAAAGGGTAAAGTTGCGGAATCTTCGGCTTCCCAGCACATTATTCCGACTCAGCCGAGAGTCTATTCGCTTGGCCAGCAAGAAGCTATACGACAAACTGATGTCGTCACAGGTATGAATTAAAAGTTAGCTTTTACATAGCTATTTGTGATTATACTGTTGTGCAACTGTATGTTTTATTCGTGTGCAATTAGGCTTTGTCCTAATTTTCAACTATCCGGCGAGAGCGCTATTTGATACGGGTGCATCGCACTCTTTTCTGTCTGAGGACTTCGTGGTGCGAATCGGAGTGCCGTCTACCTTCGTAGAGGATAGATTGGAAGTAGTTCTACCCAATGGATCTCGCATGAGTGCGGATAGGAAGAGTCGTGTGAAGGTGCGGATCGGAAGTTAGGATTTCGACTTGGAAGTGTCGTTATTACCGTTAGCTGAATTCGATGTGATCTTCGGCATGGACTGGCTCTCGGAGCAGCGAGCATGCATAGATTGCAATTCAAAGGAGATCACTCTGGGAAGGAACATCGATGGAGAAACCACATTTGTCGGTATGCGAGGAGCGAGCAAGACGCTGATGTCTGCTCTCCAAGTGGTTAAGGCGGTGAGAAAAGGCGCCGAGTTGTTCTTCACCTTGTTGGAGGCTTCAGAGCCAAAGCCCAGGTTGTGTGATGTCCCAGTTGTAGCGGAGTACGCCGACGTGTTTCCTAACGAACTCCCTGGGGCTCTGCCTCATCGGGAGATTGATTTCTGTATCGAGTTGGTGCCAGGTGCCAAACCTGTGGCCCGCTCACCGTACCGGATATCGCCAAAGGAATTGGCAGAGCTGAAGGTTCAATTGCAAGAGCTGCTAGAGCAAGTCTACGTACGTCCAAGTTCATCGCCTTGGAGTGCACCGGTCCTCTTTGTGAAAAAGAAGGACGGGAGCTTGCGTCTATGTATTGATTATCGAGAGCTAAACAAGTTGACCGAGAAGAACCGATATCCGATTCCAAGAATCGATGATTTATTCGACCAACTGGTTGGGTCGACGGTATACTCCAAACTGGACCTAAGGTCCGGCTATTACCAACTGCGGATAAGGGAATGTGACATTCCAAAGACAGCGTTCAGTACCCGCTTTGGGCACTATGAGTTCACGGTGATGTCGTTCGGTCTGTCTAATGCACCGTCGGTATTCATGGACTTAATGAACAGAATGTTCCGGGAGTATTTGGATCAATTTGTGATCGTCTTCATCGACTACATTTTGGTATACTCTCAGTCGAAAGAGGAGCATGTAGGGCATCTGCACGCAGTTCTGAGCACCTTGTGGAGGAGTCAACTATATGCCAAGTTCTCCAAGTGCGAGTTTTGGCTACCGTCAGTAGCATTCCTTGGTCACGTCGTTAGTGGAGATGGAATTGCGGTTGATCTGTTGAAGATAGAAGCGATCCGAGCCTGGCCTTTGTTGAAAAACGTAGCGGAAGTCCGAAGTTTCTTAGGACTTGCCGGCTATTATAGGCGCTTTGTGGAAAACTTCTCGAGGATTGCACTTCCTCTCACTAAACTGACTAGGAAAGATCATAAGTTCGTTTGGTCGCCCGAGTGTGCACGAGCTTTTGAAGAGCTGAAGAGCTATCTGACCACGGCACCCATTCTATGCTCGCCATGTGGTATGGAAGGCTACGAAATTTATAGTGACGCCTAGGGGAGTGGCTTGGGTTGTGTCCTAGTGCAGTTCGGAAAGGTAATTGCCTACGGCTCCCGGCAACTGAAGGTTCATGAGAGGAATTACCCGGTCCATGATATGGAGCTAGCGGCCGTGGTATTTGCTGTTAAACTTTGGAGGCATTATTTGTATGACGTGAAGATCGACATCTTTACCGACCACAAGAGCCTCAAGTACCTGCTGGATCAAAGGGAGTTGAATATGCGTCAGAGGAGGTGGATGGAGTTCCTTGGGTACTACACCTTCGACATCAAATATACTCCTGGAAAGGGAAATGTTGTTGCGGACGCGTTGAGTCGTCGGGCTCCCGCTCAAGCAAATTGGATTTTGATGCACGATGAGCGTCTAATCCGCGAACTGGAAGAAATGGAGATCATTTGCGTTGATAGGAACGCGTCTACTTCAGCATGCTTGAACTGGACGGAGGTTCAATACGACCTTGCCGACCGAGTTGGACAGGCATTGGAGCTGGATGAGAGCATGAAACGCTATAAAGCGGAAACCGTTGATGGGTTAAACGCTGATTTCTCCTTCGAAGATGGCCTTATGTGGAAAGAGGGCAGATTGTGCATCCCAAACATTGGCACTCTACGGGCGGAGTTGATGTACGAGGCTCATCATACCAAGTACTCTATCCACCCGGGGAGCACGAAAATGTACATGGACATGAAGAAACTTTTTTGGTGGCCGGGTATGAAGAAAGACATTGCCCTCTACGTAGCCAAGTGTAATACTTGCGCGTTGGTGAAGGCGGAATGTCAACGTCCCGGTGGATTTTTGAAGTCCTTGCCGATTCCGGAGTTGAAGTTTGATGATATCTCGATGGATTTCGTGCACGGATTGCCGAGATCACAACGGGGAAACGACGCCATTTGGGTGATCGTGGACCGATTGACGAAGGTATCGCATTTTATTCCGAACTGGAAGGATGATTCTGTAGAAAAGCTAGCGAAGCTCTATGTTGATAGTATTGCGAGATTGCACGATGTCCCTCATAGCATCGTCAGCGATCGTGACAGGCGTTTCACATCAAAAGATTGGAGGCTTATCCATGAACTGTTGGGCACGAAATTGAAGTTCAGCACGACCTTCCACCCGCAAACGGATGGACAGACCGAGAGAACCAACAGGACTATGGAGGATATGCTCCAAATGTGCGCTCTAGATTTTGGAAAGAAGTGGGAAGATCATCTCTATATGATCGAGTTCGCCTACAATAATAGCTACCAAGCCAGTATACAGATGGCTCCTTTCGAGGCCCTCTATGGTAAGAAGTGTTGCACGCCATTGTCTTGGGCGGAAACGGGCGATACTAAGCTATTAAAGCGAAAGGATGTTGAGGAAGCAACTTCGACGATCCGAACTGTACGTGAAAGGCTATTGATTGCCCAGGATAGGCAAGCAAAATATTTCAATGCCAAGCATAGGAACCTAGAGGTCGCCGTCGGTGACCGGGTTTACTTGAAGATCAAACCGTTCAAAGGGGTATCAAGGATCCGACGCTTGAAAAAACTCAGTCCAAGGTACTTAGGAACGTTTGAGATCGTGGAGCGTGTTGGTGATGCGGCTTATCGGCTTGCACTATCTGCAGAGCTGAGCGGTCTGCGCGACGTGTTTCACATTTCAGTTTTGAGGAAGGCAGTGCAAGAGCCTACTCATATCATCGCGGTCGGCAAAGTGCCGGTTGATAGTGGGTTGTCGACGAAAGTCAAGCCTTTACGCATCGAAGATACCGAAGTAAAGCAGTTGCGGAACAAGTCCATTCGGATGGTGAAAGTCCGGTGGGACAATTGCGGCCGAGAGGAGCTCTCTTGGGAGAGAGAGCAAACGATGCTTGCGGAGTACCCCGAGCTATTTCTCTCAGGTAATTTATAACTGTAATTCCTGCTATTACTGTTTCTGAAATTTCGGGACGAAATTCTTTTAGGGGGGTGGAGTTGTAACACCCCAAAAATCATAGTTCAGCGAGGTAGGCGGAGTGGTAGTGTTGCGCTCGGGATAGGCAAAAAAATTCCATAGCAGTTCTCTGCACACGACCATTTCTCCTCTTCGCGCACGACCAGTGATCGTGCGCCAATGATCGTGCGTTAATTCGCAAGGAATCGGAGTTCTGTCTCAGGTAGTGCGCACGACCATTTCTCCTCTTCGCGCACGACCAGTGATCGTGCGCCTGTGATCGTGCGCCCTGTTTATTCTGCTCCGCGAATTTGAGCGGAGAAGGAGATCGGTCCGTCCAAATCTTTTGGAATCCGATCCAATGGCTAGGATTAGATGCTGGAGGTCTTTAGGGCTGATGAGAGGAGGTTAATCCTCATAATTTCTAAGCCTTTCTCTCTCCAAACCTAGAGAAAGAAGGAGGCAAGGAAGAAGAAGGAGAGATCCCGCCATTGACGGAGCTCCGGAGCTCCGTTTTGCGAGCCGTTTCCAGATCTGGAGAGTGCAGCCCGGTGCGGTCATTTCCCTCCGTCTAGAATCTCGGATCCATGGCGAAGAAGAACTCTCCTTGGGTAACGATTCTTCCTCCCGATATTTGGACTGGTCATTTTTCCTCTCCTTCATTTCTCTATGCTTGCATGAGGAATCCCTTTCACCAAATGGGTGAAGTGTAGGATTTCCTCAAGTTCTTCGGAACTCCGGGTAGATTGTGTCCGTCCCCGGCATATTGCATGTAGAAAATCCGGTAGTCGTGCGGATTTAGACATTGTGTGTGAAGCCTATTCGTGGCCGTGAGCCCGAATCGGTGATGCTTGATTTGCGACGTTGCATTTAGGTTAAACCTAGAATGCGTGCTGGAGAATGACTCCGTGAAATCATCTATAGTATTGCGGGATTTAAGTGTAGGCATCTTGTGAAGATCCTAACGAAAGCCCCATGCTTTGAGATTGGATGAAGGCAAACCTTCACCACGAAATTGATGCGGAGCGTATTGTACCTCCCTTGTTGAGTATTTGTGAAGCCTAGATCCTTGCGAAGGGGTTAGGTGCATAGCTTATAAATTGTGTAGCACTTGAAAATGCTAAACCCTTATGGGCCGAGGTGAAGCCGTACCCGCGTCGTGCGTTAGATCGCGACGATTAGAGCACGGGCAAAGCTAAACCGGACCCGTTTCCATGTAGATCGGTAAGAGGTCCCTACCTCATGGAAGCCGTGTGATCATGGGAGAGGTTGTGGAAGGTGATTTACCTAGACCGACCAAAAGCTCTTTTTCCCACGTAAGGCGATGGCCCTTACGGTGGAGTGTTTTGTGGAATTGATGTTGTTAGCCTCATGCGGTTGTTTAGGCGGTTGTGGGGAACCTTCGGGTGAACCCAACCAACATCATGTGCATACCTAGGTTCCCTCCTTTTTGATGCTCAACCTAGAAGATTGATTGTGCTTGAAACCTCACCTTGTGTAGTTGCACTTTCTTTATATTAGTACTTGTGCTAGTATGGCTTGCTTGCAGGGTAGAAGATCCGCCACCCCGGGAAAGGGGTGGGGTCGTTATAATTGGGTCAGCTATGCTGACCGAATTATAATGTTTGCCACCGTTTGGTGGAATGTTCTTATGCAGGTGCAGGTGAGCCTAGTGGGAAATAGCGGGCGGTGGCCCCTTTGCTGAGTTGGCCCTTGAAGGCCAGCCTCCCTTTTCTGCTTTCTCATGTATTGCCGGCCTGCGTGCCGATGTATGTTCTGAGTTTTGTACATTGGTGAATGTAAGGCCTTAAGGCCGTAACTCTATTTTATGGTTTCATTCCTATGATAGTGGACAGTTCTAAATTATATGTTAATCCATTATGCTCCCGCTAGTGTTTAGTATACTCTGTTGTAGTTCTTTCTGTTTATCACCTTTTAACTCCTAGCTAGTGTGGTTTGTATAGCGTGGGGTCCCGACCGGACCTACTGTTATACTATTCATACTGGCAGGGTGTTACACCAGATCCCTGATTTAGAAGATGGAGATGGAGGAGAAGAGAAGAAAGAAGAGGGAGAAGAAGAAGAAGAAGAAAAGGTAGAAGAAGAGAAGGAAGAAGGAGAAGAGAAGGAAGAGGAAAGAAAGAAAAAGAATAAGAAGAGAGGAAGAGAAGAGAAGGAAACAAAAGGGAGTTTGTCCGAGAAAAGGAGGAGAAAAAAGAGAAAAGGTGATCCTGAGAAGGTTGACGCGGTCTCAAAGGAGACCGAAATGGTCTTGGGTACTGTCTTGAAGAAGAATGATGGAGAGAGAGGAGGAAGTCAAGAGAAAGGGGAGGAAAACCGGCTTACCTTCGAAGCTCAGATGCTTAAGGAAAAAGAAAGTCCTGTTGCCGAAAAACCTTTATCTTTTGAGGATGATGCTATAGCGATGAGACAGGCCGAAGACCGCGTGATCGCTATTTTTTCAAATCGGGCTGGTAAGCCTTTCTTGACCGCTCCACTTGATATTTCTATGCCAAACTACATTAGGCCACAATCTCCAGCTCGGCGACGTGAGCTCATTCTTATTGAGACCGATGATATTCTCCTTAGCTCTTCGGAGATAAAACGACGAAGAAAAGAAGGGGATCAGTCGCAAAAAAGACAGTTAGAAAAGATAGACCTTGAACGCCAAAAGCGTCCCCTTCGTCTGATTTTAGATCCTGCACCTGCGGTCTCCGAGGTCGCTCGAGATGATGTTTCTACTCATCCCGTTTCCATTTTTCGAAGTATGGGTATTATGTTTGTTAAACTTCCTCTTTGTGTTTGTAGTTGATTGAAAACTGCTTTCAGGCGGCAGGAGAAGATATGGAGGCACAAAATCTGCTAGAGAAGAGTGGGTTGATCGCTCCTCAGACCGATCTACCTCCCACTCCATTGCTTTCATCTCCCCTTATATTGGTGATTCAATCTTTCCAGGCTCGGGAAAAATATCTTGAGAAAAAGTTGTGAGAAAAAGATGAGGTATTGCTAGCTGAAGCAGACACCATTAAAACACTTCGTGCAGCCTTGGCTAAAAATGAGCAAAAATTAAATGAGCAGCGGATATCGCTCGAATAGCGAGAAAAAGATGGTAAGAAGAAGCTGGAGGAGGAGGTTTTTGATCTTCAGAGAAAGCTCCGTGAATATAAGGAGGAAACAATTTTCTTCAGAGGAAAAGCTGATGCTCTTCATACTGCATTTTCTCAATTAAGGACAGGTTTTCCTGCTCCTCTGCTTGCGGGATCGTCCAACGCTGCTGCTGATGATCGTGCGGACCAGGAAGAAATCATCAATTGGGAAGAGCTGAAGCGAGACGCTGGCGATCTTCTACGATAAGTTGTTGATGCTAACACGGGTATTTGTATGACGCTTACATCGGTCAATAAGCTTCAGAACAGGGTAGCTTTCCTCGGAAAGAAAAAGGATCTTTCAAAATAGCTTTTACTTACTTTTATGGTTGTATATTTGAGGGACTTGATCAGATTGCTGTGATGTGTATTTATGTTATGGATTTGGTCAGTTTTTTATCTATCTCATGACTCTTATAAAGTTTTCTTATAGTTATGAGAAAATATATTGAGATCGCTTGGTCTTGAAACATTATCATGTGGCATTTTTTACTTGTCTTACACGGTCTGAATTTGCGGTCTCAATGGGTCAGGATTTTTGTAATGATTACAACTTGATTGCCTTCGTGACTATAAATACTCGGTCGGTGGCCTTATTAAATATGCTCTCTTGGAACTTTACACCTAAGCGGTCTAGCTTTTCTTTGAAGAATGGTGTCTGCGAGAGCTGGTGCTTGTAAAATTTTTCTTGAGGTCGAGCAGCGCCCTTGCCGCCTTTCTCAAGTCAAATATTTGCATTTTTTGAGGGATTACCCCATGAGCTCGCAGATAGTGATTCGCCTGCCCGCTGCAGCTGAGTGCTTTAATTTATGCGGAGAGAATGAGATCGCAGTTCCCATTGACCACTTTTACCATGGTTTCTGTTTTCCTCTGCCGTGGAAAATGAAACAAATTTTTAGATATTACGGTCTTGTACCTAGGCAGCTCCCTCCAAACTCTATCGCCTTAATTTTTACTTATATAAGCTATTTATGATCGGTCAATGTTAGATTCACTCTGGATCTATTTAGATCTTTTTTCACCCTAATGATTTTGAAGGAGGGCTCTAGAAAGGAAGATTTCAAAGGACTGTTATATTTTTATTGCAGTGCTCTAAAAGTTATTAATCTTCCTAACAAGGTCCCGAATTGGGCGGAGAGGTATTTGATTTTCCAGGGGCGGTTTGGCGGTCTCCGGACACGACCAAAACTTCGAGATGAATCGATCTTCCGAAAACCGAAAAGTTTGTCTGCTATTGAAAAACAGATAAAAGATATGCTTAAAGAAAAAAGGGCTGATTTGGACCATTACCTGGTGCTTTGGGCTGAGGTTTCTTCCATCAGACGAAGGGATAGTGAGTTCGAGCGATCTTTATGCTTTGACCGTTTATCATGGGTTTTTGGTCTTACTTGAATTTCTTTCTTGTAGCGATCTTGCAAGTTCCTTCTTCTTTACCTTATGCTCCGGAGGGCGAGCTTACTAAGAGGGAAAAAAGATTGAAGAAAAATTGAGATTGATACCTTTCTCAGACCGCTGGCCCTTCAGATTATTCTGATAAATCATTCGGCTTATATAGTTATAGGCAATCCATGACTGATCTTCAAGGGAGACCGCTCATGAAATGGGATCCTATAAACGTGTGGGGGTTTCCACGTCCCTCCCTAACTGGGGAGGTGAATTTTCTCGCCATGCTAGAGCAGTCTCGGCTGCGTTATATGGCGAAGAAAATTTCAAGGAAGTTTATAGTTGGGAAGATTCCATTATCCCAGATATGTGTTTGCAGACTGGTCTTAGGCATCAGGTCTTCTGTCATCACATGGGCAGGCTGCTTCAGAGATATATGTCGGAGAATAAGGCTGTTAAGGCTGAGCTGGAGGTAATTTTGAGAACGCGCGATCTTCTTTCTTCTTGTTTGCTTTGTTTTTGGGTGATATTGACCTATGATCTTTCCATTGTAGAAAACAAAGAAATAGATGTATGACGAAAATAATCCTGCTTACCGGAAAGTGATGTTAGAAGAAATAAATGAGGCAGTTGAAATGACTATTTCTAAGTTGCGAGATAATGGTGTTCAAATTCCTGAGGATACTAGTTTCTTATCTTTATTTCCTGAGGCCACTGTTCTTCAGGCAGAAAAAGAGGATATAGAAGAAGAAGAGGAAATGTTAGATGAGGGAACAGGGGTGGAGGAGAAGGAAAGAGAAGAACTTATTGATGAGGAAGGAGGGGAAGAGAGAGATGAAGGAGAGGCGGTTTTGGATGGGAGAAAAGAGGTAGAGGGAGAAGGAAGAGAAGAAGACACAGATGAACCTGGAGAAAAATATGAAGGGAGAAAAGATAATTCTCTGGAAGACCGGGCGGTCAAGCATTTTATATCTGATGACCTTGGCCTTGATGGTCTGGAAGATTTTCTTAATGCTGATTTCAGTCAGCCATTGATTGGAGGCGAAGATGAGGTGAGTGAGAGTCAGTTCGATCCAGATGAAGAGCTGAGTTCGGCGGCAAAATCTGACGTTGGCTCTTTGGGAGAATCCTCCAGTTCGAGCGAACTCAGTGCTGACTCCGATTCATCTAAAGATGAAGACCCACCCTCCAAGAAAAAGAAGAAGTAGAGAACATATTTTATTTCTTTAATGTATTTTTGGCTGCCAATATGGCGGCTTAAATTCTAGTTTGTTTTTTCTGTAATGAAAAACTTTTGATTGAAGAAATAGTAAAAAAGAATAGCATTTTCTCCTTGCATACCTTTATCTGATTGCATCATCTGTCTTTGTATATTTTCTTCTCCCACCTTCTGCTATAAAGATGGTAATAATTTTGCAAGTGATCTTTTCAATGATTAGTCGAACTTGAATTTTGATCGATCGGTCTTAATACTGTTTCAATCATTTTTATCGAAGAACCTTACTGAATATCGAGTAAGATGTAGCGATCTTCGTACTACAGGTCGCATTTTGACTCCATATTTCTGGATAACAATTGTTCTGGATACCGGGGCCTGAAATGTTCTGAGATGCTTCTGCATTATGTCAAGATTCTTCTGGAGCGGTCTGAATCTAGAGATCGCTCGACCTTGTTTTGAGAAAGAAACCATAGCTTAAAATCATTACCACCTGCAATTTTATTTTAACTTATGGCGTTCTTTGGTAAATGACCCTAGGGGTTGAGAAGATAACAGAGGGAGGGGGATGAGATGGTTTTTTAATGGTTATTTTTAAGGAAGGACAACCAACTAGTATTCGAGTGTAGCAGACTGTGATGGCCTGTTGCCACTATCTGAAGGCACGACATAGGTGGAATTCACCAAGACCTCCCTTGATGCAGTGGTGTGCTCACATATCGTCCAAGATCTGGGATATCATATTGAACCCTCTCAAATGAGATTGGTGAGCTACTGCTACATGGAAGCAAAATCTCCCCGCAATCCATAGTCAATGTAGGTGTTACGCTCAGCGTCAATTCATGGGGGTTCATGTATGATCTGGCGATATCTGCTTTGGCATGTCTTTAAGTTTATTTGTATTGATTCATTTCGATCCCATATAAAATTATACATGGAAAAACTAGGAAAATCAATAACTTCCGTCTAGTAACTGATGAGATGAATACATTGCTAGGGGGTAGAGAAAGAATAACGAGAAGTCTGTTTTAAGAGAAAAAACATTTCAAATCCTCTCCACTCCAGGTATTTGCTATCTCATTTCCGTCATAAGTGCTGAGGCGATAAGCTCCATTTTTCAATACTGCTTTTATGATATAAGTACCTGCCCAATTTGGGTTTAACTTTCCGACTGAGCTGGATCTAGCTGCTGCATCTACCTTCTTTAAAACCAGGTCTCCAGTAGTGAATTCTTTGATTCTTATATTTTTATCAAAATATCTCGCCATTCTTCTTTTTATCTCTTCTTGCCTTACTATAGCTTCATCTCTTAATTCTTCAATTAAGTCGAGGCTATGTTTGAGATCTTCATCATTATCTCCTATCCAGGTATCCTTGTTTTGCTGAGCCAATAAGACCCTGGGGCTTTTTACTTCAAGCTCGATTGGAATTAACGCTTCCGAACCATGAGATAATTTGAAGGGGGTTTCACCAATCGCACTTGTTGGGGTAGTTTTAAGAGTCCAGAGAACTGCTGGGAGTTGTTTTGCCCAATTGCCTTTGATATTTTCTACCTATTTCTTGAGAAGGTTCAGGATACATTTATTAGCTGCTTCTACCTGCCCATTGCTCCTTGGATGATGGACTGACGCAAATTGAAGCTCAATTCCTATTTCATCACAATAGTTAATCATCTCTGAATTGTTAAACTGAGGCCCGTTGTCTGTTATTATGGCCATGGGAATTCCATGCCTACAGATAATTTCTCCCCAGATAAATTTTCTTTACTATCTGGGTGGTTGTTTTAGCTAGAGCTTTTGCTTCAATCCATTTGCTGAAGTAATCTATCATAACCAAAATAAAACGCCTTTGTCCACTTGCAGTGGGAAAAGGTCCTAGACGATCCATTCCCCATACTGCGAATGGCCAGGGAGTCATGATGGACTTCAACTGCTAGGCAGGCTGATGCTGGAGCGGAGCAAACTTCTGATATTGAATGCACTTCTTGGCGTAGTTAGCTGCATCTTTCCTTATCTTGGGCCAAAAATATCCCTGCCTCAAAATCCTTTTTTCTAGGGTTCGTGCACCTGAATGACTTCCACACTCACCTGAGTGTACTTCTCTGAGAACAATCGAAACTTCTTATTCTGAGATGCACCTGGATAAAGGAGCTAAAAAAGTTTTTCGATATAAGATACCTGAGATCAGATAATAATAAGCTGCTTTTTAATTTGAACCTTTTTTTATCTTTTACACTAGTGTGGAATTCTCCTGATGAAAGATATAACATAAAGGGATCCATCCAGGTGCTTTTATGATCGATCTGCATTACTGATTCTTCCTCAATTGCTGGGTGGAAAAGATTGATGTGGTTCCTCCTGATGATAACCCGAATTTAGCTAAGTGATCTGCATCTGAATTTTCTGATTGAGGGATATGTTGGATAGTGAAACTTTTGAACTTTCCGATCTCTTGCTTTACGATCTTCTGATATTTCTTCAAAATCGGTTCTCTAGTTTCATAGGTGCTGTTTACTTGAGACGCCAAAACTAATGAATCTGTGTTAACCATGATATCTTCGATACCTAATTCTTTGGCGAAACGGAGTCCTGCTAAGAGGGCTTCATATTCTGCCTGGTTATTGGTGACTGAAAAGTGAAATTTCAAAGCTTGATTTATTCTAACTCCGTTCGGGTTAACCAAGATTACCCCTGCTCCTGAAGAATTTTTTCCTGAAGCCCCATCAACATAAATTATCCAAGGTATAGGTTTTCCGATATCATCCTCAAATTCATTATTTGTTGTATCAATTAAGAAATCAGCTAATACCTGTGCTTTTATGGTTGTTCGAGGGATATACGAGATATTGAATTCACTTAGCTCGATAGCCCATTTAGCCAACCTGCCTGAATGTTCTGGCTTTCCTAGAACATTCTTCAGGGGCAGATCTGTCACTACTTGAATTGAATGGGCTTGAAAATAAGGTCTGAGTTTTCTAGCTGAAATGATAAGTGCTAAAGCAAGCTTTTCTAATATCGGATACCTGGTTTCTGCATTTTTAGGGTTCTACTGACGTAGTAAATTGGAAATTGCTTCTTCTTTTCTTCTCTTACTAAAACTGAGCTAATTGCATCGGCTCCAACACCTAAATATAAAAATAAATTTTCACCCTCACGGGGGATTTGGAGGAGAGGGATCGATGTTAGTTGTTTCTTTAGCTAGGTGAATGCTGAATCACATTCTTCTGTCCATTCGAACTTGGAGGCTTTCCTGAGAATTCTGAAGAAGGGAGCAATTTTATCTCCTGATCGAGATATAAATCGGCTTAACCCTGCCATTCTACATCCCAACTGCTGAACCTCTTTTGGCGACTTTGGCGGTGCCATTTCAAGAATTGACTTAACCTTATCTGGATTAGGTTCAAGACCATCTGGAGTCAAAAGATGTCCTAAGAACTTACCCATGTTAGCGCCAAAAACACATTTTAGCGGATTTAGCCTCATATTAAACACTCTGAGTGTTGAGAAGGTTTCTTCAAGGTCTTCTAAGTGAACTGAAACCTGTTTACTTTTGATAAGGAAGTCATCCACATATACTTCGAGATTTCTGCCTTTCTGTTTCTTGAATACGAAATCCATCATTCTCTGATAGTTGCTCCTGCATTCTTTAAACCAAAAGGCATTACTTTATAACAAAAACATCCATTGTTTGTTATAAAAGAAGTGTGAGGAATATCTGGTTTATGCATTCTGATCTGATGATAACCCGAGAATGCATCTAGGAAGCTCATGTAGCGAAATCCAACTGCTGAATCAACCAGAGAATCTATGCAAGGTAAAGGATAACAATCCTTTGGACAGGCTTTATTGAAGTCTACGCACATTCTCCACTTGCCGCCGAGCTTTTTTACCATAACAACGTTTGAGACCCAATCAGGGTATTGTACTTCCTGGATGAAACCAGCTTTGAGAAGTTTTTGGACTTCTTCAGCAATTGGTTCGGCTAGAGTATCTGCTACTGCTCGTTTATTCTGCTGAACCGGTTTAAAAGTTGGATCTATGTTTAAATGATGACAGGTTATATCAGGATCCATTCCTAGCATGTCATTTGCGGACCAAGCGAATATATCTAGATTTCTGAATAAGCAAGTTGTTAACTCTTCTTTTTCATTTTCGGAAAGTTCGGCGTTGATTGAGAGTGTTTTATTCTCATCTCCTTTTACTGGAATAAGCTGGATACTTTGGGCTGGTTCTAAATGAGTTCGCTCAACTTTATTTTTATCTTTAACTTCATGATCTTCTAAGATGAAGTCTTCTGAAGTTTCCATTTCTGACCTGAGTGTATCAGAGAGTAGATAACCAGCATTTTTTAGAACAAATGATAAAACAAGAAATAATTAACTTGGAATTAATCTAAGCTGAATGAGGTAATGATAGATAAAAAAGTATGAAGAAAAATACGTATTTTATTGACGCATATTTATTTACAAACTTTAGTTCCGAAAATGCTTTAGGGGGTTTATTTGTTGTGAACGAAAGAGAATTATTGTTGATTAACAAACAAAACTCAAAATTGAGAACTTCGACCCCCTTATTCGGAGCATAATGGCACCAACACTTTTTCTTTGACTCCCAGCTGAGGACTGATGAGTCCCGATTATATACACATATATGGACTCATCTGGGTCGTTTATCTAGTCATTCCACTGCACTTTAGCCTTGTTTTAGCTTATATTTGTTATCACTTGCTATGTGCACTTCTAGGCCCATTTTGGTGTTATTTCGTATCTTTCTTTGTTATTAGTTTTCTTGCGATGTTAAGTCCCACTTTCAGTGGCTAGACTGGTGTCGTACGCTGGAACAGGTGTCGTGCAGGTGTTTCCGGTGCAATTCTGCACAGGAACACTGCGCACGATCACCGGTTCTATTGCGCACGACCACTGGTCGTGCGCCACTGATCGTGTGCACTTAACCCTTTTTTATGAGTTCTGTTTGGTGCAGTGCGCACGACCATGTACGCTAGTGCGCATGACCACCAGTCGTGCGCCACTGTTCGTGCGCGCTTATCATCAATTTCATGAGTTCTGTTTCAACCAGTACGCACGACCACCTACGATAGTGCGCACGACCACCGGTCGTGCGCCACTGGTCGTGCGAACATGTTATTTCATAATGTCTGTCTTTGCAGGTTCCGTCCAGGCAGAGCGCACGATCACCGAATTCTAGTGCGCACGACCACTGGTCGTGCGCCAATGACCGTGCGCACTGTTTATTCCAGCGCCTATAAATCGACCTGCTCGCGATTTAGGTCAGATCGACCGCCGTTTTCATGCCCAGCTCCGCCGTTCCGCGCCAGTTTCGCCCCTCCATCGTCGCCCACCATCTAGAGGTGCTCCGGGCTTGCTCTTCACGCCAATCTTGAGCCGGAGTTTCCTCTCGGCCTCCTCCTTTATCCAAGAGCTCCAAAGGAAGACCTAGCCGCCATTGCCATCAAGCAAGAGGAAGTTTGCAACCTCTACCGGATCGTGACACGAAGAAGACGGGTCCATTGGAGAGTCGTGACAGCTCTCTCTACCCCGGACGTAGTTGCGGACCGAGCTTGGACGCGGATTGACAACCCGGCGATTCCAACCGTGAATCTCCAACGAGCCTTCGGATTCGGTCGATTTCTTGCCTTGTTCTCCTCTTATTGATTGTTGTAATAGTTAGATCTTTTGTATTTTGATGAAGAACACTATAGACCTTGCTATTTAAAGTTATTTCATGTCTATGTGAAATACCTTTTTTTTGTTTATTTGTGTGCTTGAGGTGCGCCCCATTCCATCCTCCATCCCGCCGTCACGTCCGGTGCCGCACTAGCAATTGCTAGTGGCGTGCTTGTCGAAGAGGTGCTTGCGACCCTCACTCCGCTAGCCTACTCGTCCATCCGCCTACCGAAGCGTGGCATCGCAGCCCGTATTCCATCCCGCCTAACGAAGCAGTGCGCTCAAGGCCTGCACAGTTCGATTTCGCTTGCCTACTCGTCCATCCGCCCTTTCGACGCAGCGCGCTCAAGGCCTGCCTAGTCTCCATCCCGCCAAGCGAAGCATTGCATAGCGGCATTGCATAGGAGTAGTTGATAGCTTTTATTTTATTTTCCAAAAGCCAACCCAGCTCCCCCGCATTCCATCCGATTTAAGGACTTCAATCTCAAGTCCTTCCTCGAAACCTAACTCCACCTTACTGTGTTCCTCAAGAGACCGACACTCGGGGATTTTCCCCATTATTATTACTTGCGCGACCGGTGCACTTGCCGAACCATCGCATCAAGTTTTTGGCGCCGTTGCCGGGGATCACAGTCGTGTGAGTTTTCTTGAGAGGGAGAGCCGAGAGATAGTACTTCTTCCAGTGTGTATAGCCGCTTTATTATTTTTGTTTGCCTTTTAATTATCTTTTGTTTGTTTTTATTTTTCTCCCCTATTTTAAAGTTTTAGGCAAGTTTTATTCAAGGAGTTTTTCTAGTTGTGTAGATTTCCTTGCAAAGAATTTTAGTTTCTGTTTATCTGCTTTGAATTTTGAAAATGTCGTCATGGGATATTTCACCTAGCTTTAATGATAAGATGGTTTATTATATAGACCAAATGAATGAGTTGAATGCTAGGCAGTGTAGGAACATTGTTTGCTTGTTGTGTCGAGGAGAGGGTCATGAATTGAAGGACTGTCCTAGTCTTTTCAAGCCTGACCGCCACCCCTCCACTCAGGACAACATTGTCCCTATCGCTCATTCTTTACCCATGGAGGCAATTGTGCCCTCTACCCCTGAGCTTGTCTCGTGCACGGGCTCCTCACTCCCTGTTTATGGCTTCACTCCCAGTGATGATGATCACTCATCTGTTAGCCAACAAGGAGAGGAATGGGAGCTCCTTGATGCACCTGAGTATGATGAGGAAAGTATTCTTTCCATCGGGGAGGCTTTAGCAGATCTTTTTGCGGAGGAACCGAATATTTTTGTCCCTCCAGTTTCTTTGCAAGATTTTTCTACACATATTCTTTATGATCCTATCGAAGTAAAGGAGCTGGGTGATGCTTCTGACTCGGAGGGTGCTCCAAAGTGGGATGAGGATGTCACTTTCCCTGAGGGGGAGAATGAATACTTTGAACACGATGATGCACCTTGGTGGGATGAGGAGGATACTCTCTCTGATGAGGAGGTTTGCACTTCTTCATGGGACGAGGAGGTCCAAATCACCACTGAGGCTCCTGAGTTCTCAAGTCCCCTTGCTATGATATTTACGATGATGATAGTGATCTACCCTTGTATCCTGCCGGGAGTGAGACCGGGATCACTCCCCCGATTGATGTTTATTTATGTTCTTCGTCTTCTTTATTTCTTGATCCCCTTTCTTCATCTGAGCCTGTGCAGGTTGAGTCTTCACAGGTACATCAGGAGGACTTGGAGCATGATGCTCAAGTCAATGATGAGTGTATCCTCATATGTGAGGAGGTTTATTCCCCCTCCGTTGAGGAAGCTCCACTCATTGCCTTTTCCTCCTGCTGTCTCCCTGGTGACGATACCTTGCTAGGCAAGGATGTGTTTTGTGAGATGAGTGAGGACCAGGCCTCCTCCTTTTCTTACATTCTCTACCCTCCACCTGTGAGGAGCAGGTATCTATATTTAGGTAGAGGGGTGACTGTTCTATCACCGTATCGGTACCCGCTACCGACACGGATATTAGGCCAGTTACCTGTCCACTTCTCCTTCCATAGGCCCATTAGCTAGAACTCTTAAAGTTTAAATAAGTCTTGCTGGGATGACAATAACCCCAGTAGTTATCTTCTTTTCTGCATTTTTATTTCTTCTAATCATGTTTAGTTTGTAGTACTTTCTTTTCAGTTTTCTTTTGTCTTTTGTTTTTGCGGAGCTGACCCCTGCAGGTATCTTCTCTGGATGGCGGATGTTGCAGCTCATTTTAGCTTACACGCCAATCTTCTGGTATGCTCACTTGCTGAGCATTGGGTACTCTCTTCCCCTAGCCTTTGCTGATTTTCATGTCATATATTATGCGGATTGTTTAGTTTAAGTCTGGGGGAGAGTAGTTTTGTTTACCCGCTCACGTGCACTATTGCACTGCATGCTAGAAGATTTCATTTAAAATGTTTTGTTTATTTTCATTGCACACCACATCACCCACTTGAGCGCGTACTCATCTGTTTGCTTGCTCTGTTGTGAATTTAATTCTTCTGCTTATTTGGGAAGTCTAGGTGATGGCTTAGGATTATGTAGCAGAGTAAAATGT
The DNA here is from genome assembly GCA_033032865.1 of Dactylorhiza incarnata. Lineage (NCBI taxonomy): Eukaryota > Viridiplantae > Streptophyta > Magnoliopsida > Asparagales > Orchidaceae > Dactylorhiza > Dactylorhiza incarnata. Next base: position 4,750,097 of record JAWHQI010000153.1, on the reverse strand, counting down.
TGACTCTAGTAGTGCTCCTAGTCGAGTGCTCGGTTGCATAGAAATTTGTGTAGATTAGATTTCTCTTTATACTTATGGTTTTATATTTTTTCTATTCGTGTAAATGTTGTTTACTCTACTCAAATGGTGAATCCAGTGGAATCAAACGGTAGCATAGGGATGTGTGTAAACGATCGCTAGATTTGTATTGCTTGAGTCGGGAGAAAGGAGAATCTTTCTCGGTGGCTAGAACTTGCCCCAAGCGATTCTTGAAGCATGGGTATACGGTTAGTCAATTGTGTGAATGTGATATAGGCCATCATTTTGGCCCGGTTGAGCCTTTGTGCCTATCCTTACCGCTATATCCTCGCTAGCCCAGTTGTGCCTACCCGTTCTTTGATTCAGCCCCACTTTTATTTCACCAAAGCCCAAAAGCCAATCCTAGTCGCACACCCAAATCTGAGCTTTAGCTGTTTATTATTTTCATGAGTTGGGTTGTCGATGTGGTAATATGTTTGTGAAGATGTGGATGTGTCCTTTTGTTTATTTGCTGAAAATGATAAGAAAAGAAAAAAAATGAGAAAAAGAAAAGAAGTTAAAAAGAAAGGAAAGAGAAGGAGTGTTTAATTGAAAATCTTTATGTATAGATTTATGTTTGGGAGTAGGCGGTGCACGCACCCATGCTGTTAAGTCCAAGTCTGGGGGTGTTGTGTACCCGCGTGTTTGTGTGGTGAATGAGGATAGTTTCCTGCATTAGCTCATTTGGGTTTAGTATTTGAACCATCATCTTTATCATTGTATACCTCACCTAAACCCAAGCCCCATTTAAAACCTAAAGTCCTATTGATTCACGCATTTGAGCAAACCAGTGCCGTGGAGAGAATGTGACCGGGCAAGCCTATGGTCACCGACACCGATGGATTTCGGTGAAGTTTATCCGGCACCCCAATCTTGAGCAATGCTCATCTCAGCGTTTAGTTTACTTTCTCCATATGCATGACCGAACGATTCACCGTAGTTCACCATTTTGAGTAGTTGTAATATGCTTTTACTCTTTTAGAAATATATAAACTGTTTATATTATCAGAAATCTTCTCTACTATTCTTCTTATGCACGTGAGCATGCGACTTCGCATGGTACTCTGTATTGTAGTTTTAAGCCATCTACTTTTCTTTCCCCGTTCGCATGGAATTTGTTTGCTCGGGACGCGCAAACAGGTAAGTCTGGGGGTGTGATGAGACCCGATTATATACACATATATGGACTCATCTGGGTCGTTTATCTAGTCATTCCACTACACTTTAGCCTTGTTTTAGCTTATATTTGTTATCACTTGCTATGTGCACTTCTAGGCCCATTTTGGTGTTATTTCGTATCTTTCTTTGTTATTAGTTTTCTTGTGATGTTAAGTCCCACTTTCAGTGGCTAGACTGCTGTCGTACGCTGGAACAGGTGTCGTGCAGGTGTTTCCGGTGCAATTCTGCACAGGAACACTGCGCACGATCACCGGTTCTATTGCGCACGACCACTGGTCGTGCGCCACTGATCGTGTGCACTTAACCCTTTTTTATGAGTTCTGTTTGGTGCAGTGCGCACGACCATCTACGCTAGTGCGCACGACCACCGGTCGTGCGCCACTGTTCGTGCGCTCTTATCATCAATTTCATGAGTTCTATTTCAACCAGTGCGCACGACCACCTACGATAGTGCGCACGACCACCGGTCGTGCGCCACTGGTCGTGCGAACATGTTATTTCATAATGTCTGTCTTTGCAGGTTCCGTCCAGGCAGAGCGCACGATCACCGAATTCTAGTGCGCACGACCACTGGTCGTGCGCCAATGACCGTGCGCACTGTTTATTCCAGCGCCTATAAATCGACCTGCTCGCGATTTAGGTCAGATCGACCGCCGTTTTCACGCCCAGCTCCGCCGTTCCGCGCCAGTTTCGCCCCTCCATCGTCGCCCACCATCTAGAGGTGCTCCGGGCTTGCTCTTCACGCCAATCTTGAGCCGGAGTTTCCTCTCGGCCTCCTCCTTCATCCAAGAGCTCCAAAGGAAGACCTAGCCACCATTGCCATCAAGCAAGAGGAAGTTTGCAACCTCTACCGGATCGTGACACGAAGAAGACGGGTCCATTGGAGAGTCGTGACAGCTCTCTCTACCCCGGACGTAGTTGCGGACCGAGCTTGGACGCGGATTGACAACCCGGCGATTCCAACCGTGAATCTCCAACGAGCCTTCGGATTCGGTCGATTTCTTGCCTTGTTCTCCTCTTATTGATTGTTGTAATAGTTAGATCTTTTGTATTTTGATGAAGAACACTATAGACCTTGCTATTTAAAGTTATTTCATGTCTATGTGAAATACCTTTTTTTTGTTTATTTGTGTGCTTGAGGTGCGCCCCATTCCATCCTCCATCCCGCCGTCACGTCAAGTGCCGCACTAGCAATTGCTAGTGGCGTGCTTGTCGAAGAGGTGCTTGCGACCCTCACTCCGCTAGCCTACTCGTCCATCCGCCTACCGAAGCGTGGCATCGCAGCCCGTATTCCATCCCGCCTAACGAAGCAGTGCGCTCAAGGCCTGCACAGTTCGATTTCGCTTGCCTACTCGTCCATCCGCCCTTTCGACGCAGCGCGCTCAAGGCCTGCCTAGTCTCCATCCCGCCAAGCGAAGCATTGCATAGCGGCATTGCATAGGAGTAGTTGATAGCTTTTATTTTATTTTCCAAAAGCCAACCCAGCTCCCCCGCATTCCATCCGATTTAAGGACTTCAATCTCAAGTCCTTCCTCGAAACCTAACTCCACCTTACTGTGTTCCTCAAGAGACCGACACTCGGGGATTTTCCCCATTATTATTACTTGCGCGACCGGTGCACTTGCCGAACCATCACATCAAGGACCTATGTCGATGAAGCTAATTGTCCTGACATAGCATTCTCGGGCGATCTTAGGATCACTCCTAACTTTGAACTGCTTTCCCTGGGCAGAGAATTTTAGTGCAAGGTGAAAAGTTGAAACTATTGCCCTATACTGATTAAGGATAGGTCTGCCAAAAATGGCGTAGTAGCAGCTAGGTGCATCTACTACAATGAACTCAGCTTGTTTGATGATCCCCCCATCATCACGGTTAGTGAAACTCTTCCTTCGACCTCCTTTTTTTCTCCTGAGAAGCCATAAAGAGGGCCTTCGGTAGGAAGCATCTGCTTCCCAGTTTTCAGAGCCTCAAAGGTAGATTTGAACAATAAGTTCACGGAGCTCCCAGTATCCACTAGAACCCTTTCGACTGTGAAGTTCTCTATCACAGCCTTGATGACAAGTGCATCGTTAAATGGGTTCCCGTGGGGTGGAAGATCTTCCTTGCTGAAAATGACCACTTTTGGGGTTGGAGCAGAGGCAGAGGCAACAGAGACTTCATCCCTGAAGATTCTTGCTATGCTAGACTTTTTGGAAGATTCAAGTCCAGCACCTCCATGGATACAGAAGAGCAGACCATTTTCTCCTTCATTGTCTGCCTCCACACATTCACAACCGATATGGAGACTGCCAAAAAGACCAGCATCTTCTACCTCCTGACACTCCCAACCGACCTTAACAACAATTTTCACCTTCTTCGATTGGTCTTCAACTTTTTTGTTGATTAAATCTTGGAGTTTCCCTTCGTTGAGGAGTTTTTCAATCAAGAATCTGAGCGCCCTACAATTTTCAGTCCGGTGCCCTCTCTCTTTGTGAAACTCGCAATAGAGGCTTTGATTTCGAAATTTGATGTCGGTCTTCATGGGGGCTGGTGTTTTGAGGAAGGGTTGTCTTTCAATAATTTCCAAAATCTCTGAAATTGGAAGAGGTAGATCTGCAAAACAGTCTTGCGAATTGTTAAAAAGTTGTTTAGGTTGATTAGTGGGAAGGGGTAGGAGAGGAAGACAGGCTAACTGCTGAGCCTGAGCTGGTTGCTGCCATTGGGTGAGTTGTTGATGATTGTTGCTCGGGTGATGATGACAAAAATTCCTGCCTCAGGAGACATGAGGTTGATACTCTTGGCGGGTTGTGATCTGATGTTGTTGAGGGTTCGAAGAAGAAGAAAAGTTGTTTCCACCCTGGTAAGCCATACTGGAGAGGAACGAGACGTATTCTGGGTTGGAGATTTCACCCTCAATAAACCTATTCACAGTTGAAATTAATTCTTGGTAAGAATTCGGCTCCTTGGTGGTGACTTTCAGCTTCAAAGGGCCTTCTCGTAAGGCATTAATGAATGCGACTTGATGGAGGACGGGGCCAACATCACGAATGCTTAAGATTTCTTCTTGAAATCGAGCGACGAAATGAGCTATTGTCTCAGTTTCTCCTTGTTTGATTTTGAAAAGAGCTGCGGGTCCACTCTTTCGCTTTATTGAGGTGGCGAATCTTAAGAGCAATTCTCTCCTTAGATCCGCAAAGTTGGCAACAGTCCTGGCAGGGAGGTTAAAAAACCATTCTCTAGCCTCACCCCTGAGAGAGGTTACAAACAACTTACAGCGAAGAGGTTCTGACAAGGTCCTCATCGATACTGCATCTTCAAAAGCCTGCAGATGAGAGATCGGATCATCCCTTCCAGTGTATACTGGAAGTCTGGGCTCTCTGAAACCAATCGGAATAGGTTCCCACCTAACCCGTTCTACGAACGGAGATGGCTCTTCTAGTAAGTCGACAGGACGAGGAGCGACATTTTCTTGAAAATTCAAGGCCCGGACAGGACTTCCCCTGGCAGCGGTGATGGCGACGGCCACCACGACGGCCAACTTGGTGATGGAGATGACGACCATGGCGCACTTGGTGATCATGGGATTGTGGCGGAAGATGATGATGATGAACTGTCGGACAAAGAATTGCGGCGCCGTAGCGATCACGACTACAATCTTCGCCCACGCAACAAGATTTAATTTAATTTATCTTGCTAGTTTATGGTCTGCAATTATCCAATTATATGGTTTGCTTTTAATTATTTTATTTCTGTCATTTTTGATTTATGGTGTGCGTTTAGCCATTGTTTTGGGCTGCTTTTAAACTTTTGAATGTACGCCTTATATAAGGCTAAGAACTATATCTATGGTATTAGATTTTGATGAAATATTAAGAATTATTATTCTCCTCTCTAAACTTAATCTTCTCTCCCTCTTCCTCTCTCGTAGCCGCCGCCTCCCCCTTGAGGGATTTCTTCCAAGGTTCGGCCGCCCCCCTCTCTTCGTTCTCCCTCCTCCATATTCTCTCCTCCACACTATTCCTCCACCACCTTTCATCTCTCTATCTCTCCTTTCATCTATGGCTCCAAGATCTTCTCGTGCAAGAAGGAAAAGGCTTTGTGGTGAACTTCTACGGCGTGAAGCGAGGAAGACGGACGTGTTCTTCATCCTTGGTGCACTTCCCGTGGATCTCGACGGAAGGCGATCTTTTCTTGTGGATCCAACATCTCAGATCTACTTTTCCAAGAGGGGTAACGAAAATACTACTCAAGAGATTTTCCTTTCTTTGATAGTTCTTGTGGTGGACGATTTTTGCGTGGATTTTCGAAGCTTTAATTATCGCGGTAGTTTTAATTATAGATCTGTGGTTTCGTTTGGTTTTCCGATAATTCTCGAGAGGATTGGCGACCCTCATTCTTTTTTCTAGTTGGGATAGATCATACCACTTTTCGAATCGTGTTTTATTTTTGGTGGATCTGTTTTGGTACAACTCCAAGCTCGTCAGAATCAATATTATTCCTTTTAGCCGGAGCAGATTTTGGACTATAGCCATTCTCCGAACCAAGTGCGGTGTGGCTACCCGTACGTTAGCGCGAAAGATAAATAAAAATAATTGTGACGACTGCGTTTCGTTAGCGTGTGGAAAAGAGGGCGTAGAACGTATCGAGAGACGTTGTCGCGTCGTCCGTGTAGGATCGATTTGGTCGGCCTACATCAATTTGGTATCAAAGCGAGGTTGGTGTTAATTTCTAAATTGACACAATCCTTAGGTTGTCGTAGAATGCTGGCACTCACAATCGTCACACGATTTGACATCCAAAATTTAAAAAAAAAAAAAATTTTCGTCGGTCTGCGAATAGCGGTCTAAAATTCTCATTTTTAACGAAACTCAAAAAACAAATTCTGGATATTCGACTTAATATTTTCTGTAAGAAAATCAAAAAATATTTTTACTTACCTTAGTTATTAGGCTGGAATAAAATTATATTTCGTAAAATTTCTGTCCTGATCTAAAATTCTGGTCTGCATTTAGTAAAAAAACAAAACAAATTTTCTGCAGAAAATTTACAAAAAAAATCACTTGTCTCGTTGTTTATGCGCACTAGGCGTGGCACGGAATATCTTCCAACCGCTTCCACCATGGCAGACGACCATGATGACGAGCACGCTCCTGCAATGATCGCGGAGCTTCGAGACGAGTTTAATGCTAAGTTCGATGCACTCACACAGTTAATACAAGGGTTAGCATTCAATCAAGCGGCGCCTCAAAATCCCGTTGCCAACCAACGAGATGAGAGACCAAACCATCCCCGTAATCAGAACAATGAGCAAGCGCCTCGAGCTCCTCATGAGTTCGATGTAACTAGAGCCGTGAAAATTGATCCACCGTCATACGATGGAATGTGTGAACCCCAAATATTTGTAGACTGGATTATGGAGATCAAGTGTTACTTTGAGAAGAAACATCTGACGGATGGTGAGAAGGTGCGGGTTGCACGGATGATGCTTTTGGGTAGAGCCAAAACGTTCTGGTTGAACGAAGAGAGGCGTCTAGGTACCGTAAATGGAGCACCCCCAATTGGGTGGGCTGCCATGAAAGCACTCTTGTCTGACCAATATGTGCCTGCGTATCACCGAACCCAAATGTTCGACGAGTTAGCCACCCATCGTCAGGGTAGCAAATCAGTAGCGGAGTACATGGGACTCCTGAAAGATATGATGGTGCGGTGTGGCATACGGGAAATGTCCGAAGTTACACTATCTCGCTTTCGTAAGGGACTCAACCAAGACATCCAAGGCAAGCTTTTGCGTTATGGTCATACAGACCTTAACACGACATTCAATGCAGCCTTAGACATAGAGAAGCACAACACTTACATGTCCAAGGGACGAGCATTCCAGAAGGGAAAGTCCCTTTTAGGAGCCCCACCTTCGCCCTCCATGAGGGACAAAGGAAGGTTTCGATCGACTGATTCGAATTCTGTAGTTATCACTGCTAGGAACATTAGGAATCCCATAGGCGAGAGAGTTCTAGTAGGATGGATTAAAAAGACAAACGCCACATGTTATTCTTGTGGGATCCAAGGGCATTACTCTAGTGAGTGTCCCACCAAGAGTAAACCACTAGCACTATTAGACTCCACGTCTGAACCCACCGAGATCGTCTATGAAGCCGGCAATGAATCAGATGCCGAGCCGAGTGATATTGAAGATGAATCTTATACGATGGTTATGAGGTGTATTTTGGCCACACCGCGAGCGTCCGATGAGTATAATCGGACGAATATCTTTTCGTTGAATTTTAAAAGCGGTGAGAAGTGGTGTAAACTAATAATAGATAGCGGTAGTAGCATGAACGTAATTTCGGAGAACGCTATCACTCATATGCACTTAGTCACTGAACCGCACCCACATACATATAAAATAGCGTGGGTAAACATAACGTCTATTGCGGTCTCTAAACGTTGTCTAGTGCCGCTCACGGTGAAGAGCTATATCGATAAGGTGTGGTGCGACGTCATCCCCATGGATGTTTGCCATGTACTATTAGGGCGTCCGTCCCCTTATGATTATGACGTGACCCATTTCGGACGAGCCAACACATACGAGTTTAAGTTTAACGGTAAGACCATTGTCTTGAAACCCTCATCGCCTAAGGATTCGTCGATTGCCTCCAAAGACACAGTTGTGCCTGCGGAAAAGAAAATAATAGGCTTGATAAGTAGGAAGGAACTAGAGCGTGAGACCTTCATGAATGGTGTCATCTATGCTTTAGTATGTCTACAAGCTAAGGACGATTCACTATCTTTAGAGAATCTACCGTTATCTCTACGAACACTTTTGGAAGAGTATAAGGACGTCTATCCGGTGGACTTACCATCTAAGTTGCCACCCATGAGAGAAATCCAGCACGAGATTGACTTTGTCCCGGGCTCATCATTGCCTAATCTCCCCCATTATCGGCTCAATTCCTCCGCACATAATGAATTACAAACTTTAATTTCAGATTTATTAGCAAAGGGACATATTCGCCATAGTAAGAGTCCATGTGCCGTCCCTGCACTTTTGGTCCCAAAGAAAGATAAGTCTTAGAGATTGTGTGTAGACTACCAGGCCATAAATAAAATCACTGTTAAATATAGGTTTCCCATCCCACGTTTGGACGATTTATTAGATATGTTATCTGGAGCCACCATATTCTCAAAGTTGGATCTTAAAAGTGGTTACCACCAAATAAGGATACGGGAGGGAGACGAATGGAAAATGGCATTTAAGTCTAAGGATGGGCTCTATGAGTGGTTGGTGCTTGGAGAGGGGCTCACCAACGGACCGAGTACTTTCTCGCGATTGATGACTAAAATATTTAAACCATATATGGGTAAATTTGTAGTGGTCTATTTCGATGACATATTTTTATTTAGCCTCTCGCCGATGGACCATGAAGAACATTTGCGGACGATCCTTACAACATTGCGCCAAGAAACTTTCTTTATTAATCTTAAAAAGTGCAATTTTGGTGTGACTTCCGTAGAGTTTCTAGGATACATAGTGAGTTCTGAAGTTATTCATGTTGACCCTAAAAAGGTCCAAGTTATTTGAGAATGGCCGGAACCAAAAAATATCCGGGAGGTTAGAAGTTTTCATGGATTGGCCACATTTTATCGAAGGTTTGTTCATAATTTTAGTAGTATCATGGCACTAATCACTGAGTGCATGAAGAAGGGTGATTTTAAGTGGACTAAAGCGGACACTACTGCATTTCAAGCGATTAAGGAACGGATGTCCGAAGCACCACTACTACGGTTGCCGTATTTTAGCAAAGTGTTTGAATTATCATGTGACGCATCTGGGATAGGAATCGGAGGAGTTTTAAGTCAAGAGGGATATCCGATAGGTTATTTAAGTGAGAAGCTTGCGGGCCCGAAATTAAATTATTCCAATTAAGATCGTGAGTTCTATGCCGTAATACGTTGTCTCCAACATTGGCGACACTATCTTATTTCGAAAGAATTTGTAATATTATCAGATCATGAGGCGCTAAAATATGTAAACTCCCAAAGTAAAATTAGCCCTCGGCACGCCAAATGGCTCTCGTACCTTCAGGAGTACACGTTCATTATCAAGCACCTTAAGGGTACATTAAATAGTGTGGCGGACGCTCTTAGTCGTGTCACCCTATTATTATCTGCAATGGAAGTAACGGTCATAGGATTTGAGAGAATTAAGGATGAATATGTGCTATGCCCGGATTATAAGTATATATACTTAGCGGCTCAGGACAATTCTACGTCTACTATATCTGCATACTAGATCCGTGACTGTTATTTATTTAAGCATACGCAGTTATGTATTCCTCGTTCCTCGCTTCGCCATTTCATTATATGGGAGTTACATAGTGGAGGGTTAGGTGGACATTTTGGTCGGGATAAAACTATCACTCTAGTCGAGGATAAATTCTTATGTCCAGGCTTCAAACCAATGGTCAATAAAATCGTTGGGAGTTGCCGTGTATGTCAATTAGCGAATGGTAACAAGTCCAATGCAGGTCTTTACACACCACTGCAGATTCCATCTATCCCATGGGAGGACGTTAGCATGGACTTCATATTGGGTCTACCCCTGACATTTAGGCGTCACGATTCTATTCTGGTCTTAGTGGATCGGTTTTCCAAAATGGCCTACTTTATCGCATGCAATAACGCCAACAATGCATCACATGTTGCTAAATTGTATTTCAAGGAGGTCGTGGCTCATCGGGGCATCCCCAAAACGATAGTGACGGATAGGGACGTTAAATTTACTAGCTATTTTTGGAAAACACTTTGGAAGCTTTTGGGAACTAGACTTATGTTTTCGTCGGCCTATCATCCCCAAACGGATGGGCAAACGGAAGTGGTAAACCGAAGTTTGGGTAGTTTACTTCGTTGCATCGTGGGTGACCATAAAGGTACGTGAGACCTTATTCTTCCTCATGCTCAACTAGCTTATAATAATTCTAAGAATAGGTCCATTGGTTTATCACCAAATGAGATCGTACATGGATATAAGGCGTCCGTGCCTCTTGACTTGGTTCCGTTACCGCCATTTTTTAAATCCAGTCAATTTGCACAGGACTTCGCCTCACACGTTCACACTCTCCATAAGCACATTAGCGAGACGTTAGCTAAGCAATATTCTATTTATCAATCGAATGCTAACGTACATAAGCGAGCAGTCCCCTTGAATATTGATGATTTGGTAATGGTTCGTCTAATCCCGGAACGGATGCCGTCGGGCACCGTAAAGAAATTGGCGAATAGGAGAGCCGGACCTTTTCGGGTTTTAAAGAAGCTAGGCGAAAATGCATATATATTAAAGTTACCTGCTGATTGAGGAATTTCCCCTGTTTTTAACGTTTCAGATTTAACGCTTTATGTCGCTCCGCCACCTGAACTATTTGTCTCTCCATTTAATATTTCCACTATATCTTCTAATGGGGTGGGGGGGGGGGGGGGGGGGTGAGATGGTTTCTAGATCGCTCTCTCCTTCGGAGTCTACGGGAGGTATGTTGCCTACTGATGATGAAACATGTTTTTCTTCTTTGCCTAACGCATTTCCAAGGTTCCCCCGGACCGCTTTCTTGCCTGACAGGATTTTGCAGGATGCAGTGTTTCCCACTCCCGACGGTGACATTCACAGGTTTTTGATCCGGTGGCGAGGTTGCCCCGCTTCAGATGACTCTTGGCTCTCTTCCTCGGAGGTGGAAGTTCTGCACGCGGATCTCCTATGCAGTTACTTACCCGCACACTCATTGGTGATGAGTCCTTTTGAGCGGGGAAGGATTGATGGCGATGGCCACCACGACGACCAACTTGGTGATGAAGATGACGACCATGGCGCACTTGGTGATCATGGGATTGTGGTGGAAGATGATGAGGATGAACCGCCGGACAAAGACTTGCGGCGCCGTAGCGGTCACGGCTACAATGTTCGCCCACGCAACAAGATTTAATTTAATTTATCTTGCTAGTTTATGGTCTGCAATTATCCAATTATATGGTTTGCTTTTAATTATTTTATTTCTGTCATTTTTGATTTATGGTGTGCGTTTAGCCATTGTTTTGGGCTGCTTTTAAACTTTTGAATGTACGCCTTATATAAGGCTAAGAACTCTATCTATGGTATTATATTTTGATGAAATATTAAGAATTATTATTCTCCTATCTAAACCTAATCTTCTCTCCCTCTTCCTCTCTCATAGCCGCCGCCCCCCCTTGAGGGATTTCTTCCAAGGTTCGGCCGCCCCCCTCTCTCCCTTCTCCCTCCTCCATATTCTCTCCTCCACACTATTCCTCCACCACCTTTCATCTCTCTATCTCTCCTTTCATCTATGGCTCCAAGATCTTCTCGTGCAAGAAAGAAAAGGTTTTGTGGTGAACTTCTACGGCGTGAAGGGGGGAAGACAGACGTGTTCTTCATCCTTGGTGCACTTCCCGTGGATCTCGACGGAAGGCGATCTTTTCTTGTGGATCCAACATCTCGGATCTACTTTTCCGAGAGGGGTAACGAAAATACTACTCAAGAGATTTTCCTTTCTTTGATAGTTCTTGTGGTGGACGATTTTTGCATGGATTTTCGAAGCTTTAATTATCGCGGTAGTTTTAATTATAGATCTGTGGTTTCGTTTGGATTTCGGATAATTCTCGAGAGGATTGGCGACCCTCATTCTTTTTTCTAGTTGGGATAGATCCTACCACTTTTCGAATCGTGTTTTTTTGGTGGATCTATTTTGGTACAACTCCAAGCTCGTTGGAATCAAATTATTCCTTTTAGCCAGAGCGGATTTTGGACTATAGCCATTCTCCGAACCAAGTGCGGTGTGGCTACCCATACGTTAGCGCGAAAGATAAATAAAAATAATTGTGACGGCTGCGTTTCGTTAGCGTGTGGAAAAGAGGGCGTAGAACATACCGAGAGACGTTGTCGCGTCGTCCGTGTAGGATCGATTTGGTCGGCATACATCAAGCGGTCTGAAAAAATTCCTGCCAAGCAGCAAGCTCGACTCCTTGCGATCGCAGGGGCGCAGCGGGTTCAAGAACTGTGATGTCAAAAACCTATCCGCCAGTTGGTTGAATGACTGCAGGTGTTGCGGCCCCAACAGTTTGAGGAGCCAATCGTTGAGAGATTAGCTCGAGAGCCTTCCCCATTGCTTCCATCTGCTGGGCGTTCTGGAGCTGTACTCGAGCGAACTCTTGACGGGTTTGCTCGAGGGCTCGCTCAAAACGCATTTCCAAATCATCTGATGTCACGCGATCTTCATCGGTCTGGTTTCTCAACTCTCGGTCTGACATATTTAGACCACTATAATTCACTGGCAAATCCAAATTTGAAGGTCGCATGTTTCGTTCTGTTGATGCAAAAATTGCCTTCTCCGCGACTCGTGCTTTGAAAACGAGAATGGGACTGTGGATTGCCAGCTACTCGGTCTTTGGCCGTGAAAAAATGTTCTTGCAAAAGAAAAGGGGGTTACTGACTTAAAAGAGGTTTGGAACAGACCAAAATCAGGCGAGATAAAGCGAGCTGAAGATTGAGACCGCTTTGCTCCAGTGATCACCCTCTTCTTCTTCTTTTTCCCCCTCCAAAAGTGCTTTTTAGGGAGCCCTACACCCTATTTATAGACGTGGGGGCTGCCCAGATGGGTAGCTTTTGAAAATACGGGCTGCCCGGATTTTAAGAGAAGTTAGCCAGAGGTGAGAGGGTTGCCTGTTATGTGAAGGAGTGAAATCAGACCGTGCGAGCTTTAGGATTGATTATCGAACCAGAATGATGAGTTTCAAAAGTCGATCTTGTTAGCCAGACCGCGCGATCTCAATTAAGTCGGTCTCTTGTGTTAGACCGTGCGGTCTCCTTGAGATAATTTGATACCGCGATCTTCCGGTTAAACACCTTCAATTCGTGAATATCCTTATGCAACTAGTCTAGCTTTATTCCTTGTAATTCTAGAGTCACTATCTAATTTATTTTTAAAAATCCATTTAACACCTATAATCGGATGATTAGATGGCCTCTCTACAAATTTCCAAACCTTATTATGTTCAAATTGATTTAGTTCTTCATTCATGACTAAAAACCAAAATTTATCATTTAAAGCGGTTGAAACATTTTGTGGTTCTATTTCGGATACAAAACAAAGGTTTTAAAATGACTCATGTAAAGTAGAATGAGTTGTGACACCTCCCCTGTAGTGGTCTTATAATATGGGTCCGGCCGGGGCCCCACAGCATAAAATCGCCCCAGCTTTAGTATTAAAAAGTGATATATATCTACACATCTCAAAACTCAGAACAAAACACAGCGGAAACAATAAATAAACCAAAGAAGTTATCCACATCTACACAAGAGTACCATGGCCTTAAGGCCTTACAAAACCCATACTCATGCCATCAAACAAGGCATTGAAAATGTCCAAAAGATTATAACAATCCTATGCTACCTCGGCGTGCAAGACGGAATAAGTAAAGACAACATAGTCAAACAGGAAAACAGGAAAAGTGAACTTCATGAAGCTTAGGACTTTTTGGCCGGCGAGCTAGGTCCAGCATGTGATCCTTGCCCAGCATCCAAATCCCAAAGAGCGGTATAACTAGGGTCAGCTTTGGCTGACCAACAATGGTGTAACAACACCCCTCCTCCTGGCCGTCCTAGCGGACCCCGGGGAACTACATCACCCTGCAAGTCAGCACTTCGTATGCAAATGTAATAAACAATGATAACATAAAAATGACAGGCATGCTTGTCACAAGCATCATCCACCTTTCTATGTTGAGCAATAAAATTAAGGGGCCTAACAATGCAGCATGTATGCAAACCTGGGCACCCAAGGCACCCTATGGCGTGTATGCTTTTAACACAACATCACACATCAACATTTCACAACAATCAAGGGTACTTATCATTTCCCCAGAGCGTACAAGACCAAGGCCTAGAACTCCACTGAGACCTCACCTCTTACATGGCTTCTCTTGCCAACAGAAGCATCAACATACTTGTTCTCGCCACAATCACTAAGCCAAAAGCCAAGAACTCCACTGAGACCACACCCCATACATGGCTCATCTTGCCAACGGGCGCATCAACATACTTTTTCTTGTCAGTTAGCCAAAAAGGGGACTTGTCTTGTAAGGATACTCTCTCCACATGAATCCAAGCATTCACGGGCTAGCTAGCCGACCACAAAGACAAAGTCACGCCTTCAAATACAAGCGGATTCACAAGCCATTCACCGCGCACAATATTTCCCTTTCCAAATCAACGTTCGTTCTCACACGAAACATAAAGGGCATCAATACGATGTCTTTGCCGCAAATGGATTTCTAGCAAAACCCTTGAAATGCACGTCAAGCAACATAACTGAATCGGACAACCGGTCACGATTTCGGCTTCACCCACAATGCATAATGGGGACGGACTCAATAAACCTGATGGTTGTTCTTGAACCAAGGTGACCCAAACCCCTCTCATTTGAGAGATCCGGTGCCATAAATTTCAGAAAAGAGAAGGTAAAAGTAAAGATGCCATGCACGCATCCTAAACTGGGAGGAGATATATCATTACCCTAAGAGTTCTCTTCCTCACCATGGATCAGTTGGAAGGCACAGATAGAAAGAAGCGCCTTCTAGTACTCTCCACGGATCTGGTTTCAGATCTACGAACGGAGCTCCGATGCTCCAACAATGGCGGATCTAGCCCTTCTTCTTCCTCCAAACCTTACTTCTCTCCTTAGCCTCCAAAAGCACAAAAGACATAGTGAAATGAGAATAGAACTTCTCTGCCCTATTTAAAGCCTTAGGATGCACTTATCTGAACATTAGGATCAAGATCCAAGAAGATCGGATGTCCAGGAAATGCTACTTACAGGACTAGTTCCGTCAGCTAACGTCGGCGTTAGCGCTAACGCCTGAGTTAGCCCTTCGACGAAGTCCCCCTCGATGAAACCAACTCAACAGCCCGATGGAACTGCATTACCCGACAAAAATCTATCGCCGGCATTAGCGTTACCGCCCGTGTTAGCTCTTTGACCAACTCCCTTCGACGAAACCTCCTCGACGAATCCAACTTGATGAACACCATCAAAACAAGTGTTTTACTCGACGGGGCAGCTAATGCATGCGCTGTCGCTAGCGCCGGCTCTAGATCCCAGCTACGAAATACTTGCCCTCAACCTTGGGAATTTCAGCTTCCGTGCTCCGTGAAACCTGGGGTATTACAACTCCACCCCCCTAAAAGAATTTCGTCCCCGAAATTTACACTGTTAAAGAAAACATACTTAATGCACAAACCTGACACAAACAATTCCAGAAAGTCATCCCTCATTGTTTTGTCGCGCTCCCACGAGAACTCGTCTCGTCCGTAATTATCCAAACGCACTTTCACCAGCTTGACCTCTTTATTCCACAACCGTCGGACTTCAGAATCCTCCACGCAAACTGGACGAACTATCATCCTCAGATCTTCGGCTGCCGGAATTGTCGTAGACGCAACAATGTCTTTCGACTCCACCAGAGCTTTCATCAGCACCGAGACATGGAAAACATCATGTAATCCACTAAGTTCTGCAGAAAACGCCAACTGATAGGCCGCTTCGCCTATGCACTCCGTAACCTCGAACGGACCCAAATACCTCGGACTCAATTTCTTTAGTCACTGAATTTGCGAAACGCCTTTGAATGGCTTGATCTTCAAGTAGAACATGTCGCCCACTGTAAACTCCACATTTCTGTGGCGCGCATTAAAATACTTTGCATGCCAATCTTGAGCAACCTTCAAGCACTCCTGGATCATTCGCACCAACTCAAAAGCATCTGCCACCACTTCCTTTCCTAAAAGTTGGGTGTCTCCCACCTCTATCCAAGACATCGGCGTTCGACACCGCCTTCCATACAAAGCCTCGTATGGCGCCATTTTGATACTATCCTGGAAACTATTATTATAGGCAAACTCCACCATGAAGAGGTGGTCTTCCCAACTCTTACTGAAAATTGAGAGCAAACATCCTCAACATGTCCTCCAACGTACGATTCGTTCTCTCTGTTTGACCATCAGTTTGTGGATGGAACACGGTACTAAACTTGAGCTTTATGCCCAAACTTCTCTGCACTAACCTCCAGTACTTGGACGTGAACCATCCATCGCGATCACTAACGATGCTATTTGGAATTCCGTGCAACTGCACAATGTTTCGAATATAAAGCTCCACGAGCTTCTCCATGCTATCGTCCTTCCGATTTGGAATGAAGTGGGATACCTTGGTCAGGCGATCCATAATCACCCAAATCGATCGTTACCCTGCTGCGATCGAGGCAAACCATGCACAAAATCCTTGGGGATATCATCGAATTTCAACTCGGGGATAGGAAGTGGTTTCAAGAACCCACCCGGCCTTTGGCATTCAGCCTTCACTAAGGCGCATGTCTGATATCGGCTTACATACGAAGCTACATCCCACTTCATCCCAGGACACCAAAAAGATTTCTTCAAATACAAGTACATCTTTGTACTTCCTGGATGAACAGAGTACTTCGTGAAGTGAGCCTCAAACATCAACTCCTCACGGAGCTTGCCAAAGCGTGGAACACACACCCTTACGCTCCCCTTTAATAGTCCACTGACTATATCCAAAGCAATGCCTTCGCTTTGCTGAGCTTCCAATGCCAATTGCTGACACTCCTCATCTATAATGGTTGCCTCTCAAATTCGATCTGCTAGATGACACTGCTTCTCGATCCAATTCAGCCAAGCTATGCTGGACTCACCCTTAGCCACACACACAATGCCAAGAGTCTCGAAATCCCATACCAAATGCCCATCATGCGCTTCAATCCAATTTCCCTGCCCAGAATACATTCTACTCAATGCGTCATCCACCACATTGGCCTTGCCTAGCGTATACTGAATCGCTACATCGTAGTCCCCAAGGAATTCAACCCACCTACGCTGCCTCATATTAAGATCATTCTGATCTAGAAGATACTTCAAGCTTTTGTGGTTCGTGAAGATTTCCACCTTCGCACCATACACGTAGTGCCGCCACAACTTCAACGCAAAAATCACCACCGCCAACTCCAAGACGTAGATGGGGTAATTTATCTCATGTGGCTTTAGCTGCCTTGACCCATAAGCTATCACATGTTACAAAACACAACCCAAACCGCAACCTGACGCGTTGCTGAAAATTTGAAATCCTACAGTCCCACTAGGAAGACTTAGAATTGGAGCAGACATCAATCTTTGCTTCAAGTTCTCGAATGCATGGGCACACTCTGGCGTCCACACAAACTTCTGGTCCTTACGGGTAAGAGAGGTGAGCGGCAAAGCCATCCGCGAAAAGTTCTCCCCAAACCTTCTGTAGTAATCGGCTAGTCCAAGGAAACTCCGAACTTCCGCCACGGTTTTCAATACAGTTCAATCTCTAATGGCTTCAATCTTCGCAGGATCCACTGCCACCCCATCTCCACTAATCACGTGACCCAAGAATGCCACTTTCCCGATCCAAAACTTGCACTTTGAGAACTTATCATACAGCTGGTTCTCACTCAGTGTTGAAACCGTCAACCTGTCTCTGAGTTTGGACCCACTGGGGTGTAACCTGAGCCTACTTTTCCCGCACTAAACTCTCCTGACTTTGGATGGAAAAACTGGAACAGACCAAAGGCTGCAGCGAGGAGGTCCCGCCACACACCCGGAAGATCTTAGAGAGCTTCCCCTCCCAAACCAATGCTCAGCCGGGCACCTTGGAGGGCACTAGCAGCCAACTCCGAAAATTTCCTGGAGGAGAAAGCTTGAAAAAGATCTGATCTCCTCCAAGGTGCCCTTAAGGGTCTATTTATAGATTTTCTAATCTTGGATGACAAATAACGTGAATCCGTTGTTTGGTTTTACTAACCGCACACCAAATTGGTCTGCTAACAGCCTAACTCCGCTGTTCTAAAGGGCTATTAGCAGCCCAGAAGGGGTATCTAGGTCATTTTGCCCCCAAATCCTCTTATGCGAGTGGTCCCTGAGGGCACCACTCGCCTCCCTGGTCGAGTGGTCCGTGAAGGCACCATTTGCTTACTTATGGGCGAGTGGTCAACGGGGGCTCCATTCGCCTCTTCCCGATTCCCCAAGCAAGCGGGGCTTCGACCCTCATACGTCCGTCCGTCCGCGCTCTAGCGCATTCTCGTCAGCGGGTGCTTCCTCATGCTCTTCGGGCCAAAGCCCCTTTTGGCTCATGGGAATGCTTACTTGTCCCAAACATTTCTACTTCTAGTGACCTTGAGTCTAGGGTGGGACCTCTCGGCGAATACGGGGTTGTACACAATCCCCGCTCTTTGCGAGCGGATCTTTCGCTCGGAAAGAACAGTCCAACCCGGTATTCGAGGAGTGTCCTGCTGATCTGGACCGAATCTTTCTATTGGTCCCACCGCTGTGCTATATATATATCCCTTCCCCGAGCATTTTCTTCGGAGCGCTCTCTTTTCTTCGGCACAACTTCCTCCTACATTTTGAGCTTTCGACGCTTTGAGATGGCCTTCATGAGACCGTCCCCGAAACCGATCTCGCAAGAGATGCTGGACAGCCTGGCCGCGGCCCAGAAGAAAAATGCCCCTAAAACTATTCGGTTCGCCCCCTGGCTCTCTTCGAAGAAAGACCATAACTCTCCCTTCCGCTCTAGGAGAGCCCTGGCGGTTTGGCGGGACCGGGCGGGAGGCGAGTCCGCCTCAGAATCTCCTCATCCGGCAAATAACCCCCGCCCGATACCCAGATGCAGGTATTCCTATTTGCTTTGATACCCCTGCCGACCCTTGAGATAGTGTCATTACCAGGGTGCTAACCATTCGCAGGAGGCATCCGTTATTTAAAAAGATCGTGAGGCCACTCCGACAAAAACCGCAATGCCCCGGCCTGATGATGCGAGACCCCCTCCTGACGAGAACCCTGCTCCTTTGAGCACTCGGGGCGAGACTCTGCAGCAACCAGATAATCGGAAAATAGTGTAATTATTCCGCAAATTTCCCGCCTCTGATCGCTACTTTTCGTAGCACTTAATCCTGACACCGCAGAATGGCCTACCACCCCTCGTCGCTCTCCTCTTTGCCAGGGAACTCCTACCTCTGCAAATGGACGCGGGGGCTCTCCGGGTCGAGACCTTGGCCGTATTCCTACAGCCGCCACCCGGGTTCCTTACCGCCCCGGGAGAGGGAAATCCCTACATCCTACCACTAGCTTATTCGAAGGGCAGCCTTCCACGCTCCCTCCCCACAAGCACGGCATGTCCGTGCCGGGTCAGTGAGCTCACCTATCCTGACACATGTCTCTTTTTTTTTACTTGTCAAGACCAACATATCTGTCTTCGTAGCTTTCCAAGAGGCCTCCCACATGGGATCCTATTATGAGGGAGGAGAAGGGATGGTCTCGCCGCCTCCTTCCCCTGGAGAGCTTTTGAATTTTTTAGGTGACCCTTCCGACGCCCACACCATGAAGGAGCGAATGAAGGAGGTGCTCGGCAAACTCATATTCATGCAGCGGGACCTCACAGGAATGCTGGACGGGCAGCGGATCGACACAAGGCGCGAGCTGAAGTCTCTTCATTGGGATTGTGCGCATCTCCTTGCTGAGATGGATCGCCTGGGTGATGAGGGTGGGGAACTTTCTCCCGGGAGACACGCTGTGCGAGCCAGGGACCAACTGCATTTGGCCAACCTGGGAAATCACCGCTATGAACGCTTATTACTACCCGCGAATGCCTCTGGAGGCGGGGACGTGAGGTCAGGGTCGATGGCATTGGATCGAGCATTAGCCTACCGACAATCGCTCCCTTGGCTCCGCTGCTGGCATTTCGCAAAGACGTTACTAAACTCTTTTGGTTCTGTAATAATTTTCTCCTCCAATTCCGTCTTGATTTCTTGTAGCTTTTTATGCTTCCGCTGAATGCTGGCGTCTCGTATGCCATCTAAATATATTTTTTACTGTCTTACTTCTCGCCGGGCGACCATTCGTTTTGTCTTCGCTTCCAACAGGCGAGAAGTCTTGGTGCATGTTCCGAGGCATCAGAGAAGCGCGGTCACTATCCGTACACCCGCTGCGTAGGAAACCCCCGAGTTTTACTTTTCTATAAATAGTTGGTCACCAACTTCATTTATTACGCTTCACTTTGATTATCCATCACTCTCCTCTCGCAAGCACTCGCCATTCTCTCATCTGCATAACCTCAGATTTTCCTCACTCTCGCGAGATGGGTGGTGAGCCAGATGGCAGGGGTAAGTGCGCGAGCGCGTTTGCTTAGCAGGATTTCGACCCGTGCGATCTCATCGAAGAGGAATACATGACCACTTGTTAAGGACTACATTCCGCCGGCCTTTTCCGCAACCCGCCCTGGGCCAGACGACGGCATCAATACCATTGCCCCGGGCACCCTCGCGGTTCTGCTGGAGCACTTTGAGGTGGGCTTCCGCCTCCCCATCTATCCGGAGCTTCGCCACACACTCCGCTACTTCGGAGTCGTTCCCGCCCAGCTTAATCCGAACTCTATTGCCATGTTGGTGGGGTTTGCCTGCTACTTGCATGAGGAGGGAATAGTGTTTAGCCTCCCCGTTTTCCGCAAGCTCTTTACCTTTTGGGCGAAGAGCGGGACGACCTTCTTTTCGGACCAGAGTCCACTAAAAGTGGCCGGTCTCGCGAACAAGAACCACGATTGGACCCGCAGCTTTGTCTTCGTCCACGGGAACTTTGGTAACGTTCTCTTCGCATCGGTGCAAGAGGAAGAATCGACCTTCAAACCCCCGTCCCTGGGTGGTCATGAGGCCAAGCTCCACCAGATCTGGGAGCACGGGATGGATGTTGTCTATCTCCGGTGAAACGTCAACTCGCTCCCGCCCATTTCTCCCGGAGAGGGTATGTTTGGGTGGTTTGGTATGCTCAAATTTGTCTCTTTCCTTCTCTTTATAGCTGAGTGAACTTGTTACAGATGCAGGTGTGCGCGACTTCCCGCTCCATCCCCCTCTTCTGGCTGGGACGGCCTTGGGACTTTCTCTGTCCGCAGCGCGGGCTGCCGCAGAACTCTGTCGAGATGACCTGGCAGTTCTAAGTCTGGTGGCCAGAAGCGGAAGCCGGATGCTCCCCCTCCCGCCCTTTCTTCTAAGAAATCTAAAACCCCCACCTCCGCGAAAGGTAAAGCACCCTCCCCTGCGAAGGATGTCACAACCCATATTTTCCCAAAATAATTTATAATATCAGAGTAAAAGGGGAAAACACGCGTCATGATGCCACGTCCTGTAGGGGACAACTACAGACGTTCAGGCGAGCCCTCAAATGAACATTTTTACGAGAAAAGATGTCAATTAATAAAAGTATTTTATCTTTAAGGTTATTTTCATTAGGTTAGAAATCCGTGCCCCTCGGCCCTGCGGTTTACATAGCCGCTCTTTATCAAAAATAAGCGCACACAACGGAAGAAAATAAGTTCATTTTATTCCTAACGGCGCTGAAGACCAGAGACGTCTCCAGGGCGATCGCCGGTCTAAATTTAGTATATAATAAGGAGTAATTAGTTTTATTTAAGTTTACGTCTTGCAAATAAGCGATACTTAGTGGAAGATGCGGCAACGGTTAAAAATAACTTTTAATAAAGTCAAAGAACTGCATTTAATATTAAAAAAAAAGGCTTTCCCAGAGTTTACATGTACAAATAGCCAAGTAGCAGTACAGGAAAACTAGCAGTAGTAGCAGCAAGTAAACCAAACAAAAAGCCGTACGGGCGTCAACATCTGACACGAACCCGCAGGCGAACAAGTCAACTATCAAAAGGCAAACTACAACAACAGGAGCTGAATCCTTACCCACTGGAGAGGGAAGGCCTCGACGACGAACAGTACAACCCCGCTAACACTCCGGCAGCAACTACAAACCTGAACCTGAGGCATCCATAAGAAAAGAATGCCTCAGCCCAAAGGGTGCAAGAAAACAGCATGGGTATAAGAAAAGAAAAGGGCAAGGTAACAAGTAGCATAAGCAGTCTGAAAGGAGTATATAGTACATATATATACACACATATACTCGTATATATAACTATATATATATGCTTATATAAGGATTTCAGTAAATATATATTAAGGAGATTCCGCATATACTTGATCCGATGGACAAGGCGCAAATAAACTTTCTTGGCATACGGTGCAAAACGGACCAGTGGTGGCGGACCCAAACAATGTCACTACCCACACACATAAAGGGGACATTCACCCCAAATAAGAAATAGGCGCCGTGGTGGTGGTCTGATCATCCTACCAACCACTATTAAAAGAACTGTGATGGGGGAACCCAGTGTTCCCTGTACCCATCCTTTCGTTTCAAACAAATCCGCCGCCGCTTAGCCAAGAAATAACAATAAGGAATATGCAGAATTAAGCACGCATCCACCATTCAGATCAAGTAATAAAAAAAATCCCAAGGGGCAGCCCCCCTAATCAACAAGGTAAAGGCAGCCCAAGGCAAAACAGCCCCAAATTCAATAAGATAAAAGCAGCCCCAGCAAAACAACCCCAAATCAATAAGGTAAGAGCAGCCCAAGGCAAAACAGTCCCAGCTAACAAGGTAAAGAGCAGCCCCAGCAAAAGCATAACATCATGCAGACCACGGCAACAGGTGCAGCCCCCATCATCTCAACTCAACAAGGAAAGGAGCCCCCATATAATCAACAAGGAAATAAACAAGAATCCACATAGTAGCAAAAGGTCGAGTAAGGGGTTTCATAGCAGCAAAACAAACTAGACTTAAATCCAACCCAAGCATGAATATGGCAGCAGGGGTATCTAAGAAAAAAAACCCAAAATTTATCTAGATTCTCAAGTATAGCAGCACAAGTATGGCAGCAGGAAGAAGAGCCCCAATAAATACCAAATTCAGCAAATTCCATGTATAGCAACAAGCGTAATGCAGCAGGGAGAGAAAACCCCATAAAAAATTGTAGATCAAACCCAAGCATAAGTATGGCCGCAAGCATAGAACAAATCCCCCCCCCCCCCCCCCCAGATTAATGAATCCAACAAGGATTAAGCATAGCAGCTAGCATAATGCAGCAAGGGGGAGAAACCCCAAAGTTTATTTGCAATAAATAACTCATAATAGCAACTACCATAGGAGAAACATAAGACATGAGCTGGGGTAAGAAGGAAGCAAAAGAAGGAGAAGAGGAAGAAGAGGAAGTTTTCTTGCCTTGGCTCAACCAGCGACCCGATGGATCACGTCGAATTAAACAAGAGTCGACCGATCCCCTCGCCTCGGCGACAAAGGTGAGCCCCGACAACCACCAAACCTCCACCGGCCAAAGCCCTCGACGCCGGCGCTCCGATGAAGACCTAACCTCACCGCTCTCCCTCTCCTGAAACCCTAGAGGAAGGGAAACCGAAAAAGAAAAGGCACGGGAGCATCCCCTGCCCCTCCCTCTTTTTTTTTTTTTTTTTTTTAGTTATGCCCCTTATAAAGTCTTTGTACTCATATATATATACACTTAATATCCATTATACAAAACCAACATTATATATATATATATATATATATATATATATATATGTCTAATTGAAAACATTACATATATGTATACATGTATATATCTTTATATATACAAACATGAACACATAATCATTACTTATCGCCAACAAGACGAACGACGATGCTCACACAATGGTAACTCCCCTTCGCATCGACACCCTAAATTAATATCTCATTTTCAAATAATAATTAATAATTCCAATTTATTCAAAAGATTATAAAAAAAATCCGGGGCGTTAAAGCCACCCCTCCTAACAAAAAGTTTAGGCCCGAAACTTTGCAACGAAAATTCCAAATAAAGATAAGCACATGAAATGAAGGCTTACCAGAGGAAACTAGCTGAAAAGATGAGGATATGACTCCCTCATTATTGACTCAAGCTCCTAGGTTGCACCCCGAACGTCCTGATTACTCCAGAGAACCTTTACCATCGGAATCGCCTTTCTTCGTTAGACCCGATCCTGCCTCTCCAAAATACGAACAGGCTACTCCACAAAGGACAGATTGGGCTGCAGCACTGGCACGGAATCCAGAACATGACGATCGTTGCAGACGCACTTCCGCAACTGGCTCACATGGAAAACGTCATGCACACCGGGAAAAGAGGCAGGTAACGACAACCTGTAAGCAGAAACTTCGATGCGCTCGACGACCTCGAAAGGGCCTACATACCTGGGGTCCAGCTTATGGCTCTTCCCAAACCTCTTAACACCTGCCATCGGGGACACCTTAAGGAACACCATGTCCCCCACTGCAAACTCCAGAACACTCCTACGCTGATTGGCGTACTTCTCATAGCGCTCCTGAGCTATCCATAGCTTATCTCGGATCTGCATCACAGCAAAGCCCATCTCTTCCAAAGCCTCAGGACCCAGAACAGGCTTCTCGCCCACTTCAGCCCAAAATAGCGGAGTCCGACATCTCCTCCCATACAGCGCCTCAAACGGAGCCATCTGCAAGCTCTCCTCGTGGCTATTGTTGTACGCGAACTCCATGAGCCCAAGGCGTTCATCCCAAGCTCCACCATGCTCTAGAATATAGCACTGGATCATACCCTCCACGATCTGATTAACCCTCTCCGTCTGCCCATTCGTCTGCGGATGATTGGCCGTAGAATACCTGAGATCGGTGCCCAAGGCCCCTTGCAGACTCTGCCAAAAAATGAGAGGTATACCTGGAATCACGGTCAGACACTATGCTCGCTGGAACCCCATGCAGCCTGATGACCTCTTGCACATACAGAGACACAATCTTCTCCATCGAATAACCAGTCTTATACGGCACGAAGTGAGCACACTTGGTCAACCTGTCAACAATGACCCACACTGCATCATGCCCCCGCGGAGATCTCGGCAATCCAGTAATGAAATCCATAGAGATGCTCTACCACTTCCACAGGGGAATATCCAACGGCGTCAACTTGCCCCCAGGCCTCGTGTGATCCGCCTTGACGCGCTGACAAGTGTAGCACTGCGCCACGAATCTCACAATATCGCCCTTCAGGCCAGGCCACCACACAATCTGCTTCAGGTCGCGATACATCTTCGTGGAACCTGGGTGATAGGAAAGGCTGGAGTCGTGAGCCTCCTCACAAATCTTCGTTCGAATCTGCTCCACAGCGGGAATGCACAGCCTGCCACGGTACCTCAAAGTACCCTCCACATCAATCGAGAAGTCTGGCAACTCATCCCTCTCCGCTCTACACCGGAGGTGCTGTAAATCCAGATCGTCCTTCTGGTGCAACCTTGCCAAAACAATCCAGGACGGCTCCTCAACCTCCAAACGAGACGGACCACCACTGGGCTTCACCGCGATGCTCATCAGAAAGAACTCCTCCACCAGGGACTGCACAGAGAGTCCGAAAACAGAAGCTGACTTCCTGCTCAGGGCATCCGCCACTACGCTTGCTTTGCCGGGGTGGTAGAGAATCTCCACATCAAAATCAGCCATGTACTCCATCCACCGACGCTGGCGCAGGTTCAGCTCGCGCTAGGAAAATATGTAAATCAGGCTCTTGTGATCTGAGTAGATCTTGCACTCCACCCCATACAAGAGATGCCTCCACATCTTCAAGGCATATATCACCACAGCAAACTCCAAGTCATGCGTCGGGTAGTTTCGCTCGTGCACCTTTAGCTGCTGCGACCCGTACGCAATGACCTTGCCCTCCTGCATGAGGACGTAACCAAGGCCTATCAGCAAAGCGTCGACGTAGACCTGAAACTCCACCCCCTCAACCGGGAGAGCCAAAACCGGTGCGGAACACAGCCTCCTCTTTAACTCCTGGAAGGCCTCCTCGCACTGTTCGCTCCAAACGAAAGCCGCTTCCTTCGGCGTCAACTTGGTCAGAGGCGCGGAAATGCCTGAGAAACCTTCCACGAACCTCCGATAATAACCTGCTAAACCCAGAAAACTACAGATCTCCTTCGGCGACGATGACCTCTTCCAGTCCAAAACAGCAGCGACCTTCGCTGGGTCCACAGAGATGCCACCCTTGCTCACCACGTGACCCAAAAAGGAAACTTGCGAAAGCCAGAACTCGCATTTGCTCAGTTTGGCATACAGCTTGTGTGCCCTCAAGGTAGACAGCACCAGCCACAAATGTCGAGCATGCTCCTCCTCGCTCGAAGAATAAATCAGCACATCGTCAATAAAAACCACCACAAACTGGTCCAGAAAGTCTCAAAATACCATGTTCATCAGATCCATGAAAGCAGAGGGCGCATTAGTCAGCCCAAATGACATTACCATGAACTCAAAATGTCCATAACGCGACCGGGAAGCAGTTCGCGGAACGTCTGAGTCGCGAATCCTCAACTGATGGTAACCGGATCGAAGGTCGATCTTCGAGAGCACACAGCTACCCTGCAACTGGTTGAACAGATCATCCATCCGCGGCAACGGATACCTATTTTTGATTGTGACCTTGTTCAACTCTCTATAATCGATGCATAGCCTCATCGTCCCATCCTTCTTCTTCACGAACAGAACCGGCGCACCCCAAGGCGACGAACTTGGCCTAATAAATCCAAGCTGCATTAGCTCATCTAACTGAGTGCGCAGCTCCTCCAACTCCCGTGCTGCCATACGGTAGGGTGCCTTCGCAATAGGGCGGGTCCCGGGCTCCAAATCTATCACAAACTCTACTTCACGCTCAGGAGGAAAACCAGGAAGGTTGTCGGGAAAAACGTCCGGGTACTCCCGCACCAAAAGAATATCTTCAACACAAGGCGACGATGCGCAAGCCGCGAGCAAGACAGAAATAAAACAGACACGGCCATCGAACTCGGCCAAAGCCTGGGCACAGACCACCGAAGAGACTGAGGAAGTCTGACTCGGGAAACCGAACAGGCTCCTGGGCTGGCCATCATCCATCAGGAAATCCAGACGCTTATCCCTGCACTGGATCACAGTGTCATAATGGGCTAGCCAATCCATGCCCAAGATCACATCAAAATCCTCCAAGTCGATCACCTTCAGATCTGCATATCCCAAAAATCCACCCAAAACAATCGGACTCTGCCTCATGCACAGATCTAACACCACCGAATCTCCGGACGGGTACTTGACACAAAACGGATCACCAACTCGCTCCAAAGCCCAGCAATGCCGATCGACAAAATTCTTAGCCACAAAAGAGTGAGTGGCACCAGAGTCAAACAGAACATGCGCCCAACAATCTCAAACTTTAAACTCGCCTACAAAGCAGTATAGACACATGACATAACAAAGATAGAATGCTACTATAGCGACTAAATTACCATAGAAAGATTGGACTACAACGAGAACGAGGAAGAACCTGATAAAAACAGCATGCTAAGACTTGACTCAAACCTCTAGGAAGAAGAGACATACAAATACTTACTTTTGCTACTGCTTTTTCTCTGGGAAAAGTAAATACGTATTATCACGTTATACTCAGGATGGTGTACTATCCTTTACCTCTCGTTCACCTCTCCCGTATGCACATAAACTTAAAATCTTATCTTTGAAATCATGGGTGTACATGTTTCATCGTGTAGATCTCTAGCTTGGCACGTGTGCTTATGCAATGTTATGCTATGCATGCAGTGCTATGCAAACTAAGAAAAGGCCTTAATGCATGCTATGAGCGGCGTACACATGCGATCTTATGCATCCCATACTACATATTATCGCATGCAACGAAAAAGAAAATCTAATGGACACGCATGCGACCTACGTTATGCATCCGATACTACATAACAGTCGCATGTTGTCACCTATGAGGATCCATATACAAACACATATTATGCATCCCATACTACATAATATGCCCAGTATACTTCTTTCATGCTTATGAGTGTGGTGTTCGTGCTTCAGCCGAGATCTACCGATGACCCATCGGTGAGTGTATGCTGTGATTAACGATTCTCACTGGACGGTTAACCGGGCCAACCAGAACATTTCAAGCAACCCGACTAACCTCCCTCTGATACCAACTATCACAAACCGTATTTTCCCGAAATAATTTATAATATCAGAGTAAAGGGGGAAAACACGCGTCATGATGCCACGTCCTGTAGGGGACAACTACAGACGTTCAGGCGAGCACTCAAACGAACATTTTTACGAGAAAAGATGTAAATTAATAAAAGTATTTTATCTTTAAGGTTATTTTCATTAGGTTAGGATGCCGTGCCCCTCGGCCCTGCGGTTTACATAGCCGCTCTTTATCAAAAATAAGCGTACACAACGGAAGAAAATAAGATCAATTTATTCCTAATAGCGCTGAAGACCAGAGACGTCTCCAGGGCGATCGCCGGTCTAAATTTAGTATATAATAAGGAGTTATTAGTTTTATTTAAGTTTACGTCTTGCAAATAAGCGATACTTAGTGGATGATGCGGCAACGGTTAAAAATAACTTTTTATAAAGTCAAAGAACTGCATTTAATATTCCAAAAAAAGGCTTTCCCAGAGTTTACATGTACAAATAGCCAAGTAGCAGTACAGGAAAACTAGCAGTAGTAGCAGCAAGTAAACCAAACAAAAAGCCGTACGGGCGTCAACATCTGACACGAACCCGCAGGCGAACAAGTCAACTATCAAATGGCAAGCTACAACAACAGGAGTTGAATCCTTACCCACTGGAGAGGGAAGGCCTCGATGAAGAACAGTACGACCCCGCTAACACTCCGGCAGCAGCTACAAACCTGAACCTGAGGCATCCATAAGAAAAGAATGCCTCAGCCCAAAGGGTGCAAGAAAACAGCATGGGTATAAGAAAAGAAAAGGGCAAGGTAACAAGTAGCATAAGCAGTCTGAAAGGAGTATATAGTACATATATATACACATATATACTCATATATATAACTATATATATGCTTAGATAAGGATTTCAGTAAATATAGATTAAGGAGATTCTGCATATACTTGATCCGATGGACAAGGCGCAAATAAACTTTCTTGGCATACGGTGCAAAACGGACCATTGGTGGCGGACCCAAACAATGTCACTACCCACACACATAAAGGGGACATTCACCCCAAATAAGAAATAGGCGCCGTGGTGGTGGTCTGATCATCCTACCAACCACTATTAAAAGAACTGTGATGGGGGAACCCAGTGTTCCCTGTACCCATCCTTTCGTTTCAAACAAATCCGACGCCGCTTAGCCAAGAAATAACAATAAGGAATATGCAGAATTAAGCACGCATCCACCATTCGGATCAAGTAATAAAAAAAATCCCAAGGGGCAGCCCCCTATTCAACAAGGTAAAGGCAGCCCAAGGCAAAACAACCCCAAATTCAACAAGATAAAAGCAGCCCCAGCAAAACAACCCCAAATTAATAAGGTAAGAGCAGCCCAAGGCAAAACAGTCCCAGCTAACAAGGTAAAGAGCAGCCCCAGCAAAAGCATAACATCATGCAGACCACGGCAACAGGTGCAGCCCCCAGCAGCTCAACTCAATAAGGAAAGGAGCCCCCATATAATCAACAAGGAAATAAACAAGAATCCACATAGCAGCAAAAGGTCGAGCAAGGGGTTTCATAGCAGCAAAACAAACTAGACTTAAATCCAAACCAAGCATGAATATGGCAGCAGGGGTATCTAAGAAAAAAAACCCAAAATTTATCTAGATTCTCAAGTATAGCAGCACAAGTATGGCAGCAGGCATAAGAGCCCCAATAAATACCAAATTCAGCAAATTCCATGTATAGCAACAAGCGTAATGCAGCAGGGAGAGAAAACCCCATAAAAAATTGAAGATCAAACCCAAGCATAAGTATGGCCGCAAGCATAGAACAAATCCCCCCCCCCCCCCAGATTAATGAATCCAACAAGGATTGAGCATAGCAGCTAGCATAAGGCAGCAAGGGGGAGAAACCCCAAAGTTTATTTGCAATAAATAACTCATAATAGCAACTACCATAGGAGAAACATAAGACATGAGCTGGGGTAAGAAGGAAGCAAAAGAAGGAGAAGAGGAAGAAGAGGAAGTTTTCTTGCCTTGGCTCAACCAGCAACCCGATGGATCACGTCGAATTAAATAAGAGTCGACCGATCCCCTCGCCTCGGCGACAAAGGCGAGCACCGACAACCACCAAACCTCCACCGGCCAAAGCCCTCGACGTCGGCGCTCCGATGAAGCCCTAACCTCACCGCTCTCCCTCTCCTGAAACCCTAGAGGAAGGGAAACCGAAAAAGAAAAGGCACGGGAGCATCCCCTGCCCCTCCCTCTTCTTCTCTTTTTTTTGTTTTAGTTATGCCCCTTATAAAGTCTTTGTACTCATATGTATATACACTTAATATCCATTATACAAAACCAACATTTTATATATATATATATATGTCTAATTGAAAACATTACATATATGTATACATGTATATATCTTTATGTATACAAACATGAACACATAATCAATACTTATCGCCAACAAGACGAACGACGACGCTCACGCAATGGTAACGCCCCTTCGCATCGACACCCTAAATTAATATCTCATTTTCAAATAATAATTAATAATTCCATTTTATTCAAAAGATTATAAAAAAAATCCGGGGCGTTACAAAGCAGATGCCCCCACCCGCAAAGGATAAGGGAACCTTAGTTGAGGCTTCTACCACGAATGCTCCGGCCGGAACCTCGACTCCACAGAAGGAGATTTGTTCGAAGATGCTGCCCAGAGACCATTGAAATTTCGCGCACGGCGAAAAGTTCGTGGATCCCGTAGGAGCCCCGCTCGTTCAGTGGGACAGGAATGCGAACAGGGTATCGCTTTCCACCCTCCATTCTTCCTGGATCGAGGCCGAGGTAGCCAGCGGTGAAGCCCACGCCATCGGCTATGCTATCTATGGCAGAGACGACGCGGATGTCTTCGATGCCGAAAAGACCCAGGTGCTCGCTCACGAGACCTCGTGAGCTTTCCTCCGAGTCTTCGAGCTCGCCCACATGTCTTCGCGCCGCAGCATCAACCTCGCGCGAAACCTTAGCGATGTGGAGGCTACTCGATCCCTCGCTTCCGCTAAGGTCTTGGAGCTGAAGCTCAAGTTGGAGGCTGCCGAGACCCTTCTTGCCAATCGCACCATTCGGGAGGTACGCAATTTCCCGAAAGCATTTGTGTTTTCGCTTTTCTACTCCCTGTCTTACTATCTCCCTCATCGCAGGATACTACCAGCGCCACCATGCTCCGCATGCGGGTGGCCGGGCTGGAGGACGAGGTTCAGGAGTCAAAAGCCGAGATCCAGCGCCTGCGAGAGAGCTGCTGCAGGAGAGTGCGCAGGACGCCGATTATGAGTTTGAGGAGCTGCTGCAGGAGAGTGCGCAGGACGCCGCGGAGCACACGCTGCAGGTACATAGCAATGTCGGACACCTGAAGGAAGGCACCGAGAAGCTCTCCGCCTGTAAGGTCGTGCCGGACATCTTCGTGCCAGTTCTCTTCCCCGAGGATGAGGATCCTCTGCGGAAAGATGGGACCATCCTCGGAGACTCAGACGAAAGCCGCGTCCTTTCTGGCGATAGCCCTAGGAATCCATGAATGTATTTTGTGATGAACTTTCATCCCACGTTTTTATTTTGAAATATATCGGGGGCGGAACCCCCCTCTCTTTTTTGTTAACGCTGGCCATCTTTTGCGAATGCTTTTCTATTATGTTTTTGCGTCTCGCTAGACTCTTTAGGACGTTGCATTATTTGCACGATTGTTGCCGCCGCTCAACAAATTATCGGGGGAACTCGCCCTATTTTGACGATGTAGGTTAGTCGCAGGACGTTTTGCCCTCGTTTCACCGGGTCACTCACCGGGGGCGGTCGTTTTGCGTGAGTAGTCATCGCGTGAGAGGCGTATCACTCGGTTCGGCAGAATTCTTTCCCGTTCATCGCGGGGCGTCTCGCAACCCTTAGATCGGTTAGAGTTTTGTCGCGTGCTTCGCTTGCCGAGTGGCGATGGCTATCTATACCATTCGCCAGCGAGTGCTTTTGGAATGGGCACCATTTGCCGATCTTATGTCCTGACTTGTTCCTGCTTAATTTTTGCCTTTAACTTCCCTTTCTTACCCAGTCAATCTTGGGAGCCTTTAGAATCTGTCACCGAGTGAGCCTTCAACCCCGCCATCTAGGTGGGAGCCTGGACAGCGGGTCCTCTCGGGGCCAACCTTTGGAACTTTTGGAACCTGCCACCGAGTGAGCCTTCAGCCCTGCCAGCTAGGTGAGAGCCTGGACAGCGGGTCTGCTCGGAGCCAACCTTTGGAACTTTTGGAACCTGCCACCGAGTGAGCCTTAGACCATGCCAGCTAGGTGAGAGCCTAGACAGTGGGTGTGCTCGGGGCCAACCTTTCAAAATTTTGGAACCTGCCACCGAGTGAGCCTTCGGCCCTGCCAGCTAAGTGAGAGCCTGGACAGCGGGTCTGCTCGGGGCCAACCTTTGGAACTTTTGGAACCTGCCACTAAGTGAGCCTTCGGCCCTGCCAGCTTGGTGAGATCCTAGACAGCGGGTCTGCTCGGGGCCAACCTTTGGAACTTTTGGAACCTGCCACCGAGTGAGCCTTCGGCCCTGCCAGCTAGGTGAGAGCGTGGACAACGGGTCTGCTCGGGGCCAACCTTTGGAACTTTTGGAACCTGCCACTGAGTGAGCCATCGGCCCTGCCAGCTAGGTGAGAGCATGGACAGCGGGTCTGCTCGGGGCCAACCTTTGGAACTTTTGGAACCTGCCACCGAGTGAGCCTTCGGCCCTGCCAGCTAGGTGAGAGCCTGAACAGCGGGTCTTCTCGGGGCCAACCTTTGGAACTTTTGGAACCTGCCACCGAGTGAGCCTTCGGCCCTGCCAGCTAGGTGAGAGCCTGGACAGCGGGTCTGCTCGGGGCCAACCATTGGAACGTTTGGAACCTGCCACCGAGTTAGCCTTCAGCCCTGCCAGCTAGGTGAGAGCCTGGACAGCGGGGCTGCTCGGGGCCAACCTTTGGAACTATTGGAACCTGCCACCGAGTGAGCCTTTCGCCCTGCCAGCTAGGTGAGAGCCTGGACAGTGGGACTGCTCGGGTCCATCCTTTGGAACTTTTGGAACCTGCCACCGAGTGAGCCTTCGACCCTGCCAGCTAGGTGAGAGCCAGGACAGCGGGTCTGCTCGGGGCCAACCTTTGGAACTTTTGGAACCTACCACTGAGTGAGCCTTCGGCCCTACCAGCTAGGTGAGAGCCTGGATAGCGGGTCTGCTCGGGTCCAACCTTTAGAACTTTTGAAACCTGCCACCGAGTGAGCCTTTGGCCCTGCCAGCTAGGTGAGAGCCTAGACAGCGGGTCTGCTCGGGGCCAACCTTTGGAAATTTTGGAACCTGCCACCGAGTGAGCCTTCGGCCCTGCCAGCTAGATGAGAGCCTGGACTGTGGGTCTGCTCGGGGACAACCTTTGGAACTTTCCATCTTCCCCTTGCAAGTCATTCCTACCATACACATATATAAAAATCAAGTTGTAAAGCGAAATATTCTTATTACATGGGCTTAGGGATAGAAACGTTTTAAATCATCACCGCTCCACGTGTGATTGAGGGACTCGCCCTCCACATTTTGGAGGTGGTACCCCCCTGATTTCAAGGCTTCTTCTATGACATAGGGGCCTTCCTAATTTGGGTTGAGCTTTCCTACCGCGGCAAATCTTCCAGCCGCGTCGACCTTCTTCAACACTAGGTCACCCTTCTCGAACTATTTGATCCTGACATGCTTGTCGAAGTACTTGGCCATCCTCCGCTTGACTTCTTCTTGACGAATGGTGGTAAGATCTCGGACCTCCTCGATCAGATCCAAGGAGAGTCGCAGCTCCTCCTCGTTTCCTGTCCTCCATTCTTCATCACCTTCCTAGTTGGCCCCTACCCGCGCCATCTTTACTTCAAACTCTACGGCAATTACGGCCTCGCAACCATGAGAGAGCTTGAAGGGGGTCTCACTAGTGGCGGTGTTGGGAGTAGTTCTTAGAGCCCATAGGACCGACGGAAGCTGCTCCACCCAATTCCCCTTCAAGTTTGCCACCTTTTTCTTGAGCAGGTTCACTATAACCTTGTTTGCTGCCTCCACCTGCCCGTTGCTCCTGGGGTGGTGGACGGATGCGAACCTGAGGTCTATCCCCAGCTAGCTGCAGAAGCTTATGAACTCCTCGCTGGAGAACTACAGACCGTTATCTGTGACTATGGCTTGAGGGAGCCCATGCCGACAGATAATCTCTCCCCATACGAAGTTGCGGACTACCTGGGAGGTGACTTTTGCTAGAGCCTTGGCCTCCAACCACTTCGAAAAGTAGTCGATCATAACCAAGAGAAATCTTCTTTGCCCACTGGCCTGAGGAAAAGGTCCTACCAGATCCATACCCCATACGGTGAAGGGCCAGGGCACAGTGATGCTCCTTAGCCTCTTAGCCGGCATAAGTTGAAGTGGGGCGAACAACTGGCATTTTTGACATTGCTTGGCGAATGCCACCTCATCCCTGCTCAGGGTCGGCTAGAAGTATCCTTGCTTCCAACATCCTGATCCCTGAATGACTGCCACATTCGCCGGAATGAACCTCCTTTAGGACCCTCGGAGCTTCTTCCTCTGAGACGCATCGTGATAGGAATCCCGAGAGGGTCTTCCGATACAAGTCCCCTTCATGGAGTACGTAGTAGGCAGACTTGTACCGAAAGCGCCTTTGATATGGAACCTCTTCCGGAAATTTTCCTATTGAGAGGAAGGTCACGAATGGATCCTTCCACGAGGGCCGCTATTCTATTTCCATGAGCTCCCCTTCCTCAATCGAAGGGCGGAACAGATCTTTCAAGGTCACCCCGACCCGAGGACCAGACATGGCCAGCCGATCGGCCGAGACACTCTCCTCCCTTGGGACATGCCTGATGGAGAAAGTTTTGAATGCTCCGATGAGACCCCTCACTTTGGTGAGATACCATACGAGTATGGGCTCTCTTGCCTCGAATTCACCCTTGATCTGTGAGGCTATTACCATTGAGTTGGTGAGAACCTCCACATCATGAACTCCTAGCTCTTGGGCCAGACATAGGCCTGTAATCATCGCTTCGTATTACGCCTGGTTGTTGGTTACGGGAAAATGTATCACCAGTGCTTGCTCGATCCTCACTTCGTGAGGACTTTCCAACACCACCCCTCCTTCTAAAGAATTCTTGCCTGAGGCTCCGTCGACCAGCAGCTTCCAGGGGATGTGGCATAAGACTTGCTCCTCCTCCATCTCGACCACGAAGTCTGCCATGAAATCTGCAACTGCTTGGGCCTTCATTGACAACCGTGGGAGGAAGGTGAGGTTGAACTCACTTAACTCTATCGACCACTTTGCGAGTCTCCCTGAATGCTCTACCCCCTCAAAGATTTTGCGAAGGGGGTGATCGGTGTCTACTTGGATGGAGTGGGCTTGGAAGTATGGCCTGAGCTTCCTTGCCCAGATGACCAGGGCGAAGGCTAGCTTCTCCAAAATCGGATATCGGAGCTCCGCCTTCTTCAAAACCCTGCTCACGCAGTAGATAGGTAGCTGCTTCTTACCCTCTTCACGGACCAGGATGGAGCTTACGGCTTCAGCCCCGACTCTGAGTTATAAGGCTAGGTCCTCCCCCTCCTTAGGACCTTGGAGTAGCGGAGCCTTGGTGAGTCGCCTCTTTAGGGCCTGGAAAGCCTCCTCGCATTCCTCCGTCCATTCGAATTTCTGATTGCCTCGTAACACCTTAAAAAATGGGGAGCATTTCTCCCCTGCCCGGGAGAGAAACCTACTTAACCCTGCGAGCTTTCCGATCAGCCGCTGGACTTCCTTAGCGCGTCGCGGCGATCCCAACTCCATTATGACCTTTACCTTGTCCGGGTTAGGTTCTACCCCGAAGGGGTGAGAAGGTGACCCAGGAACTTTTCCTTGCTGGCCCCGAATACGCACTTCAGGGGGTTGAGCCGCATCTTGTACTTGCGTAGAGTAACGAACGTCTCCTCAAGGTCCTGGAGTTGAGAACTCACGCTCGTGCTCTTCACCATGAGGTCATCTACGTAAACCTCCAAGTTTCTTCCCCTTTGCTCCCGAAAAACCCGGTCCATCATCCTTTGGTAGGTTGCTCCGGCATTCTTCAGCCCGAAGGGCATCATTTTGTAGCAGTAGCACCCCTCCCGGGTGATGAACGAGACATCTTTAACGTCTGGGGGGTGCATCCTGATTTGGTGATAACCTGAAAAAGCATCCAAAAAACTCATCACAGAAAAACCGATGGCTGATTCAACCAGTGCGTCGATCTGAGGCAGGGGATAACAATCCTTAGGGCAGGCTTTTGTTGGATTTTACGGCGCCCTTAGAGGGGGGTGAATAAGGGAATAAAAATTCTTTTTATAATTTTAAGAAAATTATTAAGTTGTTTTATAATATGCGAAGGTAAAATAACAATTTAGCTAAATAAATAGAAAATTATGATTTGCAATTTTAGAAACAAGTACTAAATTGTTTTATGATGAACGAGATTGAAATAAACAATTTAGATTTAGAATTTAAAACTTAGAACACAATATAGTAGAAATTACGCCAAATGATAGAAATCAAGTAAACACAAAAGAGACATGATTATATTATATGAAAAAAGTGTTTACATAAATTTGATTTCTATATCGCTAGAAATCGGAGGCGTACAAATGTAAATTTCTTTTCCTTTTCTATACCGACTTGTATCCCCACAAACCGGTTGGCTTTAGCCAATCCTTTCCCGGATATGGCCTCAAGCCGCTCAAGCCAATCCTTCACCGGATATGGCCTCGAGCACCCCTAGATCTAATCACCTAGAACTAGTCGCCAACACAAGGCGAATTTCCCCCTAAGTCCTACCCAGACCTAGTCGCCAACACAAGGCGAATTCTCTAAACGGTTACAAAAAGTATGGAATGGAAATAATGAAAAACAATAATAAAACTCCCTATATGAGATCTCTGGAGTCGGGGATGAAGGATCGTTGTATCATAAGCGAGGTTGAAGCGATCGTCCTTCAGATGTAGCATGACGTAGTCCTCCTCCAGAATTCTCCTTAAGCTTTTTGTGGGAGATTCGTCTTCGGCAGCATAACAACACTAGAATTGTGGCACAAGCAACCTCTCTGGGATGGATATGAAAATGATCGAAGTTGGCTTCAATTTATAGACCTTGGAGCTAGCGCCTACGGTAGTACTTAGCGCCTGCGGTATCGTTCGTGTAGAGCAGTTGCGAAACCGTCGGCGGCATGGCGCTGTGCAAGATCTTGAGCTAGCGCCTGCGGTATCGCTAGCACTGGCGGTAGCGTTAAGGATCCGCTGAGATGGAACCGCTGAGATGGAACCGCTGAGACAAAACCGCTGAGATGATCTTGAGCTAGCGCCTAGCATTAGCGCTAGTGCTGGCGGTAGCGCTAGCGCCTGCGTTAACCTCTAGCGCTGGCGGTAGTGCTCCATTCAGAAAGTTTGATTCCATGCTTCCTTCTACCTGTGGAGTATTGCACCTATAGTTCCTGCACACTATAAACACACTACAAGCAATATCAAATACAATATGGGATTTGTTATTCTCAAACAAAGGGATGTGACACACATGTCCACCAATCTCCCCCTTTTGATAATAACAAATCATCTAAGCAAGAAATTAACAATAATGTTTATAGAAAAGATAAGCAAGATAAAAGTGCAACTATAGTATATGATAAGCATGATGAAATTGTGCGTGCATACTCCCCCTAGTTTTATGCTCCCCCTACATAAATGCAATTTATGTTTTACTCCCCCTAAATGATAGTACATGAATTAAATGAATTATTCTCCCCTTAATCTTAATCTTCTATATTTTTCCTATATAGATTTCTTCAATTAATCTCCCCCTTTTAGTATTATCAAAAGAAGGTGGGGTGAGGGTAGTATGGAGGCATTCTTTAGGCTAGTTATAAATCATGATCGAGCTTTTGTAATATATGAAATGATAAAGAGTTTAAGCATAGCATATATAAGAGATTTCAAATAAAAAGATAAGAGTTGTAAGAAAGCGGAAGATTATAATAAACATATTTTTGTAAGCATGAAAAGCATAAGTAAAAATATGAGTTTTAGTTCAAAATTGAAAGATGTTTTAACCTTTTTAAAATCTCAAAGTTTTTCATAAGGATGCCAAGCATGAAATGAACATATCAAAGAGAGATTATACTACAATGTTACTTAATTTTAAGTTCAAGAGATTTCAAAACATTGTAGAGATCATGCTAGGTTATCTAGTGCATTTTTACATAAAGAGTAGTATAGATAAAGCATTAGAATCCAATACTCATGAGAAGAAGTGTTATGAAAGATAATGATGTGCACATAAGTGTATTTTGGGCAATGTTAACAATTGAGTTAAATCAACAAAATACAAGACATATGTAAAGTAAAGTGCACAATAAAACACAAGTAAATTACTTTCACACACTTTTAATGCACATAGTTTTTAACAAAGTGGTGTAATAACCAAAGTTTGCACAAGACACTTTACTATTCTTTCCAAGGTGCTCAACCTCACAATGTTTATGAAGACTTATCAGGAGGTTCAAGTAGTGCTTGGTGGAGTTATATTTGTCTACATATATAATTTTTTGTTCACATTTGTGAGACAACATTCTCCGAATACACTTGTTTTGCAAACCCATTTTTTTTAACTTAACCACTTTTCTAAATTTCATAAGTGCAATTCAAATGTAGTGTAGGCAATAAACTTATGCAAGTTTTAATTCATTGTACAAATACAATACACAAGCAAGCATTTTTAGATTTAAATACACATGTTGATTACCAAAAATAAGTGAGTGAAAGGTATCATTATCAATCATAATACATTTACTCATACTTAGAGGCATGCTAAGCTTGGTTCTACACATTTTTCAATACAATTGATGCACTTTAAATAGATATATCATAGCATGATAAGCAAAACAATGTTCATAGTAATTTGAAAGAGTATGTTTTAACATTGTAAATAATTCTAAAT
The DNA here is from genome assembly GCA_033032865.1 of Dactylorhiza incarnata. Taxonomy (NCBI): domain Eukaryota; kingdom Viridiplantae; phylum Streptophyta; class Magnoliopsida; order Asparagales; family Orchidaceae; genus Dactylorhiza; species Dactylorhiza incarnata. Next base: position 4,710,882 of record JAWHQI010000153.1, on the reverse strand, counting down.
AATAGAATTCATACATGCTTGATATTGGCAATAAAGATCATACAGTTTTTTTGTTTTGTCATTTTTAAACCAAATAAAAAAACAGAAAATCACAAAAACATATTTTTGTAATTTTTGAATTTTGAATTTTTGTAGTAGATTTTTCATAATATGAATAAAACACAAATAACAAAAAAAACATATTTTTGTATTTTTTTTTGAATTTTGAACTTTTGTAGTTGATTTTTCAGAATATGAATAAAACACAAATAAAAAAAAATATTTTTGTAATTTTGAATTTTTAATTTTTGTAGTTGATTTTTCATAATATGAATAAAACAAAAATAATAAATGTCAGAAATACAAAAACAAAGTAGTACATATAGACTAAAATATTTTTAGTCATTTTTAAAAATTTTGAAAATCAGAAAATTCCAACACCCATGCTAGCGCCGGCGCTAGGGCTAGCGCTGGAAACAGTACACTATTTTTTAAGAATTTTAAATTTTTTATTTTTGATTTTGATTAAGTGTCCTTAGAGAAGTTCCATGCTGAAATTTCAGAATTTTTGGAGATCTCTAGAGGGATCAAATTTGCATGAAACTTTGGCTTTTTCAAATTCTTGTGTTTTACAAAACCATTTAATCATGAAAAGATAAGTTATGAAGACACAAGAGGACATTTTTTATTAAACAACCCAAAATATGCATGATTTAAGTAATAAGTGAATAAAAATGTTCATGCAGTGAGTAATATAAGTATGTCCTAAGATTAAAGACTACCCCGACTAAATGTCTACACCCTAGCCCCGTACTAAGTGACGGATGGGCATGAGGAGTTGCACGCATGCCGTAGGTTGGGGGTGTTAGTCCCATATGCACACACTAGAGAACACTCAACCTAGCACTCTTTCCCCCAGTGCCTCGCAAGGCCCCACTGGAACCCTCCCCGGTTAAGGACAAGACATGACTTAGAGGTTAGGTCTCTAATGCATACAACCCTACGCCCCCGCTATTATGAGATATGAAGTCAAAGGTGAATAATCTTTGGACAACCTATGCTTTTTAAACTATGGGTTTTGTTTAATGTGATGAGTTATAAAGCCGCATAGTTTTTCTACTTTTATGAGATGACGATATGTGATAACTAGCACAATTACTAATATTCAATAAGTGATAAAGCTAGTATGATGAGTTTTCGGTTTAATGTCATATCATAAGATTAATATTAATATTGCATGTATTCAAAAATAGAATTTTAAGTTATAGATCTAGAATAGAGTGATGATTAAGTTTGATGTATCTTTATTATTCCTAGGTTGGTTCTAGAATCTATATATATGTGAGATACATGCAATCAATATCAAAGCATATCCATACACCAACTAATGTAAAGAAAGCAATATTCACATTTTTATCATAAGATTCATAATTCTTATTATTGATTTGAGATATTTCTTGATAGAACATGAATTATAATTTATGATTATAGAGAATTTTGCATAGAATATATGTTAGATCATCATGATGTATGTGATTTCTATTCTTTCTAGACTTACGACAATATGATTTGGTGAATTTCTTTTGAATGAGCATGTTTGATTTTTAAGTCTAGAAAATGATGATCATGTAATCATATTAAAGACAAAGATCAGACATAGAGTGTTTTGAAATTTATAATAAAACTTGCATTCAATAATTGAATCTATTGATCTTTGGTTTTGCATGATAATATATGATTTATGATACAATATTCATATATATTCTAAAGATTAATCCATAACCTATGTGTTTGTTGGAATTTTGGTATTCTATATAATTTCAAATCACATAGTTATCATGATATTTTAATAACATTGTAAATGATATACCTAGCATATAAATTTAAGCATAAACCAAGAAGTGATGCTAGGATGATGAGTCTGAATGCAATGTTATTATATAGGACTAATGAAGATAATGTTGCATGTAATATGAGAAGTTTTCAAATTAATTTTCTTTAGACCTAGAATGAAATGATTAAGCTTTTGATTTGAACTTAATGATACATGATGATTCTAAGGTCTAAATAATATGCAAACAATGGTGACATACATTACACACAATATACAAAGGATATCATGTGATGAAAAATCCATAAACACAGAAATTTCCAAATCAAGCAAACTAAGTTTTTTTTTAAACGGAGTTGAAATTTGGCAAATTGACAGCACCAAATGAATTTGAATGAACAAGTTTGGTACTCTGTTGGATGGAGATTTCTGTTCTCTTTCCAAAAAGATATTAAACGCGAAAATCGGACGAGTGGATCAAAAGATATGGCTTTTGAAGTTTTGATCTAAAACTCGCATTTTAAAAAAAATTTAAACACGCGTTTTGTGAATGTTTGTTTTCAATTTTATTTGATAATATTTTTCATTATAAGGGCTATCAAATGCAACAAATAGAAAAATAATTAAAACATGGCGAATTTTAATTTTTAGCTTAAGCCATTTAATAAACCATTTAAATCCATTTTTTTTTAAAATAATTTCATTAGTCTTGAAAATAATTTCAATATTCAAATGATAATGTTAATTCAAGACATTGATGGGTAAAGGATTTAAAAGGATATATTTAAACAATTTAAGATGAGAGATAGATCACTTTGAAAAATATATGACTTAATGTTCAATTTTAATTCAAATTTGATTTGATAAACATTAGGCTTAATGTATGAAAGTCATATTTCATGATATATAAAGTGATCATAGCATGTTAGTTCAAAAAATAATAAAAAGTAAAACAAAAGAAAAGAGACAATAAGCCTATCATGAAGTAGAGTATTGATATTTCATTTTTAATTGTTTCTACTTCATGCAAATGATTGGATACTAATTAATAAGAGATTTAGGTATCCAAAGGGGACCATGTGGGATGGTTCCTTTGGGTACCCAAATACATCGTGATGGCTTTTAGGAGGACAATGATGAATGGGCATTGTCAATTAAAGATGATACATCATTTTTCTTTTGGGTCTCCATTCATACATTGGTTGTTTACCATTTAAATTCATATTATGATTATGTGACATCTTTATATGATTATATTTATTAGAAAAATAATTCATTTGGGATTTATGTTTTTTCAAATTATTTTTCAAAATAGATTGATGTTGATAATCATAATGAATTTTATTATAGAGATTTTTTGAAAGTTTATAAGAGTGATTGTCTTTCTTAAGAAGTGATTGTTGAAAGAGTGGGTTACAATATGTTTTAAATGATTGATTCTTATTTCGATAATTTTTATTTCCACTCTTTCTTATAGACATACTCTTATAATATGAAGGATAATATTTTATAGTTTGATTTTCATGAAAAGGAGTTTTTAAATTTCAGTCATGATTGAAAATATATTGAGACTTATAATAATGACTCTTAAGAATTTTGTGAGGATCATAATTCTTTTTGAAACTAAACTCCTTTTGATTTAATGTGTGAAAATGGTCCTTTTTAGAAATGATTTTGTAAGTTAATTTATCCTTGTTATTCAAAATCTTATGATGAAATTCATTACATGACATTTGAATTTTTTCAACAAAAGATTTTAATTGTATTAACTTACAAGTTAAAGCATCATTTTCAACTATCAATTTTTCATTATGTTCTTTAGAAACTAAGAGCCCTTTTTCAATATCCTTGAATTTTTCTTTTAATAGATTGCAATCTAAATAAGGAATAGGAATTTTACCTAAAGAGCATGAAAGAGAATTTATCACATCAATATTTGATTCTACGTTATCGTTTGCTTTTAAAGATTTATTTTCTAAACGTAATTTGGAATTAGCAATTTTTAACTTTAAAATTTTACGTTTAGCAATTTTAAGCATACGAGATATAGAAATGGAATTTGTTACAAAAGGAGAAGTTTTTGTTTTTCTTACATAGCTATGGGATGAGGCAAGTTTTTGACCAATGATTCCTTTGACATCTACCTTGCATTCCTCATCCATAGTTGAATTTTCGTATTCTCTTTTGCTTGATGTGTTGCCAACAAATGAGTCCAATATTGTGACGTTGTATTCTTCTTCCTCCAAGCATAAGTCCTCATTAGTTTCTTCTCTTGGATCAACAAGGAATTGCTCTTGTTCATCATCTGTGGAAGGAAGACTATAAGTTTTCCCAAGAAATTTCCAAACTTCATAAGCAGTAGGAAGTGTATAAATAAGTTTGAAAATATTTTGATCTAATGCACAATATAGACTATTCATAGATTTGGCATTTAAAAACATTTCATTTTTATTTAAAATACTTGGGGGTATTTTAATAGTAATATTCCATACTTCCATATCCAAAGATTTAAGAAATTTTTTCATAAGAGTTTTCCACCCATTATAATTTATACCTTCAAATAAAGGTGGTGCTAAAGATTTTTCATTTATAGGAAAATTTCCCCGACTAGTAGAAGCGAGATCATGAGACGCCATTATTCCCGGTGGTTGAATCGATTTGGAATAACCTGCTCTCTGATACCACTTGTTGGATCTTACGGCGCCCTTAGAGGGGGGGGGGGGGTGAATAAGGGAATAAAAATTCTTTTTATAATTTTAAGAAAATTACTAAATTGTTTTATAATATGCGAAGGTAAAATAACAATTTAGCTAACTGAATAGAAAATTATGATTTGCAATTTTAGAAACAAGTACTAAATTGTTTTATGATGAAAGAGATTGAAATAAACAATTTAGATTTAGAATTGAAAACTTAGAACACAATATAATAGAAATTACGCCAAATGATAGAAATCAAGTTAACACAAAAGAGACATGATTATATTATATGGAAAAAAGTGTTTACATAAATTTGATTTCTATATCGCTAGAAATCGGAGGCGTACAAATGTAAATTTCTTTTCCTTTTCTATACCGATTTGTATCCCCACAAACCGGTTGGCTTTAGCCAATCCTTCCCCGGATATGGCCTCAAGCCGCTCTAGCCAATCCTTCCCCGGATATGTCCTCGAGCACCCCCTAGATCTAATCACCTAGAACTAGTCGCCAACACAAGGCAAATTTCCCCCTAAGTCCTACCCAGACCTAGTCGCCAACACAAGGCGAATTCTTTAAACGGTTACAAAAAGTATGGAATGGAAATAATGAAAAACAATAATAAAACTCCCTATATGAGATCTCTAGAGTCGAGGATGAAGGATCGTTGTATCATAAGCGAGGTTGAAGCGATCATCCTTCAGATGTACGTGACGTAGTCCTCCTCCAGAATTCTCCTTAAGCTTTTTGTGGGAGATCCATCTTCGGCAGCATAACAGCACTGGAATTGTGGCACAAGCAACCTCTCTAGGATGGATATAAAAATGATCGAAGATGGCTTCAGTTTATAGACCTTGGAGCTAGCGCCTACGGTAGTACTTAGCGCCTGCGGTATTGTTCGTGTGGAGTGGTTGCGAAACCGTCGGCGGCATGGCGATGTGCACGATCTTGAGCTAGCGCCTGCGGTAACGCTAGCGCTGACAGTAGCGTTAAGGAACCACTGAGATGGAACCGCTGAGACAAAATCGATGAGATGACCTTGAACTAGCGCCTGGCATTAGCGCTAGCGCTGGCGGTAGCGCTAGCGCCTGCGTTAACCTCTAGCGCTGGCGGTAGTGCTCCATTCAGAAAGTTTGATTCCATGTTGCCTTCTATCTGTGGAGTATTGCACCTATAGTTCCTGCACACTATAAACACACTACAAGCAATATCAAATACAATATGGGATTTGTTATTCTCAACCAAAGGGATGTGAAACACATGTCCAACAGCTTTGTTTAACAAAGAAAAGTCAATACACATAAGTCAGCGGCCATCACCCTTCTTTACCATGACGACATTGGAGACCCAGCCTGGATACTGGATCTCCGATACAAAACCTGCTTCGAGGAGCTTTGCCACCTCCTCGCGGATCGGTCCTTCGAGCTTGCAGCCATGGTCCTTCTCTTCTGTCGGATGGGGCGGGCCCCCGGCTCAAGATTGAGCCGGTGGCAAGCCACATCTGCATCGATGCCTGGCATGTCACCGCGTTCCATGCGAAGATGTCCATGCTCCTTTGGATGCACTCCAACATCCTTACTTTGTCTTCTAGGCCGAGGCTCGCGCTGATCCGCACCTTTTCCACCCTTCCTCCCTGGGTGATGACCTCCATCTCGACCACTTCTTCAGCCGCCTCAAGACGGGTCGGTCTTGCCATTTACTCTTCTCTTCCCTCCCCTCGGCCAGGGTCTTCTCTTTCTACGGATCCTCCTCTTCCATTGGTTCGACACGCTCCTCCGGAGCCACTTCCTCCTCCCCTCTGGGGATGTTGTCCTCTCCTTCTATTTCCCCCCATCTTCACCAGGCCCCCTCGGCCCCTTCATCTCCCTATCCACCTTTTTGGCCTCCGCTATACAGGAGATAGTGTTGACGACAGTCACATAGCACTGCCTTGCCACCTTCGCATCCCCCCGAATCTGGACCTGAACTCCTCCGCTGCGGAACTTTAAGCATTGATGGAAGGACGAGGGAATGCACCAGAAGGTGCTGATGAGAGGGCGTCCAAATAGGCATTGTATCTGCTCGGAGCGTCAACAATGACAAACCGACAGTTCCTGGGGACCCCTCCCAACGTCACTTGGAGGCCAACTCCTCCCTCGACCTCCTTCCTCTCCCCTAAGAACCCAAACACGGGTCCATCTGAAGCTTGCACTCTCTTTGCTTCCACCTCTAGCGCGTTAAAGGCCTTCTTGAAGATAACATTCACTGAACTGCCGTTGTCCTCCAAATTTCGGGTGACGGTGAAGTTTTCAATCGCCGCCTGGATCACCAAGGCATCACAGAACGGGTTTTCAAAGTCTGGCATATCCTCCGCCGAGAAGGCGAGCTTCTCCGAGGGGGTGGGGTTTGGGAGGTCGACGCGACGCTTCTCCTGAACATCGCCTGGAAGCTTCTCTTACGAGTCGCTTCTATTCCCACCCCACCATGGATCACTCCGACCCCTCCCCTAGCTCCCACGTCTGTCCTGTCTTCGCATCTATCCTCTTCATCTCTGGGTAGCACCTCTTTGATCCTCACAGGCCGCTGCTGCTGCTGGCCTCTTACCCTTATCTCCAGAAATTCTGGGCAGGTGGCCGTCGCGTGACCTTCTTCCTGATGAAAGTACAGTAAGGCAACGCCACCCTGACCCCTCTTCCACCTCCTCTTCTTCCCCCTATTACTCCTCTTCCTCGGCCCACCGCCATGGCTTGCTCTCAAGGGGGGTGAGCTGGCCTGGGATCTTACCTCCACCCCGGAACCCTTCCTTCCCCCCTTCGTTGGTGATCTCTTTCCTGAGCTCTCCTCGGACCCTCCTGGGGCCTCCAAGCCAGCCAATTATTGGGCTCCTGATGACCCCAATCCCGCTACTGTCCCCGAAACCCCTGACCTCTGGGTTCTTCCCTTCTACTTCCCTCCTGGTGTCTCACCTCTGGATCGCTCATCTTTGCCAATCTCTTATAGAACTCCGGGTTGGCGGCCTCCCCTTCTATCTCTTCTGCTGCCCGCTCCATTAGTTCCTCGAAGGATAGAGGGGCCTTCCGCTTCAGGTCCATTTTAAAGAACCCATCTCGAAGTCCCACTATGAATGCCATCTGGAGGGTGAACCCCGACACCTCCTGCACAAGGAGGACCTCCTCCTGGAACCTATCCACGTAATGCACCAATGACTCCCCAGGCCCTTGCTTGATCTTAAAGAGCGCCTCTGCATCCTTCTTCCTCTTCTTCGACGTTGAAAAGCGCAACCTGAAGCTCCGCCACAAGTCCTCGAAGGCGTAGATGGAACCGACGGGAAGCTGGTGGAACCAGTCCCTCGCCTTCTCCTTCAGAGTGGTGGCAAAGAGCCAGCACTGGAAGGCATCTGTCATTGGAAGGATCGAGACCATGTCCTCAAACCACTGCAGATGCAGGACTGGGTCATCTCTTCCGTTGTAGTAAGACATCTCCGGCCCTCTGAACCCTTCTAGCACCGGGGCCAAGAGAATCAACTCACAGAAGGGACTCCCATCCCCTGCTCGGTGAGTGGTCCTCTCGCGCGGAGTCAGTTCACACACCTCCGCACTCGCCGGGCGATTCAACAGCTGCGCCCGGAAAGATCCCGCATGCTTGCTTCCACTCGACCTCCTTTCCCAGCCGCTGGCCCGGAGCATTCTCACCGATCTGCTGGGGTGGAACCACCGGGACCACGGGTGTATCGCACTCACCCCTGCCGGGGAGAGCTACTTGCATGGTCTGCATGACCTCTCGCTTGAACTTCTCGAACATCTCCAGCCACGCCATTGTTGCCGGTGGCTTCGAGTGGCTTGGGTCAGATCCATTTCCTCCATCTCCTGTCATCGAACTCAACTTGGGATTTTCTTTCACTGGCTATGGTCCACGCTCACCGCACCAAAAATGTTGAAACTGTCAACCGGTCTCTGAGTTCGGACCCACTGGGGGTGTAACCTGCGCCTACTTCTCCCGCACTAAACTCTCCTGACTTTGGATGGAAAAATTGGAACAGACCCAAGGCTGCAGCGAGGAGGTCCCGCCACACACCCGGAAGAACTTAGAGAGCTTCCCCTCCCAAACCAATGCTCAGCCGGGCACCATGGAGGGCACTAGCAGACAACTCCAAAAATTGCCTTGAGGAGAAAGCTTGAAAAAGATCTGATCTCCTCCAAGATGCCCTTAAGGGTCTATTTATAGATTTTCTAATCTTGGACTGCAAATAGCGTGAATCTGTTGTTTGGTTTACTAACCGCACCCCAAATTGGTCTGCTAGCAACCTAACTCTGCTGTTCTAAAGGGCTATTAGGAGCCCACAAGGGGTATCTAGGTCATTTTATCCCCAGATCCTCTTGTGCGAGTGGTCCCTGAGGGCACCACTCGCCTCCCTGGGCGAGTGGTCCATGAAGGAACCATTCGCTTACTTATGGGCGAGTGGTCTGTGGGGGCTCCATTCGCCTCTTCCCGATTCCCCATGCGAGCGGGGCTTCGACCCTCATACGTTCGTCCGTCTACACTCCAGCGCGTTCTCGTCAACGGGTGCTTCATCATGCTCTTCGGGCCTAAGCCCCTTTTGGCTCATGCGAATGCTTACTTGTCCCAAACATTTCTCCTTCTAATGACCTTGAGTTTGGGGTGGGACCTCTCGGCGAATACGTGGTTGTACACTCAGTATCTGCAACACTAATCTCAAATGAGACTCATGTTCCGCCTTCGACTTTGAATACACTAAGATGTCGTCAATGAACACTACCACGAATGAATCTAGGTATTGCGAAAATACTCTGTTCATCAAATCGATGAACACTGATGGTGCGTTTGTCAAACCGAACGACATCACCGAGAACTCAAAATGACCATTCCTCGTCCCAAAAGCTGTCAGGGGAATATCCTCTTCTCGAATCCTCAATTGATAGTAACACAACTTCAAGTCCAACTTGGAGTACATCGTCGACCCCACCAGCTGATCGAACAAATCATCGATTCGCCAAATCAGATATTTATTCCTGAGAGTCAATTTATTCAACTCACGATAGTCTATGCACAGCCACATACTACCATCCTTTTTCTTAACGAACAACACCGGTGCACTCCACCGCGAAGAACTAGGCCTAATGTACCCATGCTCTAGCAACTCTTGCAACTGCATCTTTAGCTCGGCCAGTTCCTTTGGTGCCATACTAAATGGAGGACGCTACACCGACCTCGCACACGACACCAACTCAATTGAAAAGTCAATTTCACGCTGAGGAGGTTCTCCCGGAAGCTCCACGGGGAACACATCCTCGAAATTCTTCCACCACTTGCACTTCTCTGATTGCCAACTTTGTGGAGTGAGTCTCCAACAAAGCTACAAATGCCTATCCACCTTGATTCACTGCACACACCATTTGCACGGCGGAAATCAGGGATCAAGCCACTCTGTATAGGCCCTCGAACTTGACCTATGTACTACCTTCACTCCTTAGTGTCACCACCTTCAACAGGCAGTCAATACTAGCTCGTTGCTCTACAAGCCAGTCCATCCCCAGGATGATGTCAAATTTGTCTAGTGGTAAAATCGCTGCTACCAACACGAAGTCACACTCGCCAATTCTCAAAACAATGAGTCCTTTCCTTCCAGTGGTCATGAAATACCCATTTAGCATGCGCACACTAAGCTCCACCTCTACCTCGATAATCTCATCACCAATTCTCCGGATAAAGCTTTCCGAGAGAAAAGAGTGTGACGCTCCCATGTCGAACAACACTCTAGAGGGGTAGCCAGAAACTAGCACGAAGCCTAACACGCATATAACGATTATGAAAGGTCGCAAATGTTGTACATGTGTGTCACATCCCTTTGTTTGAGAATATCAAATCCCATATTGTATTTGATATTGCTTATAGTGTGCAGGAACTATAGGTGCAATTCTCCACAGGTAGAAGGCAGCATGGAAACAATTTTTTGAAAGGAGCAGTACTACCGCCAGTGCTATCGCTAACGCCAGGCGCTAGCATAGTTGGTTCCGTCTCAGTGGTTTCATCCCAGCTTCCGTCTCAGCGGTTAGCCTCGTCTCAGCGGTTCCTTAGCGCTACCGCCAGCGCTAGCGCTACCGCCTAGCGCTATCTCAAGTTCGTGCACAGCGCCATGCCTCTGACGGTTCCACAACCGCTGAACACGATCTCTACCGCAGGCGCTATCAGCTACCGTAGGCACTAGCTCCAAGATTTATAAAATGATGTATTCTCTCTCATCTTGGGTTAGAACTTCCAGAGACATTACTTGTGCCCAAACTCTCATGCTGCTACTCTGCCGAAACATCATCTCCCACTCAAGGCCAAAGAAGAAATTCTGGAGAAGGAAGCCATCACACTGCATCCGTAGAACGATCGCTTCGACCTCGCTTGTGCTTCAGCGATCCTTCATCCACATCTCCAGAAATCTCAAGAGGGAGTTTGCTTGTTATTTACTTCACTTCTTTATTTGTATCTTGTAGTGAAATCGCCTTTTTTTTGGCGACTAGGTCCTTCCGCGGCTTAGGGGGAATTCACCGCGTGAGTTGGCGACTAGGTCTTGGGGATTAGATCTAAGGGGTGCTCGAGGCCATATCCGAGTTTGGGTTCGCTAGAGCGGCTTGAGGCTTTATCCGGAGAAGGATAGGCTAAAGCCAACCGGTTTGTGGGGATACAAGTCGGTATAGAAAAGGAAAAGAAATTCACTTTTGTACGCCTCCGATTTCTAGCTATATTGAAATCAAATTTTTTATACACCCTTTTTATATAATGCAATCATGATTATATTTGTGTTTATTTGATTTCTCTCAATTGGCGTAAAATTTCATTATTGCAAAATAGTTATTACTAAATTGTCATCTTATTTCCTATTAATCAAAAACAACTTATTACTAAATTGTCACGGTGCCGTAAGATCCAACATGTGGTATCAGAGCAGGTTATTCCAAACGGTTTAAAAACCAGGAATAACGGCATCTTATAATCTCGCTTTTTCCGAGGGTCAGGGAATTAGTAGACCTCCACTCTTTACTGGGTCAGATTATAATTATTGGAAAAATAGGATGCGTTGTTTTCTAATGACCCTAGATATTGAGGTTTGGAACATGGTAGAAGAAGAATACACTCCTCCTACATTTGTAGTTGGAGAGGTTATGTTTGAAAAACCCAAAGATAAATGGGATGATCGGGATAAACTCAAATGTAAAAATAACGCAAAAGCCATGAATGCTCTATTTTGTGCGTTAGATAGAAATGAATTTAATAGAATTTCTGCATGTACTACTGCATATGAAATTTGGAATCATTTGGAAGTTACTCCTGAAGGTACATCGCAGGTTAAAGATTCCAAGCTTTTCCAACTGGAGTCGGAATATGAAAAATTCCGAATGGATGAAAGCGAAGATGTTGATGGTATGTACACGCGCTTCACCAAGATCGTCAATGCCTCAAAAGCTCTTGGAAAGACCTTCTCGAATGGGGACTTGGTCCGTAAGATCCTTCGTTCTCTTCTTCCAAAATTCAACCCGAAGGTGATGACTATTTCGGAGTCGCACAACTTAAGAATGCTCCAAGTTGAGAGCCTCATTGGGGATCTCAAAACCCATGAGGTGGAACTCAAAATCCAATTTGATGAATACAACAAGGAGCCAAAGAAGAAGGCGTTGGCACTAAAATCAAAGAAATAGTGCCAAGAGGATGAGGATGAAGATGAAGAAAGTCTTTTGGTGAAGAACTTCCGAAAGTTCATTCGCAATCCGGAAAGGAGAAACACCTTTCGAAAATATTTCCAAAAGGGTGAAAGATGGAAAGGGTCATCTTCAAAGAAGGAAAAAGAGAGAGACCATGAAGAAGAGAGACCTCCACCGGAATGCTATCATTGTAGGAAGACGGGGCACATAAGGAGTCAATGCCCAAAATTCTTGAAGGAGAAAAAGGAGAAACGACACAAAGGGAAAGAAAAGAGGAAGGTGCTAAAGGCAAAGACATGGGATGACTCCTCTTCCTCCTCCTCCGAAGAATCAAGCGGGTCTTCATCAAGCGAAGATGAGGAAGCAAACATGTGCCTCATGGGACATGGAAATGGTGGTGACGACACCAGTGTTCATAGTGACACTAAGGTAACTCCTCCCACTTATGATGAACTCTTTAATGAATTCCTTGAAACTTGCAAAGCTTTTGATAAAAATATGAAGGATAGTATTTTATTGAATCGTGAAAATGAATCTCTTATTAAAGAAAATCAAAAGCTTTCCAAAAAATTAGTTGTTTTAGAAAAGAGTAAGGTTTCTTGCCAAGAGTGTGATCACTCCACTAAATTGGAAAAAGATATAGAAGAGTCACTTTCTAAAGCCCTCTCTCATGCCAAAACTCTTACAAAAGAGAAGGGGGAATTAGAAAGGAAATTAGAAGCCTCTCTTTTGCAAATCAAAAATAACAAAAAAGGTTTTGAAAATAAGTGTGTCATGATTGTGAAAGAAAATTCTTCACTTAAAGCACAAGTTCATGAACTCACCATGGCCATTAAAAAATTTGGTATAGGCCAAAAATCATTAGAAATGATTCTAGGGTACCAGTGCCATGGATCTGGAAAATTTGGGCTCGGATATCGAGGAGAGGGCTACCGCCCAGCGTTAGCCACTAACGCCGGCGCTAGAACCTCATACCAGAAACCTGAATTTTCTTTAGCAAAAGATTTTTATTCAGTAAATCCAAATTGTTCCAACAAGAAAATATTTCAGAAAAGGGCCTCAACCCCCTTTATTTCGTGTGCAAACTGTTATAGGTTAGTTCACACATCTAGTTCTTGCAGGAAAATAAAACGAAATACTTTAAAGCAAATCTGGGTACCTAAGGCTTCCACTTATTCTATGGGTGGTTCCACTTGGATATCCAGATCTTTACTCTCATCTTCTTTCTAGATGTGCAGGAAGGCTAAGGACAATGAAGACGTGTGGTACTTGGATTCAGGATGCTCCAAGCACATGACGGGCAATAAAGCAAAGTTCCTTAGCCTAGAAAGGAAGAAGGGAGGGATCGTGACGTTTGGTGACAACGGAAAAGGAAGGATCATGGGAATTGGTACAGTTGGTAACGAATCCTCCACTATATCAAATGTTCTTTATGTAAGAGGGCTAAAACATAATCTTATTTCAATTAGCCAATTATGTGATAAAGGATTAGATGTTATATTTGAATCTTCTACTAATCTATTCAAAATATCTAATCCTATTACAAACAATATTTTACTAACTGCACCAAGAATATACAATGTTTATATAGTTTCATTTCATGATCTTTCAAAATCATCATTAAAATGTTTTATTACCAAAAATGATGAACTTGAACTTTGGTATAGAAGGCTAGGACATGCTAGCACAAAGCTTATTGTAAAACTTGCCAAAAGATATTTAATTAGAGGATTGCCTAGATTAAATGGAAATTTACCTTCACTTTGTTCACCATGTCAAAAAGGTAAAATTACTAGATCCTCTTTCAAAAGTAAAATTGTTATTTCTACTACAAGACCTTTGCAATTAATTCATATGGATCTTTTTGGTCCCGTTAGGACCGCAAGTCTTGGTGGTAGATTATATACATATGTTTTAATAGATGATTTTTCTAGATATTGTTGGACAATATTTCTATCATCCAAATCCGAAGCGTTTTGTGAATTTTCAAAATTATGTACTCGTATTCAAAATGAAAGTGATTTAAAAATTAAATGCATTCGCTCGGATCATGGAGGAGAATTTGAAGATGAAAAATTTACATCTTATTGTGATATGTTAGGCATAAAACATGAGTTCTCCACACCACGCACACCATAACAAAATGGTGTTGTAGAAAGAAAGAATAGGACACTTCAAGAGCTAGCACGCACTATGTTATGTGAATATAAATTACCTAAGTCCTTTTGGGCCGAAGCCATAAACACATCATGCTATGTTATAAATAGAATCATGCTTCGCCCATCTTTAAAACTCACACCATATGAACTTTATTTTCAAAAGAAGCCTAATGTATCTTACTTCAAAGTTTTTGGTTGTAAATGCTTCATTTTAAATACAAAAGATAGCTTGGGAAAGTTTGATGAAAAATGTGATGAAGGAACATTTCTTGGATACTCCTCAACTTGTAAAGCTTATATAGTTTTTAATAAAAGAACTAGAAAAGTTGAAGAGTCAATTAATGTGAAATTTGATGAGCTTGTTCCTTGTATAGAAAGACTTCCGCAGGCAAAGAGGATGATCTATTACCGCCTTTGGAGCATGGTGATGAAGAACCTTCCAAAGAAGAAGAAGAGGAGGCCAAGAAAGATGAATATGTACCTCCATGCGTCTTAAAATTCACAAGGGATCATCCACGGGAACTTATAATTGGTGAACCATCCATCGGGGTAAGAACTCGCTCTTCTCTTCATGAATCTTATTCAAATGTTTGCTTTGTTTTCGAAATAGAACCAAAAAACGTTTCAACTGCTTTAAACGATGAATTTTGGTTTTTGCCTATGAATGAAGAGTTAGAACAATTTGAGCGACATAATGTTTGGAAATTAGTAGAAAGACCATCTAATCACCCTGTTGTAGGCGTAAAATGGATTTTCAAAAATAAATTAGATGGTGAGTCTAGAATATCTAGAAATAAAGCATGCTTAGTAGCAAAAGGATATTCACAAATCGAGGGGATAGATTTTGATGAATCTTTTGCACCCGTTGCTAGATTGGAGTCTATAAGAATTTTTCTAGCATTTGCAAGCTTTAAAAGAATAAAACTATTTCAAATGGATGTGAAAAGTGCGTTTCTTAACGGGTTTGTAAAAGAAGAAGTTTATGTTGAACAACCCCCCAGTTTTATTAATGAAAAATTTCCAAATTATATTTATAAACTAGAAAAAGCGCTTTATGGTTTAAAACAAGTGCCCCGTGCATGGTATGAAAGACTTACATCATTTTTATTGAAGCACGGTTATATTTTGGGAAGTGCAGATAATACACTCTTCATTAAGCACAATAATGATGATAAGATTATTTTACAAATATATGTTGATGATATAATTTTTGGATCTACTAATGAATAAATGTGTAATGAAGTTATTCTAGTGATGAAAAATGAATTTTAAATGAGTCTAGTAGGAGAACTTTCTTATTTCCTTGGTTTTCAAATATCTCAAAGAATTGATGGTATCTTTGTTTGTCAAACAAAATATGTCCATGATATGCTTAAACGTTTTGGATTTGAAAACCTTAAACATGCTTCTACACCAATGAGTGCGTCACTTAAATTAGGAAAAGATGAATCGGGAATTTCAATTGATCAAACCTTATATAGAGGTATGATAGGATCCCTACTTTATCTTAGTGCAACTAGACCAAATATTATGTTTGTCGTATGCTTATGTGCTCGATTTCAAGCCAATCCAAAAGAATCTCATTTAAAAGCGGTAAAACAAATTTTTAGATATCTCATTGGGTCATCTAGATTAGGATTATGGTACCCACATAATGATTCATTTACATTGCATGGCTATTCCGATTCAGATTATGCCGGTTGTTCACTTGATAGAAAAAGCACTAGTGGTACTTGTCATTTTCTAGGACCTTCATTAGTTGCATGGTCTAGTAGGAAACAAAATTCGGTTGCACTCTCCACCAAGGAGGCCGAATACATTGCATTAGGGAGTTGTTGTGCACAAGCTCTATGGATTAGCCAAACTTTAGAGGACTTTGGTTTTCATCTAAAACTTATTGAATTAAAATGTGACAACAAAAGTACCATTGATCTCACAAATAATCCGGTACACCACTCTAGATCCAAACATATAGATGTGCGTCATCATTTCATAAGGGATCACATTAAAAAGGAAAATGTAAGGATTAGTTTCATTGGCACGGACTCTCAACTTGCTGATATATTTACTAAACCTCTTCCCGATGCAAGGTTTCAAATGTTAAGGTTGGAATTAGGAGTCTTAGACATCTTAGGTTGAATAACATGTAAAACGCTAATGTTTTATGCAATTTGAGCAATCAAGACATCTCTGATAAATACATAATTTCTGCATAAGACTACTCTTAAGACCCCTAATCAATATCAAAACTCAGATTTTAAAATTCTTAAAAAATCGTGTACTGTTTCCATCGCTAGCGTTAGCGCCGGCGTTAGCGTGGGTTTGTGATTTTTTTGTTTTTTAAAATTTCTAAAAAAACAACAAAAATATGTTAGTTTATGTGTACAAATTTATTTTTGTGTTTCTGTTTATTTTATTTTTGTTTTATTTGCATTATGAAAAATCAACTACAAAAATTCAAAATTCAAAAATTACAAAAATATCCTTTTGTGTTTTTCAGTTTTTAGTTCACTAAAAATTTTCAAAACAATAAGAAACTGTATGCTCTTTATTGCTAATATCAAGCATGAATGAATTCTATTATTTAGAATTCTTTACAATATTGAAATTTTTTCCTTAACATTACTATGAACATTATTTTGATTATCATGCTTTGATATATCTATTTAAGTGCATCAAATATTGAAAAATATGTGTAGAACCAAGCATAGCATGCCTCTAAGTATGAGTAAATGTATTATGATTGATAATGATACCTTTCACTCACTTATTTTGGTAATCAACATGTGTATTTAAATCTAAAAAATGCTTGCTTGTGTATTGTATTTGTACAATGAATTAAAACTTGCATAAGTTTATTGCCTACACTACATTTGAATTGCACTTATGAAATTTTGAAAAGTGATTAAGTTTAAAAAATTGGGTTTGCAAAACAAGTGTATTCGGAGAATGTTGTCTCACAAATGTCAAAAACAATTATATATGTAGACAACTATAACTCCACCAAGCACTACTTGAACCTCCTGATAAGTCTTCATAAGAATTGAGAGGTTGAGCACCTTGGATAGAATTGTAAAGTGTCTTGTGCAACCCTTGATTAGTACACCACTTAATATAAAATAGTGTGCATTAAAGTGTGTGAAAGTAAATTTACTTGTGTTTTATTGTGCACTTTACTTTACATCTGTCTTGTATTTTGTGATTTAAATCAATTGTTAACATTGCCCAAAATACACTTATGTGCACATCATTATCTTTCATAACACTTCTTCTCATGAGTATTGGATTCTAATGCTTTATCTATACTACTATTTATATAAGAAATGCACTAGATAACCTAGCATGATCTCTACAATGTTTTGGTATTTCTTGAACTTAAAATTAAGTAACATTGTAGTATATTCTCTTCGTGATATGTTCATTTCATGCTTGGTATCTTTATGAAAAACTTTGAGATTTCCAAAAGGTTACAACATCTTTACATTCTTTAAACTTAAACTCATATTTATAATTATGATTTCCATGCTTACAAAAAAATGTTTCTTATAATCTTCCTCTATGCTAAAACTCTTACCTATTTATTTGAAATCTCTTCAATACTATACTTAAATTCTTTATCTTTGTCTATATTACAAAAGCTCGATCATGTTGTATTTTTTTAAAAAATGCCTCCTTACTACCCTCACCCCACCTTCTTTTGATAATACAAAAAGGGGGAGATTAATTGAAGAAATCAATATAGGAGAAATAAAGATAAATAAGGGGAGACTAATTCATGAAATCTATCATTTAGGGGGAGTAACACATAAATTGCATTTATGTAGGGGGAACATTAAGATAGGGGGAGTATGTACATTATCATGCATATCATTTACTATAGTTGCACTTTTATCTTGCTTATCATATACTATAAACACTATTGTTGATTTCTTACTTAGAGGATTTGTTATTATCAAAAGGGGGAGATTGTTGGACATGTGTGTCACATCCCTTTGTTTGAGAATAACAAATACCATATTGTATTTGATATTGCTTATAGTGTGCAGGAACTATTGGTGCAATTCTCCACAGGTAGAAGGCAGCATGGAAACAATTTTTTGAAAGGAGCAGTACTACCGCCAGCGCTATCGCTAACGCCAGGCGCTAGCTCAGTTGGTTCCGTCTCAGTGGTTTCATCTCAGCTTCCGTCTCAGCGGTTAGCCTCGTCTCAGCGGTTCCTTAGCGCTACCGCCAGCGATAGCGCTACCGCCTGGCGCTATCTCAAGTTCGTGCACAGCGACATGCCTCCGACGGTTCCGCAACTGCTCAACACGACCGCTACCGCAGGCGCTATCAGCTACCGCAGGCACTAGCTCCAAGATTTATAAAATGATGTATTCTCTCTCGTTTTGGGTTAAAACTTCCAAAGACATTACTTGTGCCCAAACTCTCATGCTGCTACTCTGCCGAAACATCATCTCCCACTCAAGGCCAAAGAAGAAATTCTAAAGAAGGAAGCCATCACACTGCATCCGTAGAACGATCGCTTCGACCTCACTTATGCTTCAGCGATCCTTCATCCACATCTCCAGAAATCTCAAGAGGGAGTTTGCTTGTTATTTACTTCACTTCTTTATTTGTATCTTGTAGTGAAATCGCCTTGTTTTTGGAGACTAGGTCCTTGCGTGGCTTAGGGGGAATTGGCCGCGTGAGTTGGCGACTAGGTCTTGGGGATTAGATCTAGGGGGTGCTCTAGGCCATATCCGAGTTTGGGTTGGCTAGAGCGGCTTGAGGCTTTATTCGGGGAAGGATAGGCAAAAGCCAACTGGTTTGTGGGGATACAAGTCGGTATAGAAAAGGAAAAGAAATTCACTTTTTTACGCCTCTGATTTCTAGCGATATTGAAATCAAATTTTGTAAACACCCTTTTTATATAATGCAATCATGATTATATTTGTGTTTATTTAATTTCTCTCAATTGGCGTAAAATTTCATTATTGCAAAATAATTATTACTAAATTGTCATCTTATTTCCTATTAAACAAAAACAACTTATTAATTATCTTAAAAATTATAAAAAGAATTTTATTCCCTTATTCACCCCCCCCTCTAAGGGCGCCGTAAGATCCAACAGCAAATAGTTTTAAGATATCGAACAAAACTCTAAACTTTTCATACCTGTCACCACGTCGGGTTGACGAATCGCTTCCTGCTGCCCGAGGTTGTATGCTCTAGGTTGCACATCGAACGAAATTCTAAACTTTTCATACCTGTCACCACATCAGGTTGACAAATCGCTTCCTGCTGCCCGAAGTTGTACGCTCTAGGCTGCACAGGAGGGAAACGAGAAGCACTTGACTCCGACGGTTTCCCTTTATCCCCAACAATAGGACCAGAATGCACCGATTGCTCTTGCCTCTGCTATGGCTCAACTCCACTCTCAGAAGAGAACCGAGCTATGTGGCCCACCTTGCCACACTTGTAGCATATCACTGGTCCCTTGGAACGGAACTCTCCAGAAGCTGCACTACTCCTCTCACCATTCCTACTAGGACGGGGCTTGTTCTTCCACAGACTTCCCTCAGACTTCCCTTGAGACTGAGATGGTTTACTTTCTCCCTGCTTTACCGCAAAGCCCTTACGACGCTGGGTTCGCTCCATATCGTTCTCCAATGTTCGTGCAGCTTTGACTAGCTCATTGAACCCCGCATTCTTTAAAGCTATCAGAGGTTGCTTTAAATTCTCTCTCACACCCTGATAGAAGAGATGATCCCTCTCCTCATCATCTGTCATGGTCGTCCCCGCGTAATGACCCAAATGAGTAAACTCCTGCAAGTACTCATCTACCATCTTCTTGCACGGCACCAAGTGCAAGAACTGCCGCTGAATGGCTAACCTCGTCGAAGAGGGGATATAGCACTTCAGGAAGGCATTCCTAAAATCTTCCATGGACGGGGCATGCCCAGGGAAATGACGACCGCTATGATTCACCCACCACAACTTGGCATCGCCTTCTAACATAAATGTCACGAACTGGGACTGCTTGTCCTCTAGGGTCTCTGCCACTTTCAGGAGTTTCTGAATTCTCGCCAACCAATCCTCGGCGTCCATCGGAGTGCCAACTCCTTTGAACGTCGGAGGATGGAAACTCAGATAGTACTTCATCTGATGATCTCCTTGTCCAACCGCTCTACCTGCCTCACTCCCACCTCCGGTGTCACAGTAACTGGAGTAACAGGAGTACCAGCCTGCACAAAAGGCGTCGCAATCTGTGGCATCGCCACAGCTTAAGCTGCCATCATCGCCTCTGCTAGCATATGACAGAAGTATGCCTGGGACACACCCATATTCATAAGGGCTGGGACCGTAGCACTGCTCCCCGAAGGCTCCTCTTGTCGCCTCGATGTCCCCATATAGTCGCCACCATCCTATCATAAGCAAGGAAACAACGAATCAAGCTCTATTCGCAAGACTCAAACACAAGGACACTCATGGTCCCGCAAAGTACTCCTATGCGGACAACCTCTTAACGCGATCCGAACATGCTAAACCTCAACAAGAATGCAAACCTAGCTCTGATACCAAATTGCAGGAAAAGTGCACTTCATGAAGCTTAGGCCTTTTTGGCCGACGAGCTAGGTCCAATATGCGATCCTTGCCCTGCATCCAAATCACAAAGAGCGATATAATGAGGGTCAGCTTTGGCTGACCAACAACTGTGTAACAACACCCCTCCTCCCGGCCTTCCTAGCGGACCCCGAGAAACTACATCACCCTGCAAGTCAGCACTTCGTATGCAAATATAATAAACAATGATAACATAAAAATGATAGGCATGAGTGTCACAAGCATCATCCACATTTCTATGTTGAGCAATACAAGTAAGGGGCCTAACAATGTAGCATGTATGCAAACTTGGGTTTCACCCAAGGCACCCTATGACGTGTATGCTTCTAACATAACATCACACATCAACATTTCACAACAATCAAGTGTACTTATCATTTCCCCTGGGCGTGCAAGCCCAAGGCCCGGAACTCCACTGAGACCTCACCCCTTACATGGATCCTCTTGCCAATGGGCGCATCAGCATACTTGTTCTCGCCAAAATCACTAAGCCAAAAGCCAAGAACTCCACTGAGACCTCACCCCTTACATGGCTCATCTTGCCAATGGGCGCATCAGCATACTTTTTCTCGTCAGTTAGCCCAAAAGGTGACTTGTCTTGCAGGGACACTCTCCCCATATGAATCCAAGCATTCACTGGCTAGCCAGCCGACCACAAAGACATAGTCACACCTTCACAAACAAGAGGCTTCACAAGCCATTCACCGCGTACAATATTTCCCTTTCCAAATCAACGTTCGTTCTCACACGAAACATAAAGGGCATCAATACGACGTCTTCGCCGCAAACGGATTTCTAGCAAAACCCTTGAAATGCACGTCAAGCAACATCACCGAATTGCACAACTAGTCACGATTTCGGCTTCACCCACAATGCCTAATCCACTAATGAAGCGGATCTCTAATGAAAAATCATGTTCGGGATGGACTCAATTAACCCGATGGTTCTTCTTGAACCAAGGTGACCCAAACCCCTGTCATTTGAGAGATCTGGTGCCATAAATTTCAAAAAAGAGAAGGTAAAAGCAAAGATGTCATGCACGCATCCTAAAACCGGGAGGAGAGATGTCGTTACCTAAGAGTTCTCTTCCTCGCCATGGATCGGTTGAAAGGCATGAATAGAAAGAAGCGCCTTCTAGTCCTCTCCACGGATCTGGTTTCGGATCTACGAACGGAGCTCCAATGCTCCAAGAATGGCGGATCTAGCCCTTTTTTTTTCTTCAAACCCTAATTCTCTCCTTAGCGTCCAAAAGCACAAAAGTCTTAATGAAATGAGAATAGAACTTCTCTGCCCTATTTAGAGCCTTAGGACGCACTTATCTGAACCTTAGTATCAAGATCCAAGAAGATCGGACGTCCACGAAATGCTACTTATGGAACTAATTTCATCATCTAACGACGGTGTTAGCGCTACCGCCTGCATTAGCCCTTCGACAAAGTCCCCCTCGACGAAACCAACTCAACGGCCTGACGGAACTGCATTATCTGTCGAAACGCTATCGCCAGCGTTAGTGCTACCTCCCGCATTAGCTCTTCGACGAACACGCTTCGACGAAACAGCCACGACGAATCCAACTTGATGAACACCATCGAAACAAGTGTTTTACTCGATGGGGCAGCTAACGCCTGCGCTAGCTCCCAACTATGAAAGACTTTCCCTCAAACTTGGGCATTCCATCTTCCGCGCTCTGCGAAACCTGGGGTGTTACATGAGTAGTTACCCCTTTTGATGGTTCTCCAATGACAAGCTCCCTTGGATGGTCCTTTGAAAATTGTAGCACACTTGGAGGAACATATTCTTCTTTTTCTTCTTCTTTCTCCACTCTTTCTTCTTCTTTTTCTTCAAGCAATTCATCATCATGCTCCAAAGGGGGAAGGGGTTCCTCTTCATTTCCTGTATAATTAACATCTACACAAGGAACAAACTCATTAAATCTTATATTAATAGACTCTTAACTGTTTTAGTTATTTTGTTATATATTCTATAAGCCTTACTAGTTGAAGAGTAGCCAATGAAAATTCCCTCATCACATTTATCATCAAATTTTCCTAATGCATCTCTAGTGTTTAAAATAAAACATTTGCAACCAAACACATGAAAATAAGGTACATTAGGTTTCTTCTTAAAATATAGCTCATAAAGAGTTAATTTTATGATTGGGCGAAGCATGACACGATTAATAACATAACATGAAGTATTAATGGCTTCTGCCCAAAATGATCTGGGCAAGCAATATTCGGAAAGCATAGTGCGCGCTAGTTCTCGAAGGGTTCTATTTTTCCTCTCCACTACACAATTTTGTTGTGGAGTGCGTGGAGCGGAAAATTCATGCTTAATTCTAGATCATTATAAAAAGAAGAAAACTTATCATATTCAAATTCTCCTCCATGATCCGATCGTATGCATTTAATTTTTACATCAAGTTCGTTTTGAATACGAATGCATAGTTTAGTAAATTCAAGAAATGCATCGGATTAGGATGAATGAAATATAGTCCAACAAAATCTAGAATAATCATCAATTAATACAAAAGTTTATTTTCTACCTCCTAGACTAGAAGTTCTAACTGGTCCAAATAAATCCATGTGAATTAATTGAAGTGGTCTAGTAGTAGAAATTACATTTTTGCTTTTATAAGAACTTTTTGAAAATTTTCCTTTTTGACAAGGCGTGCAAAGAGAAGATAAATTTCCATTAAGCATAGGTAATCCCTTAATTAATTTATCTTTTGATAATTTCAAAATAAGCTTGGTGCTAGAGTGACCAAGACGCATATGTCAAAGTTGTAATTCTTCATTTTTAGAAATATAATATTTTAAAGAAGAATTTGAAAGATCATTAAAGGCAATCATATAAATATTATGCATCCTAGGTGCAGTGAGTACAGATTCATTTGATTTATAATTTAAGATTTTGCAAAGGTTTGTAGAATATTCAAATAATACATTAAAACCTTTATCAGATAATTGACTAATTGAAATTAAATTATGCTTCAAACCTTCTACAAACAAAACATTAGTAATTGAAAACAATTCGATACCCACTGTGCCAATGCCCATGATCCTTCTATTTTCGTTGTCTCCGAATGTCACGATCCCTCCTTTCTTCATTTCAAGACTAAGGAACTTTGCTTTGTTTCATGTCATGTGTTTGGAGCATTCCGAGTCCAAATACCACACGTCTTCTTTATCTTTAGCCTGACAACATACCTAAAAAGGAGATGAGAGTAAAGATCTGGATACCCAGGAGGCTCCTCCTATAGAATAGTTGGAAATCTTAGACACCCAGATTTGTTTTAAAGCACTGCGACCCTTCTTCCTACATGAGTCTGAGGCGTCTACAAATATATGACATTTGGCACATGACATAAAGGTGGTTGAGACCCTTTTTTGAGTTCTATATAAACTCTTGTAGGAAGATGAGGTTACATCTAACTTTTGAAATGATTTTTTATTATAAGAATTATGATTTCTGGATTTACTGTTATCGCCGACGGTAAAAGAAAACGCTGGGCGATAGCTCTCAGTAACATAACCAAGCCCATATTTTGCACTACCATGACATTGGTATGCCAAGATCATGTCAAGAGGCCTTTGGATTGAACTTTAGAGGAATAGACCTAAGAATTTTTCTCACCAAGTCGCCATTGAAAAACATCTTCCCAAGCACTTTTGAGTTGTTGACGATCTTTGTGAACCATGTGTATATTGAATCTATGTCTTCATCTGCCTCCATCCGGAATTTCATGTATTCAGATTCTAGTTGGAAGAGCGTTGAAACCTTCACCAGGGAAGTACCTCCGTGAGTAATTTCTAATAAATTTCATATATCATAAGCAGTTTCTCAAACACAAGTTCTATTAAATTCTGTTCCATCCAAAGAACAAAATAAAGCATTCAAATATTTAGCATTATTCTTACATCACAACTTATCATTATAATCCCATTTATCTCTCGGTTTTTCCATATAAACTTCGCCAATAACAAATGTTGGTGGAGAGTAGCATTGTTCTAATATACCCCAAACATCATTATCTAAGGCAGTCAAAAAACAAAAAAAATTTATTTTCTACTAATTGTAATCGGTACCGGTAAATAGAGGAGGTATACCTATCCCTTGACCCTAATGAAAAGCATGATCATGATGCGCCATTATTCCCAGTTGTGAAACCGTTTTGGAATAACCTTGCTATGATACCAAGTGTTTGATCTATAGACGCCCTTAGAGGGGGGGGTGGTGAATAAGGGTTTATTCATTGTTTTTGAATAAAAAGCATAAAATGAGTTCTGTCACTACGGATGGTAGTATGTAGTTAATGCCCGGCGCTAGCGCTCCAGAAATTCAGAAATTCTCAGAAAATGTGCCCAAGTGATTTTTCTTAAAAACTCTTGAACGAAATAAAATCTTAGAAAAAAACATAGAAGATGAAAATTGATTTTATTTCAAAAGATAATTACAAGAAAATTAATTTCAATAGTGCTTGAAATTGAGGCGATAGAATAAAAACACTTTTTGATTCTTCACCGATCCTTCTCCCAAGGACCGGTTGGTTACAGCCTATCTTCCCCAAGATATGGCCTCTAGCCTTCCCCCTAGATCTACACCTAGACCTAGCTGCCACACACACCACGGCGAATTCCCCCTAAGCCTCGCAAGGCCTAGTCACCAACCCTTGCGGCGAATTCACCACCATTTCAAAAGTAAAGAGAAGAAATACTTAGTAAAAACACTCCCTAGATAGAAGAGCTCTAAAGGAGATAAATGATCGCATTGAACATCATCGGAGTTGAAGTGTGCATCCTTCTTCAAGTATGATCGTGTTGAAATTTCATTATCACTCTTATTACTCAATGATGGAGTTTGGAATGCTGTAGAACTCAAGGATGAAGTCTCTCACGAAAGGTTGGTGTTGTGGCTTGAATTATGGTACAATGAAAGAGAGAGATTCATCCATTTTATAGGCTATGGAAACTACTACCTGCGGTAGGACTTGCGCGCCGCGCTAGCCTCGTGCCTGCTATCGTGCTGCAACATGTCCACCTTCATGGAGATCATGCTAACCGCAATAGATCATGGACCTAACGCACAACGGTAAGTTCTAAAGCGCCGCGTTAGCTTCCGTCATTTTATCGTCGAGAAACTATCTTCCTTCAGTCTTCAGTTGTCATCCCTCCTATCGAAAGCGGTATGATTTATTGCTCCACAGTAGCTCTAAATTCAGAGTACCATGATAATTCTGCATCGCTCTTTTTTAGGAGTATAGTTCTTGTACATTATGAACACATGACAAGCAAGATAAAATATATTGTGGAATTTGTTATTCTCAAACTAAGAGATGTGGAACTCAAACTCCAATAATAAGGACACTGAGCGTGGCGATGAACATGACATAAAATACTTGTAATATTGTTTGCACAATTGTTGTTTTCATCGTGACCTCCAAATATTTTATTGTGCCTCCTCAATTTCCATCTCATTGTCATTTGCTAGAGATATTGAAGAGGGCTCGATTTCCATGCGACACCAAAACCAATTTCTTGCTTCCTGGAGAGGCGAAGTCATTTTCTAAATAATAAATGCAATTATGTAATTAATTACTAACTTAATTAAGTGATCTGGCTAATCAATTAATTAATTCAATGTAAAACCAATCAATTAAGTAATAAAGCAATGAATTCTACTGGTACTAGGCTCGATGGGAGAAATGATGGGAGAAGATATGAGGCTTAAGTATTTAATGGGCGTAGAAGAAGAAAGAAAAAAACATGGTGAGACCCGCTGGAAAGAAGCAGGAAGATGATGTGTGCCTTGGACGTGCGAAGCATAAATCCTTGATCGAATTGAGGTTTTGAATATAGAAGTCTCGTCCATCATATTGGGGTGCTCAGACTAGGGTATATATAGAGATGTCCAAGTCAATATCATTGGGCGACATCTCTGGGGGAATGATGTACAACTAGGGTCGATGCTCGGGTGGGGGCAAGGGATCAAAACTTAGCACAATTTCTACTAGGATAGTATGGTAATAAAGGTAAGATTGTGCTCTACCAGAGTGACGTATGTAGTGGTGAGAAGGTCGGAGATGAGCGGGGTCTGTTGTAGGAGGCAATAAACTCATAAAATGTCATGTCTATGAGATCTAATGAATAACAATTGCAGACAGTCTTCTTACTCGACAGAACCTAGGTGCTAAGAATGGGAAAGATCCAGTCGATCGATCATCTCTTTGAGTGTGATAGAGCGTCGGTTCGCAAATTGTTGGGTACGATTGGAAGCTGCATGTTGGGAAAATGTGTGGGGGTGGAGTGAAAGAAATAAGCATAAATAAGCCCAATCATTTGGACTTATATAAAAAGAACCCATGATTGATTTGATACACATATAACACAAAGATCAAACACTCGATATGTGCCGATACGAACATAAAATAAGTATGAGACATGCACCAACATGAACATAAAATAGAAATGAAAAGGCAAACTAGCACTTACCCATATGTTACTATTGGACATGTGTGTCACATCCCTTTGTTTGAGAATAACAAATCCCATATTGTATTTGATCTTGCTTGTCGTGTGTTTATAGTGTGCATGAACTATAGGTGCAATACTCCACAAGTAGAAAGCTGCTTGGAACCAAAATATCTTAACTTGAGCACTACCATCAGCGCTAGTGGTACCGCAGGCGTTAGCGCTACCATGGGCGCTATGATCTACTACCAGCCGCTAGCTCATGTTTGTACCACAATGCCACACCTCCACGATCTCTAACCATCCTATACCACATACGCTAGGAGCTACCGCAGGCGCTATATCCAACTTCTATAAAATGGCGCTTTCTCTCTCATTTTGCACAAACATCCCAGAGAGAATATCAGTGTTAAATTTTTGAATTGGAAGTGGAGTGTCCGAGCGGTATGATATTGGAGACCGCAGAGACCACGCAAGCTCCTGTGTGGCAATCTAGCTGGAGATCGCACATCTCTAGTGTTGGCGATCTATTTCTGTTCATCGGTTTGCCCAAGTGTTCCTATTCGGGTTGCGACCGGGCGGTCTAGTATTGGAGGTCGCTTCGGCAGTCTTGTACTGTGGTCTGCTGGTTTATAATAAGCGTGTTGTCTTCATTGGGAAGTTGCTTAAGGGTAATTAGGTCTTATTGAGACCGCGCAGTCTAGTTCTGGAGACTGCGAGTTCCAAATAAGGAAGGTGACTAGATCCCTCGTGGGCGGTGACGACATCTTCATTTGCCTATAAATAGGGGTGCAGGGGTAGCCACTCATAAGCAAGACCTGTAAAAACCTAGTGTGGATTGATTGTGCCTATCTCATTTTTAAGGTCGCACGGTCTGAAGATTGTTGACCGTTTGTTGTGTTCGCAGGTTAGGCAGCCAACAAGTTTCGTCAGTATTCTTCCTATCTTTCCATCTTTGAATAAACCAGCACGCCAGTGGTCTGTCTGGGCGAACTGTGTTTGGAGGTTATTGGTCTGTTTGTAGCGAACTCAGATGATCAGGCAACCTTAAGCGGTCAGGCAGTCTTGAGTGCGGTCTTGCCGCAGTGACCAGTTCTTCTTCAAGTGTTCGCGGGATACCTCTGAGATCTTGAGACCGTGCAGTCTGGGCGATCAAGAAGTGTGACAGTTTGGTTTCTGCATTTGCAATAGAGAGCAGCTCATGCGGTCTGAGCTTTCACAGTCTGGCAGTTCACAAGTCAGCGACCTGTCCTATTCATGCAGTCTCAGGGAAGCCGTCGGTCTTGCTAAGTTCGGGCGGTCTCAGTTTTCTGGTCTCCAGTTTTTGTCTTGCTTGTTCTCATCTATGTTTGCTCTCATAAATCATGTCTCGCCGTGTATGCAACGCATTGTAAGAAGATAGTATTCAATTGAGATTCTCTTGACTTCATTGTCACTGGTTAACTATTGTGAATTGAATTGAAGTCTTCCGCATTTGTTTTCGATCCATTCTCTGAAATTTTAACATGGTATCAGAGGTAGGTTTGAAGCAGTGATCAGCCACTGAATCCTACTTCAATCTCTGAATGGTTGTTAACCAGTGTAATAAAAATGGAAGGAGGTTATACAAGAGGTCTTGGAATTGAGCTCCTTACGCGGACTAACTTAAAGAAGTGGAAGTCATGCATGGAGAGCAATCTTCTTGGCAAAGATTTATGGGAGGTAGTCGGAGGAGATGTGAGACAAGCTGTTGTAGCTACTGAAGGGCTGAGCAAGTGAAGGCTTGGAAGAGAACGAATGCTAAGGCAGAGTTCACTCTTAAGTGTGCTGTCATTCCGGAGCTGTTTGACCACATAATTGGATGTCGGTCAACTGCTGAGATTTGGACAGCCTTGGATGGCTTGTTCAACAAGAAGAACATAGCTCGGTTACAGTTTCTTGAAAATGAGTTAGCAAAAACAACTCAAGGGGATTTGTCCATTTCAACTTTCTTCTTGAAGATGAAGAACCTATGAGCGGAGATATCATCTTTGGACCTGAATGAACCTCTCAGAAGCAAGTTTGAAGAGGCACATAATCCACGACTTGCGGAGGGAGAATATGGCCTTTGTCACTTCTGTTCAAGGTTGGGCCAATCAGCCGACATTGCTAGAGCTGGAGAACTTGCTTGCTTTACAAGAGAGCTTGGCAAAGCAGATGGCTGGGATATTTGTTTCCGGGGGAGAGAGCGAGGTTCTATTCAGGCAAGAAGAAAAGATGGGACAAGAAGAAGAAGTCATCTGAAGATGATGTTCCATCTACTTCATATCATAAGGAGAGGAGCCGTGTTCCTAAGCGCGATGGGAAGAAGAAGGAAGGACCAAGATTCTTCAGGTGCAATGTGCTTGGTCATTTCAAGAGAGACTATAGAGTCAATCTTCAGTCAGGGCATGTTGCATGAAAAGAAGAAGCTGTTTCCAATGCAGGTGATAGATGGGGTGATGGAGCCTTTATGATGGGCACGTGTGTTAGGGCTTTGGCGTCTATCAACTATCAGGATGATTGGATTGTGGACTCGGGTTGTGGTCATCACCTAATCTGAGATGAGTCAAAGTTTTCTTCTTTGCAGGCATACTCAGGTAATGATGATATCATTACTGCTGATGATACTTTACATACAGTTGAGAAGGAGGGTGTAGTTTCTTTGAACGGAGATAGAGGTCCTCTTTCATTGAAGAGTGTCTATCATTTTGCGGGGATGAAGAAAAACCTCTTCTCGGTGACCAATGTTGTTGATGCTGGCTATCACGTTCTATTTGGTCCAACAGAAGTGAAGTTTCTTCGAAACGTGTCAGCGGTGAAGGCTGAAGTCACTCAGGTAGGAAAGTGGGTGAAGGACTTGTTTCTGTTATCTACAAGTTCCTATGTTGATAAGATGAGGACTAACGATAGATCTGCTATCTGGCATGAAAGACTTGGACATATTGGGATGGAGAAGTTGAAAACTATGGCAAGAAGAGGCCTTGTAAGATGTCTGCCTAGCTTGTCTTCTTTTGGTGAAGGTCATGTTTGTGCAGGTTGTCAATATGGTAAGGCTCAATGAATTCCATTTGACAAATCACAAAGTAGAAGCAAAACACCATAGGAGTGTATTCATGGTGATTTGTTTGGACCTACCGCAACAGTCAGTCTTGGAGGAGGTAGCAGGTATATGCTAGTCTTGATTGATGACTTCACTAGATATACTTGGGTATATTTTCTGAAGGAGAAGTCGAAAGCCTTTGAAAAGTTTGTGGAGTTTGGGGAGCTGGTGGATGGTCGGCTTAACCTGCAGATCAAGAAGTTCAGAATCGACAATGGAGGGGAGTTCACCTCAAATGCGTTCTTTAACTTCTGCAGAAAGCATGGCATCCGGAGTGAGCTCTCTTGTGCTCACACTCCACAACAGAATGGTGTTGTAGAGTGGAAGATCCGTCATCTGACGGAGACCTGCAAATGTTGGCTTCATTCCAAGAGTATCCCAAAGTCCTTCTGGGCAGAGGGAATGTCTTGTGCAACTTATGTCATCAATCAGATGCATTTATGTCCCATCAATATGAAGACCCCTTATGAGTTGATGTTGAAGATTAAGCCTACAATGGAACACATTCGAGTGTTCGGATCTACCTGCTATGTTCATATTCCTGATGCTCTTCAAACGAAGCTAGATGCGAAAGCAAGGAAGATAGTCTTCGTCGATTATGATGACCGGAAGAAAGGCTGGAGATGCATGGATCTAGAGATATGGAGAGCTGTGGTCTCATGGGATGTGGTATTCGATGAATTGACATCATACTAGTGTAGCTCTTCTGTTGAGTTACAAGGAAGCAGGTCAGATGGTGGACTTGAAGAAGCTACCAAGGAGGTTTTAGTGGAGTTACCTATTTCCCAGGTGCCCCGGGTGTGTCTAGCTCTAGGTCAGGTGCTTCAGGTTCTGGAAGCAGGGGGAGCGATGCTCCAAATATGCCTGGAAGGAGAGCTAGTTCAGAACATATAGTTGAAGAGGTGGATCAGAGTAAAGCTCTGAGGAGGTACAAGAGGACTATCATTCCACCAGATCGGTATACAGGGGGAAACTTGGTGAGCTTCGTCTCATGTTTCTTCGCAGGTCCCATGGATGATAGAGAGCCATCTTATTTTGAAAATGCCGTTGGAGTCAAGGAGTGGGAAGAAGCCATGGATTAAGAGATGGCTACCCTCAGAAAGAATGAGACTTGGGACTTGGTGCCTAAGGTTGAGGGTGTTACTCCAGTGACTTGGAAGTGGGTTTTCAAGATGAAGCAGAAGGCTGATGGTAGCATTGAGTGGTACAAGGCTCGTCTTATAGCTCAAGGTTTCTCTCAGAAGTATGGGGAGGATTATGAAGAAACTTTCAGCCCTGTTTCCAAGATGACTTCGGTTTGGGTAGTGTTCGCATTGGCAGCTAGCCAAGGATGGAATATTTGGCAACTTAACATTAAGAATACCTTCTTATATGGTGAGTTTGACAAGGATCTCTTCATGGATTAACCACCTAGTTATGTTTTTGAAGAATACCCAAGACATGTATTCCAGTTCAATAAGGCTCTTTACGGTTAGAAGCAGGCGCCTCGGGCGTGGTATGGCAAGATTGCAGAATACCTCTAGTTCTGTGGATACTTTGCTTCTAATTCAGATTCAAGCTTGTTCGTAAAGAAGACGGGGGAGCTTCAGGTCTTGGTGTTGTTATATGTTGACGACATGATCGTCATGGGAAATTCTGAAGTGGAGGTAGCTAGACTTTGTGCTGACTTAGCTATCATATTTGAGATGAAGGATTTGGGTGAGCTCCACCATTTACTTGGACTCGAAGTAGAGAGGAAAGAGGGCGATATTCTTGTATCCAAGAAGGGCTATGCATATCGAATTGTGAAGCGATTCGGCATGGAAGGCGGGAAGAGCAGCTCTACTCCACTAGAGGTTGGTACAATACTTCGACGTGATGAGGATAAGGTTCTTTCTGATCCTTTAGTGTTCCGGGCTTTGGTTGGAATTCTGATATACTTGACAATCACGAGGCGAGATATTTCTTATGCAATTGGCCGTTTGAGTCAGTTTATGGCAGAGCCTCGGAAGCCTCATCTTATGGCGGCTAGGAGCATTGTGAAGTACGTAAAGTACACCTCAGATTTGGTTCTCTTCTATGGGAAGGACTCAGGTTTTTGCTTGCATGGATACATGGATGCTGATTATGGAGGAGATTCAGATGATTGGAGATCGACTTTTGAATATGTCTTTATGACAGGCTCTATAACTATATCATGGTGCAGCAAGAAGCAGGATTCTGTGTCTGTCTCTACCACAGAAGTAGAGTACAAAGCTTTGGCTTTGGCAGCTCAGGAAGCCATCTGCTTAGGAGGCTTGTGGAGGACATTCATAGGGAGGTGCAAGGTCCTACTCTGCTTCGGGGTGACAATGAGAGTGCCCTCAAACTGGTGAATAATCCAGTTTGTCATGCGCGAACCAAGCACATAGAGATTCATCATCATTTCATTCGGGAGAAGGTGTTGGAGGGATCTCTTATGGTTGAGCATGTGCAGAGCAAGGATAATGTCGTGGACATCTTTACAAAGCCATTGTCAAAGGGACCATTTGATCAGTTGAGGAGTCTATTTGGGCTAACTTCCACTTCCAACTTCAAGGGGGAGTGTTAAATTTTTGAAGTGGAAGTGGAGTGTCCGGGCGGTCTAATATTGGAGACCGCAGAGACCATGTGAGCTCCTGTGTGGCGATTTGGCTGGAGATCGCACGTCTCTGGTGTTGGCGATCTGTTTCTGTTCGTCGATTTGCCCAAGTGTTCCTGTTCGGGTTGTGACCGGGCGGTCTAGTATTGGAGGTTGCTTCGGCATCTTGTACTGCAGTCTGCCAGTTTATAATAAGCGTGCTGTCTTCATTGGATAGTTGCTTAAGTGTAATAAGGTCTTATTGAGACCGCGTGGTCTGGTTCTTGAGACCGCGAGTTCCCAATAAAGAAGGTGACTAGATCCCCCGTGGTCGGTGACGACATCCGTTCATTTGCCTATAAATAGGGGTGCATGGGTAGCCATTCATAAGCAAGACCTGTAAGAACCTAGTGTGGATGATTGTGCAGGTCTCATTATTGAGGTCGCGCGGTCTGAAGATTGTTGACTGTTTGTTGTGTTCGCAGGTTAGGCGGCCAGCACGTTCCATCAGCGTTCTTCCTATCTTTCCATCTTTGAATAAACCAGCTCGCCGGTGGTCTATCTGGGCGAACTGTGCTTGGAGGTTCTTGGTCTATTTGCAGCAAACTCAGCTGATCAGGCGACCTTAAGCGGTCAGACGGTCTTGAGTGCAGTCTTGTAGTAGTGAGCAGTTCTTCTTCAAGTGTTCACGGGATTCCTCTGTGATATTGAGACCGTGCGGTCTGGGCAATCAAGAAGTGCAAACAGTTTGGTTTCAACAGTTAAAATAAATAGTAGATCGTGCGGTCTGAGCTTTCAGCGGTCTGGCAGTTCACAGGCCAGTGACCTGTCCTGTTTGCGTGGTCTCAGGGAAGCCGGCGATCTTGCTAAGTTCGGGCGGTATCAATTTTCTGGTCGCCAGTTTTTGTGTTGCTTGTTCTCATCTATGTTTGCTCTTATAATTCATGTCACACCATGTATGCAACACATTATAATAAGATAGTATTCAATTGAGATTCTCTTGCCTTCATTGTCACTAGTTAACTGTTGTGAATTGAATTGAAGTCTTGCACTGTTGTCTTCGATCCATACTCCGAAAGCAGCTTGGAACCAAAATCTCTGAACTTGAGCACTACCACCAATTCTAGTGGTACCGTAGGCATTAGCACTACCGCAGGCACTAGGATCTAATGCCAGACACTAGCTCCTATTCGTGCCACAACGCCACGCCTCCGCGATCTCTAACCGTCCGCTACCGCATGTGCTAGGAGCTACGGTAGGCGCTATCTACAAGTTCTATAAAATGGGGCTTTCTCTCTCGTTTTGCACACACATCCCAGAGAGAATATCATTGCCAACTTTCTAGAGCTGTATTCTGCGAAAGTTGATCTCCCACTCAAAGCTAAAGAAGATTTCTGAAGGAGGACGTCATCACGCTGCATCCGAAGAACAATCGCTTCAACCACGCTTATGCTACAGTGATCCTTCATCTTCAACTTCAGAAATCTCATAGAGGGAGTTTTTATTTGTGTTAATTCATTATCTTTGTGAATTTTTGTAGTTAATCCGCTTAGTGTTGGCGACTAGGTCCTTGCACGGCTTAGGGGGAATTCACCGCGTGTGATGGTGACTAGGTCTAGGTGATTAGATCTAAGGGGTGCTCGATGCTATATTCAAGGAAGGGTTGGCTAGAGTGGCTTGAGACCATGTCCGGGGAGGATAGGCTAAAGCTGCCGGTTCGTGGGGATACGAGTTGGTATATAAAATTAAAAATTATTTGCATTTGTACGCCTTCGATTTCTAGCGATAATGAAATCAAATTATGTAAACACTCTTTAATATAATACAATCATATCTCTATTTGTGTTTACTTGATTCCTTTCATTTGGCTTAATATTTCTTATATTGCAAATTACAATATTCTCTACATTTGGCTAAATTGTTAATTCACTCTGTTTTATTTTAAAATAATTTAGCAAATTACTTAATCATATAAAAAGAATTTTTATTCCCTTATTCACCCCCCCTCTAAGGGTGCCTATCAATCCAACAAGTGGTATCAAAGCTAGGTTATTCTAAATTGGTTTAAAATCCAGGAATAATGGCGTCTTATGATCTCACTTTTTCCGAGGGTCAGGGAATTAGTAGACCTCCACTATTTACTGTGTCAGATTATAATTATTGGAAAAATAGGATGCGATGTTTCCTTATGACCCTTGATATTGAGGTATGGAATATGGTAGAAGAGGAATACTCTCCTCCTACAATTATTGTTGGAGAGGTAACATTAGAAAAACCTAAGGATAAATGGGATGATAGGGATACACTTAATGACAAAAATAACGCAAAGGCCATGAATGCTATATATTATGCGTTAGATAGAAATGAATTTAATAGAATTTCTGCATGTACTACTGCATATAAAATTTGGAATCATTTGGAAATTACTCATGATGGTACATCACAGGTTAAGGATTCAAAGCTTTGCCAACTGGAGTCAGAATATGAAAAATTCCTGATGGATGAAAGTGAAGATATTGATGCAATGTACATGCGCTTCACCAAGATCGTCAATGCCTCCAAAGCTCTTGGAAATACTTTCTCCAACGGCGATTTGGTCTGAAAGATTCTTCAATCTCTTCCTCCAAAATTCAATCCAAAGGTGACTTCTATCTCGGAGTCGCAGAATCTAACAACGCTCCAGGTTGAGAGCCTCATTGGGAATCTCAAAATCCATGAGCTAGAACTCAAGATCCAATACGATGAATACAACAAGGAGCCAAAGAAGAAGGCGTTGGCACTAAAATCAAAGAAGGAGTGCCATGAGGATGAAGATGAAGAAAGTCTCTTGGTAAAGAACTTCTAAAAGTTCATGCGTAATCCGAAAAGGAGAAACACCTTCCGGAATTTTTTCCAAAAGGATGCAAGATGGAAAGGATCATTTTCAAAGAAGGAAAATAAGAGCGTCGATGAAGAAGAAAGACCTCCACCGGAATGCTATCATTGCAGGATGACCGGGCATATTCGGAGACAATGCCCAAAATACTTGAAGGAGAAAAAGGAAAAGCAGCACAAAGGGAAGGAAAAGCGGGAGATACTAAAAGCTGAAACATGGGATGATTCCTCCTCCTTCGAAGAATCAAGCTGGTCTTCATCAAGCGACGATGAGGAAGAAAACATGTGCCTCATGGTACATGGAGACGACGACACCAGTGTTCTTAGCAACACTGAGGTAACTCCTCCAACTTATGATGAACTTTTTAATAAATTTCTTCAAACTTGCAAAGCTTTTGATAAAAATATAAAAGATAGTATTTTATTGAATCGTGAAAATGAATCCTTAATTAAAGAAAATCAAAATCTTTCCAAAAAATTAATTTTTTTTAGAAAAGAGAAAGGTTTCATGCCAACAATGTGATCACTCCATTAAAATGGCAAAAGATATTGAAGTTTCTCTTTCTAAAGCCCCTCTCCCATGCCAAAACTCTTACAAAATAGAAGGGGGAATTAGAAAGGAAATTAGAAACCTCTTTTTTGCAAATAAAAAATAATAAAAAGTGTTTAGAAAATAGGTGTGTCGTGCTTGTGAAATAAAAATCATCACTCAAAGCACAAGTTCATGATCTCACCTTGGCCATTAAAAATTTTGGAATGGACCAAAAATCATTGGATATGATTTTAGGGAACCAGTGCTACGGTTTTTTGGAAAATTTGGGCTCGGATATCGAGGTGAGGGCTACCGCCCGGCACTGGCCACTAACGCCAGTGCTAGCACCTCATACAAGAATTCAGTATTTTCTTTTGGAAAATCACTCTCTTTTGCAAAACTGATTCCTTCCAGCAAGAAGAACACAAAATTCTAGAGAAGGGTCTCCCCCCTTTATTTCGTGCGCAAACTATCACAGGATTGGTCACACGTCTAATTCTTGTAGGAAAGTGAAACAGAATAGTTTAATACAAATTTGGATAGCTAAGGATTCCACTTATTCAATGGGTGGAATCGCTTGGGTATCTAGATCTTTACTCTCATCTTCTTTCTAGATATGCAGGCAGGTTAAGGACAATGAAGACGTGTGGTACTTGGATTTTGGATGCTCCAAGCACATGACGGACAATAAATCAAATTTCCTTAGTCTAGAAAAGAAGAAGGGAGGGATTGTGATGTTTGACAATAACGGAAAAGGAATGATCATGGGAATTGGTACAGTTGGTAACGAATCCTTTACGATATCGAATGTTCTTTATGTTAAAGGGCTAAAACATAATTTCATTCTATTGGCCAATTATGTGATAAAGGATTAGATGTTTTATTTGAACCTTCTACTAACTCATACAAAATACCTAATCCTACTACAAAAGATATTTTACTAACTACACCAAGAATACATAATGTTTATGTAATTTCATTTCATGATCTTTCTAAATCATCCATAAAATGTTTTATCACCAAAAATGATGAATTAGAACTTCGGCATAGACGACTAGGACATGCTAGCACAAAGCTTATTGTAAAACTTGCCAAAAGTGATTTAATTAGAGGATTTCCTAGGTTAAATGGAAATTTACCTTCACTTTGTTCACCATGTCAAAAAGCTAAATTTACTAAATCCTCTTTCAAAAGTTAAAATATCATTTCTACTACAAGACCCTAGCAATTAATTCATATGGATCTTTTTTGTCCCGTTAGCACCGCAAGTCTTGGTGGTATATTATATAAATATATTTTAATAGATGATTTTTCAAGATATTATTTGACATTATTTCTCTCATTCAAATCTGATGCGTTTTGTGAATTTTCAAAATTATATACTCGTATTCAAAATGAAAGTGATTTAAAAATTAAATTCCTTTGCTCGGATCATGGAGGAGAATTTGAAAATGAAAAGTTTACATCTTTTTGTGATATGTTAGGAATTAAACATGAGTTCTCCACACCACGCACACCACAACAAAATGGTGTTGTGGAAAGAAAGAATAGGACACTTCAAGAACTAGCTTGCACTATGCTATGTAAATATAAATTGCCTATGTCCTTTTGGGCCGATGCCGTAAATACATCATGTTATGTTATGAATTGAATCGTGCTTCACCCATCTTTTAATCATATACAATATGAACTTTATTTTCAAAAGAAGCCTAACGTATCTTACTTTAAAGTTTTTGGTTGTAAATGTTTTATTTTGAATACTAATGATAGCTTGGGAAAGTTTGATGAAAAATGCGATGAAGAATGTTTTCTTGGATACTCTTCAACTAGTAAATCTTATAGAATTAGTAATAAAAGAACTAGTAAAGTTGAAGAGTCAATTAATGTGAAATTTGATGAGCTTGTTCCTTGTGTAGAAAGACTTTTCACAGGCGAAGAGGATGATCCCTTACAACATTTAGAGCATGGTGACGAGGAACCTTCCAAGGAAGAGGAAGAGGAGGCCATGGAAGATGATTGCGTGCCTCCAAGCGCCATGAAATTTACAATGAATCATCCACGGGAACTAATAATTGGTGAACCATCCATTGGGGTAAGAACTTGCTCTTCTCTACATGAATCTTATTCAAACATTTGTTTTGTATCCGAAATAGAACCAAAAATCTTTTCAACCGCATTAAATGATGAATTTTGGTTTTTGGCTATGAATGAACAGTTAGAACAATTTAAGCGAAATAATGATTGGAAATTAGTAAAAAGACCATCTAATCACCCTGTTGCAGGTGTAAAATGGATTTTTAAAATTAAATTAGATAGTGAGTCTAGAATCACTAGAAATAAAGAATGCTTAGTAACCCAGGGATATTCTTAAATCGAGGTGATAGGTTTTGATGAAACTTTTGCACCTGTTTCTAGATTGGAATCTATACAAATTTTTCTAGCATTTGCAAGCTTTAAAAGAATAAAACTATTTCAAATCGATGTAAAAAGTGTTTTTCTAAACGGGATTGTAAAAGAAGAAGTTTATGTTGAACAACCCCCCAGTTTTATTAGTGAAAAATTTCCCAATCATGTTTATAAACTAGAAAAAGTGCTTAATTGTTTAAAACAAGGACCTAGTGCATAGTATGAAAGACTTACTCATTTTTATTAAAGAATGATTATATTATGGGAAGTGCCGATAATACTCTCTTTATTAAGCACAATAATGATAATTTGATTATTTTGCAAATATATGTTGATGATATAATCTTTGGATCTACTAATGAAGAGTTGTGTAATGAAGTTATTTTAGTGATGAAAAATGAATTTGAAATGAGTCTAGTAGTAGAACTTTCTTATTTTCTTGGTTTTTAAATATCACAAAGAAATGATGGTATTTTTATATGTCAAACTAAAAATTTCCATGATATGCTTAAACGCTTTGGATTTAAAAACCTTAAATATGCTTCTACACCAATTAGTCCATCACAAAAATTATGAAAAGATAAATCGGGAATTTCAATTGATGAATCTTTATACAGAGGTATGATTGGATCTCTACTTTATCTAAGTACAACTAGACCCGATATTATGTTTGTCGTATGCTTATGTGCTCGATTTCAAGCCAATCAAAAAGAATCTCATTTAAAAGTGGTAAAACAAATTTTTATATATCTAATTGGGTCATATAGAATACGATTATGGTACCCACATAATAATTCATTTACACTTCACGGCTATTCCGATTCGGATTAGGCCGGATGTTCACTTGATAGAAAAAGCACTAGCGATACTTGCCATTTTCTAGGACCTTCATTAGTTGCATGGTCTAGTAGGAAACAAAATTCGGTTCCACTCTCCACCACGGTGGCCGAATACATTGCACTAGGGAGTTTTTGTGCACAAGTACTAAGGATGAGCCAAACTCTAGAGGACTTTGGTTTTCATCTAAAAAATATTGAATTAAAATGTGACAACAAAAGTGCCATTGATCTTACAAATAATCCGGCACACCATTCTATATCCAAATATATAGATGTAAATCATCATTTCATAAGAGATCACATTAAAAAGGAAAATGTTAGAATAAGTTTCATTGGCATTGACTCTCAACTTGCTGATATATTCACTAAACCTCTTCCCTATGCAATGTTTCAAATTTTAAGGTTGGAATTAGGAGTCTTAGACATATTAGGATGAATTATATGAAAAACACTAATGTTTTAAGCAATTTATGCAATCAAGACATCTCCAAAAATTACAAAATTTCTGCATAAGACTAATCTTAAGACTCTTAATTAATATTAAAAACAGAATTTTAAAATTCTCAAGATTTCACTCATTGTTTGCCGCGCTAGCGCTAGCACCGGCGCTAGCGTGGGTGTTCGATTTTCCTATTTTTTTAAATTTCTAAAAATCAATTAAATTATGTTAGTTTATATGTATTACTTGTGGTTTTCTATTTTTTCAAAATTTCAAAATTCAAAAAATACAAAAATATTTTTTGTGGTTTTCTGTTTTTTCTTTCATGAAAAATTTCAAAACAACAAAAAAACTTTATGATCTTTATTGTTAATATCAAGCATGTATGAATTCTATAATTTTGAATTACTTACAATGTTAAAATTTATTCCTTCAAATTACTATGAACATTGTTTTGTTTATCATGCTTTGATATATCTAAATTAAGTGCATCAATTGTATTGAAAAATATGTGTAGAACTAAGCTTAGCATGCCTCTAAGTATGAGTAAATGTTTTGTGATTGATAATGATACTTTTTCTCTCACTTATTTTGGTAATCTATATGTGTGTTAAAATCTAAAAATGCTTGCATGTGTATTGTAATTGTACAATAAATTAAAACTTGCATAAGTTTATTACCTACACTACATTTGAATTGCACTTAAGAAATTAAGAAAATGGTTAATTTTAAAAATTGTGTTGGGTTTACAAAACAAGTGTTTTCGGAGAATGTTGTCTCACAAAAGTGAACAAAAATAAAAATAGACAAATATAACTCCACCAAGCACTACTTGAACATCCTGATAAGTCTTTATAAGCATTGTGAGGTTGACCACCTTGGAAAGAATAGTAAAGTGTCCTGTGCAAACCTTGGTTATTAACCCCCTTTTTTTTCTAAAATATGTGCATTAAAGTGAGTGAAAGTTAATATACTTGTGTTTTATTGTGTACTTTACTCTACATATGTCTTGTATTTTGTGATTTAAATGACTTGTTAACATTGCTCAAAATACACTTACGTGCACATCATTATCTTTCCTAACACTTCTTCTCATGAGAATTGGATTTTAATGCTTTATCTATACTACTCTTTATATAAGAAATGCACTGGATAACCTAGCATGATCTCTACAATTTTTGGTAGCTCTTAAACTTGAAATTAAGTAACATTGTAGTATATTCTCTTTTTGATATGTTCACTTCATGCGTGGTAACTTTATGTAAAACTATGAGATTTCAAAAAGGATAAACATCTTTACATTTTGAACTTAAACTCATATTTATACTTATGATTTTCATGCTTACCAAAAGATGTTTCTTATACTCTTCCCCTTGCTTAAAACTCCTATTTATTTATTTGAAATCTCTTCTATATTATGCTTCATCTCTTCATCATTACATATATTACAAAAGCTCGATCATGCTTTATCATTTATAAAGAATGACTCCATACTTCCCTCACCCCACCTTCTTTTGATAATACCAAAAGGGGGAGATTAATTGAAGAAATCTAGAGGACTAAAGGGAGAATAAGTCATGTAATTTAGGGGGAGTAAAACTATAATTCATGTAATTTAAGGGGAGTAAAACTTAAATTGCATTTATGTATGTAAGGGAGCATTAAGATTGGGGGGGAGTATGCATTATTCTCATGCTTACCATATATTATAGTATGCACTATTATCTCGCTTATCATATACTATAAACACCTTTGCTGATTTCTTGCTAAGAGGATTTGTTATTATCAAAAGGGGAGATTGTTGGACATGTGTGTCACATCCCTTTGTTTGAGAATAACAAATCCCATATTGTATTTGGTCTTGCTTGTCGTGTGTTTATAGTGTGCAGGAACTATAGTTGCAATACTCCACAAGTAGAAAGCAGCTTGGAACCAAAATCTCTGAACTTGAGCACTACCGCTAGCGCTAGTGGTACCGCAGGCGCTAGGATCTACCGCCATGTGCTAGCTCCTGTTCGTGCCACAACGCCACGCCTCCACAATATCTAACCATCTGCTATCGCAGGTGTTTGCCCGGAAAGCCCGCGATCTAGTCTTTACGATGCAAAAAGGTGGTCTCAGCGGTCTTCAGAATCAGTGATCGCGCAGATCGCCAGCCTTTAGCCTGATCAGTTTTCCTATGTTCCAAGCAGCTGAAGTTGTTCGAGACCGCCAGTCCGAGCGGTCTGGGCTTTTTTCCTGTTTTTAC
Source organism: Dactylorhiza incarnata (assembly GCA_033032865.1). NCBI lineage: Eukaryota > Viridiplantae > Streptophyta > Magnoliopsida > Asparagales > Orchidaceae > Dactylorhiza > Dactylorhiza incarnata. The sequence continues at coordinate 4,668,437 of JAWHQI010000153.1, read as the reverse complement.
TATTCGCACCCCATTTCACTGCCCCGACTCTCCTGTATCCCGGGCAGCCCGTAGTTTTTCAGTTCTGCCCGTTTGGGCAGCCCCCTCGTCTATAAATAGAGGGGTAGGGGTACCAGGAAAAGGACTTTTGGCTCCGAGGCTCCAGCTTACAACCTGTGTAAGCGGTCTCATTTTTTTTTTGTGATCGCCTTTTCGTGATCGTTTTCCTTTTGTTTCAGCATCTTCTGTCTCAGTAACCTACACTTCGCAGTTTTCTCCCATCCCCTTTTTAGTGTGAATTTTGGAGGTACCATTTTTGGCACCAACAGAACGAACACGCGACCTTCAGATTCGAAGTGTTAGGCGAAGCTCAGACTTTCAAGATGGCTGATCGCCGCAGAGGTCGTCCTTTGCGGTCTCCCAGTGTTCCCCCTTCCGATCACAATCCGTTAGAAGCGATGGAACGCCGTTTCGAGCTTCGCGTTGAGCAGGCTCTCCGCGAGGCCGCCCGAGCTAGGTAAGATGCTGCCGCTGTTCAGCAAGAGATCGCGCGGTCTCAGCAAGAGGCCGCTCGAGATCGGCAGGAAGTCGTCCGGACTCAGCAGGAGTCCGCAAAGCAGATCGAGGCCATGAACCAGGTTCTGGCCGCGATCTCCCAGAAGATCCTTCCTCAATCCTCTCAGATCGCTACCCCTGACCGCATGGCAAGCGGTCACCCTAGTGATCATCCCGTTTTCCAGCCCGCAGCTCCTCAGCGATCTCAGCATGAGGAGTTCGCCGCCCGTCGTAATTCTTTCCGAGCCGCAGCCCAGGGGCCTCCGGCTCAGACCTTGAATTTTGAAGAAGGGTTTGCTTACCCTCAAGATCCTCCAGCTCCTTTTCTTCCTCCAGGACCTTCTATTTTTGGGGATCCATCCCCCTTTACTGATGAGATTCGTCGGGATCCAATTCCCCATGGATTCAGAGAGCCCCGTCTTCCTGTGTATACAGGAGAGACCGACCCGATGTGTCATATCCAAGCCTTTGAATCTGCCGTTGCCCTCAGGACCATTTCAGATGGAGTGAGGTGCAAGTTGATGGTTACCTCCTTCGATGGGTCAGCCATGGAATGGTTCTATAAGCTGCCTTGTCAATCTATCTCAAGCTTTGCCGCCTTGAGGCAAGAGCTCCTCCTGAGGTTCGCCACCGCAAAGAAAAGGAAGAGTGGTCCTGCGACCCTCTTCAAAATTAAGCAAGGGGACAACGAGACTGCAGCGCATTTCATTGATCGCTTTCAGAAGGAGATCTTGGGAGTCAGAGACATGGATCCCGAGCTCTATATGGTAGCTTTGATCAGCGGGCTGCAGGAGGGTCCTCTGAAGTTCAAAGTTACAACCAAGGAGCCTAGCTCCTATCAGGAGCTGATCAGCATTGCCAATCTCTACATAGAAGGGGAGATCAACAACCCCACCTATGTTAGCAATCTGACCAACAGAGCCACTCAGAAAGGCTCTGCAGGGTTCTATCCAGCGACATCTTCCTTAAAACCTCGGCAAGAGCTTCCACCTCCGGCCCCGAGAGGTAAGAATTACCGAAACAGCCGCTTCAACCGAGGTAATCAATCCTTCCCACCTCAAAATTCATTTCTTCAAACTCCCGTTACTCCTGCTCCGCAAGTCACCCCCATCCACCAGATCCAGTACGCTCAACCTCCTCTTCTACCCATTCCTTCACTTTACAATGAATCCCAAGAGTCCTTCACAGACTTTGGTGTTTCTATGAATGAAGTGCTTCAAATCCTTCAGAAGCAGCCCTTTTTTAAGAGGCCAGCTCCGCTGAATTCGGACCCGAAAACCAGAAACCCTACTCTCTACTGTGAATATCATAGAGATAGGGGTCATTTGACAGAGGATTGTAGAGCTCTCCGCCTATTTTTAGAGAAACTATTAAAGGAGGGAAAGCTCCGCGATCTCATTCAAAAGAATGACTCTGCCAAAGCTTCAACCTCCAAGGCCAAGGAGGTAGCAGAAGTTCATTGGGAGTGCGAAGAAGTAGATGATGTTGGCCATCTGGGCAACATCGGTTTTCCCAGCGAATGCGTGGATGCTAATGATGAGGGTGCCTTGGGCAACCTATTCTGCATCCATGGGGGTGCAGGGCCGGAGTCCTCGAGAAAGGCAAGTCTGAAGAGGGTTTACCAGTCAGAGGTTGCTGCTACCTCTTCGGCTCCGGTTCAAGGAACGGTCACTTTTGGAGATGAAGATCTTCCTCAGACCGCGAATCCCTTTGATGATGCAGTCGTCATCAAAGCTGTAATCAAAAATTATACGGTGGAAAAAATTCTAATAGATACAGGGAGCTCAGTCAATGTGCTTTTCAAGCCTGCCTTTGAGGCGTTAAAGACAGGTAAAACCCTCCAATCAACTGAAGGCCCCCTTTATGGTTTTTCAGGAGAAAAGAAAGAAGTTGAAGGGCTCGTCACCCTCTCCGTGATTCTTGGAGGAATAGTGAGGCTGGTCAAATTTATAGTCGTTGATGCTCCCAGTAGCTACAACGCAATTTTCGGGAGACCCTTTCTGAACGGGTATCAAGCCATTGTCTCCACTTATCATCAAGCGGTGAAGTTCGCCTTGAATGGCAAACAACATCGAATCAGGAGCGACCCCAGAAAAGCTAGAGAGTGTTATGTAAAGATGGTCAACATGATCGTGTCTTCTCCACCTCAGGAAGTTATGATGACTGAATCCATTGAAGTTCCCGAACAAGCTCAGGTTGCAGAAGAAGTGGAGGATGTGAGAGATGGAGTTCGCTTGGAACCTGCCCAAGCAACTCAAGCTATTCAGATCAGCGAGGAAGATAAGAGCAAGAGCCTCTCCATCAACGCTGAATTATCTGAGACAGACAAGAGTCAGCTCATCTCTTGTCTTCTGCAAAATTTAGATATCTTCGCTTGGTCGGCAGACGACATGCCCGGAGTGGATCCGGATGTTGCTTGCCATCATCTCAACATCAGCCCAAACGTCATCCCAATCCAGCAGAAGAAGAGAACTGTTGCAACCACTTTGGCTCAGCCTATCCGTGAGGAAGTAGAGAAGCTCCTGAGGGCGAAGTTCATCCAGCCGATCCAATATCCTGAGTGGGTGTCAAACGTTGTAATGGTAACAAAGCCAGGTGGAAAGTGGAGGATGTGTGTCGATTTTACCAAACTCAATAAAGCTTGCCCCAAGGATTGCTATCCCTTGCCTCAGATAGATTCTTTAGTGGATTCTGCGGTAGGTTATTCTTTTATGAGTTTTTTAGATGCTTTTTCAGGTTATCACCAAATCAGGATGCATAAACCGGATATACCGCACACTTCGTTTATCACAAATGATGGTTGCTTCTGTTATCTCGTGATGCCTTTTGGGTTGAAAAATGCTGGAGCAACTTACCAAAAAATGATGGATACAGTTTTCAAAAGTCAGAAGGCAAGAAACCTTGAGGTGTATGTCGATGACCTCTTGGTGAAAAGAAAATCCTTCTCCTCTCATCTCAAAGATCTCTCGGAAACTTTTGCAACCCTACGAACCTTCAATATGAGGTTGAATCCATTGAAGTGTGTTTTCGGAGCAAACAAAGGTAAATTTTTGGGTCATGTCCTCACTCCAGAAGGGTTAGAACCAAATCCAGACAAGATAAAAGCTATTTTGGAAATGCCACCTCCGAGAACCCCAAAAGAAGTTCAACAGTTGGGAGGGAGAATGGCGGGCTTGAGTCGATTCATCTCCCGGTCAGGGGATAAAGGTGCACCGTTCTTTAAGACTCTCCGGGGAGGAACCAGGTTTGAATGGACTCAAGAGTGTGAAGATGCTTTCAATCAACTCAAAAAACAGTTGACTTCAATTCCTCTACTCCAAAGCCCGCGAGAAGGGGAGGATCTTTTTCTATATTTAGGAGTCGGGGCCGATGCCATAAGCTCTGTTTTGGTTCGAGAAGAGGGAAAGAAACAATTTCCAGTTTACTACGTAAGCCGAATTCTGAAGAATGCAGAGACCCGCTACCCGATCCTAGAGAAGTTAGCTTTAATGCTCGTAATTTCAGCAAGAATATTAAGACCGTACTTTCAAGCTCATACAATTATAGTCGTCACTGACCTTCCATTGAAAAGTGTCTTGGAAAAACCAGAACATTCAGGGAGGTTGGCAAAGTGGGCAATAGAGCTTAGTGAGTTTGATATGTCCTACGTTCCAAAGGTGGCAATCAAAGCCCAAGTCCTAGCAGATTTCATGGTGGATGCCAAAGAAGCTGGGTCTCAGAAAGAGGTCGGAGTACCCCTTGCCTGGAAAATTTTCGTTGATGGAGCCTCAGGAAAAAACTCTTCCGGAGCAGGAATTGTCTTAATCAACCCAAACGGAGTAAGATTGGATCAGGCCCTGAAATTCTACTTTCAAGTAACAAATAATCAGGCAGAGTATGAAGCTTTGCTAGCCGGTCTTAAGTTTGCTAGAGAGCTAGGGATTGATGATGTCAAAGTCTTCACAGATTCTTTAGTGATGGCTTCTCAAGTAAGCGGAGCTTTCGAAACAAGAGACAATATTTTAAAGCGGTATCTGACTCTGGTAAAAATCGAGGTAGGGAAATTCAAAAGTTTTGCTATTGAACATATTCCCAGAGGTGAGAATATGGAAGCAGATGAGTTGGCAAAGTTTGGACTTCCCTCGGGAGGAACAACTTCGGAATTGTTCCGCCCAGCAATTGAAGAAGGAGAGGTTATGGAAATTGATCAGCATTCGTCTTGGATGGATCCATTTGTTCAATATCTTTCAACTGGAGATTTCCATTCAACAATAAAAGATAGAAAAAGGTTTAAGCGGAAAGCAGCTAACTATTATCTTGTTGCAGGAATACTTTATAGAAGAACGTTCCTTTCACCATTAGCGCGATGCGTTTCGGAAAAAGAGATTCCAGCGGTCCTCCAAGAAGTCCATTCTGGAGAATGTGGAAGTCACTCTGGAGCTAGAACTTTGGAGAAAAGAATTCTGAGGCAGGGCTACTTTTGGCCCCAGATGAGGAAGGATGCGGAAAAATTTGCTAAGAAATGTGTGAAGTGCCAAAAGTTTGCTCCTCTTCAAAATCAGCCGGCTCAACAACTCAAGTCAATAGCGACTCCGTGGCCGTTTGCAGTTTGGGGAATGGATTTGATTGGGCCTTTTCCTATGGCAAGTGGGCAGCGGCGATATATTATAGTCATGATTGACTATTTTAGCAAATGGATAGAGGCAAAAGCATTGGCCAAAATTACCACTCAAGCCGTGAAAAACTTTATATGGGGAGAGATAGTATGTCGACACGGAATTCCAATGGCAATCATCACGGATAATGGTTCTCAATTCAACAATTCAACTCTTATTAGTTTCTGCAAGCAAATTGGCATTGAGCTTCGTTTCGCTTCCGTGCATCATCCTAGAAGCAATGGGCAGGTAGAGGCCGCCAACAAACTCATCATAAATCTCTTGAAAAAGAAGGTGGAAAACGTTAGGGGCAACTGGGCAGAACAACTACCTTCCGTCTTATGGGCCTTGAGAACAACTCCGAATTCTGCTACTGGAGAAACTCCGTTCAAATTATCACACGGTTCCGAAGCCCTTATTCCGGTAGAATTTGAAGTAAAAAGCCCAAGAGTATTATTGGCACAACAAAATCAAATCGAGTGGATGGAAGGAAATGATGAAGAATTAAAATGCAGCCTTGATTTAATTGAGGAATTGAGAGATACTGCAATCATCAGACAGGAAGAGGTAAAAAGAAGAATGGCGAGGTTATTCAATAAAAATGTAAGAACCAAAGAATTCACTGTTGGAGATCTAGTCTTAAAGAAGGTAGATACAGCAGCAAGAGCTGGTTCAGTTGGAAAGCTTAATCCAAATTGGGCAGGGCCGTTCGTGGTAAAGAATGTGCTTAAAAATGGTGCTTACCATCTCCAAACTTATGAAGGAGAAGAGTTGCCTCATTCCTGGAGCGGAGATGATCTCAAGCTTTTCTTCTCTTAAATGTTCGCATCTAATTCACTCATTTCTTGTTCCTCACTCTTTTCTTTCTTAAACATCACGTAGGTATTACCAAAGCATTTGCAATACAAGTGATGGATGATGAATCTTAAAAATAAATTGATCTCTGAAAAGCCAAAAACCTGTCAAGTGAGATATCGCCGGATCCTACTATCTTCCCCCTCGACTTGTTAGCTCGACGTGTAATTCTGCCAGGACCATAGATGTCGGGGAGATTTCGAATCTGTGTAGCAGTAGCTCGCCAAGCTCAAGCGGTGGAAGTTTGGGATACCGGGTCTTTGCTGACATCTGGCACGCCTCAGCGTTTTAAGGAGGTCTAGGTGGCTGGCTCAGCTCTGTCATGCATTGAAAAGGACATTGTTACAATCTTAATGATCTTTCAGGGAAAGCAATGTCGGTATAGCCTCCGCGGCATGACCACACCTGCCCTACCGATCATTTTGATTTGTAACTCTCGAATACTCGTTGAAGCGTGGTTAGGAAAAGGGGCGGCCAGGAACATCTATAACCGTCACCTAAACCTTAGATTGACAAATTTGCAGCAAATTCAATAATTCTCCAGAGAAAAACAATGTCGGTATAGCCTCATCGGCATAACCACACCAACCCTGCAAACTTTTTTGAAATTCTCTTTTTCTAAAACCTCAATTATTTCATAATATTGAGATCGGGCGGTCAGATCTTACGAAGACCGCATACTTTCCTCTCTTCAAAGGGTGATCGACATTGTTCATGATTCATGGCTTGATATTCTCCAGGATCCGAATAAAAGTGATCGCCGGTATCAGTTTTTTCATGATCGCTAGGCGAGATTTTTTCTAAAGAGGCTTGGTTTTCAGAAATGATTGTTATTGGAAGAAGTCGAGTTGCTTATAGTCATCAGCTATATTTTCTCCAGGATTGGGCAGAAGCGATCGTCAGGCAAGGCTTTTTTCATAAAAGATTGGAATCGTTATTCAGGAATCTCTTAAATTGTCTTGATAACGATCGGACTGATCATATTGGGATCGCGATCTAAATTGTTCTTATTCAAAAATTACGTGAGAATGCTCATGATCCTTCAATCCCTATCGCTTGATGGTTGGGTCTTTCCCTCGAAATGGCGGACTGAATATTGTTTAGATCGCCGCAATGATATTCATAGAGATTCATCTCTTTATAGATTGTCCGATTATTCGAAGATCGCAGAATTATTCTTTTTATACAGTTGGATTTGTCGAATTTCTGATAGCCATAAATTAGAAACGCCGAAACCTAGAGCATTGAGATCGAATGCTAAATTTATTATGCTATGATCGCATATAATAGAAGTTGTGATCGATTTGCATGAATAATATAGCAAAAACAAATACAGAAAAGAATCATTCACGAACAAAAATAACTTTCCATTTATCTCAAAAATTACAATATCGGGCGCGGTCATTAACCGGCAATTACATCGTTTGTTTGGAAAAGGTAAGTCTAGTTCTTCTGTTTCTTCTTTCGCGGAGATCGCTCCTCTGAAGAAGAAGTTGAACTCTCCGAGGACTCACTCTCACTATCAGTCTCCCTCGAACCAGAATCTGAGGCCGCTGCTGAGCTTATTTCCTCGCCAAGAAAAACACTTCCACTAGGGGAAGCGTGATCGTCTTGACTTTCAACGATCTCGACGGATTCATCTTCAATGGTCTCGGCAGTTTTCGTTCCTTTAACTTTTTTCTTTTCTGCCTCCTCGATCATTTCAGCGATCTCAGGGAAGAGATCGGCAAACGTCGTATCCCGGAAATCAGCAGTAAGGCCATCCTTTTCACGAAGAATAGCAATTGTTTTGTTCGAGGCATCCCTGACATGAGTATATAGGGATCTGAGATAGTCGGGATTATGGATATCATATGCGGACTTCTTGAAATTCTGTAAAAGGCAATATATCAGATCGAAGCGGTCAAGGTAAGTATTTAAAAGTTGCATTTCTTTTGAATACTTACATCAAAACGATCTTGCAGACGCTCCGCATGCTGCAAGGATGCGCGAAGAGATCGCCCCATGTGGTGGTTCAGAACCGTGCTTCGGGCGGTCACCTGAGCGCATACATCAGGGAGATCGTCAGTCCTGATCCTCAGTGCTTCATTAGCATTCTTTTTTCCATAAAGGGCAGAAGTGACCGTGAAAGCATGATTCGAAAACCTCCCTCCCCAAAAAGGAAGATCGGTTGACACTTTCAGAGACTTTCCGGTCTCGCCCCATCTCAGTAGAGATTTTCCTTTAATGTCCTTTACTTTCTTTCCAAAACCCAATAAGGGAAATGGTCCCTCCTCCAGATCGCCCTCCTCGGCGATCTCTTTCGCTTTCCTTTGACGATCTTGCTTCAGATGTTTTTCGCGCTGGGTAAGAACTTCCCCACTTGGCGTCACCGGGCCGACCTTTGGGATCGCGAATCCGGCTGTAAGAAGAAAACAGGTAAGAAATTTCCAAATTCTACTAGAGAGGTCGAAGAAAAAAAAAATTTGTTGTTGTAGCTTACTTTCTTCCGGTAAGACCGCAGCAACATCGGGCCAGATCGCCAGGTAATGATTCAAGTCCAATCGTTTCCCCGCCAGCCATTCCAAAACTGCAAGTTCTTCCTCCGAAACAAATTTTTCTTTTCTAAATTTTCTCTGCTCGCGAAGAAGGACGGCTGGCGAGACCGCCGAGATCGCCTTCAAAGATTAGATACCTCTCGGTCCAGAGAGGGATTTTATTTGGAAGATTTAAAACTTTTATTCCATTACCACTGAGATACAACAATCCTTTGAACTCTTCCTTGTTCAGACCCTCTTTTAAAACCTTTACAGAAAATGTACCTCGGAAGATTGACATTGTGAATTTTAACTTCACCGATCTCAAGTAATTGATAAAGACGCTCATCAGACCGATCGAGTTCGGCGGAATCTGGGCGAGAACGAGACCGTAATAATTCATCACTTCCAACATTTCCCAAGGGATGGGAATTTGAAGACCATAAGCGAAGTGATCAATCGGGATGACATATTTATCTTCATCCCCAGAGTTCAAGCCTTCATCTTCGAATGGAATTCTGATCGTAATCTCATCATCGATCTCATATTTTTCAATAAAGGAAGAGTACTCTGTCTCCGAGATTTGACCATATTTGTGATCGGAGTTCAAGAAGACCTCAGCAGCTTTGGAGCGCGCGGACACCATTTTATGAGATCGCAGGAGTCAGTAAATTAAAGAATACTCAAGAAGAATAAAATAATGATCCAGAAGAGAAGCTATTTATAGAAGGAAGGAGATGGTTATGCAATGATAGTACTCCTTGAGATCGCCCTGCAGATTGATCGGACCGCCAAAAGCTATTTAGACTCGAAGATAACTAATACGCATAAAATTGTCCTCAGATAGATCACATAATCCTTAGTTTTTTAGGGTGTCACCAAATAGCTCGCATGCAGATCGCAATACACATGATCCACAATAAAAATACTATTAAAAAAGATCGCATATATGAAAGCTAGAGATCGTAAAATGAGTACCACAATACTAAATACCATAAAGCAAAACCAAAAAATATCTTACAGACCAGAAATTAACTAAACAGGGTTTTTAAAGAGATCGCTAAATAAAAGAAAGAAGGGCTGCGGTCTCATCGCCTTGGATCCTTTCTCCTTCCAACGAATGCCGCCACATCCTGCATCTCGTTGACCGCAGTCCAGGCAGAAGCTAGGCTGTGATTGGCAACCATGGCAGCCCTATGGATTTTAGACATTTCGTGGTCTACTTGCTCCATAGGGATTACCACGATTTCCGCCGATCTCTTTTCCGCGAGACCGCTGGAAGTGCCCGCTTTCATCGACATTTGAGGCCCGCCCCGGAGATTGGCGATCTCCGCAGCAAGTGCCGCGGCCTTCCCTCTATAATAATCGGCGTCCTTTTCGGCTTTTCGAAGCTTTTCTTCAAACTCGCCTCGAACCTGCTTTTCTTTGACTTCAAAGCTTGAAAGAATTTGCTTCTCCTTAGCTTCAAAATTCGCGGTCTGGATTCGAAGGCGGTCTTCTAGCATCCTCTCACGATCTCGCATGACCCTCATGTCGTCAAGCTTCGGCTTAAGGAGATCGGCGAACTCTGGAGGAATTGAAACCTTTTTTGGTATCTCACCTTCTTCAGAAGCTGAGCTCACAATTTCATCTGCAATCAGGAGAGAAAACGGTCAAAAGTAATCAGCATTTATTATCAAATAGAAAGTAAGGTTTTCGTGTGAAATACTTGACAGTGTAGAAAGACCACAGTCAAGTAAGTTCTTTTCAGCATCTTTTGAGACCGCAACATTGGCGGTCAACAAAAGGCGGTCAGATCCTCTTAGGCATTCTAAATTGATTTTTTCTAATTGTCTTTTTCGCGACCGCTCGCCTTCTTTTCTTCTTCTTTTTAATTCAGCATTACTAATAAGAATGTCATCAGTTTCGATAATGACAATCTCAGGTCGCTTTCCAGGAGACGCAGGACGGAAAGCAAGTTTGGGAAGTGAATCAATCGGTCTCGCGATCATCTTCGCCTTACCAGCCTTAATAAAGTCTAACGCAGCTGCGCGGTCTGCCGCCTCCGCATCCAGCTCTTTTTCCGCTTCTAACAAAGCATCGCCGTGATCATTAGACGCAGCGGTCTCATTTTTTCCTTTTTTGACCGAGACCGCCTCTCCAGCGATCTTCTTTTTCTTTTCTTTCTTCCTCTTCTTTTTCTCCTTATCCTTCTCAGCAGCTAGAACTTCCTCTTTTTCTTTCCTTTCTTTCTCCGCGGCCATAGAAATCTTTTCTTTTTCTTTTCTCTCCCACTCTGCTTTGGCGATCTCCTCCTGCTTTCTTTTCTCTTCTTCTCTCTTCTTTAAATTCTCAGTGATCGCCGCAAGCCTGGCAATCTCATCCTCTTTTACTTTTCTTTCCTCCTCCTTTTTCCTCTCTTCTTCCTCTTCTTTCTTCTTTCTTTCTTCTTCCTTTCTCCTCTCTTCTTCCTCTTCTCTCTTCTTTCTCTCTTCTTCTTTTCTTTTTTCTTCAGCAGCTTCTTCCTCGGCGATCACTCTAAGTCGTTCAACCTCAAAAGGATCTGTTGACTGAAATAATCAAGGAAAAAATTAATAAAAGTCAATTTTGAAGTATGTATAAAATTTGAAGTATGATTGCTTACGCTTGAAAGATTCTCAACAGGGTTATCTCCAGAAAGATAAGTCTGAAGATTGATGTCGCCGGCGGTCATAATTTGTCCAGTTTTCACCCTCTTAGCGATCCGATCAGGAGAACTAGCTTCTTTTCTTTTTAAGTCTCTAGCGGCTTTTTCTTTATCAGCAATCTGACTTCTAAGATTCTCAGCTGAAGCCTGCACCTGCAACATAGCAGCCCTGATCGACTCCACAGAAGCGGTCTCTCCAGAACAATCGGCAGGTTGATTGACCATTTCCGAAGTCATCTTAGCAGCAGCTTCTGCGATCGTTAAATCAACAAGGACCTTGGAAGCAGGATCATCTTTTTTCTTTGAACTCTTGATCGATTTTTCTTTGCTAGAATTGACGGTCTTCTTCGAAATAATTTTCTTTGTTTTCGACGCAGATCCTGGTGATTTTTGAGATTGCGCTGATATTTTCATCAAGTCCAAAGCATCCATCTCAAAGGAAAAATTCTTTCACGATCTCAGTAAACAGCGACCGCTCAAGGATCAGGATCTCACAATGGTGTGGAATCTGAAAATCTGGGGTGGTATTTATAGCTCAAGCCACATTTATGACAGTCGCGGTCTCGGTGGTCAAAGTTTACATTTTCGAAGTTCCAGCGTAACTTAAAAATGTGCGGGGATTATGTTTGCCCGGAAAGCCCGCGATCTAGTCTTTACGATGCAAAAAGGTGGTCTCAGCGGTCTTCAGAAACAGTGATCGCGCAGATCGCCAGCCTTCAGCCTGATCAGTTTTCCTATGTTCCAAGCAGCTGAAGTTGTTCGAGACCGCCAGTCCGAGCGGTCTGGGCTTTTTTCCTATTTTTACTATTCGCACCCCATTTCACTGCCCCGGCTCTCCTGTATCCCGGGCAGCCCGTAGTTTTTCAGTTCTGCCCGTTTGGGCAGCCCCCTCGCCTATAAATAGAGGGGTAGGGGTACCAGGAAAAGGACTTTTGGCTCCGAGGCTCCAGCTTACAACCTGTGTAAGCGGTCTCATTTTTTTTTGTGATCGCCTTTTCGTGATCGTTTTCCTTTTGTTTCAGCATCTTCTGTCTCAGTAACCTACACTTCGCAGTTTTCTCCCATCCCCTTGTTAGTGTGAATTTTGGAGGTACCATTTTTGGCACCAACAGCAGGCGTTATAAGCTACCGCAGGTGCTATCTCCAAGTTCTATAAAGTGAGGCTTTCTCTCTCGTTTTGCACACACATCCTAGAAAGAATATCAGTGCCAAATTTCTAGAGTTGTTACTCTGCCGAAAGATGATCTCCCACTGAAAGCTAAAGAAGATTTCTGAAGGAGGACGTCAACACGCTGCATCCAAAGAACGATCGCTTCAACCACGCTTATGCTACATCGATGCTTTATCTTCAACTTCAGAAATCTCATAATGGGAGTTTTTATTTGTGTTATTCCATTATCTTTGTGAATTTGTTTAGTTAATTCGCCTTGTGTTGGCGACTAGGTCCTTGCGCGGCTTAGGGGGAATTCACCGCATGTGATGGCGACTAGGTCTAGGTGATTAGATCTAGGGGGTGCTTGAGGCTATATCCAGGGAAGGGTTGTCTAGAGCGGCTTGAGGCCATATCCGGGGAGGATAGGTTAAAGCCACCAGTTCGTGGGGATACGAGTCGGTATAGAAAAGGAAAAATTATTTGCATTTGTACGCCTTCAATTTCTAGCGATATTGAAATCAAATTTGTGTAAACACTCTTTAATATAATACAATCATATCTCTATTTGTGTTTACTTGATTTCTTTCATTTGGCTTACAATTTCTTATATTGCATATTACAATATTCTCTGCATTTGGCTAAATTGTTATTTCGCTCTCTTATATTTTAAAATAATTTAGCAAATTGCTTAATCATATAAAAAGAATTATTATTCCCTTATTCACCCCCCCCCCCCTCCACTTTAAGGGTACCTATCGATCCAATAGTTACAAATATGGAAGAGGACGAGGGACTAGGAGATGAGGACGTAATGCAAAAGTTAACATCGAGACTGATACGAGAAGGTCATGAATCCTAACAAAACAATGGACATTGCTAATGGTGCGCATGGGCATCGCACATTCATCAACTCTAATTTATTATCCACATGTATTTCATGTCGTCTGATTATTTATCGCTTTCCCTTGTAATTAAGTACTATATAAGCCTATGTTTGTCTCTTATTTCGATTATCTTGGTAGTAAGATCACTTTGGAAGAGCCCCAAGGCTAAATCTATTCAAATAGTCTTCTCCACCCTCCTACATATCCTTTCATCTCCTCATTAAAACCTTACTTCTTAACATTTGGTTTGACTTGCCGCTCTTCCAACTACTAATTTTGTTGCCCGAAGATGAACCTTTAGCAATCGATCTTCCCAGTGATTCCCCCGCTTCTCACAAACATCGTTGATCCCGCATCGACCCCTCTTCCCGCATCTACTACGCACCACTCCTTCTAGAGTTCGATCCTTCCCATGAAGCCTCCGCTTCTTGCCGACAACGTCGATCACTCTTGCAATCCCGCTCGCTGACAATTCCTCCACTTCTCACCGCCATCGTCGATCCTGCTTGCAATTTCACAGCGACCACTCTACCAGTGTCGGCTCCCTCTCCATTGCACCCCTTCCAATCCATGAAAACTGTGCACCCTTGACTCTCGCGCTACAGAAGTCCTTCTACTCTTCTTCTCCAATAGACACATCCTCCTGCAACTATGATGTTGCTATGCTATTTTTCTCACGTCGCTCTGTTGGTTCTTCTCCAACTGACGAAATCACATGCTACACCACTTGTTTCCTCATGTGCATGCCCCTAGATTTTACTCGATGTCGTGCTCTGAATTTCCTGAATTTCAGCCCTATATGGATCCACCCATCTCCCGATGCCTCAAGGCTCATAAGGCATCCATTCCTTTCCTCCAAGCTCTCATGCAACAGATATATGCTAAGTTTGATTCCCTAGTAGCTAGCCGACTGGGTACTTCCTCTACCTCCAATGCGGAGTCCCCATCATTTCTCAATGCTCCTCTGGGCATAACCCAAGAACCCGCTCAATCATCAACGGGTTGCCTTCCCCCACACCGCGCTTATGAGTCCTCACCTTCATTGGCATGAATCACATAGGTTGGATTGTGCATGCAGAGCAATTCCTTGACTTCCATCAGACCCACGAAGCCCAAAAGCTTCCTATAGTTTTCGTCGACATGGAAGGGTCAACTCTACGATAGAACAATCCTTCCCTCTCTTGGTCGTAACACCAACATGACCACATCCTCCACCATGATGTTCGCTACTCTGGGACTTCCACGAAAGGTCTATGCGGTGTCTGTCATTCAGTCTTCCTTGACAACTGCATTGATAAATTTATTGCATTATCCACATACATTACAGGCATGCGGTCAGATCATAACTTGGGTTTTTTCAGGTAGGGGAACATCCCTCACATCTGATCCTGCCTTTGCATTCACTCACTAGATGATTACCGATGCCAAGGATCTCTCCTGCTTGGTGGAAGCATACTTCAATGTCACCTCCGTTGACATCGGCCTCCCACCGGGGAGTTCTACACCCTGAACAGTAGTTTTCCCCTTACCACTATTTCGATCTCAACCCTAGGTGCATACTGCACACCATACTCCCCCCTTGCATGTCAGACCACATCCATGCTTGCCCGACCATTGACTGCCTCCCAGATGACCAACCAGGAGTACCATGATCTTCACACTAAGGACCAATATTATTGTTGTAAACAACCCTACTCCCCAACTCATGACTGACACTTGAAGGAGATCTGCATCACGATTTGTGAGGAGGGTATCGAGTCCACCTTTATGCATTACTGGATTTTATAAAAGGTTGCATCATTTAGTCTTTCTGTGCTTCGCTTTTGGCGGCATCTCTAGCCTCCACACTAGGAAGATCCTTGGTTCCATGTATGACACTCCTATGCTTGTAATGATTGACAGTGGGGACAACCATAATTTTGTCTCTCGGAGCCTAGTGACACAGCTCGACATCGCCTGTCTCCTATTCATCATTTATCCATTTTCTTAGGCGACGATCATCGTAGTTCCACTGGGGGCCTCTGTATGGACCTAGAAGTGATAATGGGTCCTTGCTCGCTCTGCACAAATTTCTAGTTAATTGAGCTCGGTGGCATTGACGTCATCCTGGGCATCATATGGCTTTGTACGCTCAGTGACGTGTATGTCAACTGGAGCACATGACAATATGCTTTCCTCAAACGAGAGCCAATTTACTCTTAGAATGGGAGGCTTCCTCCACCCATTCCGCAATGTCCTTCGATCCTCCTTAGCACACAAAGGTAGTGGACTTTGCCACACGATGCTGAGAGGCTTATGGAGAGCCCATTCTTGACTCAGAAACCATACAGTTTCTTCTCTTTCTCCTATTTGTAGTCCTCCTTCGATAAGATTTATGTGAATCCTTACTTCTTCAATGGAAGGGGTATAAATGGACCACCTTACTTGAAGAATGTGGTTTCCATGGGTAAAGCATGCGAAAAGTGTCAATGTCACGTGATAGAGACCCACTAAGGGTGATGATAACTGTACGTTCTGACAAGGGGTGGTTGTCAGAGCATATTTGTCAGGAATGAGAAGTGGGTTGAGATAAACCTACATGTCCCATGAACGATCTCTGTATGACAGCCCATTTCCTAGACCTAGAGAGAAAGTGTAGCCTTTATGCCAAGATTACATCCAAGAGAAATCTGTCATGTTGCCATGATGAAATTGGGTGAAGATGACTCATTGTCCGCCAAGGCCGAGCAAGGACCGTTAGAAATAAGCATAGTGGCCCCTGAGTGGGGGAGGGAAGGAGTAGTTGACAAGGTCGACAATATATGATGATAGTTACCACTATCAAGTATGGAAAATTGTAAGTTCAAACTCCAAGATAAAGATACAATTGTCGATACAAGCTTGACCCAAACTCTTGAGGGTTGGTTCCCCCTAAGAGCCTCTCTCACCTAGGATAGCCTACCCTCACAAGTTATCAAGGTACCAAAAATAGGAGACACAACCACTCCCTTATATGGGGGTGTGAGATACAAATTATGATAATGCTCTTATAGCTACATAAGCGGAGGGAGACACAATGAGTTACCCAAAGGTCATATCCATATCAACACACCCCTCCCAAAATAGTACATCATCCTCGAGTTCAACATCCTTAGGGTCATTCACAAGTGTCAGGAGGTCCACGTCCTCAATTGCAGGACTGTCTTCTTCAGATCCCACCAGCACGCACAAGTTTTTGAAAGCATACACGTGGGTGGGAGAGTATGGTTACTAATAGTGAAAGCAACGTCCCTTGTGGAGAAGCTCGAGTTGCTACTCGTGAGATAAGCGGTGGGGTCATTATGATGCTAGTGGAGGTGGTGCCAGCGGAACTGGTGGTGGAGGAGGTAGGCATAGGTGATCCAAGAGGGAAGAGACGGAGGTAAGTGATCTAAGGGAGAAGAGACAGAGGTAGGTCATCTAAGGGGGAAGAGATGGGGGGAGATTTAGATGGCAGTGGCAGCAACTGGTGGGGTGGGTGGGACGAGGAGGATGTATGGGCTGTGTAGAGTTCCTCGTCAAGGCACCGAGCTTGCTCCATGGTGCGGGAAATAGTTGTCAGATTGTAGGCCTAGAGTGTAAAACTCTGCATCTCGGTAATTGGGCAAGTCCGAGAAGAGCTTTATGCACATAATAGCCACCTTGCGGTAGAGCCAGCTCACCGGCTAGCAACCACCATAGGGCGCCTATTTTGCCGGCAATTTCCAATTATCACAGGCCAACCACAATATATAAGGAATATTAAAGAGAAAGTCCACGTCATATTAATAGATATAGTTGTCAACAAAAATATGATAATATAGACTATCAAAGTCCAATACATGTCCAAAATCAAATACAACTAGAGTAATGTGGAAGATCTCTAATGTCTCATATCGATTGTAGGAGGGATCGGTGTATGCTGCATCATCACATCAGGCTTTGTCTCCGTAGCCTGGTGGTCCTCCTTCTTGAGGTGCTGCTGCGGCTGCGCGATTTCCTAGAAAGATGTGGTACGACGACCGTTAGTCAAAAAGACTAAGCAGTTTTGACATCCGCTCCCCCAGGGACTCCTAGGCACCGGGCGGGAGGATGGAAATAGGAGCTACAATATAAGCAGTATGTATATATAGAAGCAGGTGACATGTTGGTGAATTGTTTAGCAATTATCAATACATACACAAGGATGTAAAATAATATTTATAATCATACTTTAAAAGAGATAGGTAATAACAACATAAATGAGAGCATTCTAAGAAGTACTAACAATATGTAAACGCAATAATTAAG
This sequence comes from Dactylorhiza incarnata, assembly GCA_033032865.1. NCBI lineage: Eukaryota > Viridiplantae > Streptophyta > Magnoliopsida > Asparagales > Orchidaceae > Dactylorhiza > Dactylorhiza incarnata. The sequence goes on along the minus strand of JAWHQI010000153.1, from coordinate 4,650,909 downwards.
TACTGGAAGTAACTTAACTTATAAAAGTGTCCATACAAATTTATAAGTTAAGGATCGGTAATACAACAAAGTAACTCATCATTTAAAAGTGCATATACTAACTTATATGATGAGGATCTATTTTATGCGGTGAAATGTTTGTTATTCATTATCCTGATCGATGTATGATGACACACCCATAACACACACACATGACTATATATCGACATATTCTTTTATTTCGCACTTTTCGAGGGTAGCTAAACTCTCAAGCACCTCCGTTGTGGTAAATCGGAGATAGTGGAGCGGGCGTCTCCACTACTAGGCGGGTATGCACACTACCAAACATAGGCCTTATGTACAACTTAATGAGTGAGCATTGTAGAGCCTCTACGAACACTTGTTGGAATGTACCAAACCATACCACCATGGATTAGGGAAGAGTCATTGGGGCATTGTCTCCATGACACCAGCTGAGCTGGCCCACTAGACCTCGATCCCTCTGGCCAAGTCTACATTCTTCCGTTGGTGTGATGATCAGGCACGCTTAGTAGACCCACCACAAGTAATCTAATCATTAGGAACTATATGCACATGCATAAGTAAATATCTCCCCACATCATGTGTAAAACTGTGCTAACCGCTCCCAGGGACTATTAACCAAGTCCTCATTAAATTCATCCACCATAATAAAAGACAGTTGTATAAGTTCTGAGTTGTCAACACCATATAGTCCAGGGTTCAACTCCAGTATGGGAGAGTATGAAATTTAGTAAATTAATCGGGATCCTATGGATTACATATGGTACTATACAAATATTAAGTGTCTATCAAGTGATTAATATGTTCATCTTATGTAGATGTTGGAAATATTGTCCACAAGATTCCTGATTTGAAAAAGGCCTCAAGATGACGATAAACGTCTTGTATTTGAGGCCTATGTAAGTTTCAATGTTACAGGTACAACAAAAATACTTGGCTAATATAGTGTTAGGCTTATGGTCACCCAAACAGGGTTTTGTCCATGTAAGCCCTAAAGGTGCAAAATTCATGTTGACCTATGATCTAATCATATATTAGACATGTTATTATCATGAATAAAAATAGTAAAGATAAAAGAAATGAAAGGCAGAAGCAAGAAATAGTCTATGTCAAATGTCGACTGCATCGACTAGATGCTAAGTCATTATCAACTGTATCGATTGAAAAGCTTAAAAGTTTATCGACTGCATCGACTGCGCAGTTAAGAAATTTGTCGATTGCATCGATTGTAAAACTACTTGATTTATCAACTGCATCGTCCAGACTGTGATTGAAGGATTTTCCCTGGATTGACTGCTTAAGTATGGACTGCATCAAGTTGTGTTCATAAGGTGCAGGTTGTCGACTACATCATATCTATAAGTGCCGAAGGACTTTATCAACTACATTAATTGGGATTTTACTTAGAATATTTTGTCGGCCTTAAGCGTGTTCTAACAGCTTTCTGCTGAGATCAAGCTGCAAATTGAGCAAATATTCAAATTGAATTGAATTTCGCATTCTGCTGCAAAAATCAAGGTGCTTTAAGAGGAAATGGATTATACTCATTGATTTCAGATTGCTGACATTTGAAGAACTTTCCTTAAGGAAAATTTCTAGCCGTTGAAGAATTCCTTTTCCAGAAGCAAGCCTCTGTCGATATAGTCTTCTATATAAAGGGATGTGAAAATTGAACAAGCACAAGAAGGTACACACGCATACACTTAGAGAGATTTTTTGAAAGAATTTTGCAAGTGCTCAAGCTTTAGAATTCCTCCAAGTTTTCAACAACTGCAAAACCTGAGAGAGATTTCTTCCAAGGCTCAACAGAACAACATTCTTTCTGAAGGACATTTCTCTCTGGAAAAAGTCTTCTTGATTCATCCTAACTCATTCCCAGCAGATATATTCAACTACTGATCAAGGAAGAAGAAGCCTTCACAGTGCTTCTATTGAAGACTCAAGTGTTATGGTTTCAGTCAAAATCTTAACAACTTCTTTGTAATCGTTTGCTCCTATTTGGATCTGAGTTTGTTGTAGGATTCCATTGGGAAAATGAGTTGTAGGATCATTGTGATCTGAGGAAGGGTCTTTGAAAAGATCTGAGTGTAGATCACTTATTGGAGATATTGAGGTAAGGCTACTTTTGGCCTGAGTGTCGGATCTTGTGATTGAAGATCTGAGTTGTAGGACCTTGTGTTGAAGGTCGGAGCTAGGGGACTGTTGTTCCTGAGTTGTAAGAGTCAAGTACTTTGAGTGTAAGATCTTTTGATCAGAAAAATTTGGAGAAGTTGTCCTAATCTAGCACTCTGCTAGATAGGTGAAGGGGGAATGTGGATGCACCCATAATTGGGGAACCACTATACATCTTGGTGCACTGTGCTGTGGATTGTACTTGTTTATTTCTTTATTGTGCTTAAAAGAATAAAAATAAAAGAAAGCATAAAACAATTAAAACACCTATTCACCCCCTCTAGGTGATTAGACAACCCTTAACTTGTAAGTGGTATCAAAGCGGGGTTATTGAAAAAGGCATCACAGCTGAACAAGATCCTTTATGGGTTAAAGTTCTAAAAGCATCATGACTTCTAGAGAGAGCTATAAGGAATTAAGCTCTTGATACTTCCGACCTACAGGAAGGAAAACTTTGGAATATGGAAGCAAAGGGTTAATCTCTTTTTGGAGGCCTCTGACCTTAGGATTTTCACCACCATTGAAGAGGGACCATTCATCCCCATGAAGGTCTCATCTATTGATGAAAATCTGAGAGTTACGAAGAAACTAATAGAGATGACAAAAGATGAAGTCATCTTGGCCACTATGGATAAAAGAGCTAAAAATATTTTAGTTAGTGACATTGATGACTCAACATTTTAGAACCTCATTCACTATCAAACAGCCAAAGAGATGTGGGACACATTGATAGTTGGACCTAGATCACAAGTGACTGCAAGAAGAATACAAAAAGCTATAAGACACTTGAGAGATCACCTACATGATCAAATTATTGGTGACATAGGTCAAGGAGTTCAATCAAGGAGGAGTACAATGAATGAAGTACTCCACCCGAGCATTCTCTCTTAGGTATAACCAAAGAAGTTTGAAGAAGCCAACTCGAATACATCTTAGATCATAGCTATGTAAGAGGAGTTGAACTAGTTCAAGAGGTGTAAAGTGTGGAGGCTGGTCCCAAGGCCCCTTGAACACAATGTCATTTGAATAAAGGTGGTATTCATAAACAAAATGGATGAACAAGGAGTTATCATCAAGAATATATCAAGACTGGTTGTAAAGAGATATAGACAGGATGAAGGAATAGATTTTGATCAAACCTTTTGCATCAGTAGCAATATTGGAGGCAATAATGTTGTTTTAAGCATATACAGCTCACAAAGGATTCAAAGTATGTCAAATGGATGTGAAGTCTGCACTTCTCAATAGAGATTTGAAAGAGGAAGTATATGTAGAACAACCTCCAGGTTTTATCAATTCATCTCACCCTAGCTATGTTTACTATCTAAAGAAAGCTTTATATGGTCTCAAACAGGCACCTAGAGCTTGTTATGAGACCTTATCTAATTTTCTCATTGAAAACAAGTTTTTAGAGGGAAAGATAGATAATACATTGTTCCTAAGGGAAGTAAGAGGCAAGATTTTGCTGGTCTAGATATATGTAGATGACATAATCTTTGGATCTACAGATGAAAACATTTATAAAATATTTGTCAATCTTATGCAAGGGAAGTTTGAAATGAGCAGCATGCGAGATCTGAAATACTTCATAGGACTTCAAGTGAAGCAATCTGAGGATGGTATATTTATTAGGAAAAACATCCTCTATATTTATCTTACAAATTATGTAAACGTGATTTCATCATCTAGGATTCATTACCCATGATGTATAGTGAGGGTAATATGATCATCAGATGTCCTATGATGTCATACTCATAGTATGGTGTCAAAGACCAGTCCAAAAAAGTACAAAAGTCAGTTGAGTTAGTTCTGCGTTGTATAGAAGTTAATGCAGCTTTGACTCCAAGTCGAAGTAACTTCAAATAGAAGTAAGTGTTGAATTTTGAAGTGCAAGTGGGAGTCCGGGCGGTCTGCATTTTGGAGACTACATAGCTCGCACGGCCTGCGAGAGATCAGTATTGGTGGACAGCTTCAGATATCCAGGAGTGCTTAAGTACTCGCTGAGTCCGGGCGGTTTGGTAGAGAGACCGGGCGGTTTGCATGAGTTCGCTCCGGCGGTCAGCTTTGGTTGGTTAGTTTTGTTCATGTAGTTCTATTCTTATATAAGTCAGGCGGTCTGTAAGTGTTGTTCTGGCGAACTATCTTGGTTGGTCCGTTTTGCTCTAAGTAAAATAACGGTCCTATGAAGACCGCGCGGTCTGTTTCTGGTGACCGCGCATCCAAATAAGGGAGGTGTCTGTATCTCTTATGAGCAGTGACAACATCCATTCATTTGCCTAAAAATAAAGGTGTAGGGGTAGCCATTCATATGGAAGAACTGTAAGAACAAAAGTTTGAATTGATTGTGCCGGTCTCACTTTTAAGTTCGTGCGGTTTGAAGTTTGTGACCGGTTTGTTGCGTTCAAAGGTTAGGCGGCCAGCAGTCTCCATCAGCTTTCTTCCTATCTTTCCAGCTTTGAATAATCAGCTCTCCAGCGGTCTCATCTGGGCAGTCTGCGATTGTTGTTCTTGATCTGTTTGCAGCGGACTCAGTTGATCAGGCGAACATCAGCGGTTAGGCGGTCTTGAGTTGCGATCTTGCAGCAGTGAGCAGTTCTTCTTCTTCTGTTCGCAGGATACTTCTGTGATCTAGTGGCTGTGCGATCTGTGGGATCAAAAAGTACAGACAGGGTGTTATTTTCAGCAGTTTAATAAGAAGCAGATTATGCAGTCTGTGATTGGAGGTCTGGTAGATTATAGGTCAGCGACCTATTCTGTTCGTGCAATCTCAGGGAAGACGTGCGGTCTTGCTGTGATCGAGCGGTCTGTGCAGTATCAGATGTTCTAGCTGGCAGAAGCTTGTTTTTTTGCTTTGTCTTCTCATTTATGTTTCTCTTATAAATCATGTCTCGCCATGTATGCAACGCATTGTAAAAAGATAGTCAATAAAAAAAGAACTTCTTGTCCCTCATTGTCACTGGTTACTTGAATTGAAATTGATTGAAGTCTTCCGTTGTATCGTCTTCGATCCTACTCCAAAATTTTAACATGGTATCAGAGGGAGGTTCCAAGCAGTGATCAGCCATAGAATCTTGCTTGAATCTCTGAAAGTTGAGTTAACCAGTGTGATAGCAATGGAAGGAGGTTATACAAGAGGTCTTGGTATTGGGCTCCTTACGCAAACTAACTTCAAGAAGTGGAAGTCGTGCATGGAGAGCTATCTTCTTGGCGAAGGTTTATGGGAGGTAGTAGGAGGAGATGATAAACAAGCTGTGTTAGCTGCTGAAGGGAATGCTGAGCAAGTGAACTCTTGGAAGAGAACGAATGCTAAGGCAGAGTTCACTCTCAAGCATGCAATCATTCCAGAGCTGTTGGACCACATCATTGGATGTCGGTCAGCAGCAGAAATTTGGACAGCCTTGGATGGCTTGATCAATAAGAAGAACATAGCTTGGCTATAGTTTTTTGAAAATGAGTTAGCAAAAGCAACTCAGGGAGATTTGTCCATTTTATCTTTATTCTTGAAAATGAAGAAACTAAGTGCGGATATATCAACTTTGGACATGGATGAACCTATCTCAGAAGCAAGGTTGAAGAGGCACATAATCTATGGCTTGCGGATTGAATATGTGGCCTTTCTCACATAGGTGCAAGGTTAGGCCAATCAACCATAGTTGCTAGAGCTGGAAAACTTGCTTGCTTCGCATGAGGCTTGGCAAAGCAGATGGCTGGGATATCTGTCTCTGGAGGAGAAAATGAGGTTCTCTATTCAGGCAAGAAGAAGAGATGGGACAAGAAGAAGAATTCATCTGTTAGCGATGGACCTTCAACTTCATATCAGTAGGAGAGGAGCAATGCTCTTAAGCGTGATGGAAAGAAGAAGGAAGGACCAAGGTGCTACAGTTGCAATCAGCTTGGTCATTTCAAGAGAGATTGTAGATACAATCTTCAGCCAGGGCATGCTGCAGGAAAAGAAGAGGTTGCTTCCAATACAGGAGATAGGTGGAATGTTGGAGCTTTATGGCGTGCACTTGTGTTTGGGCTTTGGCTTCTATCAACAATCAAGATGATTGGATTGTGGACTCAGGGTGCGGTCATCACCTCACTGGAGACGAGTCGAAGTTTTCTTCTTTGCAAGCATACTCATGTAATGATGCTATTATTACTGCTGATGATACTATACATGCAGTTGAGAAGGAGGGTGTAATTTCTTTAAACAGTGATAGAGGTCCACTCATGTTGAAGATTGTCCATCATGTGCCGGGTGTTGAATTTTTGAAGTGCAAGTGGAGAGTTCGGGCGGTCTGGCAATGGAGACCGCAGGGACCGCGTGAGCTCTGTTGTGGCGATCTACTTTTGGAGATCGCGTGTGTTCTGGTGTTGGCGATCTGTTTATATTCGCCAGTTATGCCTAAGTATTCTTATTCTGGTAGAGACCATATAGTCTGGTACTGGAGGTCGCTTTGGCAGTCAGTACTGCGGTCTGCCTGAGTTTCTTTGTCGATCAGCTTTGGTAATCCAGATGTGTTCATGTGGTTCCAATCTATTGGGAGACCAAATAGGTTGAATGAGCCTATTTCTGGCAGTCTGTTCTTGAACTAGTCAGATGCTCATATTGTTCATCTCTTATAAGAGATCAGGCGGTCTGCCGGTTTGATATTGGCCAACTGTCTTAGTTCTACAGTTGCTTAAGTAAATAAAGGTCTTATAGAGACCGCTCGGTCTGGTTCTGATGACCGCGTGTCCTAATAAGGGAGGTATCTATATCTCTTATGGGCGGTGATAACATCCATTCGTTTGCCTATAAATAGAGGTGCATGGGTAGCCATTAGTATGAAAGAACTGTAAGAACTAAAGTTTGGATTGATTGTGCCGGTCTTTCTTTTGAGGTCGCACGATTTGAATTTTGTGACCTGTTTGTTGTGTTCGCAGGTTAGGCGGCTAGCAACCTCCATCAACATTCTTCCTATCATTCCAGCTTTGAATAACCAGCTCGCCAACGGTCTCGTCTAGGCGGTCTGCGGTTGTTGTTCTTGATCTGTTTGCAGCGGACATAGTTGATCAGGCGATCTTCAGTGGTATGGCGGTCTTGAGTTGCGGCCTTACAGTTGTGAGAAGTTCTTCTCTTCTATTCGCGGGATACTTCTGTGATCTCGTGACCGTGTGGTCTGGGCGATCAAGAAGTGAGGACAGAGTGTTTGTTTCCAGCAGTTCAATAAGAAGTAGGTTGTGCGGTCTGTGACTGGCGGTTTGGCAGAGTTCAAGTCAGCGACCAATTCTATTTGTGCGGTCTCAGGGATGCTGTGCAGCTTTGCTGAGATTGAGCGGTCTGTGCAGTCTTAGATCTTCTATCCGCCAGAAGCTTGCTTTGTTGCTTTGTCTTCTCATCTAGTTTTCTCTTATAAATCATGTCTCGCCATGTATGTAACGCATTGTAAAAAAAGATAGTCAATTTGAATAAAGATTTTCTTGTCCTTCATTGTCACTAGCTAATTTCTTTGAGAGTGATTGAAATCTTCTGCTGCATTATTTTTGATCCTACTCCAAAATTTTTTAACATGGTATCGGAGGTTGGTTCCAAGCAGTGATCAGCCACAGAATCTTGGTTGATTCCCTAAGTTGAGTTAACCAGTGTGATAGCAATAGAAGGAGGTTATACACGAGGTCTTGGAATTGAGCTCCTTGTGGAAACTTTAAGAAGTGGAAGTCGTGCATGGAGATCTATCTTCTTGGCGAAGATTTATGGGAGGTAGTCGGAGGAGGTGCTAGACAAGCAGTTGTAGCTGCTGAAGGGAATGCTGAGCAAGTGAAGGCTTGGAAGAGAACAAATGCTAAGGCAGAGTTCACTATCAAGCGTGCTATCATTCTGGAGTTGTTTGACCACACAATTGGATGTCGGTCAGCTGCTGAGATTTGGACAGCCTTGGATGGCTTGTTCAATAAGAAGAACGTAGCTCGGCTACAATTTCTTGAAAATGAGTTGGCGAAAGAAACTCAAGGAGATTTGTCCATTTCATCTTTCCTCTTGAAAATGAAGAACCTATGTGCGGAGATATCAGCTTTGGACCCGAATGAACCTATTTCAGAAGAAAGGTTGAAGAGGCACATAATCCGCGGCTTGCGGAGGGAGTATATGTCCATTGTCACTTCTGTGCAAGGTTGGGCCAATCAGCCATCGTTGCTAGAGCTGGAAAACTTGCTTGCTTCGCAAGAGAGCTTGGCAAAGCAAATGGCTGGGATATCTATCTCTGGATGGGAAAGTGAGGTTCTTTATTATGGCAAGAAGGAGTGATGGGACAAGAAGAAGAAGTCATCTGTTAGCGATGGACTTTCAACTTCATATCAGCAGGAGAGGAGCAATGATCCTAAGTGTGATGGGAAGAAGGAAGGACCAAGGTGCTACAGGTGCAATCGGCTTGGTCATTTCAAGAGAGATTGTAGAGTCAATCTTCAGCCAGGGCATGTTGCGGGAAAAGAAGAAGCTGCTTCCAATACAGCAGTTAGATGGAGTGATGGAGCTTTTATGATGGGCAATTGTGTTCAGGATTTGGCTTCTATCAACTAACAAGTTTATTGGATTGTGGACTCGGTTTGTGGTCATCACCTAACTGGAGACGAGTCGAAGTTCCCTTCTTTGCAGGCATACTTAGGTAATGAGATTATCATTACTGTTGATGATCCTATAGATGTAGTTGAGAAGGATGGTGTAGTTTCTTTAAACGGATATAGAGGTCCACTCATGTTGAAGAGTGTCTATCATGTTCCGGGGATGAAGAAAAACCTCTTCTCGGTGACCAACACTGTTGATGCTGGCTATCACGTTCTATTTGGTCCAACAGAAGTGAAGTTTCATTGGAATGTGTCAGCGGTGAAGGCAGATGTCACTCATGTTGGAAGACGGGTGAAAGACTTGTTTGTATTATCTACAAGTTCTTATGTTGATTAGATGAGGACTAATGATAGCGCCGCTACCTAGCATGAATGAGTTGGACATGTTGGGATGGATAAGCTGAAGGCTATGGGATTAAGAGGCCTTTTGAGAGGTCTGCCTAGTATGTCATATTTCGGAGAAGGTCATGTTTGTGCAGGTTGTCAATATGTTAAGACTCATCGCCTTCCATTCGACAAATCACAAAGCAGATGCAAAGCACCATTGGAGTGTTTTCATGGTGATCTGTTCGGACCTACCAGAAATGTCAGTCTTGGAGGTAGTAAGTATATGCTGGTTTTGATTGATGACTTCACTAGATATACTTGGGTATATTTTCTGAAGGAGAATTCAGAAGCCTTTGAGAAGTTTGTGGAGTTCAAGGAGCTAGTGTAGGGTCGGCTTAACCTGCGGATCAAGAAGTTCAGAACCAACAATGGAGGAGAGTTCACCTCAAATGCGTTCTTCAACTTCTGCAGGAAGCATGACATCCAGAGAGAGCTCTCTTGTGCTCACACTCCACAACAGAACAGAGTTGTAGAGCGAAAGATCCTCCATCTGACGGAGACCTGCAAATGTTGGCTTCATGCCAAGAGTATTCCAAAGTCTTTTTTGGCAGAGGAAATGTCTTGGTATGTCATCAATCAGATGCCTCTAAGTCCCATCAACATGAAGAGCCCTCATGAGTTGATGTTCAAGATAAAGCCTATAGTGGAACACCTTCGAGTGTTCGGATCTACCTGCTATGTGCACGTTCCTGATGCCTTTAGAACGAAGCTAGATGCGAAAGCAAGGATGCTAGTCTTCGTCGGTTATGATGATCGGAAGAAGGGGTGGAGATGCATGGATCCCGAGACATGGAGAGCTGTGGTCTCAAGGGATGTGGTATTTGATGAGTTGACATCATACCAGGGTAGCTCATCTGTTGAGTTACAAGAAAGCATATTAGATGGTGGACTTGAAGAAGATACTAAGGAGGTTCTGGTGGAGTTATCTATTTCTCCAATTGCTCCAGTTCCTTCTAGCTCTAGGTCAGATGCTTCTGGTTTTGGAAGCAGGGGGAGCAATGCTCCAAGTGTGCGTGAAAGGAGAGATAGTTCAGAATAGGTAGCTAATGAGGTGGATCTGAGTAAAGATCTGAAGAGGTACAAGAGGACTATCATTCCACCAGATCAGCATACATGGGGAAATTTGGTGAGCTTCGTCTCATGTTTCATTGCAAGTCCCCTAGATGAGAGAGAGCCATCTTGCTTTGAAAATGTCGTTGGAGTCAATGAGTGGGAAGAGGCTATGGATGAAGAGATGGCTTCCCTTAGGATGAATGAGACTTGGGACTTGGTGCCTAAGGTTGAGGGTGTTACTCCTGTGACTTGCAAGTGGTTTTTCAAGCTGAAGAAGAAGCTTGATGATAGCATCGAGCGATACAAGGCTTGCCTTATTGTACATGGGTTCTCTAAGAAGTATGGGGAGGATTATGAAGAAACATTCAGCCCTGTTGCTAAGATGACTTCAGTTCGGGTGGCGATCTCTTTGGCAGCTTGCCAAGTGTGGAAGATATGGCAACTCGACGTGAAGAATGCTTTCCTTTATGGTGAGATTTACAAAGATATCTTCATGGAATAGCCACCTGGGTATGTTTCTGAAGATCATCCAAGACATGTGTGTAAGCTCAAGAAGGCTATTTACGGCTTGAAGCAAGCGCCTCAGGCGTGGTATGGAAAGATCGCAGAATACCTCCAGTTCTGTGGATACTTTGTTACTGATTCAGATTTAAGCTTGTTCGTAAAGAAGACGGGGGAGCTTAAGGTCTTGGTGCGGTTATACGTTGATGATATGATTATCACGGGAAACTCTGAGATGGAGGTAGCTAGACTTCGAGTTGAGTTTGCTATCAGAATTGAGATGAAGGACTTGGGTGAGCTCCACCATTTACTTGGACTTGAGGTGGAGAGGAAAGAGAGTGGGATTCTTGTTTCCCATAAGGGCTATGCAGATCGAATTGTGAAGTGATTCGGCGTGGAAGGTGGGAAGAGCAGCTCTACTCAACTCGAGGTTGGTATGATACTTCGACGTGATGAGGGAAAGATTCTTTCTGATCCTTTGGTGTTCCGGGCTTTGGTCAGAAGTCTGATATTCTTGATGATCACAAGGCCATATATCTCTTATGCAGTTGGCCGAGTGAGTCAGTTTATGGAGGAACCTTAGAAACCTCAACTTATGTTGGCTAGGAGCATTCTGAAGTACGTAAAGACCACCTATGATTTGGGTCTCTTCTATGGGAAGGACTCGGGCTTTTGCTTTCATGGATACATGGATGCTGATTATGGAGGAGATTCAGATAATCAGAGATCGACCTCTGGATATGTCTTTATGAAAGGCTCTACAGCTATATCATGGTGCAGGAAGAAGTAGGATTCTATGTCTGTCTCCACTACAGAAGCGGAGTACAAAGCTTCGGCTTTGGCAGCTCAGGCAGCCATCTAGGTTAGGATGCTTGTGGAGGACATTCATAGGGAGGTGCGAGGTCCTGCTCTGCTTCAGGGTGACAATGAGAGTGCTCTCAAATTGGTGAACAATCCCGTTTGTCACGCTCAAAACAAGCACATAGAGATTCAACATCATTTCATTCGGGAGAAGCTGTTGGAGGGTTCTCTTATGGTTGGGCATGTGCAGAGCAAGGATAATGTCGCGGACATCTTTATGAAGCCATTGTCGAAGGGATCGTTTGATCGGTTGAGAAGTTTACTTGGGTTGTTTCCACTTCCCACTTCAAGGGGGAGTGTTTAAATTTTGAAGTGCAAGTGGAGAGTCCGGGCGGTCTGGCTTTGGAGACCGCAGGGAGCACGCGAGCTCTAATGTGGCGATCTGCTTTTGGAGATTACGCGTGTTCTGGTGTTGGCGATCTATTTATATTCACCAGTTGTTCCCAAGTATTCTTATTCTGGTAGAGACCGGACGGTCTGGTACTGGAGGTCGCTTTGGCAGTCAGTACTGCGGTCTACCTGTGTTTGCTCTTGCGATCAGCTGTGGTAAGCCAGATGTGTTCATGTGGTTACGATCTTATAGGAGACCGAACGGGTTGTATGAGCCTATTTATGGCGGTCTGTTTTCGAACTGGTCAGATGCTCATATGGTTCATCTCATATAAGAGACCGGGTGGTCTGCCGGTTTGATATTGGCGAACTGTCTTAGTTGGACAGTTGCTTAAGTAAATAAAGGTCTTATAGAGACTGCGCGGTGTAGTTCTGATGACCGCACATCCTAATAAGGGAGGTATCTATATCTCTTATGGTCGGTGTCGACATCATTCATCTTCCTATAAATCGAGGTGCAGGGGTAGCCATTCATATGCAAGAACTGTAAGAACTAATGTTTGGATTGATTGTACTGGTCTCACTTTTGAGGTTGCACGGTTTGAAGTTTGTGACTGATTTGTTGTGTTCGCAGGTTAGGCTGCCAGCAGCCTCCGTCAGCATTCTTCTTATCTTTCCAGCTTTGAATAACCAGCTCGCCAGCGGTCTCGTCTGGGCAGTCTGCGGTTGTTGTTCTTGATCTATTTGCAATGAACTCAGTTGATCAGGCGACCTTCAGTGGTCAGGCGGTCTTGAATTGCGGCCTTGCAGCAGTGAGCAGTTATTCTATACTCTTCGCATGATACTTCTGTGATCTAGTGAACATGCGGTCTGGGCGATCAAGAAGTGCGGACAAAGTGTTTGTTTTCAGCAGTTCAATAAGAAGCAGGTTGTGCGGTCTTTGACTGACGGTCTGGCAGAGTTTAGGTCAGCGACCTATTCAGTTCGTGCGGTCTCAGGGGTGCTGTGCAGCTTTGCTGAGTTCGAGCGGTCTGTGCGATCTCAGATCTTCTAGCCTCCAGAAGCTTGCTCTGTTGCTTTGTCATCTTATCTAGTTTTCTCTTATAAATCATATCTCACCATGTGTGCAACGCATTGTAAAAAAAAGATAGTCAATTTGAGTAAAGATTTTCTTGTCCTTCATTGTCACTGGCTAATTGCTTTGAGAGTGATTGAAGTCTTTTGCTGCATTGTCTTCGATCCTACTCCGAAATGTTTTAACACCAGGGATGAAGAAAAACCTCTTCTCAGTGACCAATGTTGTTAATGCGGGATATCACATTCTGTTTGGTCCAACAAAAGTGAAGTTTCTTCGTAATGTGTCAGCGGTGAAGGCTGAAGTCACTCATGTTGGAAGAAGGGTGAAGGACTTGTTTGAGTTATCTACAAGTTCCTATATTGATAAGATGAGGACTAATGACAGCGCCGCGATTTACCATGAATGACTTGGATATGTTGGGATGGATAAGCTAAAGGCTATGGCTGGAAGAGGCCTTGTGAGAGGCTTGCCTAGTATGTCATCTTTTGGAGAAGGTCATGTTTGTGCAGTTGTCAATATGGTAAGGCTCATCGCCTGAAATTCGACAATTCACAAAGAAGATGCAAAGCATCATTGGAGTGTATTCATGGTGATTTGTTTGGACATACTATAACTGTCAGTCTTAGAGGTAACGGGTATATGCTGGTCTTGATTGATGATTTCACTAGATTTACTTAAGTATATTTTCTGAATGAGAAGTCGGAAGCCTTTGAAAAGTTTGAGGAGTTCAAGGAGCTAGTGGAGGGTCGGCTTAACCTGCGGATCAAGAAGTTCAGAACCAATAATGGAGGAGAGTTCACCTCAAATGCGTTCTTCAACTTCTGCAGGAAGCATGGCATCTGGAGAGAGCTCTCTTGTGCTCACACTCCACAACAGAATGGAGTTGCAGAGCGGAAGATCCGTCATCTGACGGAGACCTGGAAATGTTGGCGTCATGCCAAGAGTATCCCATAGTCTTTCAGGGCAGAGGTAATGTCTTATGCAACTTATGTCATCAATCAGATGCCTCTAAGTACAATCAACATGAAGACCCATCACGAGTTGATGTTCAAGATATGCCTACAGTGGAACACCTTCGAGTGTTCGGATCTACCTGCTACGTGCATGTTCCAGATGCTCTTAGAACGAAGCTAGATGTGAAAGCAAGGGAGCTAGTGTTCATTGGTTATGATGACTGAAATAAGGGTTGGAGATGCATGGATCCTGAGGCACGAAGAGTTGTGGTCTCAAGGGATGTGGTATTTGATGAGTTAACATCATACTAGGGTAGCTCATCTGTTGAGTTACAAGAGAGCAGGTCAGATGGAGGATAAAGAGAAGCAAATAAGGAAGTTCTGGTGGAGTTGCCTGTTTCTCCAGGTGCTCCAATTGCTTCTTGCTCTGGGTCATGTGCTTCTGGTTCTGGAAGCAGGGGGAGTAATGCTCCAAGTATGCCTGAAAGGAGAGCTAGTACAGAAGAGGTAGCTGAAGAGGTGGATTAAAATAAAGCTTTAAGGAGGTCCAAGAGGATTATCATTCCACCAGATCGGTATATAGGGGAAACTTGGTGAGCTTTGTCTCATGTTTCTTCGCAGGTCCCCTAGATGAGAGAGAGCCATCTTGTTTTGAAAGTGTCATTGGAGTAAAAGAGTGAGAAGAGGACATGGATGAAGAGATGGCTGCCCTCAGGAAGAATGAGACTTGGGACTTGGTGCCTAAGGTTGAGGGTGTTACTCCTGTGACTTGCAAGTGGCTTTTCAAGCTGAAGAAGAAGGTTGATGGTAACATCGAGCAATACAAGGCTCGCCTTGTAGCTCGAGAGTTTTCTCAGAAGTATGGGGAGGATTATGAAGAAATCTTCAGCCCTGTTGCCAAGATGACTTCAGTTCGGGAGGTGATCGTATTGGCAGCTTGCCAAGGATGGAAAATTTGGCAATGCGGCGTGAAGAATGGCTTCCTTTATGGCGAGATTGACAAGGATATTTTCATGGATCAAACACCAGGTTATGTTTCTGAAGTTTATCCAAGACATGTGTGTAAGGTCAAGAAGGCTCTTTACGGCTTGAAGTAAGCGCCTCGGGCGTCGTGTGGAAAGATAGCAGAATACCTCAAGTTTTGCTGATACTTTGCTTCTGATTCAGATTAAAGGTTAAAGAATACGGGGGAGCTTCAGGTCTTGGTGCCATTATACGTTGATGATATGATCATCACGGGAAATTCTGAGGTGGAGGTAGCTAGAATTCGAGCTGAGTTAGCTATCAGATTTGAGATGAAGGACTTGGGTGAACTCCACCATTTCTTTGTACTCGAAGTGGAGAGGAAAGAGAGCGGCATGTTTGTATCCCAGAAGGGCTATGCAGATTGAATTCTTAAGCGATTCGGCATGGAAGGTGGGAAGAGCAGCTCTACTCCACTAGAGGTTAGTGTGATACTTTGACCTGATGAGGGGAAGGCTCTTTCTGATCCTTTGGTGTTTTGAGCTCTGGTCAGAAGTCTGATATACTTGACGATCACAAGGCCATATATCTCTTATGTAGTTGGACGAGTGAGTTGGTTTATGGCGGAGCCTCGAAAACCTCATCTGATGGCGGCTAGGAGTATTCTTAAGTATGTAAATTCCACCTCCAATTTGGGTCTCTTCTATGGGAAGGACTCAGACTTTCTGTTTGCATGGATACATGAATGCTGATTATGGAGGATATTCAGATGATCGAAGATCGACCTCTAGATATGTCTTTATGACTGGCTCTATAGCTATTTCATGGTGCAGCAAAAAGCATGATTCTGTGTCTATCTCCACTAAGAAGCGGAGTACAAAGCTTCGGGTTTGGCAGCTCAGGAAACCATCTGGCTTAGGAGGCTTGTGGAGGTCATTCATAGGGAGGTGCGAGGTCCTACTCTGCTTCGTAGAGACAATGAGAGTGCCCTCAAAATGGTAAACAATCCATTTTGTCATGCGCGAACCAAGCACATAGAGATTCGACATTATTTCATTTGGGAGAAGGTGTTGGAGGGATCTCTTCTCATTGAGCATGTGCAAAGCAAGGATAATGTCGCAGACATCTTTACGAAGCCGCAGTCAGGGACCGTTTGATGGGTTGAGGAGTTTACTTGGGCTTTCTTCCACTTCCCATTTCAAGCGGGAGTGTGGAATTTTGAAGTGCAAGTGGGAGTCCGGGCAGTCTGCATTTTGGAGACCGCAGAGCTTGCGCGGCCTGCGACAGCTCGGTATTGGTGGACAACTTCAATTAGCCAGAAGTGCTCAAGTACTCACAGAGTTCGGGTGGTCTGGCAGTGAGACCGGGCGGTTTGCATGAGTTCACTCTGGCGGTTAGCTTTGGTTGGTCAGTTGTGTTCATATAGTTCTATTCTTTTATAAGTCGGGCGGTCTGCAAGTGTTTTTTTGGCGAACTGTCTTGGTGGGTACGTTTTGCTCTAAGTGAAATAACGGTCTTATGCAGACCGCACGATCTGTTTCTAGTGACTACGTGTCCTAATAATGGAGGTGTCTGTATCTCTTATGGGAAGTGATGACATGCGTTCGTTTGCCTATAAATAGAGGTGCAGGGGTAGCCATTCGTATCAAGAACTGTAAGAACTAAAGTTTGGATTGATTGTGTCGGTCTCACTTTTGAGGTCGCGCGGTTTGATGTTTGTGACAGGTTTGTTGTGTTCACAGGTTAGGCGGCCAGCAGTCTCCATCATCTTTCTTCGTATCTTTCCAGCTTTGAATAACCAGCTCTTTAGCAGTCTCGTCTGGGTGGTCTGCATTTGTTATTCTTGATCTGTTTGCAGCAGACTCAGTTGATCACGCGACCTTCAATTGTCAGGCGGTCTTGAGTTACGGTCTTACTGCAGTGAGCAGTTCTTCTTCTTCTATTCGCGGGATACTACTGTGATCTAGTGACCGTGCGGTCTGGGCGATCAAGAAGTGCGGACAAGGTGTTATTTTTTGTAGTTCAATAAGAAGCAGATTTTGCGATCTGTGATTGGCGGTCTAGCAGATTATAGGTCAGCGACCTATTCTATACGTGCGATCTCAGGGAAGCCATACTGTCTTACTGTGATCGAGCGGTCTGTGCGGTATCAGATGTTCTAGCTGGCAGAGCTTGTTTTGTTGCTTTGACTTCTCATCTTTTTTTCTCTTATAAATCATGTCTCGCCATGTATGCAACGCATTGTATAAAGATAGTCAATAAAAAAAGATCTTCTTGTTCTTCAATGTCATTGGTTACTTGAATTGAAATTGATTGAAGACTTCCACTGTATCTTCTTCGATCCTACTCCAAAATTTTAACAGTAAGGATAACTCAGACTGGTAGTCGATGTATTAATTGGAGTCGACACACCGTCGAAAGGTATTCGACACAGAAAGCTTGAGTCAGCCAAAGCAACATTTGAAGTCGACACAACTTCGAAATATATTTGACACAGAAGTGAGAGCTCAAAGTCTAGGTCTTCATCTCGATGGGTTCGTCGATAGGGTCTCGATGCAACATCGATATCAGAGTTCATTTCAAAGCTGAGGAAGATGTCAAAGCAGCTTCTATTAGAACTCAGAGGTGCGTCGATAAGAAGGCAAAAGTATTCGATGCAATGTCGAACACAGACACAGATTTAGAATACTTCCTGGATTCGATTCTGAAGCTTATTCATAAGACATAAATGGATGTTATTTGAATTCTAACATGTCGTTCATAATCAATAAGGGAAAGAAGAACTCTAGAGATACAATAAAGATATATTTGGAAGATATTCAAAAAGATTTGGAAGGGCTGCCAACAGAAATAGAAAGAGAGCAATGCTAACTCTTGGGCATTCCTACTAGGAAAACAACAGAATAGGAAAGTAATTCAACATTATTCGACATAAGAATAATTATGCTAAATGGAATAGAGTACAGAAAAATTATTTAATCTCCTTCTCTCCAGCTTTCTCTCAGACAGAAAAATACTGAACAGATCTCTATATTGGAATACAAGGCTTCGTATTCTTCTTCTATTTACTGCAAGAAGCATACATATATACAGAGATCATCATCAGGATCTGGGCTTACAAAATCCTTACATCTCTCTCTCAAGCAAGGATTCATTCTCTGTAGAAAAAATCCAGAAAAACACTAAGTGTCTGAATCATCATTGACGACTATAGGAGGATTCATTCAAAAGAATCATCTTCAACTTCTTCTTATTTACTCTTTCTTCCACTTTTGTAAAACTGAGAGAGACCTTAGAATCCCTCTTCAAAGGATTCAGTGGTTCAAGATCTCCTAAACAAAAGATTTAGCACTGGTTCAATATCTCCTTATAAAAAGATCTAGTTTTGGTTCAAGATATCCTTATCAAAAGACCTGTCTTGGTTCTAAGAGTCTCCATAACAAAAGACTCAGACCCTGGTTCTAAGAGTCTCCCTATCAAAAGAATCATACACTAGATAATGTATTCCTACTAAGGTGGTAGAAGAGTGGAGTACCCATATTTTGGGGAACCACTTTAGATCATGTCTCAATCTGTGTTGTGAATTTTCTATGTTGTCCCTTCTTTATTTCTGTCATTATGTGTTTATTTTATTCTAGATTGGATTTCTGAATGCATTGTTGTTAGAATTATATTATTGTTCTGTGCATATTTTGTGTAATGTATTTAAAACACTATTCGACCCCTCTAGAGAATACTCAGAGGACTCACTGTGCACTTTCAATTGGTATCAGATGGGGGTTGATCATAAAAAGGTTAACACCTTGATCAAAAGATCCCCTTATTCAAATTTCCATATTCTAAAACTATTTTCAAAAAATCAGTTCTAAAGACTATGCATCCACAAGACCACCAATGTGTAATCTTAATAAGTTTACACTCTGGAAGGCCAGAATAAAACTTTATATGAATTCTATTGATGAAGACATTTTAATGTCATTATATCAGGTCCTCCAGTACCATTCAAAAAAGATGCAAGTGGGACTGTGATACAGAAACTTGTCCCTAGAGCTGAATGGACAGATGCTGAGAAGAAGGTGAAGGCATGTGATGCAAAGTCCATGAACATTCGGGTGTCTACTATGTCAGATGACATATTTCATAAGGTGGCTGACTGCCAATCCGCAAAAGAAATCTGGGAGTATTTGTCCAGTTTGGTTGAAGGTAGCTCAGATGAGCGAAAGGACAGGAAGTCCCTTCTTATCTCCTAGTACGAGAACTTCCAAAAGAAAACTGAAGAGAGTGTGGCTGAAATGTATGAAAGATTCAACATAATCATCAATAGGCTCAAGGATCTAGATAAAGAGATCTCACTAATTGAGATCAATGACAAGCTTCTCATGTGCTTCCCAAGCACTCGGGATTCAAGGAACTAGGCCATTAGAGAGTCCAGATGCCATAGAGAAATCTTCAGTGATGCCTTGCTAAGCAAGCTCAAGTCCTATGAGCTACTACTGAAGAGCAGAGCTGAGACTGAAGCCAAGGAGAAAGTCTCAACTCCAAAAGAAAGGACTATAGCTTTGAAAGCAGCTGAAGGAGAGCCTTCTACTTCTGAAGAAGAGATGTTCAATCTCTTGGACAGAAGATTTAGAAGATTGATCTAGTCTGAAGACTCCAGAGGGAAGGAAAGGAGCTCAAATAAACCAAGGTTTGATAAGTCTCCAAAGCAGGAAATAATTTGCTTAGCATGCAGAAAACCAGGGCATATTGCCCTGAATGTCCTAAAGAGCAAAAGGACAGAAACAGCAGCAAGAAAGAGCATAAGAAGAGTTCCTTCAGGAAGAATGATAAGAAGAAGAGAAAATGTTTAATAGCTGAAACCTAGAGTGACTCAAAATCTGCGTCAAACTCCTCTTCATATGACAGTGATGAAGAATGTGTTACTGAAAAAGCCTTTGTAAAGGCTTTAGAAGATTCAACTGTAGAAGATCATGTATCTTTATTTGATGAATTTGATTTTTCTTCAGAAGATTTTAAAATTTGTTGTAAAGAATTCTTTCAAGATTATCTTGAAAGTCATAAAGAACATAAAACAGTTAGGGTCCGTTCGTTTGCACGGAATTGAAGACTTGGAATTGGAATTCGACGACGAATACCAATTACGTCGTTCAGTTGTTAGGTAGTTTTAAGAATTGGAATTTGAGTTAAATATCAAGGAATTGATTTTAGCCTAGACACAAAATCTAGCTGGACATATCCGAATTGGGCTAGTTTTGCTCGCTTAATTTACTCCCAATAAAAAAAAAAGAGGAGCAACGATTCCTTAACTGCGCTTCCCGTTCCTACTCGACATTCTGGCTCGCTGGGGCTCCTCCTCCATTTTCCAGCAGCGACTCACAATCTTCCGATGATCCAGCAGTGGCGGGCATATTTTTGCCTTGACGCACGTTTTTTCGCCTGAAATGTGTTTATCACCAGGGCGCGCATTTTTTCGCTCGGGCGCGCATTTTTCGCCCGGGCGCGCATTTTTTGCCCTGGCGAGCATTTTTGCCCGGCCGAATTGTTTGTCGCCCGAGCGCATAGTTTATCGTCCGGGCGCACGTTTTGTCTCCCGGGCGCCCGTTTTTTCTCCCGGGCACCCGTTTTTCGCACGGGCGCCTGTTTTTCTTCCCGGCGGACATTTTTCGCCCAGGAGCCCGTTTTCGCCCGGTAGCGCATTTTTCTCCCGGGCACACGTATTGTCGCTCGGGCACGCATTTTTTGCCCGGGAGCGTGTTTTTTGCCCGGGCGCGTGTTTTTCGCCCGGGTGCGTATTTTTTGCACGAACGCGCGTGTTTTTCGCTCAGGCGCACATTTTTCGACTGGGCGCGCATTTTTCACGTGGGTGCACATTTTTTCTTTAGGGCGCGCATTTTTTGCCTGAGAGCCCGTATTTCGCACGGACGCGTGTTTTTTCTCCCGGGCACACATTTTTTGCCCGGGCGCATTTTTTGCCTGGGCGCGCATTTTTCGCCTTGGCACATTATTTGTCTCCCGGGCGCATAGTGTGTCGCTCGAGCGCATGTTTTATCTCTCGGACGCCCATTTTTCGACCGGACGCCCGTTTTTTGCCCTGGAATGTGTTTTTCTTCCCGGCATTAATTTTTTGCCCGGGCGGGCATTTTTCGCTCGGGCGCACGTTTTTCTCCCGGGCGTGTTTTCGCTTGGCGCGCGTTTTGTCTCCTTGGCGCGAGTTTTGTCGTCCGGGAGCGCGTTTTTCACCCGGGCGCGCATATTGTTGCCCGGGCAAGCCTATTTCGCCCGAGCGCACATTTTTTCAGCAAACGCATTTTTTACTATATATGTAAAAAAATTAGTTTATTCATAATATTTTTCAATTCTTATATTGAATCTTATTTAACAAACGAACAAAAGAATTGATTAATTTCACAATATTCATCAATATAGTTTATTAGGCGAACGCTAGAATTGTAATTAAACCAATTCTAATTCTATATATCGAATCCCAATATCGAATTCCAATTTTGTCCAAACGAACGGGTCCTTAGAGAAGAATTAGAAGATCTTAAGAAAGATAATTTGCATTCAGTTATCTATGAATTAAGAAATCAGATAGTTAAAAAGGAAACAAAAATAAATGAATTAACCACTGAAAATACAACCCTAAAAGAAGAGCTTACAAAGGCAAAAGCTTTTGATGACTCACTCAATGGGAGGAGTCAAAAGCTAAAGGGCATCACACATAATCTCTCTATGAGATCTAGATATCTTGGCCTAGGAGCAGATTTAGTAATTAGCACAACATTCTCTATCAAACCAGCATGAAAAAATCCAGTAATATTTGTTAGATCTAGTGATTATCAAATAAATAAAAACATTCCAGAGTGTAAAAAACAGAATAACCACTCTAATAAAATTACTATATTTAATAGAATAAATACTAATAATGAGAGAAAACTCTAGGGAAAAAAATCAGAGAAACTAATGAAACACAATGAAAATGCTAAAACCAAAGAAAAATCATCAGGCATTCTCTAGATCTACTATATCAAGATGCATTCTATGCAACCTTCAAGTATCAAGATAACAAATATTGGTTTGATAGACCTATTTTCTACCATCCAAAAGGGTACCATGAAAGAACACTTTATTCTTTCATATCAGCTTATAATGATAAAAGCGAAGGGCCCAAGGTAACCTGGGTACCCTCTAATGTTTGAATTACATGTGCAGGGAAACTTAGGGTCTCTTCCTCAGAGACAATATAGAGAAAGAGAAAATAAAATCATAAATGTGGAACTACAAATAATCAAAGGGGTTGATCTCTTCCCTAAATCCCTATGATGCATTCTGATTGACACATATTATACTATAAATGATATTTTTAATGAAAACTATAACTAGGAAAAACAACAAAATTCTTTGAAGAAAATGCAAATGCTAATTCAGAGCTTCGTCGAATAGAATTTGATGCACCATTGAGTTCCACTCGCGGTAACTTCGAGAGTTGCCTGAGATAGTTAATTCGAATAGCACTGGACATATTGTCAAATTCATATCGACGTATGTGTCAACTTAATAATTGCTTCGATTAAAACTCTAAGCTATGAAGAATCATCTTCTTTTAAGAAAGACAAATGTTAGATCATCTTACGCTTTCGAATTTTCTCTCTCTTGCTCTCTTGCTCTCGTGTTCTCCTGCTTTCTTGCATTCTTGCTCCCATTTTCTTTCTCTCTTTGTAGTCTTATTTTTGTTGGTACTACTTCAAAAATTAATGGCTCCTCCAAAAGTAAATTCAGGATTTGATGTCGACATCAACTCATTTAATGCAGTTGCAGAAAACTTCTTGGGAATATTGAACTTATTTCAAATTGCAGAACTCACGAAGTTGATTTCGACAAGAGAAAAATGTATGATCTCAAATTGGCTGAACTGAAGGACAACATTCATATTGGAGAGGATGGGTCTCTCCATGGAAGAATTTCTAGAAATGACATTGACATCACTAAGGAAATGTTGAGTCTCACCTTCGATCTACTAGTAGGTGATGACTCATCTGAACTGACCGTAGCAGAAACTCAACAAGCACTGCAGATTATTAATTTCAACAAAGAAAATGCAATAAATCTAAAGAAGAATGCTATTTCAGAAGAATATAGATTCTTGGTAGACATAGTGGGCAAAGTCCTACTATGTAAACTTTTTGCTCATGATGCATTTCCCAAACAACAACTGTAGATAATGGGAATATTGGTCCCCAACAAGAGAATCCACAGGGGGAGGTGCCTCCTGAAATTAATCAGTCATAAGTATGCCAACAAGGAGAATACATACATAAGGATAATGAGTCAAGTATTATACCACCATTATCCAATGGTGTGCAAATCCGAAGGAGTGCCCTTCCCTCCTAGAAAAGGAAAAAATATGGGGATCTTCTCCAAATGGACCAGATAAATTCTGAAGCCTAGTCAAGTTCCACCCTCTCCTCCTTCATCTCCAACTCCTAAATACCATGAAATAGTCATAATAGATACCACAACTGAACATACATCATAAGAATAGGATACATCCATACCAGATACAAAAGCAGAACATCCAACACATATCTTCTCTCTACATCAACCACTATCTACCACAACCTAAGAAGACCTTCCTGCTTCTCTAGACCATCCTCAATCAATAACTCCTCCTATCAACATATCGACACCTCCTATTGATACTCCTCCTACTTATACCTCCCATCATATACCTCCCTTTGACATTGATCAGGCAATCTCTAAAGTAGTGTGTCTGTGTTGGGTATTGTAGCTACAATAACCTTGATTTGAAGAAGTGTCCCTCGAACTAAGATGAATTGATTTTGTATTTAATGTAGTTTCTTAGTTGTGCGTTTGTAGGACTCTAATTATTTAGTACAAACCAATGTCAGGTTTCAATGTGTCATAAATACAGGCCTATGCAATGTAATTTCTCATTATGTAGACCAAGGTGTTGACTCATGTGAAATCTCTCTATTGGGATGTACTTCATATTCAAACACTATGGAGAAGACAAGGTGAAGCAGGTGCTAAATTAAGAAGTGGAAGAAAATAGCCTAAATCATTTTTGTCGAGTGGTCTCGAAGAATCTAAGTTAATTCGTCGAGACAACTCGTGAAAGACTTAGCAATTCGTTGATTATACTCGAGAAGTATCAGAAAACTCTTTAAGTAATTTTTGTCGAGTGAAAGTTGTTCACTCGAGAACACTCGACAAATTCGTCGAGTGGTCTGCTTATTTCTCGTGAACACTCGACAAATTCATCGAGTGATCCCATGAAATACTCGAGTGGACTTAGTTTCTTTTCTTCCCATCTCAGCTCTTGTCTCTTAGTCAATTTGCAAGTCATAACAATAATTCATTGAGTAATCTTGTATTCGACGAGTCCATTCGATGAATCCAGATAGAGTGCATTTTCTTCTATTTGATGATGTTGATGATGGTGGAGATGCTGATATTGGTGATGATTAGGGTAATGGACTTGGCAAGGATGTTGCCAGTGAGGAAGCTAATGATAATGATGAGGAAGGTGATGATGATGGAAATTATAAGCCTGACTCAGAGCAAGTCCAAGCAAGTACTATTATTGAGAAAGAAAGTGCTCACCAGTCTAGTGAAGGAGAAGTGCCCATAGAAAAATAATCCACATCAGGTGGAGTTCTTATTCTTGATGATATTCCTCCAATGTCTAAGGGGGAGCCAGAGAAAGTGATCAGTCCAGTCTCTGCCACAGAAATTCGGTCAGAAAAGGATGAAGGAGAGGATGTGCACTCTACACCTCTTGCTTAGGTAATTGTGCCATCTCTAGGGGGAGCTCAGTCTACAGAGCTAATGTTTTTTGATGAAAGTCATGGTACTCCTCCAGGTCAAATTTCTCCTGCTCCAGTTGCCTCCACCTCAAATTCAGAACTGCTCCAATCCATTGAGGCACTGCTCAAAAGTCAAGCAGAATATTTTATGTTTTCTTTAAAATAAGTTTTTGATAAGGTATAAGAGGTTGAATATGACTTGAAAAAAGGCTTGACAGAAGTAAAGTACACTATCTCTTCAATCAAAGTTGATCTAGATACCTACTTCACAAATGTTGTAAAAGCAGTGAGCTACACTAATGATGGTCTTAAGAATGTTTATGACAATTCAAAGGCTCTGCTTGCAGGTCAAAATTGCATCTATCAGCAAGGGAAAAGTACAAGAAATCAAATCTATGAAGATCTGTCAGACTTCAAGGAAGAGATTCTCCAAACCCTTAATGAAGAAGTCAGAAAGGGGGAGGAGAAGATCATAGTTCAGATGCATGACTTAAGCAAAGAAGTTGAAAGTAAGTTTTATGAGGCCACTATTTTCAATCACCAAAGTTTTCAATGGCTCTATGACAACTTTATAGGGAGGCCTCAAGGTCAAGTCTTTCCAGAACAAGTATATGAAGACATTGCTCCCATCCCTCTAGTTCAGTACAATCAGGTGTGGTCTGATAATGAAGATTTTCCTGAAAATTTTCCAGAACTGAGTCTTCTGAGCCTCCTGTCAAAAGAAGGAAATATGGTGAATGACATTTTGCTATAAGGTCAGATCCCTCTACAAGGAGAAGTTCAGGCATAAAGATCAGAGAGCCTGTAACAGAAAGAAGAGAATTTACTGAGGTTTGGAGCCCTATTTCTAAATCAATCATCTTGGACGCATACAAGTTAGTTGATATCTCAAATGAAGAACCTCAGAAGAATTATAGTCAAGAAGAAATCAACAAGCACAAAGCCTCTCAGTTGAAAAGGAAATTTCATTTCAGAGATTATGGTTACAACAACCACGATGCTCCTCCACCTCCTTCAAGATACTATCATAATCCCAAAGCTTATTTTGATAGGCAGATGAAGAAGAGCAGGCAGGGGAAGGCTAAGATGCCTTAAATATAGATTGTGACTTGATTGAAATCTGAAAAACATTTACATATATATATTTTGATATTTCAATTTATATGGTTTACTTCTTTATATTATGATGTTTGTTTATATTTATAATTTTTATCTGTGCAATTCACCTTACTTGACATGATTCTAACTTCTTCAAATAGGGGGAGATTGTTGGGTATTGTAGCCATAATAACCTTGATTTGAAGAAGTGTCCCTTGAACTAAGATGAAATTATTTGGTATTTGATGTAGTTTATTAGTTGTGTGTTTGCAGGACTCTAATTGCTAAGTACAAACCAATGTCAGGTTTCAATGAGTCATAAACAATGGCCTATGCAATGTAATCCATCATTGTATAGACCAATGTGTTGACTCATGTGAAATCTCTCTATTTGGATGTTCTTTATTTTCAAACACTATGGAGAAGACAAGGTGAAGCAGGTGCATAATTCATAAGTGGAAGAAAATAGCCTAAGTCATTTTGATCGAGTGGTCTCGAAGAATCCAAGTTAATTCTTCAAGACAACTCGTGAAAGACTTAGCTATTCATAGATTAAACTTGAGAAGTATCAGAAAACTCTTTAAGTAATTTCAGTCGAGTGAAAGTTGTTCACTCGACAACACTCGATGATTTCGTTGAGTGGTCTGCCGATTTCTCGTGAACACTCGATGAATTCATTGAGTGATCTCGTGAAATACTCGAGTGGACTTAATTTCTTTTCTTCTCGTCTCAGCTCTTGTCTCTTAATCAATTCGTCGAGTCATAACAATAATTCATTGAGTAATCTTGTATTCGACGAGTCCATTTGACGAATCCAGAGAGAGCGCATTTTCTTCTATTTGACGCATTTTTCCTTTTAGGGTTTTTCGGCCATGTATAGTCCACGTGGATCTCTTTCTTTAAGAGTTGCTTATAACCATTTGAAGCAGTGCTATAAATACCAAAAGGACATTTATATTAACCCTAATCATTCAATTTGAAAAGAAAGACATCGAGATTTCTGTCGGCAATCTCTCTCATTCTAAAAAAGATGATCTCTTGCCGCCGACCAGTTCTGTGCTAAATTCTTTTGCAAGTCTCGATTCAATAAGATCTTAGTGCCCAGATTGATTCAAGTATTCTCTAGATCTTGTTGTGTCGATAATTATTTAGATCAAAGCATTCAAGACAAAGGATTCCTTCATCCCCATTCGAGTTTAGGATTTCATCTATTTCAAGGAAGAAGAAGACCTATTATTTCAGATCTGAAGAAGTAGAATCTCCTTGAGATTCTTAGAGATTGAATTTTCAATCCAAAGTTTTTGTAATATCTTTTACATATTCTTGTAGGAAGTTTTATCTTCAGAGTCTTTGTGGATCCTAGTTTAGATGATCGAGTTTGTAGGAGAAATTGTTCTCCGAGATTTTTGTAGGAGAAGGTGTTCTCCGAGTTTGTAGGAGTTTTACTCCAAGTTGTAAGATTATTCATAAGCTGAGATTAGTGAAGTAGCGTAGTCTAGCTAGGTATGCTAGATAGGTGAGGCAGGAAAGTGGAGTACCCACATCGGGGAACCTCTATAAAATCCTTGTGTTTGTGTGTGCTTTGTTTTATGTGCGCCTTCCTTTATAGATTTTAATTCTGCATAAAATCCATAGAACTCACTTATTCACCCCCTCTAGGTGATTTAGGTAGCAGCTAGATACTTTTGGTCTGGCCACTAGGACTTTTGCAGACCTACTATAGACTCAATCAAGGAATTTTCAAAGAAAATACTCTTAGATGGAGACAGAACTGAACGAATCAAAGGAATCAATCCAGGCAGTCAAGACATTGATGTCCACCTCACAAATCACAAGATCTTTTTTAATATTCCTTGTCAGCAAGGTTCAGAAAGGGGAGAATGTTCAAGAGGAGGAGATGCCTGCCCAAGAAGGGGATATTGGTCAGGAAAAGGAAGTGATTGTTCAAGAAGGGGAAACTTCTCAAGAGGAGGAGATTGCTACTGATCAGAAGAGGCTTGCATCAATTCAGGGGTGTTGGATCTGTAGGCGCCCTTAGAGGGGGGGGGGGTGAATTAGGGTTTTAAAACTTTTGATATATTTTGAAATACTTGAAATAGTAGGAGATCAAAATAGTGCAAAACAAAGACAAATTAAGTGAAATAAAATAGAGACATGATTTTATTACTATGAGATGTAGGATTACAAAACATGACTTCTTATAACGCTCGAAATCGAAGGCGAATAGTTAAAAGACTTTTTCATTTTCTATCCCGACTCGTATTCCCACGAACCGGTGGCTTTAACCTATCCTCCCCCGGATATGGCCTCAAGCCGCTCTAGCCAATCCTCCCCGGATATGGTCTCGAGCACTGCCTAGACCAAACCTAGATCTAGTCTCTAACACGAGGTGAATTTCTCAATAAGTCCTACCCAGACCTAGTCGCCAACATGAGGCAAATTTACTAAGCTATTACAAGAATGAAAAATAACAACAATATTAAAAACTCTCTCTTGAAGAACTTCTGAAGTTGGAAACGAAAGACCATTGTAGATTAAGCGTTGTTGAAGCGATCATTGGTCGGATGTTGCGTGAAGAAATCCTCCTTTAGAAACTCATGGAACTTTGGGTGGGAGATCAACTCTCGGCAGTATAAGGCTCTGGAAATTTGACACTAAAACTAACTCAAGGATATTTGTTGAAAACGAGAGAAGAGGGGTCCTTTTTATAGCCTTGGAGCTAGCGCTTACACTATCATTACTGCTGGCGCTATCCTTGTTTAGGCAATATTCTCCGTGTGCGCATCTTAATTCCAAGGAAACCCTCCCAACATTCCTCATGTGTGTCGAGATAGAGCCTACGCAAGCCGCTAGCGCCTGGCGCCAGCACCATCTAAAATAGCTCCTAAAACTGCTCTAATCAGAGCTAGCGCCTGCGCTAGGTGCTACCGCCGGTGCTAGTGGACACGTTGGAATTCTGGCTTCAAACTTGGGGGTAACCTTCTTATGTTATCCTTGAGTCATGTGGCATTGTTTCATGCACACTTAAACACACAAGATCAAATACGTAGAGGATTTGTTATTCTCAAACCTAGGAGATGCGGAAGACCATGCTCCAACAAACTTCCCCTTTTGATAATTACAATTCCATTAATGATAAATTAGAGAATTAATACATATAGCATGATGAAATCTAATTGTGTGCGTGAGAGAGTAATGACTTAGGATAATAGTCCCTCTATGTGAATTAACAAGCTCCCCCTAAATGCATGCTCCCCCTATATGAATGCTCCCATTATACGTAAGATATCATCTTAAGACTTAATCATGTTGGTTTTCCCATTGGATAGCGATTATTATTTATCATGTCAGTTCTCACCCTTTTGTTATTAGCAAAAGTGGGCTAAGGAAGCAATAAGCATCAAAAGAGGTTTTTTTTTAGTAAAAGATAAGGCATGATCGAGCTTCTTAGAGGAAATGAAGTGATAAGGAGTTTTTAGCATAAAAATTTTCATAGAATAAATCAGAGTTTTTAGCGTAAACATTTTCATAGAAATAGATCAGAGTTTTTAGCATAAAGAGAACAATATAAAATTTACCAAGCAAGTCTACCACTTGTTGAAGAAAAGGAATTTTGAGTTTTAAGACTTGAGATAAGCATGAAAAACTCAAGGTAAAAGTTATATGGTAATGTTGCGAAAGACTTATAGAAATACAAGAAACATCTGTGTAAACATGATGATTTATAGGAAGAAATATGATTTTAAGTCCAGAATAAGATGTTTTTGTAAATCATTTTTCTTTTAAAAACTTTAGGGTTCAACCAAGCATGAAAGTAAGATATCAAAAAGAGACTACTACAATGTTATTTCAATTCACAAATTCAAGACATACCAAACATTGTAGAGAGCATGCTAGGTTATCTAGTGCATTTATATAAGGAGTAGTATTGAATTAGAATTAGGATCCAATACTCATGAGAATAAATATTATAAAAGATAATGATGTGCACATAAGTGTATTTTGAAGAGAGTAAACAAATGATTTAATCAAAAATACAAGACATATGTAGAGTAAAGTGCACAATGAAACACAAAATTTTTTACTTACACACATATCAATGCACATAGAAAAATGTACAGCTACCAAGGTGCTCTGCATACACAATGCTCATTAAGACTTATGAGGGTGCAAAGTAGTGCTTGGGGATTCACACTCTTTTTTTATTCAATATTGATATTTTTTGTGATCCGGTGTACTTTAGAATAAGTGGTGTAAAAATACTAAGGTTTGAACAAGACACTTTACTATTCTTTCCAAGGTGCTCAACCTCACAATGCTTATTAAGACTTAGCAGGAGGTTCAAGTAGTGCTTGGTGGAGTTATCTTTGTTAATTTATTTCATGATTTTTTGCTTTGTACAAAGATCTCCGAATACACTTGTTTTGCAAACCAATGTAATTTTGAAAGAACAACCACTTTTCATAATTTTTAATAGTGCAAATAAATGTAGTGTAGGTAAAATACTTGTGCAATTTTAATTCATTATACAATTACAATACAAAAGCAAGCATTCTTAGATTAAAAGCACATGTAGACTTTGGCAAAATAAGTGAGTGAATAAATATCATTATCAACCATAAAACATTTACTCAAACTTAGAGGCATGCTAAGCTTGTATCTACATAACTTTTTCAATACAATTGATGCACATGTGATTAGATATATCAAAGCATGATAAAAACAATGTTCAAAGTAGTTTGAAAAGGATGAATTGCAATATTGTAGAAGGTCTAAATGATAGATTAAAACCATGCTTGATTTTCACAATAAAGTCCGTATAGTTTTTTTTATATTTTGAAAACTAATTTTGTTTAAAATTTGAACTCTTATAATTGATCTTGAACTTCCCAAGGTCTACCCTATGAGGGATTCGCACCGGTACTAGGAGATGTGATGGGGTGACATCCCAAATTTCCCTTTCGCAAGATACATGTAAATAGAAAAGTTAAGTTCAAGAAAACAATTTTTGATAATTCTTTGTTTTATATTTTTGTATTTGATTTTTTGCATACAGAAATAGAAATCAGACAAATAAATAAGGAAAGAAGAGAAAACAATATTTTTTTTTGTAATTTTGGCTTTTTCAATTTTGTATTTTAATTTTTCAAAAATCAATTAAAGGCAGAAATGCAAAAATAAGTAGTACAAATAAAAGAGCATATTTTAGGGACTTTTCAAAAGATTAAAAACATAGCAAATTAATATCATGTGATACCGCCGGCTCTAGCGCTAGCGCTGCTTTTAATAAATCCCATTCTACTTGTCAATTTGGCCATTGCAACACCATCTCTCCTAAAAAACCTTATCAGATAGCGCATCCCACGGATAGATCTAAGGTAAATTTTGTTCATCATTTTTTATGATTTTTGTTTTAAACTTTGAATTTGATGTTTGAGATGAAGATTTTTGAACTTATCTAGTGGTTTAGATGATGTATCTAAATGTTTTGATTTTTTTGTTTTTTTAAAGAGAGGAACTAGGATAAATCTCCATCAATTTTATGATTCTTGTTTTTAAATTTTAATTTTAATGTTTGAGATGAAGATTTATGAACCAATTGGAGATTTCGTAGTGATTTAGATGATGGATCTACAGAAAGGTTGGATCAAAGGTAGATCTCCATCATTCTTAAGATTTTTAATTAAACTTTGAATTTTATGAAGATTTCTAGTTTTTAGTTTAGCCTAGAACATATGAGATTCATGGATCTAAGCATTTGAGAAAGTTAGGATTCGGGAACATTGAATAGTAGGTAGATCTAGTGTTTTTGATCAGAAAGCTAGCACGGGAGATAGTGCAGGCGCTTGTATTATATTCTTAATTTTAATTTTTCTTATACAATTATTGCAGATGGCACCTGGATATAGGGGAAAAAAGTGCAGGATTGGCAGTGGAGACAACAACTGTGGGTGTACCATATTTTGTGGAATTTGCCCTGCCGAGATACCACAACATAATGCAGTTATTTGCAACGTCTGAGGTATCAAATGTGTTTCTTTCGGAGTCATTTTCCTCAGAGTTTGTGCGAGAGTTCTACATGCACTTGAAAGATACATCTCAGGCAGGTCTGGATGGAGGTGTGCAGTCCCAGGTGCAAGGGCATATGGTTACAATAAAACATGATGATTTGAGGGAAGTGTTCAGATTGACAGAGCACCCTCATAAACTGGATGTCATTGAGAAGTTTCGGGCTGACAGGGATTGGACTCAACTAAATTTGGTACTACACCAGAGGGCATGCAGGAGTTTGATCTCTTCAGTGGTGACTCTTATAGTAGATTCCCTTACTATTCAGGACATTTTGCGCCATACCATTCTGCTGAAATTGGGCAATACAAAGAGGATTACAGGACAACTCAGCGTTGTCTCATATTTCATTCTCGAGGAGGAGAGATTTGATGTGGCTGACTTGCTACTTTTGTTGATTCGATACACTTACAAGCTACTGGATCCTTCCCGACAACGCTACAACAACCTCCCGCTTGGTGCCATTATACAGAGGGTTATTCTACAAAGGGACCCTACTATTGAGATTTGTTTTTATTTGATGGATTGCTTTCCTTCCATCTACAACACAGCGTACCTTCGAGCGACATCACTCTCGGATGAGCCATCTTTGTCCACTCGACCACCACTCCGACGTAGAGCGTCAATCTGAGAGACTCGAGATGATTCATTTGAACATTTTTGAGAAGATATGGGGGGAGCGGTTGACACGAGTGGAGGAGGGTGTGTCGGAGGTAAAAAAGTATGTTTTTGGCATTAAGAAGATGATGAAGTTTATGATAAAGGCCTTAAAGCTATATCCATCTTCACCGCAGTGGAGGGAATGTGATTGCTTGACATCGGATCTGCCACGACATTCTATTCAGAGGAGTCGCAGATGATGATCACCAAGTCCTAGTGTGGAGGAGGTAGATGAGACTGAGTAGAGGAAGAGGAAAGTTATGAGGGTTACTGATGTTTGAGTTTTGGAATAATACAGGAGTTGAAGACATCTTTTGAACATTTTCCACTACCACCGACGCAACCAGCTAGCGCCGACGCTAACTGTTATTTTTAATTATAATGTTTTTGGGATTGTGGATCTCTTCATCTAGTTCTTATAATCCCTTTTAGTAGTTAAAAAAAATTGTCTTACATTCTTATCTACAGATTTTTGAATTACATGAAGTGGAGAGATGTTTACGCAATTTTTGTATCCAATCATATTTTGGTGGATTCTTTATGATTTGAGATTTCAATCTCACATAACCAATTTTGAATTCTATTTATGTGGATGATATGCGATATTTATAGGCAATGAATTTAAGAAAGATAGATAGGTCATCAAAAATAAAAAAATGACATTGAATTTTGATAATTTGATTTATAAACTTATTAAGCTTTAGAAGATAAAATCATATTTCTAATAATATATAAGATGACCACGATATGATAGTTTTAAAAAATAAGAAAACAAAAAGAAGAATAAAAAGACATTGAAGCTTATCATGAAGTAGAAATTCGTATATTTCATTTTGAAAAGATTCTACTTCATGCATTTGATGATACCTAATGAATAAGAGTTTTATGTATCCAAAGGGGACCAAGTGTGGTGGTTCCTTTGGGTACCCAAATATAACGTGTTTGTTTATGGGGAGATAGTTATGAATGGGTCCTTTCATATGAAGTTAATATTTCTTTTTTAGCTTTGGGTCTCAATTAAAACCTTGGTTTTAAGTTATTCTTATGCATCAAATTTTGATTATGATTATCTTTATTTTGAATATTATGATAGTAATGATTTTTGAAAGTATTCTTCATAGGAAATTTGTGTAATTCTAATTTCAAGTTATGAGAAACATGATTTTGTAAATAATGGTGATTTGGATTTTGATTTACAAAAACTTTATGTTTCTTACTCCCATTATTAGGCTTATTTAAGATATTCATATTCATATTCAACTTGTTTGCTTGATATTTTGAATTTGTTTATTGTGAATTTTTATTCATAATTTTCTTAAGCAAGTTGATTTTTTATTTTAATTCATCATTCTTGATCTTAAGATTATGCCTAGGTTTATTATAAGCTATTGTGCTATTTTAAGAGTGGAAACAATAGAGTCAATATGAGTTTAATAGTTATTTCTAAATTCCTCGAATGTTTCGTCCATCTCCTTGATTTCAATTTTATAACTTTGGCACGTAGCGCAATCACTTTTCAAAGATGAATTTTCTAAAGATAATTTTTCATTATGTTCTCTTACAAAAATAAGTTCCTTTTCAAGTTCCTTTTATTTTTCTTTTAATTCATTAAATTTTATACAAGGTGTAATATTTTTAACTAAAGAGACATGGGTAAAACTAGATAAAACAGAATTTGATTCTATATTAACTTTTGCTTTTAATCCTTTATTTTCTAAGCTCAATTCACAATTAGCATTTTTCAATTTCTTAATTTTGTGTTTTGTAATTTGTAGCATTTGTAAAGTAGAAATAGAATTGCAAACAATAAGGGGATTTGATTTCCTTACAGTGCTTTTGGATACGGTGAGAGTTCCTTTGTAATCTTCATCATTTTGGCACTCCTCTTCCAAAGATAAGATTTCTTCTTTTCGACTTGATGTGCACTTCATTGATCCATCATGAGCGGAGCTTTTTTGACCATTTGTGCAAGCTTGTATGTTCTCCACTTCTTGCATTTGTTCCATACCTGTGAGAGGAAGATCATACATTTCTTCAAGAAATATGCATACTTTGTATGCACTAGAAAAACAATATATCAATTTGAAAATTTCATGAGATAAAGCACAAAAAATACTATTCAAAGCCTTTGCATTTAGGTGACGTTCCTTTTTATTTGCTTCATCCGCTGGTCTTACAATTGCTATATTCCATGCTTCGATATATAAAGTTTTAATAAAATTTTCCATTAAAAATTCCCACCCTTTATAATTTCTCCCTTCGAATAAAGGTGGTGCAAGAGATTTTTCTTCATCATAAAAAATTTCACCACCTGTAGAAGCGAGATCATGAGACATCATTATTCCTGGTTGTTAGTCCATTTGGAATAAAATCGCTCTGATACCACTTGTTGGATCTCTAGGCTCCCTTAGAGTGGGGGGGGGGGGTGAATAAGGGTTTAAAAAACTTTTAATATATTTTAAAATACTTGAAATAATAGGAGATCAAAATAGGGCAAAACAAAGACAAATTAAGTGAAATAAAATAGAGACATGATTTTATTAATATGAGATGTAGGATTACAAATGACTTCTTATTTGCTAGAAATCGAAGGTGAATAGTAAAAAGACTTTTTTGTTTTCTATCCCGACTCGTATCCCAACAAACTGATGGCTTTGGCCCATCCTCCCCGGATACGACCTCAAGCTGCTCAAGCCAATCCTCCCCCGAATACGACCTTAAGCACCACCTAGACCAAACCTAGATCTAGTCGCCAACATGAGGCAAATTTCTCCCAATGTCCTACCTAGACCTACTCGCCAACACGAGGAAAATTTACTAAGCGATTATAAGAATGAAAAATAACAACAATATTAAAAACTCCCTCTTGAAGAACCTCAAGTTGCTCTAGACTGCTGTAGAATAAGCATTGTTGAAGCGATCGTCGGTCGGATGTTGCGTGAAGATATCCTCCTTCAGAAACTCACGAAACTTTGGGTGGGAGATCAACTTTTGGCAGTATAAGGCTCTGGAAAATTGGCAGTAGAACTCGCTCAAGGATGTCTATTGAAAACGAGAGACGAGGGGTCCATTTTATAGGCTTGGAGCTAGCGCCTGAGCTATCGCTACCGCTGACGCTATCATTGTTTAGGCAATATTCTCCGTGTGTGCATCTTCATTCCAAGGAAATCCTCCTGACATTCCTCATGTGCATCGAGATAGCGCCTGCGCTAGCTGCTACAGCCTGGCGCTAGCGCCTTCTAAAATAGCTCCCAAAATTGCTCTAACCAGAGCTAGTGCCTGCGCTAGTGGACATGTTGGAATTCTGGCATCAATCTTGGGGGCAACCTTCTTATGTTATCCTTGAGTCATATGACATTGTTTCCTGCACACCTAAACACACAAGAACAAATATGCATAAGATTTGTTATTCTCAAACCTAGGAGATGCGGAAGACCATGTTCCAACAAGGGGGAGATGCCTGCATCAACCCCGGGTGAGCTCCTCACAGTTGATGAGCATATCATAAAAGATGTCACCACAATTTCTCAAGAAGTTACCCATATAGCTGAATGATGAATAATTTCTTTATTTGTTTTGCTGAAGTGCAATTCCAACATTAAACTAATAAGACAAGTATACCCATCATTTTAAAGTATAGTATCAAGTGTCGTATTAAACTTGGGGTTGTCGTTTACTTGTAATCACAAAGTAGAGATGTTATTTTATCTAACAGAAATTTTTTATTCGAGAAGCGAAAAAAATTAACGACTTGGGTTAAAGAGAAATTTGATGATTAGAGAGCTAGCACTTGATCTAGAATCTCTTTGGACTAAAATAAACTTCTTTAAGGATTAAACTGCAAACATCAAAATTATTTACTTCGACCGTGGAGGTTCCCAAAATATGATAGAACATCTCTCGAGAGAACTATCAACAAACCTTAGGTTAATCGATTATGACCCCTCGGCCAGTCGAAAACCCTAAGATTGCTTTAGGTGGTGAACCCCTATACTGGAATTGATTCCAGTCCAAAAGATTTATATCACCCTCTCTCGAGGAGTGCATGAAACTCTTTTTATCTTTGAGTGATCTCCTCGTTCGCATGGATCTCTCGATCACTAGCATACAGATCTTAGATCGAGAAACATATTCGCCACATATGAATTCGAAGCAATTGAATTCAAAGATAAATCGAAGCGAAATAATATAGAAAGCTTGCTAATTTTTATAAGAACAAAACAAAGTTTATTTTATTCCAAAGTTCATCATTATCAAGTGCTAATTAAAATTTATCTATTCATCATGATGGGGGAAATACATATGGCAAAGGAGGAAGACATGATTGGTAATAGAAAAGTACTTAAATTGAAATTACTTGAACGAGAATTACAACTTAAAACAAAATTCAAAAGCAAAAATTAGAAATGAGAATTACAATAACACAGTGCAAAATTAAAGAAAATGGGCTCCAAAATCCTCCCCCTTGGCATCTGAACATGGCAACAATTTATAGTTGAAAAAGATGGGGAGACATGCCCCTAAGTCTCGCCCGTGACCTAGGGCGTGTAATGTGCGAAAACAGTGTCTTGAATACCCGGGAACATTTGCGAGGAAAATTGCCGGAATTCGTAAATCTGTTGGTCACGCCCCTAGGTCAAGCCTGTGACCTAGGGCGTTTCTCAGCTTGATCTGCAAATGGTGGGAAACGGCCTGAGATGGAGTTAATTTGGCAGTTTAGAAGAGGTCACGCCCCTTGGTCACGCCCATAACTTGGGGGGCATATAATAATAATCCGACGTGGGAAGGTTCCTAACAGAAAAGGCGGGCCACGACCTAGGACAATGGTCACGCCCCTAGTCACGCCAGTGACTTGGGGGAGTGTAATAATAATCTGACGTGTACTTGGATTCTGACGTTGTTATCAGGCATGACCCGTGGCAGAGGTCAAGCCCCCTGTCACGCCCGTGTCTCTGGGGCATGTACTTGACAATTTTCCAAAATAGTCACAAATTTTCTCCTGATTAATACAGCTAGCCCAAATATGCTATCAGCAGCCCATATTTACCTAAAAAAGAAAAATAAATAAATTAAATAGAATATTTTAATAATTTAGACAAATATTAATTTCCTATTAAATTAAAAACTAACTAAAAATTAATATAAAAATAGAGTTATCATTGAAGATGCTGCATCACTTCAGGTGGAGCTTCACAAAGAGGATGACAAAATTGCCGAAGAGGAGAAAGAGAAGTATGATGCCAGGGTTGCTGAAGAGGATGATGAGCCTCTTATTTTTCCACCAAGAAATATGCCAACCAAGGTCTTCTCCAGAAAAATAAAAGTTTCTCCAAGAGATCTGTTAAAAGTAGGTGAAAAGAAAATGAACAATTACTCTTATGAGTTCTCAGTGCACATATTTGAGATACAACTATGGTAGACAATCATATCTATTATAATTGCAAGTTTTTCATATCATTATAGTTTATGTCCTTATGAAATGATGTCATTTTGTTATAGTATATGTCTTTTATGTACTCTTCTTTATTCTATAATATGATTGAAATCACTTAAAATATTTGTAAAATTTGTTAAGATAAATAAGGGAGATTGTTAGGAAAAATATCCTCTGGATTTATCTTACAAATTATGTAAAAGTGATTTCAACATATATGATTCATTACCCATGATGTATAGTGAGGGTAATATGGTCATTAGATGTCTTAGGATGTCACACTCATAGTAGGGTTTCAAATACTAGTCCAAAGGTGTACAAAAATCAATTGAGCTAGTTCTGTGTCAAATAGAAGTCGACGCAGATTCGACTCCAAGTCGGAGTAACTTTGAATAGAAGTAAGGATAACTCAGACTAGTAGTCGCCGTATCAATTGAAGTTGACGCGCCATTTAAAGATATTCGATGCAGAAAGCTTGAGTCAGTCAAAGCAACATTTGAAGTCGACGCAACTTCGAATTATATTCAACGTAGAAGTCGGATCTAAATGTCCAGTTCTTCATCTCGATGGATAAGTCGACAAGGACTCGACACAACGTCGATATAAGAGTTCATTTAAAAGCTGAGGAAGATGTCGAAGCATCTTCTATTAGAACTCAGGGGTGCATCGATAAGAAGGCAAAGGTATTTAACACAACGTCGAATACAGACAAAGATTTAGAATATTTCCTATATTCGATTCTGAAGCTTATTCTGATGTTATAAATGGAAGTTATTTGAATTCTAACGGGTCGTTCATAGTCAAGAAGGTAAAGAAGAACTACAGAGATACAATAAAGATATATTTGGAAGATATTCAAGAAAATTTGGACGGACTGTCAACAGAAATAGAAAGAGAGCAATACTACCTCTTGGACATTCCTACTAGGGAAACAACAGAAGAGGAAAGTAATTCAACATTATTCGACAGAAGAATAAGTATACTGAATGGAATAGAGTACAAAACAATTATTCTGTCTCCTTCTCTCTAGCTTTCTCTCAGACAAAAAAAGCCTGAATAGATCTTTGTACAAGAATATAAAGCTTCTTCTTCTACTTACTGTAAGAAACATACAGATATATAGAGATCATCACCAGGATCTTGGCTTACACATTCCTTGCATCTCTCTCTCAAGCAAGGATTCATTCTATAAAGAAAATATCCAGAAAAACACTAAGTGCCTGAATACTTATTGACTGATGCAGGAGGATTCATTCATAGGAATTAACTTAAACTTCTTCTTTACTCTTTCTTACACATCTATAAAACTGAGTAAAGAGTCCTTTGAATCCCCCTTCAAAGGATTCAGTGGTTCAAGATCTCCTTAACAAAAGATCAAACACTGATGCAAGATCTCCTTATCAAAAGATCTAGTTTTGGTTCAAGATCTCCTTACCAAAAGATCTAGTCTTGGTTCTAAGAATCTCCTAAAGAAAAGACTCAGACCTGGTTCTAATAGTATCCTTATCAAAAGACTCGGGCACTGGATATGGTGTATTGATGATTTAATTCAGATTTTTCTTCTTTCTAATTTGGTTTGCGCAACCTTTATATGACGAGATTAGAATTCGACGGATATTTTCGAAGAGTCTCGCAAGTACTCCTACTTTGAGAAATTAACCGTTATCCTATCGAAAGATAGAAGTAATGGTCTTTTTCTTCTTTCGAAATATTGACGATTACACCCCGACTACAACGCCGAATTCTATTGATTTTTCAAATAACAAAGGAGAGTTTTGCAAGTTTCGGATTTGAAAAGTGTTTGTTTAAATTTTAATCCAAATTAATCATATAATAAAGGCAAGTATACCTTATCGTGAGTAATACAGGATATTTTGTTGTAGAAAATATCGAGGTCGTATATTTCCGCGGATCGTATTAATTACACAACTTTGAGGAACGAACTATTATTTTATCGGAATAAGTTTTTAGTGTGGGTTTTTATTAGCAAACGATAGTAAGCGTATAACTAGAGTTCTAAAATCATAATAAAAAGCATATAACTAGAGTTCTGAATGATGACAATAATAGCGCCCGATGTCGAATTACCTTGAGACGAAAATAGTCTTTTTTTAGAAGTAAAAGAGATGACTTTTCAAAACATTAAGACGGCTTGGCCGTGGAGGTTCCATAATTATGAAAGCTCCTCTATCTAGGGTACGCCCACCTGAGATTATGAATATTCGACCGAACTCTAGTTCTGTAATCGAATCTCCTTAATACTCGCTTTATGTTGTGAACCCCACTATTGGGTTTTTACTTCCAATTCGGGAGACTTACCTCATCCTCTCTCGAGGGTAGAGCACACTTCTCTTTACCCATGAGCGATCAGTCCGTACGCACGAGCCTCTCGACTAACTAGTGTATGAAGACGGAAATGAAAACCACACATCGATTATGTGGCTCCACTCAACGTTATTCTCTGGTAAACCTAAAGCGTTAATTATTTTAGAAAGAGATGTTTTAATTTTTAGAAGACTATTTTTGGGTCCCAATGCTCTTCGACATCGTGTGCTAAAGGAAATTAGCCACTCATCGGAATGGAGAAGGCTTAATTAAGAAAATACATGTTTAATAATTTTAGCGGATATATGCGTGAAATAAGGGAAATAAATAGACTTATATAAAAGCAGTAATAGTATCCGTCCCAACCGTCTTAATCAAGCGCTAAAGAAACTTAGCCTCTCATCCGGGACGGGGGTGGTATAGAAATACAAGACATATAAATGTGCAGAAATAATATCCTTCCCAACCGTCTTAAAAAAGTGCTAAAGGAAATTAGCCTCTTATTCAAGATGGGGGTGGTATAAATAGTTATATAAGGACTGAACTAAAGCTAAGTTACAAAAAAGAAAAACATTATCTCATATACGCACTCACTCTACTTATAATAAAATGACTGAATCGATAGAAAGCGTTTAAACGAATGCGATAAAGAAATCATAAAAAAATGATAAACTATTTTATAAAAGCTTTTAACCTAAATTATGAAAGCAATAAACCTAAGTTATGAAAGCAATAAAGCTATACTCATACACACACACACTTGCATAAATTGAAAATGAAAATGATCCAAATGAGAAAAACAACATTTTACTTCTAAAATAAGCATTACAACTAGACTAGAAAAGCGAAAATACAAACGAACTTAAATTGAATTGCATAAAGAAAAACTCGCAATCACTCAAAAGAACTCAGAAAACACCAACAAGCACTCAAAATTTGGATGAAAATACCTTTAGCCGAGCCCCTCTATTTATAGGCCAAATTTTATTTTTACACGCCCTAGGTCACGGGCGTGTCTTCTGGTCACGGGCGTGACCCTGGGGAGT
Source organism: Dactylorhiza incarnata (assembly GCA_033032865.1). NCBI lineage: Eukaryota > Viridiplantae > Streptophyta > Magnoliopsida > Asparagales > Orchidaceae > Dactylorhiza > Dactylorhiza incarnata. The sequence goes on along the minus strand of JAWHQI010000153.1, from coordinate 4,609,543 downwards.
GACATTTGCGTGTGCTTTAGGGGTCGCATCCGCCGTCTTCTGGAAGGTTCAGCCGTCAAACATGGCTGCACACGGGCGTGACTTGAAGTGTCACGGGCGTGACAGTGGGCGGCACATATCTGCTTTAACTGGGGCGTGACGGCTGGCGTGTAAGAGAGAGTTCGTCGAAAGCTGAGACAGTTCATCGAACGTTGAGACGCGTTTGTCAAACGCTGGATGGGGGAGGGTTCGTCGAATGATGGGCACAAAGAGTTCGTCGAACGCAGTGCGCTTTTTGTCGAACGCAACTTGATTTCGTCGAACGCAGCTCGATTTCGTCGAACGCAGGGCAGAGAGCATTCGTCGAACACAGGGCAGAGAGCGTTCGTCGAACGCAGCTCGATTTTCATCAAACGCAGCTCGATTTTGTCGAACACAGGGCAGAGAGCATTCGTCGAATGCATGGCAGAGAGCGTTCGTCGAACGCAGCTCGATTTTCGTCGAACGCAGATTGAGAAGTTAGCATTTTAAAATTACACGCCCTTGGGTCACGGGCGTGACATGTTGTCACGGGCGTGACTCAGGGGCGTGACTTGACAAAAATTGCCAAAATCTGCAAAAACAAAAATAAAACTAAGTTAGTAAGGAAATAATGAAAAGAAGCAATTTATTTATTAATTTACATAGAAAATTCACAATATTAATTAAAACTATACTAATAACTATACTAAAAATACATATATTTTACTACTCATCAAATACCCCCATACTTAAACTTTTGCTATTCCAGAGCAAAAGTAAGAGAGATCTATACGGGATTAACATAAGTTCTAATTTTTAGCTATCGTTTTATTTTAATCATAAGAGACTGAAAAATTAAAATTCGGAGTAATAAGAGTTAAGTCCTAAATTATGCAAATGATTTAAGTAGAAAGAAATGTCTTAGCAAAAAGACTTCTAATTAACCAAATAGCAAACAAAATTGCAATCATTAGTAAATGAGATTAGATCGAAATTATAATAACCATTGTTTAAAGAAATATGAAGGAAAAATATAAGTTACTAATTATGCTCCCAAATGATTTTTTGAATTAGAACTAGAAACAATAATTTGGCTAAGGGAAAAAGGGGTAAAAGCCTTGGCAAAAAGAAGAGTTTTTTTTAGGGGTGATGGTTTTTATTCGTCCACCCCTTCATTTTAACTTTTTTGGTGTCCCCGTGAGGGAAAACTAATTCATTTTTATTAACCCAATGTCTATGTTTACAGAACGAAATCTTATTCCCGTTGACATAAAATCTTTTAAAGTATTTATTGGGTGCCTATGTTTACAGAATGAATTCTTATTCCCATTGACATAAGATCTTTTTCTTCTTTTAATTTTTTTATTTGCCATGCTAAATTGGTGTATACAAGGGGTTTTCAAGAGAAGTTCTAGAATAATAAAAAAAAGTTTTGAGAGCAACCTTAGTAATTTGAATATTCCTAGATTCCTAAAGACATAAAGTAGGGATAATTGCAGTCTAAAGTTGTTTTGCCAACATAATACACAAGTCTCTATTTTAGCTAGTAGAAGTAATGCTTGAAAACAAAGCCTCTATTTAAATTAAAAACACAAGATATTCTTTAAAACTTAACCCGAACGTTTAAATCTATCGATCTTAGATAAACGAACGAATAGTAAAACTAGCGATTATGAAAATCCACAAACATATACTCTCGAAACTAAATGCTTTTAAGAATAAAAGTAATGTAGGGTTTATTATTTTTTTGGATTTTTGTATTTTTGTACTATGACAAAGTTAAGGGAAAACATGTTTTTGAAAATTTTTTGGTAATTCTAAATTTTTTTTTGTAGTTTTGTTCAAGCTTATATTTACAAAAGTAAGGAAGATGAAATTTAGAATAAAACAGGAAAAACTCTAATTGATTTTTTTGGATTTTTTTTAAGTTTTGTAAATTCTTTTTTGGATTTTTTCTAAGTTTTGGTAATTAGGCAAAAAAAAATCTTTTTTTTGAAAATTATTATTTGTTTAAATGAAAACGATAAAACACCCCCATACTTAAAACTCAACATTGTCCCCAATGTTGTAAAGTATTTATGAAGAAGAGAAACAATAAAAGATGTAGTATGTATATATGAAAAAAATAGAGAGAGCAAAAAGGCTGCCCTGAACTAAAACTGGCGGGGCCAAACGAAACCCTTCAAAAAAACATGTAAAAGAACAGAACATAATAAAATATTAGATAAATATGGGGTGCCTCCCACAAGCGCTTTGTTTACCGTCGCGTAGCTTGACTAAACTAAAGTACCAGGATCATCGTTTGATAGGGAGTGCTGTAGTGAGGGATTAACGTGCAGAGTAACTTCGTCATCTCCCACCCGAAGGAGGAGTAGACCATTACTGACATCAATTAGCGCATGGGAGGTGGTGAGGAAGGGGCGACCGAGGATGATAGGTACCTCAACATACTCCTCGATGTACAGGATGACAAAGTCTACCGGAAAGATAAACTTGTCTACCTGGACGAGAACATCCTCCACTACCCATATTGTGTACTTTATCGAGTTATCCATAAGCTGGATACTCATCTTTGTCGGGCTTGGGACGCCCAAGTCAAGTTGTTTAAAAAGAGAAAAAAGCATCAAATTGATGCTAGCGCCCAAGTCTGCTAGAGCATACTTCAATAACATATTTTCGATGAGGCACGGGATGGAGAACCGTCCCGGGTCGTTCAATTTTGGCGGCAATTTGTTAAGGAAAACAGCCGAGCAGTCCGCGTTAAGGGAAACGCGTGAAACATCTTCGATTCATTTTTTGTCAGAAAGCAACCCTTTAAGATATTTTGCATATTTCGGCATTTGGAAGAGTGCCTCGCAGAAGGATGTTGAAAATGTTGAAGTGAAAGTTGTCGGTCTGGGGGGAGGTCACGCGGCCTGGCTAACCGCGCGGTCTTGTGGTCTCGTTTTCTAGTCGCGCGAACTCCCAGGTCATGCGGTTAGGCGGTCTCCGAGTTTCAGACCGCCAGTTATCTTTTCTTCAGCTCTGTTTTTTCCTTTTGGTTTGTGTACTGGAGAAATCATGTCTAGCCATGTATACCTCGCTCTGTAATGAAGATTTTTTCTATCATCAATAAAGATTGTGTTGCTTCATGTGCTTCTGGTTGTTGGCTTTAACTTTGAGTTGTACGATTCCTACTCACTCTTAGATCTACGAAAAATTTCATATGGTATCAGAGCCAAGTTTGGGTGGATAGAGCAGTGAACAACTTTAAGTTGCCATCGCCTTTGCGAAGAAGGAACCAGTTGTAGAGCCATGGAAGCAGGTTTTGCAAGAGGTCTTGGAATTGAGATGCTCACGTCGGCTAACTTCAACAATTGGAAGTCGTGTATGCAGAGTTATCTTCTGGGCGAGGACCTCTGGGAGGTTGTTGGAGGTGATAGCATGGAGGAAGTTGTCCCAGTTGGGGATAATGGTCATGAGGTGAGGAATTGGAGAAGGATCAATGCGAAAGCAGAGTTCACTCTATAGAGGGCAATATCACCTGACCTGTTTGATCACATCTTGGGATGTGGATCAGCTGTCGAGATCTGGAGAGCCCTGAATGGGATATTTAACAAGAAGAATGTAGCGAGGCTACGGTTTCTAGAAAATAAGCTGGCTAGGTCGGCTCAGGGTGATCTTTCTATCTCTACGTTCTTCCTAAAAATGAAGAACTTGTGCGTTGAGATTTCAGCACTGGATCCTGATGAGCCAATTTATGAGGCAAAGCTGAAGAGGCACATCATCCGTGGCTTACGAAAGGAGTATGTGGCCTTTGTGACGTCGGTGCAGGGTTGGGCAAATCATCCGTCTATCCTGGAGCTGGAGAATCTGCTTGCATCGCAGGAGAGTCTGGCAAGGCAGATGGCGGGGGTGTTAGTGTCTGGGGGAGAAGGCAAAGTTCACTTCACAGGAAAGAATAAGAAATGGGATAAGAAGAATAAGACCGCTGGAGGCAATGGGCCTTCAACTTCGGGACAGCAAGAGAGGGGCTATTGTTGTTTATTGGGTGTCTACTTAATCACCTAGAGGGGGTGTGAATAGGTTTTTCTTGGTATAATATCCCCCTTTAGGTTTTTCTTACTTTCAGGTTAATAGATCTAAGAAATAAAGAACAAAACACAAAAAGCACACAACGATCTATAGAAGTTCCTCAAGACCAGGTGTCTTGAGTAGTCCTCTCTCCCTCTGCGCCCACCGAGAAGTGTGCTAGGCTCGGCAAACGCTGCAAAAAACTCTAGGCCCTCAAGCCTTTCACCACGGACCCGCAAGTCCAACAGCCTAGGCCCGTAAGCCCCTACTGCCCCCGAGCCCATAAGCTCGACACTCAGGCCCGCAAGCCCAACACAATACAGACCCGCAAGTCCTGTGCCTATAGCCTAAGACCGCAAGCCCCTACTACGCCCGAGCCCTCAAGATCGACAAATCGCACCAGCAAGTGCACTGCCCTGACCCTCAAGCCTCACAGCTCTCTAGCCCTCAAGCTAGACGGTGTTGGACCTGCAAGTCCATTGCCCTGTCCCTCAAGCCTCACAACTCTCCAGCCCTCAAGCTAGATGGTTTGGCCCGCAAGCCTTACAAGAGATTACAGTAAATAAAACTGCTTCTTCTGTCAGATGGTTTTTGGCGACTTAGCCTGATGGAGATAGGCTTCTTTAGGTTGAAGAAGATGCTTCTTGATTTGGAGATTTAGCACTGGTTCTTCTTCAGCCATCACTTCATTTGCCTGGTGTTGATCGGCTACTTTTCAGTCGATGATGATGATTGATTCTTCTGAGAGCACTTGATGCTTGCTCTCTTCTTGTCCTTCTTCTTCTCCGCTGAATATATTGTTCAAGAGTAGCGGCGGGATACTTCCTTGCTCTTATGTTCGAGAGAATTCCTAGGGCACCCATCGTTCCTTTTTATAGGACAGAGGAATCGCACAACGTTCATATGCAATGTCCTTTTCTGTCAGATGCCCATCTCATTGGAGCACGCGCTGATAGCTCCATTCCTTAGGTGCACACGTTGATTGGACAATCAGGCGGCGACATTAACTGCTGATATCATGTCCGCAAGATTTGAATTTTGGCTTGAAGATATCTGCATCATTACGATGACAAGATGTCTCTGACTTTGTCGTCGCAATCTTCCTTCTGCCACTGATGGAGGTATCTCGACGATGCAAGATATCCTGGCGATTCTGTATATATGACGATCTTCTTTCTCTGATAGTGACGTCGTGAGCTTCCTTCTTGCATCATGTCATCGTGATCATATGTTCTTTCGATGACATGAGTTACACACAATGATGCCCTGTGTCTTCTCTGCATTCGACGAACAGTATTCTGCGATCGACGAACTTGCCATCCTTTGTTAGAAGATCTCGCCACGTCTCAGCGGTCGACGAGACAAATACTTTACTTCTCTGCTCTGCCCGTCATTACGACGACAAGCACGCATTATCGATGATATCGCCTATTCTTCTTGACGATATAGTACTTGGTAAAATGACTAAAGTACATGACATATTATCGATTCCTGCAAGCATGAACTAGATGGTATGTCAAATACAAAGTGAAGTATTCTTGACTTATTGACTTCTTCAAATCAGGAATCATGTGAGCAGGATTCCCAACAATCTCCCCCTATTTGAAGAAGTCAGAATCTCAATTCAAGACCACTTTCACTTGACAGTAATTATTATAATCTTGCATAGAAGTGTTTACTTATCTTTTGCTGAGCATATGAGTACATCAATCTTGTTGCTCCCCCTAGATTCGATGCCTCCTCTTTTGTGGCTCCCCCTTCTTCTTGACATCTTTGCTCCCCCTTATCTTTGAGGTCTTAATGAGCATGTTAGTCTTGAGCTTATTGATGCCATTCTCCCCCTTTCTGACTTCTTTCCTTGACTTGAGATTTTCTGGAGTGAGTGACTCCTCCTAGATGTGATAATGCCCCTTCGATTGACATGGGGTTAGGATTTCTTTAGTCCAGAGTTGACCCTGGATCACTTATGGTCCATTAGCCTTGTGTGTTGCTGATTGGCTAAGTGGACTTTGTTGCAAAACAGATTTAAAATCCCTTAGGAACCCAAGATAACTTGGGTCCTAGGTTCTTGTTAGCCCAATAAGGAATTCTTATACTTACCTCAGCCGCTCCGGAAGGTCTCTTCTTTGTACTGGGCACACGAGTTATGTCAACAGTCAATGGCAAGGTGTCCTGTTTTTCCACAGCACCAGCATTCAAACCTGTTGTATCTTTCCTTCTGTCTGACTGTATGAGCAGGGGTTCTTTGTGTGCAAACGACTGAATGAAGCAAAGAAGGTGAACTGTGCTGATGGTGGACATGATTCTTGTTGTTGTCGACCAGAATTATCCTTCTAGAGTCAGTCCTTTTTAAGGATTTCTTCTCTTCTTTGAGCTCAACATGTTTTTTCCTCCTCACACCTTTCTGGGGCTCTTTGTAGATTCTAGGCATGATCTTGGATTTGAAGGAGCTTGCACCAGGTTTTACTTCAGTGACAAGCTTATCCTCCACCCTTCTGGTGTTGATATTCTTGACCTTCAGGACATTGGGCTGCATTTTGTCCTTCTTCAAAAGAACTACTTCTCTGGTGAGTAAGCGGCACAGCTCCTTGCTTTCAATCAGTGCCTTCAGAGTTTTCTCAAATTTGTCTATCAAGTCCTTTTTGAGTTGGCCAGACTCAGCACTCTCTAGAGTTAGCTTTTCTGCTTTCTGTGAGAGATCAAGATTTCTTGCTTGAAGAGAGGAGATTTTTGCATCCTGCTGCTTGCACAGCATCTTGAGAGTCTTGACCTCTTCTAGAAGATCGTTGTAAGATTTTGACCAATCATCATCACTGGATGAGCTTGACTCTGAATCTGAGTCGGAAGTAGAAAGAGGAGCCCTTATGCGCTTGGGACAAACCTCATCCTGATGACTCTCTTCTTCTGACGCAGATGAGACAGTCAATCTAGGCTCATCCTGATGAACCTCTTCTTCTGACGCAGATGAGACGGTCAATCTAGGCTCATCCTGAAGACTCTTTTCTTCTGACGCAGATAAGAGGGTCAATCCAAACTCATTCTGATGACTCTCTTCTTGAGATCCTTCCATAAGGACAGTTAGAGAGTTCCACATCTCTTTTGCTATCATGCAGTGAGCCAGTCTCTGGAATATGGAGATATTAACTGCACCAGCAATAATGTCTTTGGCTTTCTTATCTAAGTTGTCTAGGATTTTCTTGGACACTGTCTGAGAGAAATAAGCCCCTTCTTGAACAACTCCGAACATTCTAGTATCTATTGCCTCCATGAATATTCTTACTCTTACTTTCCATAGGGCAAAGTTCTCCCTGGAGCATTCAGCTATTCTTGATTCCATTGCTTATGGAACTTAGACACCCTCTAGCAGATCTGTTCAAGCTGTTAAGCTTTTCCTTGAACAACCTCGCTTTGATACCACTTGTTGTTTATTGGGTGTCTACTTAATCACCTAGAGGGGGGGGGGGGGGGGGGTGAATAGGTTTTTCTTGGTATAATATCCCCCTTTAGGTTTTTCTTACTTTCAGGTTAATAGATCTATGAAATAAAGAACAAACCACAAAAAGCACACAACGATCTATAGAGGTTCCTCAATACCGGGTGTCTTGAGTAGTCCTCTCTCCCTCTGCGCCTACCCAGCAGTGTGCTAGGCTCGGCAAACACCGCCAAAAACTCCAGGCCCTCAAGACTTACACCACAGACCCGCAAGTCCAACAACCTAGGCCCGCAAGCCCCTACTGCCCCCGAGCCCGCAAGCTCAACACTCAGGCCCGCAAGCCCTACACAACACAGACCCACAAGTCCTGTGCCTACAGCCTAGGCTCGCAATCCCCTACTGCGCCCGTGCCCTCAAGCTCGACAAATCGCACCCGCAAGTGCACTGCCCTGGCCCTCATGCCTCACAGCTCTCCATCCCTCAAGCTAGACGGTGTCAGACCCGCAAGTCCACTGCCCTGGCCCTCAAGCCTCACAGCTTTCCATCCCTCAAGCTAGACGGTTTGGCCCACAAGCCTTACAAGAGATTACAGTAAATAAAACTGCTTCTTCTGCCAGATGGTGATTGACGACTTAGCCTGATGGAGATCAGCTTCTTTAGGTTGAAGAAGATGCTTCGTGATTTGGAGATTTAGCACTGGATCTTCTTCAGCCTTCACTTCATTTGCCTAGTGTTGATCGGCTACTTTTCAGTCGATGATGATGACTGATTCTTCTGAGAGCACTTGATGCTTGCTCTCTTCTTGTCCTTCTTCTTCTCCGCAGAATATATTGTTCAAGAGTAGCGGCGGGATACTTCCTTGATCTTATGTTCGAGAGAGTTCCTAGGGAACCCATCGTTCCTTTTTATAGGACAGAGGAATTGCACAATGGTCATATGCAATGTACTTTTCTGTCAGATGCCCATCTCATTGGAGCACGCGTTGATGGCTCCATTCCTTAGGTGCACACATTGATTGGACAATCAGGCGGCGGCATTAACTGCTGACATCATGTCCGCAAGATTTGAATTCTGGCTTGAAGATATCTGCATCATTACGATGACAAGCTGTCTCTAACTTTGTCGTCGTGATATTCCTTCTGCCACAGATGGAGGTATCTCGACGATGCAAGATATCCTGACGATTCTGTATATATGACGATCTTCTTTCTCTGACAGTGGCATCGTGAGCTTCTTTCTTGCATCATGTCGTCGTGATCATATGTTCTCTCGACGACATGAGTTACACACGACGATGCCCTCTGTCTTCTCTGTGTTCGACGAACAGCATTCTGCGATCGACGAACTTGCCATCCTTTGTTCGACGATCTCGCCACGTCTCAGGGGTCAATGAGACAAATACTTTGCTTCTCTGCTCTGCCCGTCATTACGACGACAAGCACGCATTATCGACGATATCGCCTGTTCTTCTCGACGATATAGTACTTGGTAAAATGTATAAAGTACATGGCATATTGTCGATTCCTACAAGCATGAACTAGATGGTATGTCAAATACAAAGTGAAGTATTCTTGACTTTTTGACTTCTTCAAATCAGGAATCATGTGAGCAGGATTCCCAACAACTATGCTCCTAAGGCTGAAGGGAAGAAGAAGGGAGAAGGACCCAAGTGCTTCAGGTGTGGAAAGCTTGGTCACATCAGGAAGGATTGCTGGGTGAATCTTCAGCCAGGGCATGCTGATTCAGGGAAGGAGGAAGCTGAGGCCAGACAGAATGATGGAGGATGGGGAGGAGCTTTCTCGGCTTCTGTCGGAGTTGCGGCTACTATCAACTATCAGGAGGACTGGATCGTGGACTCGGGGTGTGGTCATCACCTCACCGGGGATGAGTCAAAGCTTTCTTCAACGCAGCCTTATTCAGGTAATGATGCCATCATAACTGCTTATAATACCATGCACACTGTCGAGAAGGTGGGGGTTGTTTCCTTGGGAAGTGATAGAGGGCCACTAACGTTGAAGAGTGTCTATCATGTGCCTGGAATGAGGAAAAACCTCTTTTCCGTGACCAGCGCTGTGGACGATGTGTATCACATTCTGTTCAGCCCAACAGAAGTGAGGTTTCTTCGAAACATGGAGGCGGTAAAGGCTGATGTTATTCATGTTGGGAGAAGGGCAAAAGACTTGTTCGTTTTATCGACAAGTTCTTATGTTGACAAGATCAGGACCAATGATAGTGCTGTTATATGGCACGAGAGGTTGGGGCATGTAGGGATGGATAAGCTGAAAGCTATGGCGGTAAAATGTCTGGTCAAGGTCCTGCCTAGTCTATCTTCCTACGGTGATGGTCATGTTTGTGCGGGATGTCAGTTCGGTAAGTCTCATCGACTATCGTTTGATAAGTCCCAGACGAGGAGTAGTGTGTCGTTAGAGTGTATCCACAGTGACTTGATGGGACCGACTGCTACCCCAAGCCTCGGAGGCAGCAGGTATATGCTGGTGTTGATTGATGATTACACCAGATATGTCTGGGTTTATTTTCTGAAGGAGAAGGCGGAGGCGTTTGCCAAGTTTATGGAGTTCAAGGAGCTAGTGGAGGGTCGGCTAGGCTTGCGGTTAAAGAAGCTGAGAACTAACAACGGGGGGAGTTCACCACTGGTGAGTTCTCTAGTTTTTGCAGGAAGGCGGGCATCCGGAGGGAGATTACTTGTGCGCATACTCCACAACAAAACAGAGTTGCAGAGCGGAAGATCCGTCATCTGACGGAGACCTGCAAGTGTTGGCTGCATGCCAAGAGTATCCCAAGGTCCTTCTGGGTGGAGGGAATCTCTTGTGCTGCCTACGTCATCAACAGGTTTCCTCTCAATCCCATCAACATGTTGACCCCACATGAGATGATGTTCAAGTAAAAGCCAAGCGTGGCATACCTTCAGGTGATTGGTTCCACCTGCTATGTGCACGTTCCAGATGCGCTTCGGATGAAGCTAGATGCGAAAGCAAGGAAGCTAGTCTTCGTGGGATATGATGATCGAAAGAAGGGCTGGAAGTGCATGGACCCGGAGATGCAGAGATTTGTTGTATCTCGTGACGTCGTGTTTGACGAGGTGATGTCTTACAAGGGAAGTTCTGGTGTTGTGTTACCAGAAAGCAGGGTGGAGGAGCATGAGAGAGCTGTGGAAAATCTTCAGGTGGAGCTGCCTATGTCACCAGGTGGTCCATCCATTTCTAGTTCTATGACAGATGCTTCTGGATCAGGAAGCAGGAGGAGCAATGCTCCTAGTACGTCTGGAAGGGGAGCTAGGGAAGAAGCAACTGAAGAAAATGCGAATCAGGAGAAGGTGTTGAGGAGATCGAAGCGAACGATCATTGCTCCTGATCGCTATACAGGAGGAAACATGGTGAGCTTTGTTTCATGTTTCTTCGCTGGCCCCTTGGATGAGCGAGAACTAGTGAGCTTTGAGAAGGCCAAAGCCGTGAAGCAGTGGGATTCGGCTATGGAAGAAGAGATAACAGCTCTTGAGAAGAATGAGACCTGGTCTCTGGTGCCCAGGCCCGAGGGCATTACCCCTGTGACATGCAAGTGGGTCTATAAGCTCAAGAAGAAGGCAGACGGCAGTATCGAGCGATACAAGGCTCGCCTTGTGGCTCGAGGTTTCTCGCATTAATACGATGAAGATTATGAAGAGACATTCAGTTTGGTGGCGAAGATGACTTCAGTTTGGTTTGTTATTGCTTTGGCGGCGTTCTATGGGTGGGAGATTTGGCAGATCGACGTAAAGAATGCTTTCTTGTATATCGAGATTGACAAAGATATCTTCATGGTCCAGCCGCCAGGTTTCGTATCTAAAGATTTTCCAGACTATGTCTGTAAGCGGAAGTAGGCCCTGTATGGGTTGAAGCAAACGCCGAGGGCGTGGTACAGGAAGATCGCAGAATATCTACTATTCTGTGGATTCGGTGCTTCAGACTCTGACTCAAACTTGTTTGTCAAGAAGAGCGGGGAGCTTCAAGTCATCATGCTGCTTTACATCGACGATATGATCGTGATGGGGAATTCGAAGGAGGAAGTAGCAAAGCTTCAGGCTGAGCTATCTATCAGGTTTGAGATGAAGGACTTGGGTGAACTTCACCATTTCCTTTGACTCGAAGTGCAGAGGAAGAAAAGTGGAGTGTTGGTGTCCCAGGATGGATATGCGGAGTAAATCATGGAGCGATTCGGCATGAAGGAAGGGAAGTGCATTTCTACACCTCTGGAGAAGGCCATGAAACTTCGGAAGGATGAGGGGAGGATTTTGGAAGAACCGATTGTGTTCCGAGCTCTGGTTGGGAGCTTGATCTACCTGACGATAACTAGGCCGGATATTGCATATGCAGTTGGCAGGGTGAGTCGTTATATGGTGGAACCACGAATGCCTCATCTACTAGCGACAAAGAATATATTGATGTATGTCAAGGCGACTTCGGATATGGGTCTCCTTTACAGGAGGGATGCAGGCTTCGAGGTGCATGGGTACATGGATGCTGATTACGGGGGAGATTCAGATGATCGGAAGTCGACGTCTGGATTCATCTTCATGGCGGGCCCCACGGCTATATCATGGTACAACAAGAAGCAGGATTCGTGTCTATCTCTACCATGGAAGCGGAATACAAGGCTTCGACTTTGGCAGCTCAGGAAGCCGTTTGGCTTAGGAGGTTGGTGGGAGACGTCCATAAGGAGGTTTGGGGTCCGACTCTGCTCCGCGACGATAATGAGAGTGCTCTCAAACTGGTTACGAATCCAGTTTGTCACGCGAGGACCAAGCATATCGAGATCAAGCATCATTTCATTCGTGAGAATGTGCTGGAGGGGTCTCTTTCGTTTGAGCATGTTGGGAGTCAGGACAACGTTGCTGACATATTCACAAAGGTGTTGACGAAGGGGCCGTTTACTCTGCTAAGGAGTTTACTTGGGCTGTTTTCAACTTCCCACTTGAAGGGGGAGTGTTGAAAATGTTGAAGTGAAAGTTGGCGGTCTGGGGGGAGGTCGCGCGGTCTGGATAATCGCGCGGTCTTGCGGTCTCGTTTTCTAGTCGCGTGAACTCCCAAGTCGTGCGGTCAGGCGGCCTCCAAGTTATAGACCGCCAGTTATCTTTTCTTCAGCTCTGTATTTTCCTTTTGGTTTGTGTACTAGCGAAATCATGTCTCGCCATGTATACCTCGCTCTGTAATGAAGATTTTTGCTATCATCAATAAAGATTGTATTGCTTCATGTTCTTCTGGTTGTTGGCTTTAACTTTGAGTTGTACGATTCCTGCTCACTCCTAGATCTACGGAAAATTTCACAAAGGGAACGTTTATTAAAATTTGTTTAAAATTTTGTAAGAATTTTCGATATTGCTCGTCCTTCCGCTCATTATTTAATTGTGAAGGATAAGGAAGAGGCGAGCAAGAAACGTTCGGCACAATCGGAAGACTCAGTGATTTATCTATCGAAGGAGAGGGTGTAGGGGTCGGTGTCGAAACATGTACCTTAGGCTCAACCCATTTTGGGGAGGTTACCTCCTTTTCACTGCGAAGATTTATGGCATTGGCAGTTTCTCGGGGGTTTGGCTCTGTGTTCCCTGGTAGAGCTCCATATGGTCGCTCAGAGACCATCTTTGCCAGCTGTCCCACCTGATTTTCCAAGTTTTTAATCGATCCGGTAATATTCCGGATATTTGACTTGGTGGACGCAATGTATTTAGCAAAAATATCTTCAAGCGGAGAAGGTTTTGGAGGTGGAGGCTGGAATCCGTTCGGAAATCCTTGCGGAAATCCTTGCGGATTCACAATTGGGGGCCTCTGAACATTATTAGGATTGCTCCAGGAAATATTTGGGTGGTTATTCCAACCCGGATTATAATTATTACTATATGGATTGTTATTAGGGTTGAAGGGGGGCCTAACTGGGTTGCCTAGGTAATCTACAGTTTCTTCGACAAAAGTATTATTATTATTATTATTATTATTATTATTATTATTATTATTATTATTAAGCCAAGCGGGAGTGGAGGAGGAAGCAGTCATCTCCGCCATTTGCTTACTTAACCTTTCGACTTGAGAGGCTATGTGAGAAGTGACATCCACTTCATATATCCTAGTTGGTTTAGTAGGGCGTGATCTAGGCGCATTCCATTGATAGGCGTTCATGGCCATTTCCTCGAACAGAGCTTGGTCGGCCTCCGGGGTTTGTTGATTAACGTTCCCCCGGCGGCCGCATCGATCATCTGTCGTGTTGAGAAATTTAAACCATTATAAAACGTTTGGACCTGCAGCCAGGACGGCAGCACATGATGAGGACACCTACGAAGAACTCTTTTAAACGCTCCCAAGTCTCATAGAGCGACTCAGAATCATTTTGAACAAAAGAGGCGATATCTGTGCGCAGTTTAGCGATTTTAGACGGAGGAAAATATTTTGTTAAAAAATTTTCCGTCAATTGTGCCCACGTGGTTATGGATCCTCTAGGGAGAGAACTTAACCACGCCTTGGCTTTCGTCCGCAGTGAAAATGGAAATAAGCGTAAACGAATAGCGTTATCAGTAACGCCATTAATTTTAAAGGTATCGCATATTTCCAAAAAACTAGAAAGGTGTAAATTCGGATCCTCATCTGGCAAACCGTCAAATTGGACTGACTGTTGTACCATTTGAATGATGCTAGATTTTATTTCAAAATTATTTTTTTCCACTGTTGGGCGCGTAATACTCGATTCGGTATCTTCCAGATTTGGCCTGGCATAATATGCCATGGTCCGTGGAGGGGCCACATCTGGAATTTGATCGGCCATAGGTTCAGTGTAAGTATCTCCGACAGACTCTTCGGGAAATTCGAGTAAGTTTTGATCACGAAGTCGGAGGCGCTCACGATGGGTGCGCTTGATTTCGGGGTCAAAAGGGATATTCGAATCGTCTGAGGAGTTTCCTCGGGTCATATAGTAATAATAAAAATGATATATTTTTGCTTTTTTCTATGTTTTTTCTATTTTTATTTATATATTTATTTATATTATATATTTAATATATATGATAAAAAAAATCCTTTTTTCAAAATAACAACACTACTTTCCCCGGCAACGGCGCCAAAAACTTGATGATTTAATTCAGATTTTTCTTCTTTTTAATTTGGTTTGCGCAACCTTTATATGACAAGATTAGAATTCGACGGATATTTTCGAAGAGTCTCACAAGTACTCCTACTTTGAGAAATTAACAGTTATCCTAGCGAAAGATATAAGTAACGGTCTTTTTCTTCTTTCGAAATATTGATGATTACACCCCGACTACAACGCCGAATTCTATTGATTTTTAAAATAGCAAAGGAGAGTTTTGCAAGTTTTGGATTTGAAAAGTGTTTGTTTAAATTTTAATCCAAATTAATCATATAATAAAGACAAGTATACCTTATCTTGAGTAATACGGGATATTTTGTTTTAGAAAATATCGAGGTCGTATATTTCCGTGGATCATGTTGATTATACTACTTTGAGGAACGAACTATTATTTTATCGGAATAAGTTTTTAGTGTGTGTCTTTAAAAGCAAACGATCGTAAGCATATAACTAGAGATCTAAAATGATAATAAAAAGCGTATATCTAGAGTTCTGAACGATGACAATAATAGCGCCCGATGTCGAATTACCTTGAGATGAAAATAGTCTTTTTTAGAAGTAAAAGAGATGACTTTTCAAAACATTAAAACGGCTTGGGCGTGAAGGTTCCATAATTATGAACACTCCTCTCTCGAGAGTACGCCCACCTGAGATTATGAATATTAGACTGAACTCTCGTTCTGTAATCGAATCTCCTTAATATTCGCTTTCTGTTGTGATCCCGCTATTGGGTTTTTACTTCCAATTCGGGAGACTTACCACATCCTCTCTCGAGGGTAGAGCGCACTTCTCTTTACCCTTAAGCGATCAGTCCGTATGCACGATCCTCTCGGCTAACTAGTGTACGAAGATGGAAATGAAAACCACACATTGATTATGTCGCTCCACTCAATGTTATTCTCGGGTAAACCTTAAGCGTTAATTATTTGAGAAAGAGATGTTTTAATTTTTAGAAAACTATTTTTGGGTCCCAATGCTCTTCAACATCGTGCGCTAAAGAAAATTAGCCACTCATCGGAATGGGGACGGCATAATTAAGAAAATACATGTTTAATAATTTTAGCGGATATAAGCGTGAAATAAGGGAAATAAAAAGACTTATACAAAAGCAGTAATAGTATCTGTCCCAGCCGTCTTAATCAAGCGCTAAAGAAACATAGCCTCTCATCCGGGACGAGGGTGGTATAGAAATAAAAGACATATAAAAGTGCATAAATAATATCCGTCCCAACGGTCTTAAACAAGTGCTAAAGGAAATTAGCCTCTTATTCAAGACTGGGGTGGTATAAACAGTTATATAAGTACTGAAATAAAGCTAAATTACAAAAAAGAAAAACACTATCTCATATACGCACGCACTCTACTTGTAATAAAATGACCGAATCGAGAGAAAGCGTTTAAACGAAAGCGATAAATAAAGTGTAAAAAACGATAAACTATTTTATAAAAGCTTTTAACCTAAATTATGAAAGCAATAAACCTAAGTTATGAAAGCAATAAAGTTATACACACACACACACACTTGCATAAATTGAAAATGAAAATGATCCAAATGAGAAAAACAACATTTTATTTCTAAAATAAGCATTACAGCTAGACTAGAAAAGCGAAAATTACAAACGAACTTAAACTGAATTGCATAAAGAAAAACTCGGAATCACTAAAAAGAGCTCAGAAAACACTAACAAGCACTCAAAATTTTGATGAAAACTCCTTCAGCCGAGCCCCTGTATTTATAGGCCAAATTTTATTTTTACACGCCCTAGGTCACGGGCGTGTCTTCTGTTCACGGGCGTGACCCTGGGGCGTGACATTTGCGCGTGCTTTAGGGGTCGCATCCGCCGTCTTCTGGAAGGTTCAGCCATCAAACATGGCTGCACACGGGCGTGACAGTGGGCGGCACATATCTGCATTAACTGGGGCGTGACGGCTGGCGTGTAAGAGAGAGTTCGTCGAACGCTGAGACAGTTCGTCGAATGTTTAGACGCGTTTGTCGAACGCTGGATGGGGGAGGGGTCGTCGAACGCTGGGCGCGGAGAGTTTGTCGAACGCAATGCGCTTTTTGTTGAACACAGCTTGATTTTGTCGAACACAGCTCGGTTTCGTCAAACGCAGCGCAGAGAGCGTTCGTCGAACGCAGGGCAGAGAGTGTTCGTCGAACGCAGCTCGATTTTCGTCGAACGCAGCTTGGTTTCGTCGAACGTAGGACAAAGAGCGTTTGTCGAACGCATCTCAATTTTCGTCGAACGCAGATTGAGAAGTTAGCATTTTAAAATTTCACTCCCTTGGGTCACGGACGTGACTTGACAAAAATTGCCAAAATCAGCAAAAACAAAAATAAAACTAAGTTAGTAAGGAAACAATGAAAAGAAGCAATTTATTTATTAATTTACATAGAAAATTCACAATATTAATTAAAACTATACTAATAACTATACTAAAAATACATATATTTTACTACTCATCATGTATTCCTACCATGGTGGTAGAAGAGTGGAGTACCCATATTTTGTGGAACCACTATAGATCTTTTCTGAATCTGTGCTGTGAATTTTCTGTGATGTTCCTTCTTTATTTCTATCATTCTGCATTTGTTTTATTCTGGTTTGGATTTCTGAATGCATAGTTGTTATAATTATTTTATTGTTTTGTTCTTATTTTGTGAAAAGTAAAACTCAATTCACTCCCTCTAGAGAATACTCAGAGGACTGACTATGCACTTTCAATATTCATCTCTCAGACCAAGTTCACAAAAGAACTTATAAAGAAGTTTGGAATGGAGCATGCAACCTCAATGAAAACTCCAATGGGCTCTAATGTCTCTTTAGACAAGGATGAGAAATTGAAACCATTTAATGAAACCAAGTACAGATGCATCATTGGATCTACTCTACCTAACTGCTAGTAAACTAGACATTATATTTTCTACCTATGTTTGTGCCCGATATCAAGTGAACCCCAAGGAATCTCACTAATCCTCTGTCAAGAGATTTTAAGATACCTTAAGGGTACACCTAATCTTGGCTTATGGTACCCTAGGAGTAATGATTTTGAGTTGATAGGATTTTCAGATGCATACTTTGCAGGATGCAATGAAGACAAGAAAAGCACCCCAGGGACATGCCTATTCCTTGGGAGAAGGCTAATTTCATGGAGGAGTAAGAAGCAAACTAGTGTGGCTATCTCAACAGCTGAATTAGAATATATCTCTGCTGGAAGTTGTTGTCCCCAATTGCTCTGGATACAACATCAACTACAGGATTACAACATCTAGCTAAGTAAAACTCCATTATTCTGTGATTCATCAAGTGTAATCTTATTAGCTAAAAATCCTGTACCACACAGCAGGACCAAGCACATTGAGATTAGATATCACTTCATCAAAGAGCATGTTGAGAAAGAAGATATTTGCCTTGAGTTTATCCCCACTGACAAACAAGTGGCAAATATTTTACCAAGCCTTTAGATGAAGAAAAATACAATTTCTTCAAAATTGAATTAGGCATGATAAATTTGGAATAATTTTCGTGCCTAACCAATCTTTCAAATTATCGGTCATAGGTTAGTTTTACAAATTATTTGTTATACAGACATTATGTTGAACAAGTTAGTATATATTATGCACTCAACAAAGATTGCTGGAGATAAGCCTTAAAAAGGAAAAATATCGGCTTGACAGAGAAACACGGAAACAAATTGTCGTATACATGGAAGGATATCGGCACACCATATTCAAAGCTATTCTCAGATTTATTACTTAATAAGGTGTGCGCCTATTCAGCTTCCTTTTATGTAAATTAATTAGAAATTCTGGAGAACATTAGGATAAATAGACAATAAAAATCCTAAAAGTCATCACCAAGTCTTTCTTGCTCTCTCTCTTCCATTTGACTATAGAAGCTTTCTTATCAAAAATCTTATGCATCTCCAATGGCGCCAAAGACAAGTTCTTCAGACAAGAGCAATAATGGCAGTGAAGTAGTGCGCGGTGGCTTCAAAAATTGTCTAGAAGAGATTCAAAATGTCATATTCCTTCACAGTGCTACAGGGCTTGAGACAATACTATCAGAACCGACGCGAATTGTTCCATAATCTGTAGAAGAGTTCTTCAAAAATGCAGAGATCAGTGCCTCTGGGAAAAATTCAAGACCATTGATGTTGGAAATAATCTGAGAATTACCCCCAGGATCATGAGTCGGTTACCTTACCTACTAGCTCTCTCTGAAGGAGAAGAAGAAGAAGAGGAATTTACTATGGCAGATCATGAAGCAGTTCTATAATGGTATGATTATTCAGCTGACGAGTATGACTCACTAGAGAGGGGTAACATGAACCCTCCAAGAAAATTACTAGCTGACACTATAGGCAAGGTACTATTGTGCATACCAGGTTCACATGACAGAAATTCTAAAGAAATGTTCAAACTCATGACTGCAATTATTCTAACAACGAAGATTGACTGGAGCCATCTCATCTTCAGGAAGTTAAAGGATTGCTTAAATGCCCCCAACATGGAGAGAATTGTCTCCCTGTACCTCTTTAAATGCCTAGGAAACAATCTTAATACGTCACCTGACGCACCACTGCACTGCCAAAAAATGGATTACAGGACTATAGAGAGGTGTGAGAATCCCTTTCCTAAATAAGAGAAAACTGGAGAAAGCTCTAAGCAACATCAAGATGAGAAGAGGATGTGTGAAGGCAGTCCTCAGGAAAAGATGGCAGAAAAGAAGAGGAGATTGAAGAAGAAGAGAGAACATGCTCCAATCACCATTCAGTCCCCCAGTCATGCTGAGGGGGAGCATATTGTGGATGTTAACCCAATCACATTTGGAACTATGGTCCCAGATGTTAAAAAACTTGAGGTCCGGAGTTGAAGTAAAAAATGTTGAACACTTCACAAACTTTCCACAAGTATAGCAACACAATGACAATGGGAAGACCGAATAGTGCTATGGTATTAACTATCTCTTTACAATTCGAGGTATACACTGCGAGACATGATTCATAAGAATCACGGAGAAGAGAAGCACAAAACACAAAAAACTACAACCTGCCAGCGACTTGACAACCTGAGATTGCCAGACCGCGTGAACACACAAGCTGTGTGGTTAACCCCTGAGACCGCGCCTGATAGACAGTAACCATAGAACGCACCACCTACTGCTTCAACTGCTGAAAGAAAACCTGTTCGCACTCCTTGATCGCCCAGACCGCACGGTCTTAAGATCACAGAAGAACCCGCGAACACTTGACAAAGAAACTGCATCCTGCTGTAGACCGCAACTCAAAATCGCCTGATCGCTTAAGACCGCCTGATCAACTGAGTTCGCTGCACAGTCCAAGAACACCTAAACACAGTCCACCCGTACTGGTTTATTCAAAGCAGGAAGAAGGGAGAATGCTGACCTCAAACTGCTAGTCGCTAACCTACGAACAAACAAACCGATCAGACAAAAAACTCAGACCGTGCGACCTCAAATTGAGACTGGCACAATCAAGCCAACTTTGGTTCTTACAGTTCTTCATTGTTAATGACTGGCCCTGCACCCCTATTTCTAGACGAGTAGATGAATGTCATCACTGAACAAACCGAGATACAATAAGTGCCCATCTGCTCGCGAGTGGTCTCACAAGACAGACCGCCCGAGCTCTGCAAGGCTAACAGCTCCCTTATTAGACCACCTAATATACACAAACGCCCAGTCATCGCGGTCACAAAAACAGACCGCCCCGTCTTTATTGCAAAATAAAAGAACTTCTTCAGTAACCCAAACCGACAAGAACAAGACGTCAGACTGCCCAGTCACTACAAGAAGACATACCTACTTTAACATCTGGCCGACTTGAACAAGTCGCCAGAACAATCCACGCAAGCCTCCCGGACACTTTGCAGTCTCCCAGATCAGACCGCTCAGAACAAATCGCCTAAGACAGAATCAGCTAGAGTAGCAACGCAGACCGCGCGGTCTCTGCGGCCTCCAATCTGCAGACCGCCCAACACCATTCCACTTCCACTTCAAAAATTTAACACTCCCCCTTGAAGTGGGATGTGGAAGTCAGCCCAAGCAAACTCCGCAACCAACCAAATGGTCCCTTCAATAGCGGCTTAGTAAATATGTCAGTAACATTATCCTTGCTCTACACATGCTCCACAGTCAGAGATCTCTACAACACCTTCTCACGAATGAAATGGTGATGAACCTCTATGTACTTCATACGCGCGTGGCAAACTAGATTGTTCACCAGTTTGAGAGCACTCTCATTGTCACCACGTAGCAGAGTAGGACCTCGCACCTCCCTATGAATGTCCTCCACAAGCCTCCTAATCCAGATGTCTTCCTGAGCCGCCAAAGCCGAAGCTTTGTACTCTGCTTGTGTGGTAGAGACAGACACAGAATCCTACTTCTTGTTGCACCAAGATATAGCTGTAGAGCCTATCATAAAGACATATCCAGATGTCGATCTCCGATCATCTGAATCTCCTCAATAGTCAGCATCTATGTACCCGTGTAAGCAAAAGCCTGAATCTCTCCCATAGAAGAGACCCAAATTCGAGGTGGATTTGACATACTTCAAGATACTCCTAGCCGCCACAAGATGAGGTTTCCGAGGCTCTGCCATAAACCGACATACCCTGCCAACTGCATAACCAATATTTGGCCTCGTGATCGTCAAGTATATCAGACTTCCAACCAAAGCTCGGAACACTAAAGGATCGGTAAGAACCTTCCCCTCATCTCGTCGAAGATGAACTCCAACCTCCAGTGGAGTAGAGCTGCTCTTTCCCCCTTCCATGCCGAACCTCTTCACGATTCGGTCCGAATAGCCTTTTTGGGAAACAAGCATACCACTCTCTTTCCTCTCCACTTCGAGCCCAAGGAAATGGTGGAGCTCAGCCAAATCCTTCATCTCAAATCCGATAGCTAGCTCAGCACGAAGCCTGGCTACCTCCATTTCAGAATTCCCCGTGATGATCATATCGTCAACGTACAGCAGCACCAAGACCTGAAGCTCCCCCTTCATCTTTACGAATAAGCTTGAATCTGAATCAGAAGCAAAGTATTCGCAGAACTGGAGGTATTATGCGATCTTCCCGTACCACGCCCGAGGAGCTTACTTCAAACCGTAAAGATCCTTCTTGAGCTTGCAAACATATCTTGGGTGCTCTTCGGATACATAACCAGGTGGCTGATCCATGAAGATATCCATATCAATCTTGCCATATAAGAAAGAATTCTTCATGTCGAGTTGCCAAATCTTCCACCCTTGGCAAGCTGCCAATGCGATCACCACCCAGAACGAAGTCATCTTGGCAACGGGGCTAAACCTCTCTACATAATCCTCCCCATACTTCTGAGAGAAACCTCGAGCTACAAGGAGAGCCTTGTACCGCCCAATACTTCCATCAGCCTTCTTCTTTAGTTTGAAAACCCACTTGCAAGTCACCAGAGTAACTCCCTCAACCATAGGTACCGAGTACCAAGTCTCATTCTTCCTGAGGGAAGCCATCTCTTCATCCATGGCTCCTTCCCACTCCTTGACTCCAACGACATTTTCATACAAGATGCCTCTCTCTCATCCAGGGGACCTGCGAAGAAACATGAGACAAAGCTCACTATGTTTCCGCCTGTATACCGATCTGGTGGAATAATGGTCCTCTTGGACCTCCTCAGAGCTTGACTCTGAACCACCTCTTCCACAGCAGCTTCTGGACTAGCTCGCATTTCAGGTAAACATGGAG
The DNA here is from genome assembly GCA_033032865.1 of Dactylorhiza incarnata. Lineage (NCBI taxonomy): Eukaryota > Viridiplantae > Streptophyta > Magnoliopsida > Asparagales > Orchidaceae > Dactylorhiza > Dactylorhiza incarnata. The sequence goes on along the minus strand of JAWHQI010000153.1, from coordinate 4,587,185 downwards.
CATCGCTCCCCCTGCTTCCAGAACCTGAAGCACCTGACCCAGAACTAGAGATTCCTTGAGCACCTGTAGAAACAGGTAACTCCACCAGAATTTCCTTTGCAGCTTCCTCTGGTCCACCATCTACCCTGCTTCCTTATAACTCTACAGAAGAGCTACCTTGGTATGATGTCAGCTCGTCAAATACCACATCCCTAGAGACCACATATCTCCATGTCTCGGGATCCATGAATCTCCACACTTTCTTCCGGTCATCATAACCGACGAAGACTAGTTTCCTTGCCTTTGCATCTAGATTCGTTCGAAGGGCATACAGAACATGCACATAGCATGTAGAACCAAACACTCGAAAGTGTTCCACGCTTGGCATCTCCTTGAACATCAACTCCTGAGGGGTCTTCATGTTGATGGGACTGAGAGGCATCTGGTTGATTACATAGGCCGCACAAGACATTCCCTTTGCCCAGAAGGACTTTGGGATACTCTTGGCATGAAGCCAACATTTACAGGTCTCCGTCAGATGACAGATCTTTTGCTTTACAACTCCGTTATGTTGTGGAGTGTCAGCACAAGAAAGAACTCTTTGGATGCCATGCTTCCTGCAGAAGTTAAAGAACGCCTTGGAGGTAAACTCCCCTCTATTGTCTATTCTGAACCTCTTGACCCGCAGGTTGAGCCGACCTTCCACAAGCTCCTTGAACTCCACAAACCTCTCGAACTCCTCCAACTTCTCCTTGAGAAAATATACCAAAGTATATCTGGTGAAGTCATCAGCCAAAATCAGCATATACCTGCTACCTCCAAGACTGGCAGTGTTGGTAGGTCCAAACAGATCACCATATATACACTCCAATGGTGCTTTGCATCTGCTTTGTGATTAGTCAAATGGAAGACGTTGAGCCTTACCAAATTGACAACCTGCACAAACGTGACAATCTCCGAAAGATGACAAACTAGGCAGACCTTTCACAAGGCCTCTTCCTGTCATAGCCTTCAATTTATCCATCCCAACATGTCCAAGTCTTTCATGCCAGATAGCGGCGCTGTCGTTTGCCCTCATCTTATCATCATAAGAACTTGTTGAAAGAACAAACAAGTCCTTCACCCGTCTCCCTACATGAGTTACCTCAGCTTTTACGGCTGAAACATTTCGGAGAAATTTCACTTCTGTTGGACCGAACAGAACGTGATAGCCAGCATCCACAACATTGGTCACTGAAAGATGTTCTTCTTCATCCCTGGAACATGATAGACACTCTTTAATGTAAGAGTACCTCTATCATCATTCAAAGAAACCACACCCTCATTCTCTACTGCATGTATAGTATCATCAGCCGTACTGATAGCGTCATTACTAGTATATGCTCGCAATGAGGAGAACTTTGACTCATCCACGGTGAGGTAATGACCACACCCAGAGTCCACTATCCAATCATCCTGATAGTTGATGGAAGTCATAGCCCGAACACACGTGCCCGTCATGAATGCACCTCCACCACCCCAACTACCTTCAGAATTGGAACCAGCCTCCTCCTTTCCTACAACATGCTCTGGCTGAAGATTGACTTGGCAGTCTCTCTTGAAGTGACCAAGCTTGTTGCACCTGAAGCATCTAGGTCCTTCCTTCTTCTTCCCATCACGCTTAGGAGCATAGATCCTCTCCTTGTGATATGAAGTAGACGAACCATAATCTCTAGATGCCTTCTTCTTCTTGTCCCATCTCTTCTTCTTGCCAGAGAAGAGAACCTCACCTTCTTCCCCAGAGAATAACATCCCTGCCATTTGCTTAGCCAAACGCTCTTGCAAAGTAAGTAAGTTCTCTAGCACCAACAACGATGGCTGATTAGCCCGGCCTTGAATAGAAGTAACAAAGGCCACATACTCCCTCCACAAGCCGCGGATTATGTGCTTTTTCAGCTTAGCTTCTGAGATAGGTTCATCCGGGTCCAATGCAGAAATCTCTGCGCAAAGATTCTTCAACTTCAAGAAGAACGTTGAGATAGACAAATCACCCTGAGTTGCTTTTGCCAACTCATTCTCCAAGAGCTGTAGCCTAGCTACATACTTCTTATTGAACAAGCCATCCAATGCTGTCCAAATTTCTGCAGCTGATCTACAACCGATGATATGATCAAACAACTCTGGAATGATAGCTCGCTTGAGAGTGAACTCAGCCTTCGCATTCGTTCTCTTCCAAGCCTTCACAAGCTCAGCATTCCCTTCAGCAGGAATAACATCTTGTCTTGCTTCTCCTCCTACTACCTCCCATAAGTCCTAACCAAGCAGATAGCTCTCCAAGCAAGACTTCCACTTCTTGAAGTTAGTCTGCGTAAGGAGCTCAATACCAAGACCTCTAGCATATCCTCCTTCCATTGCTATCCCAATGATTGCTAACCAACTTGAGGAACCCAAGGGAAGTAAACAACAACTACTGCTCAGTAACCTCCCTCTGATACCATGTTAAAAAACTTGAGGTCCGGAGTTGAAGTAAAAAATGCGGAACACTTCACAAACTTTCCACAATTATAACAACACAATGACAATGGGAAGACCGAATAGTGTTATCATATTAACCATCTCTTTATAATTCGAGGTATACATGGCGAGACATGATTCATAATATTCACAGAAGAGATAAGCACAAAACACAAAAAACTACAAGTTGTCGGCGACTTGATAACCTGAGATCGCCAGACTGCGCGAACAGACAAGTTGTGTGGTTAACCCCTGAGACCGCGCCTGATAGAATGCAACCACAGACCGCTCGACCTGCTATTTTATTCAACTGCTGAATGATAACCTGCTCGCACTCCTTGATTGCCCAGATCGCACGGTCTTAAGATCACAGAAGAACCCACGAACACTTGACAAAGAAATAGCTTCCTGTTGTAGACCGCAACTCAAGATTGCCTGATCGCTTAAGACCGCCTAATCAACTGAGTCCGCTGCACAGTCCAAGAACACCTAAACACAGTCCACACAGACTTGTTTATTCAAAGCTGGAAGAAGGGAGAATGCTGACCGCAAACTACTAGTCACTAAACTATGAACAAACAAACCGATCAGACAAAAAACTCAGATCGCGCGAGCTCAAATTGAGACCGTCACAATCAAGCCAACTTTTGTTCTTACAGTTCTTCGTTGTTAATGATGGGCCCTACACCCCTATTTATAGGAGAGTAGATGGATGTCGTCGCCGCACAAATTGAGATGTAATAACCGCCCATCAGTTTGCGAGCGGTCTCACAAGACAGACCACCCGAGCTTAGCATGGCTAACAACTCCCTTATTAGACCACCGGATATATACAAACCGCTCGGTCACCGCGGTCACAAAAATAGACCGCCCGGTATTTATTTCAAAAGCAAAGAACTTATTTAGTAACCCAGACCGACAAGAACAAGACGTCAGACCTCCCGGTCACTGCAAGAAGACAGACCTATTTAAACATCTGGCCGACTTGAACAAGTCGCCAAAATAATCCGTGCAAATCGCCTGAGACAGAACTGGCCAGAGTACCAACGCAGACCGTATGGTCTCTGCGGTCTCCAATCTGTAGACCGCCCAACACCATTCCACTTCCACTTCAAAATTTTAACACCATAAGATTTAGAAAGCTCAGCCCCTGTAGAAGTGTCTATGGAAGTCATTGAAAAAGGAGCTGAGAATATGAGAGAAGTTCATCTGGAACTTGCTCCTCAACATACTGAAATAGTGGATCTTGTGGAAGTTCAATAGGAACTATCTACCCTACACACAATAATAGTGGAAGAAGAAGTTCACTGGGAACTTGCTGCCCTGGGTACTGCAATAATTGAGGGGGAGTTCTCCCAGGAAAACTCTGCCCAAGAAATTGAGCTGCTGGAAGAGGAAGAGAGGTCAGCCACTGAGGTGGATGAGGGGGATTCACACTAACAAGACAATGCCCAGACTGGTCTTGACCTGGATGAAGTTGACCACATCATCAAGAAGATTCTAGAATCCACACCAGCACCACGACCAGTCTAGCAAGAATAAGAAGAACTAATCCCCAGAGGGAAGGAGATAGTTTTATGGAAAGTAAAGAGCGTTATAAAAAGGTCCAAACACTCACAAGATCACGTCCCAGACCTCTGCTATTGATTACCTATATGAGGACTATGAGCCTCATAAAGTACCACCACACAGTACTACTACAGAAGAGCCCAAGGTTTCATCTCCACTAACCAGTGAAGTACATCCTGGTTGCCTAATTGCTCAAATGCAAATCATGTTGGGTAGTCAAAGGAAATAGATAGAATGTTTTGTGCAAAATTAAATCCAAGGACTGAGGACTGAGCTGAATGAAAAGATCAAAACACTGCAAGAAGAGATGCATTATCTGAATGCTCAAACCCTTCACTTCTTCATGAAGGCTACATATATTATAGATTTCACTACAAAGGAGAATGATATGACTTATCAAGGCCAACAAGCCATAATGGATAATCAACTTGCCACTGGAGAGAATCTTCACTCAGCCATTCAAGCAACAAAGCACAACTTGGCAGAACACAAGACAAATGTACTGACTAGAATAGACTTATGTAGTCATTTGTTGGATGAGCATCTACGACAAACAAAGATCACCATGATTACAGGGGTAAACATGTTAGAACAAAAGATATCTGATTCTCAAGAAGCTATCTGTATACATGTATTTGAAGAAATCAAAAAGGGGGAGAAGACCATTACTCATCAATCTGCTCAACAAGCTATTTGGATTTCCAATGCCACTAGGGATGCCCTAAATTTATCACCAATAAATTACTCTCCAGAGCCAGAAATCACCCCAGATGCTTTTAATTACACTCCACCAGTTTACTATGAAGAAACATGGGATGACTATGACTACTCTCCTCAAGTTGATCATGAAGAGCCATCTTTGTCTCATAAAAGGAAAATTGTCCCCACTAAAGAGGAGAGGTCAACCAGACAAAGAAGGAGGTTAGAAATATCGAGCTTACCTGGTTATGAAGTGTGGTGCCCCGAGTCCAAGAATAACATCTTATACACATGGGAGAATTTTGGAAAGTTAGGGATCAACACATCCAGATATTATAATATAGTAGAGTGGGAAAAGCATCAAAAGCAGGAGGCAAGGAGAAGGACTCAAAGGAGGAACTATCTAAATGGACCACCACCTCCTCCATGATATATCCCTAAGCCCCTGGGTTACTTTGAAAAGCAGATGAGGAAAGCTGCTGGAGAGTGGTAAAAGAATTTTGGCTTGCCTAGAATTTTTGTTGGATTTACATTTATTTATCTTAATATAGTACTCTATGATTTCTGGACATATTTATATATCTACGATGTTTTTGCCCTCTAAGTATTTTTGACTTATTATCATTTTATGTTTATATGTCTATTGCCATATATGGTTTTGACTTCCTCAAATATGGGGAGATGTTTGGGGATATTGTCCAAAAAATTCCTAATTTGAAGAAGGCGTCAAGATGACAACAAACATCTTGTATTTGATACCTATGTAGGTTTTGATGTGACAGGTACAACAGAAATGCTTGGCAAATATAGTGTTAGGCTTATGGTCACCCAAATAGGGTTTTGCCCTTATAATCCCGAAAGGTGCAAAACTCATGTTGACCTATGATCTAATCCTATGTTATACATGTCATTATCATGAGTAAAAATAGTGAAGATAAAAGAAATTAAAGGCAGAAGCAAGAAATAGTCTATGTCAAATGTCGACTGCATCGACTGAATGAATAAGGAAAATGTTGGCTGCATCGACTGGAAGCTAAGTAATAAGTAGTATTTAGACCTATTTTAGTATAATATTTAGGTTAATATTAATATGAATTTGTAAATAATATGTCAATTTTACTTAAGTAATCATTTCTTCTTTATAATTGATTACTAACTTAAGCTTATTTTGGGTTTTCAGGTTTTTTGGATATTTTGAGCAAAAATTGCAAGTACACGCCCTTGGTCACGGGCGTGATCAAGGGCGTGTCAGACTAGAAAGTTGTTCCAGACCTGCTGTAAGACCCTATTTTTTTTTTTTTTCAAAAACCCGGGTCTTATGCCCAGAACCGCCGCTTTGCGGTGACACCATCACATGGGAAGGTCGCCACTACAAAGCGCCGATCCTGCCGGCCATATCGATCATAGAAGAAGAAAAGTATAAACGAACAATAGAAGTTCAAGTCCACAAATCACATGCTATATATAATAAATGTCCACATAATATAACTGAAATAACAAGGTTACGACAATAAAGGGCTCATGCCATATACATCATGTCCTCACTACAAGATCACCCACGGAAGCTAACTACTAATCACTCATTGTTCCTGAAACTTGTGCTCTGGTACTAGACTGACCCGCCTCCATCTGCACCGGCCTCTGGTGCTGCTGCGTCTCCTTGATCCCCTAAAATGATATGGTCCACCGACCGTTAGTCAAAAAGACTAAGCCTTATGTTCCCCACCCCACCCCCAATGGCTCCTAGGCACCGTGTGGGAGGATGAAGCGGAGGAAAACAAGGGGTATAGAAAAGAGCAGATGACGGTGAAACTAACTACGGAAAGTTCTACCACTATGCATGTGTATATAGATAATTGAAGCAGTAATAGAGCATGGTAAAGAGCAAGTAAAGAATAGTATGTAAAGCAGGTACATAATAGAAAAGTAACCATTGATTTATAGGAATGCACATACAAACCTATAGACCAAGGGGTCATTTAGCGACTATCGTATAAAAAGTCCCATAACCAATTTATACGATAGGGGTAGGGGTTAAGATGCAATGCTTATGCCATGACATGCAGAGTTATGCAGTTTATGCTATGTTCACACAAGTGCATCTCACACACTTCGACTCGATGCACATAGACCTTTAGTTCCCCCTTTTTGGAGCTAGCAAGACTCCCAGGATACCCTCGTAGTGGCAAACGGAAGTGGTGGGTTGGGCCTCGCCCACCTCTAGGTTGGTATTCACACAACCTAACCTAGACCTATCGTACGCCTCAATGCAAAACCGTGGAGCATCTGCGTACTCTTACTGGCTGGACCACCAGACTTTCATGGCTAAGTGCAAATTCCACACTTGTTGAGTCAACGTATTGACATCGATGTGGACGACCATCCAATACCGAAGACCCACCACCTTCATTCATATGCAAACATGTTCTACTATATCCCGAGCCATAAACTACCCGGGCTAACCTTCCCGACATCATAACCTTCCGGGCCAGCGGCTCGCCAGACCAACCTGTCCGTACCAACAAACACTACTGAGTCACAAGCTCACCGGACTAATTAGTTCGCTGCTTCAACCACCAAGCCTACCGCTCGTAAAACCTAACCAACTAACCTCCCGTAACTACGGGATGTGGGTGTGCGTATTATTAAGTTAATCTTGTACATCAACTTATCCCTATAATTTATGGTTTATCTTGGACTTCCCGAGGATTACCCTGCTAGGGGCTCGCTACGGAACTAGGAACCATAATGAGATGACACCCCAAAGCTCCCTTTCTCAAGATACTTATTGTTATTGGTAGCTACCCGTAAGAATACCCTTCTTGCTATTACACTTGGATTACCCTAAGTATTTTATGACCCGCTAGGGGAAAGACGATCTTTCGTCAATCCCGAGCACAACTTTACCCTTAACTCCCAAGCACACCCTCATCACCTAAACTCCTTTTGGTGACCTTCAATCTCTTCAACCTGACCATGTACACCAACTACATGCCACTTCCACTTGGTAGGCCCCTAAATATCCAAATTTCACATTTTTACTATACGCTGGCCAAACTAACTATATGAAGCTGATAAGTAGAGGTACTCCAAATATTCATCCAACTGACTCAAGATAATTACTGGAGGTCTATCGTGATGTTTTAAAACTAAATCCACAGATTCATATTTTTCCTTAATTATTTGCATTTATTATCATTTGTCCAATATTTGCCAAGTATGAATATGAGCATGAAGTGTAAGGTATTCTTATGATATGACTCCCATAAAATTAAGATAAATCTATCATGCCAAAATATCAATAAGTAATGAATATCACAATTTTACAGTAAGGAAATGTCCTCTGATTATAATATTGACTATTTAACCAAAATTAGAAATTAAAGAAGCAACCACCAACAATATTTGTCCAAAAAGTATGGGAATATTACAAGACATTTATATTGGTCAGAAAAGTTCTCAAGCCAAATTTTAGATTTTATAAAGGCATATTAACCACTTAAATAAATATTCCATAGAAATCCTAATATGAGCATGTTGTGAAGTAGCCTACTGATAACAACCACCAAAAATTATATAAAAATTTACAGAGCTTCCTAGTGCTCTGAAATGTCCTATCACCAAGTTGCCCATTTTTCCAGAGAGTATTGGACCCTTAATTATGTTTCTTAAGATTGAGATAAAACAGGTGCCTTGAGGATGAAGTACTAGTTAAATCATAAAATAAATTGTACAAAAATTACCAGGTCTCTAAAATATGATTAAAAAGGCACCACCAAGATTTCATTTTCATCCAAGATCATTTGTGCATGTAAATATCTCTTAAAAGAAGTTTACCTAAAGGGGTTATGACCTAATTTAGGGGGAATAATTCCTCCTAAAATTCTCTCAAAATTCCCTAGGGCATAAATAAATCCCATGAACATATCTCCTAGGTTCCATGGCCATTCTATAGCTTTTGACCGCATGTCCTTCACAAAGCTCTATAGGCACCCCAAGGGGTAAAACTAGGGTCCTAGGTCATATCCACTTCTACACCACCCCATCTTACTCATGAAGGTGTTCTAGGTGATCCTAAACTAGTGGCCAAGGTTTCAACTCATGGTGACGAGTTCTGACCACCATACCCCAAGATAAACACCATGCCCTAACTTAGACCCAATTTGACCTAACTTGGGTTGACAAATTACCCAACCAAATCAATCCCAATTGGGCTGAGAGTTTTACCAGGGTAATGTGATAAACCTAAGATGTACCCACCAAAATTTGGAGGGCATTGGAGTTCATTTGACTTAATAAATAATTAATATTTGATTTATGAAATTATTACAAAAACCTTAGAAAAAGGTTCACCTAAAATTCCCATCTTTGGGTATGATGTGTGGGTATGTGTAAATAGCCTATGCTTTAAATTTTAGGGCCGTACCATTTACCAATTAAAATATTTTCAAGAAATAGTGGCTGCCCTACCCTAAGGACCAGTCCTAGCAAAATGACTCCATAGGGGGCTATAGTGCCCCTATTGACCTGAAATAAATTTTCACTTAAACTAGACACCAAGGGCTACAACATTAATGTTGGGCACTTTTTCATTTGAGAGGTTCTATTATTTGTAATAATTAAAATAAAATACAAGTCTGCGTTCGACGAAATTTGATCTGCGTTCGACGAAATTCGATCTGCGTTCGACGAACACCGTGCTTCAGTTCGACGAAATTAGTTCTCCAGCCTTTTCAGCAGATTATCTCTCAGGTTGACGAACTCTAGATTTAGTTCAATGAATTAATTCAGTTCGACGAATTAATTCCATTCGACGAACTCCGGGTTTAGTTTGACAAAGTCAAATATCAATTCGGTTAATTAATTTCGTTCGACGAACTCCGGGTTCAGTTCGATGAACTCAACTATCAGTTCAGTTAATTAATTCTGTTCGACGAAATGCGGGTTCAGTTCGTCGAACTAAACTATCAGTTCGACGAACTCCAGAGTGTGTTCGACGAATGAATTCCGGGTTCAGTTCGACGAACTCAACTATCAGTTCGACGAACTCCAGGGTGTGTTCGACGAATGAATTCTGTTCGACAAACTCTGGATTCAGTTCGACGAACTCAACTATCAGTTCGACGAACTTCTTCTACTCAGATCGACGGATCCGATGGCTCAAGTATTTTTTACAAACTAATCTATGTACAGCAAAATATGTGACAGAAATACATATATCATAACATTTAATATGAAGATCTTGCACAGATCTTGAAGCAGAATGGACGACATCCATTTTCTTTTTCCTCTGGCCGACGGCCAGGATTAACCGCACCTGGAGCTCCTTCATCCTTGTTTTCCCGGCCACCTAAGCACCGCCCCGGCCGGCCAATGCCACCACCACCTTCGTTGAGGTGGTGGCCAGGGATTGGCAGTGATTGGCCGGCCGGAGATGGCCAGAACAGGGGTATGGAGGCGGGATTAAAGCTCTAAAAATGGAGCTCTTGGTCTACCCGATTGGGGACCAATTGGCCCCAATCCTTGCAGGAAACCTGATGGGATCTACAAAGAGAGAGGAGAAGAACCAGACCTGTGTGGAGACTTGAAGCTTACCGATTGGGTGGTCCTCCATGGCCGGCCTCAAGCTTTTGGGTGCCATGTCAACTCCTGTCTTGGGGGCTCGAATTCTTCAGGTAAGGTGGGGAAACTCCTCCTCTCCTTCCACTGAAGGAGTTATATGGGTTAATTGGGGAGGAGGGAGGGTGTAACTCCTAATTGTCATGAATGCCATTAATGGCCAATTTCGGCCAACTGAAATTTCATGAATACAGCCACCTATGTGGCCGGCCAAGGCTGTTAAACTTCTCCAAATTACAGGGGGGAGGAGTACCAAACCATGGGAGATGAAGAGAGGAAGCCTTTGGCCTCCCAAGCCATGAATGGCCTTTATTCCTCTCTTTCTCTCTCCACCATTTTTGGGGAAAAAGGTGTTTCTCCCTCCTAATCATTATTTACAGAAATTGGATGGCTCTTTGAGTAATAGGTCATTTTGACCCAAATTTAGTGTGGAGTTGACTTTGGTCAATTTGGCCTCTTTGATTGACCCCAATGGGTCCTTGGTGCTCTAAGGATACCCCTAAAGGGTTAGGTATTCTATGGTGGGGTCAAAGGGTCAAGGTGAGGCCCTTAAGTCCAACCCTATGCTTGTTAACTGGAAATTTCTATTTGCACACCACTGTGGTTTCCTTCTTCCTAGCTAAGGCCAAGTGGTCTCTTCAAGCTTCCTAGGGTTTTTTCATGACCTAGTCATGACAAAACCACTCTAGGGGTCTAGTTGTTTGGGGGATGTTACACCTGCTGCCACCATCCTGGGCTAAATCCGAGAAGATTTGTCAAGTACACGCCCTAGTTCACGGGCGTGACCAAGGGTGTGTCAACTTAAACTACAGTTCCAGCTCAGTCAGCCGTGTCAAGAAGCCATGATGTGACTTTCTCCAAGTAAGCACACATGACCTAGAGGTCATGCCTTTGTCCGACGGTGTTCCACACGCCCAACCCAGATCATGCAGGCAATCATGCCTCGAGGATATGTCGCACTTGTCATGCCCATGTAATTCAAAGGTCACGGGCGTTGATACGTAAAAATTAATTTTATAATCTATAAATGCAATAGGAAAGTGTACCAATCTTTTATAGCATAGGATATGAAAGACATATCAAGGTCGCATAAATCCACAGGTCTGTCGAGTACTTTTCCTTCAGGAAAACAAAACTATTATTTTATCGAATAGAGCTTTAAAGTATTTTTATAAATAAAACTAAATTAAAGAAAAGAAATCTAAACTTGACCAAAGCGCAATTCAGATGAAATTATAATAGAAAAATTCTAATACAATCCTTGATAGTGGAGATTCCCAAATTATGAACGCACCTATGTCGAGGGTACGATCACCTGAGTTTAGGTTGATCGACCGAACTCTCTTTCTACAATCAAAATCCTTAAAACTCGCTTTACGAGGTGAATCCCCTAATAAGATTTGACTCATATCCAAAAGATTTTCGTCATCCTCTCTCGAGGGTTGCGATCAACTCTTTTTATTCCTGAGCAATTGATTCGTACTCACGAGCCTTTCTGCTACTAGAATACAAAAACAAATATAAAGTCATACATTGACATATGAAATCAAGATAAATCAAGAATAAATAAAAGGGGGGGGGGCAAGAGAGGTAATAACGAGAAATTTAATTTCATTCTCTATTGCAAAGATCAAGATATTTATCTAATTTACATGAAATTGAAAAGACGAAAGGAATGGAAAAGAACATTTTATTAAAACAAAATTGAATTACATAAAGAGAGGAGTACAAGAAATTGAAGGCTTTTGCATGAAATAAAATCTAAAACTACTTTACATAAATTGAAAATACATGGAATTGAAATCTAAGCTAAGAAATAAGAAAAAGAGAAGCATTTCTGCCCCCAAAAGGGGGGTAGAGGAAGGGAGTTTCGGCCCAAGAGGGTCAGAAAAAGGATGTCCTTGGCATCTGGAGGAGCTGGCTTTAAATAGGTGAAATTTTAATGTTACACGCTGTTCGGAATCTTGCCATCATGATTCCTGATTTGAAGAAGTCACCAATTCAAGAGAACTTCACTTTGTATTTGATTACACATCTAGTTTATCATTGTAGTGAAGCATCAAAAGAATTGAAGAAAAGCTCAAGGAATTCAAGAAGCCCAATTTAGAATAATTCAAGAAAGAAGCTTTATCGTCGAGATAATATGAACATTTCACTGATATCATTGTGACATCAAGTACACATGATGATATCGTCGTAAGAACAAGAAGAATTGATCTAAGTCCAATATAGTCATGTCAAATGGAATCACATGACAACATCATCGTAAAGAAGCCAAGTCATCGAGAAGGCTAAGGGATTTCTAGTGAAGACAACTTACGAAAGAAGAATAGCTTGTCATTGAAATGATCAAGATGACATCATCGATATGACAGTATGGTCTCAATGATATCGTCGATAAGGCATTATGTTCTCAATGATATCGTCGACAAGTCAGAATGGTTTCAATGACATCGTAGAGAAGACTGAAAGTTGACAACCAGATTATGACGACATCTTTAAGATGACTTCATATCGTCGTAAGTGCAAGTGCAGCTGTGATATCTAGTATTGTCGAGATATCATTGTCTAAAGAAGACTTTAAGATTAGTCCAAGTCCAAGATGGATCGGCGTAACTGCAAGTTATGTCATCGAGACATTGCAAATATCGTCGAGACAGATCAATACATTTCAAATCGTGCTGTCTACATTTAATGTCGATGCATGGTGGTCCAATCAGCGCATGCTGTTAAGGAATGGGCTTCTAACACTTAAAGGACATCATATGAGACCGTTAGTCAGCTCCTTGGTCTTATAAAAGAGATAAGGGTATGCCCTAATTTCAATTATGAAGAACGCAGAGAAGTGAGGAACACAGAAATCAATCGAACACTAACGCGGCTGCAGAAAGAAGGAATAAGAACCAGATAACAAAACTTCTTCATCAAGTGTTCTCTAAGTCTCAGTCCAGCAACATTTGCTGATAAGAACTGTTCCAGATTGAAGAAGCGATTGAAGAGGAATCTGTGATGTCCAAGATAACATCAAAAGCATTCTCTTCAAGTCATAGAAGCCAATCTTCATCCGGCTAAGAAGTTCTAAGTTTCAGTCTAGCAATATCGTCTGATAAGTATCATTCCAGATCGAAGAAGGGATTGAAGAAGAATCTGTGTTGTCCAAGATAACATCAAAAACATTCTCTTCAAGTCCAAGAAGCCAATCGTCATCCGGCAAGAGAAGTCTTTTTCAATTTTTTTTCCTGTAGGGCTTGCGGGCCTGAGCTTGTAGGATTTGTTTCAGATCTGAGTATGTAGGGTTTGAGGTCCTGAGCGGTAGGGCTTGAGGGCCTGAGTATTGTAGAGCTTGCATGCCTGAGCTTGTAGGATCTATTTTAGATCAGAGTTTGTAGGTATTGAGGGCCTGAGTTGTAGGGCTTGAGGGCCAGAGATTGTAGGGCATGTGGGCCTGAGTTTTGGCAGAGTTTGCCGACTCCAGCACACTACTAGATAGGCGCAGAAGGACAGTGGACTACTCAAGACACTCTGTCTTGAGGAACCACTATAAATCTTTCAGTGCTTTCTGTGTCGTGCTTTTATGAAAGTGGAGGTTAGATCTTAATATATGTTAAAACTCTTGTTTAAATTTTACTTTCAAAGTAAATGATATATATATATAGTGTGTTGTTTGAGTAATAAAACCAAACAGTTAGAGTTCAAATAAAACACATCACAGGTAAAGAAATAAAAATAAACAAGAAGCAATCCAGAAGACACAAGAAAAGATAGTAGTTCCCCTAAACCGGGTACATCTACTCTTCTACCCACCGGTAGGAATCCACTAGGAGTTTTTGATAAGGTGCCCTCACACCAAGGTGATTTTGATAAGGTGTGCACACACCAGGTGAGCTGTTGATAAGGTGCTCTAACCAAGATGCAGGTTTTTGCTATGGTGCCCTGTCACCGGGAGTTAACTTTTGAAGGGAGTTATAACCCTGTACAAGAGGTGAAAAGAAATAAAAAGAAAAACAGAATGATTTATTGTTCTTCTCTGTATGAGAAGACTCTTGAAGATCCTGATTTGAAGTTGAATGGATCTTGATGAAGATGTTGAAGAGCTCCCCCTGTCTGAGGTAAGTTGATGACAGTTCTGGAGTCCTCTTCTCTTGATTGTATAAACACTCCTTCCTTCTTATGCAGTGCTGATCCTGAGCAAATGGTTGTGATTGGTGTCTCAGGATATATGTGATCTGCAAGAAGATGTTAGCAACAAGAAGATATACAAAAATGGATCTGCTTCATTTTGTATCTTTGTGTACTTTATCTATATTCCTATTTCTCTCTACTCTTTTTATTTTCTGCTCTTCTATTAAAATATATAATCCTGAGAAGGCTTTTTGAATTCTTGTTGGGAATAGGGAAAGAGATGAAGTCTCTTTAATTTTATTCCTTGGTAAGAGGAGTTTCCGTCTTTGACTCTTCTGCAAATGGCTATAAACTTTATTGCCTGCAACGGCTATATCAGAAAAGCATGTATATAATAATGTTAGTCCAGCTGTATAATAAGAATATTACTGATAACATTTTTCATCGAGCGCTGTTCTGAAGAAGATTTGTCGAGCGCTGGCTGGCTTGAATTTGTCGAGCGCTGTTCAGAGAATGTCAGGCCGCTGAGATTATTCTGACTGAATTCGTCGAGCGATGTTCTGATAGAAATTTGTCGAGCACTGGCTGTCTTGAATTTGTCGAGCGCTGGCTGTCTTGAATTTGTCGAGCGCCGTTCGACATTCGTCGAACGTAGAGAGCTTATATTATTTTCTTATATTTTCTCTGATTCGATCGCATTATATTTAATTGATGTTTTCTTAGTTTTCTTACTTAAGGAAATTGATCTAAGTTATGATGTGTTTAAGATGGAAACTTAAATCTTAAAAATGAATCCTAACTCAAATCATTATTATCAGCTTTCTTATCTTAGTAAGATTTGGTCTATGTTATTAGATGATTTATTGACCAAAGGGGTGGATCCTAACTCAAATAAAAAACTAAGGTTCCAACAATCTCCCCCTATTTGAGTTGGGATCCTAAATTAAATTAAAACTAGTGGCCTGGTACTCTTCAAAACTAGTGGCCTGGTAATCTCCCCCTATATGGTTTAGGATGCCGACAGTTTCAATTTTTATATTCTCCTTTTCTCTCTCACTTGGTTTCTCTGATTTTCTCATTTTCTCTCTCACTTGGCTTTAGTAATTTTTTATCCTTTTAAAATTATTTGAGCAACTCAGCTTTCCTAGATTTTGATTTCTTAAGATCTGAATTAAAATTTTCAATTACAGCAACCTTTAATGGATTCTAAGGAATGTAAAAAAAACTTTGTCTGATACCTTCCTTCTTAAGAATCCCCTTATCAGAAGAGACTCACACTTAGTGCTCTGATTATTTCTAATCATTGCAACTACAGTAGAATGCTCAACATAATTTGGAGAAGGTCTGTAAGAACATTGAAGTTATCTGACATTGTTTTTAATGATAAAAACATTCAAATGAATTTTATGTTTGCTATTTAGTTAGGAATGGAGTTTAATGGTGAAAAACTTTTTGATACCATTTGAAAGTTCTTATGGAAATATGTTTTTAAGAACTTTAAAATCTGATTTTTGATACTTATTGAAAGTTTTCTTTTGTAGTCATTAAAATATATATTTGATATTATTTTAAATATTTCTTGATAATCATTAAGCAATTTAGCCTTAATTGATTTATTTTGTGCATTTGAATTTTCTTCAGATTTATTATTTACAGAAGTTAAATAGTTTATGTTTGTTAACTTCTGTTTAATTTCTTTGTTTGATTTTATTGAATCTGTAAATGTTATCTTAAAGACAGATTTGTAATTTTTAGAGGTAGGGTTGTGAATTGAAATTACCTCATTTACATTTTCTGTTTCAGCTTTTGCATCTGGATTTTGGTATGGACCATATTTGGCCATCATGCAGAAAGCTCTAGCTCCGTGTTCTTCTTCTTTTTCTTCTTCACATAGTTTGGTTGATGGTTCTGCATCATAAATACAGTTAGTGAAAGAAGTAGAAGAGGGTTCATTTACCATCCTAGAGAGGGAGTTCCAAATGCTCCTTGCTGAGGTGCAATCATCAATTCTTTGAAAAATGTCTTTTGACATTGATTGGGCCAATATCTGCATAGCCTTTGCATTGGCACTTTTCAGTTTTTCTTGATCAGATGAAGGGATTGAGGAAGAAAATCCTGTCAAAACAGATTTGTAAATATTTTCATCTATGGCATTCATATATAACTTAATTCTAGATTGCCATAAAGAAAAACTATCCAAATTACATATAGGTGGATCTGAGAATAGAAAATCTGCATGTGCCATTTTGAAAAGCCTTTTAAAAAAACAAATTTAAGAACTAGGTGATCTTTGTGATTTCAGGTGTTAGCCTGTGTGAAAAATCAACCTGCTTTGATACCAATTGAAAGTGGAGGTTAGATCTTAATATATGTTAAAACTCTTGTTTAAAATTTACTTTCAAAGTAAATGATATATATTTATATATATATATATAGTGTGTTGTTTGAGTAGTAAAACCAAATAGTTAGAGTGCAAATAAAACACAGCACAGGTAAAGAAATAAAAATAAACAAGAAGCAATCCAGAAGACACAAGAAATTATAGTAGTTCCCCAAAATATGGTACATCTACTCTTCTACCCACTGGTAGGAATCCACTAGGAGTTTTTGATAAGGTGCCCTCACACCAAGGGGATATTGATAAGGTGTCCACACACCAGGTGAGCTGTTGATAAGGTGCTCTAACCAAGATGCAGGTCTTTGCTAAGGTGCCCTGTCACCGGGAGTTAACTTTTGAAGGTAGTTATAACCCTGTACAAGAGGTGGAAAAAAATAAAAAGAAAAACAGAAAGATTTGTTGTTCTTCTCTAAATGAGAAGACTCTTGAAGATCCTGATTTGAAGTTGAATGGATCTTGATGAAGATGTTGAAGAGCTCCCCCTGTCTGATGTATGTTTATGACAGTTCTGGAGTCCTCTTCCCTTGATTGTACAAACACTCCTTCCTTCTTATGCAGTGATGATCCTGAGCAAATGGTTGTGATTGGTGTCTTAGGATATATGTGATCTGCAAGAAGATATACAAAAAGAAGATATACAAAAATGGATCTGCTTCTTTTTGTATCTTTGTGTACTTTATCTATATTCCTATTTCTCTCTATCTCTTTTTATTTTTTGCTCTTCTATTAATATATATAATCCGGAGAAGGCTTTTTGAATTCTTGCTGGGAATAGGGAAAGAGATGAAGTCTCTTTAATTTGATTCCTTGTGAAGAGGAGTTTCCGTCTTTGACTCTTCTGCAAACGGCTATAAACTTTATTGCCTGCAACGGCTATATCGGAAAAGCATGTATATAATAATGTTAGTCCAGCTGTATAATAAGAATATTGCTGACAACATTTTTCGTCGAGCGCTGTTCTGAAGAAGATTTGTCGAGCACTGGCTGGCTTGAATTTGTCGAGCGCCGTTCAGAGAATGCCTAGCCGCTGAGATTATTCAGACTGAATTCGTCGAGCGCTGTTCTGATAGAAATTTGTCGAGCACTGGCTGTCTTGAATTTGTCGAGCACTGGCTGTCTTGAATTTATCGAGCGCCGTTCGACATTCGTCGAATGCAGAGAGCTTATATTATTTTCTTATATTTT
Source organism: Dactylorhiza incarnata (assembly GCA_033032865.1). Classification (NCBI taxonomy): domain Eukaryota; kingdom Viridiplantae; phylum Streptophyta; class Magnoliopsida; order Asparagales; family Orchidaceae; genus Dactylorhiza; species Dactylorhiza incarnata. Next base: position 4,569,121 of record JAWHQI010000153.1, on the reverse strand, counting down.
CTCTGATTCGATCGCATTATATTCAATTGATGTTTTCTTAGTTTTCTTACTTAAGGAAATTGATCTAAGTTATGATGTGTTTTAAGATGGAAACTTAAATCTTAAAAATGAATCCTAACTCAAATCATTATTATCAGCTTTCTTATCTTAGTGAGATTTGGTCTAAGTTATTAGATGATTTATTGACCAAAGGGGTGGATCCTAACTCAAATCAAAAACTAAGGTTCCAACATTTTATTTTCTAAATCCATACACTAGGATATTCATAGAGAAAGACTCAAAAGAAAGAGGGTCAAGAGATTTTTAAATACATATTCACCCCCCCCCCCCTAGTTGATTTGGTAACACCCATAACTATCATATGCCCTCGATCACGCCCGTGACTAAGGGCGTGTACCTGGAATGTATGAAATGGTTGCAAAGGAAGCGCGATCTGGAGTAATTGTAGGTGTTACAAGGTGCATCAAGCCCTCAGTCACGCCCGTGACCAAGGGCGTATAATAATTAAACTGCAATTGGCGAGAAATTCTGGTGGGATGGAGGCAAGATCTGACAGCAGAGAAGTTTCACGGGCATGACATTGAGAGTCACGGGAGTGTACATGGATGGATCGGGGCGTGAATGTTGGATGAGCGGCGGGATCGGCTGGAAGTTACACGGGCATGACAATTGAAAGCCACGAGCATGAATCCATGTACACAGGTGTGACTCCATATACACGGGCGTGAGCTTGGCGAAAGTCATAACATGGCTTCAGGACACAGGTGGCTGTGCTGGAATAGTGGTTTAAGTTGACATGCCCTCGGTCACACCCGTGACCTAGGGCATGTACTTGGCGAATCATCTCGGAGTGAGCCCAGGATGGTGGCCGTAGGGCTTGAAAAGCTTTTTAGGTTGTCATGCTCTTGGTCACGCCCGTAAACTAAGGCGTATACTTGAAATTTTTGCTTAAAATGTTCAGAAAACCTGAAAGTAGAAATAAAGCTTAAATTAGTACATAAATATAAAAAAGGAATATTTTATTTAGGATAATACGTATAAATCTTATAAATTCATATTAATATTATACTAAAATTGTACTAGAATATGAGTATAAAAACTACTCATCAAACACCTCATACTTAAGCTTTTTCTATTCTAGAGCAAAAGTATGAGAAATTTTCATAAGACATTAATAAGATTTCTAATTAAACTAAATTTTTTTTTTCAAAAGAAAGCTAAAACTAAATTTTAGGGATTTATGTGATGGGTCCTAAATTATGAAAATAAGATGAAAAGAGAGAAATATCTAGCCAAGAATTCTCAAATAAATTTACTAGTTGACAAAATTGAGTAATTAGCCAACAAATTTAGATTAAAATTATAAAAACTCCAATTTTAGAGAAGCTTACGGAAAATTACCAATTACTACTTATGCTCTCATAATATTTTAATTTAAGTCTAAAATCAATTATATTTGCTAAAAGGTTTGGATAAACGTGAAGATAGCATTGATTGGAGGTGATGAATTTTATGCTCTCACCCCATCTTTTAATTTTTTTATTTGTATACGTTTAGGAAAATGATGAATTTTATCCTCTCATTTTCCAAGACATATAATCTTTTCAGAGTATTCTTTATACAAAGGGGCATATGTTTAGGAAATAATGAATTTTATCCTCTTATTTTCATGACATATGATCTTTTAATAAATTTTTGATAGGGGAAGGCTAAGGGTAATGGGCTAAAAGGTTGAAGAGGGTAAAACTTTTTCTCGATTAAATTAAATCATTTTGAGAGCAACTATAGTAAATTGAAATTTCCTAAGAATCTAAGAACTTGAGTAGAAATAATTAGAATCTAAAAGTGTTAAGCACAACTATTATAAAATTGAAACTAATTAAAATAAGAGAGAAAAAGTGATAAATAAATTACTCTAATCAAATTAAAATCACAAAATATTCCTTAAAACTAAATCACCTAAAAATTAAATTTTACTAACCATGATAAAATAAAAGATTAATAAAATAAAAAAAATAAAAATTCTTATAAATAAACTCACAAATATTTGATTTTAGAAATAACAAAAACCAAAGTAAGGGTTTACTATATAAATTTTATGATTTTTTTTCTTTATTTTGAAATTTTTATATTTTTTTTGGAAATTCCTAATTTTTCAAAAATTTTAAGGATTAGGAAATACACCCCCAGACTTAAAATTCAACATTGTCCCCAATGTTGAGAACTACAAAGTAAAATAAAGAACATAAAAAAATTGAACAAAAAGAGGAAGAAGAGCACGTCTCTGATTTGGAGATGGAGAGACCACCACGAATACCTGCATAAATATAAAATAACAAAACAAACAAAACAAAACGAGAAATTTTTTTTAGTAATTTTATAAGTTATATTTATATTTTTAATTATTATTATTTTTTGTGTAAAATAAAATAAAAAAGGAAAATCTTTTTGATATGTTTTAATTCGTCTTAGACTTCCCAAGGTCTACCCAGTGAAGGGCTAGCAAGATACTAGGAGCTGCGATGGGATTACACCCCAAAGCTCCCTTTCCAAGAAATTAATTTTAAATAAATTTATGTTTGATAAAAGGGTGGAGAATAAAGAAAAAGAAAGATAAAAATAATAGCGTTTCCACTTTTTGAAATATCGACAAAAACTCTCTGGCAATGACGCTAAAAACTTAATACGTAAAAATTAATTTTAAAATCAATAAACAGAATAGGCAAGCGTACCTATCATTTATTGCATTGAGATGAAAGACATATCAAGGTCGTATAAATCCACGGGTCTGTCGAGTAATTTTACTTCAGGAAAAGAAAACTATTATTTTATCGAATAGAGCTTTAAAGGATTTTTATAAATAAAACTTAATTAATGAAAATAAATTTAAACTTGACCAAAGCGCAATTCAAATGAAATTAGAATAGATAAATTCTAATATGATCCTTGACCACGGAGATTCACGAATTATGAACGCACCTCTGTTGAGGGTACGAGCACTTAAGTTTAGATTGATCGACCGAACTCTCATTCTATAATCAAATCCCCTAAAACTCGCTTTACGAGGTGAATCCCGCTATAGGATTTGTCTCATATACAGAAGATTTTCGTCATCCTCTCTCGAGGGTTGAAATCAACTCTTTTTCTTCCTGAGAGATCAATTCATACACACGAGCCTTTCTGCTACTAGAATACAAAAACTAATATGAAATCATACATAAACATCAAGATAAATCAATAATATATCAAAGGGGGAAAAAGAGATAATAACGAGAAAGATAAATTCATTCTCCATTGCAAAGAACAAGATATTTATTTAATTGACATGAAAATGAATAGACGAAAGGAATGGAAAAGAACATTTTATTACAAGAAAATTGAATTACATAAAGAGAGGAGTACATGAAATTGAAGGCTTTGCATGAAGTAAAATCTAAAAGTACTTTGCATAAATTGAAAATGAATGGAATTGAAATCTAAGCTAAGAAATATGAAAATACAAAGAGAAACTTTTCTTCCCCAAAAGGGGGCAGAGGAAGTGAGTTTCGACCCAAGAGAGGCGGAAAAGGGTGTCCTTGGGATCTGGAGGAGTTGGCTTTAAATAGGCAAAATTTTAATGTTACATGCCCTCGGTCATGTCTGTGACCAAGGGCACGTACCTGGCGTGTACAAAACATCTGCGGTGGAAGCACGATCTGGAGTAATTGCAGACATTATAAGGTGCGTCACGCTCTCGTTCACGCCCGTGACAAAGGGCGTGTAATACTTAAACTTCAATTGGTGGAAAATTCTGGAAGGACGACGGAGGCATGATCTGGCGGCAGAGAAGTTACACCGGTGTGACATTGAAAGAAATGGGCATGTATATAGCTGTATCAGGGCATGACTATTAGTTGAGCAATGAGATCGGCTAGAGGTTACACGGCCATGATAGTTGAATTTAATGGGCGCGACACTATGTACATAGGTATGTACTTGGCGAAAGTCATGGCACAACTTCAGGACACGACTGGATGAGCTGGAATAGTGGTTTATGTTGACATGGCCTCTGTCATGCCAGTGACCTAGGCTGTGCACTTGGCGAATCTTCTCAGACTGAGCCTAGGATGGTGGCAGCAGGTCTGGAATAGCTTTTTAGGTTGTTACGCCCTTGGTCACGCTCGTGAGCTAGGTACTTGCAATTTTAGATTAAAATGTCTAGAAAACCTGAAAACAGAAATAAAGCTTAAATTAGTACATAAACAAAAAAGGAATATTTTATTTAGGATAATACATATAAATCGTATAAATTTATATTAATATAATATTAAAATTTTACTAAATGATGAGTATAAAAACTACTCATCAGGCGTATAACCTCCCTGCTCACTAATCATGCCTCCGTCCCCCCAGAATTTCCCGCCAAGAGGAGTTTTAATTATTATAGTCCCTCGGTCATGGGCATGATCGAGGGCGTGACGCGCCTTGTAACACCTGCAATTACTCTAGATCGTGCCTATCCCGCAGTCATTTCAGACACAACAAGTACCCACCCTTGGTCACGTGTGTGACCGAGGTTGTGTAACATGAAAATTCTGTCTATTTAAAGCTAGCATCTCCAGATCTCAAGAACATCCTTTGTCCGCCCCTCTTGGGCCGAAACACTCTTCTTTTGCCCCTTTTAGGCATAAATGATCTCTTTTTGTATTTTCCATTTTCTTTACAGGCTTAGATTTCAATTTCATTTTCAGCAATTGTTATTTTATTTCATGTACTCTCGTTTAATGAAATGTTAATTCAATTTTCTTTTATTAAATGTATTTTTCCCTTCCGTTCACTTTTTTTAGTTCATGTTTTTTAGATTAACATTTAGATCTTGATCTTCACAAACGTTGAATGAAATTATCTTTGTCTTGATTATCTCTCCTTTCTTCCTTCGATTTATTCTTGAATAATATCGTATCAAGTTTATATATCGGTTGTGATGTTCGATAGTTGTTTTTGCATTTTAGTTAGCCGAGAGGCTCGTGCGTACGAATCGATCACCTGAAAATAAAAGGAGATGCACTTAACCCTCGAGAGAGGATGACGTAAGTCTTATAAATAGGAGTCAAATCTTATAGTAGGATTCACCTCATAAAGCGAGTATTAGGTTATCAATTATTGAAAGACAGTTTGGTTAATATTACTAATCTCAGCTGGGCGTAATCCTCGAGAGAGGTATATTCATGTTTCGTGAAAATCCATGGTCAAGGATCAGATTAGAAGCTTATAATATTTATTTTCAATTTCACTCAAAGTGTGCATTGATCAAGTTAGTTTTTTTTTTATAAATTTCCCTTAAAGATCTATTTGATAAATAATACTTTGTTTTCACGAAGTAAAAGTACTCGACAGACCCGTGACTTTATACGACCTTGATATGTCCTTCATATCTTATGCTATGAGCGATAAGTACTCTTGTCTATATCGTTTATAGATTTAACTTAAATTTTTACATATCACTAAGTCATACATCGAGTGCATTGACTATTTGCTAAGTCATTATCGACTACATCGACTGAAAAGCTCAGAAATTTATCGACTGCATCAACTAGACAGTTAAGAAATTTGTCAACTGCATCGACTAGACAGTTAAGAAATTTGTCGACTACATCGACTGTAAGACTACTTGATTTATCGACTGCATCATCCATAATGTGACAGAAGGATTTTCCCTGGATTTACTGCTTAAGTATGTACTGCATCAATTTGTTTTCATAAGGTGCAGGTTGTCGACTACATTATATCTATAAGTGTTGAAGGACTGTATCGACTACATTAACTGGGATTTTACTTAGAATATTTTGTCGACCTGAAGTGTGTTCTAACGGCTTTCTACTGAGATCAAGCTGCAAATTACACATATATTTAAATTGATTTGAATTCCGCTTTCTGCTCCAATAATCAAGTTGCTTTAAGAGGAAATGGATTATACTCATTGATTTCAGATTGCTGCAATTTAAAGAACTTTCCTTAAGGAAAATTTCTAGCCGTTGAAGAATTCCTTTTATAGAAGCAAGGCTTCTGCCAATCCAGTCTTCTATATAAAGGGATGTGAAAATTGAACAAACACGAGAAGGTACATGCGCACACACTTACAGAGATTTTTGTGCAAGAATTTTGCAAGTGCTCAAGCTTTAGAATTCCTCCAATTGTTTAGCAACTGCAAAACCTGAGAGAGATTTCTTCCAAGGCTAAACAGAACAACATTCTTTTTGAAGAGCATTTCTCTCTGTATAAAGTCTTCTTGATTCAGCCTAACTCATTCTAAGAAGATATATTCAAGTGCCGATCAAGGATGAAGAAGCTTTCACAGTGCTTCTATTGAAGACTCAAGTGTTATTGTTTGAGTCAAAATATTTAAAACTTCTTTGTAATTGTAGGATCCTATTTGGATCTGAGTTTGTTGTAGGATTCCAGTTGGAATTTGAGTTGTAGGATCATTGTGATCTGAGGTAGGGTCTTTGAAAAGATCTGACTGTAGATCACTTGCTGGAGAAATTGAGGTAATGCTACTTTTGGCATGAATGCAGGATCTTGTTATTAAAGATCTGAGTTGTAGGACCTTGTGTTGAAGGTCTGACGTAGGGGACTATTGTTCCTAAGTTGTAGGACTCAAGGAAACAGAATGTAAGATCATTGATTTGAGAAATATATAGAAGTTGGCCTAAGCTAGCACTCTGCTAGATAGATGATGGGGGAATGTGAATGTACCCATAATTGAGGAACCACTATACATCTTGGTGTACTGTGTTGTGCATTGTACTTGTTTATTGCTTTGTTGTGCTTAAAAGAAGAAGATCAAAAGAAAACATAAAACTATTAAAACACATATTCACCCCCTTTAGGTGATTAGATAACCCTTATCTTTCAGTAGACTTAACAATTTACGTTGAATCTTGGACTTCCCGAGGTCTACCCGGTGAAGGGCTCGCATCAGTACTACAAGATACGATGGGTTGACATTCCAAATCTCCTTTTCTCAAGATATTTAATCTTATGAGGTTTTCTAAATTTCTTCTAGAAATCTGTTATGGACTATGGGTGGTGTTGCGAGGTGAAGTTGTAACTATTTTTGTATACGCACACCAAGTGTGCTTAATTATATATATATATATGCATATATATATATGTATATAAATATGTATATATAAGTATATATATATTACAAATGTTGATTAATTTTGATGTGCATTAAGAGAAATATTCAAAGTATTAAGAATTACTGTTAGCACACCACATGCGGATTATAAGTATGGTTCATCAAGTTCTATTTAACCAATTGACCTAATATTTATACCAAAGGTCTATGATAGGTTAAATATACTTCCACTAAAATTTGGTTAATTTTTTATGAGTATTGCGAGAAATATTTATTAAGAATTACTATTAGCACACCACATGTGGATTACAAGTATGGTTCATCAAGTTCTATATAACCAATTGATCTAAATTTCTACCAGAGGTCTAGAATAGGTTAAGTATACTGCCAGAAAAATTTGGTTAATTTTTGATGAGTATTAAGAGAAATATTCAAAGTATTAAGAATTACTATTAGCACACCACATGTGATTACAAGAATGGTTCATCAAGTTCTATTTAACTAATTGACCTAAAATTTCTACCAGAGGTCTAAGATAGGTTAATTATTCTGTCAGGAAAATTTGGTTAATTTTGATCAGTATTAAGAGAAATATTCAAAGTATTAATAATTACTATTAGCACACCACATGTGGATTACAAGCATGTTTAATCATGTTTTATTTAATAAATTTACCTAAAATTGCTACCAGAGGTCTAAGATAGGATAAATATACTACCAGCAAAATTTGGTTAATTTTTGTAATGACCTAAGTACAAAATTACATCCCTACCATGGTGTAAAATGCACTAAATAATTTCATGAACATAGGAAATTTTGGCTCCAAAAATTCCATCAATTTTTGGATCCCATACTAGTGATGTCCTATTATCATGGACAAGTTCTCAGCTAAATTGGATGAGAAATCAAGTATATTCTCAAGATCTCAATTTTTGTTATATGCACACCGTAACTCAAACTATAACAACTACTCAAGAGAGATTTATCAAAATCCACATGTCAAAATGGCCAAAAAAATGTACAAGAAATATAGCATGGTATAAGAAAGGTGTCACCAAAGATTTGGGATTTTTCCGAATAATTTAGCCATAATTATTTCATTAATACCATGGTGTGACATACACTAAATAATTTCATAAACTTAGGAAATTTTGGCTCCAAAAATTCCATACTATTGGTATCCTACTATCATGGACACATTTTCAGTTAAATTGGATTCAAAATCAAGGATATTGACAAGGTCAAAAATTTTGCTACATGCACACCATGATTCATACTATAACAAACATGCAAAATGAGATTCACCAAGATCCACATAATAAAAGGGTCTAAAAGTTTTACTAGAGGTATAACATAATATAAGGAAGGTGTCCCCATAGATTTGGGATTTTTCAGAATAATTTAGTCATAAATATTTCATTAATATGGTACATGCATTATTTTCAAAAAACCAGCAAAAATGATAGAAAAATGTTTGCCAAAAAATCCTCAAATTTCTAAGAGAGGTACATCTAAATTTTATTGACATGCATGCAATATTGAGAGAGAAATTCATAAAATAAACTTTGAAACACTAAAAATACACCGGCCACTAGAAATTAAATTGGGAAGGCTATATAGGCCACCTCAGAATATTTGTCATAACTTTTTGGAAAAGTCTTTCCAAGGGCTAAAACTTTCATTTTGACCCCTTGGACTAGATTTGACTAGATCATGTTCAAAATCAGGTTTGAACCCAACTTGTCCAATGAAAAGGATTTTCAAAATATGCTAGGTCTGCAAATAACTAATCTAAAACATATCGTAAAGAAGAATGGATGGGATCTGGCCGTCTTCAACCTCCAGCCAACTGCAATGTTGATCACATTCGAGAGCATAATGAAAGGAGATTTCCCGACCACTTGAGCTCCTCCACGACCAATCACCACCACCACCACCACCACCACTTTCGACCTGATGAGGGATATTGATAGGCGGTGGTCCGACGGTCGTAGAAGGCCAATATAGTGATCCTGAGCAAGGACACTTTCTCCCAATTTTCACCAAGGATTTCCACAGAATCGAGCTCAATTGAGCTCGAATCTCTTCGTAAATTATAGGGAGGCTAGCACCAAAGGAGAAGAGCGGAAACACACCTCAATTAAAGCTCTAGCCTTAACATTTCGTCGGGGAGGCATGGTGGTGGAAGTTTCCAGCGGCCTTGCTCGATCCCTGCTTCTTAAGCCCAATTATTCAACTGGAAAGCTCTGCTTGATTCCTTAGGCAGTTAGGGAGGTGATGTAGGGGAGAATGGAGATGAGGTTGGCTCTTTAATGGAGTGCCATTAAACAGGGGGGACGACCAAGCATAGGATGCTCTTCCCTTGCTCCACATGACCTCAATTCAGCCCCAATTTGGCTGGGATGGCTGAGGGAATTGAAGACGAAGGCTTGGGAGGAGGAATGGAGGGCCATTGACCTCCATTCCCCAAATTCCTCCTTGTACTCAAATGAAAGCTGTGCCAAAAGGCCAAATTTCCCACTTGCATGTGGTTGCATGCCATTTTCAGAGGGCAAGGGATTTATTTCGCATTTTATTCCTGCAATGGGTTTTGATGAAGGGCCTTAGCCCTTTAGGATTGGGCTTGGCACCTTAGAATTCCATTTTAAGCTAATTTGACCATGGTTGACGTTGGGGTTGACTTGGTCAAATTGATGTGGCTGACCCCACTTATTGGTCATGGATCCTATATTACCTCCCTAGGTGAGTTGGGTCAGGGTGGGGTCATGGGGAAGCCAATTGAGTTCAATTGGGGCAAATTGAGCTATGTTCACTCAAGGTTGACTTAGGTCAAAATTAAAGAATTGGGTGGCCCATTCATGTTGGTTATGACCCCAATGACCTATCATTGTGACTAAGAAGTTGGGGAGCGATCATTTTGACCTCTTGATGTTCAAGTTGTGGTGGATTAGGCAATGGTGACCAATTGGGGCCAATTTGACCTAGGTTGACTTTTAGGTCAATAATATTAGTTCATCATGTCCTTCGGGGATCTAGACCTATCACCTAGCTCTAGGAAGCACAATGTGACATATGCCACTACAGGGGGTCTAGTCCTAAGTGGGATGTTACAAATTCTAATAAAAAAATAATTTCATCGCCAAAAGTTAAGTTTGGGGCTACGGATGTTCATGTATAGTTAAAATAAATAGTCGGTTTAGATTATACCTAAAGAAAATAGTCTCGGATAGCATTGCTGCATGAGATGCAATGGTTCCAAGGTGTGCTCCTCCTGCCCATGGTTGGACCGCAAGACTTTTACTAGGGAACCTTCTTCCTTCGCAGGACTCGAATGACAGAATCAACTATCCGGGCTGGCTCTAGCTGAACTGATCGGTCGGATTCCACGGGGATAGAGGTGAATGTAATATGCTTCTCTGGGCAGAGTAGTGTTCCCCAAAGCAAGGAGACATGAAAGATGTTGTGCAGGTTTTCCATCTCCGATGCCAGCTCTAGTCTGTAAGCCAGGGGACCAATCCGCTCTAAGATCGTATAAGGTCGATCCCATATATTGAGGACTGAACTTCTTCCACCTCCGGACACGGGAGATGCCATGCTTTGGCCTGATCATCAAAAATAACCAGTCTTCATCCTAGAACTCCACCTTTCAATGCATATCATCATAATAATTCGCCTGCAAACTCTGCCCTCGAGCATCCGATCCTGAATCAAACAAATAATCGTGTTTGTTTCATCGATATAATCCACACATAGCACCTTCAGATCCTTATCCTAGAACCAAGATAGAGGTGTCCTACACCTCCTTACATATAATGACTCGTAAGGGGCCATGTCGATGCTCACCTGGTGACTTTTATTGTAGGAGAATTTAATCAGTGGAAGTAGTCTTTCCCACGGGTCTCCATCATCCAAAATGCATAGACATAGTAGATACTCCATCGTCTTAATGGTACACTTCGTCTGCCCATTAGTCTATAGATGGAATGCAGTGCAGAATGTCAAGCAAGGCCCTATGTAATCCTGCATCGACCTCCACTCCATGGAAGTGAGCTGACCCTCCCAATATGAAATAATCGACTTGAGCACCCTGTGATATCTGACATGCTTCTCAATAAAGAGGCGCAAAAAACACTGACATAAGCGTCCTTCCTGACTGGGATAAACCTGGAGACTTTGGTCGACCTGTCTACTATCACCCAAACTAAATCATTTCCCGAGCGAGAGCGGGGTAGTCCATGCATGAAGTGTTACAAAGAGGTCTCCAAATCAAGGATGTGCCCTTTCCCCTTTTATTTTTAATTTGAATTTTATCTTTTTTATTTCATGCCGTGTTTTTCCTTTCTTATAAATTAGAAAATTAAAATACCAAAAACCTAAATATAAACTTAGAAAAATCCAAAAAATTTACAAAACACCCAAAATTTTAAAAAAAATATATATATTATTTCATAGTACAAAACATAGAAAAATCTAAAAAAATTTCAAAATCCCAAAATTTTGCAAATATATATCTATATATATATATAAATATATATATAGTTCATTTCGTAGTAGAAAAAACCAAAAATATAAGAAAACCCTACTTTGTTTTTATTCTTAAAAGAATTTAGTTTCTAGAGAATCTATTTATGGATTTTCATAACTCCTAATTTGCTAGTTGTTTGTTTATCTTAGATTGATAGATTTAAATGCTCCGGGTTAAGTTTTAAAGAATATCTTGTGCTTCTAATTTAAATAGAGGATTTGTTTTCAAGCACTACTTCTAATTTATCTAAAATAGAGGCATGTGTATTATGTTAGAAAAACAACATTTGACCTCAATTATCTTTACTTTATGCCTTTAGAAATTTAGGAATGTTCAAACTACTAAGGTTGCTCTCAAATCTTTTTTATTAAACTCTAAAATTTTTCTTGAAAGCCCCGTATTATTCACCCATAGAGCTTGGCATAAAAAAATAGAAGAAGAAAACTTCATTTTAAAGAAAAGATCTTATGTAAATGGGAATAAGATTTCATTTCGCAAACATAGGCACCCAATAAAAATTTAAAATATCTTATGTCAATGGGAATAAGATTTCATTCCGTAAACATAGGCACCCAATAAAAATTTAAAAGATCTTATGTCAGTGGAAATAAGATTTCATTCTGTAAACATATGTGTTATTCTTAAGGAATGACAAGGATCATACCTAGAGGGAGGGGGGGGTGAATGGTGTGATGTGTGATTTATGGTATCTTTTTAGAAATAAAAGGCACAAGGCAAACAATCACAGAAGACATAAGGATTTATTGTGGTTCCCCAATAATTGGGTACATCCACATTCCCCCTTCGCCTATCTAGCAATCTGCTAGCCTAGGAAATGTTCTCCAAAATTTAGAACTCAAACCGAGTCCCAACCTCAGTCTTTATAATATCAGACTTACACTCAGATCTTTATAAATAGATCCTACAATCAGGTCACTCATATATTACACTCAGATCACCAAGATCCTACCTCAAATTCTCACTGGAATCTGACACTCAAATTCCACAGGAATTCTACACTCAGATCACAATGATCTTCATACTATTTATAGATCTATAGTGGTTTACAATAATAGCCTCAATAGAAAATAAGATTTTGATCTTGATTCTTTAGTAGAGGTCTAGCAATAGACTTATTCTCCCTTGATAGATACTAGAATGTAACTGGTAAGTATAGATCTATATCAAGCAAACTAACAGCAGCAAAAATCCTTCTTCTTATATTCAGTAAACTCTTTCTTCGGAATCTGGATCTAAGAGGACTCTTGAGAACTTAGAAGGATCTTGCTCTTGATAGTAGAGAGACTTAAAATTCTTTTCTGTTGAATCTTTTGTATGCTTCAGATCATTAGTATCAACATGTCCATACCTTCTCCTTTTATACTGAAGGTACAATTAAAAAGGAATTAGTAAAGTATATGGGAAGATATAATTATCTCTGAATTTGAATCTTCAAATTTAATCAGAAAAGAATATATTTCAAATTTGACTCAAGTAGGAATACTCCACGTATGGTAAGTAAGGATCAGAATGGAATGAATAAATCTGTCTGAAATTCTAGTCATAATAATTAATTATACTATTACATATAAAATTTTTCAACGAATTTATTCCATTAAGATCTTCCATAGATGTACCATTGAAATGCTCCTTGATTGGGGTGAAAAGGTTCGATAATTAATGATTTCATATGATATTCAAGCACTTAGAATAGTTCTGAATGAATTTAGGTCTGTCCCGTCAATGTTGAGTTCATCCCGTCAATTGACATTGATCTAGTCGATGGTTAGAGTACAATCGACAGACCGACCCGTCCATTTTTACTTGAGCTAAATTCTGACTTTCACAGCCTTCTGAATTCAGTAATTTTCTTTGAACTTTTCAGGTAGAGTCTTCAAGATATATGTTAATATGACTTCAAATAAATACTTGAGGTCATATAATACAAATAAATGCTTGGTCTTAGTGACCTTAAGAAATATTCAGATATTTACTGAGAGTACCTATCTCAAGCAACATCAAAATTTCATCAAACACAATAAGTTTATTATTATGTAAATGTTCTTCTTCAAATCAGGAATCTTGGGTATCAAATTCTCACCAATCTCCCCCTATTTGAAGAAGTCAAAACCTCACATAATAATAAGCTTTTATAAATGAAAGATAAAGCAATTATTGATAAAGTGAGCATTCTAATATATAGTAAATACTAGAGTTCATGGACTTAAGATAAAGTTATAATAATAATCATAATGTCCACATATTAAATTTTTAGATTCAATCACTTTCACTATTAGCCTTCCTCTTTTGCCTGGAGATGTAATTCTTGGTCTTTGGGATACATCTTGGAGGCACTGGTCCCTCAGTCTTGTTCTTCCAATGCAGTCTCCTTTTGGTTTCTTGGTCTTAATGTTTTTCAATTCAGATGAGTTATAAAATCTTTCCTTGGGTAGTCCTTTACTTCCAAAATCTCTTCATGTTGAGAGAATTATTTCTTTTGAAATGGGACTCCATTCTTCATAGGTATAGGCATTTGTTTGATTTCTTCTATCCTTCTTTGTCTGTACTTCCAATAGTCATCTACACTGCTTGGAGCCTTTCTCTTGTGAGATGGACGTGCTTCCATCCTTGGGGGGTTTATATAATATTGTTTAGGTAGAATATAGTTTTCTTCATCATCATCATATTGAATCTCATAATTTAATCTTGGAAGATTCATTGTATCTCTTGCCTCATTAGATATCTAGACAGCTTGATCTGCCCATGATTTTCTCAGATTCTACTCCCCCTTTCTGACTTTTTCAGATAGGGTATTGCAGATTTCTGTTGTGCTGGTAGTTATTTATCTGTGTAGGTAGTTGATTCCATCTGTGATGTGATGTTTAGTCTCCAAAAGATGTTTATCCAACAACTGAGTTTTTGCATCTATTCTTTCATGTATGATTATTCTATTGTCGAGTTGTGATGTTCAGAGTCTGCAAAGGCATTCCTCATGTTTTCAATTGTAGTATATTGATTCCTGATGATATCATCTATTCCTTTGTTAACATCCTTCAGCAATGTGGCTGTATAAACAAGTGCTCTTGCTGCTTTTCTAAAGAACTGATAAGACTTCATAGTCATCTTTTCTATATTCTTCTATAAAGATGAGTAATTCTTCTTCATTTCTTCCCTCAGAGTTAAAGAGATTTGTCAACATAAGATTCTATGTTCTTACTCTGGATCTCAAGTAGAGCTTGAATCTGATTTAGAAGGTGGGAGGAAGATGTTTCAGGAATGGCGCTGGAGGGGATGTGTGTTTGTTGTACAACTGGAGAGGGACTTGGTATGTTTGTGCCAAAGTCCATGTCCTCATAGAGACAGTCTGTTGTGTCTGCATTTGTTTGCTGGAGTGGTGAAGATTCTTCTGCAACTTCTTTTCCTTTATAAAGAGTTATCTCCCATCCTGTCAGCTCATCTTCAATGTTTTCTTATTCAGGGGTCTTAGAAGGAAGGTTTTGGGCATAGTCTTTCAACTCAGACTCCCCCTCATCATCATTGTGAGAGACAACTACCTCTATTTTAGAAATGGAGTTGGATTTCTCAAGTGGTGTTATCTGGTTTATATCAGTAACTTCTGCTGTCTTTCAGTTTATTTGTTCTAAATCAGAAATGATTGTATCTATTTGATGATATTTCTCAAGATCATCTTCAATGGGAGAGGGGATTGTCACAGTTTGCTCAGTGGATTCACCTATTACTCTAGTGAGATCTTGGGTAGGTGTAGTTTGCAGTGGGACTATTGTATAAAATAGTGGTGCCGTGGACTCCCCCTCAGGAAAATGGGGGGCTGGGAGAAAGACTTTTCCTTTATTCTTCTTTGTAGGTGTTGTTTCTTTTCTTCTTCCTAGATGGTGGACATGTTGATCCCACCTTCTTAGAGTGTTTAGAGCAATCTTTTTAAGATAATGTATAGGCATCCGCACGCTGGGATCCATTTGAGAGGGTAAGCATACAGAGAGATAGAGGGAGATGATTTTGCCAAAACTTGGGTTGTCAAGACTCTGCACTATCTTTTCAAACATGAGTCTACTCCAGTCTATTTTCTTGACTAGTATAATTCTTGTCATGAGGGAGAACATATCCATGGAGATTCTGTCAAATGATCCTGGCTTGCAGATTAGTGCTTTTCTAAGAATATTTGTCAATAGTTTACCTGGCAAATTCATTTTCATTCTATATAGTGACCCCTTTGTCTCTTCAGTGTATTCAAAGAATTCCAGGGAAAATTGCATGTCTTCCTCGGAAATTGACTCTTCATCTTCCTCTTCTTCCAGTAGTGGAAGATGTAGATGTCGATTAATACTGCTGGCAGAGATTCTGATGGCATTACTTCATATACTGCTCTTTATCCTTGTCTCATTGTTGTTAACTTTGCGTTCTGATAGAATTCCAATACCTCTCTCTGGAAGATTAAAGAGGGTTCTGAGAGAATGAAATCCAGGCCTGATGCTGCAATTAGCCATATGATGCTCTAGATGTCTTCGTTGGCATAATCGAAACAATTTATTACTAGTTTGCAGCTGATGATCAATAAGCTTTGTTTAGAAGAGTTGGATTTTGGCGCCATTGGAGGAGAAGGAGAATACACTATCGACGAGATAATAGAGTGATGTGGGGTATGCAACTAATGATTAAGTTATGTATATATATTTTTTTCTTAAGCCCGGTTCAAACCCTAGATTTAGTATAAATTAGGTAGCTCAAGAGGCACGTACCTGATTTGACGTTATTGCCTAATTTAAAAGAGCCAATATTTGGACTTTTGAATAGTAATTAAAGAAAGAAGTCCTTTTTGAGATAATTGATTTCAATAGCCACCCAGTCAAGTCGATTTAGACTTTGTTCTCATCGAATATTTCTTTAAAGATAGGTTTTGATCCTGCATACTTTAATCAAATATTAAACCATCAAGTGTGAAATCCAAAAGTTTTGACCTCCACATTATAGTTAAAATTAATCTAAATTTAATATTCCTAGTTTAATTTTGAATTGAGTAAATTTCATTTCATCAAGGGGCTTTATGAAAATGTCTATCAGTTGGAACAAATTCCAGACAAATGTCTTCCTTTTCAACATGCTCCCTGATGAAATGGTACCTAATCTCAATGTGTTTTATTCTTCTATGGGAGGCTGGATTCTTTGCTATAGTTATAGCACTTGAAGAGTCACAATAGAGAGGTGTCTTCTTGTCGTGAACATCATAATCTTTCAATTGATGTTGAATCGATAATAGTCGTGCACAACAATTTCCAGCTGAGATATATTCTGTTTCTGCAGTAGAAATTGCAACACTTGTTTGCTTCTTACTACTCCATGAGATTAACCTTTTGCCTAGAAATTGACATGCCCCAGATGTGGTTTTTCTATCCTCCTTGCAACCTGCAAAATCTGCATCTGAAAATCCTGTTAGCTCAAAATCACTGCTTCTAGGGTACCATAGACCAAGATTAGGTGTACCCTTTAGATATCTCAAAATTCTTTGGTAGAGGTGTAATGAGATTCTTTGGGGTTCATATCTGGCACAAACAAATATAGAAAACATGATGTCCGGTCTACTATCAGTAAGATAGAGTAGGGAGCTAATAATACATCTATACATGGTCTCATCAAAAGGTTTCCCTTTCTCATCCTTATCTAGAGATACATTTGTTCCCATTGGAGTCCTCATTGAGGTTGCACTCTCCATGCCAAATTACTTAATGAGTTCTTTGGTAAACTTGCTCTGACAAATGAAGATTCCTTTCTCAGATTGCTTAACCTGGAGACCTAAAAAGTACTTTAGCTCTCACATGCTACTCATTTCAAAATTCCCTTGCATAAGGTTAGCAAACCTTTTACAGAGGTAGTCATCTGTAGATCCAAAGATGTTGTCATCAACATAGATTTGCACCAGCATGATCTTGCATTTGATTTCCCTAATAAATAGTGTTTAATCTATCATTCCTCTTGTAAATTTGTTTTCAAGGGGAAAGGAAGATAAGGTCTCATACCAAGTTCTAAGTTATTGCTTTAGACCATAGAGTGTTTTCCTAAGAAAATAAACATCATCAGGATGTGTTGAGTTGATAAAACCTAGAGGATGTTCTACATAAACCTCTTCTTTTAAATCTCCATTAAGAAATGCTGATTTCACATCCATCTGGTAGACTTTAAATCCTTTGTGGGTAGCATAGGCAAGGAAGAGTCTCATTGCCTCTAGCCTTGCCACAGGTGCAAAGGTTTGATCATAATAAATTCCTTCTTCCTGTTTATATCCTTTAAAAACTAATATTGTTTTGTTCTTGATAATGAATCCTTGCTCATCCAGTTTGTTTCTGAACACCCGTATGGTTCCAATTATATTATTACCATGAGGTTTTAGAACTAGTTTACAGACCTTGCATCTTGTGAATTGGTTTAGTTCCTCTTGCATAGCCAAAATCCAAAATGGATCTTTGTTGGCATCTTCAAACTTCTTTGGTTCTTTTTGTGAGAGAAAGATTAGAAATAATGCTTCATTCATTGATCTGCTTCTGGTTTGTACTCCTTGATTGATGTCCCCAATGATCAAATCACATGGGTGATTTCTGTGAAACTTGATGGCATTGGCTAGATTTCTATTTTCTGCTGGTATTTCTTCCACTAGGGGTGCTGCTTCTTGTATTTCAGCTTGTTGATTGTCTTCATCCGTTGAATTATCCACATGGTTTTCTACTCCCACTACATCTATTCCCATTGTATGAGAGGAAGAGAGTTCTTTTTCTTCTTCTGAGATTGATGTCTTTAGTTCCTTGAGCTTGGAACTTGAGCATGACACAGAAATTCAAGAGGGCTCTTCAAGTATCATGCTTGATTCATCAAATACTACATTAATATATATTCTTCTATAGTCTTAGAATGTATTATATATATCCTATAAGCTCTGTTGTGATGACAGTATCTAATAAAGATTCCTTCAAAGCATTTTTCAGCAAACTTTGTCAAGTGATGCCTCCCATTGTTTAGGACATAACACTTGCTTCCAAAAATCTTGAAGTAGGCCAAGGATGGCTTTCTGCATTTCAAGAGTTCATAGGGAGTCTTGTTGTGAATTCTATTGATTAGTGCTCTATTTTTCACATGGCAAGCTGTATGACTGGCTCAGCCCAGAAGTATTCTAGTAGATAGGAGTCACTCACCATAGATCTGCTTGCCTCAATGAGTGTCCTATTCTTCCTCTCAGCTACTCCATTTTGTTGTGGAGTTCTTGGAGAGGAAAACTCCTATGAGATACCTAGACTTTCAAAAAACTTTGTCATTGCTCCAGATTGAAATTTTGTTCCATGATCACTTCTGATTTTGACCACTGAACATTTTAGATCATTCTGAGTTTGTTTGACAAATGTAGTGAAGACTTCTAGGGCATCTGACTTGTGTTTGAGAATGAACACCCATGCAAACCTAGAGTAATCATCTACAATCACAAATGTGTAAGACTTGCCCCCTAAACTTTGAGTTGACATTGGGCCAAACAAGTCCATGTGCAACATGTTTAAACATCTAGTGGAATTTATCAATCCAATTGACTTGAAGGAGGCCTTTGTTTGCTTCCCCATTTGATAAGCATGGCAAGGACCTTCTTGTGCACAATTCCACTTGGGACAACCTCTGACCAAGTTTTCTGATAAGAGCTTATTGATGGATTTATAATTTATATTTGCTAGACTCATGTGGCATTGGATGCAAAGAGATGCCCTACTAGTGGCCATTAAACAAATAGGAGCATCTAAATAAGAGCAAAGGAAATTGAGATAATATACATTCCCACTCCTAGTGCCAGTAAGAATAACTTCAGAGTTTTCAGTCTTCTTAATGAGACACATATCCTTGTGGAAAACTACCACACAGTCAAGATCACAATGTTGACTTATGCTTATCAGATTGTGTTGCAATCCTTCCACATAAGCTTCTATTGAGATGGTAACTATGCCATTAGTAATTTTACCATAACCTTTAGTTTTTTCTCTGTCAAATCCCCCAAATATCACTTTAGGACCATCTTGCACATGAGTGAATTCTTTCAAATGGATTCTTGATCCAGTCATTTGCTTGGAAAATCCACTATCCAAATACCAGATTGGAGTTTGATTGGTCTTTTGATATACCTGCAAAAAAAAGCTATTTCTTCTTAGGTACCCAAGATTGGTTGGGTCCTAGATTTTTGTTAGTCATAAAAACACACTAGATCTAACTGCTCCAGGATGTGCAGAATTGATCTTAACAAGATTGTTTGTCAGCTTGGCATTGGTTACCTTTGTAACTGTTTGATTGAACCAACAATCAATTGCAAAGTGGCCAATCTTGCCACAACACCAACATTCAAAATTGTTATATCCCATTTTCTTACTGTCAAAAGGAACATGATTCCTTTATGTGTGAGTAGAAGGATATTTAAGGGAGACTGAAATGCACTTCTTATGATTGTGGTGTTAAATATTCTCACTCACAACTATGCCTCTGAAGTCAGTCTTCTTTAAAGATGTCTTCCTCTTCCTAGACACAAGAAATTCATGTTTCTTCATGATGATCCCTTCATGAGGTTCCTTTGAAGCACTAGGCACATCCTTGAATCCACTTGTGGAGCACTCTAAAAGTGAGGTTAGTTCTTAAATTAACTCTAGAGGTGGTGAATAGAGAGTTAAAGGTTTTGGCTTATTTAAAATAGTGATATATAAATATGTGTAGTTAGTGAGTTATAGAACTAACATACTAATCACAGATATCACATCACAGCAAAAAGAAATAAAATATAAGCCAAACAACCAGAAGACACAAAGAAATATAGTAGTTCCCCAATCAACCTGGGTACATCTACTCTTCTACCACACTTGGTAGGAATCCACTATAGGTTGTTGATCAGGTGCCCTGCCACCAAGAGAGTTTTGATCAGGTGTCCACACACCAAGTGAGCTTTTGATCAGGTGCTCTAACCCAACTACAGGTTTTTGATCAGGTGTCCTGCCACCAATGGCTGTAACTTTTGAAGGGAGTTATAACCCTTTATATAGGTAAAAGAAAACAGAAAATATATTGTTCTTCTCTTTCTAAGAAGACTCTAGAGATCCAGATGGTGTTGCTGAGAGTGGATCTTGATGATGTTGAAGAGCTCCCCCTGATTTGATTAGTGCTGGTGTTCAGGTGAGGAAGCTTCTTCTTTTGGATGTTGTAACTCTTTTCTTCTTCTGCAGTTAAGATACCTGAGCAAAAGATCTAGATGGGTGTCTTAGGGTAAAGATGATCTGCAGAGAAGAGTTAGCAAAAAGAAGATTAATAAAATATGTTGTTCTTATCAAGAACTCTGTATATGTGCTCCTTCTTTTTGCTTCTCTATATTTCTGTATATTTCACTTCTTCCTGTTCTGGTTCTGCCTTCTAATTTTCTTCTCCGTACTTCTCTTTGTATATATAATCTAGAGATGGCTTTCAAATCTATTTGAATTCTTGCCCGACAAAAGGAAAGAGATTACGTCTCATTAATTTCCTAGATTCCTCGAGAAGATAAATTGCCGTCTTTAGCTTTTCTGCAATGGCTATAATATTTATTGCTCCACAACGGCTATATTATTAATTTATACAAATGAAGAAAGGGCAGCAATATATAAATAGAATTTAATCAAAATATTGTTTTATCAGATATAAAAATATTAGTCGATCTAAGAAATGAGATATTATAATAGCAGATAATAATTCATCGATCCGAGCTTGAAGTTCGTCATTCTGAACATTGAATTCGTCGAACTGAGCTTCTGTTGAAGATTCGTCGAACGCAGCTTTTCGTCGACCGCTGAGACGGGCTTGATCGTCGACCGCTGTGATATTGAGCTGTTCGTCGAACGCAAATTGAAAATATTTCGTCGATCGCAGGAAGGCATTCGTCGAACCCAGGAAGGCGTTTGTCGAACCCAGAGAACTTGCATAGTTTTCTCCTGTCTCCTGTCTAAATGGGATTTCATCGATCACAGAATAAATATAAAGATGGATCACGACTCAAATCAAAAACTAAGGTTCCAACAATCTCCCCCTATTTGAGTTGGGATCCTAATCCAAATCAAGACTAGGTTCTAACAATCTCCCCCTATTTGGATTATGATACTAGGCATAAAAAATAGAATACCTGCAAGCATAACAGTTAGAAATATAAAGCTTAGAGGAGATGTGCAGAATAAGAATAGATAGAAAAATTTATTGTTCTTTTGAAAATGTTTAATCATAAATTATATTATTGTTTTCTTCTTCTTTTAAATTCTAAAATCATTCGTCTTTTAAAAACATTTAAACAATCCTAGATTTTGTTTTTAATAGGATTTTAATAATATAAAGAATTGCTACAGCTGTTAATGGATTCTAAGGAATTTTAAGATTAGAAAAACATTGCCTGATACCTTCCCTCTAAAGAATCCCCTTATCAGAAGAGACTCGCACTCAGTGCCCAGATCATTTCTGATCTATGCAATCTGAGTAGAATGCTCAACATTATTTTGGAGAAAGTCTGTAAGAGCATTGAAGTTATCTGACTTTTTTTTAAGATAGAAAAATTCAAATGAATCTTATAACTGCTTGTTTAATTATAATTTGATTTAAAAGATTAAAAATGTTAAGCATTGCTTTATAGTTAGATATATTAGCATTTTTATCTCATTAAAATATAAATTTGATAAACTAAACTGATTTCTAGTTTTTATTTTAACATAAAGAAATTCAGTAAATTCTACAGAGTCTTTTACTTCTTTTTCCTTAAAAGATTGTTTAAATTTTTCAGCCTTAATTAATTTATTTTCCAAGGAAGTAATTTTCTCTTCTGATGTTTTCAAATCTTCTTTAGGTTTAGTATTTTCAGAAGTTAAATTATTTATTTCTATTAACTCTGTTCTGACAGATTTTATTTCTTTCTCAGGTTTTATTAGATCTGTATATGGCATTTTAAAATCTGATTTGACTTGATCAGAAATAGAATCAAACCTTGAAATTACCTTATCTTTATCAGATTCAGATTCAACATCTGAGTTGTGGAATGAGCCATTTATGGCCATCATGCAAAAATCTCTAGCCTTTTGTTCTTCTTCTTCTTCTTCACTTTGACGAGATGATGGTTTTGTATCATAAATATAGAAAGTGGAAGAAGGTTCAACTACCATCCTTGTGAGGGAGTTCCAGATGCCTCTTGCTGTAGTGCAATCAGCAACTCTTTGAAGAATGTCATTTGACATTGATTGAGCTAGTATTTTCATAGCCTTGGCATCAGCACTCTTCAGCTTCTTTTGAGCATCTGTTGATGTTGATGAAGTTGGAGGTCCTGTCAGAATAGAATTATAAATTTCTTCATCTATTGCATTCATATATAATCTGATTCTAGCTTGCCATAAAGAAAATCAATCCAAATTACAGATTGGTGGTCTTGTGATTGAATATTCTTCTTGTGCCATGAGTTTTAAAAAAAATTATGAACTAATTGATCTTTATGATTCAAGTGTTAGCCTGTAAAGAATCAACTACCCTCTGATTCCAATTGAAAGTCAATTGAATATCAGTTGAAAGTGAGTTGATATAATCAACCACGCTTTGATACCAATTGAAAGTGAGGTTAGTTCTTAAATTAACTCTAGAGGGGGGTGAATAGAGAGTTAAAAGGTTTTGGCTTATTTAAAATAGTGATATATAAATATGTGTAGTTAAGTGAGTTATAGAACTAGCATACTAATCACAGATATCACAGCACAGCGACAAGAAATAAAATATAAGTCAAGCAACCAGAAGACACAAAGAAATATAGTAGTTTCTCAATCAACCTGGGTACATCTACTCTTCTACCACACATGGTAGGGATCCATTACAGGTTGTTGATCAGGTGCCCTGCCACCAAGGGAGTTTTGATCAGGTGTCCACACACCAAGTGAGCTTTTGATCAGGTGTTCTAACCCAACTACAGATTTTTGATCAGGTGCCCTGCCACCAATGGATGTAACTTTTGAAGGGAGTTATAACCCTTTATACAGGTAAACGAAAACAGAAAATATATTGTTCTTCTCTTTCTAAGAAGACTCTAGAGATCCAGATGGTGTTGCTGAGAGTGGATCTTGATGATGTTGAAGAGCTCCCCATGATTCGATTAGCATTGATGTTCAGGTGAGGAAGCTTCTTCTTTTGGATGTTGTAACTCTTTTCTTCTTCTGCAGTTAAGATCCCTAAGCAAATGATCTAGATAGGTGTCTCAGGGTAAAGATGATCTGCAGAGAAGAGTTAGCAAAAAGAAGATAAATAAAATATGTTGTTCTTATCAATAACTCTCTATATGTGCTCCTTCTTTTTGCTTCTCTGTATTTCTGTATATTTCACTTCTTCCTGTTCTGGTTCTGCCTTCTTATTTTCTTCTCCGCACTTCACTTTGCATATATAATCTGGAGATGGATTTCAAAGCTATTTGAATTCTTGCCCGACAAAAGGAAAGAGATAACGTCTCTTTAATTTCCTAGATTCCTCGAGAAGATAAATTACTGTCTTTAGCTTTTCTGCAATGCCTATAATATTTATTGCTCCACAACGGCTATATTATTAATTTATACAAACGAGAAAGGGCAGCAATATATAAATAGAATTTAATCAAAATATTGCCTTATAAGATATAGAAATATTAGTCGAACTAAAAAATGAGATATTATAATAGCAGATAATACTTCGTCGATCTGAGCTTGAAGTTCGTCGTTCTGAACATTGAATTCTTCGACCTGAGCTTCTGTTGAATATTCGTCGAACGCAGCTTTTCGTCGACCACTGAGATGGGTTGGATCGTTGATCGCTGAGATATTGAGCTGTTCGTCGAAAGCAGATTGAATATATTTCGTCGATCGCAAGAAGGCGTTCGTCGAACCCAGGAAGGCGTTCATCGAACCCAGAGAACTTGTATAGTTTTCTCCTTTCTCCTATCTTAATGGGATTTCATCGATCACGACTCAAATTAAAAAACTAAGGTTTCAACAATCTCCCCCTATTTGAGTTGGAATCCTAATCCAAATCAAGATTAGGTTCTAACACACTCATTCTTGAGGTGTCCATAAATTGATTCCTGATCATACATGTTGGAGGGTGATATTACCCTTCCTAAAGTTGACCTTTTTCTCAATAGATTTACCTGATTTACCTTCCCTAAGGTATCCTAGACCTCTTCTATGAGTGGAGCAAAATCCATCAATCAAGGGATAAATAGTCTTAGGTTTGGTGAAGCTTGCTACAAGCTTTATTTCAATAAGAAGTTTGTCCTCCAAATCTCTATTTTTGTTGTCCTTAGATTTCAGGACACCAGATTGATATCTACCCATCTTTAGAAGTGCAATCTCTTGGGTTAGGGCTTGGCACAGCTCCTTACTATCTATTAATGCCTTCAGAGTTTTCCCAAACTTGTTTATTAGATCAAGATTGGAGCTTGCATTGTAGTGCTTCTTGAGTTGGCAGAATTCTGCATTCTCCAAAGTTAGCCTTTCAGCTTTTTCTTAGAGATCAGAGTTTCTTGCTTGAAGAGATGAGATATCTCCAGCTTGCTCTTTGCAAAGCTTCTTAGTTCTCTTAAGTGCATCAAACAATTCTCCATATTAATCTAATAAGTCCCCTTAAGTTTCATCTTCTTAGGAAAGATTTGCCTCAGAATAAGTATCTGACATAGATAAGGAAGCTTTGATTGGTACTTGTGCGAAGAAAAAAATTTCCTTCTCTTCTTCTTCACTAATGTCCATGACAGACATATATTCTTCTTCTTCTTCTAATGAGGAGGAGGTGATGCTCTAATAATCACTTAGAGTTTTGCATTTCTTAGCGTGCAAATTTTTTCTCTATTCTTTTCCTAGAAAGCTTTCTTATCTTCAGGTTTTCTGTTATCTCTTCTTTTGGAAGGACATTTAGCTATCATGTGTCCAGATTTCCTGCATCCGTAGCCAATAGTTTCTGTAGAAGAGTGTTTGTTATGTTTGGATTCATACTATTTACCCAGAAATCAGCGATCACCTCGAGTTGGCTTTTTTCAGGTAACCAAGGCAATCGACACGCTCTCACAGCCCTCGGACAACCTCTCCCGACAATCCAGGTATTTTTTCAATCTCTGAGCACTGACGGTCTCCCATCGCCCGGGCAGTCTCCCCCGAGGAGGTCACCCCCTTGGGCGACCTCGCTAGTGAGATCGCCCCCCCCCCCCCCCCCCCCCCCTTGGGCGACCTCGCCTCCTGGTAGGTCGCCCCTTGGGCAACCTCGCCAGTGAGGTCGCCCCCCTTGGGCGACCTCGCCTCCTGGTAGGTCGCCCCTTGGGCGACCTCGCCAGTGTGGTCGCCCCCCTTGTGCGACCTTGCCTCCTGAGAGGTCGCCCCTTGGGCGACCTCGCTAGTGAGGTCGCCCAGCTTGGGCGACCTCACCTCCTGGGAGGTCGCCCCTTAGGCGACCTCGCTAGTGAGATCGCCCAGCTTGGGCGACCTCGCCTCCTGGGAGGTCCCCCCTTGGGTGACCTAGCTAGTGAGGTCGCTTAGCTTGGGCGACCTCGCCTCGTGGGAGGTCTCCCCTTGGGCGACCTTGCCAGTGAGGTCACCCCCCCTTAGGCGACCTCACCTCCTGGGAGGTCGCCCTTTGGGCGACCTCGGCAGTGAGGTTGCACCCCTTGGGAGACCTCTCCTCCTGGGAGGTCGCCCCTTGGGCGACCTAGCCAGTGAGGTCGCTCACCTTGGGCGACCTCGCCTCCTGGGAGGTCGTCCTTTGGGCGACCTCGCCAGTGAGGTCGCCCCCCTTCGGCGACCTCGCCTACTAGGAGATCGCCCCTTGGGCAACCTCTCCAGTGAGGTCGCCCAGCTTGGGTGACCTCGCCTCCTTGGAGGTCGCCCCATAGGCGACCTCGCCAGTGAGGTCGCCGCCCACCTCGCCTCATGGGAGGTTGCCCCTTGGGAGAGCTCGCCAATGAGGTTACCCCCTTGGGCGACCTCTCCCCGGGAGGTCTCGATCCCGGGGAAGTCTGTAACGCACCTGATTTTTGACTATTATTTTAATTGTTTTAATTATCGTAATAATGACGTAAGGGCGTTACGCTAGTGCAGAGTTAGCGACGCATCGCTGTTAGTGCGTTCTCGTGTCCGTTTGGTCAAGACGGCAAAATTTTGAAAGTCACCGAAATTGGAAATTTTTACAATAGGAAATTAAGTTGTTTAATTTTAGACTTCCCCGTCAAGTTTCGTCGCGATCTGATCGTTTTTGGAGTCTCGACGCGCGTTTGAAGTTTTGTATGGTTTACGTTTAGCATAAACATTGGAGATTTATACCTCGAGAACGGCACGCCGGATTTTGGTTTTGACTTCGCCGTTGGATTCGTAGCGCCGCCGTCCACCTTTAGTGCGAATTTCGTCGAGTTCGGCGATTGTTTAATTTTTGGTGATAATATAATTTTATTATATTTATTATCATATACACGTGTGTGTGTGTGTGTGTGTATATATAATAAGATCAAAAAAAAGAGAAGAGTTCTCTCGAGAAATGCCCTGGGGATTTTATCTTGCCTCTCGAGAAATACCCCCCTCTTAATATTAATGTTATTAATGATATATATATGGATTTCATCTTGCCTCTCAAGAAATACCCCCCCCCCCCCCTCTTAATATTAAGGTTATTAATGATATATATATACACATATATACATAAATCTTCTCCTCCTTCACTTTTGTCCGGCCGAACCAGAGAAACGAGAGACGGAGAGAGAGTTCTTTTTCGCGAAACTTTCCATCACCGCCGACGGAGCTCCGGTGGATGAAATTTTCAACCGAGCGTAGATCCGGAAAGCTCTCGACGAGAGCTTCGCACTCGTGGTAATTTCCTCCCGTTTCGTGAAACTTTTTCGTTAGGATTTTTCGGCCCTAACCCCTATTTCGCCCGATTTCTTGTAGATTTCAACTTCTCCCATCTTCTTTTGCCCCGATCTACGACGTGGCGCATTTCGGAAGACGTCTCCGGCGAAACCAAGGCAAGTGGTGGTTTTCCCCTCCTTTCTTCCTCGTCCGATCATGGTAAAATCTTTTATTATTCATTTATAAATGCGTATTTGACGCACCGCTATGCCCGATCTGCGATCTTGAACGTTTTGTTTTGTCACTCGATTCCGTAGGGCGTTCGTTTCGACTCGTCTCGTTAGGGTATATGATATGAATTTTTTTTCACTTGCAATCTATCGTAGTATTAGTGCCTCCAATTGTTATCATAATCCCGTAACATTGCCAAATTATTGTCGCGTCGCGTCAAGCGAATCCCTTCGTCAAAGTTAGTGTTTTAGAGTTTATTTAGGCCGTGTTTGAGCCGATCCGTGGTCTGGAGGGCTTGTGAGGCCGTTCTTCGGCGTTTCGAGTGAAGGCAAGTGGTGGTTTGCTCTCCCCTCCCCTGGCTTGTATGTTTCTGCAGATTTATTAATCTCCTGTTTCAATGTTTATGCATATAAATATGCATGTGCCTTTTTATGTACACATATATATATATGTATTTATATATATGTATTTCTCTTGGTGTTGAGTGTTGTTGTAGGTTCTGAGTTGATGTTGCTTTGCTGATTTGGTTGTCTTAGAAATTTCTTTCTCTTGTCTTAAATATCTATCCAAGTAAAGATCGACGGGATAGCCAGACGATTTTTGCTATATTCTTCCCGTCGACTTTCTTCTGCTCCTTCTCGTTAATTAATTAACCTTCTAGTCGATTATTATCAATTTTTCTAGTCGATTTTATTGTGTTGTCCCGTCGACTTCATTATGAAGTCTTCCCGTCGATTTTATCGACCTTTTCCGTCGACTTTGACATAAAGTCTCCCAGTCAAGTTTGATTAAGTGTTCTCGTCGACCTTTTGTTAAGTCTTTCTCATCGACTTCTTGTTGAGTCCTTTTCGTCGACTTTTTGTTAAGTCTTCCTTGTTGACCGTAATGTAAGTCTCTTCCCGTCAGCTTTTGTTAAGTTTCCTGTCGACTTTTTGATGAGTCTGCCGGTCGATTCCATCGCTTATTCTGATTGGTCTTTAGCATGTCTGTATGTTTTTCTACCGGGTGTTCCCGGGTATCTTAAGCGATGTTATCAAGCTTTTTATGTCCTTTTTGCTGAGATCTTTTAGTGGTAGCTATGCCTTAATCCTTGAGTGTCCTGGATTTGTTTTAGTGATCATTTATTGTGTCCTTTCGTGCTTCATTCGTCGTATTATTACGGGAGTGGTTGGGGGTCAAGTTTGGACTCACCAAGTGTTCTCTTTGACTTGTTGAGTTTTTATCTGGTGCTTGTCATTCGGGTTAAGCTTATCCTTGTCGGGTATCTTGAATTGTTGCACCATTGTTGTGTGCCCTTTTTGCCGTATGGGCCCGAGTATCTTAAATCATTATTGTGAGTGTTCTAAGCTCTTTGGTTGAGTCTGTTGGCGAAGTCAAGTCTCGTTTTGCCCCGTAGTGTTAAGTGTTTCCTTCATCGGGTTATTTCTTCAATACTCCGAAATAGATCGGTGACTGGTTCCCGAACTTTGTGATCTGTGCTAGCTATGTTCCAAGTGTTTTCTTATGAAACCACTAGTATTGTTCTGGTGTTTGGCCTTCGTGTTAAGATTCTCTCCGTCTCGTTCTGACACCAAGCCTTGCATGGTGTCGGGTTGCTGAAATCTTCACCTCTGTTGTAAGTTAAATATTAATCTATTGATTTATTGCTGAATCCGGTGTTTCCTGATTCTCTCGCTTTGAATTATGGTTAAAACCATTTGTTATCAGGTTTTCCCGGTCTGACACTCCTCCTTGTGTTCTGCTGGATTTATGAGCTAAGTATGCTTTGTTGCCTAATTCCCCGGGATGTTTCGGTGAGTGGTTCTTGATCTCCATGATCTTCATAGTCTAATGTTCTGAGTGTTCTCAGGTGTCCTGAACTGAGGTCTGTTTATATACTTATATATATGATTGTGCACCCCTGCTACAGGTGCTAAGTGTGAGTCTGTTGAGCGTGTGAGCTTAAAGTCACCGCCACAGTGCCTCTTTTGGACTATTGGTTTGGGTGGATTGGAGTCACCGCCGCAGCACTCCTGTTTTGTTTTTGGGACTGCGAGCGTTAGTGGAAGGTACCACCATCGCAGTGCCTTCTTTTGGGGGACGCTCTTCCCTCGAGCTGATCAGTCTCAAGTTTTATTAAGCTTATATGCTTATGTATGGTATTATGATATATTATATGTATAATCACCTCTGAGCCGTAGGGACGGACACGTGGTTGGCTATGATTGCTTTGGCTATTACCTTTCAGTGCAGGCTTTTCTCTTCCTCTTACCGAGAGCACTCGTTTGAGCTGGCTCGGGTTGTTGTAAGATTAAGTGTTATTCTATTTAGCTCTCTTTTCTGCAATCTTTTACTGATGATTGCTGCTAACCTTGATTTTCTTGCTACCACTTGCACATTCTTGCTGAGGCGTTCTTTTCTTTTGAATGCCTCAGGTTTAGAGAAGTAGCAGGTTCGTCTGGTAGAGCTCGAGGTTTCTGTGCTGCAGGTAGTGGTAGCGTTTGTTTCACCTCCTTCTGAGAGGTAGTTTTGTCCTTTCTGACTAGATTTGCTCCTATGGGTTTGTGTCTGTTTGTTGACACCCATAGTGTTGTGTCGTGGATGTTAGACTACTTGCTAGTGTTTACTACTGTTACCTACTGTTAGTTCTTACACTTGCTCTCTGGGAAGGATTTATGTTAGGATGCATGTTAGTTACTTTAAATATAAAAAGCTGCATTTAACTTAGATTCATCGCATATCTTTAACTGAAAATCACCATATTTTGAACGTTATAAAACCTTTTTATTACTTATAATAAATCTAGAGTCATGCATAACATTAGCTGTATGTTAGGTCTTTGGGCTCATATAGGACCATAAAAGAATTGAATCAAGTATTTTTCCGCTGCGACTACGTATACTTTTACTCGTGGACTAGTTGATCCACTGAACCGAGGGACACGGTTCTCAACTTATACTTAAATATTGTTTTATCATAATAACATGTGTTTTCATAAAAGAGCATTAGATTTAGGAGTTTGCCTGAGCGTCTGCAGTTGTCCACTGCACGGCGTGGCATCACGGCGCGTATTTTCTCTCACTCTGATATATTTTAAATATTGAGAAAATGCGGGTCGTGACAGTTGGTATCAAAGCTTGGTTGGTTTGGCAAGTTGGTCGAACCAGCAAATCTGGTAAGTGTTATTTCCTCCATTCATTTGCATACACACACCGATGTGTCATCAGTACACCTTAACCAAAGCATAGTCACTACACTCATAGCATGATAAGAAGTATACGGGGCATATTATGTAGTATGGGATGCATAATATGTGTTTGTATATGGATCCACCATAGGTGGCAACATGTGACGGTTATGTAGTATGGGATGCATAACCACCATTACATGGATGCCCATTAGCATGCTTTCTTTTTTTTCGTTACATGTAATGTTATGTAGTATGGGATGCATAACGTTACATGTGTACGCCGTTCATGACATGCATTAAGGCCTTTTTAGAATGCATAGCACTACATGCATAACATATCATCGCATAAGCACGCGTGCTAAGTTAAGGTTTACATGATGACACGCGTACACACATGATTTCAAAAGAGAATAAAGAATACGTGCATTCATATCATAGGCAGAAGCGTCAAAAGGGATGACAGAGCATCATCCCAAGTATTAGAGCATAACATCATTTATGAAATCCCAGAGCAAGGTAACAGCAAGTGCAAGTGTTTATACATTTCTGATCTATTTGAGTTAGATCATTCTAGTTTCCTAGTTGAGGTAGTAAGCTAGGTAACTAGGTATGGATGAGATGTTCGTTTGTAATCGCAGGAGATGACATTAGAGCGTAGTACGTCGGGATCGACTCCCCAAGTAGAGGATGAATCCTCAGGTGCGCTTAGCGATTCAGTTTCGTGGCCGATCATCGTTAGATTTTCGATCGTTTGGTTGATCCCCTTAGTGCTATATTCCCTTCTAAGTGGTTTTTATCTCTTGGGTTGATTTGGAAGTGTTGGATTTAGAAGACCTTGTCGTGAATTTTGATCATGGTTTGGGTGTTCTGTTCTGACGTAGATAGGGATTGTGGTTGCGAATGGTTCATGGAATTTGAAATTTTATAGGAAGGATTACCCTACACTCATCATTAGTGTTTTAGTGTAGTAGCTGGCAGAGAGAATTTTATTGGCAACTGTTGGAAGCAATATTATTGTTGACCAGCTTAGTGTTGGGAGAGCCTTTAATAGATTGGAATTGCGTTTCATTCAGGGTTGAGTCTAATGCAAAGATTTTCTGCATTTTTTTTTAGAAAGATATGATCACGTAGACATTTAGAAGTAAAATATTATATTCCTGCTATTGAGGATATTCGCGCAAGGATTTGTGGCGAAGCATAAAGTTATAGCGTTGCTTACCATTTTGATTTCAAAAGAAATGTATTGTGGTCTGAAGGAAATGGTTTGGTGTTAGGAAGTTCAAGTTGGCTTAGTAAGGCTTATATCTAAATGTTGTGCCTGTCAGCATTTTGAGGGAAATTTTGGAAGCTTTGGTGGATTTGAGTGTCGCGGTTTCGCTTATCCGTGAGGAGCTACTGTTGGCTCAGATGCATTATGAGAAATTTACAATTGGCAGAGTGCTAATTTAGAGCTCGTAGTTGGGGGCATGGTTTTCTAGATAGTTTCTCTGCTGCCAGAGTGAGTGCATCAGAGTGTCTGTTGTTAGGCTGTGTTTGCCTGTTTCTTTCCCTGGTTTTCACGATGTGTTTCATGTGAGCTAGTGGTGAAAGTTTGTGCTTTGTTTGTCATGCCCCTAGCTCAGTGTCTCTACTGCAGCTTAATCCTTCCTTTGTTGAGACGTTTGTCTATATTCTGGGAACATAAGAGTCAATGACGAGTGAGGATCTTATCCTCAGCTGTGCTCCTAGGCCTCTTCGGGTAGCGTTCCTATCCATCGAATCTCAGTCTATCTTTCCTAGCCTCTTGATTCGTTTTGCGTTCTAAGTTTCGGGACAAAACTTCTTTTTAGGGGGAGTGACTGTAACGCCCCTGATTTTCGACTATTATTTTAATTATTTTAATTGTCGTAATAATGACGTAAGGGCGTTACGCTAGTGCAGAGTTAGCGACGCATCGCTGTTAGTGCATTCTCGTGTCCGTTTGGTCAAGCCGGCAAAATTTTGAAAGTCACCGAAATTGGAAAATTTTACGATAGGAAATTAAGTTGTTTAATTTTACACTTGCCAGTCAAGTTTCGTCGCGATCCAATCGTTTTTGGAGTCTCGGCGCGCGTTTGAAGTTTTGTATGGTTTACGTTTAGCGTAAACTTTGGAGATTTATACCTCGAGAATGGCACGCCGGATTTTGGTTTTGACTTCGCCGTTGGATTCGTAGCGCCGCGGTCCACCTTTAGTGCAAATTTCGTCGAGTTCGGCGTTCGTTTAATTTTTGGTGATAATATAATTTTATTATATATATTATCATAGACACGTGTGTGTGTGTATATAATAAGATAAAAAAAAAAAGAGAATAGTTTCACGCGAGATCATCGTCTCTCGAGAAATGCCCTGGGGATTTTATCTTGCCTCTCGAGAAATACCCCCCTCTTAATATTAATGTTATTAATGATATATATATGGATTTCATCTTGCCTCTTGAGAAATACCCCCCCCCCCCCCTCTTAATATTAAGGTTATTAATGATATATATATACACATATATACATAAATCTTCTCCTCCTTCACTTTTGTCCGGCAGAACCAGAGAAACGAGAGACGGAGAGAGATTTCTTTTTCACGAACCTTTCCATCACCGCCGACGGAGCTCCGGTGGATGAAATTTTCAACCGAGCGTAGATCCGGAAAGCTCTCGATGAGAGCTTTGCACTCGTGGTAATTTCCTCCCATTTCGTGAAACTTTTTCGTTAGGATTTTTCGGCCCTAACCCCTATTTCGCCCGATTTCTTGTTGATTTCAACTTCTCCCGTCTTCTTTTGCCCCGATCTACGACGTGGCGCATTTCGGAAGACGTCTCCAGCGAAACCAAGGCAAGTGGTGGTTTCCCCTCCTTTCTTCCTCGTCCGATCATGGTAAAATCTTTTATTATTCATTTATAAATGCGTATTTGACGTACCGCTATGACCGATCTGCGATCTTGAACGTTTTGTTTTGTTACTCGATTCCGTAGGGCGTTCGTTTCGACTCGTCTCGTTAGGGTATATGATATGAATTTTTTTTCACTTGCAATCTATCGTAGTATTAGTGCCTCCAATTGTTATCATAATCCTGTAATATTGCCAAATTATTGTCGCGTCGCGTCAAGCGAATCCCTTCGTCAAAGTTAGTGTTTTAGAGTTTATTTAGGCCGTGTTTGAGCCGATCCGTGGTCTGGAGGGCTTGTGAGGCCGTTTTTCGGCGTTTCGAGTAAAGGCAAGTGGTGGTTTGCTCTCCCCTCCCCTGTCTTGTATGTTTCTGCAGATTTATTAATCTCCTGTTTCAATGTTTATGCATATAAATATGCATGTGCCTTTTTATGTATGCATATATATATGTATTTATATATATGTATTTCTCTTGGTGTTGAGTGTTGTTGTAGGTTCTGAGTTGATGTTGCTCTGCTGATTTGGTTGTCTTAGAAATTTCTTTCTCTTGTCTTAGATATCTATCCAAGTAAAGATCGACGGGATAGCCAGACAATTTTAGCTATATTCTTCCCGTCGACTTTCTTCTACTCCTTCTCGTCAATTAATTAACCTTCTAGTCGATTATTATCAAGTTTTCTAGTCGATTTTATTGTGTTGTCCCGTCGACTTCATTATGAAGTCTTCCCGTCGATTTTATCAACCTTTTCCATCGACTTTGACATAAAGTCTCCCAGTCAAGTTTGATTAAGTGTTCTCGTTGACCTTTTGTTAAGTCTTTCTCATCGACTTCTTGTTGAGTCCTTTTCGTCTACTTTTTGTTAAGTCTTCCTTGTTGACCGTAATGTAAATCTCTTCCCATCAGCTTTTGTTGAGTTTCCTGTCGACTTTTTGATGAGTCTGTCGGTCGATTCCATCGCTTATTCTGATTGGTCTTTAGCATGTCTGTATGTTTTTCTACCGGGTGTTCCCGGGTATCTTAAGCGATGTTATCAAGCTTTTTATGTCCTTTTTGCTGAGATATTTTAGTGGTAGCTATGCCTTACTCCTTGAGTGTCCTGGATTTGTTTTAGTGATCATTTATTGTGTCCTTTCGTGCTTCATTCGTCGTATTATTACGGGAGTGGTTGGGGGTCAAGTTTGGACTCACCAAGTGTTCTCTTTGACTTGTTGAGTTTTATCTGGTGTTTGTCATTCGGGTTAAGCTTATCCTTGTGGGGTATCTTGAATTGTTGCACCATTGTTGTGTGCCCTTTTTGCCGTATGGGCCAGAGTATCTTAAATCATTATTGTCAAGTGTTCTAAGCTCTTTGGTTGAGTCTTTTGGCGAAGTCATGTCTCGTTTTGCCCCGTAGTGTTAAGTGTTTCCTTCATCGGGTTATTTCTTCAATACTCCGAAATAGATCGGTGACTGGTTCCCGAACTTTATGATCTGTGCTAGCTATGTTCCAAGTGTTTTCTTATGAAACCACTAGTATATTGTTCTGGTGTTTGGCCTTCGTGTTAAGATTCTCTCCATCTCGTTCCGACACCTCACCTTGCATGGTGTCGGGTTGCTGAAATCTTCACCTCTGTTGTAAGTTAAATATTAATCAATTGATTTATTGCTGAATCTGGTGTTTCCTGATTCTCTCGCTTTGAATTTTGGTTAAAACCATTTGTTATCATGTTTTCCCGGTCTGACACTCCTCCTTGTGTTCTGTTGGATTTATGAGCTAAGTATGCTTTGTTGCCTAATTCCCCGGGATGGTTTCGGTGAGTGGTTCTTGATCTCCATGATCTTCGTAGTCTAATGTTCTGAGTGTTCTCAGGTGTCCTGCACTGAGGTCTGTTTATATACTTATATATATATATGATTGTGCACCCCTGCTACAGGTGCTAAGTGTGAGTCTGTTGAGCGTGTGAGCTTAAAGTCACCGCCACAGTGCCTCTTTTGGACTGTTGGTTTGGGTGGATTGGAGTCACCGCCGCAGCACTCCTGTTTTGTTTGTGGGACTGCGAGCGTTAGTGGAAGGTACCACCATCGCAGTGCCTTCTTTTGGGGGACGCTCTTCCCTCGAGCTGATCAGTCTCAAGTTTTATTAAGCTTATGTGCTTATGTATGGTATTATGATATATTATATGTATAATCACCTCTGAGCCATAGGGACGGACACGTGGTTGGCTATGATTGCTTTGGCTATTACCTTTCAGTGCAGGCTTTTCTCTTCCTCTTACCGAGTGCACTCGTTTGAGCTGGCTCTGGTTGTTGTAAGATTAAGTGTTATTCTATTTAGCTCTCTTTTCTGCAATCTTTTACTGATGATTGCTGCTAACCTTGATTTTCTTGCTACCACTTGGACATTCTTGCTGAGGCGTTCTTTTCTTTTGAATGCCTTAGGTTTAGAGCAGTAGCAGGTTCGTCTGGTAGAGATCGAGGTTTCTGTGCTGCAGGTAGTGGTAGCGTTTGTTTCACCTCCTTCTGAGAGGTAGTTTTGTCCTTTCTGACTAGATTTGCTCCTATGGGTTTGTGTCTGTTTGTTGACGCCCATAGTGTTGTGTCGTGGATGTTAGACTACTTGCTAGTGTTTACTGCTGTTACCTACTGTTAGTTCTTACACTTGCTCTCTGGGAAGGATTTATGTTAGGATGCATGTTAGTTACTTCAAATATAAAAAGCTGCATTTAACTTAGATTCATCGCATATCTTTAACTGAAAACCACCATATTTTGAATGTTATAAAACCTTTTTATTACTTATAATAAATCTAGAGTCATGCATAACATTAGCTGTATGTTAGGTCTTTGGGCTCATATAGGACCATAAAAGAATTGAATCAAGTATTTTTCCGCTGCGACTACGTATACTTTTACTCGTGGACTAGTTGATCCACTGAACCGAGGGACACGGTTCTCAACTTAAACTTAAATATTTGGTTTATCATAATAACATGTGTTTTCATAAAAGAGCATTAGATTTAGGAGTTTGCCTGAGCGTCTGCAGTTGTCCCCTGCACGGCGTGGCATCACAGCGCGTATTTTCTCTCACTCTGATATATTTTAAATATTGAGAAAATGCGGGTCGTGACAAAGTCCCTTTTTGGGTATTCTATCTTTTTCAGGTAATTTCTACCTCAGCGGGTCCAGGCGATCTTAGGCAGTCTCAACAGATCCGGGCAGCCCATTGCTTTTAGATCTACCCATCTTGGAAGGTCCCCGTGCCTATAAATATAGGGGTAGGGGTACCAGCTTTAGGGGGACTGGAGAGAGAGTTTCAAACCCTTAGATTTTGATTCAAGCGGTCTTATTTCTGAGACCGTCGTTACCTCTTTTCAGCAGCTTCTGCTATCTCATTTCTGAGACCGTCGCTACGTCTTTTCAGCAGTTTCTGCTATCTCATTTCTGAGACCGTCGCTACCTCTTTTCAGCAGCTTTTGCTATCTCATTTCTAAGACAGTTGGTACCTCTTTTCAGCAGCATCTGCTATCTCATTTCTGAGACCGTCGATACCTCTTTTCAGCAGCTTCTGCTATCTCATTTCTGAGACTGTCGCTACATCTGTTCAGCAGCTTCTGCTATCTCATTTCTTAGATCGTCGCTACCTCACTTCAGCAGCTTCTGCTATCTCATTTCTGAGACCTCAGCTTTCTCTTTTTAACACCCTCCACTATCTCCTTCTAGGAGACCTTCCTCATCTCTTTTTCTCCTCCCTCTTTTCTTCACTCGTAGCTCGAAGTAACCGGCCATCTAACAGTTTTCTTCCTCCTTCCCCTTTCAGCTTGAGCAAGTGTGGACCTGGTACCATTTTTTGTTTGAACATAACACGCGACCTTCAAATCGGAATGGTTGATGAACAACAGCTGCGGTGAAGATATGAGATTTTGCCGAGAATAACACCTAATCTTAAAACAGCCATGACTTTTGATCCGCTTGTCCGTTTTTAGCTCACAATAGCTTTTCGAGACCGGCACGAAGCCATCCATCCAAAGAAAAATGGGTTTACCCATTCGAGTTGGCTTCGCGCCTTCAAATTGCTCAATTTTAACTCCATTTAGAAGTTGTCGCAGTTTTTCTCTTTTGGCAATTTTTACAATCTCTATTTTTTGAGTAGCAATGGAGATCACAAAAGTTCAAAACCATTCAAGTGGTGAACTTACTATGAAAGCTCTTTAGCTTCGCATAGAAATTCATCTGGAATATTTTTGCAAAGAGCTTGCTCAACAGCCAGAGCAGACTCGTAAGCGATTTGATGAAATTAATCAAGCTATAGCAGCAATCACTCAACAACTTCCTCCTCTAGTCGTTGCTCCTCTTCCTTCTACAAAATTTGCACATTCAGTTACTCCTCTATTGTCTCAAGCTAAGGAATTTACAGCTCCTCGTCGTGATTACCTCGGATCAGTTGTCTAGAAAAATCCAGTAGAAGTGCCGAATTTTCAAGAGGATTGTGCTTATCTTTCGACCCCTGCTGATGCAGCTTATCCTTCAGCCTCTCCAGTTATCGCTGAAGTAGAGGAGCCTTCTCCTTTTTCAGATTGAATTTGCTGAGAACCTTCTCCTAAAGGGTTTAAAGAGCCTCATCTACCAACCTTCTCAGGGGGAGAAGATCCAATCTCCCACCTTCAAGCCTTTGAGTCAGTTGTTGTGTTGAGAACAATATCGGATAGCATCAGGTGTTAGCATCTTGTCATGACCTTTTTGGCGGTCAAGACCTGGAATGGTTTTACAAGCTGCCCCTCAATCAATTACTTGCTTTATGGATCTCAAAAGAGAACTTCTCTTAAGCCCCGTTCGTTTGGACGGAATTGAAGATTTGGAATTGAAATTCGACGTCGAATTCCAATTATGCCGTTCGCTTGTTAGGTAGCTTTAATAATTGAAATTTGAGTTGAATATCATGGAATTGATTTTAGCCTAAACACAAAATCTAGCTAGACATATCGGAATTGAGCG
The DNA here is from genome assembly GCA_033032865.1 of Dactylorhiza incarnata. Lineage (NCBI taxonomy): Eukaryota > Viridiplantae > Streptophyta > Magnoliopsida > Asparagales > Orchidaceae > Dactylorhiza > Dactylorhiza incarnata. The sequence continues at coordinate 4,530,339 of JAWHQI010000153.1, read as the reverse complement.
AGTCTGGCACGCTCGATTTATCGCGTTTTTTGCTCGGGCGCGCGTTAATGCGTCCGGGCGCACAATTTTTCAACCGGGCGCGAGTTTTTCGCACTAACGCGAGTTTTTCGCTCGGACGCCCAAATTTTGCCCGACCTGAAATTTTCCGCCCTAGCGCGCGTTTTTCGCCCAAGCGCGTGTTTTTCGCCTAGGTGCACGTTTTTGCGCCCGGGCGCACAATTTTTCGCCTGGGCGCGAGTTTTTCGCACGGACTCGAGTTTTTCGCCCGAACGTGTGTTTTTCGCCCTGGCGCCCAAATTTTCCGCCCTAGCGCGTGTTTTTTGCCCGGGCGCGCATTTTTCGCCCCGAGGCGCGTTTTTCGCCCGGGCGCAAGTTTTGCCACCCGGGAGAGCATTTTTTTGCCGGGGCGCGAGTTTTTCGCCGGGGCGCGCGTTTTTCCCCGGGGCGCGCGTTTTTCGTCGGGACACGCATTTTTCGCCCGGGCGCGATTTTTTTCGCCCGGGCGCAATTTTTTTACCCGGGCGCAATTTTTTCCCCCGAGAGCATTTTTTCGCCCGGACGCGAATTTTTCTCCCGGGCGCGAATTTTTCGCCTGGACCCGAATTTTTCTCCGGGGCGCGAAATTTTCGCCCGGGCGCGAATTTTTCTCCCAGGGGAGAGTTTTTCGCCCCTGCGCGATTTTTTCGCTCATACCGAATTTTTCGTCAGGGAGCGATTTTTTCTGCCGCGCGCAATTTTTTCGCCCGGGCGCAATTTTTTCGTCCGGGCAAAGATTTTTTTGGCCGGGAGTAATTTTTTTGCACGGGCGAATTTTTTTCGCCCTACGAGATTTTTTTGCTCGGGGGCTATTTTTCGGGCGCGATTTTATCACCGGGGAGCGATTTTTTGCTGGGACGCGCTTTTATCGCCTATGCGAGCTTTTTTTGGCCGGGCGGGTGGAAAAATTGCACCCGGGAAAAAAATTTGCGCCCGGGCAAAAAATGCGTGCCCAGGCGAAAAAATCGCGGTTGTGTGGAAAAATTACGCCCGAGCGGAAAAAATCATTCTCGGGCGAAAAAATCGCCCCCGGGCGAAAAAATCGTTGCCATGACATACATTTGTTTATGATATATGTGATAAATATTAGTTTCTTCGTAATATTTTTTAAATTCTTAAATTGAATTTATTTAAGAAAGGAACAAAAGTATTGATTAATTCCACAATATTCAACAATATTGTTTATTAGGCGAACGTTGGAATTGGAATTAGTCACCAATATTTAATTCCACAATATTTATCAATATTCAATTCCAATATCGAATTCCAATTCCGTCCAAACGAACGGGCCCTTAAGGTTTTTTACCTCAAAGAAGCGAAAGAAACGCCCAGTAGCTCTTTTCCAAATCAAGCAAGTAGTCAATGAAACTCTCGCTCATTTCGTCGATTGATTCCAGAGAGAACTTCTCGAGGTTATTGATGTTTATCCAGAGCTGTATAAAATTTCCTTTATCAACGGACTCCAAGAAGGCCCTCTCAAATTTAATGTTAGCATAAATGAGCCTAATTCTTATGGACATCTCATCAAAATAGCAAATAACTTTATTAAAGGTGAGGCGATGAATCCCAACTACATGTATTATCAAAAGCGGAAGATTCAGCAGCGTCAAGGAAATTTATACCGCCATCACTCATCTCCATCACAAAGCCCTCCACAAGATGAGCAATCTCAATCTTATTCCCCTCCTCAGAATATGTTTGCACAACCTCAACATCCGCAGCAGGATGGATCACCTGAATCTTTGGAAGTTTATCCAATCAGGTCTTACAACCCAAATACATTTGAATTCAAAAACTATCAAGGAGAGTATACTCAGCTCAATGTTCCCATGGAGCAAATTCTTCCGATCATTCAAGATATGACAGAGTTTAGAGTTCCTCGCCCTATGAGGTCAAAGGTCAAGTATCATCATGGGGAACTCTTCTGCAAATATCACTCGGACATTGGTCATGATACAGAACACTGTCGAGCTCTTCGGAAGTTAGTAGATGGACTATGGAAAGCCGGAAGGTTACAGGACTATTTTGCTCGATAATCTGGCAATTGATACTCCACCAGAAGCATTGTTACAAACAAAAGGTTTTTTCATTTAATAAAAGAAATGCATATGGTTGAAATGAGAAAGAATGTTATTTTACTTCTTGTTTCTTATCACTCCCATTTGTTTGGAGTTTTATACACCTTTCCTATTATAACTTTACTTATAATAAGTATAACAGCAACCCAGGTTCTACCAGCAGCTATCATGATGAAGACTCTCTCAGTAATCAGATGTATCAAACCTTATATCTATATCCACTATCGTATCCTCCACTATAGACTTTTATCAAATTATGTCTTCAATTTTTTCATTACTCTACTTCCAGCTATTTATACTTATAAAAACTGCATGGATGTGAAGGGTGGAAATACCACCTCTGATAATTCTCTTTGGCCGTAACACCAACTAAGACCACATCTCACTAGAATTATTCGCAGATGTGTAGTGGTAGACCAACCTCTCTATCTCTCTCTCTCTCTCTCTCCTTCTCTGAGATGATTGTCATTGATTGCCATGACATCTTATAGAGTTAATCGACTTGCTTTGCTTGAATACAGATGTTTACATCTGATAATGGATTGGTTGTGATAGAATGCAAACAACTAATGTTAGGATTGGTGTGCTATTACTTGCAAGAAAAGCTGACTAACTTTAGTATGTACTATGATACACTACACTACAAAATAGTTATGCGATTATTTGTTGGGTACTAATTTTTCAGGTACCATAAAATCACATATGCATCATATCGGAATTCCTGGATTTTTGGATTTTTGGGTTTCATGGTTATTCCATTTATGATTTCTGGATTTCTCAAATCATATGCTGGGTTGGGCATCAGCTGACATAACCTCAATAGAAATATTATTATCATCGGCAAGTGAGAATCAGCTAGCTATATGGACTTCACACTACTTGTTCTAGAGTATGTGAATGTGATGATATAAGAATGTTGGTTTTTCCCCTCCGCAGACATGATTACTATCTCTTCTCTTCACATATAGATATTATTTCATCAAAGCAAAGTGATTGTGAATAAGTATTCATGTACTCTCTACAAATAAAATGATCTCTCTCAAACGTTTCGAGCGTGAATAAGAATAAGTATGAGCAAGTTGTTTCAGGTACTTGACATATTTTTATTACCTGTTTCACATATCTTTTGCAGAGATATACAGATGTTCGCGAGTTCTCTCCAAGAACTTCCGTATCATTTTTCTTTTACCTGCTTTGATCACTATTTTGCAGATAAGCAGGTGCTCGCGAGTTCTCTCCAGGTACTTGCGTATCATTTTTCTTTTACCTGCTTTGATCACTCTTTTGCAGATAAGTAGGTGCTCGCGAGTTCTCTCCAGGTACTTGCGTATCATTTTTCTTTTACCTGCTTTGTTCACTCTTTTGCAGATAAATAGGTGCTCGCAAGTCCACTTCAGGTTCTTTCACTCTCTTATATTCTCAAATTTTTTGTTCTGACAAAAGTGGTGGATCTCGATTTGCTTGGGTAAGTTCTATTTTTTCAAGTTTCTAAAAAACATGAAAAAAATGCAGGGATTATGTTTACCCAAAAATCGGCGATCACCTCGAGCTAGCTTTTTTCAGGTAACCAAGGCAATCGACATGCTCTCACAACCGTCGGACAACCTCTCCCGGCAATCCAGGTATTTTTTTCTAGCTCCGAGCCCTGGCGGTCTGCCATCGCCCAGGCAGTCTCCCTGAGGAGGTCTCCCCCTTGGGAGACCTCGCCTCCTGGGAGGTCACCCTTTGGGCGACCTCGCCGGTGAGGTCAACCAGCATGGGCGACCTCGCCGGTGAGGTCAACCAGCATGGGCGACCTTGCCTCATGGGAGGTCGCCCCTTGGGCGACCTCGCTAGTGAGTTCGCTCCCGTTGGGCGACCTCGCCTCCTGGGAGGTCTCCCCTTGGGCGACCTTGCCAGTGTGGTCACCCAGCATGGGCCACGTCGCCTCTTGGGAGATCGCCCCTTGGGCGACCTCGCCAGTGTGGTCGCCCAGCTTGGACAACCTCGCCTCCTGGGAGGTCTCCCCTTGGGCGACCTTTCCAATGAGGTCACCCAACTTGGGCGACCTCGCCTCCTGGGAGGTCGCCCCTTGGGCGACCTCGCTAGTGAGGTCTCCCAGCTTGGGCGACCTTGCCAGTGAGGTTGTCCCCCTTGGGCGACCTCGCCTCCTGGGATGTCGCCCTTTGGGCGACCTCGCTAGTGAGGTTGCCCCCCGTGGGCGACATCACCTCCTGGGAGGTCGCCCCTTGGGCGACCTCGCTAGTGAGGTCGCCATGCTTGGGCGACCTCACCTCCTGGGAGGTCGCCCTTTGGGCGACCTCGCAAGTAAGGTCTCCCCCCTTGGGTGACCCCGCCTCCTGGGAGATCGCCCCATGGGAGACCTCGGCAGTGAGGTCGCATAGCTTGGGTAACCCCTCCTCCTGGGAGGTCGTCCCTTGGGCGACCTCGCTAGTGAGGTCGCCCCCCTTGGGCGACCTCATCTCCTGAGAGGTTGCCCCTTGGGCGACCTCGCCAGTGAGGTTGCCCAGCTTGGGTGACATAGCTAGTGAGGTCACCCCCTTGGGCAACCTCGCCTCCTTGGAGGTCGCCCTTTGGGCGACCTCGCCAGTGAGGTCTCCTAGCTTGGGCGACCTTGCCTCCTGGGAGGTCACCACTTAAGCGACCTCACAAGTGAGGTCGCCCCCTTGGGCGACCTCGCCCCGGCAGGTCTCTGTCCCCGAGCAGTCCCTTTTTGGGTGTTCTCTCTTTTCTCATAATTTCTACCTCTGTAGGTCTAGTCGATCTCAGGCGGTCTCAAAAGATCTGGGAAACCCGTTGCTTTTAGATCTGCCCGTCTGGGAAGGTCCACGTGCCTATAAATAGAGGTGTAGGGGTACCGGTTTTGGGGGTACTGGAGAGAGAGTTTCGAACCCTTAGCTTTTGATTCAAGCGGTCTAATTTCTTAGACAGTCATTACCTCTTTTCAGCAGCTTCTGCTATCTCATTTCTGAGACCATCGCTACATCTTTTCAGCAGCTTCTGCTATCTCATTTATGAGACCGTCGCTACCTCTTTTAAGCAGCTTCTGCTATCTCATTTCTGAGACCGTCATTACCTCTTTTCACCAGCTTCCGCTATCTGATTTCTGAGACCATCGCTACCTCTTTTCAGCAGCTTCTGCTATCTCATTTCTAAGGCCGTCGCTACCTCTTTTCAGCAGCTTCTGCTATCTCATTTCTGATACCGTCTATACCCCTTTTCAACAGCTTCTGCTATATCATTTCTGAGACCTCTACTATCTCTTTTAGCACTCTCCGCTATCCCCTTCCAAGAGACCTTCCTCATCTCTTTTTCTCCTCCCTCTTTTCTTCACTCGTAGCTCGAAGTAACCAGGCATTTAACAGTTTTCTTCCTCCTTCTCCTTTCAGCTTGAGCAAGTGTGGAACTGGTACCATTTTTGGTTCGAACACATACCTGTCTCCTTTTTCTTTGTGGGGATTGTAGCTTCCTCTTGAGATTTAGGAAGATGAGTGTTTTCCTTTTTCTTTCCTCCTTTTTTCTGAGAATCTTCATGAAGTTCTTGGAGAATAGAGTGAGTTCCCCATCAGATAGTCCTATGCTGGTGGAGCTTGTTTCAGATTCTTCAATTTCAGATTCCTTATTCTTCTTAGAGCTATCAGCCTTGAGGGCTACTGATTTTTCCTTGTGATTTGGTCTGCAACTATCTTCTTCAGCTTTCCTGGTATTTAATTGTAGCTCATAAGAGAGAAGTTTCCCAAACAGGTTTTGGGGTTCCATATTGCTCAGATTTCCTACTTCTCTTTTGGAACAGATTTTAGTGTCCCATTCTTTATGAAGGGATCTCAGGAATTTGTCATTAAGCTCATAATTAGAGAACACCCTTCCATAGGTTCTCAGACCATTCACAATTCTTAAAAAAATTCATAGCACTGGGAAATGGAATCCCTCTTGTCTTGTCTGAATGCATGCCTCATATTCTTGATTCAGAAGGGACTTCCTGCCATCCCTTACTTTAGTTGTTCCTTCCATGTAGACTATAAGAGAGTCCCAAAATTCTTTGGAGGTTTTGCAATGTACTAGATTTTGGAATGTAGAATCATCAATAACACTTACCAAAATATTTTTAGCCATCTTGTCCATGGTGGCAAGCACTATCTCATCTTTACTCATTTCATCATATTTCTAGGGAGTTGCACCTTCAGTGTTCTCTCCATATGACAAAGTTCTCCTTTTTGCATATGTGTAATTTCATGGAACCGAGTTCTTTGTAATTCTCTCCAGTCATGGTGTGAATATAAATCAATCCTTAGTAGATCTTGTTCCTTAAATGTAAAGCTATTTAGAACACAACTTGGCTTTGATACCAATTATTATTCTTAAGGAATGACAAGGATCACACCCAGAGGTGGGGGGGGGGGGGGGGGGTGAATGGTGTGATGGGTGATTTATGGTATCTTTTTAGAAATTAAGGACACAAGGCAAACAATCATAGAAGACACAAGGATTTATAGTGGTTCTCCAAGAATTGGGTACATCCACTTTCCTCCTTCACCTATTTAGCAATGTGCTAGCCTATGCAATCTCCTCCAAAACTCAGAACTCAAACAGAGTCCCTACTTCAGTCTTTATAATATCATACTAACATTCAGATCTTTACAAATAGATCCTACACTCAGATCTCCAAGGTCCTACCTCAGATTCTCATAGGAATCCTACACTTAGATTCCACAGGAATCCTACTCTCAGATCACGATGATCTTACACACTGTTTATCAATTTATAGTGGTTTACAATAATAGACTCAGAAGAAAATAAGATTTAGATCATGAGTCTTCAGTAGAGGTCTAGCAGTAGACTTCTTCTCCCTTGATAGATACTAGAATGTAACTTGTAAGTATAGATTTATATCAAAAAAACTAACAGCAACAAAAATCTTTCTTCTTATATTCAGTAAACTCTTTCTTCAGAATCTGGATCTAACAGGACTCTTGAGAACTTAGAAGGATCTTGCACTTGATAACAGAGAGACATAAAATTCTTTTCTGTCGAATCTTTTGTATGCTTTAGATCATTAGTATAACAGGTCCAGACCTTCTCCATTTATAATGATGATTCAATGAAAAAGGAATAAGAAAACTATATTGGAAGATATAATCATCTCTGAATTTGAATCTTAAAATTTAATCAAAAATGGAAAATTTCAAATTTGACTCAAGTAGGAATATTCTACATATGGTAAGTAAGGATCAGAATGGAATGAATAAATCTGTCTGAAATTCCAGTCATAAAAATTGATTATACTTTTCCATAAACAATTTTTTAATGAATTTATTCTTTTAAGATCTTCCATATATGTACTATTGATATGCTCCTTGACTGGAGTGAAAAGGTTGGAGAATTAATACTGTCACATGATATTCAAGCACTTAGAATAGATCTGAATGAATTTAAGTCTGTCCTATCGATGTTGAGATCATCCCGTTGATGGACATTGATCTAGTCGATGGTTAGAGTTCAATCGACAGACCGTCCCGTCGATTTTTACTTGAGCTAAATTTTGACTTTCACAACCTTCTGAATTCAGTAATTTTCTTTCAACTTTTCAGGTAGAATCTTCAAGATAGATGTTAATATGACTTCAAATAAATACTGGAGGTCATATAATACAAATAAATGCTTGGCATTAGTGACCTTAAGCAATATTCAGATATTTACTGAGAGTAACTGTCTCAAGCAACATCAAGATTTCACCAAGCACAATAAGTTTATTATTATGTAAATATTCTTCTTCAAATCAGGAATCTTGGGTATTGAAAGTGCACAGTGTGCCTCAGAGTATTCTTTAGAGGGTGGTGAATATAGATTTAAAATATTATCTATTCTATTTATGCACGCATAATAAAACACACTAAGTATTATGCAATCATCAATCCAAAAACAGAATAAAGTAAATGCAGATTGCTGGAAATAAAAACACAGAAAACAAAAATATGGACATCATAGAAAATCAATACACAGATGACACAAAGATTTTTATAGAGGTTCCCCAAAATGTGGGTACTCCTCTCTTCTACCTCCCTGGTAGGATTGCACAACCTGTGCCTGAGTCTTTTGATAAGGAGACTCTTAGAACTTTTGATAAGGAGACTCTTAGAACCCCTGAATCCTTTGAAAGAGGGATTAATAAAACTCTTTTATAGTGTGAAGAATAAGGAAGAAGAAAGTAAGAAGAAGGAGAAAAGAATTCTGTTCTCAGAATTCTTCAGAAGCAATTTCTCAAGAACTACAACTTCTGATTTTTCACAGGATCTATAAAAGATGAACCCTTGCTTATGATTGTGATGATTTGCAAGGGTTATTTTGCTTGATCATTTTCTCTTAAAAATTCTTATAATTTGGCTACTGTAAGATGAAGTAGAAGAAGCAGTTATATCTCTTTCCTGTGCAGAGAGAGCACTTGTATTTCTGTCTTAGGGTTAGAGCAGAAAACAAGAGGAAGAAGAAGAAACTTTATTGAAACACAAACTTCATTTACAGTGCGAGGTATACATGGCGAGACATGATTCATCAGAATCACGGAGACGAGAAGAACAAAACACACCAAAAACAAATCTGGCGGCTAGACTAGCTGAGACCGCACAGACCGCTCGACTCCAGAAGTTCCGGCTTGACCTGAGACCGCACAAATAGAAACCGGACAGACCGCCAGCACTACAAGACCACACCTCAGACCGCATGAACTGGAGCTTTATTGGAACGAAGAACTGAAGCTGTCGCCAGACCGCAACTCAAATCGCCTAACCGCTGAAGGTCGCCTAATCGCTGAGCTCGCTGTGAACAACACAAGAATTAACATAAACCAGTTCGCAGACAGACCGCTGCCGAACTATTTATTCTAGCCGCTGGGAATCACCAAGGAAGGAGACCGCAACCTGCTGACCGCAAACAGTTCTCTTTAAGAATGATGGGCCATGCACCCCTATTTATAGGCGGTTAGCCGGATGTCGTCACCGCCCGAACTGGGATACAGTCACCACCCGTCAGATCGCCATCGGTCTTATAAGGCAGACCGCGCGATCTGACCACTTGGACGACTATCCGACCAAGACCACAGAACAGCAGGCAGATCGTGCACAAGCCGCGCAAGCACTAGATCGCTCCTCCCTTAGTTCACCAGGAGCAAACAAGAACCATCTGGCCGACTTAGAACAAGTCGCCAGATCGCCAAACAAAAACCGCCCGGATAGGCGGTCACACATGAGAACACACCGCCCGGTCTTCCAATAAGGAATACAGGCCAACCGGCAGACCAACCCGAGAACAGACCGCAGCTACTAAGAACAGACCGGCAGAACCAGCAGTCCGCCAGAACAGACCGGCATAGCTAGACCGGCAGAAAAAAAAGCACAGGCCGCGCGGTCTCGGCGGTCTCCCAAAATCAAACCGCCCGGACACCTCCACTTCACTTCAAAATTTCTACACTCCCCCTTGAAGTCGGAAGTGGGGACAATCCCGAGTAAACCCCGAAACCGTATAAACGGTCCCTTTGCCAGCGGCTTTGTGAAGATGTCTGCGACATTGTCCGCACTCCGAACATGCTCGACCATAAGAGATCCTCCCAACACCTTTTCACGAATGAAATGGTGCTCAATCTCAATATGCTTGGTCCTCGCGTGACAGACTGGATTATTAACCAGCTTGAGAGCACTCTCATTATCCCCGCGTAGCATAGTGGAACCTCGAACCTCCTCATGAACGTCCTCCACCAATCTCCTGAGCCAAACGGCTTCCTGAGCTGACAAGGCCGAAGCCTTGTACTCCGCTTCTGTGGTAGAAACGGACACCGAGTCTTGCTTTTTGCTGCACCAAGAGATAGCTCTGGGGCCCGTCATAAAGACATAACTAGGCGTTGATCTCCGATCATCCACGTCTCCCCTGTAGTCAGCATCCATGTATCCATGCAACTCCAAGCTTGACCCTCTCCTAAATAGGAGACCCAAATCAGAGGTCGACTTCACATATTTCAAAATGCCCTTTGCCGCTAGAAGATGGGGCTTCCGTGGCTCCGCCATGTACCGACTCACTTTGCCAACTGCATAAGCAATATCAGGCCTCGTGATGGTCAAGTAAATCAAGCTCCCAACCAGAGCTCGGAACACCAACGGATCAGATAGAACTCTTCCCTCATCCTTCCGAAGTTTATGATGTTGTTCCAGAGGTATAGAGCTGCCCTTCCCTTCTTCCATGCCGAATCGTTGATCAATTTGCTCCGCATATCCCTCCTGAGAAACGAGCACTCTGCTCTCCCGCCTCTGGACCTTGAGTCCAAGGAAATGGTGAAGCTCCCCCAGATCCTTCATCTCGAACCTGATAGCAAGTTCGGCTCTCAGTCTTGCTACCGCCTCCTTCGAGTTCCCGGTGATAATCATGTCATCCACATACAGCAGCACAATAACTTGAAGCTCCCCCTCCTTCTTGACGAACAAGCTGGAATCTGAGTCTGATGCAAAGAATCCGCAGAATAGAAGATACTCTGTGATCTTTCCATACCACGCCCGAGGCGCTTGCTTCAACCCGTATAAGGCCTTCTTTAGTTTGTAGACGTAGTCCAAACGATCCTCCAAGATGAAACCCGGCGGCTGGATCATGAAGATATCCTTGTCAATCTCTCCGTATAAGAAAGCATTCTTATCATCGAGCTGCCAAATCTCCCATCCACAAGATGCCGCCAAAGCAATAACAAATCGGACTGAAGTCATCTTTGCTACTGGACTAAACGTCTCATCATAATCTTCACCATACTGCTGTGAGAACCCGCGAGCTACAAGGCGAGCCTTATATCGCTCGATCGTACCGTCAACTTTCTTCTTGAGTTTATAAACCCATTTGCATGTCACAGGGGTAATTCCCTTGGGCCTGGGCACTAGAGACCAAGTCTCATTCTTCTTGAGAGCATCCATCTCCTCTTGCCTAGCAATATCCCACTGCTTTATGCCTTTGGCTTTCTCAAATCTCGACAGCTCCCTTTCATCCAAGGGACCAGTGAAGAAACATGAGACAAAGCTCACCATGTTTCCTCCTGTGTATCGATCTGGTGGCTTGATAGTCCTCTTCGACCTCCTAAGAGGTTGCACCTGACTAACCACCTATTCAGCTGCTTCTTCTGTGCAAGCTCCTCTTCCAGACGAACTTAGAGAAACGCACCCCCTACTTCAAGAACCTGAAGCTTCCATCTCTGAGCTTGACACAGCTGGAGCTCCTAGTGAAACAGGCAACTCCACTTGAAGACTTCCCGCAGCTTTCCCTGCTTCATCAACCCTGCTCTCCGGTAATTCAACTCCTCAACTCCCCTTATAGGAAGTCACTTCATCGAACACCACATCCCGAGATACCACTGATCTTCGGGTCTCAGGATCCATGCATCTTCATCCTTTCTTCCGCTCATCATACCCAACAAAGACTAGCTTCATTGCTTTCGCATCTAGCTTTGTTCGAAGAGCATCAGGAATATGCACAAAGCAGGTTAACCCGAACACCCGAAGGTGTGCAATACTCGGTTTCTCCTTGAACATCAGTTCATGAGGGGTCTTCATGTTGATTGGACTTAGAGGCATCCTGTTGATTACGTAAGCTGCACAAGACATTCCCTCCGCCCAAAAAAACTTTGGGATTCTCTTGGCATGAAGCCAGCATTTGCAGGTTTCCGTCAGATGACGGATCTTCCTCTCCGCAATGCCATTTTGTTGTGGAGTATGGGCACAAGTGAGCTCTCTCCGAACGCCGTGTTTCCTGCAAAAACTTGAGAACTCACCAGAGTTGAACTCCCCACCATTGTCAGTTCTCAATTTTTTCAACCGCAGGCCTAACCGACCTTCCACCAGCTCCTTGAACTCCACAAACTTCGCAAAGGATTCTGACTTCTCTTTCAGAAAATACACCCAGACATATCTGGTGTAATCGTTAATCAACACCAACATATATCTGTTGCCTCCAAGGCTTGGGGTGGCAGTCGGTCCCATCAAATCACCGTGATTGCACTCCAACGACGCTTTGCATCTTGTTTGTGATTTATCAAATGAAAGTCGATGAGACTTACCAAACTGACATCCACAACAAACATGACCGTCTCCAAAGGAGGACAAGCTAGGCAAGCCCTTGACAAGGCCCCTTACCGCCATAGCCTTCAATTTGTCCATGCCAACATGCCCCAACCTGTCATGCCATATAGTCGCGCTATCGTTGGTCTTCATCTTATCAACATAGGTACTTGTTGATAACACAAACAAGTCATTCACCCGCTTTCCAACATGGATAACATCTCCCTTTATCTCCGGTTGGGTTTTAAGAAACTTCACTTCTGTTGGGCCAAACAGAACGTGATAACCGACATCGACCTCATTGGTCACAGAGAAGAGATTCTTCTTCATACCAGGCACGTGATAAACACTCCTCAAAGTGAGTTGACCCTTATCACTACTCAGGGAGACAAAACCTTCTTGTTCGACAGCATGAACAGAATTATCAGCTGTAATGATAGCATCGTTACCTGAGTAAGGCGCCAAAGAAGAGAACTTTGATTCATCCCCGGTGAGATGATGTCCACACCCTGAATCAACAATCCAATCCTCTTCGAAGTTGATGACAGTCAAGGCCTTAACGGGCATCGTCGTCATATTGGCCACAAAGGCTCCTCCCCATCCAGATTCATCAAACTTTGGCTTCTCTTTCTCTGCTACATGTCCGGACTGAAGATTAACCCGGCAATCCTTCATGAAGTGGCCGGTCTTATTACACCTGAAGCACCTTGGTCCATCTCCCTTCTTCTTCCCATCAGACTTAAGAGCATAACCCCAATCCTGCTGACCTGAAGTAGAGGGTCCATCATAACCTGGCTTCTTCTTCTCCCACTTCTTCTTCTTCTTCCCAGAGAACAACACATCACTATCTCCCCCAGAGATAGAAGTCCCCGCCATCTGTCTTGCCAAACTTTCTTGCGAAGCAAGTAAGTTCTCCAGCTCCAATAGAGATGGTTGATTTGCCCAACCTTGAACTGAAGTCACAAAAGCAAGATACTCCTTCCGCAACCCGCGGATGATATGCCTCTTCAGTTTTGCCTCTGAGATGGGCTCATCAGGGTCCAATGCAGAAATCTCTGTTGTGAGGTTCTTCATCTTAAGAAAGAAGGTAGAAATAGAAAGATCACCTTGAGAGGCCTTCGCCAATTCATTTTCAAGAAACTGTAGCGAGCTACATTCTTCTTATTGAACAGCCCGTCCAAAGACGTCCAAATCTCAGCAGCAGATTTACATCCAATGATGTGATCAAACAGCTCCGGTGAGATAGCCCTCTTAAGAGTGAACACTGTCTTAGCATTAGTCCTCCTCCAAAGTCTCACCTCTTCCATATTATCTCCTGCTAGAAACACCTCTTGTGTGTCTTCTCCTCCAACTAACTCCCATAGATCCTCGCCAAGTAAATAGCTCTCCATACACGACCTCCATTTCTTATAGTTAGTCGATGTTAGGAGTTCAAAACCAAGCCCTCTTGCATACCCACCTTCCATGGCAATCTATGTGGTCTCTTCTTCATAAAGACGATGGCAACTCAAGTTGATCACTGCTTATCCACTCCAAGAACCTCGCTTTGATACCAAGTTAAAGTATTTGATTTGAATCGTTTAGGAGTAAGCAGGAGTTGCATCAACTGAGTTAAAGCCAAACAACCACAATGCCACACAGCAACACAAGAAACTTTATTGAAACACAAACTTCATTTACAGTGCGAGGTATACATGGTGAGACATGATTCATCAGAATCACGGAGACGAGAAGAACAAAACACACCAAAAACAAATCTGGCGGCTAGGCTAGCTGAGACCGCACAGACCGCTCAACTCCAGAAGTTGTCCGGCTTGACCTGAGACCACGCAAACAGAAACCGCATAGAACGCCAGCACTGCAAGACCGCACCTCAGACCGCACGAACTGGAGCATTATTGTAACGAAAAACTGAGGTTGTCGCCAGACCGCAACTCAGATCGCCTAACCGCTGAAGGTCGCCTGATCGCTGAGCTCACTATGAACAGCACAAGAATGAACATAAACCAGTTTGCAGACAGACCGCTGCCGAAATGTTTATTCTAGCCGCTGGGAATCACCAAGGAAGGAGACCGCAACCTGCTGACCGTAAACAGTTTTCGTTAAGAATGACGGGCCATGCACCCCTATTTATAGGCGGGTAGACAGATGTCATCACCGCCCAAAGCGGGATACAGTCACCACCCGTCAGATCGCCAGCGGTCTTATAAGGCAGACCGCGCGATCAGACCACTTGGACGACTATCCAACCAAGACCGTAGAACAGCAGGCAGATCGCGCACAAGCCGCGCGAGCACAAGATCGCTCCTCCCTTAGATCACCAGGAGAAAATAAGAACCATCTGGCTGACTTAGAACAAGTCGCCAGATCGCCAAACATAAACCGCCCGGACAGGCGGTCACACATGAGAACAGACCGCCCGGTCTTCCAACAAGGAAGACAGGCCAACCAGCAGACCAACCCGAGAACAGATCGCACCTACTAAGAACAGACCGGCAAAACCAGTAGTCTGCCAGAACAGACCGGCATAGCCATACCGGCAGAAAACAAACACAGGCCACGCGGTCTCGGCGGTCTCCCAAAATCAGACCGCCCGGACACCTCCACTTAACTTCAAAATTTCAACAATTATGTTTACCCAAAAATCGGCGATCACCTCGAGCTAGCTTTTTTCATGTAACCAAGGCAATCAACATGCTCTCACAGCCCTCGGACAACCTCTCCCGATAATCCAGGTATTTTTTCTAGCTCCGAGCCCTGGCGGTCTGCCATCGTCCGGGCAGTCTCCCCGAGGAGGTCACCCCCTTGGGAGACCTCGCCTCCTGGGAGGTCTCCCCTTGGGCGACCTAGCCAGTGAGGTCAACCAGCATGGGTGACCTTGCCTCATGGGAGGTCGCCCCTTGGGGGACCTCGCCAGTGAGTTCGCCCCCGTTGGGCGACCTCGCCTCCTGGGAGGTCGCCCCTTGGGAAACCTTGCTAGTGAGGTCACCCAGCTTGGGCCACGTCGCCTCTTGGGAGATCGCCCCTTGGGCGACCTCGCTAGTGAGGTCGCCCAGCTTGGGCAACCTCGCCTCCTGGGAGGTCTCCCCTTGGGCGAACTTTTCAATGAGGTCACCCAACTTGGGCGACCTCGCCTCCTGGGAGGTCGCCCCTCGGCGACCTCGCTAGTGAGGTCGCCCAGCTTGGGCGACCTCGCCAGTGAGGTCGCCCCCCTTGGGCGACCTCGCCTCCTAGGATGTCGCCCTTTGGGCGACCTCGCTAGTGAAGTTGCCCCCCCCCCCGTGGGCGACCTCACCTCCTGGGAGGTCGCCCCTTGGGCGACCTCGCTGACCTCGCTGACCTCGCTAGTGAGGTCGCCAAGCTTGGGCGACCTCGCCTCCTGGGAGGTCGCCCTTTGGGCGACCTCGCCAGTAAGGTCGCCCCACTTGGGTGACCCCGCCTCCTGGGAGATCGCCCCTTGGGAGACCTCGCCAGTGAGGTCGCCCAGCTTGGGTAACACCTCCTCCTGGGAGGTCGCCCCTTGGGCGACCTCATCTCCTGAGAGGTTGCCCCTTGGGCAACCTCGCCAGTGAGTTTGCCCAGCTTGGGTGACCTCGCTTGTGAGGTCACCCCCCTTGGGCAACCTCGCCTCCTGGGAGGTCGCCCTTTGGGCGACCTCGCCAGTGAGGTCACCCCATTGGGCGACCTCGCCTCCTGGGAGCTCGCCCCTTGGGCGACCTCGCCAGTGAGGTCGCCCCTTGGGTGACCTCGCCAGTGAGGTCTCCCAGCTTGGGCGACCTTGCCTCCTAGGAGGTCACCACTTGGGCGAACTCACAAGTGAGGTCGCCCCCCTTGGGCGACCTCGCCCCGGGAGGTCTCTGTCCTCGAGCAGTCCCTTTTTGGGTGTTCTCTCTTTTCTCATAATTTCTACCTCAGTAGGTCCTGCCGATCTCAGGCGGTCTCAACAGATCCGGGCAACCCGTTGCTTTTATATCTTCCCGTATGGGAAGGTCCACGTGCCTATAAATAGAGGTGTAGGGGTACCGGTTTTGGGGGTACTGGAGAGAGAGTTTCGAACCCTTAGCTTTTGATTCAAGCGGTCTAATTTCTGAGACAGTCATTACCTCTTTTCATCAGCTTCTGCTATCTCATTTCTGAGACCATCGCTACATCTTTTCAGCAGCTTCTGCTATCTCATTTATGAGACCGTCGCTACCTCTTTTAAGCAGCTTCTGCTATCTCATTTCTGAGACCGTCGTTACTTCTTTTCAGCAGCTTCTGCTATCTCATTTTTGAGACCATCGCTACCTCTTTACAGCAGCTTTTGGTATCTCATTTCTAAGGCCATCGCTAACTCTTTTCAGCAGCTTCTGCTATCTCATTTATGAGACCGTCGCTACCTCTTCTCAGCAGCTTCTGCTATATCATTTCTGAGACCTCTGCTATCTCTTTTTAGCACCCTCCGCTATCTCCTTCCAAGAGACCTTCCTCATCTCTTTTTCTCCTCCCTCTTTTCTTCACTCGTAGCTCGAAGTAACCAGGCATCTAACAGTTTTCTTCCTCCTTCTCCTTTCAGCTTGAGCAAGTGTGGAACTGGTACCATTTTTGGTTCGAACACATACCTGTCCCCTTTTTCTTTGTGGTGATTGTAGCTTCCTCTTGAGATTTAGGAAGATGAGTGTTTTCCTTTTTCTTTCCTCCTTTTTTTTGAGAATCTTCATGAAGTTCTTGGAGAATAGAGTGAGTTCCCCATCAGATAGTCCTGTGCTGGTGGAGCTTATTTCAGATTCTTCAATTTCAGATTCCTTATTCTTCTTAGAGCTATCAGCCTTGAGGGCTACTGTTTTTTCCTTGTGATTTGGTTTGCAACTATCTTCTTCAGCTTTCCTGGTATTCAATTGTAGCTCATAATAGAGAAGTTTCCCAAACATGTTTTGGGCTTCTATATTGCTCAGATTTCCTACTTCTCTTTTGGAACAGATTTTAGTGTCCCATTCTTTATGAAGGGATCTCAGGAATTTGTCATTAAGCTCATAATTAGAGAACACCCTTCCATAGGTTCTCAGACCATTCACAATTCTTAAAAAAATTCATAGCACTGGGAAATGGAATCCCTCTTGTCTTGTCTGAATGCATGCCTCATATTCTTGATTTAGAAGGGACTTCCTGCCATACTTTAGTTGTTCCTTCCATGTAGACTATAAGAGAGTCCTAAATTTCTTTGGAGGTTTTGCAATGTACTAGATTTTGGAATGTAGAATCATCAATAGCACTTACCAAAATATTTTTGGCCCTCTTGTCCATGGTGGCAAGCACTATCTCATCTTTACTCATTTCATCATATTTCTAGGGAGCTGCAGCTTCAGTGTTCTCTCCATATGACAAAGTTCTCCTTTCTGCATATGTGTAATTTCATGGAACCGAGTTCTTTGTAATTCTCTCCAGTCATGGTGTGAATATAAATCAATCCTTAGTAGATCTTGTTCCTTAAATGTAAAGCTATTTAGAACACAACTTGTCTTTGATACCAATTATTATTCTTAAGGAATGACAAGGATCACACCCAGAGGTGGGGGGGGGGGGGGGGGGGGTGAATGGTGTGATGGGTGATTTATGGTATCTTTTTAGAAATTAAGTACACAAGGCAAACAATCATAGAAGACACAAGGATTTATAGTGGTTCCCCAAGAATTGGGTACGTCCACTTTCCTCCTTCACCTATTTAGCAATGTGCTAGCCTAGGCAATCTCCTCCAAAACATAGAACTCAAACAGAGTCCCTACTTCAGTCTTTATAATATCATACTAACATTCAGATCTTTACAAATAGATCCTACACTCAGATCTCCAAGGTCCTACCTCAGATTCTCATAGGAATCCTACACTTAGATTCCACAGGAATCCTACACTCAGATCACGATAATCTTACACACTTCTTATCAATTTATAGTGGTTTACAATAATAGACTCAGAAGAAAATAAGATTTAGATCATGAGTCTTCAGTAGAGGTATAACAGTATACTTCTTCTCCCTTGATAGATACTAGTATGTAACTTGTAAGTATAGATTTATATCAAAAAAACTAACAGCAACAAAAATCTTTCTTCTTATATTCAGTAAACTCTTTCTTCAGAATCTGGATCTAACAGGACTCTTGAGAACTTAGAAGGATCTTGCACTTGATAACAGAGAGACATAAAATTCTTTTCTGTCGAATCTTTTGTATGCTTCAGATCATTAGTATAACAGGTCCAGACCTTCTCCTTTTATAATGATGATTCAATTAAAAAGGAATAAGAAAACTATATTGGAATATATAATCATCTCTGAATTTGAATCTTAAAATTTAATCAAAAATTAAAAATTTCAAATTTGACTCAAGTAGGAATATTCTACATATGGTAAGTAAGGATCAGAATGGAATGAATAAATCTGTCTGAAATTCCAGTCATAATAATTGATTATACTTTTCCATAAACAATTTTTTATGAATTTATTCTTTTAAGATCTTCCATATATGTACTGTTGATATGCTCCTTGACTGGCGTGAAAAGGTTGGAGAATTAATACTGTCACATGATATTCAAGCACTTAGAATAGATCTGAATGAATTTAAGTCTGTCCTGTCGATGTTGAGATCATCCCGTTGATGGACATTGATCTAGTCGATGGTTAGAGTTCAATCGACAGACCGTCCCGTCGATTTTTACTTGAGCTAAATTTTGACTTTCACAACCTTCTGAATTCATTAATTTTCTTTCAAATTTTCAGGTAGAATCTTCAAGATAGATGTTAATATGACTTCAAATAAATACTTGAGGTCATATAATACAAATAAATGCTTAGCATTAGTGACCTTAAGCAATATTCAGATATTTACTAAGAGTAACTGTCTCAAGCAACATCAAGATTTCACCAAGCACAATAAGTTTATTATTATGTAAATATTCTTCTTCAAATCAGGAATCTTGGGTATTGAAAGTGCACAGTGTGCCTCAGAGTATTCTCTAGAGGGTGGTGAATAGAGATTTAAAATATTTTCTATTCTATTTATGCACGCATAATAAAACACACTAAGTATTATGCAATCATCAATCCAAAGACAGAATAAAGTAAATACAGATTGCTGGAAATAAAAACACAGAAAACAAAAATATGGACATCATAGAAAATCAATACACAGATTACACAAAGATTTTTATAGAGGTTCCCCAAAATGTGGGTACTCCTCTCTTCTACCTCCCTGGTAGGATTGCACAACCTGTGCCTGAGTCTTTTGATAAGGAGACTCTTAGAACTTTTGATAAGGAGACTCTTAGAACCCCTGAATCCTTTGAATGAGGGATTAATAAAACTCTTTTATAGTGTGAACAATAAGGAAGAAGAAAGTAAGAAGAAGGAGAAAAGAATTCTGTTCTCAGAATTCTTCAGAAGCAATTTCTCAAGAACTACAACTTCTGATTTTTCACAGGATCTGTAAAAGATGAACCCTTGCTTATGATTGTGATGATTTGCAAGGGTTATTTTGCTTGATCATTTTCTCATAAAAATTCTTATAATTTGGCTACTGTAAGATGAAGTAGAAGAAGCAGTTATATCTCTTTCCTGTGTAGAGAGAGCACTTGTATTTTTGTCTTAGGGTTAGAGCAGAAAACAAGAGGAAGAAGAAGCTTGTTAGACAGAATGACTAATATTATCAACATCTCAATCTGTCTTCTCTTTTACTCCATACTTATTGTGTATGATTGGTATCTGAATTTCTTTCTCCTTTTAGGCTATCCTGAAAAGGAATTCTTTTTGGACACATAATTTTCCTTTCTTCTTTTGATCCCGACCCGTCCATCAGATTTAAAAACATTCCAAGTGTGTCTTTGTTGTGTCCTGGAATGCTCCATTCCATTCTTGGCAATAAATGACTCGTTGGAGAACTGTCTTTAGCCTTGTGGTCCTTCTGAAAAGATCTTAAAAGGTCACCAAAAAAAGCTTCTTTTTCTGACTGTATTTGACGTAGCGTCGAATTAAATTTCGTTCTTATCGACGCACGTCTGAGTTCTTATCGAAGAAGGCTCCGGATTCCTTCATAGCTCTGGCTGAACTCAGATGTCGACGTAGCGTCGAATTGACTTCCTTCTTATCGACGCACTGCTGAGTTCTTATTAAAGTGGCTTTGAAATAGTTCTCAGCTCTGAATGAAATAAGATGTCAATGTTACGTTGAATACTTCTCGATGTATCCGTCGCATTGAAGGCTTGAACTTAGACTTCATCTTCTGCATCGATTTGAAGTCAAAGTTGCGTCGATTTCTCAGATGGCTTCAGTAGGCTCTTCCTTCTGCGATGAGTACCTTTCGATGTTGCGTTGACCTGACTTATGCTTCGAAAGGCTGGTTAAGTTGCTTGGACTTCTAGTCAGAGTTGCGTCGACGTCAAGTCAAAGTTGCGTCGACTTTTATTCAATGCAAGTCTTGACTTAACTGATTTTTTGATTGTCTTGACTTGGCCTTGATACTCTAATATGAGTGTGACATCCTAAGACATCTAATGACCAATTTTACCATTTCTATACAATGAGGGTAATACTCATAGGAAGTAAAATCACATATAGATAATTTGTTAAGTTAAATCAAAAGCTATTTTTCCCAACAATTTTCCCCTATTTATCTTAACAAATTTTACAGATTATTTAAAGTTATTTTACACATGTTTTGACATCAATTCAAATACAAACAAACTATACATAAGACAGAAAAGTATAATAGACTGAAAATATCTGATTGATATAACTAAGTGTTTATCAGAGATAGTTTTACCCAAGTCATGATTCAATTTTTCTTTCTGAGGAAAGTTGACAAGGCCTCATAGACTTTCCTGGATTTCATCTCCACATATTTGAAATTTGTTGGGATGGCTTTTTCTGCATTTTTCTAAATTTTCTCATGTCCCTTGATAAACTTTTCCAGATCAACTTCTATGTTAGGATACACATCACTAAGATTTGATCCCGTACTGATAACTTTAGTAGTCACCAAGTTAATTTCTTCCAGGTCTATATCCTCTGCATTAGGATCTTTTATTATGAAAGTTGATTGAGGGATGCCTGCAACTGGAGTTGTTTTAAAAGTGATCTTTCTTTTCTTCTGATATGGTTGGTCTTCTAAATTATGGTTGATTCCAAGACCCTTTTTACCTTGTTGCCCTTTCTCAACCCAGAATTTAGCCTGGGGGTTCTTTGCATTATATTTAGAGAGATCAAATAGAGTGCTGGGAATCTGCATTGCTTCCTCCAATTGTTCTTTTTCCCTAACCTCTTTACCCTTCTTCAGCCTTTCATTGAACAGTCTTCGCTTTTCTTCAAACTCTCTTTGAGAAATTTCAAATTCATATTTCTCTTTTTCGCTGAGTTCATCTAGGGCACTATCAAGTTTTGGATTAATATACTCCTTCATTGTATTTTTAGGAATTTCAACCTTCTCATAGGTTTTGTAATAGTATCTTTCCTTCTTGTACATTTTCCTTTCCTCTTTTGAATACTTCTCCCAGATGGGTACATTTCTTCAATATCTTCTTCCTCTGAAGTTTCTTCCCTACCCTCTTCCTCTGTATGGAGGTCTTCCTCTGAAAGCAGGTGCTTGGAGAATTGGAGTGGGTGATGGAGTTGAATCTGGAGGGAGCTTAGCTGGTGGTGGAGATGGTGAAGCATATTCAAGCGCTTGATCAACATACTTGACTGGAGGTGGTGCTGTTTTAGATTCCTCATAATAGGTCTAGAAACATTGAGACTCAGGAATTTTAGAGGACTCAATTTGTTGTTGCACACTCTGCCAGTAACCATAGTCATCTAAGAATAGGTTACTCTCCCACTGTCTTGATGACTCCCCCTGTATTAGAGGCAGGGTTCTTGGAGGAGAGGAAGATTCAGGGAGTGTAAGAAACTTGGAGTTAATAGTAGGCTCCCCTTCAGAAGCAAAGGACAAAGGGAGTGTTGTAGTGTATACTAGATCTTGGGGTGGCCTGCTGGTTCCCTTCCCCCCCTGCTTTATATCGTTGAGAAATGATATAAATACATCAACATGCAATACTGACAATCTTATTTCTGTATCAAGGTCCTTGATTTCAGCATTATTTTGAGAAGTCAAGGTAGAGAGAACTGAATTGAGGGAGCAGATTATCTAGAGCGAGATGAACTGCTTTGACAATATCTCTTTGAGCTAGAGGAGACGCCACTGATATCCTTTGAGTACCAGCACTGAAACAAAAACAGAGAAGTAGAAAGGAAAATGGAGGAGAGTGAAAGTGGGAGAAGTCAAAAGACACAATAAGGTCGAATGCCTGAGTTGCTTTGAGTCGGTGAATTATCGCAACTTAGGGTTATATTCGAAGCAATCATCAAAAGGAAATGAATTCAGCGCGCCAAAATATGTCGATGTCGCTTCTGCTCGCGTTTTGCAAATTCGATGTAACGTCGAGAAGAATTTGATGTGTCTCTGAATATTGTCAGCAACCATGATATCGACATAAGCATCGATATATATTCGATGATATGTCGAGTGCTATTCAAAGGAACTATCCCAATCTTCTCTCGAAGCTGACGTCGAGTAGAAGTTGACGGTGCGTCAATTGTTATTCGACGCAGCTCTGATTTAAACAGTTGCATTTTCCTTAAAAATTATGTTGTTGATAGTACATTATTTATAGTTATTTTTACATAATATTTTAGTAGTAATTAATTAGTTTTTGTAGAATTTTAGTTTAATATATATCTAATTTACTTTATTTTGTATTTTCAGGTAATCTGGGGCTGCTAGTAGAAAATTCAAGCACACAACCGTGTTCAGGAAAAATTATTGAACAAATCTGCAAATTTCTTCAGTACACGCCCCCCTGTCACGGGCGTGACTCCAAGTCACGTCCATTTTCAGCTCTACACGACCATGTTCACCTGTACACGGGCATGTTTAGTCGTACATGACCATGTTCTAGCTTACACGCCCCCCTATCACGGGCGTGACCAGTGTCACGGCCATGTTCAACCTCCAGCTTCCGGGAAAGACTGTCACGTAGATTTATTATTACACGCCCCGCTGTCAAGGGCGTGACCTTAAGGCCACGGGCGTGACCCAGGTCATGACTTCTCCCGCAACTGCCAGAATTACTCCCGTTCCCTCCGTTTTCAGTCGTTCTCTGTCTCGGTCAAGACACGCCCATGGTCACGGGTGTGACCAGGGGGCGTGTACTACAAATTGATGAAATTTGGCAGTTTTTCTCCCAACGTTCCTGGGCTTTCAAGACGCCGGTTCCGTACATTACACGCCCTAGGTCACGGGCGTGACCTAGGGGCGTGACTTCGATAACTTTTTCCTATAAATTCCTGTTGTTGCCTTTAAGCTGGGGATCCGATCCATGCTTAGATTGGTTCATTTTTAGATTAGATTTTCTGCATTTTATTGTATTTCTTCGTTTAGGCAATTTTACTTTATGCTTAGTAATTTCAATTGGTAGTTTAGATTTCCATTTCCAGCAATAGTAATCCTCCTTTCATAGTTGTAAAATCATTTTTCCATTAATCATGTTTAACTAATTTTATAATATTTGATCGGATGAATTCTTAAGTAGTGTTATTTTGTAATCTCTTCTTCATAGTTTGGTGTTGGACAACTATGATTTATCGTTGATTTGCAATGATTTGATTTCATATTTTGTAGGGTATGATAATCAAGTTGGATCCATATTTTAGTTGATCGTGAGATCCGTGAATACGTGTAGATCGTTCTTCGGTAGAAAGAGTTGCATGCATTCCTCGAGAGAGGGTGACACAAATCTTCCGGATTGGAGTCAAATCCAATAGTGGGGCTCACCGCATAATGTAAGCTTAGGAGTTTGGACTGGTCGAGGGGTCTTAATCGATCAACCTAAGGTTAGGTGGTAGTTCTCTCGAGAGTGACTCTATCATATTTTGGGAACCTCCACGGTCAAGTTTGTCTAATTTAATTTCTTATGAATTTTAAACTTACGAAATATTTTACTTAAGAAGGATTCTCAATCAAATGTTTCTTTTCATTTGGTTATTCCTTTTATTAAACCATTTCTTATTTTCGATAAAATAAAATTAATTTGTGTGAGTAGAAGTAATCAACAAACCCGTGGAATACGACACTTGATATTTATTTTTTAAATATCCTATACTATGAACGATAGGTGCTCTTGCCTATAGTTCGTAGAATCGGAGAAAATTATTTATATCGTAAATTTTACGTATCAAGTTTTTGGCGCCGTTGTCGGGGAGATATTTTTGTTGATATTTTGAAAGCGTGAGTTTTATTACTTTTATCAATTTCTTTCTCCGCCCCCATTTCTCTTTTTGCTTTATTTTTCAATTTCATTCTATTAAGTGACGGTTGTAAATTTTTTTTTCTTCAAAAATGATGTTATCACAATTGACGCAAAAGTTACCGAGCTTCAAAATATAGTCATTCTTTTGGAAGCCGCACGAATGAGCCAAATTATTTGTCCTTTTTGTGGGGGTCATCATTCTAGTGAGGAATGTTATTTTTCATTTCAAAAATTTTCTAATGAAAACCAATATAATTTTTATAATGAAAATAACTTTTCTTTAAATAATGATTCGAGTGAATTTCCTTCTTGCTCTGATGTTGATTATTCATGTTGGCAAGGTCACCCGGATAGTTTTCAATGCGAAGAAGGAAATTCCTTCAATCATGATTTGTATTCCTCACCTTTTCCACAAATTTGTTCTTTTTCTGATCTTAAAATTTTTCTGACTTTTTCTCCAAATTTTAATGATTATTCTCAAGATCAATAAGAACAATTGTACCAAGAATTTCACAAGATCATGCAAACACCGGGCGAATTAGAACATGAAATTTTTTCTTTTTCTTCTACGCCCGCCCTTTCTCCTTTTTCTCATGAAATTTTAATTTGTGAAGAAATTATGTCCCATGAATTTACTCCCATTGGTATTGATTTTTCAGATAAAAATTTTATTTTAGAAAATGAACAACCGCTGCTTAATCATGAATTTTCACAAGAAACTCCTCCTTGTGATAAATTTTCTGACTCGATTAATCTTGATTCTTTTTATTCTA
This sequence comes from Dactylorhiza incarnata, assembly GCA_033032865.1. Lineage (NCBI taxonomy): Eukaryota > Viridiplantae > Streptophyta > Magnoliopsida > Asparagales > Orchidaceae > Dactylorhiza > Dactylorhiza incarnata. Next base: position 4,505,065 of record JAWHQI010000153.1, on the reverse strand, counting down.
ACAATTTTCATGTAGAGGATGAGCCGTTGCAACCATACGTCTTCACCGGTCCATTTGCCGCTCATCTCCAACAATCCAAATTACCTGAGGTATGTATGGGTAATTTGGATTGTCAATTTCAAACTAATGGACAATGAAGGAATCAAGACTATAGTGGAGGAGTCGCCAGGCACCTGATTTCGGCATATTCACCTCAGCGTGAATTAAGAGAGTTTCCTGTGCATTTTCAATTTAAATTTCCTTTTAGCTAACCCTTAACGTCTAGCTAAAAGACGGTAAACAAAGTGCTCTTGGGAGGCACCCCTTGCTTATCTTTATTTTTCTCGCACTTTACTTTTTTAGCATTTTATTTACTTTTCCCTCCCACTTGGCGTATAAACATTGGGGACAATGTTTATTTTTAAGTATGGGGGTGTATTCTCATATTTTCTATTTTTATTAAAAATCCAAAAAAATAGAAAATCTTTTTCAAAAATCATCAAAATTTGTTTTTTTATTAAATTTATTATAAAAATATTACAAAATTTAAAAAATAAGTTTTATTTTAAATTTTTATGTCTTTGTGTGTTATTTTCTTTTTATGCAATTTAAAACACCAAAAAATAGAAAAATAGAAAACACTAATTTCTTGCGAAAGGGCCGTGTTGGGCTTTCATCCCACAAAACCGCCTAGTACCTTGCAAGTACGTCATTGGGTAGCCCTTCGGAAGTCCAAGAATATTAAGGAAAATTTAATATAAAAAATCCAAAAACCTAATAAAATATACTTTGTAATATTAAATTTCTCCAAACTTCATTTATGCAAAATTAATTTAAATTCTAAGTTTTCTTTATATGCTTTTTAAGGAGTTTTCTTTTTATGAATTTTTAATCTTATATTTCTCTTCAAAATTTGTTAGATTTCAATTTTTAGATGAATTTGATTTAATGAGTTTTTCATTATCTTGATTTATTTAGAATATTTCTTAGTTTTATTTTCTCTTCTTAAAATATCATAATTCAATTTTGTAGAAATTGTGTTAAATATCGTTATATTTCACTTATATTAACTTTAACTCATGGTTTCTTAAAGATTGCTCAAATTGTTTTCTAGGCTCTTAAAATATATTTTTGGAATTTTTATAGCCTTTTAACCCTAGCCCCTCCCCTACCTTTTTGTTTAACCCTTTATTTGGCATAAAAAAGGTTTGAAAAGATCATATGACATGGAATGAGAGGATAAAATTCATCATCCCTAAACATATGCACCCAAAGTTATAAAAGATTATATTGCATGGAGATGAGAGGATAAAATTCATCACTCCTAAACATATACATTTGGGATATAAAAAAGAAGAAGAAATTTAAAATAAGACGGAATTGAGAGGATAAAATTCATCATTCCCTATATATAAAGTAACTTCTTCAATGCCAATTTCACCCCATTTAGCCAAGTTTATTTGTTAACCAAGATATTTTTGAGAGAGCATGGTTAATATTTTGTAGTTTTCTAAAAGTTTCTCATAATGTTTAATGTTTCTATAATTTTAATCTGGATTATTTTACTTAATTCAATGCAATTTTGTTTATGAAGATTTAGTTAGAGAATTTCAAAACGAATATTTATTCTACTCATTTAAATTTATGAATTTTTAATTATTTCTTATAAATCTGAATTTTAAATTCTTAACTTATTTTGATATGAGTCTTATAAAATTTGGAGTACATAATTGGAAGTAAATCTTCTTGGAAATGTCCTGTAAATTCTTCTCATACTTATAAATTAGTTTTGCTCTGGAATAACAAAAGATTAAGTATGGGGGTATTTGATAGTACATTATATATAGTTATTTTTACATAATATTTTAGTAGTAATAAACTAGTTTTTGTATAATTTTAGTTTAATATATACCTAATTTACTTTGTTTTGTATTTTCAGGTAATCTGGTGCTGCTAGTAGCAAATTTAAGCACACAGCCGTGTTAAGGAAACATTATTGAACAAATATGCAAATTTCTTCAGTACACGCCCCCCTGTCACGGGCGTGACTCCAATTCATGTCCATGTTCAGCTCAACATGACCATGTTTACCTGTACACTGGCATGTTTAGTCGCACACGGCCATGTTTAAGTTTACACGCCCCCCTGTCACGAGCGTGTCCAGTGTCACGGCCATGTTCTACCTCCAGCTTCCGGGAAAGACTGCTGTGTAGATTTATTATTATACGCCCCGCTGTCACGGGCGTGACCCTTAGGCCACGGGCGTGACTCACCCGACAAGCATTCAATACAAGCAGTTTCTGCCACAGTACATTTCCATCTTACACGCCCCCCCCCTGTTACGGGCGTGACCTTAAGGTCATGGGCGTGACCCTGGGCGTGACTTCTCCCATAATTGCCAGAATTACTCCCATTCCCGGCGTTTTCAGCCGTTCTCTTTCTCGGTCAAGACACGCCCATGGTCACCGGCATGACCAGGGGTGTGTACTGCAAATTGATGAAATTTGGCGGTTTTGCTCCCAACATTTCCGGGCTTTCAAGACATCGGTTCCGTACATTACACGCCCTAGGTCACGGGCGTGACCTAGGGGCGTGACTTCCATAACTTTTTCCTATAAATTCCTGTTGCTGCCTTAAAGCTGGGGATCCGATCCATGCTTAGATTGGTTCATTTTTAGATTAGATTTTCTGCATTTTATTGTATTTCTCCTTATATGCAATTTTACTTTATGCTTAGTAATTTCAATTTTTAGTTTAGATTTCCATTTCCAGCAATTGTAATGCTCCTTTCATAGTTATAAAATCATCTTTCCTTTAATCATGTTTAGCTAATTTATAACATTTGATCGGTTTAATTCTTAAGTAGTGTTATTTTGTAATCTCTTCTTCATAGTTTGGTTTTGGAAAACTATGATTAATCGTTGATTTGAAATGATTTGATTTCATATTTCTAGGGTATGATAATCAAGTTGGATCAATATTTTAGTTGATCGAGAGATCCGTGAATACATGTAGATCGTTCTTCGGTAGAAAGAGTTGTATGCATTCCTCGAGAGAGGGTGACACAAATATTTCGGATTGGAGTCAAATCCAATAGTGGGGCTCACCGCATAAAGCAAGCTTAGGGGTTTGGACTGGCCGAGGGGTCTTAATCGATCAACCTAAGGTTAGGTGGTAGTTCTCACAAGAGAGGCTCTATCATATTTTGGGAACCTCCACGGTCAAGTTTGTCTAAATAAATTTCTTATGAATTTTAGACATACGAAATATTTTACTTAAGAAGGATTCTCGATCAAATGTTTCTTTTCATTTGGTTATTCCATTTATTAAACCATTTCTTATTTTCGATAAAATAATATTAATTTGTGTGAGTAGAAGTAATCAACAGACCCGTGGAATACGACACTTATTTTTTTGTAAATATCCTATACTATGAACGATAGGTGCTCTTGCCTATAATTCGTAGAATTAGAGAAAATTATTTATATCGTAAATTTTACGTATCAAGTTTTGGCGTCGTTGCCGGGGAGATATTTTTGTTGATATTTTGAAAGCATGAGTTTTATTACTTTTATCAATCTCTTTCTCCGCCCCCATTTCTCTTTTTTCTTTATTTTTCAATTTCATTCTATTCAGTTACTGTTTTAAATTTTTTTTCTTCAAAAATGATGTTATCACAATTGGCGAAAAGTTGTCGAGTTTCAAAATATAGTAATTCTTTTGGAAGCCGCATGAATGCGCCAAATTATTTGTCCTTTTTGTGGGGGTCATCATTCTGGTGAGGAATGTAATTTTTCATTTCAAAATTTTTCTAATGAAAACCAATATAGTTTTTATAATGAAAATAATTTTTCTTTAAATAATGATTTGAGTGAATTTCCTTCTTGCTCTGATGTTGATTATTCATGGTGGCAAGGTCACCGGAATAGTTTTCAGTGCGAAGAAGGAAATTCCTTCAATCATGATTTGCATTCCTCACCTTTTCCACAAATTTGTTCTTTTTCTAATCTTGAAATTTTTCCGACTCTTTCTCCAAATTTTAATAATTATTCTCAAGATCAAGAAGAACAATTGTACCAAGAATTTCACAACATCATGCAGACACTGTGCGAATTAGAACAAAATTTTTTTTTTCTTCTTCGCCCGCCCTTTCTCCTTTTTCTCATGAAATTATAATTTGTGAAGAAATTGTGTCCCATGAATTTACTCCCCTTGGTATTGATTTTTTAGATAAAAATTTTATTTTAGAAAATGAACAACCGCTGCTTAATCATGAATTTTCACAAGAAACTCCTCCTTGTGAAATGTTTTTTGACTCGCTTAATCTTGATTCTTGTTATTCTAACAATTTTCATGTAGAGGATGAGTCATTGCAACCATACGTCTTCACCGATCCATTTGCCGCTCATCTCCAACAATCCAAATTACCTATGGTATGTATGGGTAATTTGGATTCTCAATTTCAAGCTAACGGGCAACGAAAGAATCAAGACTATAGTGGAGGAGTCGCCGGGCACTTGATTTTGGCATATTCACCTCAGCGTGAATTAAGAGAGTTGCCTGTGCATTTTCAATTTAAATTTCCTTTTAGCTAACCCTTAATGTCTAGCTAAAAGACTATAAACGAAGTGCTCTTGGGAGGCACCCCTTGCTTATCTTTATTTTTCTCGCACTTTACTTTTTCAGCATTTTATTTACTTTTCCCTCCTACATGGCTTATAAACATTGGGGACAATGTTTATTTTTAAGTATGGGGGTGTATTCTCGTATTTTCTATTTTTATTAAAAATCCAAAAAATTAGAAAATCTTTTTCAAAAATCATCAAAAATTGTTTTTTTTATTTTCAATTTTGTTATTAAAAATTTACAAAATAAAAAAAAAATTATTTTAAATTTTTATGTCTTTGTGTGTTATTTTCTTTTTATGCAATTTAAAACACAAAAAATAGAAAATTAGAAAACACTAATTTCTTGCGAAAGGGCCGTGTTGGGCTTTCATCCCACAAAACTGCCTAGTACCTTGCGAGTCCGTCATTAGGTAGCCCTTCGGAAGCCCAAGAATATTAAAAAAAAATTAATATAAAAAAATCCAAAAATCTTATAAAATATACTTTGTAATATTAAATTTCTCCAAACTTCATTTATGCAAAATTAATTTTAATTATGAGTTTTCTTTATAGGCTTTTTAAGGAGTTTTCTTTTTATGAATTTTTTATCTTATATTTCTCTTCAAAATATGTTATATTTCAATTTTAAAATGAATTTGATTTAATGAGTTTTTCATTATCTTGATTTGTGTAGAATATTTCTTAGTTTTATTTTCTCTTCTTAAAATATCATAATTCAATTTTGTAGAAATTGTGTTAAATATCTTTATATTTCACTTATATTAACTTTAACTCATGGTTTCTTAAAGATTTCTCAAATTGTTTTCTATGCTAAAAAAAAGTTTGAAAAGATTATATGCCATGGAATGAGAGGATAAAATTCATCATTCCTAAACATATGCACCCAAATTTATAAAAGATTATATGGCATGGAGATGAGAGGATAAAATTCATCACTTCTAAACATATACATTTGGGATATAAAAAAGAAGAAGAAATTTAAAATAAGATGGAATTGAGAGGATAAAATTCATCATTTCCTATATACAAAGTAACTTCTTCAAATCCAATTTCACCCCATTTAGCCAAGTTTATTTGTTATCCAAGATATTTTTGAGAGAGCATAGTTAATATTTTGTAGTTTTCTAAAAGTTTCTCATAATATTTAAAGTTTATATAATTTTAATCTTGGATTATTTTACTTAATTCAATGCAATTTTGTTTATGAAGATTTAGTTAGAGAATTTCAAAACGAATATTTATTCTACTCATTACAATTTATGAATTATGAATTATTTCTTATAAATCTAAATTTTAATTTCTTAACTTATTTTGTTATGAGTCTTATAAAATTTGGAGTATATAATTGGAAGTAAATCTTCTTGGAAATGTCCTGTAAATTCTTCTCATACTTATAAATTAATTTTGCTCTGGAATAACAAAAGATTAAGTATGGGGGTATTAGATAGTACATTATTTATAGTTATTTTTACATAATATTTTAGTAGTAATTAATTAGTTTTTGTATAATTTTAGTTTAATATATATCTAATTTACTTTGTTTTGTATTTTCAGGTAATTTGGGGCTGCTAGTAGCAAATTTAAGCACACAACTGTGTTCAGGAAAAATTATTGAACAAATCTGCAAATTTCTTCAGTACACTCCCCTTGTCACGGGCGTGACTCCAAGTAACGGCCATGTTCAGCTCTACACAACCATGTACACATGTACACGGGCATGTTTAGTCTTACACGGCCATGTTCAAGCTTACACGCACTCCTGTCACGGGTGTGACCAGTGTCAAGGCCATGTTCAACCTCTAACTTCCGGAACTGACTGCCACATAGATTTATTATTGCACGCCCCCTTGTCACGGGCGTGACCCTTAGGCCACGGGCAAGACCTTCAGGCCACGGGAGTGACTCACCCGACAAGCATTCAATACAAGCAGTTTCCGCCGCAATACGTTTCAAACTTACACGCCCCCCGTCACGGGCGTGACCTTAAGGCCACGGTTGTGACCCAGGGCGTGACTTCTCCCACAACTGCCAGAATTACTCCCGTTCTTGCCGTTTTCAGCTGTTCTCTGTCTCGGTAAAAACACACCCATGGTCACGGGCGTGACCAGGGGGCGTGTACAGCAAATTGATGAAATTTGGTTGTTTTGCTCCCAACGTTCCCGGGCATTCAAGACGCCGGTTCCGTACATTACACGACCTAGGTCACGGGCGTGACCTAGGGGCGTGACTTCCATAACTTTTGCCTATAAAATCCCGCTGCTTCCTTAAAGCTGGGGATCCGATCCATGCTTAGATTGGTTCATTTTTTGATTAGATTTTCTGCATTTTATTGTATTTCTCCTTTTATGCAATTTTACTTTATGCTTAGTAATTTCAATTGGTATTTTAGATTTCCATTTCCAGTAATTGTAATACTCCTTTCATAGTTATAAAATCATCTTTCCTTTAATCATGTTTAGCTAATTTTATTACATTTGATCGGATGAATTCTTAAGTAGTGTTATTTTGTAATCCCTTCTTCATAGTTTGGTTTTGGAAAACTATGATTTATCATTGATTTGCAATGATTTGATTTCATATTTCTAGGGTATGATAATCATGTTGGATCCATATTTTAGTTGATTGAGAGATCCGTGAATACGTATAGATCGCTCTTCGGTAGAAAGAGTTGCATGCATTCCTCGGGAGAGGGTGACACAAATCTTCTGGATTGGAGTCAAATCCAATAGTGGGGCTCACCGCATAAAGCAAGCTTAGGGGTTTGGACTGGCTGAGGGGTCTTAATCGATCAACCTAAGGTTTTGTGGTAGTTCTCTCCAGAGAGGCTCTATCATATTTTGGGAACCTCCACGGTAAAGTTTGTTTAAATAAATTTCTTATGGATTTTAGACTTACGAAATATTTTACTTAAGAAGGATTCTCGATCAAATTTTTCTTTACATTTGGTTATTCCTTTTATTAAACCATTTCTTATTTTCGATTAAATAATATTAATTTGTGTGAGTAGTAGTAATCAACAGACCCGTGGAATACGACACTTGATATTTAATATAGTTCATAGAATTGGAGAAAATTATTTATATCGTAAATTTTATGTATCAGTTGTTTTTCCCAGCAATACATTTCTATGAAAAATTAGTCTGAATACATAATAGAGGTGTCCTAGAGGGCTCCATCAAGCATTCTCAGTACATTGATGAAGAACTTGTGCTTACTTTCATCAAGTGGCTTAGTGAAGATGTCAGCCCTTTGAATATCAGTGGAAATGTATTTAAGGTTGATCTTACCCTTCTCAACATTATCCCTGAGAAAGTGGTGCATTATCTCTATGTGCTTAGTTATGCTATGGAGAACATGATTGGAAGCTATAGAAACAGCACTAGAGCTTGTTGGATCTTGAGGCGCCCTTAGAGGGGGGGCAATAAGGGTCTTAGAAAACTTTAAGTTTTTAAAGAAAACTTTTGATATTTTATTTGAATAAGAGTGAATCAAAAACAAAGAGTAGTAAACAAATATTTTTAAATAGAAAAAGACATGATTATCATTAATAAAATTTGGTTTCAAAATATGATTTCTATCACGCTAGAAATCCAAGGTGAAATATGAAATACTCTTTTTGTTTTCTATACCGACTCTTCTCACTAAAAACTGGTTAGCTTTAGCCGATCTCTCCCCAGATACGGCCTCAAGCCACTCAATCCCTTCTTTCCCCAGAAAGGCCTCGAGCACCCCCTAGATCTACTCCCTAGACACAGTCATCAACATGAGGAGAATTCCTCCCTAAGTTCTACCCAGACCTAGTCGCCAACACGAGGCGAATTCACGAACCGTTTACAAAGATAAATATAAAAGACAAATATAAAACTCCCTATGAGGTAATCCGAAGGAGACGACGGAGAATTGATGTAGATCATTGAAGTACTAGCGTGCGTTCTTTGCATTGAGTTAGTGTGTTGATCCAAGCCTCCTTTGATTCCTCCTTTTGAAATTGAGTGGGAGATCCTTTGTGGTCTGGAAATATGGCCCTCACAAATAATTCAGAGTGCTGGAATAGGGCTCCTTGGCATTAGTAGGTGAAGAAGACGAAATCCACATATTTATAGGACTGGAAGCTAATGCGGCGTTAAGGCTAATGTCTGGCGTTGACCCAGTATAGAAATATTTTGATGGCTCGGATCTTCAAAATAGGAAGGAGATACTGTACTTTAGGAAGCATTCATTTTCAGCAACCCTAACGCTGGCGTTGAGGCTAACACTGGCGTTAGGTCAGATTATTCCTGAAGAGTTCCTTCAATCACGGCAACTACCCTCCTTGCCATATTTGTCTTGGTGTGAATGGGAGCCAATGCCGACGTTAAGTCCTAATGCCTGGCGTTAGACATCATTCCACTTTTCTGCTTATGGGCAGGTCCAGACCAATAATGTAGCATCCTAGTGTCATTTTTGTTCAAACCTGCAAGCTAAAAACACAATGGCAACCACGATCAAATACAAGCAGGTTTTGTTATTCTCAAATCAAAGGGATGTAGAAATCCATGTTCCAACAATCTCCCCCTTTTGATAATAAACAAATCCAATAGAGATAAGTCAGATTCATATATAAAAGAGATGTGTTTTTAGAAGGATATATGACACTAAGCAATATAGAGACATTAATAAGAATTATAGATTGTTTAAATTATGCTCCCCCTACATAAGTGCTCCCCCTTAGTGTATGCACCGATAGACTAGATGTATGCTCCCCCTTAATGATGTAGAGGTTTCGTGACGACGTGGACGTTACGCTAACGGAAACATATTCATCACCAAAAAGTAAACAACATAGGAGGGCTCCGACCAAGAGCGAACGAAAAGGGGTCGGTTGGCTCCCAAATCCGATAGAAAAATTAATATGCGGGACTCGATACAACGTCCTTAGGACCTACCTCTCCAACAAGCACACAACTCACCGTTAGCCGGACTCGATACAACGTCCTTAAGACCTACCTCTCCAACAAGCACACAACTCACCGCACCTACACAAGCATCTATTCCGTCAATCGATTTCTTTACAAAACGCAGCGGCAATATTTTGGAGCGGCGGTGAACATTCAAGCGGCGATTAAGCCCTAGTTGAGATTAACTCCCTTGTTAACGCTAAGTGCGCCAATCTTGGAGAGCAAACCAAGGCTAGGCCGAGTTTCGCTCCCGCACCGGATCTACCCGATCCGAACAACAAGAGATTCAATAACAACACTATTATTTCAGATCTTGCAAGCGAAAAGATTTAAGATCGCGGATAAAACGATTCGACAAAACCTCCACAAAATAATCGTAGAAAGAATCTCAAAGGGGAGAGGTTACCCAACCAAGAAAATGATCACACAAGATAGATGTGGGAGAATCGCTCTCTCCACGATTCCACCGGCGTCGCACCGAATGGAGAAGCACCCTTTCTTCCTTGGAGTCGCACCGCGGAAGTCTCGCCGGAGTCGCACCGAAGAGGATGGAGGGAGGCGGTCTTGGAGTCACACCAAGGAGAGAGGGGGGCGGCAAGGAGAAGGCTCCTCCTTGTGGCCGAAATCTCTAAGGGGGGGAAAGTTTAGGGTTTTCTTTTGACTCTTCAATAATCCTCATTCCAACATAAGACCCCTTTAAATAGGAGTTTACAAAACATCTTAACCATCCATGATGGAGATGAAATCTCATCCACCCGAATGGTTAAATACACACCAAAATGAAAATAAGAGTTCAAAATTAAAATTACAATCACTTTAATAAATATAAAATTATCATCTATTATGAATTAATTTTATATTTATTAATATAAAATAAAAGTGCATGAAATAAAAGTCTAATTCTTCATGGCGGTTTTGGCACGCCGCGGGCGGAGATTATAACGCGGTCGTCCATCAGCATCATCATGGCACCTCAGATCTTTATGGCGCAGCGCCTCGGCAGCCGGGTCATCATCATCAAGGAGTGTCGGAGGGGACGCGCCATCAATCCTCCCCCACTCAAAATCAAGCATCTCCGATGCGTGGTCCGAAATGTAGCGGCGGAGAAGATCAGCATCCAGTCGTTGAAGCTCTATCGCGAGGACCCAAGAATCGTCTGAAGGAGGGCGATCACGCCAACGGATGAGGAAGCGGTATGTAGCACCCTCCGAGGTAGTAAGTGGCTCCGCAGACAGTATCATGTCCGGAGTGAGAAACGTCTTTGGAAACCTGGGAAACATATCAGCAGTAGGAATAAAAGTATGCGACTTACCATCCGGTGAAATACCTGTTGGAACCGATAGAGAGAGGTCATCCGTACTACCACTCCCCAACCCATAAGAAGATTTGGTGGAAGGAGAAGACGTCAAAGAGCTCAACTCATGTGGAGGCGATACGAACATCGTTAAATCCGAGACGTTAAAAATAGGGGAGATTCCCCATTCGGCAGGCAAATCCAAAACAAAAGCGTTGTCACCTATTTTCTTGATGATCCGAAAAGGGCCGGCGCGCTTAGGTGCTAACTTTCTAACGGTGCCAGATGGCAATCGTTCGGGAACTAATCGTACTAAGACCAAATCGCCAACCTTGAAGTGTGACACTCTCCGATTTATATTAGCGTGTGCCTGATAAGAATCATACTGAGCAGTCAAGGTAGCTCGTATACGTGCATGAAGGTCATGAAGATGTTGGGCGAAGGATTGTGCAAATTGACTTGCCTTGTATGTTGGGGGCAAGGGAACCAAGTCAAGAGGCACAGGGGCCTTGTACCCGTGGACAATCTCATTTGGCGACAAACCGGTGGACCGATTTTTGGAATTGTTATAGGCTAACTGAGCGTGGGGAAGAATAAGATCCCATGTGCCTTTATGATCATTCACGAGACATCTAAGAAGGTTCCCTAGGCTCCGGTTAACCACCTCAGTTTGCCCATCGGTTTGAGGATGATAGGCGGAGGAAAACAATAGTTTGGTACCCATTAGGATCCAAAGTGTCTTCCAGAAGTAGCTCGTATACTTAACATCCCTATCCGAGACAATTGTCTTCGGCACTCCTCGGTGACTAACAACTTCCTTAAAATAAAGCTTTGCGATATGAGATGCGTCGTCGGTTCTAGTACACGGTATAAAATAGGCCATTTTAGAGAACCTATCCACAACTACGAAGATAGAATCGTGACGACGAAAAGTGGTGGGTAGGCCTAAGACAAAGTCCATGCTCACATCCTCCCAAGGTACGGAAGGTATAGGCAATGGAGTATATAACCCGACGTTGGTTTTGGTACCCTTGGAAACTTGGCAAGTACGGCAACTACTCACTACCCGCCCTACCATTGCCTTCAACTTTGGCCAATAAAACTTTTCCTCAACCAGGGTAATAGTCTTATCTCTACCGAAATGGCCACTCAACCTGCCACTATGTAGTTCCCAGATGATATGGAGACGTAGGGATGACTGCGGAATACATAATTTCCCATGCCTAAAGAGATAACCATCCTTGATAACGAAGGCAGTAATAGTGGTGGGGGAACTATCCTGGGCAGATAGGTAAGACTCCTGAAAATCTGGGCATGAAGCGTATTCATCCTTGATTCGCTCGAACCCGAAAATGTTAACTTCCATAGTGGTGACTAAGAGGGCTAGTCGACTAAGAGCGTCCGCAACCCGATTGTCCGCTCCCTTAAGATGTTTAAGATTAAAAGTGTAACCCTGTAGGAAGGATACCCACTTAGCGTGACGCGGGCTGATTTTATGTTGGCCATTGATAAATCGTAAAGCTTCGTGATCGGAGAGGATCACGAACTCCTTAGAGAGGAGATAATGCCGCCAGTGGTGCAAGCATCTAATGACCGCATGAAATTCCCTATCATAGTTGGAATAATTCAATTTAGCGCCCGCCAGCTTTTCACTAAAGAAACTCACAGGGTGCCCTTCCTGACTCAAGACACCTCCTATTCCCACGCCCGAAGCGTCACAAGTAAGCTCAAAGACTTTCGAGAAGTCAGGTAGACGTAAGACGGGTGCCTCAGTCATAAGCTCTTTGATGCGTTGGAAAGCGAAGGTGGCGGACTTCGTCCAAGTAAACTCACCCTTTTTCATGCAGTCGCTAATGGGGGCCATGATACTGCTAAAGTCTTTGATGAAACGACGGTAGAAAGTGGCTAATCCATGGAAGCTTCTCACCTCACGTATCGTGGTCGGCTCGGGCCAGTCCTTAATCACCTTAACCTTGCTGTGGTCAACTCTAATGCCCTCCGCTCCCACGATGTAGCCTAAAAACTCCACTTCCGAAACATGGAACGTGCATTTCTTGAGATTCAGAAATAAAGTTTCCTTCCGTAGGGTGGAAAGAACCACTTTCAAGTGGGAGACGTGCTCGGTGGTCGAAGTGCTGTATACCAAAATGTCATGGAAGTAGACGACTACGAACTTCCCCATGAATGGATGAAAGACATGCGTCATCATTCGGGAGAATGTGCTGGGGGCATTGGATAGCCCGAAGGGCATCACAAGCCACTCGTATAACCCATCCTTAGACTTAAACGCCGTCTTCCACTCATCTCCCTCGCGGATTCTTATCTGGTGGTATCCGCTTCGTAAATCTAATTTAGAAAATATGGTGGCACCCGATAAGACATCTAGAAGGTCATCTAAGCGCGGTATAGGAAATCGGTACTTGATAGTGATCTTGTTGATAGCGCGGCTATCAACACACATCCGCCACGTACCATCCTTCTTGGGGGCAAGAAGGGCTGGCACCGCACAAGGACTCATGCTAGTCCTGATGAATCCTTTCTTCATCAAATCCTCGATCTGAGTCTGCAGCTCTTTATGGGCCGCGGGGTGAAGCCTATAGTGGGGTTGGTTCGGCAGGGACGAACCCGGGATGAGATCAATCGCATGCTGTATATTCCTCAATGGAGGTAACACAGAAGGCAACTCGTCTGGGTACACGTCCTTATATTCGTCCAAAAGGGCTCGTAACTCCCTAGGCAACTCATTCAACGCGTCTGATTCACCCTTCACACTCATAAGAACTAGAGCGTACATAACTCCTTCAAGAAAAGGATCTCTCACAAACTCTCTCCTACCTACTAGGCTCAAAGCCTTCCTCTCGGCCGGGACAGTAGTGTCTTTAGCCAAAGCTACCGGCTCCTTTGGAACGGTCGGTCTCAATGTGATGGTCTTACCGTTGAATTTGAATTCATAAGTATTGGCTCGACCGAAATGTGTGACGTCACGGTCATAAAGCCAAGGGCGGCCTAATAACACGTGGCACGCGTCCATGGGGAGGACATCACACCAGACCTCATCCGTGTAAGATTTAAAGGTAAGAGGGACCAGGCAACGCTTGCTAACCGGGATGGTAACCTTGCTAATCCAAGCTACTTGGTAGGGTGTGGGGTGTGGTTCCGTGGTTAGATTCATACGTTTAACAGCGTTCTCAGAGATAACGTTCACACAGCTACCGCTATCTATAATGAGCTTGCACAGCTTGTCACCACTCTTAAAGATCAGCGAAAAGATACTCGTCCTCTTCCAGTCATCTAGCGGACGTGGAGTGGTCAGAATACAACGCATAACCATGAGGGGGGAATCGTCTTCCAAATCGCTTGGGACCCCATCGGGGTCGCTCTCCTCGGCGACCTCATATACATAATCAGTAGAGTCGGCGGCCATGTCTAAGAGGGCAACGGCCTTAGTCTTAGTTGGGCATTCAAAGGCATAGTGGCCTTGAACACCGCAAGAATAGCAAGTGGTATTGGCCTTGCTAACCTTCCCAATGGGAACACGCTCACTCGTGGGATTCCTAGTGTTCCTAGCGGTGATCACGACGGACTTAGACTCGGTGGTTCTAGACTTCCCCCTGTCCGGATAGGTGGAAGAAGATGTTCCAACAGTGGTCTTATTCTTCGAGTGGGAATTACGGGCGTGAGCCTTGGCGGCTAAGTGTTTTTCAATGTCCAGGGCGGCATTGAATGTTGTGTTCAGATCAGTGTGCCCATAACGCAAGAGCTTCCGCTGGATGTCGGTTGAAGCCCCTTACGAAACCTGGATAATGTGACCTCTGGAGGTTCCCTAAGCTCGCAACGCACCATGCGGTCTTTCAAATCTCCCATATACTCGTCCACCGACTTTGAACCTTACCGCAGGGTGGCTAGTTCATCGAACATTTGGGTTCGGTGGTAAGCGGGAACGTATTGGTCGGTGAGCAAATTTTTCATCACCGCCCATCCGATAGGTGGGACTTCCTGTCCGACTCCTAACCTCCTTTCCTCATTCAGCCAGAAGGTTTTCGCTCGGTCTGTCAACTTCATGCGGGCGACTTGGACCTTTTGGAGATCCGTGAGATTGTGCCATTGATAGTAACATTCCATGTCAACTACCCAGCTAAGGAAGACCTGGGGGTCTCCCATGCCATCGTAGGTGGGGGCATCAATCTTGATGGCTTTAGTGATATCGAAACCACGCTCGGGGTGGCGCTCTCGAGGAGGCGCTCGGGGATAGCCCCCATCAGAATCCGAATCAGTGAGCGGTTGGTGCCGGTTGGGCTCTTCAACATCACCGGGTGGTGGTGGTGGTCCTCATTGATTCCGTAAGATTTGTTCTAACATCGTCCTAAGGTCAGTCAGCTCGGTGCGTAGTCCTGTTATGGCCTCGGTGTTGGGATCATTGGGCTGATTCGCATCCATCCTAGACGTAGACGGTAACGTGTACTCCGTTCCTAGCCTAGTGGGCATTCAGGGTCAGGACAATCAGGAAGGAGATTTTTTTTCTAGGGCCGTTGATAGATTGACATAAGAAATTTTTATAGATTCCTGATGTGCGTAACACTTAGCTCGTTAAAAAAAATTTATTTTTGAATTTTGACAAAAATTTCATATTTCAGACCGCTATTCGCACACCACCTAGACAGAATTACGACGCTTCCAATTTTTAGGCCGACCTAACGAGGACGACTCGAACAAGTTTCAGTTTTAATGTTGCTGGAAATACTTTCAGGAAGCTACAGGAAAAATTTCAGATTTTTCTGACAAGTTTAAAAAAAAAAATTTTTTTGATATTTTGCTAAACGCAGACCAATCCGAAAATTTTCAGATTTTCCTATTGATTAGAACGACCAACAAGGATCGCAGCGAGGATGTTTGCAACGTGGGAGTTGAAACGACCGCCTCTGATACCAAATTGATGTAGAGGTTTCGTGATGACGTGGACGTTACGCTAACGGAAACATATTCATCACCAAAAAGTAAACAACATAGGAGGGCTCCGACCAAGAGCGAACGAAAAGGGGTCGGTTGGCTCCCAAATCTGATAGAAAAATTAATATGCGGGACTCGATACAACGTCCTTAGGACCTACCTCTCCAACAAGCACACAACTCACCGTTAGCCGGACTCGATACAACGTCCTTAAGACCTACCTCTCCAACAAGCACACAACTCACCGCACCTACACAAGCATCTATTCCGTCAATCGATTTCTTTACAAAACGCAGCGGCAATATTTTGGAGCGGCGGTGAACATTCAAGCGGCGATTAAGCCCTAGTTGAGATTAACTCCCTTGTTAACGCTAAGTGCGCCAATCTTGGAGAGCAAACCAAGGCTAGGCCGAGTTTCGCTCCCGCACCGGATCTACCCGATCCGAACAACAAGAGATTCAATAACAACACTATTATTTCAGATCTTGCAAGCGAAAAGATTTAAGATCACGGATAAAACGATCCGACAAAACCTCCACAAAATAATCGTAGAAAGAATCTCAAAGGGGAGAGGTTACCCAACCAAGAAAATGATCACACAAGATAGATGTGGGAGAATCGCTCTCTCCATGATTCCACCGGCGTCGCACCGAATGGAGAAGCACCCTTTCTTCCTTGGAGTCGCACCGCGGAAGTCTCGCCGGAGTCGCACCGAAGAGGATGGAGGGAGGCGGTCTTGGAGTCACACCAAGGAGAGAGGGGGCGGCAAGGAGAAGGCTCCTCCTTGTGGCCGAAATCTCTAAGGGGGGAAAGTTTAGGGTTTTCTTTTGACTCTTCAATAATCCTCATTCCAACATAAGACCCCTTTAAATAGGAGTTTACAAAACATCTTAACCATCCATGATGGAGATGAAATCTCATCCACCCGAATGGTTAAATACACACCAAAATGAATATAAGAGTTCAAAATTAAAATTACAATCACTTTAATAAATATAAAATTATCATCTATTATGAATTAATTTTATATTTATTAATATAAAATAAAAGTGCATGAAATAAAAGTCTAATTCTTCATGGCGGTTTTGGCACGCCGCGGGCGGAGATTATAACGCGGTCGTCCATCAGCATCATCACGGCACCTCAGATCTTTATGGCGCAGCGCCTCGGCAGCCGGGTCATCATCATCAAGGAGTGTCGGAGGGGACGCGCCATCACTTAATCTAGTGAATCCTACTCCTTTAATCATTATGATTTATCATTTTATTCTCTCCCGTTTGTTATTAGCAAAAGTGGGTGGAGTGAAATAAAACTAGAAGAGAGAAGACAAAAGTTGGGACATAACTAAGAGAGGATAAAGAGATTTGTTTAGACATAAAGAAATTCGTGATCGAGCTAAGGGAGAGACTAGCACATCGGAGAATGGATATGATAAGCTTGAAAAAACTACTTATAGAAAGAGATGCAATATAGTTTGACATGCATAACTGAAGAAAAGATCTTTAAAAAATTTCATGATACGACATGGTAAAATAAATACGTGATCAAATTAGAAATATGGAGAACAAAAAAAACAAAACCAATATGAGTAGTATTTTTGTTAAAGTTTGGCCATTTCTACAATATGTCTATACTCTTTACATTTGAGCATTAACTTTGGAAATTTTCTTAACAAATAGGCAAGCATGATTTAACATATTCAAAAAGATAACGACTACAATGTAACAAATTCGTATTTCAAGTAAAGAAAACATTATAGAAATCATGCATTGCAATCTAATGCTTTTACTTAAGTGTTTAGAGAATTATTCAATTTTTCATTAGGATCAAATTCTCATGAGTAGAAGATTTATGAAAAATAATGAAGTGTGCATAAGGTGTTTTGATAAAAGTATACAAGTGAAATAATCAAAATACATGACATATGTATTGAAATAGTAACAACAATATTAAGATTGTAATCTTATAATTACTTTCACACATCAATTTTAGAATAAAATTTCGAAGAACATTTCATGAGTACAACTACAAAGGTGTTTTGCCCACACAATGCTCATTAAGACTTATCAGAGAGCGAAGTATTGCTTGGAGGATCACAAAAGCATTTTTATAAAAAATTAATTTCGTGATCCGGTGTACAAATAGAAGTGATGAAAAAAAATGTGTTTGCACAAGATACTTTACAATTCTTTCCAAGGTGCTCAACCTCACAATGCTCATTAAGACTTATATCAGGAGGGTAAGTAGTGCTTGGTAGAGTTATCTTTGGCAAATTATTTCATATTTTGGTAATTTTGGGCCAAAAGATATCTGAATTCACTTGTTTTTGCAAACACTAATAATATTGAAATAACACTTCTATGTGTGCAAGTAATTTAATGTTTGAAACAAGGTGTAAGTAAGTTAGACATACAAATTAATATGTTAAAACTCTTACACTACACAATCTTGCAAAACTAAGATTATGAGCACATGTAGATTACCAAAATGGTGAGTGAATTAATCATTGATTAACATAAAACATTACTCATGCTTAGAGGCATGCTAGGAAATCATACACAATTTTCTATAGACTATTTCATTGCATATAATTAGATTAAGGTCAAGAAATGAAGATAAATAATGTATAGGAAATTTGAAATTAAAATTAGACATTGAAGACAATCTTTAAGTGTATGCCTAACCAATTTTGAGCATTTGAAACAAAATAACTAAGATGCTTGCTCTTGTGAAGTCAAATAATCAAACCATAATTTTGTAAATATTTAAAACAAAACAAATGACAAAAACATATTTTTGAGCATTTTGAATTATTTAATTTTTTTTGTATTTTGGAATAAGATTAACTAATTAATTACAAAAAGAATTTTAAAGCAGAGAAAATAGACTGAGAAAATGCCTTAAAAAATACCAGAAATAGTTTAGGAAAAACAGCATTTCAATTTGGTCAAAATATCTGACGCATGGCGTTAACAACTCAACGCCCAAACAGGACACTGTTTTTTAAGGTTTTTGAAAAAAAAATTCTTTGGATGAGAATGTATGTATATAGACCTTCTTAGTGTAGAAATTTCAGAGAATTTGGAGATGATTAGAAGGCTTAATAAGCATGTTTTTGTTTGTTTTAAATGATGGTTTATATTTTATTGGGTTTTCAAATACTTGTGTTTTACAAGATCCTTAAAGCTCAAAAATGATAAAATATACAAAACACAAGTTAAGCATGTTCAATCAACCCAAGACTGCATGAATAAAATAATCATAAATAGTGCATACAAAATATGATATAGTTATGTCCAAGATTATAATACCCTAACCATATGCCTACACACTAGCCCCGTACTAAGTGAATGATGGGCATGAGGAGCTGCACGCATACCGTAGGTTGGGGTGTTAATCCTATATGCACACACTAGAGATTGCTCAACCTAGCACTCTTTCGCCTTAGTGCCTCGCAAGGCCCCACTAGAACCCTCCTCGGTTAAGGAGAAGACATGCTTAGAGGTTAGGTCATCTAATACATACAATCCTATGCCCTCTCTATTGTAAGACACATAATGTGGGTGAATGATCATGGACATCCTAAGCATTTTGTCCTATGGAATCAGTTTATAAACTTTGGCTTTTATGAGAGATTGATTCCTAATTATAGTTCATTTTAGAACAACAGTTATTATGAATTTTTACTTTCAATTTTCTATTTAAAATAATTCATTATGGCAATATGAGATAACAAGCATGAATAATATTTATTAGATGATAATGCTAAAATGATGAGTTTGCTGGCAATGTTACGCCATAAGATTAATAGAGTTAATGTTGCATGTATTCAAAAATAGTATTTCAATTTTTAGACCTAGAATAAAGTGATGATTCTATTTGATTTACTCTTATTAGTATAAAGATGATTCTAGGGTTTACATATAGGTGAGATACATGCATACACAAATCATATTTCATTCATGTTATCATGATCACAAACCATATGTTGGAAGCAAAGGATCTTTTGTAGTTATGTTTCATATTTGAATTAAAAGATCTTTTGATTTTGCATGATTATTATAAGCGATCATTAGTTTAAACACATAGAAATTTAGGTACTCATAATTTTTATTCATAATGAATGTACTGAGAGAATATTTTTTGGTTATTTTGAAAAGTTTTTGTAAATTTTCTCTTTGAATTTTGAATATTAAACAAAACATATATATATATAAATAAAAATTGCTTGACTTTCATATTTCATTATTTTATTTTTATATAACATAACATGGCATTATATAACTAGCATAGACATTGATTTCTACTTATAGTAAGTGATGATGCTGGAATGAAAGTTATGGTAACAAGGTGTAATGTTATGTAAAGATTACAAGCATATAAATGAGTTGCATGTATTCAATCATATAGTTTTGAATTTTCATAGACCTAGAATGGAGTGACAATTCCATTTGATAAAAAGTTAATTCCAAAGTCTACAAATAATGATATACATTCAAACAATATTGATGCAAATCACACACAAAACTAAGTATGAAATTATAATACCACTTAGCCATCATATATTTCATAGTCCTATGATTGGTAGAAATAGTTGATTTAAGATAATCCTTGATAAATCATGAATTATGATATATGATTTTGGTGAATTTTAGCATAAGATCATTGTGGAGTGTGTGAATTCATATTCATCATTATTGTAGTTTTTCAATATTGATTTTTCTAGATTATGATTTTTCAATATAGGGGCTATCATATGTTGTAAAGACAATAGACAAATATTCAAAAAGTTGCGCATTTAATTTATGTGTAAGTCCCCTAATACTCCTTTCAAATCCATTTTTGACAATTATTTCATTAGTCTTGATAACATCATATACCACATGTATAATTTAACTTATAATGATGATAAGAGACTCTTATAGGTAAGGGATTTAGAAGGATAAAGAAAAAAATATATAGATCACATAAGAAATGATATGACATTTTTATTTTATTTTTAAACACGAATATGTAAACTTCTTGAAAGGCAAGATAATGATAATTTCGCTTTTCGGTTATTGCAAGAGCACGCTTGAGTATATAATTAATTTGATCATTGCTAGGCTTTAGTCGGACTTAGCAATTTAGATTGGATCTTGGACTTCCCGAGGTCTACCCTGTGAAACGTTCACACCTGTACTAGGAGATGTGATGGGGTGACATCCCAAATCTCTCTTTCTCAAGATATTTAAGTGTTATTGGTTGCTATCCATACTTAATATTTAAAAATTTATAGACTCAACATTTTCCGAAAGAGAACAATTGAAGTTCATGAATTTATTAATTTAGATAAATATCTCATAACAAAATTAGAATTTGATTTATATGGATAATATAAGATATTTATAAGCAATGCATATAAGAAAGATAGATAGGTCATCAAAACAAAATATGACTTTGAATTTTGAGCGATTTGATTTATAAACTCATTAATCTTTAAGATATAAAATCATATGTCCAATAATATATATGACGACCATGACATGATAGCTTTAAAAAAATAAGAAAACAAAAAAAAGAAGACATTGAAGCATATTATGTAAGACACCTCCCCCCCCCCCCCCCCCCTTTTGACGAAACCCGGGGGAGCCCAAGGCCTTACCGCCCAGAATCGCCGCATTGCGGTGGCACCTTCACTCGAGAAGGTCGCCTCCGCACTACGCCGATTCTGCCGGCTATTCAACACAACATGCCAACCATTTATGAAGAAGCAAGTAAAAGAGATAGGGCGCATCAAAATATGCAAGTCCACAACACTAAAACTAAGCATGTCCATAATGAGAATTTAAAAAAAGTCTAAAACAAATTCATTAATACAATGCCTGATAATCAAAGAGGGGAAGCAGAAATCTAATACAATATATCTCGAACAAACCTGGTATATAATAAAACACTAAATCTCCTCAAATACTAAAATTGAAATGACGTAGTCACCATCTTGGAGTAGTAGAAGTCTGGTTTTGAATCTCACTGGAGCACGACCTCCAGTTGTAGATGCTCTAAGTCCAGGATGTGCAGTTACATCACGTCCTCCGGCCCGGTGAAACTTGACCTCCTTGGTCCTGGTCTCCTATAGTGGTGTGGCCTCAACCGACCGTTAGTATAAAAAGACTGTCAAAATCCCCCACCCCTCCTCCCGCAACTCCTAAGGACCAGGTGGAAGGAGTGAAGAGGAACAGACATCAAACCGGGTGGAATAAGCAGGTGACAATGGAGCTAGGTAGCATAAGTATAGATCAAAAGGATTATATTCTAGCAGTTCAACTATACAGTTTATATAAAGAGTACAATATCCTATAAATCTATAGTTGTAGAAACAAAGAGCAACGAGCATTTAAAATGCAAACTAGAGCAAGTAAAATAACAACTAAAGAAACTGTGAAAATAACCATAACTTATATGCGTACACACAAAGCACATAAGCTAAGGGTTCTGGTACTAAGGTAAACACATCGTATAAAAGAGCCCATACTAATTTATACGATGAGGTCTCTATTTTATGCAAGGATGCTATGTTATGTTGTGCAATGCAATGATGCTAATCACCCACCTGACTCTATACGTACCGACCTTTTGATAGTTCCCTCTGTTTGAGTGTGTCAACTTAGGTACCAAGTTGAGGCAAACAGGGCAGTGGTCTGGGCTGTCCACTTCTAGGCTTATGTTACACCACCAACCTAAACCTTACGTATGCCCATAAGAAAACACAGGGTATCCGTGTACTATCTGGTAAGCACCACCTCTAGCCCTCTATTCGAGTCTTCGCTCAGGTACCCAGTTGAGGCAAACAGGGCAGTGGACCGGGCAATCCACTTTTAGGCCAGTATGATACCTCCCAACCTAAACCTTATGTACGCCCCTGAAGAACACACTAGGGTATCCGCGTACTACTTGATACAACATTGCCTCTAAGTGAAACACAAAGCTCTTGGCTCAGAGATCTCGGCCAGTCCTTTCTTATACTACCGTGGCTACCGCACACAGGATCTACCAGTCCTTATCACACCGAGCCCATGGCTCCCAGGATTAAACCAATCCTCCACCAATCTTCCCACCCTAGTAGGGAGTGATTCTTTCTATGATTAGGTTTCTCTTATCTACTTGTTCATAATGACCTGTAATTTAGGGTTAACTCTGGGCTTCCCGAGGACTACCCAGTGAGGGGCTCGCAGCGGTACTAGGGAGTGAGATTGGCTGACATCCCAATCTCCCTTCTTCCCAGAGCACTTATCTTTTGTTGGTATCTACCCTTCTTCATTACCCGCACTCTATTATTACTTCTGCTACTTAGGTGATTTATCCTTAGAAGGGAGGGGAGTGGGTGATCAGTTGATTACCCCCATCCTTTTCCATAGTGACCAGGTGCTATCTCACCTGCCTCACCTTAGTTTTTAATCTCTCACATTTCAGGGCTTATCCTATGGTCTACCCATTCCTCTTTTCCCTTTTGAAATTTTGTTTACTATTTTTTGATTATCTTCAAGATTTGGACCATAGGTAAATCACTAAGTATCATTAAGTTGACCCATATGATTATTTACTCAATGTTTGACTTAAAGTGTCCAGGGGGGTCCCATGTTTTCTGAAGGGTCTACCCTAGATGTTCATCAAAATAATATGAGATAATTACTAATGATGTATCATTCCACGAAACTACCAAAACCAGAGAATCATAAATTTTCAACAATTATTTTCACCATAATTAAATTAAATACTATTTAGGGGTTTTTCCAAGGTTTATGAAGGACCTACCCTAAATGTTTATCAAAATAATATGAGATAATTACTACTGAAGTATCATTCCATAAAACTACCAAATCCAGAGAATCATAAATTTTCAACAAATATTTTTACTATAATTAAATTAAATATTATTTAGGGTTTTTCCAAGGTTTGTGAAGGACCTACCCTAAATGTTCATCAAAATAATTTGAGATAATTACTACTGAAGTGTCATGTCATAAAAATGAAAACTCTAGAAATTTAGATTTTTCCTATGTGATTAGAGCCTAACATTTCATTTATTTGTAAGTGTGATCAAATGCACTTAAATATTAAACTCATGACAAATTTATTCCAAAAAAATCCCCAAACTCAAAGTGTCATGCTAATGAGTCCCCTAACATGCATGGCCAAAAATCAGTGACATGCAGGGTGATTTACACCTTCAATTTCACTAAAAACCCTAAGAGCCAAAAATTGGCTATTTGCACACCATTATTCCTTTGAGCCCTAAGCTTCAAATTGAAGCTCAGAAAAATCTACCCATGCATGTGGGCTGAAAATTTAACCCAAGCCTCCCTAGGCTAAGACAAATCCCCACCCCAAATTTGGGGTGACTTGGATTATTTAAACACTTAAAACACTCATTTATATGAAAAGCAAAATTTTCATAAAAACTTTTGGAAAAATATGCTCCAAAAATTATGAATTTTTGGCAACACCTATGTGCGGGCTTGACTCAATCATGACCCAAATTTCAAAGTTTTTGGGTGTATATAACTCCATAAAACAATGTTTCTAAGTTCCAAACTACATAAAAACACCAAGATTTTCAAATAATAATAACTATAGCTACTGTTAACCAAATGGAATGATTTTGGTGTCTATAGGAAGTTGTGACAACCCTATATAAATTTCATATTCAGAAGTTCCCCTGAATCGGGCTCTAGGTAAGTTAAAACTGAGCCCAAAGTGACAGCTCCACTTTGTGAACAGTTCACCAAATCTGGGTTCAATGAACCGGATCAAACGGATCTGGTTCATCGTCCCCAACTTCGGACGGCCTGGATCGCACACGCAGGCCCCCATTGCGGGGCAATTTCCGGCCACCTCAGCCCTCGTCACAGCCGGCCATCACCCCCACTCCCTTCGTGAATGTGGGGGTTACCATTTCCCGGTGACACACCGCAGGTGGTGCAGTCTCTGACGACCTTTATCATGGTCAAAAATGCCATAATTTCCAGAATTTGGAAGAAGAAATCGAGCTCGTTTGATCTCGATTCTTTCCTGGAAGGGCTAGAAAACTAGCACAGAGGGAGGGGAGGGGGATCCTGACCTGGGTAGAGCTCAAGCTACGCAAATTTCTCTTGGGTGCCATTGGAGGTGTCGCCGGCGAATCCTAGTTGCCAATCCCATTTCTCCTCCGACATCACTGCTGTAGTAGGGGGTTTCAGCTCCTTGAAGGCTTCTGAAGGTGGTGGTGTAGTTTAATTTTGGAATGGGGGGATGATAAAGGAGTTGCCATTAAAGGCTTCCTCGACCAGCTCCTTGGCTGCCCAATTGGGCCAGTGCATGCAAGGGTATCCTGCCCAAAGCTGGGGAATTAATTCCCCCAGCTCAGAGCAGCCAAAATGGGGAGGAATTTGGTGCCAATTGGCACCTAATCCACCAATTTTTCTTTTTCCCAAGCTTTTTCCCCTTTTAAAATTAAATTAAATAATTAAATTGGTTTTATTTTGGGGTTTCTAAATTCTTAGGGATTTAAGTCCTAGGGAGCCCCCATGGATGGCTTTAGCTTGGTTAGTCCATTTGGATTTGGGTTTGAACCCAAATGGGTCAAATTGCCCAATTTGGGGCTTTGGGCTCTGGGCTTGATCCAAGTCAAATTCTCCTCATGTGGTGGACCCACATTGGTGCCCTAGGGCCTATGGACCCATGGCAAGAGACTTTAGGTCATGGTGGGGCCCCAATTGGGTCAATTTAGACATTAAGTGTGATTTTGACCAAAATAGGGGAGTGAGTTGACTTGGTCAAAATTTGCTCAATTGAAGACCACATGATGGGGCTTTTGGATCCACTAAGTTCCTCTTGATGTCTTAGAGCTTAGGGTGAGGTCAATTTCACATTTTGGGAATCAATTAGTTAGAATTTTCCCATTTAGCTCAAATGGGAATTTGGGTCAATTTGATCAAATTGACCGAAATTGGTAACCCTATGGTGGGTATTTTGGGTCAATTGGGTCCACCTTGGGTTTAGGGTGTTCTCAAGAGGTTAGGTAGTCAACATGGTCCCCAAAAACCTAGCCCTAGGCCTTATACACAAGGTTACTATTTGTAGACAACTTTGGCCTTGTGGAGTTTAGTTGACCCTAATGACCCCCACTTGGGTCCTATATAGATTTTTTAGATCCTTTGGTGAGCTCACTCCTACTCCACAGAGTCTGGGGGGTGGGCCTAGGTCAAAGTCCCTATTTTGTCTTTTCACACTCAAAAGGGCTCTTCCTAGCCTTGGATGGGGTTTTTGACCTATCATGCCCATGTCATGACCCTTGGTCATGACAAAATACACTCAAGGGGCCTAGAAGTCCTAGGGATGTTACATATCATGAAGTAGACATTTGTATATTTCATTTTTGAAAGATTCTACTTCATGCGTATGATGGTACCTAATGAATAAGAGATTTAGGTATCCAAAGGGGACCAAGTGTGGTGGTTCCTTTGGGTACCCAAATATAACGTGTTGTCTTTTGGGGAGACAAGGATGAATGGACCCTTTCATTTGACATTAGTGCGTCATTCTTAAGTATAACTATCCATTCATACCTTGGACAAACATTATTTTTTGTTTTCAAATTTTCATAGTCATTTACTTGAATATTTGGATAAAAATGATTTTTGAATTTATAATTTAAAGGAAATTTGTGTACGTGCATTTAATTTTATGTTGGGAGAACAATTATGTTGTAGATGATAATGATGATAGAGTTTTGGAATTTCATTTACAAGCTTTTGTTGTTTTACATTTCCTATGTTTTGCTTGGATAAATAATGAAAATTGATATTTAACTTGCCTTTGGATTTTGCTTGATATTTGAATTTATGTATTGAGAATTTTTTTTATAATTTGCTTAAGCAAGTTAACTTTATTTTCTAATTCATAATTCTTAACTTTGAGATTATGTCTAGCATTATTATAAGCAATTGCGTTATTTTTAAGAGTGGAAACAATAGAGTCAATATAGGTTTGATAGATATTTCTAAATTCCTCAAATGTTTCATCCATCTCTTTAATTTCAATTTTATAACTTTTACACATAACACAATCATTTGTAATAGATGAATTTTCTAAAGATAATTTTTCATTATGTTCTTTATCATATACCTTGAGTTTTTCTTTAAAAATATTGCAATCAAAATAAGGTTTTATATTTTCAATTGAAGAGACATGGGTAAAATTAGATAAATTAGAATTTGATTCTACTTTAACTTTTGATTTTAAACCATTATTTTCTAAGCGCAATTTGCAATTCGCATTTTTCAATTTCTTAATTTTGCGCTTTGTAATTTGTAGCAATTATAAAGTAGAAATAGAGTTGCAAACAATATGGGAATTTGATTACCTTACAGTGCTTTTGGATGCTGTGAGATTTGAGCATAGAGATCCTTTGTGACCTTCATCTTTTTGGCACTTCTCTTCCAAAGATAAAATTTCTTCTTCTCTTCCACTTGATGTGTACACTATTGATTCATCATGAGAGGAGCTTTCTTGACCATATGTGCAAGCTTGTATGTTCTCCACTTCTTGCGTTTGTTTCGTACCTGTGAGAGGAAGATCATACATTTCTTCAAGAAATTTCCATACTTTGTATACACGAGAAAAACAATATATCAATTTGAAAATTTCTTGAGATAAAGCACAAAAGATACTATTCAAAGCCTTTGCATTTAGGTAACTTTCCAGAAAGAAAGTGGATAAGGTCACATACCAAGGTTTTGGAGCTTGCTTGAGGCCATACAGTGTTTTATCTACCCTATATACAAAAGAGGGAAAAGATGGATTGACAAAACCTGGGTGCTGCTCCACATACACTTCTTCCCGAAGAGTTCCATTTAGGAATGCACTCTTCACATCCATCTGATAAACCTTAACTTTCATGTGTGCAGCATATGCAAGGAACATCCTAATGGCCTCCAGTATGGCCACTGGATCAAATGTCTGGTTGAAGTCAATCCCCTCCTCTTGCCTATATCCTTGAGCCACAAGTTTGGCCTTGTTCCTGACTATGACTCCTGCGGAATCAATCTTATTTTTGAATACCCATTTTGTTCCAATGACTAGGTAATTCCATGGTCTCTCAATCAGTGTCTAGACCTTATTTCTCTCAAACTGATTAGCTCTTCTTGTATTGCAGATATCTAGTGTGGATCATTGTCTGCTTCTTCAAACTTCTTGGGTTCATATTGAGAGTGAAAACATGGCAGTATTGTTTCATTTGTGAGTTGATTCCTTGTCTTTACTCTAACTATCAAATCTCCTATAACCTATGTTGGAGGATGATCCCTTAGGGTCATCCTGGTTCTTATTGAGTTATTAAGGAGATTATCTATTAAAATTTTAGAGTAGGATGGAAGACGATACAACAGAAGACTTCAATAAAATTCAAGACAAGTAATAGTGACAATAAAGGATAAGAAGATCTTTTTTAATTGACTATCTTTTTATAATGCATTGCATACATGGCGAGACATGATTTATAAGAGAAATAAAGATGAGAAAACAAAGCAACAAAACAAGCTTCTCCCGGCTAGAACATCTGAGACCGCAAAGACCGCTCAATTACAGCAAGATCGCATGGCTTCCCTGAGATCGCACGAATAGAATAGGTCGCTAACCTGTAATCTGCCAGACCGCTAATCACAGACTGCACAATCTGCTTCTTATTGAACTACTGAAAATAACACCATATTTACACATCTTGATCGCTAGACCACACGATCATTAGATCACAGAAGTACCTCACGAATAGAAGAGAAGAAGAACTGCTCACTGCTGTAAGGCTGCAACTCAAGACCGCTTGACCGCTGAACGTCGCCTGATCAACTGAGTCAGCTACAAACAGATCAAGAACGGAGTTTGACGAACTGAACACGGAGTTTGTCGAACGGAGTTGATTCGCCGAACTAAATTAATTTGTCGAACTGGATTAGTTCGTCGAACGAAGATTGGATTTCGTCGAGCGCACTGAAGCATGGAGTTCATCAAATGCAAAACATAGTTCGTCGAACGCAGATCATATTTCGTCGAACGCAGAGACTTGTTCCAACACATTTTGTCATACTTCCTGCAGTATTTCATTTTAATTATTAAAAATACTAGAACCCCTAAAATGGAAAAGTGGTCAACAATAATGTTGTAGCCCTTGGAGTCTAGTTTATTTTAAAATTGATTTCATCCCAAAAGGAGTTCTGTAGCTCCCTGTAGGTCCATTTTGGTGGGAATGGTCCCTAGTGTAGGATAGCCAACATTCCTTGAATAACTTTTGATTGGTTTATGGGATTGACTTGAAAATTGAAACATTGGCTCTTTACACCTACCCACACATCATACCCAAAGATGGGAATTTTAGGAGAACCTCTTTCTAAGGTTTTTGTAATAATTTCATAAATTAAACATTAATTAATTATTAGGTCAAATGACCTCCAATGCCCTCCAAATTTTGTTGGGTACTTCTTCGGCTTATCACATGACCATGGTAAAACTCTCAGCCCAATTGGGACTGATTTGGTTGGGTAATTTGTCAACCCAAATTGGGTCAAATTAGGTCAAAGTTGGGGCATGGTGTTTATCTTGGGGTATGTTTATACTCATCACCATGAGGTGAAACCTTGGCCACTGGTTTAGGATCACCTAAAACACCTTCATGAGTAAGATGGGGTGGTGTAGAGGTGGATATGCCCTAGAACCCTAGTCTTACACCTTGGGGTGCATATATAGCCTTGTGAAGGACATGTGGTCAAAAGCTATAAAATGGCCATGGAACTTAGGAGATATGTTCATGGGGTGCGATTATGCGCTAGGAAATTTTTAGAGAATTTTAGGAGAATTTATTCCCCCAAAATTAGGTCATAACCTCTTTAGGCAAACTTCTTTTAAGAGATATTTACATGCACAAATGATCTTGGATGAAGATGAAATCTTGGTAGTGCCTTTATAATCATATTATAGACCTCTGGTATTTTTTTGTGAAATTTATTAGATGATTTAACGAGTACCTCATTTACAAGGCACATATTTTGTGTTAATCTTAAGAAATATAATTAAGGGTTCAAAACTCTTTGGAAAAATATGCAACTTAGTGATAGGACATTTAAGAGCTCTAGGAAGCTCTGTGAATTTTTATAGAATTTTTGGAGATTATTATCAATAGGCTACTTCACAATATGTGCAAATTAAGAATTAATTGGAATAATTATTTCAGTAAGGAAATGATTCCCATAAATCGTGAAACTCTGTAATTAAGCTTTTCTAGACATAATAGAGGTGTGGTAATTTTTCTATAATTTTGGCACAAGTATTTTTGGTAGTCCCTTCATAAATCTTTAAATTTGGATAGATTATAAATATTAAAAACAGAGGACATTTCCTTACGGTAAAATTGTGCTATTCATTACTTACTGTTATTTTGGCATGATAGATTTATCTTAATTTTATGGGAGCCATATCATAAGAATACCTTACACTTCATGCTCATATTCGTACTTGGCAAATATTGGAGAAATGATTATAAATGCAAATAATTAAGGAAAAATATGATTCTCTGGATTTAGTTTTGAAACATCATGATAGATCTCCAATAAATATCTTGAGTCAGTTGGATGAGTATTTGGAGTACTTCTACTTATTAGCTTCATATAGTTTGTTTGGTCTGCGTATAGTAAAATTATAAAACCTGAGAACTTTATGGATCATTAGGAGGGAATGGAAGGTAGAGGTTGTACCTAGACTGGTTGAAGAGATTGAAGGGCACCAAAAGGAGTTTGGGTGATGAGGGTATGCTTGGTGAGTTAAGAGTAAAGTTGCGCTCGGGATTGACGAAAGATCGTCTTTCCCTTAGCCTGTCCTAAAATGCTTAGGGGTAATTCAAGAGAAATGATAAAAAGGGGTATTCTTATGGGTAGATACCAATAACATTAAGTGTCTTGAGAAAGGGAGCTTTGTGGTTTCATCCCATTGTGGTTCCTAGTACTGTAGCAAGCCCCTTACAGGGTAATCCTCGAGAAGTCCAAGGTTAACCATAAATTGTAGGGATAAGTTGTTGTACAAGATTAACTTAATAATACACATACACACACCCCGTAGTTACAGGAGGTTAGTAGGCTTGGTTGTTCGAGCGGTAGGCTCGGTGGTTGTAGCACTAGACTAAATAGTCAGGTGAGCTTGTGACTCAGTAATGTTTAATAGTGCGGACGGGTTGGTCCGGCGAGCCGATGGATCGGAAGGTTATGGTGATAGGCAGGTTAGCCCAGGGAGATTTATGGATCGGGATATAGTAGAACATGTTTGCATGTGCATGAAGGTGGTGGGTCTTCGGTATTGGACGGTCATTCACACCGACGTCAATACGTTGACTCGGCAAGTGTGGAATTTGCACTTAGCCATGAAAGCCTGGTGGTCAAGCCAGTAAGAGTATGCAGATGCTCCGCAGTTTTGCATTGAGGCGTATGATAGGTTTAGGTTAGGTAGTGTGAATACCAACCTAGATGTGGGCGAGGCCCAACCCACCGCTTCTGTTTGCCACTACGATAGTATCCTGGGAGTCTTGCTAGCTCCAAAAAGAGGGAACTAAAGGTCTGTGCACATAGAGTCGATGTGTGTGAGTTGCACTTGTGTGAACATAGCATAAACTGCATAACTCTGCATGTCATGGCATAAGCATTACATTTTAACCCCTACCCCTATCGTATAAATTGGTTATGAGACTTTTTATACGATAAGCCCTGCTAAACGACCCCTTGGTCTTCAAACCCTGGGCCACCCCTCGTGAGTTTAGTTTGAGGACAAACTAAGCAGCGGAAGCAATGGTGTGCCCATATGGTGAAATAATATGAAAAAGTCCACTTTTAACCGAACCTTTTGGCAAGATTTCTTTTGTAGCTTGCGACGAACCTTGCCCCCAGCAGGGAATACCTCCGGCTACAAAGATCTCTTTAGATAGACCTTTAGTCAACGAGTTAGATTTAAACTCTACTAGGACACATGACTTAAAATGACAATTTATACCATGCCCTAGTCTGAAATAGAACGTAGGTATAATTTTGTTGAAGGTACGAGGATACCCCAAAGAGGCTAGAGTAAAGGAGATTCACACATAGGCAGAATGGTAGGGGACTCGTAGACTCAACCCTCGTATCAATGACATGATTATATTATGACAACCACCACGACAAACACCAAGGGTCGGATAAGAATTCAAGATCAGAAGAGACCCGTTTGGGATTGGGACACATGTTGACCCTGATAAGGTTGTCGTAAAGGGGACCTTGAAGAGTCTAAAATATGGAGTATACTAACAAGTCTCAAGATAGATCCCCAAGTCTAAGGTTGTGTGCCCTAAGGATTGTTTGCATACTTATGATGAATATAACATGGAGATATCGAAGATACTTAGCCCAAAATAGATAGTGGCTTATCTTTTGTTTATTGGGACTTATCTTTTGTTTATTGGGGCTTACCTTTTGTTTAATGGGAAAATTAATTACTGACTTGGGTTTCCCTTAAGATTTAATTTAGAAAGTAGTGCGTCATGAACATAATGATTTTGAAGTTGATCATATTCGACGTTACTCGGGCAAAGATGAGATGGTGTAACAGTATGTACGGAATAATGATCTGAAGTATTACCAGGACAAGGGAAGGACATTGTAGATCGAACAACGACTTGACCTTAGTTGAAGCATTAGAAATGTAAAGTTGTTAGGTCTGGACACTTAGGGATGAGGATGCCCTTCTGGAAGTTGGGAACTGAAATTAGGTCATGCAAGCTTTAGCTATATTTGAAAGATCTTGTGGTTTGGGGCTTTCGGAAGTGATTAACTTATGATTCATTTAAAATCACGCCCTATCATGGTAGAAAATTTTAACTACAATAATAACCCTTATACCTTGGGATCTATGATGATGAATAACCAGAGATCTTAGATGATGACTTATTGGATTTAGTATCTAGTGCTTGAGGTTACTATGATAAGAATGATCTAAGTTTATCTTACTTTGGACCATCCGAAAGTGATCGAAACTAGAATATGTGGAAGAGATAGGAAATTGTGAAATAAACATGATGATATTTCCATGATGAAATTGACTTGTGAAAATCTTAGGGTTTCAAAAGATTTTACCCGTATACCTTATAAATCAAACTCCACATAGAAAGTGATTGGGAGTCATCTTATAAACATGAATACTAATAAAGATTGGTTAACATATACTCATAAGATTCACAAGTGCAACCCCTGAAATTTTGAGGATGATTGGAACGCTTGATGATCTGATCAGTTCCACCAATGGTAAGAACTGGATAAGTTGTAGAGTGGAAATGATTGATCACTCAGATGTACTTGATGGAATAAGAACCTAAACATGCGGAGAAAACATTATAGAAGTGTTGTCTACCCATATTAACAAGAGCTTTAGTCACCGGAAAAATGGTGTATTCTAGAACACGTATGTCCTCGGAATGAAGAAAGACGCCATAAGTTTTATGATGCACAGTGAAGGCCAAGTGTAAAATTCTCTAGAGAACTACCACAGCCACTGCCTGTATTAGAGTGGAGTTCGAGGATATAGTTATGGGTTTCATACATAGGTTACCACATCCCCACTCCAGGCACAAGTTCGTTTAGAACATCGAGGATATACTGACCAAGGTAGCTAGTGTCAAGCCGGGCTGGAAGGACGCTCCCGTTGGTGTTTGGTGGGATTTGTTGAGCAATTTGTCCATTATCGTAGTGTGACCAGGACGATCGTGTCGGATCGGGATGAACAGTTTAGGTCCAAAGAGTGAAGATCATTCCAGGCTTATCTCGGCTCTTAGTTGACGTTCAGCACAGCTTTCCACCCTCAGAGGGACAGAGGCACAAGACTCCACTGTCTTGGATCCAGGATGAGGATCCCAAGGCACTCGACTCAGAATTTATGGAGGACATAGATACCCAGGTGCGATTGATTTGAGTTAGGATGTTGGGGACCAGAGCTGCCAGGTCAGGTATTACGATGAGTGGTATTATCAGGTAGAGTTCCAGGTTGGAGACCGGGTGTTCCGGAAGATACGTCTGATGCAGGGAGTCTTGCGGGTTCGCAGGCGGAAGAAGCTCATTCTGAGATAGAGGGGGCTCTACAGGAACCTGGAGTGGATCAGCCCGTTGGCTTATAGACTGGAGTTGCCACCGGAGTTAGCGGGATTGCACGACGTCTTCCATGTCTCCTCCTTTAGGAGAGCTCTACTACGGCCGGAGCAGCAAATTTCTACTATAGATGGCCCGGTTGCCTCCGATCGATTGATTCACCTGAGAGCCACTAGAACTGGTGTGGCAGAGATAGTCGATGCTCTTCGAGTCAGAAATAACTTCAATTCTTGGGGGATGTTATGTTCAGCCACTCTTGGTGAAAATCCTGCAAGCCTAACCTGAATTTCGGGGACGAAATTATTATTTTTTGTTTATTGGGATTTGTAATATCCCCCAAACAACTAGACCCCTAGAGTGTTTTTGTCATGACTAGGTCATGACAAAACCCTAGGAAGCTTGAAGAGATCACTTGGCCATAGGCTTAAAGGGGAAGAGCACCTTGGTCTGCAAATAGCATTTTCCAGTTACCAAGCTTAAGGTTGGGCTTTAGGGCCTCATCTTGACCCTTTGACACCACCATGGCACACCTAAACCTTTGTAGGGTCCCTTAGAGCATTTAGGACCCATTGGGGTCAACCAAAGAGGCAAAATTGACCAAAGTCAACCCTAGCCTCAAATAAGTCAAACAACCATATTTAGGGTCAATTAGGGTTCGATTGGACCAATTGACTTTCCCCAAGCTCCATTGGTCACTAAGGGAGGCCAATGGGTCAACATTGACCCATTGAGCCTAATTAATTTTACCAATTTGACAAAGTCAACACTTGGTCAACCTTGCCAAAAAGAGGGGAAAAGGCTAACTCAAGCCCAATCCACTTGGGCTAGGCCTAATTGGAGTAGCCCATTAGCTTAGGAGGCTGATAATTACCAGGAGTTACCACTCAATTTCTGTAAATGCTAATTAGGAGAGCGAAATCTCGTTTTCTCCAAGAATGGAGGAGAGAGAACGAGAGGGATTAATGACATTCATGGCTTAGGGAGATCAATAGCGACCATTTCCTCCTCTAATGTCTCCATTCAGTTTCCCCAATAAATTTGGAGGAGTTTAATGGCCATTCCCGGCCACATAGAGTGGGGAATTTGAGGAGATTTCATTTGGACGAAAATAGCCATTAATGGCCATTCATGGCAATTAAGAGTACTCTTCCCCCACCCCAATTAACCCATATAACTCCTTCAGTGGAAGGAGAGGAGTTTCCCCACCTTACCTGACGAATTCGAGCCCCCAAGATAGGATATTGCAAAGGTGCCTAAGCTTCAAGGTCGTCCATGGCCAGCAGGAAATCGGCAAGGAGTCACCCCTCCACACAGGTCCGATCCACGTCCTCTCCCTTAGTACTAGATCTTTTCATAATTTGGGGCTTGATCCGAGCTCAATTGGGCTCGGATCATGCTTCCGAAAGGGATCGGTTTGAGCTCTATTTCCCCTCCTCAAAACAACGATTCCGACCACCTCCGGCCGGCCAACCACCCCCTATCGCCGGCCACCACCTCAACTGAGGTGGTGGTGGCATTGGCTGGCCGGGAAGCGGCACAGGTGTCCGGGAAATCATTCCGCAAAGAAGCCCAGGACAGGCTGTCGCGCGCCGTCCATCCAACGGGGATGATGACTAAGAGCCGTCGGATTTGCCGTTATCAGTTATTCGTATTTAAATGATTATGTTATATACTTATTTCATTAAATTCATCGAACGGAGTAGAAGAAATTTGATTTCGTCGAACTAAAACCGAAATTAATTCGTCGAACGGAATTAATTCAGCGAACTGAATCCAGAGTAAATGATTAGGTTATAACCATATTTCTTTAATTCGTCGTACGAAGTAGAAGAAGTTTTGAGTTCGTCGAACTGATGGTTGAGTTAGTCGAACTGAAACCCGAGTTCGTCAAACGGAGTTAATTCTCCAAAATAATAGTCGAGTTCGTTGAACTCAACCCGGAGTTCGTTGAATGGAACTTGTTTGTTGAACACACTCTGGATTTCGTCAAACTGATTGTTGAGTTCAACGAACTGAACACGGAGTTCGTCGAACGGAGTTGATTCGCCAAACTAAATTAATTCGTCGAACTGGATTAGTTCATTGAACGAAGATCAGATTTTGTCGAGCGCACTGAAGCACAGCATTTGTCGAACGCGGAACATAGTTCATCGAACGCATACCATATTTCGTCGAACGCAGAGACTTGTTCCAACACATTTTGTCATACTTCCTGCAGTATTTTATTTTAATTATTAAAAATACTAGAACCACTCAAATGAAATAGTGGTCAACACCAAAGTTGTAGCCCTTGGAGTCTAGTTTCTTTTAAAGTTAATTTCACCCCAAAAGGAGTTCTGTAGCTCCGTGTAAGTCCATTTTGGTGGGACTGGTCCATAGTGTAGGATAGCCACCATTCCTTGAATAACTTTGGATTTGTTTATGGGATTGACTTGAAAATTGAAACATAGGCTATTTACACCTACCCACACATCATACCCAAAGATGGGAATTTTAGGAGAACCTTTTTCTAAGGTTTTTGTAATAATTTCATAAATTAAACATTAATTAATTATTAGGTCAAATGACCTCCAATGCCCTCCAAATTTTGGTGGGTACTTCTTAGGGTTATCATATGACCCTGGTAAAAATCAGCCCAATTGGGACTGATTTGGCTGGGTAATTTGTCAACCCAAGTTGGGTCAAACTAGGTCAAAGTTAGGGCATAGTGTTTATCTTGGGGTATGGTGGTCAGAACTCATCACCATTAGGTGAAACCTTGGCCACTGGTTTAGGATCACCTAAAACACCTTCATGCGTAAGATGGGGTGGTGTAGAGGTGGATATGCCCCATAACCCTAGTCTTACCCCTTGAGGTGCATATAGAGCCTTGTGAAGGACATGTGGTCAAAATATATAGAATGGTCATGGAACTTAGGAGATATGTTCATGGGGTGTGATTATGGTCTAGGGAATTTTGAGAAATTTTTTGGAGAATTTATCCCCCCTAAATTAGGTCATAACCCCTTTAGGCAAACTTCTTTTAAGAGATATTTACATGCACAAATGATCCTTGATGAAGATGAAATCTTGGTAGTGCCTTTATAATCATATTATAGACCTCTGGTTTTTTTGTGAAATTTATTAGATGATTTAACGAGTACTTCATTTACAAGGTACCTATTTTGTCTTAATCTTAAGAAATATAATTAAGGGTCCAAAACTCTCTAGAAAATGTGCAACTTGGTGATAGGGCATTTAAGAGCTCTAGGAAGCTCTGTGAAGTTTTATTGAATTTTTGGAGATTATTATCAGTAGGCTACTTCACAACATGTGCAAATTAGGAATTAATTAGATTAATTATTTCAGTGAGGAAATGATTCCCATAAATCGTGAAACTCTGTAATTAAGCTTTTCTGGACATAGTAGAGGTCTGGTAATTTTTCTATAATTTTGGCACAAGTATTTTTGGTAGTCCCTTCATAAATCTTCAAATTTTGATAGATTATAAATATTAAAAACATAGGACATTTCCTTACGGTAAAATTGTGATATTCATTACTTACTATTATTTTGGCATGATAGATTTATCTTAATTTTATGGGAGCCATATCATAAGAATACCTTACACTTCATGCTCATATTCATACTTGGCAAATATTGGAGAAATGATAATAAATGCAAATAATTAAGGAAAAATATGATTCTCTGGATTTAGTTTTGAAACATCATGATAGACCTCCAGTAAATATCTTGAGTCAGTTGGATGAGTATTTGGAGTACTTCTACTTATTAGCTTCATATAATTAGTTTGGCCTGTGTATAGTAAAACTGTAAAACCTGAGAACTTTATGGATAATTAGGAGGGAATGGAAGGTAGAGGTTGTACCTAGACTGGTTGAAGAGATTGAAGGTCACCAAAAGGAGTTTAGGTGATGAGGGTGTGCTTGGTGAGTGAAGAGTAAAGTTGTACTCGGGATTGACGAAAGATTGTCTTTCCCTTAGGATGCCCTAAAATGCTTAGGGGAAATTCAAGAGAAATGATTAAAAGGGGTTTTCTTATGGGTAGATACCAATAACCTTAAGTGTCTTGAGAAAGGGAGCTTTGGGGTTTCATCCCATTGTGGTTCCTAGTACCGTAGCGAGCCCCTTACAGGGTAATCCTCGGGAAGTCCAAGGTTAACCATAAATTGTAGGGATAAGTTGTTGTACAAGATTAACTTAATAATATACACACCCATACCCCATAGTTACGGGAGGTTAGTTGGCTTGGTTGTACGAGTGGTAGGCTTGGTGGTTGTAGCACCAGACTAAATTGTCAGGTGAGCATGTGACTCAGTAATGTTTATTGGTGTGGACGGGTTGGTCCGGCGAGCCGGTGGCTCAGAAGGTTATGGTGACAGTCAGGTTAGCCCGGGGAGATTTATGGCTCGGGATATAGTAGAACATGTTTGCATGTGCATGAAGATGGTGGGTCTTCGGGATATAGCCGAACAGAACGTGATACCCAGCGTCAACAGCGTTGGTTACTGAGAAGAGGTTTTTCTTCATCCCGGGCACATGATAGACACTCTTCAAGGTAAGTGGCCCTCTATCACTGCCCAAAGAAACAACCCCCACCTTCTCGACTGGATGCACAGTATTATCAGCGGTGATGATAGCATTGTTACCTGTATAGGGTTGTGCTGATGAAAGCTTCGACTCATCTCCGGTGAGGTGATGACCACACCCCGAGTCCACGATCCAGTCCTCTTGATAGTTGATAGTAGCCGAGGCTTCAACCGAAGCCGAGAAGGCTCCTCCCCATCCTCCATCAATGTGCCTGGCCTCCACTTCCACCTTTCCAGCAACATGCCCCGATTGAGTAACAACTGGGCATTCCTTCTTGAAGTGCCCAACCTTTCCGCACTTGAAGCATCTCGGACCTTCCCCCTTCTTCTTCCCGTCAGCCTTGGGAGCATACCCCCTTTCCTGCTGCCCAGAAGTTGAAGGCCCATAGCCTCCCGCGATCTTTTTCTTCTTCTCCCACTTCTTCTTCTTCCCTGAGAAGAGCACCTCGCCGTCTCCCCCAGTCACTGACACTCCCGCCATCTGCCTTGCCAGACTTTCCTGCGAAGCTAGCAGATTCTCCAGCTCTAGCAGAGACGGCTGATTTGCCCATCCCTGCACTGACGTCACAAAGGCAACATATTCCTTCCGCAGGCCGCGGATGATGTGCCTCTTCAGCTTCGCCTCAGAGATAGGCTCATCAGGATCCAGTGCTGATATCTCAGCGCAGAGGTTCTTCATCTTCAGAAAGAAGTTTGAGATAGAAAGATCACCCTGAGCCGACCTTGCCAGCTCATTCTCCAAGAACTGCAGCCTCGCCACATTCTTCTTGTTAAACAGCCCATCAAGGGCTCTCCAGATTTCGGCAGCTGATCCACACCCTAAGATGTGATCAAATAGTTCCGGTGACATGGCACGCTTCAAGGTGAACTCGGCTTTAGCATTGGTCTTTCTCCATGCCCTCACAGCCGGACCATTATCACCTGCTTCCGTTGCCTTCACCTCTTCAGTTGCATCTCCTCCAACAACCTCCCAGAGGTCCTCCCCTAGAAGATAGCTCTGCATACATGACCTCCACTTCTTAAAGTTGGTCGAAGTAAGCATATCAATCCCAAGACCTCTTGCAAATCAGCCTTCCATTGTTTTCCCTCTGGTTCCTTCTTCACAAAGGCGATGGCTACTCTAAGTTATTCACTGCTCTAACCACTCCAACCTACCTCTGATACCATGTGAAATTTTTTCCGGACCTTGTGAGAGCAAGCAGGAATAACAACTAGAGTTACAAGCCAAAACAACCAGAAACAATTTGGGGCAAACAATTGATCTTTATTGATTTTCTAACTTCAGTTACAGGGCAAGACATGCTTGACGAGACATGATTTCGTCAGCACAACACTCCAGAACCAATACAGAGAAGAATACTGAAAGACTTCAGACCGCACAACCCGCGCGACCTCTCTTGCACAGACCGCGCGAACTCCCTTGCGATCTCCTCCTGTTGCTAGACCGCAACACCCTGCCGACCTCAGACCACCACCAAACCGCTGCACAGACCGCTCCCTTCTTTCGACCTCCTGATCTTCCCAAACTCCAGCAACACAACTCCAAGCCGCAGACCGCCCGAACACTTTCAGAGGAAGAGGTGATCGCTGCTGCCCGCACTATCCGCAGAAGCTGCACAAGAAGAATTCGATCAGAGACCGCCCGGTCAGAAAACACAGACCGCAAGAAAGACGCGAACTCAGCTTACACTTGGTGTGTTCTTCTTTTGCTGCTACAGTGGCCTCCTATTTATAGGCATGCGACCTGATCCAGTCACCACCCTATGAGATAGGATCACCACCCCTCAGACCGCGTGACCAAACCGGTCAACCCGCGATCAGCAGCCGAACTCCTGCTTCATTTTGGTGAACCCGCCAGCTTCACACATCAGCCATGAGAGACCGCTGCTCTCACGGCAGATCGCGACTTCAACGAAGATCGCCAGACCGCCCGAAGCTGTTCACCACCTGTGTTCGCACGAGACCGCGAACACAGTCAGTTCGCCATCAGACCGCGAACTCCTGTCCGCATGCCGATCTCCTCCTGAGACCGCGAACAGCAACCAGCTCGCAAGCCAGCCTCCTCCTGAGACCGCGAGCTGAGACCGCGCGACTAAGACCCTTAGTCCGCGAACTCTCCCAGAAGGCCCGGTCAGCTATCAGACCGCATCCTGAAGAGAACCTTGATCAAGCTGTGCGGTCACACCAGACCGCCACAGCCTTGAAGAGGACAGCCTGCCACGCGATCACGCACAGACCGCGCGGCTCCTCCTTCAGCAGACTTTGGACCAGACCAACAGTCAACCCGGGAGACCGCGACTAGGCACAGATCATGCCAAACCGCTGATCCAGACCGCCAAGTCGGCAAACTCGCCAGACCGCAGAATCAGACCGTTAGTTCGCGCGAACTCGCCAGACCGCCCGACCTCACCCAGACCGCCCAGATCCAAAAGCCTCCAAACTTCCACTTCAACAATTTCAACACTCCCCCTTGAAGTGGGAAGTTGAAACCAGCCCCAGTAAGCTCCTTAGCCGTGTGAACGGCCCCTTTGCCAGCGCCTTTGTGAAGATGTCTGCGACATTGTCCGCACTCCGCACATGCCCGACCGAAAGAGATCCCTCCAGCACCTTCTCCCGTATGAAGTGATGCTCGATCTCGATATGCTTGGTCCTCGCGTGACAAACTGGATTGGTTACCAGTTTGAGAGCACTCTCGTTGTCACCGCGTAGCAGAGTCGGCTCCCGAACCTCCTTATGGACGTCTCCCACCAACCTCCTAAGCCAGATGGCTTCTTGAGCTGCCAAAGCCGAAGCCTTGTATTCCGCTTCCGTGGTAGAGACTGACACGGAATCTTGTTTCTTGCTGCACCATGAAATAGCTGTGGGGCCCGCCATGAAGACGAATCCAGACGTCGACTTCCGATCATCCGAATCTCCCCCGTAGTCAGCATCCATGAACCCGTGCACCTTGAAGTCCGCATCCCTCCGGTACAGGAGACCCATGTCCGAGGTCGCCTTGACATACTTCAGAATGTTCTTGGCCGCTAGCAGATGAGGTACCCGTGGCTCCGCCATATATCGACTCACTCTGCCAACTGCATATGCAATATCCGGCCTCGTGATCGTCAGATAAATCAAGCTCCCAACTAGAGCTCGGAACACCAACGGATCTTGCATGATCCTCCCCTCATCCTTCCGAAGCTTCATAGCTTTATCCAGAGGTGTGGAAGTGCACTTCCCTTCCTTCATGCCGAATCGCTCCACGATTCGCTCCGCATAGCCGGCCTGGGTCACCAGCACTCCACCTTCCTTCCTCTGCACCTCGAGTCCAAGGAAATGGTGAAGTTCACCTAAGTCCTTCATCTCGAACCTGATAGATAGCTCGGCCCGAAGCTGCGCTACCTCCTCCTTCGAGTTCCCCGTCACGATCATATCGTCGACGTATAACAGCACGATGACTTGAAGCTCCCCGCTCTTCTTGACGAACAAGCTTGAGTCTGAGTCTGAAGCCCCAAATCCACAGAATAAGAGATATTCTGCGATCTTCCCATACCACGCCCTCGGCGCTTGCTTCAACCCATACAGGGCCTTCTTCAACTTGCAGACATGCTCCGGAAAATCTTCAGACACAAAGCCTGGAGGCTGGATCATGAAGATATCCTTGTCAATCTCACCGTACAAGAAGGCGTTCTTGACGTCGAGCTGCCAAATCTTCCATCCACTGAACGCCGCCAAGGCAATAATAAAACGAACTGAAGTCATTTTTGCCACCGGACTGAAAGTCTCCTCGTAATCTTCACCATATTGCTGCGAGAACCCCCGAGCTACAAGGCGAGCCTTGTACCGCTCGATACTACCGTCAGCCTTCTTCTTCAGCTTGTAGACCCACTTGCATGTAACAGGAGTGGTGCCCTTAGGCTTGGGCACAAGAGACCAGGTCTCATTCTTCTCAAGAGCTGACATCTCTTCTTGCATTGCAACATCCCACTCCTTCACGCCTCTGGCCTTCTCAAAGCTCGACGGTTCCCTCTCATCTAAGGGACCAGCGAAGAAACATGAGACAAAGCTCACTGTGTTTCCTCCTGTATAGCGATCAGGGGCGATGATCGCTCGCTTCGATCTCCTCAGCTCCTTCCCCTGAACCGCATCGTCTTCAGCTGCTTCTTCTCTAGCTCCTCTTCCAGACGTGCTAGGAGCATTGCTCCCCCTGTTCCCTGAACCAGAAGCTCCCGTCTCAGAACCAGAAGGCGATGGACCACCTGGTGACACAGGTAGCTCCACCTGAAGATTTTCCACAGCTTGCTCCGGCTCCTCCACCCTGCTCTCTGGTAACTCCACTCCAGAGGACCCCCTGTAAGATGTCACCTCATCGAACACGACGTCGCGAGATACAACAAATCTCCGCGTCTCCGGGTCCATGCACTTCCACCCTTTCTTCCTCTCATCGTATCCCACAAAGACTAGCTTCCTAGCCTTCACTTCTAGCTTTGTCCGAAGAGCATCAGGGATGTGCACGTAACAGGTGGAACCGAACACCCGAAGGTGTGCCACGCTTGGCTTCTCCTTGAACATCATCTCATGCGGGGTCAACATGTTGATGGGGCTCAGAGGCATCCTGTTGATGACGTAAGCAGCACAAGACATTCCCTCCGCCCAGAAGGACTTTGGGATACTCTTGGCATGCAGCCAACACTTGCAGGTCTCCGTCAGATGACGGATCTTCCGCTCTGCAACACCGTTCTGCTGTGGAGTATATGCACAAGTAATCTCCCTCCGGATGCCTACCTTCCTGCAAAAACTGGAGAACTCAGCAGAGGTGAACTCTCCTCCGTTGTCCGTCCTCAGCTTCTTGATCCGCAGATTCAGCCGACCTTCCACGAGCTCCTTGAACTCCACAAACTTGGCAAACGCTTCCGCCTTCTCCTTCAGGAAATAAACCCAGACATATCTGGTGTAATCATCGATCAGCACCAGCATATACCTGCTGCCTCCGAGGCTTGGGGTAGCAGTTGGTCCCATTAAGTCACCATGGATGCACTCCAACGGCTGACTACACCTTGTCTGTGACTTGTCAAACGGTAGTCGATGAGACTTGCCGAACTGACATCCCGCGCAAACGTGACCTTCTCCGTAGGAAGATAGACTTGGCAGGCCCTTGACAAGACCTTTCACCGCCATTGCTTTCAGCTTGTCCATCCCTACATGCCCCAACCTCTCATGCCATATCACGGCACCATCATTCGTCTTCATCTTGTCGACGTAGGAACTTGACGACAAAACGAACAAGTCCTTTGCCCGTCTCCCAACATGAACGACCTCCGCCTTCACGGCCTCTACATTTCGTAGAAATTTCACTTCTGTTGGGCCGAACAGAACGTGATACCCAGCGTCAACAGCGTTGGTTACTGAGAAGAGGTTTTTCTTCATCCCGGGCACATGATAGACACTCTTCAAGGTAAGTGGCCCTCTATCACTGCCCAAAGAAACAACCCCCACCTTCTCGACTGGATGCACAGTATTATCAGCGGTGATGATAGCATTGTTACCTGTATAGGGTTGTGCTGATGAAAGCTTCGACTCATCTCCGGTGAGGTGATGACCACACCCCGAGTCCACGATCCAGTCCTCTTGATAGTTGATAGTAGCCGAGGCTTCAACCGAAGCCGAGAAGGCTCCTCCCCATCCTCCATCAATGTGCCTGGCCTCCACTTCCACCTTTCCAGCAACATGCCCCGATTGAGTAACAACTGGGCATTCCTTCTTGAAGTGCCCAACCTTTCCGCACTTGAAGCATCTCGGACCTTCCCCCTTCTTCTTCCGGTCAGCCTTGGGAGCATACCCCCTTTTCTGCTGCCCAGAAGTTGAAGGCCCATAGCCTCCCGCGATCTTTTTCTTCTTCTCCCACTTCTTCTTCTTCCCTGAGAAGAGCACCTCGCCGTCTCCCCCAGTCACTGACACTCCCGCCATCTGCCTTGCCAGACTTTCCTGCGAAGCTAGCAGATTCTCCAGCTCTAGCAGAGACGGCTGATTTGCCCATCCCTGCACTGACGTCACAAAGGCAACATATTCCTTCCGCAGGCCGCGGATGATGTGCCTCTTCAGCTTCGCCTCAGAGATAGGCTCATCAGGATCCAGTGCTGATATCTCAGCGCAGAGGTTCTTCATCTTCAGAAAGAAGTTTGAGATAGAAAGATCACCCTGAGCCGACCTTGCCAGCTCATTCTCCAAGAACTGCAGCCTCGCCACATTCTTCTTGTTAAACAGCCCATCAAGGGCTCTCCAGATTTCGGCAGCTGATCCACACCCTAAGATGTGATCAAATAGTTCCGGTGACATGGCACGCTTCAAGGTGAACTCGGCTTTAGCATTGGTCTTTCTCCACGCCCTCACAGCCGGACCATTATCACCTGCTTCCGTTGCCTTCACCTCTTCAGTTGCATCTCCTCCAACAACCTC
This sequence comes from Dactylorhiza incarnata, assembly GCA_033032865.1. NCBI lineage: Eukaryota > Viridiplantae > Streptophyta > Magnoliopsida > Asparagales > Orchidaceae > Dactylorhiza > Dactylorhiza incarnata. Next base: position 4,460,092 of record JAWHQI010000153.1, on the reverse strand, counting down.
CCAGAGGTCCTCCCCTAGAAGATAGCTCTGCATACATGACCTCCACTTCTTAAAGTTGGTCGAAGTAAGCATATCAATCCCAAGACCTCTTGCAAATCCGCCTTCCATTGTTTTCCCTCTGGTTCCTTCTTCACAAAGGCGATGGCTACTCTAAGTTATTCACTGCTCTAACCACTCCAACCTACCTCTGATACCATGTGAAATTTTTTCCGGACCTTGTGAGAGCAAGCAGGAATAACAACTAGAGTTACAAGCCAAAACAACCAGAAACAATTTGGGGCAAACAATTGATCTTTATTGATTTTCTAACTTCAGTTACAGGGCAAGACATGCTTGACGAGACATGATTTCGTCAGCACAACACTCCAGAACCAATACAGAGAAGAATACTGAAAGACTTCAGACCGCACAACCCGCGCGACCTCTCTTACACAGACCGCGCGAACTCCCTTGCGATCTCCTCCTGTTGCTAGACCGCAACACCCTGCCGACCTCAGACCACCACCAAACCGCTGCACAGACCGCTCCCTTCTTTCGACCTCCTGATCTTCCCAAACTCCAGCAACACAACTCCAAGCCGCAGACCGCCCGAACACTTTCAGAGGAAGAGGTGATCGCTGCTGCCCGCACTATCCGCAGAAGCTGCACAAGAAGAATTCGATCAGAGACCGCCCGGTCAGAAAACACAGACCGCAAGAAAGACGCGAACTCAGCTTACACTTGGTGTGTTCTTCTTTTGCTGCTACAGTGGCCTCCTATTTATAGGCATGCGACCTGATCCAGTCACCACCCTATGAGATAGGATCACCACCCCTCAGACCGCGTGACCAAACCGGTCAACCCGCGATCAGCAGCCGAACTCCTGCTTCATTTTGGTGAACCCGCCAGCTTCACACATCAGCCATGAGAGACCGCTGCTCTCACGGCAGATCGCGACTTCAACGAAGATCGCCAGACCGCCCGAAACTGTTCACCACCTGTGTTCGCACGAGACCGCGAACACAGTTAGTTCGCCATCAGACCGCGAACTCCTGTCCGCATGCCGATCTCCTCCTGAGACCGCGAACAGCAACCAGCTCGCAAGCCAGCCTCCTCCTGAGACCGCGAGCTGAGACCGCGCGACTAAGACCCTTAGTCCGCGAACTCTCCCAGAAGGCCCGGTCAGCTATCAGACCGCATCCTGAAGAGAACCTTGATCAAGCTGTGCGGTCACACCAGACCGCCACAGCCTTGAAGAGGACAGCCTGCCACGCGATCACGCACAGACCGCGCGGCTCCTCCTTCAGCAGACTTTGGACCAGACCAACAGTCAACCCGGGAGACCGCGACTAGGCACAGATCATGCCAAACCGCTGATCCAGACCGCCAAGTCGGCAAACTCGCCAGACCGCAGAATCAGACCGTTAGTTCGCGCGAACTCGCCAGACCGCCCGACCTCACCCAGACCGCCCAGATCCAAAAGCCTCCAAACTTCCACTTCAACAATTTCAACAAGACCCGGGATTTCAGAAGAAAAAAATGGGGTCTTACATGTAAAGTTGTTAGGTCTGGACACTTAGGGATGCAGATGCCCTTCTGGAAGTTGGGAACTGAAATTAGGTCGTGCAAGCTTTAGTTATATTTGAAAGATCTTGTGATTTGGGGCTTTCGAAAGTGATTAACTTATGATTCGTTAAAAATCACGCCCTATCATTGTAGAAAATTTTAACTACAATAATAACCCTTATACCTTGAGACCAGAAATTCTGATTTTTGGTCAAAATATGGTGCTAGGGCACATACATGCATGGCCAAAATATCAGCCTCATTAGAGTCACCATCTAAGAGATATTTAAAATCTAAAAGTTAGCTTAGCCTAGGACCAGTCCTACCAAAATGGGTGCTGAGGGAGCGACAGTGATCTAAATTGAGTAAACTTAATTTCTAAAAATAGTTAAGACCTAAGGCTATATTTTTTATGTAGAAAACTTTTCCTGAATCATCACTCATATTTTTCTACAATTAAATCGAACTTTAGCCAGATCTTGAGCACTTAATTAATTTTCCTGAATATAATTAATTGGTCTGCCATTATGATCAGGATCTAATCCGACGGCTGGCAGCTCTTCTTCCTCCTTGAGCTATGGGCACAGATTGCACAGCCCTAGGCTGACTTCTCTCGTACTTTCTGGCCAATAGCCACTACTAGAAAAATAATTTTTAGCTACATATTTTTTGCTAGGGTTCAAAAACCGTGGATAATACTAGTGTATTAGCCACAATTGCAAAAACCGTGGCTAATAGTAATGTATTAGCTAGGGATGCAAAAAATGTGGCTAATACTTAAGTATTAGCCACAACAAACAAAAAAGTGTGGCTAATACTTAAGTATTAGCCACAACAAACAAAAAAGTGTGGCTAATACTTAAATATTAGCCACATCAAGCAAAAAAAGTGTGTCTAATATTATGTATTAGTGACAAGAGGGGTGCGTGGAAGTGTACTCGCGATATAGTCCTCTCTACGCCTTGTGCCCTAATCACTCTGTCGCTCAGCCTGCCTCCTTCTCGGCTGCCTCGATCCGTTACCCCTCGCCTCCACCGATAGGCTTTGCCCGCTGCTTGTTTGGGGATTAGGCGTGGAATCAGTCTCTCCTTTTCCAGATTCCTGCCATCGCGCCTCCGATTCCTCCGCTCCTCACTTTGCCAACTACCGATCTTTATTCCACAGGGCTTGCCAACAAGATTTCTTGCTGCTCCTAGATTAATGAGAGTTGGAAGGAGCTCCTGTCATCTTTGAAACTGGGAGAGTCCAGACCCATTGATGCCCGAGCAGCTTTTGAGCACGCCATCCATGGAACGAAAAATCATAAATTTCATGGGAACCTTGATCTTCACATCGGGAAGGTAACTTGACTACCCTAGGATTCCTCTTGTTCCTACTATTCCCGTGCAATTTGGTTTTGAAAGTTTCCCCATTGATAATTTTAATGGCCTTTTTCTTCAAGCCTAAAATTCATCGAGAGAATAGCTTTCATACCGTAGCACTCCATTCATCATTGCTTATTGCGAATGCAAATAAGGGAGTAGTTCTCAAGGCCTATTCTGTGATAATATTAGGTACCCCCTTCAATATCCCAAGTATTGGAAAATTTTTGCATTGTTGTGAACTGAATTGGAACTTGGAAGGTAGATAGATGTAAATAAGATTAATAGATGGTTCAATTCTGCAAAAGCTTTTGAGCGCAGGATTTGTGACATTCACAATTTTTTTTACTATTCTATATATTTGATGAAGGTAGTGAAAACAACGCCGACCACTCCTCATCGGGGCTTCAAGTCGATTGCATTCAACAATCACTCCATTGAAGCCCGCTCTTATTTGCGTCCGGTTAAATCCATGGAAGCTATTGCACCACGACGTATTCTCCTTTTCCTGGTGGTCCGATGGCATACTCTTAGAGCATGATCCAGGTACGCCTCCTCTTCCCTGCATCCATTTTCCTCATCGATGCCCTATCTCGGTTGTTTCTCTTCTCATTCCACGGTACAAATGCATGTCTTGGAATTGAGAGATGTTGCAATCCACTGGATCTAGCATGTTAAGAATAACATCACAAATGCATGTCTTATAGTTTCTAATTATTATGTTTGGTTTTTATTATTGATTTGTAAATAACAGACAATGTGTAGTTTAGTGACACATAATGTTTGACACAAAATTGCAGACTTATGGGTGGCGAAGGTGATCGATAATTTTAACAAGGGGATGAGATCTATGTCGATTATTGTTGGTTCCCGTGTATACAGTTCTCTGGGTATGTGTACTTAATCAAATTATATACTCAGCAATTCACATTTTCTGTTAATGTTAATCTACGATGTTTATGCTATTTCTTAGAACATGAAATGTGTCCTCATATTCAACATCCAATAATATTCTATCATATTCAAGTTAATCTACGAGGTTTAGTTCATTAGAATTTTGTCTTACAGACTGTCTAGCGGATCAAGCTCCTAGAGTTTTTTTTATTTTTAACCTCATCTTTTGCATGATATGAAATTTATCTCATTACATCTTGTTTTGTGAACATGCGGAATGATGCCATTAATCCATATGAGAAGGAGGGCACATCATATCAAAAAGAGCTTCTCTAATTGTAGCATTGTATAGTGACAATTTCAGCATCACAGATGAACTGTATAGATTAAGTAAGGTCAATTTTATTTTTGCAATGTGTGGTGCCTAATTCAATGGTATCGACTAAATTAGTAATCATTGTAGATTTTTTCCAATATTACTCAATAAATTTTCCTTATCTAGAGTTTATGAACTTTCTTGCTGATTTCAGTAACTCTCTTGTTGTGTGATTGTTTTACTAATTTTTACTCTGTGAAGCCCTTTTGCTTGTTGTTGTAGTTTATTACACAGATTTTAGTGACAGCTGTGCTATTATTTTTCATATGTTATTCTTCATGCATGTTAAGCTTGATTCATCAGGTTTACTTTGGGAATTTGCATAAGTGGATGAAATAAAAATGGATTAGATCATATGTCAAATGAGATAAGATGTTTAAAATTGGATTGTGTAATAACTCTATGTATTTCTGAATTAGTGAAGATTTTCAATCAGAGTTGAATAAAAAGAACTTTAAAAAATATAAACTGTAAGATAATAGGATTCTAAACTTACAACCATTATAACTCCTCTATTTCTGACAAGCTAATATGGTTAATTACAAGACATCGAAATAGTAGCAGAGCATAATTGTGACACTTGAATACAAGCGACTAAAAATAAGATAGGTGACCATATGATTTGTTATAAATATGTATTAGTAAAACATTTAATGCATTTTATTTCCTGCTTTTATTTACTGCATGTTCCTTATATGCTTGAGATATCTACAAAATTAAAGTCTTTTAAAGTGGACTGCGCCACAAGGCATAGTTTGTATTCACTCACATATCTGCTCTTCCAGTTGGACGGCGCCACAAGGCATGGTGCCAATGATGCACGATTATCTTTGTCAATATAAGACAGGTTTGTATTCAAATATAAATTTATCATGGTAATGCTTGTCTGCTGGTTTATGAATGTGGATCCAGGCTGTGGAAGCTGGAGGGAGAGGCATGACAAGGGATTCATTAAAATATTGATGACCTTAGTGGCGGTGCTCGGCGGAAAGAAGTATTGCGCTGGCGATTGGTTCGGGTTCGTGTAAATCGTCTCCTTTTTAGCTCGGGCTTCGGCTAGATTTACGGCTCTTATAATGTTGTGGTCTTGTGGGTGAGGATAGGTGGAGTGATATTCAAACTGTGTGAAATGTGTTTGGGGTTGTTTTTCACGGGTAGCTGACGGCTAAGCATTTGTTTGGGTTGTAAAATTTATTTCTTATAAAATATAACTATTATTAAGAAAATTTTACATATAAATAAATAAATATGTATATATTTATATAACATGTATATTTTTTTGAAAAATATGAGCGGAGGTACATGCGTGGAGCTTCGGGTTAATTTTTGGAAAATTTGTTTGGGCCGAGCAAATGTTTTCTTATTGTCATTAACATACGTTGAAGAATAATGTCATTATTTCCCCTTTTCCTCCTCTATAACGGTAAGGAAATGCTCCTTGACTGAACCTTCTTACAGGTACAATTGCTGAAGAAACTCCTTTAGTGAATCTTCTTAGCCTAAGCATCTCTTACTTACAGGTACACTTGCTGAATGGAGTTTATATTTTTGATCCGGCTAGATTTTAATTTCTTCACCGACAAGCGATTGTGATATTAACTGAATTTCTGTTTAGCTTCTAAATTTTTTGATCTGGTTAGATTCTATTTAATTCTGAAATGAGATTATATTCCTCACTGAAACTCCACCTAGATTCTAATATTTTTGTACATTTATTAGAGATTTACATTAAATTTAATTCTGCTGCAATCGGGTGCACATCTCTGAACTCAAAATATTGGCATTTTTGTAATGCATGCTTATCACATCTCTGAACTCAAAGTATCGAATCTTAGACTGTGTTTTGTTCAAGCTTACCATGGTTCTGTTCAAGCTTATCACATGGCATTATTTATGTTCAAAAATCTCTAACAGTAGAAGTACATAATCTTAGACTGTGTTTTGTTTGAATGAATATAAGGAGAGAGAAAAGAAAATTGAAATTGAAATGTTAAGGAAATGAAATCAGGTTTTTTTAGCTCACATGAATTGTGTTCGTATGGTCTATCTTGATTGATATATGAATATGTTTTTTTTAAAATACATAATTTATTATTTCTCACGGTTTGAAACCGTGGCAAATAGTTTTTTACAAAATATTAAATTTACTATTAGCCAGGGTTTAAAATTGTGGCTAATAGTCAGATTATTTGCCACGGCAGAAAGCCGTGGCAAATAGTGAATTTTAATATTATGGAGAAGTTTTTGCCAGGGTCTGAAACCGTGGCTAAAGGTGAACGTATTAGTCACGGCAGTATTTGTTTGTGGCTAATACTATTTGCCACGACCAATCAGTGGCTAAAAACCTTTCTCTACGCGACTTTTAGCAACGAATTTTTTCTGTGGCTAGACAGTGGCTAAAGATCTTTAGCCACAGTTTTAGACCTTTTTCCAGGGCAAATTGCCCTAGCCAAAAATTAATTTTCTTGTAGTGAGCTCGACGTCACCACCTCCAACATGGGATTGGTTGTCGATTGCGAGAGGAATGGCGGCCGGAGGTGGCCCATCTGCGAAATGTGGGGCGGGTTTCATTTGAGCTCAAGAGCTCGAAATTAAAGTGGATGATTTCATCGATTCACAACCAAAATCAAAAGGGAATGGAATAAGATCTAGCACATAGGGAGGGGAAGAGGAAAACATGCTTTGATAAGGATTGAGGACAACTATTCCCCTGGCCGACCATGGTGGCAATTCTCTATGGCGACCAAGCTCGATCCAGCAATCCTCCATCATTTCCTCTTCTATAAAGTTTTAGTCCGACTCCTTAGGGCCTTCAAAAGATAATGGGGGGTTGATTTGAGGTGAGGGAGAGGATTTAAGGAGATGCCATTATAGCAAATTCGGCCATCACCTTCTCTCCCTAAATACTAAGCCACCTGGCTACCTCCTGGCATGAACAGGCCTGGGAATTGATGTTGGAGCTCAGAGCATAGTAAAGGAGGAAGGATTGAGTGCTAATTGGAACTCAATCCATGAATTCCTCCCAGGACTCATGTGAGAATTGGGGATTTCCCAAAATTCCCCCTTGCATGGCATCTCCACCCAATTTCAGAGGGCAACCCAAGTCGTTTGACACATGGGTTGTAAGATGGGCCTAAATAAAAGGTCCATTCCCATTCAAAAGTGCATTTAGGTGCTTTTGACCCATTTGGGTCAAATTGGGCTAATTTGGGTTAGGGTTGACCCAAGGTCATCATGGCCAATGTGACTGATCTAAAATGGTTTTCATGGATCCCTTGACACCAACCAAGGTTAATTAGGTCATGGTGGGGCACCAATTGGGCCAATTTAATCAATTAGTTTGATTTTGACTAAAATTGGTGAAAAGCTGACTCGGTCAAAATTGGACCAATTGTTGACCTCTTTATGGGGGCTTTTGGGTCCATTAGGTCCCCTATAATGTTATAAGACTAGGGGTGAAGTCAATTTCATGTTTGGGGGGTCAATTGGATCTATTGGTGAAGGTTTGACCTATGTTGACCTCAAGGACACTTTGGTCAATTTGGACCAATTGGTGACCCCATGATGGGGATTTTGGGTCCATAGCACTCCATTAAAGGTTTACCATCTAGTGGTATGGTCAATTTTGTCATATGAGTATGAATTGAACCTTATTGAGTTGAATTGGGCAATATTGACCTAGATTTGACTTTGGTCAACTTGCTATATTGGTTGACCAAATGATGGGGCTTTTGGTCAACTATGCCTCCTTTAGGGTTAGGGACATGGTCGTGGTGTTAGGTCACAATTGTATGTTCAATTAAGCTAATTTGGTCTAAGTTGACTTGCCTCCTATAGTGGACCACATGTGAGTTCTCTCAACTCAATGTGACCTAAGTTCACTACATAGCTCAAACTCACCTCACTCACCACATGTCCTACCCTAGTTGTAGTCAAGGAGTCTAGTAGGAAATGGGATGTTACAGCCATTAAGCAGGCTTCTTCAGTTCCACATTCTTCATCACTATCACATGAGGAGGAGCTTGACTCAGACTCTTAATCACTCCAGGTTTCATCAATGAAACCTTTTCCTGTTCTCTTATCCTTCCTCATGGAGGATTTCTTCTCGTGATCCTTCTTCTGCTTGTTATTTTTGTTCTTTTCTTCTTCAGGAAATTCAGTGGCAAAGAGCCCAGGTTTTCTGCATGAGAAGCAGATAACTTCCTGTTTAGGAGTTTTGTCATACCTTGGCTTGCTTGAACTCCTCTATTTCCTTCTTGAGTCCTTTGTCCTAATCCATCTCTTGAATCATTTAGCCAAGAGATTGAACATCTCTTCTTCAGAGGTGGAGGGCCCTGCTTCAACAGTCTTTAGTGCAAGTGTCCTTTCCTTATGAGTTGAGATTCTCTCCTGGGGCACTGACTCAGCCATGCTTTTTTAGTAGATGCTCATAGGACTTGAGTTTACCTAGCCGAGCTTCTATTGATATTTCTCGGAGGCATCTTGAATCTCTAATTGCCCGGGTTATTGAGTCACATGTGCTAGGGAAGCACACTAGAAGCTTGTCCTTAATTTCTGTTAGAGAAATTTCTTTATCAAGCACTCTCAACTCATTTTTGATAAGTTTGAACCTGTCATACATCTCATTTATGCTTTCATCAGTCTTCTTCTTAAATTTCTCATATTGAGATATGAGAAGGGACTTCTAGTCCTTTCTTTCATCAGAGCTGCTTTTAACTAATCTGGAAAGAGATTCGCAGATTTCTTTGACAGAGTTACAATCAGCAACTTTCTGAAATATGTCATCTGACATGGTTGACACCAGAATATTCATATCTTTGGCATCACATGCCTTCACCTTCTTCTCAGCATCAGTCCACTCTGCTCTAGGGACTGCAGTTTGTGTTATTGTCCAACTAGCATCTTTCCTCACTAGGACTGGGGGACCTGTAATAATGACATTAAAAATGTCCTGATCAATGGAGTTCATATACAGCTTTATTCTGCCCTTCCAGAGTGTAAACCTATTTAGGTTACACACTGGTTGTCTTGTTGATGCATAATCCTTAGAACTCATTTTCCTTTTAAAATAGTTTTGTTTAATTTGAAATTAAGAAATGAGAGTGAGGAGATCTTTTGATCAAGGTGGTAGCATTTTAATGATCAACCTCCCTCTGATACCAATTGAAAGTGCACATTGTGCCTCATAGTATTCAATGGAGGGGGGGGGGGTGAATAGAGATTTAAAATATTTTCTATTCTATTTATGCACACACAATAAAACAAACCAAGTATTATTCAATCAGCAATCCAAGGACAGATTAAAGTAAAAGCAGATTGCTGGAAATAAAAACACAGAAAACAAAAATATGGACAGCATAGAAAATCAATACACATATGACACAGAGATTTTTATAGAGGTTCCCCAAAATGTGGGTACTCCTCTCTTCTACCTCCCTGGTAGGATTGCACAACTTGTGCCTCAGCCTTTTGATAAGGAGACTCTTAGAACCACTGTGTCTTTTAATAAGGAGACTCTTAGAACCACTAATTCTTTTGATATGGAGACACTTTAAACCACAAAATCCTTTGAATGAGGGATTAATAAAACTCTTTTACAGTGTGAAGAAAAAGGAAGAAGTAAGTAAGAAGAAGGAGAAAAGAATTCTGTTCTCAGAATTCTTCATAAGCAATTTCTCAAGAACTGCAACTTCTGATTTTTCACAGGATCTTTAAATGATGAACCCTTGCTTATGATTGTGATGATTTGCAAGGGTTATTTTGCTTGATCCTTTTCTCTTAGAACTTCTTATTATCTGGCTGTTGTAAGATGAAGTAGAAGAAACAGCTATAACTCTTTCATGTGCAGAGATAGCACTTGTATTTTTGTCTTAGGGTTAGAGCAGAAAAGAAGAGGAAGAAGAAGCCTGTTAGACATAATGACTAATATTATCAAAATCACAATCTGTCTTCTCTTTTCCTCCATACTTATTGTGTATGATTGGTATTTGAATTTCTCTCTCCTTTAGGCTATCCTGAATTGGAATTCTTTTTGGACACATAATTTTCCTTTCTTCTTTTGATCCCGACACGTCCATAAGATTTGAATACATTCCAACAGTGTCTTTGTTGTGTCCTGGAATGCTCCATTACATTCTCGGTAATAAATGAGACGTTGGATAATTATCTTTAGCCTTGTGGTCCTTCTGAAAAGATCTTAAAAGGACACCATAAAAATCTTCTTTTTCTGAATGTATTTAACATAGCGTCAAATTAAATTTCTTTCTTACCGACGCACCTCTGAGTTCTTATCGAAGTAGGCTTCGAATTCCTTCTTAGCTCTGGCTGAACTCAGATGTCGACGTAACATCGAATTGACTTTCTTTTTGTCGTCGCGCCGCTGAGTTCTTATTTAAGTGGATTCGAAATAGTTCTCAGCTGTGAATGAACTCAGATGTCAACCTTACATCGAATACTTCTCGACGTATCTGTTGAGTTGAAAGCTTGAACTTGGACTTCATCTTCTGCGTCAAGTTGATGTCAAAGTTGCGTCAATTTCTCAGATGGCTTTGATAGGCTCTTCCTTTTACGTCGAGTCCCTTTTGACATTGCATCGACTAGACTTATGCTTCGACAGGCTGGTTAAGTTGCTTGGACTTATAGTCAGAGTTACGTCGACATTAAGTCGTAGTTACGTCGCCTTTCATTCGACGCAAGTCTTAACATAACTGATTTTGTCATTGTCTTGACTTGGCCTTAACACTCTAATGTGAGTGTGACATCCTAAGACATCTAAAGACCAATTTTACCCTTTCTATACAATGAGTGTAATACTCCTAGGAATTTAAATCACTTATAGATAATTTGTTAAGTTAAATAAAAAGGGGTTTTTCCCAACAGGTATCAAATTCCAAACAATATGCATTGGGTTAATTAAAAAAATTGAATTTGGTTCCCCTCGTATACCACGGTGGGCGTCAAAGAAAATTCAAAAGGAGGGGTGAGAGGATAAAATTTATCACCCCTAATTCAAATCTCTTCTTTTGCCAGAGCTTTGCACACCTTTCCCTTAACCAATTTATTGTTCTTAGACTTAATTTAAAATCTTTTGAGAGCATAATTAGTAACTTGTATTATTTCCTCCAAAATTCTTATAAGCAAGGGCTTTTATAATTCTAATCTAATCTCGTTTACTAATGATTGTAATTTTGCTTGCTAATTGATTACATTAAGAAGTCTTTTGGCTAGGACATTTCTCCTTACTTAAATCATTTACATAAATTAGGACATAACTTTTTATACTCCGGATTTTTATTTTTCAGTCTCTCTTTTGATTAAATAAATTGGTAGCCTAAAAATTAGAACTTAAGTTAATCCTGTATGGATCCCTCTTACTTTTGCTCCAGAATAACAAAAGCTTAAGTATGAGGGTATTTGATGAATAGTAATATATAAGTATTTTTTATTTAGTTTTTTGTATTGTTTTATTTAAAATTATGAATTTTATATGTAAATTAATTATAAAATGCTTGTTTTATTTATTTTCTTTTCTAACTTAGTTTTTTTTAATGTTTTGCACATTTTCTATTTTTGTTAGGTCACGCCCATGACTGAGGGCGTGTCTACTTAATTTTAATTTTTCAGCTCACTGCCGCTTTCTTACCAAGAAATGATCAAGTCACGCCCTCGCTCACGCCCGTGACCGAGGCCATGTAGCCGGTCACACCCAAATTCCATCCACATGAAGCAAAATTTCATTAAAATGATCAAGTCACGCCCGTATCCATCTGGACACGCCTGTGTCCCATCAAATGCCCCAGTTGAACCCGCCGCCTGCCGATCAAGGTCACGCCTATGACATTTGGGTCATGCCCGAGTTCGACCACCTCACTAGTTAAAAGTCTTCCAAAAACCACCAAGGACGCTCCCTGTCCCGGCCTCTCGGACACACCGTAGGTCATGCCCTCGTCACGCCCGTGACCGAGGCGTGTAATTCCAAAATTTTGCCTATAAATACTAGGATTCAACTGAGGGTGGGGGTTCATAAATTTTTGTCTTTTTTTTGGAGTTGAGAGCCCACTTTTATGTTTTCTCTTTTTCTTTCAAGTATTTTATGTTTTTTTTGCAATTTCACTTTCCTAGGGTTGTAATCTCTTCTTTGGTAATGAAATAGTTTGATTTCCTTAAATTGTCTCTTCTTTTCTTTAAGTTGTGTGGGTGTGTGTATGAGATTAGATTGCATTTTTCTTTCTTTTAAAATGGTTTTCTTAAAGTTGTGTGTGTGAGTGTATGCGTTTTATGTTTTTTTTCTATTTTTTAACTTCTTCAATTTTTGTTAGTGTGTGTGTGTATGAGAGTAATTTTAGTTTTTGTTTTTGTTTTTATTTAGTTTTTCATTATGTTTGAGTGTGTGGGTGTGTGTGGTATGAGAGTAAATTTAATTTTTGTTTTTTTTAATTTAGTTTTCAATTTAATGTTGTGTGTGTGGGTGTATGAGTTTAATTTGTTTGATTTCTTTTAAATTAGTTTCCTTTATGTTGTGTGTGTGTGTGTGTGCTTATGAGTTAAATTTTGTTTTTGTTAATTTAGCCTATAATTATTGTAGAGTGGGTGTGTGTATGAGTTTAATTTGTCTTTCTTTGCTAAATTAGTTTTTACGCTTTCTTTCAACTCAAAGTATAGTGTGTGTGTGTGTATGAGATAATTTTTCTGCTTTCTTTTAATTAAGTCATTTCAATTCAAGTAGAGTGTGTGTGTGTGTAAATAATTTTCTTGCTTTCTTTCAATTAAGTCATTTCAATTATTGTATAGTGTGTGAGTTTTTAATTTAGTGTGTTCTTTAGTGTGTTCTTTTTCTTTCTAATTACTTGTCTTTGTTTTTTGCTAAACGCACACCAAGTCCTAATTATTATCTCTATCGCTCTTTAAAATTTACAATCCTAATCAAACCCTTTCTCCAATAAGATTATAATGTGTTCCTAAAAAGTAGAAATAATCAACAAGATACAGAAAAAAATGACCTTGATATTTTCTAAAAATATCCTATACTATACGCAATAAGGTATACTTGCCTTTACCGAAGATTAGTTTGGATAAACTTCCAAAAGCTTTGCAAAAACACTTCCTTTTTTATAAATCTAATAGTTTTTGGCGCCGTCGCCGGGGAGTAATTGTTAATATTTCGAAAGAAGAATAGACCATTAATTCTATCTCTCGAAGTAGAATAATGGTTGGTTTCTCAAAGTAGAAAAACTAAATATAAACCATCATGTTTTTGGCGCCGTTGCAGGGGAAAATTTAAATTTTTCAATCGTGAATTAAATAAAAGGGAAAATTTAATTTTTGGAAATTCAATAATAATAATAATAACAATAATAACTTAGTCGAGGAGACGGTGGATTACCTCGGCAATCCAGTTCGGCCCCGCTTCAACCCTAATAATTATCCTTATAGTAATAATTATAATTGGGTTCGTGGAACCACCCGAACTTCTCTTAGAGTAATCAAAGCAACGCGCAGCGGCCTCCAAATGCGAATCCACAAGGATTTCGCAAGGATCTCTTCATGGATATCTGTCTCCTCCTCCAAAACCTTCTCTGCTCGAAGAGGCTTTTGCTAAACAAATCGTGTCTAATGACTCAAATATCCCGAATATTACCAGATCGCTACAAAAACCTTGAAATCTAGGTTGGACAACTTGCGAAGATGGTCTCTGAGCGGCAACTTGGAGCTTTGTCAGTAACACGAAACCGAACCCCAGAGTCTAACGTCAAATTAGTCAAGCTACGCAATGGTAAACAAAGCGGTCGTGGGAGGCACCCCATATTTATCTAATATTTTCATTTCTTTTCTGCTTTTAATATATTTTTGCAGGGTTTATTCCATTTTCTCGTTCCTTATTTTTGTACAAACTGCACTTTCACTTTTCCTTCTTCATACTTAAATTACAACACTGGGGACAATGTTGGGTTTTAAGCATGGGGTGTTTTCCTGTTTTCATTTAAAAATAAACAAAACTCTCCAAAAAAATAGTTTAATTCGTGGTGAAAAAAAAAATATTTTAGAAAACCCAAAATTTTCTAACTAAAATGCTATTAATGATATCCTTATCTTTTTTTTCTTTTTTCCGCCTAAAAAAAATCCAAATTATGTTATAACTTAAATTTGGAAAGTTAGATTTGGGATTCATCCCATCGCATCTCCTGGTACCTTGTGTATCCTTCACCGGCCAGTAGACCTCGAGATTTCCAAAACTAATTAAAACATTGAAAATATTTCCTTCCTTCTTTTTGTAATTTTAAAGAAAACCAAAAATAAACAAAATATTTGAAAAACAAAAAAAATAATTTCAAAAATAATTTTCTTTTGTTTGTATAGTTTTATTATTTTATTTAAACGTGTTTTGCAAGTGTTCATGCAGTCACCCCATCTCCAAATCAGGGACGTTCCCTTTCCCCTTTTATTTTTATTTTGAATTTTATCTTTGTTTATTTCATACCGTGTTTTTCCTATCCTGTAAATTAAAAAATTAGAATACCAAAAGCATAAATATAAACTTAGAAAGATCCAAAAAATTTACAAAACCCCAAAATTTTCAAATATATATATTTTATCTCGTAGTACACAACTTAGAAAAATCGAAAAAAAATTCTAAACCCCAAAATTTTCTAAAAAAATAAATATATATTTCCTTTCGTAGTAGAAAAAAACCAAAAATATAATAAAAACCTACGTTTTTTATTCTCAAAAGCATTTAGTTTCTAAAGTATCTATTTGTGGATTTCATAATTCCTAGTTTGCTAGTCATTTGTTTATCTTAGATTGATAGATTTAAATGTTCGGGGTTAAGTTTTAAAGAATATCTTGTGTTTCTAATTTCAATGGAGGATTTGTTTTCAAGCACTACTTCTAATTTATCTAAAATAGTGACATCTGTATTATGTTAGAAAAACAACCTTAGACCTCAATTATCTTTACTTTATGCCTTTAAAAATTTAGGAATGTTCAAAATACTAAGGTTGCTATCAAATATTTTTTATTAAACTCTAGAATTTTTCTTGAAAACCCCGTATTATTCACCCATATAGATTGGCATAGAAAAATAGAAGAAGATAAATTCAATTAAAAAAAGATCTTATGTAAATGGTAATAAGATTTCATTCTACAAACTTAGGCACCCAATAAAAATTTAAAAGATCTTATGTCAATAGGAATAAGATTTCATTCCGTCAACATAGGCACCCAATAAAAATTTAAAAGATCTTATGTTAATGGGAATAAGAGTTCATTCCGTAAACATAAGAACTTGGTTAATTAAAAAATTTGAATTTGTTTCCCCTTGTAAACCATGGTGGGTGCCAAAGAAAATTCAAAAGGAGGGGTGAGAGGATAAAATTCATCACCCTTAATTCAAATCTCTTCTTTTGCCAAAGCTTTGCACCCACTTTCCCTTAACATTTATTGTTCTTAGACTTAATTTAAAATCTTTTGATTGCGTAATTAGTAACTTGTATTATTTCTTCCAAAATTTTTAAAATCAAGGGTATTTATAATTCTGATCTAATCTCATTTACTAATGATTGCAATTTTGTTTGTTATTTGATTACATCAAGAAGTCTTTTGGCTAGGACATTTCTCCCTACTTAAATCATTTACATAGTTTAGGACTTAACTCGTTATACTCCGGATTTTTATTTTTCAGTCTCTTTTTTGATAAAATAAATTGGTAGCCTAAAATTAGAACTTATGTTAATCCCGTATGGATCCCTCTTACTTTTGCTCTAGAATAACAAAAGCTTGAGTTTGGGGGTATTTGATGAATAGTAAATTATACTTATTTTCTATTTAGTTTTTTGTATAGTTTTATTTAAAATTGTGAATTTTATATGTAAATTAATGAATAAAGTGCTTCTTTTATTTGTTTTCTTTTCTAACTTAGTTTTTTTCTTCATGCTTTGTAAATTTTCTATTTTTTTATTAGGACACGCCCGTGACCGAGGGCATGTCTACTTAATTTTAATTTTTTAGCTCATTGTCGCCTTTCAGCCAGGAAATGATCAAGTCACACCCTCGGTCACGCCTGTGACCGAGGTCATGTAGCCGGTCATGCCCAAATTCCATCCACATGAAGCAAAATTTCATTCAAATGATCAAGTCACGTGTAACACCCTGCCACTACAAACAATATAACAATAAGTCCGGTTGGGACCCCACACTATATTGAACACACTAGCTAGACATTAATGCACGTATAACAAGGCATAAGCAGAAGCATTAATTAAACATTACAATCATATTGTCCACCATCCCAGGAATAACCATTAAATAGTTATGGACATAATGCTATACAACAGTAATGCACGTAGCATGACAACATGCATTGGCACGCAGGCCAGCAATACATGTAAAGCAGAAGAGGAGGCCGACCTTCGAGGACCAACTCAGCAATGGGCCACCACCCGCTATTTCCCGCTCGGCTCACTAGTACATGTACCAACATCCAATATGAGGTAAACGAGGGTTAGCTATGAGCTGACCACAAACCGCGTAACGATCCCACACCGCCATCTAGCTAGATCATTGGCGTGTGACTGCTAACCTGCAAGCAAGCCGTACATGAAATACATAATCATATACAGAAAGTCAACTACACTACACAATGTGAGGTTTCAAGCACAATCAATCTTCTAGGTTTAGCATCAAAGTAATGTGAACCTAGGTATGCACATGATGTTCATTGGGTTCACCCAGAGCATTCCACATCTTCCTAAGAAACCGCATGAGGCTAACCTAACATCAATTCAAAACCAACACCACCCTAAGGAACACGACCTTAGGTGGGAAAAGAGCTTTTGGCCGGTCTAGGTGGACACCTTCCACGACCTCTACCATGATCACATGGTGTACCAGAGGTAGGGACCTCTCACCAATCTGCCTGGAAACTATTGGGTTTTCTTTAGGTGTAGACACATCAGATGTACGCAGTGGAATATTCAAGAATAACCCAAAAGTTTCAAGAATGGATCTTGCCGAAACCATGAATCAAGAAATTGCAATAATAAATAAATTACCTCTTCGAGATTGAGTTACAACTCAATCGGATGCTCCAAGATAAATTCTTCTAGGAATCAAAATCCTATTTCCATTCTTCTTCTTGCTTGTTCTTGCGGTATAGTGGAGGTGGCACTGCTCATTGGAGGGAGTTAGCACAGAAACAAATTCGCACCTCTACAGAAGTCCACACAAGCGAAGGAGAACCCTAAGTCCTTGTCAAATAAGAACTAGGTTGGAGAAGGAGATCCCTCAATGTCTCCATAGATTGCTAGATCTGATAAGGAGAGGAGACAAATTCTCAAGGAGGAACGATTCCTCTCGAAGAAACAACGGGATCGATGATCTCGAAGGCTTCCATCACTCTCAGTTTTTCTCAATCTCATGAATAGATCGATCTACGGATCTTTTTTGGGAAAACCTAAAGTCTGGCCATATATACCCATAAGTATAAAGTAGATAGAAGTTTTGTCTATCTGTAGACCCAGCAAAGTAGGTCATAAATAGTCATCGGGAAACAATTCATTCATCAAAACATCTCGACTAATTCGTCGAGACCTCTCGACAGATCCGTCGAGACAGTCTTGACGAATCCGTCGAGACTATCTCGACAAATCCATCGAGACATTCTCGATGAAGTTAGCTAGTGACAAATCATTTCGTCGAGACGGTCTCGACAAATTCGTCGAGATATCTCGACGAATCCGTCGAGACAACTCAATGAGCCTTTCAAGATGGTCTATGTCGTTAAGACATTCTTGACGACATCAATCACGAGTTGATATTCATAATATCAGCTGGTGATCCCGACTACTGGCTATCTGTCTTGACAATATTCATAATGTCATCTTGAAGCCTTCTTGACGATATTCACAATATCATCTTAAGGCCTGATCGGCATTCTCCATATAATATTCACAATATGTAAAGGGCAGTCTTCCCAAACTAACTCTATTCTACATAGATGTAGGATTGGTCCTTTCAACCATATCCAATATGAACAAGGCCAACACAATCCTTTCTCCAATTTCTCTAAATGCTCTTAAGTGCGAACCTATAGGATCATATCGTGTTGGAAGTAAGACTAACTACTTAATAACTTCCGGATCACCCAGGAAACTCCAGCAGTTTCCCACTTGATCTAGTAGGTATCAACAAAAGTCTAATAAATAATGAGCGACATCTAGCAATGCATCATTACTACCCAAGCAATAAGAGTTCATAACTCAAACATGCCAGTCTATGACCAATATACCAGTGTTGTCAAGTCCCTTTGTCCATTACATCCAGATTGAACTAGAGTCATGGACCATATCACCCTCATAATTGTTCAACTTATGCTTTCTTGATCTAGAATAGACCTTTTGATAGTGGTAAGATCAATATCACATATTGGCTCAATCCAGCATGGCCATGCATTTCTCAGTATCATTCCATCAAGGGGCCCATGGATGTAACTCATGTCATATATGAGGACAAATTCCATTTCTGTCTGCACACAAACACCCAAATGATTTGTAATGTACCCAATAACCACACTTATCATCAACCTTTCTCAAGGAAGACTTTAGATGGTATCAAAGTACGATCTTCCTCACTTGATGAATGTTGTGACTTCAGGTCAAAGAACCACAAACACCATTGTCACTTGAGATCTACTTGTGACACGTTCATAACAATCCACAAAGTAGTCTCATGGTGGGTCTATCTAGTACGACTTGTTCTTATCAATTACCCATGTGATGAGTTGATATTACAATATCATGACCTGTATGAACCGGTCATCAGTCAACACACATGCTTGTCTTAAAGTATCATCCTCGCCCTAATTTCTAAGATGATACACTGACCTGGGACCATTTAAGAATGAAGCTTCTTTTAAACATAGGCCCTCGCATTCAACTCACGTACTTGAATTCCAATGCAAGCAAACATTCTAAGGGAATTTATTATGTTAACTACTATATCAAATATAGAAACAAATTGACATAACAAAAGAACATGCCAAAATGGTAAAATGAAATAAATAGTACAAATCACAATTCATCATATGAATAAACAACCAACAGACATACAATCCACAAGGCTCCCACTAAAGATGATCATTCAGGTATCTAATACTCATTGATCTAACATGACCTTCATGCTTCCTTTGCACAAGAGGCTTTGACAGTGGATCCGCTATATTTTCTTGAGTTGATACTCTGCAAATATTCACATCTCTTCGATTGCGAATCTCTCGAATAAGATGGAACTACCGAAGTGTGTGCTTGCAGCGCTGATGAGATCTAGGTTCCTTAGGTTGTACAAAAGCACCGTTGTTGTCACAGTAGAGAACTACGGGATCAACAATGCTATGAACTACATCTAGCTCGCCGATGAATTTCCTAATCCATATAGCCTCCTTTGCCGCATTTGGAGCAGCAATATACTCAGCCTCTATTATAGAATCGACAACTGTCTCTTACTTGGAACTCTTCCAGCTTACAACCCTTCCACTAAGGAAAATATAAAGCCTGATTTGGATTTCGTGTCGTACCTATCAGTTTGGAAGCTAGCATCCTTGTAACCTATTACAATGAGCTCTTCCTCTCCACCAAACACCAAAAATAAATCCTTAGTTCTTCTCAAGTACTTTAGGATATTCTTAACTATTGTTCAGAGACCATCACCAGGATTAGACTAATATCTGCTCGTCATACTCAAAGTATATGAGGCATTGGGTCGAGTACACAACATTGCATACATGATTGATCCAATTGTGGAAGCATATGGAATCAGCTTCATGCGGTCCTTATCTTTAAAATATTTTGGATACTGATCCTTAGAGAGACTCACACCATGTGACATGGGTAAGAATCCCTTCTTGGACTCAAGCATGTAGAACCATTTCAATAACTTGTCATTGTATGTACTCTGGGACAAACCTAGCAACTTCTTCGATCTATCTCTATAGATCTTAATACTGAGTATATAAGTTTCTTCACACAAGTATTTTGATGAAGCTGAAACTATATCCACAAATGACAATAGTAACTGTACCGCGTCGAAAGCAGTATAGGTTTATAAAACCAAGGTCGTATTAGACTCAGGGCGGTTGAGTACTCTTACTTCAAGAAAATCTCTATTATTTTATCAATTGAACTTTGAGTTGGTTTGTTTATAAAGAAAATATGGTGAAATAAATTTAAAACAATAATAAGAATGATTAACACTCGATCTTTAAATCACCTCGGAGATAAAAACTATGAAGAAAGAATAAAATCACATTCTCTTAATAAAATAGCTTTGACTGTGGGGATTCCTGAATTATGAACGCACCTTGGGTCGAGGATACGCCCAACTAAGATTAGGAATATCCACCGAATTCTCATTCTATAATATATAACCTAATACTTGCTTTACGATGTGAATCCCGCTATTTGCTTTTACTCTAATTCGGAAGGGTAACGTCATCCTCTCTCGAGGATTGCATTCTACTTTTTTTATCCTTGAGTGATCGATTCACATTACGAGCCTCTCGGCTAACTAATGTACGAAAACAAGAACAAGAATTATATATCAAAAATATAATCTCATTATCTTAAAATCAAGGATAAATCTTAAGCATTTTAGAAAAGAGGAACATCAACAATAAATTATTTCATGACTTATATCATTCATTGGATCATCTCGATCGAGTACTAATGGAAATTTAGCTACTCATTGAGATAGATGATTTAATTAAAAAAATAAAAGAGTTCATGGTGAAATAAGAATAGAATAAGATAATAAGAACAAACTATTTTATTGATTTTGCAAAGAAGAGATATACAAGTTATTGAAATGAAAATTATAACTATTGAAATTATAGTACAATTGCAAGAAAGAAAGAAAGATACAAGAACTACTAAAAACATGAAAATAATACAAGAAATGAAGAATCTAACTCCTAAAAAGTCCGTCCCTTGAGTTGTAGAGGAGCTGCTTTAAATAGCCTAAAATTTGAAGTTACACGCCTTTGGTCATGCCCGTGAACAAGGGCATGTAAGGGGCATGATCGGTGCTGGTGCGGAGAGGGCGTGTTATGGATTCAGTATGGGCGTTACGGGTGCGTCACGCCCTAGGTCACGCCCGTGACCTAGGGCATGTAATCTTTAAATATGGCTGCTGGCGTGAATCTTCGGCGGGAAGAAGCGCGGGACGAGTCACGGAAGTGACTGGATGTCACGCCCTCAGTCATGCCCGTGACTGAGGGCGTGTAATTTTAATTGACGTGGCGGCTTGATCTAGTATGCTGGAGGCGGGTCATGGTCGGGACCTGGGTCACATCTTTGGTCACGCCCGTAACCTGGGGCGTGTACTTGGCAAATCTTCATGGAATAAGCCCAGAGTGGTGGCAGTAGGTCTGGAACACATCTTGGGCTGTCACGCCCTTGGTCATGCCCGTGACCTTGGGCCTGTATTTTGGAGTTTTTCTCAAAAGTGCCCAGAAAACCTGAAAAAATATAAAATGAGCTTAAGTTAGCTCATAGAAGTGAAAAGAAACAAATTAAAAGAGATAATTCATAAAAATTACATAAATTTGTATTAAGATAGTATTAAAATTATACAAAAAGATGAGTATGAAAAATACTCATCAAAAACCCCCATACTTGAGCTTTTGTTATTCAAGAGCAAAAGAATGAGGAAAGAATTACAAGACATCGATATTATTTTTAATTAACTAAGATTTCATTAAACAAGAGTAAGTGAAAAGAAAATTCTAGGAATTCAAAAATTAAGTCATCAGTTATGGTGATAATTCAAAAGGAAAAATTTGTTTAGCTAACTACTTCTCAAGATAACTATTTAGCAACCGAAATTATAGAAATTTTCAAACAAAATTAGATTGAAGTTATAGACACTCTAACAAAAAAGAAACCTTAAGGAGAAGACACTATCAAAAAATTGCTCTATAAATAATTTTATTTAGGACTAGAATCAATATAATTGGCTAGGGATGGATTTTAATAGAATGGCAAAATGAAGAGAAATTAAAATAGAGGTGATGAATTTTATCCTCTCACCTTATTTGAAAATGAAATTGTTTTTGTTTAGGAAAATAATGAATTTTATCCTCTTATTTTCCATGCCATATAATCTTTTAAAATTTCTCTTCAATAAAAAAACCAGAATGTATATGTTATAGAAGTAATGAATTTTATTCTCTTACTTCATGACATATAGTCTTTAAGAAGATTTTGGGTGCATATATTTAGGAAATAATGAATTTTATCTTCTTATTCCCATGACATATGATCTTTTTTCTACATTTTTTTTATTTGCCAACAAAGGGTGAGGGTAAAGAAATAATTCTAGTTTATAAATCAAACTATTTTGAGAGCAACTTTTTAGAGGAATGAAATTTTCTAAGATCATAAAGTTAATAGAGAATATAATAAAAATCTAGAGATGTTCAGCCAAATTACCACAAAGTGAAGCTATTTAAAATTAAAGGGAGAAGTAGTGCTAAATAGATTACCTAATTGAATTAAAAACATAAAGTGTTTCTTAAAACTAAATTACTTCAAATTTAAATTTAACAAATTCCGATAAAATAAAATATTAGCTAAAGAAAATGTAAGAATTCTTATAATCAACCCTCAAACTAGATTTCTAGAAAAATAAAAACAACAAGTAAGGATTAATATATATATTTTTGAAAAATTCCCGGACTTCCCAAGCTATACCCAGTGAAGGGCTCACAAGGTACTAGGAGATAAGATGGGATGATAGCTCAAACCCCCTTTCCAAGAGTTTAGATTTTTATAATATAATTTTTTTCTTTTTTTTAACAGAAATAAATACTAGAAAGCTATGCTACACCCCCATACTTAAAATTAAACAATGTCTCCAATGTTTAAAACTAAGTATGAAGAACACGTGAAAGGAAATAGGGTAAAAAGAGAAATGCATGAAAGCTAAAGATAAGCAAGGGGTGCCTTCAAGAGCGCTTTCTTTTTCCCATCTTTAAGCTAGGCGGTTAGTGTTAGCTGAACGGGAATTGAAAAGAGAAGTTCACAGGCAGCTCCCTTAATTCACATTTAGGTGAATGTGCCGACATTAGTCGCCCAGCTAATACTTCGTGTAACATGTGATTGATATTTTGTCCTTTTACTTGAATATGCAAATCCAAATCACCTATACATACCTGAGGTGATTTGGATTTTAAAAGATGAGCGGCATATGGATCATCAATTATTTGGGGTGGCAACGACTCATCTTCAACCTAAAAATTATTAGTATCTAGAGAATTATAATTAAACGAGTCAGAAAATTTCTCGCAAGGAGGAGGCGCTTGCGAAAATATATGATCTACCTCCGGTTGTTCATTTTCTAAAATTTTTTTTTTTGAAAAATCTTGTGCAATATTAAGCGGAGTAAAATTTTCGGACATAAAGTTTTCATGAATTTTTGGTTGAATTAAAATAGAAGAATTTTGTGAAATTTTATGACAAACAATAGAAGATCCGGGTGGAGATGAGGAAGAAACTTGTTCTTCTTCTATTTCATCTGTGTCGCCCATAACATTAAGAAATTCTTGGTACAATAATTTTTCTTCATTTTTGGCAAAAGAAATTATGGGATTACATAAAACCACATGTTCCTCCATAACAAAATTATCCAAAGATGGAGAAAAAGCACTAGACGAAGTAATGTTCTCATCTAAATTTTGGGGGAGAGTATCAAATTGAATTGGATGAAATTCCCCAAAATTAGAGTACGAAACTAGCCGCGCAAAAGAGGAAGAACAAAAATTCAGATATAAAGATTCATTTTCATTGCTCTGAAAACTATCCGAGTGAGCTTGCCACCAAGAATAATCTACTTCAGAGCTAGAAGAAAAATTATTTAAAACCGAAAAGTTATTCACGTGAAAATTAGTAAAAACATTTTCATCAAAATTGGAAAAATTATTTTCTTGAAAAGAGGAAAAATTATGATCATAATTATTATCAAAATTATTTACATAAGATTGAGAAAAATCATTTTCATAATATAAATTTTGAGTATAAGAATGAAAATCACTTTGATGAGGTGCACCACAATAATTTTAACTAATTTGGCGCTTCAGTGCGGCTTACAAACGATTAACTTGGTTATGAAGCTCGCCAATTTTTATGGCTAATTCAGATAACCTCATTTAATAAAAAGAAAACAACCTTCACTTAAATGAATGGAATGTTAGAGGGGGATAAAGAAGAGAAATAATTTATAAATAATTTTTTTTTCAAAAAGCGGGTTAAATTTGTCTCGGACTTCCTGAGGTCTACCCTGTGAATGGTTTGCACCGGTACTAGGAGATACGATGGGATGATAGCCCAAACCACCCTTTCCAAGAATTTAAATTGCGCCTTTTAAGATTGTTTTTTTAAGATTTTTAGGAGAATGGGGAAAAGAAAAAGAGTGATAAAATTAATTGTATTTCTTTTTTCGAAATATCAACCTAACTCCCCAGCAGCGGGGCCAAAAACTTGATGAAGCTGAAACTATATCCACAAACGACAACGGCAAGTGTACCGCACTGAAAGTAGTATAGGTTTATAAAACCAAAGTCATATTAGACTCGGGGCGGTTGAGTACTCCTACTTCAAGAAAATATCTATTATTTTATCAATAAAACTTTGAGTTGGTTTGTTTCTAAAGAAAATACCGTGAAATAAAATTAAAACAATAATAAGAATGATTAGCACTCGATCTTTAAATCACCTCGGAGATAAAAACTATGAAGAAAGAATAAAATCTCATTCTCTTAATAAAATAGCTTTGACCATGGGGATTCCCAAATTCTGAACGCACCTTGGTTCGAGGATACGCCCAACTAAGATTAGGAATATCAACCGAATTCTCATTCTATTATCAATAACCTAATACTTGCTTTACGAGGTGAATCCCGCTAATGGATTTTACTCCAATCTGGAAGGGTAAAGTCGTCCTCTCTCGAGGATTGCAATCTACTATTTTTTATCCTTGAGTGATCAATTCGCATTACGAGCCTCTCGGCTAACTAAAGTACGAAAACACGAACAAGAATTGTATATCGAAAATATAATCTCATTATCTTAAAATCAAGGATAAATCTTAAGCATTTTAGAAAAGAGAAAGAGCAACTATAAATTATTTCATGACTTATATAATTCCTTGGATCATCTCGATCTAGTACTAATAGAAATTTAGCTACTCATTGAGATAGAGGAATTAATAAAAATAAAAGAGTTCATGGTGAAATAAGAATTGAATAAGAGAATAAGACCGAACTATTTTATTGATTTTGCAAAGAAGAGAAATACAAGCTATTGAAATGAAAATTATAACAATTGAAATTAAAGTACAATTGCAAGAAAGAAAGATACAAGAACTACTAAAACATGAAAATAAAACATGAAATGAAGAATCTAACTCCTAAAAAATTCATCCATTGAGTTGTAGAGGAGCTGGCTTTAAATAGCCTGAAATTTGAAGTTACATGTCCTTGGTCACGACCGTGACCAAGGGCTTGTAAGTGGCGTGATCGGTGCTGGTGATGAGAAGGCGTGTTCTGGCTTCAATGCAGGCATTACGTGCTCATCACGCCCTAGGTCACGTCTGTGATCTAGGGTGTGTAATCTATAAATCTGGTTGCTAGCGGGAATCTTCAGCAGGAAGAAGCGCGATACGAGTCACACCCATGACTGGATGTCACGCCCTCGATCACGCCTGTGATTGAGGGCATGTAATTTTAACATGGCGGCTTGATCTGGTATGCTGGAGGTGGGTCATGGTCGTGACCTGGGTCACGACCTTGGTCACGCCCGTGACCTAGGGCGTGTACTTGGCAAATCTTCATGGAATGAGCCCGGAGTGGTGGCAGCAGGTCTGGAACACATCTTGGGTTGTCACACCATTGGTCACTCCCGTGACCTTGGGCCTGTACTTTGGAGTTTTTCTCAAAAGTTCCCATAAAACCTGAAAAAACATATAATGAGCTTAAGCTAGCTCATAGAAGTGAAATGATACAAATTAAAAGAGATAACTCATATAAATTACATAAATTCGTATTAAAATAGTATTAAAATTATACTAATAGATGATTATGAAAAGTACTCATCATCTTTCATAGAAAAGTAGTCCCCTGGCCTGTTCTTAACAGCTTGCAGGGTCGAGATGCCATTCCCAATCAATAGTATGTCATCTACATACAATATCTGGAATACAATAATGCTTCCACTAATCCTCTTATAAACACAAGGCTCATCCTCGTTCTTGATGGAACCAAACTCTTTGATTTTCTCAACAAAATGCAGATTCCAACTTCGAGAAGCTTGTTCAACCCATAAATGGATCAATGCAACTTGCATATTTTAGTGGCTTCATTTGGAGATACAAAACCCTCGGGTTGTGTCATATATATTTCCTAAAGGAGGTTTCCATTAAGGAAAGCCATTTTGACATCCATTTGCCAGATCTCGTAATCATAATACACAACAGTAACAAGTAGAATCATGATAAACATGACCATAGTAACAAGGGAAAAGGTCTCATCATAGTCAACACCATGAATTTACCTGAAACCTTTAGCCACCAGTCGACCTTTGAATATATATACATTCCCATCCATATCAGTCTTCTTCTTGAAGGCCCACTTGCACCCTAAGGGTCGTACTCCTTCATGTGGTTCCACCAAGGTTGAAACATGGTTTGCATACATGGAGTCCATTTCTAATTTCATGGACTCAAGCCACTTCTCAGAGTCTGGTCCATTCATAGCCTCCTGGTAGGTTGCAGGCTCATCATCATGATCCATAAGCAATACTACCTATTTGAGACATGAGAAATCCATATCGCATATGCTCAGCTCTAGGTCTACCAGATCTACGTATGACTTGTGTTTCTTGAGCAGGTTCTCCAGCTACGATAGTTTATAGTCCTTGCGCAGGTTCCAATTCGGGTTCATTCATAGTTTGTGGTTCTTAAACTTCTTCAAGTTCTACCCTAGTATTTTTCTCTAGGAAGAAACTCTTTCTTTAGAAATACACCACTCCTTACGACAAACACTTTGTCCTCAGATCGCAGGTAAAAGTAATAACCTTTTGTTTCCCTAGGATATCCCACAAGATAACACTTTTCTTACTTGGATTCCAGCTTGTCAGGCATTTGACATCGCACGTATGCCTCACAACCCCAAATATTAATGAAAGATCAACTAGGACGCTTCACAGTCAATATCTCATATGGTGCCTTTTGAACCGTCTTTGTCGGAACTCGATTTAGTGTAAGAGAAGCTGTCTCTAGAGCAAAACCACAAAAGTAAATGGGCAAATCTGCATGACTCATCATTGACCGTACCATGTCTAGCAAAGTACAATTCCTCCTCTTACACACACCATTATGTTGTTGTGTTCCGGGCAGAGTGAGTTGTGATACAATACCACATTCTGTTAGATGATCATGAAACTTATGACTCAGATATTCGCCACCTCGATCGGATCGAAATGCTTTTACTCTTTTTCCCAGTTGATTCTCTACTTCAGTCTTAAACTCATTGAACTTTTCAAAGGTTTCAGTTTTATTCTTCATAAGAAACATGTATTCGTATCTACTGAAATCATCAGTGAATATAACGAAGTAGTATAACCCACATCTAGCCATAGAACACATGGGTCCACATACATCACTATGTATCACACCTAAGAGATCATCTGCCCTCTCAGTACAATTAGTGAAAGAGGCTTTCGTCAACTTACCTAACAAACAAGACTCACATCTCTCAAATGATTCATAATCAAATGAGTCCAACATTCCATCTTTATAGAGCTTAGAAATGTGTTTCTCATTTATATGGCCCAAACAACAATGCCAAAGATACATTGGATTTGATTCATTAGTTTTTAGTCTTTTAGTATTCTCTACATTATAGATCGATGATCTAAATTCAAAACATATAAACCATTAAACAATTGGGCTACACCATAACTAACATCATTCATAAAAATTGAACAACAATTGTTCTTAATTATAAATGAAAAACCCTTTATGTCAAGGAATGAAATGGATATAATGTTTCGAGTTATGGCTGGAACAAAATAACAGTTATCTAATTCTATTACAAGCCTAGTGGGTAAAGAAAGACGATATACACCAATGACAACGACAATAACTCTTGCTCCATTTCCAATACGTAGGTCCACCTCTCCTTTATCCAAAAGTCTTCTCCTTCCCAGTTCCTGCACATTTGTACAAATGTGAGAACCATATCTGGTATCCAATACCCAAGATGAAGGAGTAGAAAGGTTTATTTCTATAATGAAAATACCTAAAGCGGAAGTCACACTTCCCTTCTGCTTCTACAGATCCTCAATATAGAGGGGACAATTACTCCTCCAATGCCCTGCCTTACCGTAGTGGTGGCACTTCCCTTCCTTAGCCATACCTTTCTTCTCCAATGTTAAAGACTTGGGATCAAGATAAGACTAAGATCCTATCTTCGTCTTCTTTGATCCCTTGGCCTTGCCCATGCCTTTATGCACCATCAGTATGGGACTAGCAGGCTTGGCCTTCTTCATGTTGTACTTGGTAGTTCTCAACATGCCTAGGAGCTCGGGCAGTGTCTTGTCTATCTCATTCATGTTATAGTTCAAGACAAACTGCTCATAACTGTCTGACAATGATTGCAGGATCAGAACAGTGGCCAACTTTTGGCCCAAGGGAAAACCCAGTCTTTCAAGGTTCTCAATATACCCAATCATTTTGAGTACGCGAGTCCATACTGAAACTCGAGCTCCCATTTTGCACTGAAACAATGCCTTAGATATGTCAAACCTCTCTTGCCGAGCTTGCCCCTCGAACATTTTCTTGAGGTGCTCGATTATCTTATAATCACACATGCTCTTGTGTTGCTTCTGAAGCTTTGAGGACATGGTAGCAAGCATGAGGCATTCCACATCCAGAGTTTCATCCTGATACTTCTTATAAGCATCTCTGTAAGCTCGGGGAGCATTACCGGTCAGCTTTGTGGGGGCTTCCTCTTCCAAGATGTAAAGCTTGTGCTCTTGGTTGAGGACGATCCTCAGGTTCCTATACAGTCAAGGAAGTTCATCTCATTGAGCTTGTCCTTCTCAAGTATGGCTCTCGGGGACAGATTGGAGTGAGATGTACTTGCCATGAAAATTCTACAATAAATTTGCAAAACACTTTAGTACTATATTTCAAAATACATTTTATTTTAATAAGGACTTTTATTAAAATCTCCCACTATTTTATTCAAATTGATAACCCTTAATATCAATTCGGAGAGTTTATGCGAGTTACTCTCTTAGTGGACAAGATCCGTATTTCACCGCCATTATAAGTCAGCTTTGGTTGATCACCCACAATGTGGCTATTTAGGTAGACAATTTTGTCAATTGCATCACTATGCAACTATTGTATAGTTGGTGAATAACTCTTTATTCGCATCCATCAAATGGTGCATGCCAACCCTATGCCTCTAGGCACTCAACCTTTGAGGTAACCTAGTTAAGTTGGACCCGATGTCGACAGTGTGATATCACAATTATCCGATCGCACCCTTACCAAGATAGATTAATGCACCTTGCTTTGGCAAGACGACACTTCATCGATCGAGGCAGGATGAGTGTCATCCATCGTAAGGCATCCGAATACTTAATATTAATTTTAAGGGGTTTTTCATAATATTTGATTAATAATTAATCTTGATTAACATTTAATCAATATGCACACAATTCACAATCATGAAGGAAACAACAAGCATAACCCGAATACATTACAGATGCACTAAACCATCAACACTTGATGATACAGATTAAATCTAAATACTTAGAACATTTCAAAATCTTTGGATCTATATGTACCAAATGCTCACACAGGCAAACACCCTTACAACAGTTGACAAGCTCGTCTCTCTATGCTCTAGTTTCATAAACTAACATAGAGGAAGATGGTTACTGCAAAGGGAACAATTTCTAAAACATGGAAATCGGCTCAACCTAGCTCTGATACCACTGTTGGATTTTCTTTAGGGGTAGACACATCAGTTGTGCGCAACGAAATATTCAAGAATAACCCAAAAGTTTCAAGAGTGGATCTTGGAGAAACCATGAATCAAGAAATTGCAATAATAAATAAATTACCTCTTCGGGATTGAGTCACAACTCAATTGGATGCTCCAAGATAAATTCTTCTAGGAATCAAAATCCTATTCCGATTCTTCTTCTTGCTTGTTCTTGTCGTATAGTCGAGGTGGGACTGCTCGTCGGAGGGAGTTAGTAAAAAAACAAATCCACACCTCCACGGAAGTCCACACAAGCGAAGGAGAACCCTAAGTCCTTGTCAAATGAGAACTAGGTTGGAGAAGGAGAGCCATCAACGTCTCCACGAATTAATAGATCTGACAAGGAGAGGAAGCGATGAATCATCAGACATAGCGACCAGAGACAACGACTTCTCAAGGAGAAATGATTCCTCTCGAAGAAACAATGGGATCGACGATCTCGAAGGCTTTCGTCACTCTCAGTTCTTCTCGATCTCATGAATAGATCGATCTCCAGATCTTTTTTGGGAAAACCTAAAATCTGGCCTTATATACCCATAAGTATAAAGTAGATAGAAGTTTCCTCTATCTGTCGACCTAGAAGAGTAGGACATACATAGTCATTGGGAAATAATTCATTCGTCGAGACATCTCGACAAATCCGTCAAGATAGTCTCAACGGATCCATCGAGACAGTCTCGACAGATCCGTCGAGACCGTCTCGACGGACCCATCGAGGCATTTTTGACAGATCCATGGAGACATTCTCGATGAACTCGTCGAGATAGTCTCAACAAATCCATCGAGTCATTCTCAACAAAGTCGATCATTCCGCCGAGACGGTCTCCATGAATTTGGCGACATGTCTCAACGAATCTGTCGAGACAACTCGATGAGCCTTTCAAGACGGTCTATGTCATCAAGATGTTCTTGATGACATCGATCACGAGTTGATATTCACAATATCAGCTTGTGTTCCCGACTACTGGGTACCTGTCACGACAATATTCATAATATTATCTTGAAGTCTTCTCGAAGATATTCACAATATCATCATAAGGCCTCATCGACATGCTCCATATATTATTCACAATATCTAAAGAGCAGTCATCCCCCACTAACTCAATTCCACATATATGTAGGATTGACCCTTTCACTCATATCCAATATGAACAAGACCAACAATCCTTTCTCCAATTTCTCCAAATGCTCTTTTGTGCGACCCTATAGGCTCTTATGGCATTGGCAGTAAGACTAACTACTTGATAACTTTCGGATCACCCAGGAAACTCTAACAGAAATGGGTTCGGTTCAGCTTTGCCCTTGCTCTAAGTTTTTTATTTATCGCACGATGCAGGTATGGATTCGCCTCGGCCCGTAAGGGTTTAACACAAACAAGTGTCACACAAAAGCATAGCTACACCCACAATCCTTCAAAGAGGACATAGGCTTCACAAACATAACCAATGAAGGAGGTACAAGACCACTCCACTTCAAAACTCATGGTGAAGGATTTCGTTCAACCACAGTCCAAGCATGGGGCTTCCATTAGGCTCTCAAAAAGACACCTAAATATTAAGTCCCACAATACGGTGACATATCTCTCAGAGTCATTCTCCGACACGCATTCTAGGCTTAAACTAAATGCACGTCACAATCAAGCATCACCGATCCGGGCTAACGGCCACGGGTAGGCATCACACAAATGCCTAAATCCATACGTCTGCCTAATTTCTACATGCAATAAATGTCGGGCACGGACACAATCTTCCCTGAGTTACGAAGAACTATAAGAAGTACTACACTTCACTAATTAGTCAAAGAAACAAACTCAAAATGCATAGAACAGGAATGAGAGGACCAAATCACATCCTAAGACTGGGTGGAAGGATCGTTACCCTTACCTCTCTCTTTGGCGCCATGAATATGAGATTTCAATCAGATGGAAAGAACCACACTGATCTGCTCTCTATGGATTTGGAAATGAATCGCGATTCGGAGCTTCAGAGCTCTATGAATGTCAGAAAGTGTCTTCTTGTCCCTTGGTTCTCACCTTTCTCATGCTTGGAGAGAGAGTGTAAAGGTAATAATAAACCAAAAGTTCACTCCCTAATATTCTTTAAGTGATTTCAAAATCATCCTTGCCGTCTGATTCACTTTTCACGTGGATCGGGACAGCTGCGATGAAGGATCGGAACTTACATTTCTGTCATTTTTAAAATAGGTGAAAGATCATTCTCTGTATGCATTCATAGAGTCCTTCCAATGATTTGTCGAGAGCATCAGTATTCATCAAGACCTTTCGACGATTCATCAAGTTTTGTCGAGACCATTCGATGATCCATCGACTTTCGTTGAGACCATTCGACGATTCGTCGAGATTCATCGAGATCACTCGATAACACTCGCTGAATATATTATGTTTCATCGAGACATTTCAACGAATTATAGCAGCACTTCTTTTCAGCCCCTTTTTCGGAAAAGTGGGGTGTTACAACTCCACCTCCCTTAAAGGAATTTTGTCCCAAAATTATGAAAACATTATGATACAGAAATTAAATTATACCTGAGTGGAATAGCTCAGGGTACTCAGCAATCATGGTTTGCTCTCTCTCCCAAGGGAGTTCCTCTCTCCTACAATTATTACAACAGACCATTACCATTTGGATGGCCTTGTTCCGCAATTGCTTCACTTCGGTTTCTTCGATACGTATGGGCTTGACTTTTGTCGTTAGCCCATCATCTATCGGAAATTCATCTACAGCAACAACATATGTAGGCTCTTTCACAGCCTTTCTCAACACTGAAATGTGAAATAGGTCGTGTAGACCGCTTAGCTCCATAGATAGAGCAAGCCGGTAGGCTGCTTCACTAATGCGCTCCAAGATCTCAAATGGTCCTAAGTACATTGGACTATGCCTTTTCAAGCGTCGGATCCTCGATACTCCTATGAATGGTCTGATCTTCAAGTAAACCTAGTCACCAACGGCAAACTCGACATTTCGGTGATTCGCATTGTAATACTTCACATGCCTATCTTGGGCAATTAACAACCGCTCTCTTATTGCCGGAATTGATGCATTTGCTTCATCCACATCCTTGTGCTTCAACAACTTCGTGTCGCCCGTTTCTGCCCAAGACAAAGGCGTACGACACTTTCTACCATAATGGTCCTTGAAGGGTTCCATTTTTATACTTGCTTGGTAGCTGTTGTTGTAGGAAAATTTGATCATATAGAGATGGTCCTCCCATCTCTTTCCAAAATCTAAGGCACACATCCGGAGCATGTCTTCCATCGTCCTATTGGTCCTCTCAGTATGTCCATCCATTTGCAGGTGGAAGGTCGTGCTAAGCCTTTGATTGGTACCCAATAGTTGGTGAATCGACCTTCAGTCGATTGATGTGAAACGCCCATCATGGTAACTTATGATGCTACGGGGAACTCCGCGCCATCGCACTATATTATCAACATATAACTTTGCTAGCTTTTCCATGAAAGCATCCTTCCAGTTCGGAATAAAGTGCGATACTTTCGTCAAACGATCTACGATCACCCAAACAACATCATTTCCATGTTGTGATCTCTGCAACCCTTGCACGAAATCCATCGAAATGTTGTCAAACTTCCATTCCTGAATCGGTAAGGACTTTAGAAACCAACCAGGTCTTTGACATCCAGCCTTCACCAATGGGCAAGTATGACACTTGGCCATGTAGAGAGTAATGTCTTTCTTCATACCCTGCCACCAAAAGAGTTTCATCATATCCATATACATCTTTGTGCTGCTAGGGTGAATCGAGTACTTGGTAAAGTGAGCCTCGTACATCAATTCTTCCCTTAAATTTGCAACTTTTGGGACGCACAGCCTACCATCCTTCCATAAAATACAATCGTCGAAGGAGAATTTAATGTTAGACCCATCCACAGTCTATGCTTTGTAATGATTCATGCTTTTGTCTAGCTCCAAAGCTTGTCGAACTCGGTCGGCAAGGTCATATTGAACCTCCGTCCAGTTCCAGCGTGTTGAAGTAGACACTCTTCTATCGACACAAGTGATCCCCATGGACTTTAGATCACGGATTAGATGATCATCATGCATCAAAATACAAATTTCTTGCGAGGGAGCCAGATGACTCAACATGTCTGCAACTACGTTACCCTTCCCGGGAGTGTAACAGCTATCGAAGGGGTAGTCCCCAAGGAACTCCATCCACCTCCTCTGTCGTATATTCAACTCCTTTTGATCCAAAAGGTACTTGAGGCTTTTGTGGTCCATAAAGATGTCGATCTTTATGCCGTATAAGTAATTCCTCCATAACTTAAGAGCGAATACCATGACCGCTAACTCCAAGTCATGGACCGGGTAGTGCTAATAATGTACCTTCAATTGTCGAGAGCCATATGCAATCACCTTTCCAAATTGCACTAGGATGCAACCAAAGCCACTCCTTGAGGCGTCACTATATATTTCATAGCCTTTCGTTCCACATGGCCAGCATAATATGGGCGTCGTGGTGAGACGACTCTTCAGCTCCTCAAAAGCTCTTGCGCACTCGAGCGACCAAATGAACTTCTGATTTTTCTTACTCAATTTAGTGAGAGGAAGTGCAATCCTCGAGAAGTTCTCCACAAAGCGCCTATAGTAGTCGGCTAGTCCTAAGAAACTTTGGACTTCCACCATGTTTTTTTCAGGACAGGCCACTCTCGGATTGCCACTATCTTTGAAGGATCGACTGTTATTCCTTCACCACTAACAACATGACCAAGGAAAGCTACTGATGATAGCCAAAACTCACATTTGGAGAAATTGGCATATAGATGACTCTGCTTAAGACTGCGTGTAACGCCCCAGGTTTTCTCATAACCTTTTAAGTGGAGTCGCGATAAAATCAACCGTTTAAAAATATGAAATTATCGCAGTTTAGTGTATATGAGAGGGGCGTTACCTTTTAGGGAGCGTCGTCGTACAGCGAGCTAATCCTAGGTGGAATCATCTACACAGGCGTACGTAGGGGAATATATAAATATATACATATATATATTCGTATTCGTGCAAGGTTTGCGTAAACGGGTGTGAGTGTGTGTGTGTGTGTGCGTATAGGCAATTTCCCCCATTTATGAAGAAATGCGTATGTGATTAATGATGTGTATATGAAAATATATACGTATATATGTATATATATGTATGAATATATATATATATACATGTATATATATATATATACATATATACACATACATGTATATATGCATGTTTGGGTGCTCTTCTTGGCCTTGGCTTCTTTTTTTTCTCTGTTGCCTCGTTTCCTTCCCCTCCCCCAATCCTTCTCTGCTTCCGAGCGACAAAAGGGGGGCGACCTAGGGTTTCGGCGTCGGGCGGCGTCGGAGTTGCCGGTGGAGGAGGAATTTTATCTGCCGGGGCTCGTCTTCGTCGACTGGGCTAGGTCGGCGTCGTGTTTGTTGCGATTTGTTGGTTCTCCGGTTCGATTGGAGGCAAGAAAACTTCTTCTTCTTCTCCTTCCCCCCTTTCTTTCTCCTGAAGCTTGGTTATCACTTATGGCTGGAAATCCTTTATTCTTGATGCTTGGGTATGAATTTTTATATTATGAGTTGGAATCCTTGTTCCCCTTTTTGTTCGGAATTGATTAGGGCTTGTGCTTGCGGTTGTGAACTTGTGCTTGCTGCTGTGGCTTTGTGCTTGCTGCTGTAGCTTTGTGCTTGCTGTTGTGGCTTTGTGCTTGCTGTTGTAGCCCTGCCCTGCTGCTGTTATCCCTGCTGCCTTTAATTGCTTGGGGCTTTGCTCTCCTTCTGTAGATGCTATTTTTTTTTTGTTGCTGGGGCTGCTCTTTACCTTGTTGAATTGGGGCTATTTTGCTGGGGCTGCTCTTTACCTTATTGAATTGGGGCTGTCTTGCTGGGGCTGCTCTTTACCTTGTTGAATTGGGGCTGTTTTGCTGGGGCTGCTCTTTACCTTGTTGAATTAGGGCTATTTAGCTGGGGCTGCTCTTTACCTTGTTGAATTGGGGCTGTTTTGCTGGGGCTGCTCTTTACCTTATTGAATTGGGGCTGTTTTGCTGGGGCTGCTCTTTACCTTGTTGAATTGGGGCTATTTTTGTTGGGGTTGCTCTTTACCTTGTTGAATTGGGGCTGTTTTCTGGGGCTGCTCTTTACGTTGTTGAATTGGGGCTGTTTTGCCTTGGGTTGTTCTTACCTTGTTGAATTGGGGCTGTTTTGCCTTGGGCTATTCTTACCTTGTTGAATTGGGGCTGTTTTTACCTTGGGCTGTCTTTACCTTGTTGAATTGGGGCTGTTTTGCCTTGGGCTATTTTTTTACCTTGTTGAATTGGGGCTGTTTTTCCTTGGGCTGCTCTTACCTTGTTGAATGGGGGTTGTAAGGGGGCTGCCCCTTGGGATTTTTATTACTTGACCCGAATGGTGGATGCGTGCTTAATTCTGCATATCCCTTATTATTTCTTGGCTAAGCGACGGTGGATTTGTTTGACTGAAAGGATGGGCACAGGGAACAATGGGGTCCTCCATCGCAGTTCTTTTAGTAGTGGTTGGTAGGACAATGAGACCACCACCACGGCGCCTTTGTATGGTTGGGTTGAATGTCCCCTTTATGTGAGTGGATAGTGACATTGTTTGGGTCCGCCACCACTGGTCCGTTTTGCACTATATGCCAAGAAAGTTTATTTGCGCCTTTGTCCATCGGATCGGGTATATGCGGAATCTTCTTAAACTTCATTTACTGAAATCCTTATATAAGCATATATATATATAGTTATATATATGAGTATATGTGTATATGTGTATATATATATGTACTATATACTCCTTTCAGACTGTTTACGCTACTTGTTACCTTCCCTTTTCTTTTCTTATACCCATGCTGTTTTTTTGCACCCTTTGGGCTGAGGCATTCTTTTCTTATGGATGCCTCAGGTTCAGGTTTGTAGCTGCTGCCGGAGTGTGAGCGGGGCAATTCTGTTCGCCCCTGAGGCCTTCCCTCTTTAGTGGGTAAGGATTTAGTTCTGTTGTAGTAGCTCTTCCTCTTTGGTTCTGTTGACTTGCTCTCCTGCGGGTTCGTGTCAGTTGTTGACGCCCGTACGGCTTTTATTTGGTTTACTTGTTGGTACTACTGCTGGTTTCCTTTACTGCTACTTGGCTATTTGTATATGTATACTCTGGGAAAAGCCTTCTTTTTTGGTTATTGAATATTATATGCAGTTCTTTTGGCATTATAAAAAGTTGTTTTTAACTGTTGTCGTATCTACTACTAAGTATCACATATTTGCAAGGCGTAAACCTAAATAATTGAAAATGATAATTCTTTATTATATACTAAATATAGATCGGCGATCGCCCTGGAGATGTCTCTGATCTTCAGCGCCGTTTGGATTAAAATGAAGATATTTTCTTCCGTTGTGTATGCATATTTTTTTTATGAAGAATGACTTAGTGAATCGCAGGGCCGAGGGGCACGGTTTCCTTCCTTTGTAAAATAAATCTTAAAGGATAATTCCTTTTATAAATTCATAGCTAGCGTAAAATGTTCGTTGAGTGATCGCCTGAACGTCTGTAGCTGCCCCTACAGGACGTGGCATCACGACGCGTATTTTCCCCCTTACTCTGATACTAAAATCTATTTCGGGAAAATACGGGTTATGATAGTTGGTATCAGAGGGAGGTTAGCTGGGTTGCTGGCAATGGTCTGGTTGGCCCGGTTAACCGTCCAGTGAGAATCGTTAATCATTGTATGCACTCACCGATGGGTCATCGGTAGATCTCGGCTGAAGCACGAACACTACACTCATAAGCATGAAAGAAGTATACGGGGCATATTATGTAGTATGGGATGCATAATATGTGTCTGTATATGGATCCTCATAGGTAACAACATGCGACTGTTATGTAGTATGGGATGCATAACGTAGGTCGCATGCGTATCCATTAGATTTTTCTTTTCGTTGCATGCGATAATATGTAGTATGGGATGCATAAGATCGCATGTGTACGCCGCTCATAGCATGCATTAAGGCCTTTTCTTAGTTTGCATAGCACTGTATGCATAGCATAACATCGCATAAGCACACGTGCCAAGCCAGAGATCTACACGCTGACACATGTACACCCATGATTTTAAGGGTAAGATTATAAGCTTATATGCATTCGGGTGAGGTGTACGAGAGGTAAAGGGTGATACACCACCCTGAGTGTAGCGTGATATTATATATTTACTTTTCCCAGAGTAAAAGTAGTAGCAAAAGCAAGTGTTTGTATGTTTTCCCTTTCTAGAGGTCTGAATCCAGTCTTATCTCGCTGTTTGATATTGTTCCTGTTTGGAATGGCTTCTAGTCGTCGGCCCGCGAATCCTGTTCACCAGTCCGAGGGCGAGACATCGGGTGCGCATAATGAGGTAGTGATAGAAGAGCTACGTCTAAATAATGAGACCTTGGCGCAGCAATTGGTCGCGATGCAGGAGCAGATGCAGACGTTGTTGGCTGCCACTCAGCGGCAGTATC
Source organism: Dactylorhiza incarnata (assembly GCA_033032865.1). NCBI lineage: Eukaryota > Viridiplantae > Streptophyta > Magnoliopsida > Asparagales > Orchidaceae > Dactylorhiza > Dactylorhiza incarnata. The sequence goes on along the minus strand of JAWHQI010000153.1, from coordinate 4,421,310 downwards.
CCGAGACTAGTCAGCCGGAGGCTGCCCGTCCTGCACCCCTTGTTCCCCTTGCTGCGTTGCCGCCAGAAATGAATTTTATTACCCATTTGCAGAGGCTAGGACCCCCGACGTATGACGGGAAGGCAGATTTCATGGTGCTTGACGATTGGATCCTTGCGATGGAGGAGATGTTCTCATATTCGGCCGTGACGTTGGACCAGCGGGTGATGATTTCCGCCTTTCAGCTTAAAGGTTTGGCAAAGAGTTGGTGGATTCAGGAGAAAGAGGCTCTCGCAGGAGGTTGCTCGTGGGAGCAGTTCAAGGTGAGGCTGTTGAAGAAATTCCTTCCTTCAGTGGAGCAGGATTGCCTGATTAATAGCTTTTTACATTTGAAGCAGCGACAGCTCACAGTAGGGGAGTATGAGGTCGAGTTCTCCAAGCTGAGCAGGTTCACCCCGGATTTGATTGGTTCTGAGGAAAATCGGGTGAAGAGATTTTTGGGAGGTCTTCGCAGTGAGATCCAGCAGTTGGCCAGTGCTTACCGGTCTGTGAGCTTCGCGGACGCAGTGGAGGCCGCTCTGAAGGTAGAAGCAATCGAGAATGCCAGAAATCGAGGGAAGGAATCGAGAAGGGAAAAGAGGAAGGCCGACGATGGAGGCAGCCTTGCTCTAGGTAAGAAAGGCAAGGTGGTTTGCAGTTTTTGCGGCCATGTGGGCCATCCACACGAGAAGTGTTTCAAGAGGCTAGGCGCGCAGAGGCAGCTTCATGTTATGGCTCTGCAGGGTGCTCCGAAGGATGAACTATTTTGCACATCGTGCAAGCGGAGGGGGCACGACGAAAGTCGTTGCTGGTCAAAGGGCAAGGTTTGCTATCAGTGCGGGCAGAAGGGACACGTGAAGTCCAAGTGCCCGCAGCTTCAGTCGGTCGGCCAGCAGCTTGCCCTCCCAGCCGCGGCACCGCCACTGCCTCAGCAGCAGCTGATAGATCGAACGAAGGTAAAGTTGAATGCAGTGACAAAGGAGGAAGCGCAGTGCTCGAACCAGGTGATATCAGGTTCGTTCTCATTTTCGATATTGTTTAATCTTGTTAGGTCGATTTGGATGTTCTTAATGCCTCATCCGTGTCTGGCGTGTGTTTATACTACTTTGTTAGACGAGTTTAAGGTTCGAGACTGTTGGGCACACGTTCTGTTTGACTCTGGTGCCACCCACTCTTTTGTGGACAAGAGGTTTGTTGATCGGCATCGCTGGGCTTTGGAGCAAGTTGATGATCCGTTTCGCGTCAAGTACCCGTCCGGTGATTCAGTGGTGTCAGATCTGTGCGTGAGGCAGTGTACGATTGTGCTGGATGGATTTTTGGGTTATGCAGATCTGAAGGTGATCGATCTGGAGGATTTCGACGTAATCATGGGCATGGATTGGCTAGCCCGTTATGACGCCGTGATGCAGTGCAGGGATAAGCGTCTGGATTTCCTGATGGACGATGGCCAACCCAGGAGCGTGTTCGGTTTCCTGCGTCAGACTTTCTCAGTTATGTCAATAGTCTGTGCCCAGGCTTTGGCGGAGTTTGATGGCCGGGTCTGCCTTGTTTCTATTTTACTTGCGGCCTGTGCAGCGGCGCCTTGTGTGGAGGACATTCCTGTGGTGCGCGAGTTCCCGGACGTTTTTCCCGACAACCTCCCTGGTCTCCCTCCGGAGCGAGAGGTTGAGTTCGTGATAGATTTGGAGCCCGGGACCCGCCCTATTGCGAAGGCACCCTATCGTATGGCTCCGCGGGAGTTGGAGGAGCTACGCAATCAGCTAGAAGAGTTACTGCAGCTTGGATTCATTAGGCCGAGTTCGTCGCCTTGGGGTGCGCCGGTTCTATTTGTGAAGAAGAAGGATGGGTCGATGAGGCTGTGCATCGACTATAGAGAGTTGAACAAGGTCACGATCAAAAACAGGTATCCGTTGTCGCGGATTGATGACTTGTTCGACCAGTTGCAGGGTAGCTGCATGTTCTCGAAGATCGACCTCCGGTCCGGTTACCATCAGCTGAGGATTCGTGACTCAGACGTTCCGCGAACTGCTTTCCAGTCACATTACGGACATTTCGAGTTCCTAGTAATGTCCTTTGGGCTGACGAATGCGCCCTTGACTTTCACGGATCTGATGAATAGGGTATTCCGGAACTTTCTGGACCAGTTCGTGGTGGTTTTCATTGACGATGTGCTGATTTATTCTTCGAGCGAGGAGGAGCATGCTCGACATCTGCGGTTGGTGCTGTCTACCTTGAGGGCACACAAGTTGTATGCCAAGCTGAGCAAATGCGAGTTCTGGCTTTTGCAAGTTTCCTTTTTGGGTCACGTGGTGAGCAAGAGTGGCATCTCTGTGGACCCAGCGAAGGTCGCTGCCGTTTTGGACTGGAAGAGGCCGTCATCGCCGAAGGAGATCCGTAGTTTCCTGGGTTTAGCTGGCTATTACCGGAGGTTTGTCAAGGATTTCTCAGGCATTTCCGCGCCTCTGACCAGGTTGACGCGGAAGGAAGCGGCTTTCGTTATGAGTGAGCAGTGCGAGGAGGCCTTCCAGGAGTTATAGAGGAGGTTGTGTTCCGCCCCGGTTTTGTCTCTCCAGGTTGAGGGAGTGGAGTTTCAGGTCTACGACGATGCTTCGCTGATAGGCCTTGGGTGCGTCCTCATGCAGGAGGGCAAGGTCATTCCGTACGGGTCGCGGCAGCTAAAGGTGCATGAGCGGAACAACCCAATGCATGACTTGGAGTTTGCTGCGGTGATATATGCCTTGAAGATGTGGAGGCATCTCATGTATGGGGTGGAGTGCAAGATCTACTCAGATCACAAGAGCCTGATTTACGTGTTTTGCCAGCGCGAGCTAAACCTGTGCCAGCGTCGGTGGATGGAGTACGTGGCCGATTATGATGTGGAGATTCTCTATCACCCCGGCAAGGCAAATTTAGTGGCGGATGCCCTGAGCAGGAAGTCAGCTTCTGTTTTCGGACTCTCTGTGCAGTCCCTGGTTGAGGACTTCTTTCTGATGAGCATCGCGGTGAAGCCCAGTGGTGGTCTGTCTCGTTTGGAGGTTGAGGAGCCATCCTGGATTGTTTTGGCAAGGTTGCACCAAAGGGATGATCTGGATTTGCAGCACCTCTGGGGTAGAGTGGAGAGGGATGTGTTGCCAGATTTCTCGATTTACGTGGAGGGTACCTTGAGGTATCGTGGCAGGCTGTGCATTCCCGCTGTGGAGCAGATTCGAGTAAAGATTTGTGAGGAGGCTCACGACTCCAGCCTATCCTATCATCCCAGCTCCACGAAGATGTATCGCGACCTGAAGCAGATTGTGTGGTGGCCTGGCATGAATGGCGATATTGCGAGGTTTGTGGCGCAGTGCTACACTTGTCAGCGTGTCAAGGCGGATCACAGGAGGCATGGGGGAAGTTGACGCCATTGGATGTTCCCTTGTGGAAGTGGGAGAGCATCTCCATGGATTTCATTTCTGGATTGCCGAGATCTCCGCGGGGGCATGATGCAGTGTGGGTCATCGTTGACAGGTTGACCAAGTGTGCTCACTTTGTGCCGTACAAGACTGGTTATTCAATGGAGAAGATTGTGTCTCTGTATGAGGTCATCAGGCTGCATGGGGTTCCCGCGAGCATTGTGTCTGATCGTGATTCCAAATACACCTCTCGTTTTTGGCAGAGTCTGCAAGGGGCTTTGGGCACCGATCTCAGGTATTCTACAGCTTATCATCCGCAGACGAATGGGCAGACAGAGAGGGTTAATCAGATCATGGAGGATATGATCCGGTGTTATATTCTAGAGCATGGAGGGGCTTGGGATGAACGCCTTGGGCTCATGGAGTTCGCGTACAACAATAGCTACCAGGAGAGCTTGCAGATGGCTCCGTTCGAAGCGCTGTATGGGAGGAGATGTCGGGCTCCCCTGTATTGGGCTGAAGTGGGCGAGAAGCCTATTCTGGGTCCTGAGGCCTTGGAGGAGATGAGCTTTGCTGTGACGCAGATCCGAAAGAAGCTGTGGGTAGCACAGGAGCGCTATGAGAAGTACGCCAATCGGCATAGGAGTGATCTGGAATTTGCAGTAGGGGACCTGGTGTTCCTTAAGGTGTCCCCGATGGCAGGCATTAAACGATTTGGGAATAGCCACAAGCTAGACCCCGGGTATGTAGGACCATTCGAAATAGTCGAACGCATCGGGGTTTCTGCGTACAGGTTATTGTTACTTGCCTCTTTCCCCGGCGTGCATGACATTTTCCATGTGAGCTAGTTGCGCAAGTGTGTCCGCAGCGATCGTCATATTCTAGATTCCGTGCCAGTGCTGCAGCCCAATCTGTCGTTTGTGGAGCAACCTGTTCGCATTTTGGAAAGGCAGGATCGAGTGTTGCAGAGGAAGACCATCCCTGTGGTGAAGGTACTTTGGGAAAATCAGGATGTTTGGGGTGCAACCTGGGAGCTTGAGTCAGCAATGAAGGAGTCCTACCCTCATCTCTTTGGCTAGCTTCCCCGGTAAGTTTTCGTCTCCTAAGTTTTCTTTTCTTCCATTCTTTCCTTGTTTGGTGCTGATGGGAAGATGTTTCGGGGTGAAACTTTTGTGAGGAGGGGTGACTGTAATGCCCCAGGTTTTCTCATAACCTTTTAAGTGGAGTCGCGATAAAATCAACCGTTTAAAAATACGAAATTATCGCAGTTTAGTGTATATGAGAGGGGCGTTACCTTTTAGGGAGCGTCGTCGTCCAGCGAGCTAATCCTAGGCGGAATCATGTATGCAGGCGTACGTAGGGGAATATATAAATATATACATATATATATATTCGTATTCGTGCAAGGGTTGCGTAAAGGCGTGTGTGTGTGTGTATAGGCAATTTCCCCCATTTATGAAGAAATGTGTATGTGATTAATGGTGTGTATATGAAAATATATACGTATATATGTATATATATGTATGAATATATATATATATATATATAAATATATATATATATATATATACAGGTATATATACATGTATATATATACATATATACACATACATGTATATATGCATGTTTGGGTGCTCTTCTTGGCCTTGGCTTCTTTTTTTTCTCTGCTGCCTCGTTTCCTTCCCCTCCCCAGATCCTTCTCTGCTGCCGAGCGACAAAAGGGGGGGTGACCTAGGGTTTCGGCGTCGGGCGGCGCCGGAGTTGCCGGTGGAGGAGGAATTTTGGCTGCCGGGGCTCGACTTCGTCGACTGGGCTAGGTCGGCGTCGTGTTTGTTGCGATTTGTTGATTCTCCGGTTCGATTGGAGGCAAGAAATCTTCTTCTTCTTATCCTTCCCCCCTTTCTTTCTCATGATACTTGGTTATCACTTATGGCTGGAAATCCTTTATTCTTGATGCTTGGGTATGAATTTTTACATTATGAGTTGGAATCCTTGTTCCCCTTTTGGTTCGGAATTGATTAGGGCTTGTGCTTGCGGTTGTGGCCTTGTGCTTGCTGCTGTGGCTTTGTGCTTGCTGCTGTGGCTTTGTGCTTGCTGCTGTGGCTTTGTGCTTGCTGCTGTGGCTTTGTGCTTGCTGCTGTGGCTTTGTGCTTGCTGTTGTAGCCCTACCATGATGCTGTTATCCCTACTGCCTTTAATTGCTTGGGGCTTTGCTCTCCTGCTGTAGATGCTGTTTTGATTTTTTTTTTGTTGCTGGGGCTGCTCTTTACCTTGTTGATTTGGGGCTGTTTTGCTAGGGCTGCTCTTTACCTTGTTTAATTGGGGCTGTTTTACCGGGGCTGCTCTTTACCTTGCTGAATTGGGGCTATTTTGCTGGGGCTGCTCTTTACCTTGTTGAATTGGGGCTGTTTTGCTCGGGCTGCTCTTTACCTTTTTGAATTGGGGCTGTTTTGCTGGGGATGCTTTTTACCTTGTTGAATTGGGGCTGTTTTGCAGGGGCTGCTCTTTACCTTGTTGAATTGGGGCTGTTTTTGCTGGGGCTGCTCTTTACCTTGTTGAATTGGGGCTGTTTTGCTGGGGCTGCTCTTTACCTTGTTGAACTGGGGCTGTTTTGCCTTGGGCTGTTCTTACCTTGTTGAATTGAGGCTGTTTTGCCTTGGGCTGTTCTTACCTTGTTGAATTGGGGCTGTTTCTGCCTTGGGCTCTCTTTACCTTGTTGAATTGGGGCTGTTTTGCCTTGGGCTGTTTTTTTACCTTGTTGAATTCGGGCTGTTTTGCCTTGGGCTGCTCTTACCTTGTTGAATGGGGGTTGTAAGGGGGCTGCCCCTTGGGATTTTTATTACTTGACCTGAATGGTGGATGCGTGCTTAATTATGCATATCCCTTATTATTTCTTGGCTAAGCGACGGTGGATTTGTTTGAACTGAAAGGATGGGCACAGGGAACAATGGGGTCCTCCATAGCAGTTCTTTTAGTAGTGGTTGGTAGGACAATGAGACCACCACCACGGCGCCTTTGTATGGTTGGGGTGAATGTCCCCTTTATGTGAGTGGATAGTGACATTGTTTGGGTCCGCCACCACTGGTCCGTTTTGCACTATATGCCAAGAAAGTTTATTTGCGCCTTTGTCCATCGGATCGGGTATATGCAAAATCTTCTTAAACTTCATTTACTGAAATCCTTATATAAGCGTATATATATAGTTATATATATGAGTATATGTTTATATATATATGTACTATATACTACTTTCAGACGGTTTACGCTACTTGTTACCTTGTCTTTTCTTTTCTTATACCCATGCTGCTTTCTTGCACCCTTTGGGCTGAGGCATTCTTTTCTTATGGATGCCTCAGGTTCAGGTTTGTAGCTACTGCCGGAGTGTGAGCGGGGTCATTCTGTTCGCCGCCCAGGCCTTCCCTCTCTATTGGGTAAGGATTTAGTTCTGTTGTAGTAGCTCTTCCTCTTTGGGACTGTTGACTTGCTCTCCTGCGGGTTCATGTCAGTTGTTGACGCCCGTACGACTTTTATTTGGTTTACTTGCTGGTACTATTGGTAGTTTCCTTTACTGCTACTTGGCTATTTGTATATGTATACTCTGGGAAAAGCCTTCTTTTTTGGTTATTGAACATTATATGCAGTTCTTTTGGCATTATTAAAAAGTTGTTTTTAACTGTTGTCGTATCTACTACTAAGTATCACATATTTACAAGGCGTAAACCTAAATAAAAGAAAATGATAATTCTTTATTATATACTAAATATAGATCAGCGATCGCCCTGGAGATGTCTCTGATCTTCAGCGCCGTTAGGAATAAAATGAACATATTTTCTTCCGTTGTGTACGCATATTTTTTTTTATGAAGAATGCCTTAGTGAATCGCAGGGCCGAGGGGCACGGTTTCCTTCCTTTTTAAAATAAATCTTAAAGGATAATTCCTTTTATAAATTCATAACTAGCGTGAAATGTTCGTTGAGTGATCGCCTGAACGTCTGTAGCTGCCCTTACAGGACGTCGCATCACGACGCGTATTTTCCCCTTACTCTGATACTACAATCTATTTCGGGAAAATCCGGGTTGTGACACTGCGTGCAGATTCTCTGCATGCTCCTCTTCGAACTGAGAGTATACCAATATGTCGTCAATGAAGATGATCAAAAACTGGTCCAAACACTCTCGAATCATTCTATTCATCAAGTCCATGAATACTGACGTTGCATTTGAGAGACCGAACGACATAATCGTGAACTCGTAGTGCCCGAAATGGGTACTGAACACCTTCTTTGGAACATCACATTCCCTTATTCTCAGCTTGTAATAGTGATGAGTCTGATTTATATAGGGTTTTTCGGAGTCATCTGGGCCTGTTTTATCACTTGTGCACTACCCTTTTAATGCTAAAAGGCTCATATTTGCTTTAGTTATAACTTTACACATAGTGCACTCTCTTCGCCTAGTGCGGTGTGAAATTGCACATTCTGTGCTGGGGGTATGCCTTGGGGGGTTCCTCATGCCTGTCATGTTTGTTTTTATGAATGTTATTCTTATTTCCTGTGTGGGTGGTGCTTTAATTTTGAATGTGTGCAGGTGGATTGTGCCCATGAGCTGAGCATTGCAGTCTGGGTAAATCGCACGACCATGCGATTATTGTTGACGCACGATCTAAGCGATCGTGCGATTTACTCAGATCTGTTTGAATCCAATCGTGCGTGAAGGAAAATGCACGACCTACCTGGATGCCGGCAAAATCTGAGGCCTGCCCCGCCCCGTGCGTGTTTGGTCACGCACGAGCATTCCGCTCGTGCGTGAACAAAGACGCATGACCTTCCTGTAGCTCCAGGCACTGTTTATCTCTGTAAATCGCACGGTCCAAAATGCACAGTCGTGCATTCTAATCGTGCGTTTCTTAAAATTAACGCCTCTATTTAAGCCGCAGGTTCATTCGACCTAAGGGATCAATCGCATTATTCTTCCCGGCCGTTTTTCGAGCTCTTGTTCGCCCCATTCACCTATCCATCACCGCCCACCTGCGGGAGTAGCTCTAGTCGCCATTCTATTACAAATCTAAGCCGGATCATCCTCTTGGCCTCTTCCATTGTTGATGCACCCCCAAACCTCAATTTTGAGAGATTCTTTGCTACATACATGAAGTTCTCCAGTGAGGTTAGAAGTGAAGATGATTAACGGAGAAGATGGGTAAACTAGAAGGAAGTGACAACTCATCTCCGTACACCGGATGGCAGTTGGAGCCCGAGCTCGGACAAGGATTGACAACCCTCGATTCCGGCCATGAACCTCCGATGAGTCTCCGCCCCTTTGGTTGTAATCTCACCCCTTGCATATTGTAGTACTGTTTTTCCTCTATTATTTGTGTGTATGGATAATGTATGCTAAATCTTGCTATGTCATTTAGTATATTTTATGTCTATGTGAAATATCTATGTGGCCTATTTTAGTGAGGAGCGCCCCATTCCATCCTCCATCACGCCATAACATTCGTGTGTCGCACAAGCAATTGCTAGTGGCGTGCTTTGTGACGAGGAGCTTACGACCCTCAATTCCGCCGGTGCGACCCATTCCATCCGCCCTTGCGAAGTAGTGCGTTCAAGGCCTACTTAGTTTCCATCCCGCCTAGCGAAGCTGTCTGCTCAAGGCTTGCATTGGAGTAGTTGAGTAGTTGTTTTCTTTTATTTTCCACAATCCAAATCAACCCTTTTTCCGCAATCCATCAGACCTAAAGGACTTCAATTTCAAGTCCTTCCTCGATCGATAACTCCACATTACCGTATTCCTTTGAGTTCGATACTTGGGGATTCACTCACATTTAATATTACTTGAATGATCGGTACACTATCGTTTCGTGCCGCAGTCTTGCTACCGCCTATAGCGGTGTTGCGGATATGCGCATCAAGTTTTTTGGCGTCGTTGTCGGGGAACACAATCGTGCGAGTTTCTATAGAGGAAGAGCCGAGAGGTAGAAGTTCTTCCATTTGTAAATTGTATTTTTTGTTGTTGTTATATTTCTTCCTAATCTATTTTACGTTTTTAAAAATCAGGTTTCTGTTGATGTAGTTTTTCCTTCATGCATACTGAGTTATTTTTCAGCGTATATTATATGTGAATCCATCGTTGCACCAATATGTATGCTTATCAACAATGTAGTTGGTGTAATTCATTTAGTTATTCTAGTGATGCTTTTCATTTAGGAAGCCATAATTATAATCTGTATAGTTCATCGTATGGAAAATCTAAATCTTCATACAATGAAACTACACATTATAATTATGCATCTCCATCGCGAGCATCGCCTTCACCGGGTGGTTTGGCATTTCCATGGTCAAAACCTACCGGTAAATGATGCTTGTGTTCTCGGATTCTTGATCACGCGTTGAAGGACTGTGAGGAATAGAAATTGCAATTGGAAGAGGAAGATGAGTCAGTACTCATCACCATTCCACCATTTCCTTATCCCACTGCTCCTTCAATCATTGAGGACATATCCGCCATGTCCCTGTGTCCTCATGGGAGCACGACGGATGCATCCCCTAGCATGGTTGTTGATCACTACGATGACATTTTGGAGTTTTCTTTCTCTATGGTGCCATCCTTTCCTGTGGATTCTATATCTGAGAATATTTCTTCACTCCTATCGGACTCTATCTTGAGCCCTATTTCTACTCAGATATTTTCCTGTATCAGTATGCATGTATCTTCTGCTCTTATTGCTGAATTTCTAGATGTGCGGGATGAGCCAATGGAGCCCGAAGCTGTGCCGAGTTGCACTGAGGAGGATATTTTCCTTAGTGAGGAGGTTTCTACCTCACCACGGGAGGAGAAAAGGTCCAACTCATCACCGAAGTTCCTAGCTGCTCATATTTTTCCTGCAGTGATGTTACTGCGATCGGCAATAATCCTTCTGTGAAACCTGATGGGAGTGAGACCGGGACCACTCCCCCAATTGATGTTTATTTATATTCTTCTTCTCTTTTATTCCTTGACCCCCCTTCTTCAGTGTCTGAGCATGCGCAGGTTGATTCTTCATAGGGACTCCAGGAGGACTTAGAGAATGTTGCTCACGCATATGAGGTGAGCATCCACGTATGTGAGGAGGTCGATTCCCTCTCCATAGAGGAAGCTCCACTCATTGCCTTTTCCTCCTGCATTCGCCCTGAAGAAGACAACACCTTGCAGGGCAAGGACATATATTTTGGTGAGAATAGTAAGAAGGACTCCTCCTCCACTTCTTACTTTCTGCTTCCTCTATCTGTGAAGAGCATGTATTATTATTTAGGTAGAGGGTTAACTGCTTTATCACCTTATCCGTACCCTTTACCGACACGCATATTAGAACAGTTACCTGTACATTTCTTTTTACATACACCCATTAGCTAGAACTGTTTTAATTTTGATTAAGTCGTGCTAGGAGGACAATAACCCCAGTTGTTATCTTACCTTTTCCTGCATTTTTATTTCGTATAGTTTAGTTTTGTTAGTTCTATTTCATTTTATTTTGTATATTTTCTTTTGTTTTTGGCGGAGCTCACCCCTGCAGGTTCATTTGACCTAAGGACCGATAACATTATTCTTCCCCGACATTTTTTGAGCTCCAGTCCGCCCCCTTCACCTCTCCATCACAACCCACCTGCGGGAGGAGCTCCGACTACCATCTCTTGCAAATCTATAGCCGGAGATACCTCTTGACCTCCTCCATTGTTGATGCACCTTCAAACCTCCATTTCGAAGGAATCTTTGCCGCATACATGAAGTTCTCCGGCGAGGTTAGAAGCGAAGATGATTGACTGAGAAGACGGATAAACTAGAAGGAAGTGACAACTCCTCTCCATACCCAGGACGGCAGTTGGAGCCTGAGCTCGGACAAGGACTGACAACCCTAGATTCCGGCCGTGAACCTCCGATGAGTCTCCGCCCCTTTGGTTGTAATCTCGCCTCCTTCATATTGTAGTACTATTTTTCCTCTATTATATGTGTGTATGGATAATGTATGTTAAACCATGTTATGTTATTTAGTATATTTCATGTCTATGTGTAGTTGCTTTGTGGTATATGTTAGTGAGGAGCGCCCCATTCCATCCTCCATCCTGCAATTACGTTCGTGTGCCGCACTAGCAATTGCTAGTGGCGTGCTTTGTGACGAGGTGCCTGCGACCCTCATTCTGTCTGTGCGAACCATTCCATCTGCAATCCTACCCGTCCATCCGCCTTGCGAAGCAGTGCATAGCGACCTGCATAGTTTCCATCCCGCCAAGCGAAGCAGTGCGCTCAAGGCCAGCATAGGAGTAGTTTAGTTCTTTTCTTTTATTTTCCATAATCCAAATCAACCCTTTTTTCGCAATCCATCCGACCAAAAGGACTTCAATCTCAAGTCCTTCCTCAATAGATAACTCCACCTTACTGTGTTCCTTTGAGATTGATACTTGGGGATTCACTCCCATTTTATATTACTTGAACGATCAGTACACTGCCGTTTTGTGCCGAAGTCTTGCTACCGCCTAGAGCGGTGTTGCAGATTTGTGCATTAAGATTTTGCCATCGTTGCCAGGGAACACAGTCGTGTGAGTTACTTGAGAGAGAGAGACAAGAGATAAAGTTCCTTTCCATTTGTTTATCGCATTTGTTTTAATTTAGTTTTTGTAATTTCGCTTTTTATCTGTTTTTAAGTATTTCAAAAATCAGGTTTCTGATTGATTTAATTTTTCCTTCGTGCATACTGAGTCATTTGTGAATCCTTATTTGCACTGCTATGTATGCCTATCAGCAATGTAGATGGTGTGAATCGTTTAATCATTCTAGCAATGAGTGTTATTCAGGAATCCATAATTATAATCCATATGGTTCATCATATGGAGAATCTAGATCTTCATACAATTAACCTAGCTATTATAATTATGTGTCCCCATTGCGAGCATCGCCTTCACCGGGTGGTTTGGCTTTTACACAGTCAAAATGTACCTGGAAGCGCCGCTTGTGCTGTAGGAGTCTTGATCACACATTGAAGGACAGTGAGATATGGAAATTGCAATTGGAAGCGGATGATGAGATGGAACTCATCACCATTCCACCATTCCATATCATACTGCTCCTCCAATCATTGAGGACATGTCCGCCATGTCCCCATATCCTCCTGGGAGTACGGCGGATGTGTCCACTAGCGTCGTTGTTGATCATTACAATGACATTTTGGAGTTTTCTTCCTCTATGGCGCAATCCTTTCCTATGGATTCTGTATTTGATGATATTTCTTCACTCCTATCGAACTCTATCTTGAGTCCTGTTTCTACTCAGATATTTTCTTGTATCAGTATGCATGTATCTTTTGCTCTTATTGCCGAGTTTCTAGATGTACAGGATGATCCTATGGAGCCCGAAGCTGTGCGGAGTTGCACTGAGGAGGATATTTTCCTTAGTGAGGAGGTTTCTACCTCATCACCGGAGGAGAAGGTCCAACTCTTCACCGAAGTTCCTAGCTGCTCATATTTGTCTTGCAGTGCTCTTAATGCGGTCGACAATGAGTCTTTTGTGCAACCTGATGGGAGTGACACCGGGGCCACTCCTCCTGTGTTTGAAATTTTAGTTCTTCATCCAATTTATTTCCTAATCCTCCTTCTAATAATGCTGATATTGATAAATTCATCCTTCCTGCTCCCTCTACTGCTTCAATTTCTGATATTTCATATATCCCCCTGCAGGTACATGAATTTTTAGATTCATTTTGGGTGATTCTGAGTGGCAGTCATGGAAAGCAAAGCAGATGACAATGATGAAATCAATCGCCTATTCCACCTCATCATCATTGCATGCGTTTCCTTGAAAGACTGGGTGCATGGTGGTAAGCGCTACTTCATCCATGACCACCGATTGGAGGAGAGGAAGAGGATGAAAAAGGATGAAATATGGATATGGAAGGCTCCTGATCCTCTTAAGAGCTGCTTTTGGGTCTTCAGACCCATTTCTTTCATTTTCAGTTATTACTTTAAATCAACTTACAGTTGATCATTTTGGGGTGCTTGTAATAATTAGGATTTATTAGTTTTCGCTTTAAGCTTAGACATTTATATAAACTACTTAATACCGGTATTAAGTCCAGCTTAAGGATAGTAAACAAAAGCGCTGCTAGGAGACAATACAATTTTTTTGTTTTATTGTGCTATTATGCTAATAGTTTAGCATTTTATATTTTTGCTTGGAGTTTTTTTTCCTGCAGGTGCGCGACATTTTTCTTGTTTGGCGGACATGGGAGTGGATTCTTAGTACACGCCAATCTTCTGGTATGCTCATTTCTGATAATGGGTAACTTTTCTTCGCCTACTCTTTCATTTAATTTTCATGGTTACATCAGTTGTGTCTATTGCTCAGATTAATTCTCGGGGAGAGCCACTATGTGTTACCCACTCCACATGCACATATCATTTGCATACTAGAAGTATATTAATTTCACTTATTTTGTATTCTTCATCTTCACCGCACACCACAACACCCACTTGAGCGCGCACTTAGCCGTAGGCGCGTTATGAGTTCAACTCATTTCTTTTGTGTTATTGGGAGAATCTCTATGCTGGCTTAGGATTGTGAGTTGGAATAAAGTGTCGATACATGTAGTGCTCCTAGTCGAGTGCTCATGGATTGCATAGAAATCCGTGTAGAGTAGATTTCTCCTTATACTATTAGTTTTATATTTTTCTATTAGTGTTAATGTTGTTTACTCTACTCAAATTGGTGAATCCGATGTGAATCAAATGGTAGCATAGGGATGTGTGTAAAGTATCGTTAGACGGGTATTGCTCGAGCCGGGGGGAAGGATAATCTTTCTCGGTGGCTAAGAACTTGCCCCAAGCGATTCTTGAAGCATAGGCATAGGATAATTCTGTTGCGCGAGAATGACGTAGGCCATCTTTTTGGCCCTGTTGAGCCTTTATGCCATTCCTATCATCTTATCCTCGTTAGCCCAGTTGTGCCTACATGTTCTTTGATTCAACCCCACTTTTATCTCACCAAAGCCTAAAAGCCAATCCTAGTCGCACACCCAAATTTGAGCTTTAGTTGTTTATTATTTGGGGTGTTGATGTTGTGATACATTTGTGAAAATATGGTTGTGCTTTATTGCTCAATTTGCTGAAAATGATTTGAAAAAAATGAGAAAAAGAAAAGAAATGAATAGAAAAGAAAAAAAGAGATGAGCTTAATTGAAAAATCTTTGTATAAATTTGGGAGTAGGCGGTGCACACACCCATGTTGTTAAGTTCAAGTTTGGGGGTGTGGTGTACCCGTGTGTTTGTGTGGTCCTGGAGGAGAGTATATTTCATTAGCTCATTTGGGTTAGATGCATTGATGAGTAGTAAAATATATGTATTTTTAGTTTAGTTATCAGTATGGTTTTAATTAATATTGTGAATTTTCTATGTAAATTAATGAATACATTTCTTCTTTTCATTATTTCCTTACTAACTTAGTTTTATTTTTGTTTTTTGCAGATTTTGGCAATTTTTTGTCAAGTCAAGCCCGTGACCAAGGGCGTGTAATTTTAAAATGCCAACTTTCCAGCTGTCGGCCAAACTCAGGCCAAATTTTGACGGATCGAGCAAGTCACGCCCGTGTTCAGCAAGTCATGCTCGTGACACGCCAGTGCGTCACGCCCCAAAGCCACGACCCATGCTGCTGACGTCTGCATTCCATAATCACGCCCGTGACATTCCTTGTTTCGCCTGTGACAATCCAAACCATGCCGGTGTGCAGCCTTATTTTAATGGAGGATCCTTCGAGAAGCCGACTGTTACACCCGAGCAAATGTCACGCCACCAGGTCACGCGCGTGACCACAAGTCATGCCTGTGACCCAAGGGCGTGTAAAATTTAATTTTTGCCTATAAATAGAGGGGCTCGGCTGAAGGTATTTTCATCCAGAATTTCATGTGATAGCTAGTCTCTGGAGTAGTTTAGGACTTGTATTTAAGTTATTTTCTGCATTTTTAGGTAGCCACTTTCGCTTTCATAATCTAGTTGTAATGTTCATTTTGGCAATAAAATAGTTCGTTTCTTATTTCAAAATATTCATATATACTGTTATAATATTTAGAAATAGTCTCTTAGTGATGTTTTCCAAACCCTATTTTAGGTTCTGAGTGTGTAACACTCTTTTCAGTTTTAATTTTCAGTCTTTATATAACTGTTATATACCACCCCATCTCGAATGAGAGGCTAAATACTTTTTAGCGCTTGTGTAAGACGGTTGGGATGGATATTATTTCTGCACTTTTATGAGTATTTCATTTCTATACCACCCCCGTCCTGGTTAAGAGGCTAAGAACTTTTTAGCGCTTGTTTAAGACGGTTGGGACAGATACTATTCCTGTTTTTATATAAGTCCTTTTATTTTTCTTTCACGGTTATATCCAATTAAATTATTAACATGTATTTTTTTAACAACTTATGCCGTCTCAATTCTGATGAGTGGCTAATTTCCTTTAGCACAAGATGTCGAAGATCATTGGGACAAATAAATGATTTTCAAAAAGTTAAAACATCTCTTTCTAAAAATAATTAAACGAGCTTAAGGTTTACCCGAGAATAATCGATGTGTTGTTTTCATTTTTATTTCAGTACACTAGTAGCCGAGAGGCTCATGCGTACGAACTGATCGCTCAAGGGTAAAGAGAAGTGTGCTCTACCCTCGAGAGAGGATGAGGTAAGTCTCCTGAATTGGAAGTAAGAAACCTAATAACGAGGTTCACAACAAAAAGCGAGTATTAAGGAGATTCAATTAAAGAATGAGAGTTCGGCCGAATATTCATAATCTCAGGTGGGCGTACCCTCGAGAGAGGAGTGTTCATACTTATGAAACCTCCACGGACAACTCATTTTAATGTTTTGAAAAGTCATAACTTTTACTTCTAAAAAAGACTATTTTTGTCTCAAGGTAATTCGACATCGGGCGATATCTTTATCATCGTTTAGATCTCTAGTTATACGCCTATTATCGTTTTCTTTTAAAAACCCACGCTAAAAGCTTATTCTGATAAAATAATAGTTAATTCCTGAAAGTAGCTATAATCAACACGATCCGCGGAAATATACGACCCCGATATTTTCTAAAACAAAATATCTTGTATTACTCGCGATAAGGTATACTTGCCTTTATCAAATGATTAATTTCGATTAAAATTTAAAGAAACGCTTTTCAAATCCAAAACTTGCAAAACTATCCTTTTCTATTTTAAAAATCAATAGAATTCGGCGTCGTAGCCGAGGCGTAATCGTCAATACTTCGAAAAAGAAAAAAATTGTTACTTCTATCATTTGATAGGATAACGGTTAATTTCTCAAAGTAGGAGTACTTGCGAAACTTCTCAAAAACACCCGCCTAATTCTATACTCGTCATATAAAGGTTGTGCAAACCATAAAAAGAAGACAGTCCGAAATTAAATAATCAAGTTTTTGGCACCGTTGCCGGGGAACATAGTATTGTTATTTTGAAAAAAGGAATTACTATTAATTTTATTATATATAATTAAAATATATAATATAAAAAATAATAATAAATAAATAATAGTAAAAGCCAAAAATATATATTAATTTTTATTATTAGTATATGACCGGAAGAAACTCCTCGGATTATTCGAATATCCCTTTTGATCCCGAAATCGAGCACACCCTTCGTGAGCGCCTCTGACTTCATGATCAAAACTTACTCGAATTTCCCGAAGAGTCTGTCGGAGATACTTACACTGAAGCTATGACCGATCAAATTCCAGATGTGGCCCCCCTACGAACCATGACATATTATGCCAGACCAAATTTGGAAGATACCGGATCGAGTATTACACGCCCAACAATGGATAATAATAATTTTGAAATATAATCTAGCATCATTCAAATGGAACAACAGTCAGTCCAATTTGACGGTTTGCCGGATGAGGATCCGAATTTACACCTTTTTAGTTTTTTGGAAATTTGTGATACCTTTAAATTTAATGGCGTTACTGACGACGATATTAGTTTAAGCTTATTTCCATTTTCACTGCGGACAAAGGCCAAGGCGTGGTTAAGTTCTCTCCCCAGAGGATCCATAACCATGTGGGCACAATTAACGGAGAAATTTCTCACAAAATATTTTCCCCCATCTAAAACTGCTAAACTATGCACAGATATCGCCTCCTTCACTCAATTCAATTCTGAGTCTCTCTACGAGACTTGGGAGCATTTTAAGGAGTTCTTGCATAGGTGTCCTCATCATGCGCTACCGTCCTGGCTGCAGTTCCAGACGTTTTATAATGGTTTGAATTTCTTAACGCGACAGATGATCGATGCAGCCGCCGGGGGAATGTTTAACAACAAAACCCTAGAGACCGCTCAAGCTCTGTTCGAAGAAATGGGCATGAACGCCTATCAATGGAATGCGCCTAGATCAAGCCCTACTAAACCAACTGGGATATATGATGTGGATGCCACTTCTCACTTAGCCTCTCAAGTCGAAAGGTTAAGTAAGCAAGTGGCAGAGATGACTGGTTCCTCCTCCACTCCCGCTTGGCTTAATAATAATAATAATAAATTTGTCGAATAAACTATAGATTACCTAGACAACCCAGTTAGGCCCCCCTTCAACCCTAATAACAATCTGTATAGTAATAATTATAGTCCGGGTTGGAGGAACCATCCAAATTTTTCCTGGAGAAATCGTAATAATGCTCAAAGCCCCCCAATTGTGAATCCGCAAGGATTTCCAAACGGATTCCAACCTCCACCTCCAAAACCTTCTCCGCTCGAAGATATTTTTGCTAAATACGTCGCATCCACCGAGTCAAATATCTGGAATATTACCGGATCAATTAAAAACTTGGAAAAATAGGTTGGACAGCTGGCAAAGATGGTCTCTGAGCGGCCATATGGAGCTCTACCAGGGAACACGGAGCCGAACCCCAGAGAAAATTCCCACGCCATAAACCTTCGCAGCGGCAATGTTGTAGGCCGACCAAAATCGATCTTATGCGGACGATGAAACAACGACTCTCGTTACGTTCTACGCCCTCTTTACCACACGCTAACGAATCGCAGCAGTCACCAAAGAAAATCTCGATTCAAAAGTGGTAGGATCTATCCCAACTAGAAAAAGAGCGAGGGTCGCCAATCCTCTCGAGAGTTATCGGAAAACCAAACGAAAACAACAGATCTATTATAAAAAAATTACCGCGATAATTAAAGCTTCGAAAATCCACGCAAAAATCGTCCACCACAAGACTATCAAAGAAAAGAAGATCTCTTGAGTAGTAAGTTTCGTTACCCCTCTCCGAAAGTAGATCTGAGATGTTGGATCCGCAAGAAATGATCGCCTTCCTTCGAGATCCACGGGCAGCGCACCAAAGTTGAAGAACACGTCCGTCTTCCTCGCTTTCACGCCATAGGAGATCACCCCATCCTTTTCTTCTTTCACATGTAACTTTGAGATAAATATGTATGATGAAGAGAGGGAATATAAAGAGATGAAAGGTGGTGGAGGAATAGTGTTGAAGAGGGGATGAAGGAGGAAGGGAGAAGAGATGAGGGGGGCGACCGAAACCCTAGCAGCAAGGGAAGTTTTCCTTTGGGCGGCGGCAATAAGAAAGAGAGAGGGAGATAGAGGGGCGGAAATCTGAGAGAGAGAGAGGGAGAGAGGATATTAGGTTTTAGGAAGAAAATTTTGGTTTAATCTCAATACTATTCTGAAAACATAGAAAGAGTTTTTGGCCTTATATAAGGCTTACATCCAAACGTCTAATAGCACCCCATAACAGTGGCTAAATGCACACCACAAATAAAAAATGACAGAAATAAAATAATTAAATGCAAAACATATAATTGGATAATAGCAGACCATAAACTACCAAGATAATTAAATTAAATTATTGTTGCGTGGGCGAAGATTGTAGCCGTGAACGCTACGGCGCCGCAAGTCTTTGGTCGGCGGTTCATCATCACCATCTTCCGCCACAATCCCATGATCACCAAATGCGCCATGGTCGTCATCTTCATCACCAAGTCGGCCGTCGTGGTGGCCGTCGCCATAAGGCAAGGAAGTAATCTCCCCAAAACGGGTTGAGCCCAAGGTACATATTTCAACACCGATCCCTCCACCCTCTCTCTCGATAAATAATACAATGAGTATTCCAACTGTGACGAATGTTTTTAGCTCGTCCCTTCCTTATCCCTCAAAATAAACAACGAGCGGAAGGACGAGCATTATAATTTTTTTTACAAATTTTAAAACAAATCCAAATAAACGTTCCTTTCTGCAATGCACTCTCCCAAATGCCGAAATACGTGAAATATCTTAAAGAGTTGCTTTCTAATAAAAAGCGACTCGAAGATGTTTCGCGTGTTTCCCTTAACGCGGAATGCTCGGATGTTCTCCTTAATAATTTGCCGCCAAATCTGAATGACCCGGGACGATTCTCCTTCCCGTGCCTCTTCGACAATATGTTAATAAAGCACGCTCTAGCGTACTTGGGCGCTAACATCAATTTGTTGCCTTTCTCCCTTTTCAAAAAACTCGATTTGGGCGTCCCAAGCCTGACAAAGACGTGCATCCAACTCGCGGATCGCTCGGTAAAGTACCCGATAGGGGTAGTGGAGGATGTTCTGGTAAAGGTCAATAAGTTTATCTTCCCGGTAAATATTGTCATCCTGGACATAGAGGAGGACTCTGAGGTGCCTATCATTCTCGGTCGCCCCTTCCTCGCAACCTCCCGTGCGTTAATCGATGTTAGTAATGGTCGCCTCCTCCTTTTGGTTGGAGAGGACAAAGTTACTTTACTTATTAACCCCTCGATGCGGAACTCCCTATCGAACGATGATTCCAGTTATAACTTGGAACCCGCGTTTGAAGAGGAATGTTCTTCGCTTACTGAATTTCTCTCTTTAGCACTGGATAATTCAAATTTGGCGAATCAATCTTGTCTCGATGACATGCCGACAGATTCGCCATTCGAACCCTTCGATTCAGAAGAATTAAAAATTAAACCAACATATGAAGAACCGCCAATCCTCGAACTGAAACAACTCCCTGATAATTTGAAATACGTTTTCCTCGAAAAAGACTTAAAACTTCCAGTTATTATTTCTTCCACTTTAAGTGATTCAGAGACCTCCGAATTAGTTGAAGTTTTAAAAAAGCACCGCCGTGCAATTGCATGGCAAATTTCAGATATCAGGGGAATCAACCCCTCATTCTGCTCCCTAAAATTTTTTCTTGAAGATAACCCCCAAAGAACTATTCAACCTCAACGATGTCTTAACACTAACATGCGGGAAGTCGTTAAGACCGAAATTATAAAACTCCTCGATGCGGGGATTATCTATCCTATATCCGACAGTACGTGGGTAAGCCCGGTACAAGTCGTCCCTAAAAAGGGCGGTATAATGGTCGTGGCAAACACGAAGAACGAATTGATCCCAACACGTACTGTTACGGGTTGAAGGGTGTGCATCGACTATCGAAAACTAAATGATGCCACCAGAAAAGACCACTTCCCGTTACCGTTTATTGATCAAATCTTGTGATGTCTCCCAGGTCATCCTTTTTATTACTTTCTTGATGGTCTCCCAGGATTTTTCCAAATCCCTATTTCCCCCGAGGACCAAGAAAAACAACTTTTACCTGCCCTTTTGGCACATTCGCTTATCGAAGGATGTCGTTTGGCCTCTGCAACGCGGCAACTATATTCCAAAGATGTATGCTGGCGACATTCGGCGAGCTCGTAGAAGATATAATGGAAGTCTTTATGGATGACTTCTATGTCTTTGGAAACTCTTTCCAAAACTGTCTGAAAGATTTTGATATGTTGGAACATGCTTTCTGCATCTCTTTGTTTGACAATAACAAATCCTATTGTATTTGATCATACTTGCATTGTGTTTATAGTGTGCAGGATCTTCAACATTCAATCCCCAAAGGAGTGTGAAAAAGAAAGACGTCGAAGCAACAATCAGGATGATTCTCTGTTGATACCGCGGCGCGGTAACCCGCTGGCACTAGCGGTTCGACGAAATGGAAACCGTTGAGAAGGAAACCACTGAGAACAAAACTGCATTCGACGAAAAGAGAAGTGCTCTACCACAAAGCGCTAGCACTACCGCTGGCGCTAGCGAATCAAAAACAGCTGAGAAGGAAACCGCTGAGAACGGAACTGGCGTTCGATGAAAGGAAAATGACATTCGACGAACTGGCGTTCGACGAAATTGGGTTCGACGAACTGTATGTTGTACCACAGTGTTTGACAAACTGCATGCTCTACTGCGGTGCTCGACAAAATGCATTCTCTACTGCGGAGATCTAGCACTACCGCTGGCGCTAGAATAAATGGAAACAATTGACGAGAAGGAAACAGTGGTGAAAAAGGAATGTCAACGGGACGCTATTTTGGCAAGTACTATCGCAGAGCGTTAAGGACTAATGCCTGACGGTAGCTTTTGGAATCTTCCCGTCTGCATGAAATTGAGGAGCAAATATGGAAGGAGATATTGGCTGAAGGAAAGTTATCTCGCTATCGCGGAGCGTTAGCATTACCGCGGCGCTCTAGTTGGAGTTCAAAGTTTGGCGCTCAAATGTTGCATAAACTTCCACGATCCGCGTGCCTGATCATTTCCTAATGTGGCTAACACGGGGCGGTAGTACTACCGCAGGAGGTAGCGGCTGACTCTATTTAAAGACGTGCGCTGCCTCTGTTGTTGCTTGCTGTTACAGAACGAATTAAAGCCACATATTCAGAGCACTCATGAGAGCCTTCTCCAAGCAGCCCTAAAAACTCTGTCAACGTTCGTGAACGCAAAAGAACTTGAAGACCAATCCGATCGCATCTACATCGACATCAAGTTCTTCTTTTGAGGGAATTTTTAATTTGAGTTTTGTTTTAATTTCAAATTGTAACCTTTTATCTTTTGTTCGGTAGAGGAATTTGCCACACGACGACTAGGGCCTTGCGGGAACTAGGGGAAATTCGCCTCGCATTGGCGACTAGGTCTAGGGTGTAGATCTAGGGGGTGCTCGAGGCCTTTCCGGTGAGGGAAGGGCTATAGCGGGTTAAGGCCTTATCTGGGGAGAGATAGGCTAAAGCCAACTGGTCTTTGGGAGAAGGGTCGGTATAGAAAACCAAAAGATTTTTTCATTAGTCGCTTCTTTCCAAGCGTCATTGGGAAAAGTTTTTGTAATCACAACTATTTCAATTTAATATTAATGAAAATATGTTTGTTTCTTCATCTCTGATTTGTGCTCTCTGACTTTCATTGGTTTAAACCTAAGCGTATTTTCTTTGTCACTAACGTCGAGCGGTGACACTGCCGCTGGCGGTAGAAACAGAGAATAATTTTCTTTAATAATCTGAAAAAGTTTAAAACCCTTATTCACCCCCTCTAAGGGCGCCTACATATCCAACAAGTCATATCAGAGCTAGGTTATTCCAATTCGGACTAACAACCGGGAATAATGGCGCTTCGTGACCTCGCTTTCCATGAGGGGCAGGGAATAAGTAGACCTCCGCTGTTTACTGGAACAGATTATAATTACTGGAGAACGCGTATGCGTTGTTTTTTGATAAACTTAGATCTAGATGTATGGGCATTTGTTGAAACTCCATACACTTCTCCTACATATATTGTTGGAGAAGTAACCATGGAAAAACCTAGGGATAAATGGGATGATGGAGATAAGGCTAGGTGTAAGAATAATGTGAAAGCGATGAATGCTTTGTTCTGTGCTCTTGATAGGACTGAATTTAATAGAGTAAGTGAATGTGAAAGTGCTTATGATATTGAAACTTATTAGAAACAACGCATGACGGTACCTCGCAGGTCAAAGATTCTAAACTATTCCAACTGGAATCTGAATTCGAGAGGTTCATGATGGATCCGAATGAGGACGTCGACGTGATGTACACTCGATTCACCAAGACCGTCAATGCCTCAAAAATTCTTGGAAAAACGTTCTCAAACGACGACTTGGAGAGAAAGTTTCTTCGATCACTCCCACCAAAGTTCAATCCAAAGGTGACGGCGATTTCCGAATCGCATGATCTTAGGCGGCTCCAAATTGAGAGCCTCATTGGGAACCTCAAAACCCATGAGGTGGAACTCAAGATTCAAGAAGAAGAGTACAACAAGGAGCCAAAGAAGAAAGCCTTGGCACTGAAGTCAAGAAAAGAAGATGACGACGAGGAAGAAGACGAGGAGAGTCTCTTTGTGAAGAACTTCACTAAGTTCATGAAGAATTCGAAAAGTAGGAACACCTTCCGAAAATTTTTCCGAAAGGGCTCCTCATCCAAAAGAGAGAAGAAGGAGAAGTCTAGCGACGACGACGAAGAGCGGCCACCTTCCAAGTGCTTCCACTGTAGGAAGGCCGGGCATATTAGATATCAATGCCCAAAATTTTTAGAAGAGCAAAAAGAAAAACGGCTTAAAGGAAAAGAGAAAAAGAAGGTCTTAAAAGCTGCAACATGGGATGACTCTTCCTCCGAGTGCTCAAGTGAATCAAGCTCAAGCGATGATGATGAGGAAAACTTGTGCCTTATGGGGAAAAGTAATGAATCAACTGACGATGAGTGCAGTGTCCAAAGCGACACTGAGGTAATCCCTTCTAACTATGATGATCTTTATTCCGAATACTTAAAAACTTGTAAATCTTTTGGCAAAAATTTAAAAGATCTCGATCTACTTAAAACTGAAAATAAAATCCTTTTAAAACAAAATAAAAAATTTAAATAAGGAATTCTTAGCCTTGGGAAAAGAGATGGAGTCTTGCCAAAAGAATGATGATCTTTTGGCAAGGTCTAGCAAACCTGAAATTGATCTTTCTAACGCTCTCTCCAATATTGAATCACTCTCGAAACAAAAGAGAGACTTAGAAAGAAATTTGAAACTCTCACTTTCTAATGTTGAAAATGAAAAGAAAAACTTTGCAAATAGATGCGGAAATTTAGTTAGTGAAAATTTTGCATTAAAGCCCAAATCCATGACCTTAACTTAGCCATAGAAAAATTTGGTGTTGGCCAGAAAAGTCTTGATATGATTTTGGGCAACCAAAGGCATGGTAGTGCAAAAATTGGGATAGGTTATGTCTCTGCTAACTATCGCCCGGTGGTAACAGTGAACGCTGGTGGTAGTAATAAAACTCATAATTCATGTAATAATCATAACTCGGAAATTTTTTCTTCTGATTCCCCATCCTCCAGCAAGAGTCCACAACAAAAATTGAAAAAGTTCTCAACCCCTTTTGTGTTATGTGCCAAGTGTCATCACTTCGGGCATACCTTGGACTCTTGCAGGATGAAGGGTCGATGTATTGTCAAGCAAATATGGGTGCCTAAGGTTTCCACCTATTCTATGGGAGGAACCACTTGGGAATCCGGTTATTTACTCTCATCTTCTTGTTAGGTATGTTGGCAGGCTAAGGAAAAGGAAGACATGTGGTACTTGGACTCAGGGTGCTCCAAACACATGACGGGCGATAAAGCAAAATTACTTAGCCTCACTAAGAAGAAAGGAGGAACGGTGACATTTGTGGACAATGGAAAGGGAAGGATTTTAGGCACCGGTACTGTTGGTAACAATTCCTTCTCTCTAACTAATGTCTTATATGTTGAAGGTTTGAAACATAACTTGATTTCTATAAGTCAACTTTGCAATAAATTCTAAATGTCTTATTTTAGTCTTCTACTGATTTATGTAAAATTATAGATCCTAAAACCAATAGTATTGTACTCATTGCACCACGAATTCACAATGTGTATCTAATTGCCTTTCATGATCTATCACGTGCGTCACTCAAATGTCTTATATCAAAAAATGAAGAACTTGAATTATGGCATAGGCGTCTCGGTCATTCTAGCACCAAGTTAATCTTAAACTGTCAAAGAATAAACTCGTTAAAGGTTTGCCTATGTTAAATGGAAATCTATCTTCCTTATGCTGGCCATGCCAAAAAGGAAAATTTTCAAAAACATCGTTTAAAAGTAAAAAAGAATTATCCATCTCAAGACCATTACAACTAATTCACATGGATCTTTTTGGACCTATTAGCATGTGTAGTCTTGGTGGTAAAAAGTACACTTTTGTATTAATTGATGATTTTTCAAGATTTACTTGGACCTTATTTCTTACCTCCAAATCCGATGCGTTTCTGAATTTTCAAAGTTTTGCAATCATATTCAAAATGAATTAGATATAAAAATCAAGTGTATATGATCGGATCATGGAGGGTAATTTGAAAACGATAGCTTCACCACTTTTTGTAATAATCTGGGTATTAAGCACAAATTTTCTGCTCTACGCACCCCCAACAAAACGGTGTGGTGGAGAGGAAAAATAGAACTCTTCAAGAACTCGCACGCACTATGCTATCCAAGTATGGGGTGCCTAGATATTTCTAGGCCGAAGCTGTTTAAATACATCATGTTATATCATAAAACGTGTCATGCTTCGCCCTATTTTGAAATTAACTCCATATGAATTGTATTTTCAAAAGAAACCTAATGTATCGTATTTTCATGTTTTTGGTTGTAAATGTTTTATTTTAAACACCAAGGATGCATTAGCTAAATTTGATGATAAATGTGATGACGGTATTTTTCTTGGTTACTCTTCCACTAGCAAAGCATATAGAATATATAATAAAAAATCTAAAAAGGTTAAAGAGTCTATTCATGTGAAGTTTGATGAACTTGTGCCTTGTGTAGATTCTACTTGTGCAGGTAATGAAGATGAGCCTCCTTCACCATTGGAGCATGATGATGATGAACCACTTGGAGAAGAAAAAGAAGTAGAGACGGTGCAAGAGGAGTTCGTGCCTCCAAGTGTGCTTTGATTTACAAGAGATCACCCAAGGGAGCTTATCATTGGTGAACCATCAAAGGGGGTAAGTGTTGGAGTTGGGGAACACTTCTGGTCAGAGTTCGTCGAACGGCGTTCGACGACCGGAGAAGGGTTCGTCGAACGGCGTTTGACAAACGGGTCCTTAATTGCTCCAGTCTCTACGGCTCGTCGAACGGGAGAGGCTCGCGCTCGACGCTTGCGGTCGACGCTCAAATGCTTATGCTCAATGCCTGTGTTCGAGGCCTACGCTTGATGCCTGCGCTCGACGCCTGCGTCCGACGCTCGACGCCTACGCTCGACGCCCAGTGTACATGTTGTCTCAGCCGGTTCCGTCTCAGCAGAAGTTGTTGGAGCGTCTCAGCGGTTGCCTGGTCTCAGTCCGGTTTGGCGCTCTATTTAAAGGGTGCATAACCCTGGTTTAGGGTTGTAGAAAGGGGTCATTAAGTCCAAGTGAGTGCAATAGTTTGTGCGGTTTTTTCTTTGGCGACGGCTGTTCCTCTGTTCTTGTAGAAAGGTTGTGTGAGGTAGGATCGGTTTAGATCCTTGTAACCTTGTAAGTTGTAATCCTTCTTGATTAAAGAGTAAGGGAAGAGGAAGGGAGAGAGGGGACATAGCCCACCTTGGGTGAACCTCTGAATATCTGTGTCTTCTGCGTTTGTTCTGTGCTTTCTTGTTTCGCATTACTTCTGTCGAATTTCTCATCTCGGCACACACTGTTTCTTTACATTTGGTATCAGAGGGAGGTTCTTGATCCTAGAAATGGGTTCTGGCGGCATGCAGATCGAGATCGAAAAGTTTGACGGAAGTCGATTCGATCTATGGAAGATGAAGATGGAAGATATGTTGATTGATCGAGATCTATGGTCTGCGATCAAAGATGATCCTCCCATTCCTAAGGTAGTAGAGAAGGATGCGAGCGCATATAAGGGAAAATCTATAGATGGGACTGCTGATGGTGCAGCGGAGGCGGCGGACTGGACGAAAACCGATCGGAAGGCTAAGGGCCTGATTCAGTTATTCCTAGCAGATTCAATCTTGACTAACATCATGGAGGAGACTTCGGCACGAAGTCTGTGGCGTAAGTTGGAATCCCTCTACCAGAGCAAGTCCCTGGTAAACAAGTTGATATTGAGGAAGAAGTGGTATAAACTTCGGATGCATGAGGGCAACTCGTTTTCAGAGCACTTGACTCAATTCAACACCATCGTGAGTCAGTTAATCTCTATCGGTGAGAAGATCTCGGATGAGTATAGAGCCATCACCTTGTTGTGCTCACTACCAGATTCATGGGACAATCTGATTGTCGTGATTGGAGGGAGTGGATAGAAGGAACTGTCATACGATACTGTATGTGCTGCTCTTTTATCTGAGGAGACCAGGAGAGGAGGTTCTGAGGCGACGAGCAAAGGAGCGTTGAGTGTATCTAGATCCCGCTCTCAGCGAAGGGAGAGCAACAAGGTGGATATCGAGATAAGTCTCGAGGGAGATCCAAGAGCCAGGAGAGGGAGAAGAGTAAGAAGCCTGTTCGGTGCTGGAAGTGTAATGAGACTGGTCGTGTGAAGTCTCAATGTCCAAATAAGGCCGTTCAGAACAAGGAGGCACCGACAACTTCTGGTACAAAGAAGGAGGGCGACGTCGGTGACATGTACATCGCTGCTGCGTGCGTTGCTCAGAGAGATTCTGACTTATGGTATGTAGACACAGGAGCATCATACCACATGACCCCTCATAGGCACTGGTTCTGTGAGTATGAGAGGTTTGACGGTGGGGATGTTATGCTGGGTGCTGATTCTGCTGTGCAGATCATTGGGCGTGGCAAGGTGATGCTGAAGCTGTCTAATGGGACCACATGGTCTCTTCCAAATGTGATGCACATTCCTGGGATGAGCAGGAATTTAATCTCGGTGGGTTCTATGGCGGATGCAGGAGTGCATTTCAGCTGCGACAAGCAAACTTGCAAGATGTCAAGGGGGGCAATGGTGATTGCCAGTGGAGTAAGACATGGAACACTGTATACTCTGCTTGCTGATACAGTGGTTCCAAGTGGGGCTCTTATCTCTGAGAGCCAGGTGGTTGACCAGGAGGAGGTGTCCAGGCTGTGGCATCACCATCTTGGGCATATCCGTGAGAAGTGGATGTCGGCCATGGCGTCCGGTCAGATGGTGGAAGGTGTGCCAGAGTGCTCCACAAGCCTTGGGTTCTATGAACATTGCCTGCTTGGCAAACAGACCAGGGTAAGCTTTCGTGGGATGGGCACGAGGGGAACTGAAGTGCTGGAGCTAATACACAGTGATGTGTTTGGGCCAACTCCAGCTCCATCTCTTGGCGGCATAAGGTATTATGTGTCCTTTACTGATGACCTCTTACGGTATTCCTAGATCTACTTTCTCAGGTCCAAGTCAGAAGTTCTGGACAGGTTGAAGGAGTTTAAGAATCTGGTGAAGAACCAGTTGGAGAGAAAGGTGAAGGTCCTCCGTTCTGATAATGGAGGGGAGTACTGCTCTGATGCCTTTAGCAGCACTGTACTGAGCAGGGTATTGCACGGCAGAAGACCACACCGTATACTCCAGAGCAGAATGGAGTGTCGGAGAGGCTGAACAGGACCTTGATGGAGAAGGCCAGGTTCATGCTCAGTTGGGCAGGCTTGGGGAAGGAGTTCTGGGCTGAAGCAG
This sequence comes from Dactylorhiza incarnata, assembly GCA_033032865.1. Taxonomy (NCBI): domain Eukaryota; kingdom Viridiplantae; phylum Streptophyta; class Magnoliopsida; order Asparagales; family Orchidaceae; genus Dactylorhiza; species Dactylorhiza incarnata. The sequence continues at coordinate 4,392,383 of JAWHQI010000153.1, read as the reverse complement.
TGGCGACTGCAAATTACCTGAAGAACAGGTCCCCTACATCTGCTGTGGAGGGATGTACTCCCTTTGAAGTCATCTTCAAGAGAAAGCCAAACTTGGCCTATGCTCGTGTGTTTGGGTGTGATGCAAATGTTCACATTCCAAAGGAGAAGAGGGGGAAGCTTGATGTCAAGTCTGAGAAGTGCATCTTTGTGGGTTACAAAGATGGCATTAAAGGCTACAAGCTTTGGAACCCTGTGACCAGGACTGTTACATTCAGCAAGGATGTGGTGTTTCATGAAACCAATCCTCAGGCAGTCACACAAGCTGAGAAGGCCAAAGAAGCAAAGAAAGGGACAGTGGTGGTGGAAGAAAGCTTTGAGAAAGAAGCTACTACTGTTGGGGCTGAATCTGATTCTGAATCAGAAGATTTGGAGGTGGTGAGAAGTGAAGATGAGTCTGAAGATGAGGCTGAAGAAATTACACTTTTGAGGAGATCGACAAGGGAAAGAAAGGCACCAGTAAGATATCCCCAATGTGCAGTGGCTGCACAGTGTTGCCTAAGTATGCTTTGTGAAGATCCAATCTCTGCCAGAGATGCTAGATCAAGGGCTGATTCAAATCAGTGGGAGCTAGTCATGGTGGATGAAATGGAGTCTCTGAGGAAGAATCAAACTTGGAGTCTGTGTAAGCTTCCAAAGGGGAGGAAGGACATTGGAAGTAAATGGGTCTTCAAGCAGAAGGTTAAGGGGGATGGCACCGTGGAGAAATACAAGGCAAGGTTGGTTGCAAAGGGATTCTCCCAGGTAGAAGGTGTTGACTATGATGAGATCTTCTTACCTGTAGCCAAGATGATGTCGATCAGACTGGTTCCCTCTATTGCGGTAGCACATGATCTAGAGATTGAGCAGATGGATGTGAAGACGGCTTTTCTTCACGGTGATCTGGAGGAGGAGATATACATGAAGCAGCCGGAAGGATTCGAAGCCAAGGGCAAGGAGGATCAGGTCTGCAGGCTGAGGAAGTCCCTGTATGGACTAAAGCAATCTCCGAAGATGTGGTACCAAAAATTCGACACCTACATGCTGGAGTTGGGTTTTGAAAGGTTGAATTTGGACCACTGTGTGTACATCCAGATAAAGGGAGAGCAGTTCATCTTCCTAACACTCTATGTAGATGATATGCTACTGGTGGGCAATAGTGTTAGGATGATCCAACATGTGAAGAAGCTGCTCTCAGCCAAATTCGATATGAAGGATTTGGGGCCAGCAAGTGTCATCTTGGGAATGCTGATTTCCAGGGATCAAAGCAAGAAGAAGCTTTGGTTGGGGCAGCAGAGGTATGTCGAGGAGATGTTGAAGAAGTTCAACATGATAGACTGCAAGCCAGTGGGAGCACCAATGCCAGTTGGGTGCAAGTTAACTGCAGAGTTGAGCCCGAAGACACAAGATGAGGTCGAGGACATGGCGAAAGTCCCTTATGCTAGTGCTGTGGGAAGCTTGATGTACACCATGGTCTGCACTCGCCCTGACATTACTCAAGCAGTGGGATTGTTGAGCCGGTATATGGCTACACATGGAAAGGAACATTGGAACGCGGTGAAGCGTGTGTTCAGGTATCTCCGAGGCACATCAAATTACTCCATATGTTTTGAAGGGGCTAGTGAAGGAGGAGTCCTGGACGTGGTTGGGCACGTGGACTCAGATTGGGGAGGTGATCTGGATAGCAGGAGATCCACCAGTGGGTACGTATTCACTCTATTTGGTGGTGCTGTCAGTTGGATGAGTCGGAGGCAATGCGTGGTGGCACTCTCGTCGACGGAGGTAGAGTACATGGATCTTACTCATGCGAGCAAGGAGGCCATATGGCTGCGGAGGCTATGTTTGGAGCTCGGTTTTGAGCAGGGGCCAGTGAAGCTATGGTGTGACAGTCAAGGGGCTATTCAGCTAGCCAAGAAACCTGCCTTCCACGCACGTAACAAGCACATTGACATCCAGTACCATTTCATCCGGGAGAGGTTGGAGAAGAAGGTAGTTCAACTGGAGAAGATGGACACGATGGAGAACATCTCAGATTTTCTTACCAAGGTGGTTCCTCTTGCCAAATTTCAGTGGTGTGCAACGGCCGTAGGGTTGAAGAAGAAGGTTGGAGGAGCAGCTTTCATCGGAGGAAGGTGTTCACCAAGTGGTAGAATGTTGGAGTTGGGGAACACTTCTGGTCAGAGTTCGTCGAACGGCGTTCGACGAACGGAGAAGGGTTCGTCAAACGACGTTCGATAAACGGGTCCTTAATTGCTCCAGTCTCTGCGGCTCGTCAAATGGGAGAGGTCCGCGCTCGACGTCTGTGGTCGATGCTCAAATGCTTGTGCTCGACGCCTGCGCTCGAGTCCTGCGCTCGACACCTGTGCTCGACACCTGTGCTCGACGCCTGCGCTCATCGGTCGACGCCTGCGTCCGATGCTCGACGCCTACGCTCGATGCCCAGTGTACATGCTGTCTCAGCTGGTTCCGTCTCAGCAGAAGTTGTTGGACCATCTTAGCGGTTGCCTGGTCTGAGTGCGGTTTGGCGCTCTATTTAAAGGGTGCATAACCCTGGTTTAGGGTTGGAGAAAGGGGTCATTAAGTCCAAGTGAGTGCAAAAGTTTGTGCGGTTTTTTCTTTGGCGGTTGTTCCTCTGTTCTTGTAGAAAGGTTGTGTGAGGTAGGATCGGTTTAGATCATTGTAACCTTGTAAGCTGTAATCCTTCTTGATTAAAGAGTAAGGGAAGAGGAAGGGGGAGAGGGGACGTAGCCCACCTTGGGTGAACCTCTTTATATCTGTGTCTTCTGCGTTTGTTCTATGCTTTCTTGTTTCGCATTACTTCTGTCGAATTTCTCATCTTGGCACACTCCGTTTCCTTATAGTAAGGACACGTTCTTCACTTAATGAATCCTTTTCAAATTTATGCTTTGTTTCCTAAATAGAACCGAAAAATGTTTCCACGGCTTTGAATGATGAATTTTGATTTATTGCTATGAATGATGAATTGAATCAATTTGAATGCAATAGGGTTTGGAAAATAGTTGAAAGACCATCTAATCAACCGGTTATTGGTGTCAAATGGATATTTAAAAATAAATTAGATGGAGAGTCTAGAATAACTAGTAACAAAGCTTGATTAGTGGCACAAGGTTATTCTCAAATTGAGGGGGTAGATTTTGATGAAACATTTGCACCCGTTGCTCGCCTTGAATGGATTAGAATTTTTCTAGCTTTTGCGAGTTATAAATGTTGGAGCATGCGTTTCGCACTCCTCCGGTTTGATAATAACAAAGTCCCGTTTGTATTTGATTCTATTTTTTATTAATGGTGTGCAGATAACAGGTATGAGATGTTAACATTTCAGCTAGAGCTAAATTTGAATGTGGGAAATTTCACTGTCGGAAAATTCCGATAGCCGCTATCGCCCAGGCGACAGCAGAGAAGTTACAACTACTTCCCTCCACGGCAGATCGACGAAATACAGTTTTGAGCTGTCGGAATTCCGACAGCGATGTCGCCTAGGCGACAACTCGGAGGTTACAACAACTGCCCACAACACCACCCACGATCGGCAGTTTCACGCTGTCGGAAATCCGACATCGATGTCGCCCAGGCGACAGCTCGGCGGTTACAACAACTGCCCGCACGACGCCACTCCAGCGGCAGTTTAACGCTGTCAGAAAATTCCGACAGTCGCTGTCGCCCAGGCGACAGTGATTTTCTATAAATTGACTCCTTGTGTTCGTGCATTCCAAGCTTTTGAGAATTCCAAGTCCCTTCCTGAGTGCATACGAACCAGAGAGCTCCAGAACCTCTTCAACTCCCATTTGTGCAAAGAAGGATTGAAGATTGAAGACGAGATCGGGCGCGCTTCTACATAATCGATCATCTCGAGGCTTCAACAATCCGTTCAGAGATCTGATCTTCTAGGGAGTTGTTCTTTTCATATTGTATTTTCATTCACATACTTTTCATTTTATATTGGTAGAGAAATCATCGTCTTGGGGGCGGCGTCTAAGTCCTTGCGCGGCTTTGGTGAAAATCGCTTCCTTGTGCGGAGCGTCCAAGTCCTTGCGTGGCTTGGTGGGAAATCGTGGCCTTGTGTGCTATGTCTAGATCTTGGGAAGATCTAGAGGATAGGCTTGGGCTTGGTCTTGGGAAAGACAAGCGATAGCCTTCCGATCCTTGGGAGAAGGATTGGTAAACCAAAATTGTAGAATTTTTTATTAACATAATTGTGCCTTGATCTTAAGCATTGTTAAGATCATTTTTATTGTACTCAAATTTCATGATTAATATAATTATGTCTTTTTTCTTTAATTACATATTTGGTGGCATAATCTTTATCTTAGAAATTTGTGTTTTGGTTTAATACTAAAGTTGCATTGGTTTGAAAGTATTTATAAGTATTTTTTTTTGTAGTAAAGTAAAATCGTTTTAAAAAAAAATTATTACTAAGTAAAAATTAATTTTTAGACACACCCTTATTCACCCCCCCCCCCCTCTAAGGGCGTCATACGATCCAACAAGTGGTATCAGAGGTAGGTTACTCCAAAACGGTTTTACCACTGGGAGTAATGGCGCACAACGATCATGCGTTCGTTGAGGGGCAAGGCATAAGTAGACCACCTTTATTCACGGGCACATACTATAATTATTGGAAAACACGTATGCGTTGTTTTCTAATTGCGCTAGATATGGAAGTCTGGAATATGGTAGAATCTAGTTACACTTCTCCAACAGTTGTTGTAGGAGATGTAACTATGGATAAGCCCAAAGACAAGTGGGATGAGAATGATAAATTAAGATGTAAGAACAATGCAAAAGCCATGAATGCTTTATTTTGCGCACTAGATCGCACTGAATTTAATAGAGTTTGTGCTTGTAATTCTGCATTTGAAATTTGGAATTTGTTAGAAATCACTCATGAAGGTACTTCGCAGGTAAAAGATTCAAAGCTATTTCAACTGGAGTCTGAATTTGAAAGGTTCAAAATGGAGGTAAATGAAGAGATTGATACGATGTACACACGATTCACAAAAATCGTGAACGACTCAAAGGTGCTAGGAAAGGTGTTCTCAAATGGAGATTTAGTAAGGAAAATCTTAAGATCACTTCCCCCGAAGTTCAATCCTAAAGTGACTGCAATTTCCGAGTCACATGATCTTAAGACCTTACAATTGGAGAGCCTCATTGGGAACTTGAAAACTCATGAAGTTGAATTGAAAATTCAACAACAAGAGTATATGGAGCCAAGGAAGAAGGGATTGGCTCTAAGATCAAAGAAGGAAGAAACTAGTGATTCTGAGGAGGATGAAGAAGATGAGGAAAGTTTATTTGTTAAAAAATTTAGAAAATTTATGAAAAATCCAGAGAGAAGGAATTCGTTTAAGAAGTATTTTAAGAAGGAGACCTTTAGGAAGAAAAAAAGGAAAGGAAGGCGATGAGGAGGAAGAGAGACCGCCACCGGAGTGCTATCACCGCAAGAAGTTAGGACACATTCGAAGCAAGTGTCCAAAGTACTTGAAAGAACTTAAAGAAAAGAAGCACAAAGGGTCGAAGAAGGTGTTGAAGGCGGAAACCTGGGATGATACTACTTCTGAGGGTGCAAGCAGTTCCGACTCAAGTAAAGAAGAGGAGGCCAACATATGCTTAATGGGAAAGAGCATCATATCTGATGACGAATGCAGTGTCCAAAGCGACACTGAGGTAACTCCTCCAACCTATGATGAATTGTTTTCTGAATTTTTAAAGACTTGCAAATTTTTTGAAAAAAGCCTAACAATGATCTTCTTAAATCTGAAAATGACATTTTACTTAAAGAAAACAAAAAATTGTTAAGGGAAATTAAGAATATTGGAAAAAGAGATATTTCTTGCCAAGAGTGTGATCACTCCTTGGGAAGAATTAAAGAACTTGAAGAATCTCTTTCCAAATCTCATTCTACAATAAAAGTTATTACTAAAAAGAATGAGATTTTAGAGAGAGATCTGAAATCTTCAATTTCCATAGTCCATGAGGGAAAGAAATCTTTTGAACGGAGATGCGTAAATCTAGTATCCGAGAATACAAAAATGAGACACCAGATTCATGACTTAACACTAGCCATGAAAAAATTTGGAATGGGCCGAAGATCACTGGATATGATCTTAGGATACCAACGCCATGGATCTAGAAGGTTTGGGCTCGGATACACATCTGGAAGCTGTCGCCCGGCGACAACCACAGTCGCCGGCGACAGTGAAAAGTCCAGAAAATTCACTTTTAAAAATTCTAAAATTAATGAATTGTTAAATACTGCATCCTCATCCAGTAAAAGTCCAGAAAAGTTATACTCCCCTAAATACATTACATGTGACAAATGTAATAGATTTGGTCACACTACGGACTCTTGCTGGAAAGAAGGAAAAAGTAAAATCAAACAAATCTGGGTGCCTAAGGCTTCTACCTATACTATGGGTGGAACCACTTGGGTAACCAGATCTTTACTCACCTCTTCTTTCTAGGTATGTTGGCAGGCTAAGGACAAAGAAGACGTGTGGTACTTGAACTCGGGTTGTTCAAAGCACATGACGGGCAATAAAGAAAAGTTCCTTAGCCTAGAGATGAAGAAAGGAGGAGTTGTTACATTCGGAGACAATGGAAAAGGAAAAATCATCGGCATCGGAGTTGTGGGTAACGAAAATTTTTCAATTTCAAATGTTTTATTTGTAGAAGGATTAAAGCATAATTTGATTTCTATTAGTCAATTATGTGATAAGGGTTTAAATGTTTTATTTGAATCTTCTACAAATTTATGCAAAATTATTAATTCCAAAACAAATGAAATTGTTTTTACCGCACCTAGATGTCATAATGTATATATGATTAAATTTCTTGATTTTTCAAATTCTACCTTAAAATGTTTTTTATCAAAAAATGATGAATTAGATTTATGGCATAGGCGACTTGGACATGCTAGTGCCAAGTTAATTTCAAAACTTTCAAAAGATAAATTAATTAAAGGTTTACCTTTGCTAAATGGAAATTTATCTTCTTCACTATGTGTGCCTTGCCAAAAAGGAAAATTTTCAAAATCATCTTTCAAAAGTAAGAACATTATTTCTACCACTAGGCCACTTCAATTAATACATATGGACTTATTTGGGCCAATTGGAATTTCTAGCTTAGGAGGTAGAAAATACACATTTGTTTTGATTGATGATTATTCTCGTTTTTGTTGGACTTTATTTCTAACCTCCAAATCCGAAGCATTTTCAGAATTTTCAAAATTATGTTTGCGTACTCAAAATGAATTTGAGTTAAAAATTAAACGCATACGATCGGATCATGGAGGAGAATTTGAAAATGAAAAGTTTATTTCTTTTTGTACGGAGTTAGGAATTAAACATGAATTTTCCGCTCCACGCACACCACAGCAAAATGGTGTAGTGGAGAGGAAAAATAGAAATCTTCAAGAGTTAGCCCGTACAATGTTATCTGAATTCAAATTACCAAAATCTTTTTGGGCTGAAGCGGTTAGCACGACATGTTATGTAATAAATAGAGTAATGCTTCGCCCCATTTTAAAATTAACTCCTTATGAATTAATTTTTAATAAACAACCAAATTTTTCTTATTTCAAAGTTTTTGGTTGTAAATGTTTTATTTTGAATTCTAAAGATTCCTTAGGAAAATTTGATGAAAAATGTGATGAAGGTATTTTTATTGGCTATTCTTCAACTAGTAAAGCTTATCGGATTTTTAATAAAAGAACAAAAATAGTTGAAGAATCCATTCATGTTAGGTTTGATGAGTTTGCTTCATGTGTAGAAAAGAAAATAACAGGAAAAGAAGATGATCCCCTTCGTTCGGTGGAAAATAATGATGAAGAACTTGGAGAAAATGAAGAAGAAAAAGGAGAAGAAAGAGAAGGAGAAAGAGAAGAAGAAAGAGAAGAAGAAAGAGAAGAAGAAAGAGAAGAAGAAAGAGAAGAATATGTGCCTCCAAGTGAATTGAGATTTTCAAAGGATCATCCAAAGGAGCTTATCATTGGAGATCCGCAAAAAGGGGTTAGTACACGTTCATCGCTACATGTTTTATTTTCAAACCTTTGTTTTGTCTCTGAAATAGAACCAAAAGATGTTTCCACCGCTTTAAATGATGAATTTTGGTTTTTAGCTATGAATGAAGAACTTAATCAATTTGAACGTAATAAGGTTTGGAATCTTGTAGAACGACCCAAAAATCGTCCTGTAGTTGGTGTTAAGTGGATTTTTAAAAATAAAATGGATAATGAATCTAGAATTATTAGAAATAAAGCCAGATTAGTTGCAAAAGGTTATGCACAAATTGAAGGGGTAGATTTTGATGAAACTTTTGCACCCGTAGCAAGATTAGAAGAGGTTAGGATATTTCTTGCATTTGCTTGTTTTAATAGATTTAAATTATATCAAATGGATGTCAAAACCGCATTTTTAAACGGGTATATAAAAGAAGAGGTTTATGTAGAACAACCCCCTGGCTTTATAAATGAGAAATATCCAAATTATGTTTATAAATTAGATAAAGCGCTTTATGGATTAAAACAAGCGCCTCGTGCTTGGTATGATCGATTAAATCAATATTTGTTAAAGCACGATTATAAAATAGGAAGTGCTGATTCTACACTCTTCATTAAGCAAATTGATCATGATTTAGTTATTTTACAAATTTATGTTGATGATATTATTTTTGGAGCCACTAATGAAGAGTTGTGTAATGAAGTAGTTCAAATTATGAAAAATGAATTTGAAATGAGTATGGTTGGAGAACTTTCATATTTTCTAGGTTTTCAAATTACACAAAAACATGATGGAATTTTTATATGTCAAACCAAATATATTCATGATATGTTAAAAAGATTTGGATTTGAAAACCTTAAGCATGCAAACACTCCTATGAGTACTTAACTAAAATTAGGAAAAGATGAAAGTGGTGTTTCAATTGAACAAACGCTTTATAGAAGTATGATAGGGTCTTTATTGTATTTAACCGCATCTAGACCTGATATTATGTTTGTCGTTTGTTTATGTGCTAGATTTCAAGCTAATCCTAAAGAGTCACATTTAAAAGCGGTGAAACGTATCTTTAGATATCTCATAGGAACATCAAAATTAGGTTTATGGTATCCTCATAATGATTCTTTTATTTTACATGGTTTTTCGGATTCCGATTATGCGGGATGTTCTTTAGATAGGAAAAGCACTAGTGGCACTTGTCACTTTATCGGCCCTTCACTTATTTCATGGTCGAGTAGGAAACAGAATTCTGTTGCCCTCTCTACTACCGAGGCCGAATATATTGCACTAGGTAGTTGTTGTGCCCAAGCTCTTTGGATGTCACAAACATTAGAAGATTTTGGCATGCAACAAAGTAGTGTAGAATTAAAGTGTGACAATAAAAGTGCTATAGACTTAACTAACAATCCCGTATTACATTCTAGATCTAAGCATATAGATGTCCGACATCATTTTATAAGGGATCATATTAAGAAGGGTAATATAAAAATCAACTTTATAAGCACGGAAAATCAACTAGCGGATATATTCACTAAGCCGTTACCGGATTCCCGTTTTTCTATGCTTAGGCTAGAATTGGGAATTCTAGACATTTCACTATTTAAAGCCTATAAAATTAAAAAAAAAAACAATTTTATCACAAAACCTAAACAATTTAAAAAGAAAAAACCTAAATTTTAAAATCAAACCATAGAATTTTAAAAGACTTAACAAAAATTCAAACATCATCAATATTACATCAATATTGTTCCAATAAAACAGTAGAAAAATCATAAGGATCAAGTTCATTAAACAAGAAATAGAAATCTGAAGAAATTCACTATCGCCCAGGCGACAGTGGATGTCGAAAATTTCTGACATCTCCCAGCAACAGCAACCTGATGAAACTACTTTGAATCTTCATAACCAGCCTCGCTGCTCTCTGGACAATCTTCTGGAGGTCCTCGTCTCACGGCTTTACCACGGTGAGTCTGCCTCACCGATTGGCGTGGCGGTTCTTCGTCCGGAACTTGCCATTCGGCCTCTTCCTCCGGCGTTGGCTTCAACTTCAGACCTTTGACGAGAAACTTCATAAACTTCTGCATTCGACTACGGTCCTTCTTCACTTCCTTCTTGTGATCCTCTAATGAATTATGTAAATCATCAATGGACTCTCGTAGTGATCCTGCCCTAGGCAATGGCGGCTCTCGAATCTCAATTCCCGGATGAGCCTTTTTCTGCGTCTTCTTCACTTTCATCGAACCCGTATAATATATCTCCGGATAACAATCATCCAAATAAGAACTTTGCGCTATCCATCCGTACTTCTTATAGAGTACACGCTGAATTATCGCCCCCATTGGCAGCGTATGAACCTTCACCCATTTTGGATGCTTTAATCTATACGCATACCTAATCTGGGAGAGTATGAAGTCCGCCACATCAAAAAGCTCATCCTCCATAATGTAGTATGTAATGAGGGTCAACTGAGCCATAATACTTCTTGTATCTCCACTCTTCAACATGACTGAATTCCTTAAGATATCTTGAACTAAGAAAGCATCCGGATTGAGTGACGTAACCTCAGTGGTTAGAGTCTTCTTTTGATTCCCATGTAAACCATGTTTATAAGGGTCCAATCTCTATCTTTTCTATAATTCTCCACTATATCCGGCACATTTTCACTAATCACTAATCCGAATTCCTCTCTTAGATCAACATGTGTTATTTCCACATGTTGACCCTGAATTCTTGATCTCACTCCTCCATCCAACTCAGTGCAATTTGGATCTTCCAAATGATTATAGAACTCGCGAATCAAAAAGGAAGAGAATGGCTCTGGGGTGATTATTGAGAGAATACCTGCATTCGCAAGCCGATCGTAGATATGATCGTGCTTCGGCGAATCAAATTCCACATACTTCGCAACTCCAACAATAGCTTTCTCCACCCCAGGAAAAACTTGATATGAACTATGTACATCTTCCGAAGTACTCCTTCGAGCTTTGGAACTGGAAGCCAATCTGCAAATAACATAACAAATTTTGATTAAACATGTGCTGTGCACTGGAACACTGTCGCCCAGGCGACAGTGACTGTCGGAAATTTCCGACAGCTCTCCAGTGAACTTCTCTCGAAATTTTTTACATACACTTCCAGATCTACTCAAAATCAAGGTTATTTCAACATCAAGTTTAAAACAAAAAAATATGTTTTTCAAATCAAAATATTCTCCAAATCCTTTACTATTCATCATCTTCAACCTTCCTTCAAAAGGCAAAATTTTTCCATTTTAAAAATTAGAGAATGAACAAATGGAAACCTTCATCACAAGAATCACAAAATCAAAAATTTTAACAAAGATCCAACAAGATCCACTTGCTTTAAACTAGATCTACATTTTTTTTAAAAAAAAATAACACAAAACTTCAAAAATCTACACCATTCATCAAAAATCAAAATGAAAACTACATTTTCTTTTTTCTCTACTTTGAAAATCACAAATACCAAAAAAAAATTGAGTCAAAAACATAAAAATCAAAAATCCATACCTTAGATCTTGAGTTGTCGCTGACTTCCGACAGCCCTCTCTCGCTCTACAGTCCAGAAAAATGAAGCACAATAGGGTTTGACTCGGTCCAAAGCCCTATTTATAATTTTGGCTGTCGCCCAGGCGACAGTGACTGTCGGAAATTTCCAACAGCTCCTGTTTTGACAAAACTTCAATTTTTGGGTACCTTTCATGATTTACAATAGTTATATGTCATTATTAATGCTTCACCTCATGGCTTGATGACAAACCATGTGCTTTTTATTTTACAAAAATGACTCTTACATGATTATATGATTTCATTTCCAAGCTATCATCATATTGACACTCCTACTTAGTTGTTTAGACCATTGGAAATTATTTTCGCATGCCTTTAAGTATGAGAAATTGTTTATCTATTATAATGAACTATCACGTTCACTTCTTTTGATCAATACGTATGTCTGTTTATTTAATATATACATGGATCATATTTGCTTTAACATAATAAAATAGCACTTCATAAATACAACTTTCAACCTTGATTTGTTAGCACAACAAAATGTACACCATCTTTTGCGATTCAAGTGAATTCGGAGATCCTTAGTCCATTACAAAAAAAATTCTATCAGTATCTCTAACTTAAGATATCACAAAATCTGTGACCAAAAAAATGGTTAAATAAAGACAAGGATACTCCACCAAGCACTACTTACCCTCCTGATAAGTCTTAATGAGCATTGTGAGGTTAAGCACCTTGGAAAGAATTGTAAAGTGTCTTGTGCAAAAGAAAAATGGTTTTCTATTTCATCTTGTGCTATATCTTCAAAGTCAAAGTTCACTTTATATGCTTATATTATGTTCTACATTTCAATGATCATGTAAATTAAATAACTTCATATGTTTGATCTAAGTATCACATGTACACATCATTATGTTATATAAACATTCATCTCATGAGAATTGGACCGAAAATATTCAATATTTCTATACACTATTGTGTCTTTCTATGATACTTTCAAATGACGTTACTCATGTTTAAGTTATTTTCTTTCATTACTTCATATGGCTATACCATCACTTCATAGGTTTATTCATACTATGGCATATTCCTATTATTTCATGGACTTCAATCATTTCCATCAACGTGCTTCCGCTTACTCTTCATTTCTATATCCTATATACTTTCCCTTAAGAACTACTCTTTTATCTAATATTAACTTTTGCTAATACCAAAAGGGGGAGAATTAACAAGTATAAAAAGAAAAATCACAAATCTATTACACCTAAATAGATTGGTAAACCAAAATTTTTTGCCTTCCGATCCTTGGGAGAAGGATTGGTAAACCAAAATTGTAGAATTTTTTATTAACATAATTGTGCCTTGATCTTAAGCATTGTTAAGATCATTTTTATTGTACTCAAATTTCATGATTAATATAATTATGTCTTTTTTCTTTAATTACATATTTGGTGGCATAATCTTTATCTTAGAAATTTGTGTTTTGGTTTAATACTAAAGTTGCATTGGTTTGAAAGTATTTATAAGTATTTTTTTTTAGTAAAGTAAAATCGTTTTAAAAAAAATTATTACTAAGTAAAAATTAATTTTTAGACACACCCTTATTCACCCCCCCCCCCTCTAAGGGCGTCATACGATCCAATAATAAGAAGTTTAAATTATTTCAAATGGATGTTAAAAGTGCTTTCTTAAACGGGATAATTAAAGAAGAAGTCTATGTTGAACAACCCCCGGCTTTATTAATGAACAATTTCCAAATCATGTATATAGATTAGAAAATGTGGTTTATGGTCTAAAACAAGTGCCCCGTGCTTGGTATGAACGCTTAACTTCTTTTTTTATTAAATCACGGTTATAAAATGGGTAGTGCCGATAACACGCTCTTCATTAAGCATTTTGATAATGATTTGATTATTTTACAAATATATGTTGTTGATATTATTTTTGGAGCCACTAATGAAGAGTTGTGTAATGAAGTTGTTTTAGTGATGCAAAATGAATTTGAGATGAGTATAGTGGGTGAACTAACATATTTTTTAGGATTTCAAATAACCCAAAGAAATGATGGAATAATTATATGTTAATCCAAATATGTCCATGATATGCTAAAACGTTTTGGTTTTGAAAACTTGAAACAAGCTAGTACTCTAATGAGCGCATCACTAAAATTAGGAAAAGATGAAGCCAAAATTTCAATTGACCAAACGTTATATAGAGGAATGATTGGATCCCTATTATACCTTAGTGCATCTAGACCCGATATTATGATTGTCGTATGTTTATGCGCTAGATTTCAAGCAAATCCAAAAGAATCTCATTTAAAAGCGGTGAAACGAATTTTTTGATATCTAATCGGCACATCTAAATTAGTACTTTGGTATCCAAATAATGATTCTTTTCTCATGCATGGGTATTCAGATTCTGATTATGCGGGTTGTTCATTAGATAGGAAAAGCACTAGAGTACCTGTCATTTCTTAGGTCCTTCTCTAGTTGCATGGTTAAGTAGAAAACAAAATTATGTTGCCCTCTCCACCACCGAGGCAGAATATATTGCACTAGGAAGTTGTTGTGCCCAAGCATTATGGATGACCCAAACCTTAGAAGACTTTGGTGTTCATTTAACTAATATTTAACTCAAGTGTGACAACAAGAGTGCTATTGACTTAACAAACAACCCCGTTCATCACTCATGATCTAAACACATAGACGCAAGACACCACTTCATTAGGGATCACAACAAAAAGGAACATGTTCATGTAAACTTCATTGGAACTGAATCGCAACTTGCGGACATCTTTACCAAGCCTCTAACTGATGCACAATTTGCTCTACTTAGAATAGAACTAGGGGTATTAGACATCCAAGCTTAAACTTGCAAAATCCGCATTTTGTGTGTATGCATGTCTGATTTCTTTGCTGAACTATATGGTCACTAATCTGCACAAATATCTTCAAAAGAATAATTCTGAAAAATTTCATGTTTTCCTCAAAACTTGAGCTCTGTCACTACCGCCCTACGACAACTGGTTACCATTGGCGGTAGTGGGTATTTTCTGAATTTCCAGTTTCTTTTTCATTCTTTATAAAATTCTAAAAACAAAAAAAAACTATAAAACAAATAAAAAAATAACCAAAAACATGCTTTGTGTTTATATATATCAAAACAAACTATAAAATTAAAAAACCAATTAAAATAACAAAAACATGTTTTATATTTATTTTATTTTTGCTTTTGAAAAACTTAAAATTTTTTGTAAAAACTGATGTGCTTTTCAAGTTGACAAGGATGATATGGTTTATCTTCCATGCTGAGAATACAATGTTTCATTCTCTATTTCAAGCATCTTAATAACATTGTTTTGTATCATGCCTTGATCATTATCTTATGTGTGCATTGAAATTGATCATAGAAATCATGTGTAGTATTGCATAGCATGCCTCTATGTATGAGTAAATGGTTTATATTTGATAATGATTTATTCACTCACATCTTTGATAAACTACATATGAATTTAATCTACTCTTACATGATTCTGTAGTGTAACAACCTAATATTATTGTTATGCATGCTTAGTTTTACCTACACCACAAGTAAAAATCCTTTTCATGCACCTATTTTTTGAAGAATTGTGTTTTTTCTAAAACTTTTGTTTGCACATAAAAGTGAATTCGGAGACCTTTGTTGTTAAGCAAAAATACAAATGAATAATTGACAAAGATAACTCCACCAAGTACTACTCACCCTCCTGATATGTCTTAATGAGCATTGTGAGGTTGAGCACCTTGGAGAGAATTGTAAAGTGCCTTGTTGCAACACTTTTTTACACTACTTCTTCTTGTACACCGGATCACAAATAACTAAAATTCAAAATAATAATTATGATTCCCCAAGCACTACTTTGCACACTGATAAGTCTTAATAAGCATTGTGTGTGCAGATCACCTTGGTAGTTGTACTACTTTTCTATGTGCATTGAAAAATTTATATAGCTTTGTGGGTAGAAGTAACTCTAAAATCGCATTTTCAATAATGTTGTGTTTATTCCATTATACATGTCATGTGTTTTGCTTAACTCATATGTATACTTTTATCAAAAACACTACTTTTGTACACATCATTATCCCTTGTAAGCCTTCTACTCATGGGAATTGGAGTAAATTGCATATATACATGTATTCTTTAAATTCTTAAAGTAAATGCACTAGATTGCTTTGCATGATCAATACAATATAAAAGTGTACTTGATTTCTCAATTTAATACATTGTATTCTTCTATCTTGACTTGATATGTTGTATCATGCTTACATTTTTTTCCGCTACGCCATATGTACTCTTTATTGCTTACCTTTTAAAACAAGTTTATGGTTATGTTGCAACTGAAATCATTTTGTACTTAAATTGCTACAACATCTATTTTTTGGTATAAAACTCATAATCATCTACTATGCTTCACCATTCTTATATAGATGTTCACTTCAAATATATATTTCTTCATGCTTTCCACCTCTTTACTACTTGTGCGCTCGATCATGAATACGTTTTACTAACAAGTGGTTTCTTTATGACAATTTCTTCACTTTGTTTTTTCACTCCTATATATTGTATTTTTTCCAAAGCTTTTCACTCTTTATCATGATCATTCCCTCTCTACACATTTATTGCACACATTAACGTTTGGCTTTCTCTCCTCCCTCTTTTGATAATACCAAAAGGGGGAGAATAAATTTGAAAGAAATTCACATGTTTGGGGAGTCAAGTTCATAGGAATTTTTGTTGTAGGGGGAGCATTCACTTAGGGGGAGCATTCATTTAGGGGGAGAATATGCACATGTCTTAAAATTCATGCCTATCCATTTTAATAAACACAATTCCTATCTTTTGAAATATTTCTTTCTAAAGCGATTTGTTATTATCAAAAAGGGGAGTTCGTTGGAACATGCTTTTCGCATCTCTTGGTTTGACAATAGCAAATCCTATTGTATTTGATCATACTTGCATTGTGTTTATAGTGTGCAGAATCTTCAACATTCAATCCCCAAAGGAGTGTGAAAAAGAAAGACGCGGTAACATTACCGCTGGCGCTAGCGGTTCGACAAAATGGAAACCGTTGAGAAGGAAACCACTGAGAATGAAACTGTGTTTGACGAAATGTGAAGCCGTTCGACGAAATGAAAACTGCGTTCGACGAAAAGAGAAGTGCTCTACCGCGGAGCGCTAGCACTACCGCTGGTGCTAGCGAATCAAAAACCACTGAGAAGGAAACCTCTAAGAACGGAACTGGCATTCTACGAAATGAAAACGGCGTTGGACGAACTGGCGTTCGACAAAATTGGGTTCGACGAACTGCATGCTCTACTACGGCGTTCGATGAACTGCATGCTCTTCCGCGGCACTCGATGAAATGCATGCTCTAATGTGGAGCGTTAGCACTACCGCTGGCGCTAGCATAAATGGAAACAATTGACGAGAAGGAAACAGTGGAAATATTTTTACTTGGAAAAGTTTTTGCATGCTCTACCGCGGCCTCCGTTGTTGCTTGCTGTTACAGAACGAATTAAAGCCACATATTCAGAGCACTCGTGAGAGCCTTCTCCAAGCAGCCCGAAGAACTCCGTCAACATTCGTGAACGCAATAGAACTTGAAGACCAATCCGATCGCATCTACATCGCCATCAAGTTCTTCTTTTGAGGGAGTTTTTAATTTGTGTTTTGTTTTAATTTCAAATTGTAACCTTTTATCTTTTGTTCGGTAGAGGAATTCGCCACACGGCGACTAGGGCCTTCTGGGGACAAGGGGGAAATTCGCCTCGCGTTGGCGAGTAGGTCTAGGGTGTAGATCTAGGGGGTGCTCGAGGCCTTTTCGGTGAGGGAAGGGCTAGAGCGGCTTGAGGCCTTATCTGGGGAGAGATAGGCTAAAGCCAACCGGTCTTTGGGAGAAGGGTCGGTATAGAAAACCAAAATAGTTTTTCATTGGTCGCCTCTTTCCAAGCGTCATTGGGAAAAGTTTTTGTATTCACAACTATTTCAATTTAATATTAATGAAAATATGTTTGTTTCTTCAACTCTGATTCGTGCTCTCTGACTTTCATTGGCTTAAACCTAAGCGTATTTTCTTTGTCCCTAACGCCAAGCGGCAACACTACCGCTGGCGGTAGCAACAGAGAATTATTTTCTTTAATAATCTGAAAAAGTTTAGAACCCTTATTCACCCCCCCCCCCCTCTATGGGTGCCTACAGATCTAACAAATAGAGTTCTCCAGCGGTGTGAAGAGACAAACTTAGTTTTAAACTGGGAGAAATGAAACTTCATGGTCCGAGAGGGTTTAGTCCTGGGCTTTAAGATTTCTTCCAAGGGGATGGAGGTTGATAAGGCCAAAGTTGCCATAATTGAACAACTTCACATTCCTTCGAACACTTTCAAAGTTGCCAAAGTTGCCATAAGATTCTTCCTGCCAAGTTTTCTCGGCCATGCCGGTTTTTACAGGCAGTTTATACAAGATTTTTCTAAAATAATGAAACCGCTAACCCACCTCCTGGAGAAGGATTCCCCATTTATTTTTGATATTGCCTGCGTAGAGGCATTTAATTTTATAAAATAATAACTTATCAACTCTCCTATTCTGGTGGCGCCAGATTGGTCCCTTCCATTCGAAATCATGTGCGACGCAAGCGATATTGCGGTCGGAGCCGTATTAGGCCAAAGCATTAATAAATATTTTCATCCAATCTTTTACGCTTCTTGCACGCTCACAGCCGCACAGGCTAACTACACGATGACGTAAAAGGAACTTCTTGCCGTCGTATTTGCCTTTGATAAGTTCAGGCCCTACATAACACTTTCACAAGTAATCGTTTTCACCGATCACTCCGCCCTAAAATATCTTTTGACCAAAATAGATGCCAAGCCCCGCCTGCTTTGATGGATCCTCCTTTTATAGGAATTTAATTTAGAGATCCGGGATAAGAAAGGGGCTGAAAATTTGGCAGCCTACCACCTCTCACGATTAGAACACCCCACCGTAGAAGCGCTCCTCGAACCCGAAATAGATGATTGATTTCCTGAGGAGCGCCTCTTAATTATAAATAATATAAAAACTTCTTCCACACCTTGGTTCGCAGATTACGTGAACTATTTAGTCACGTGAGTCCTTCCAATAGATTTTTCGACTCAGCAAAAGAAGAAATTCTTCTCTGACTTGAAAAACTACTTTTGGGAGGACCCCTTTCTCTTTCGCGTCTGCGTAGACCAAGTGATATGAAGATGTGTTTCAAGCGAGGAGGGTGCGCAAATATTGCGACACTGCCATGAGAGGCCGGCTGGAGAGCATTATCAAGCCAACCGACTCGCGCGAAAAGCGTTAGAGGCGGGCTTTTATTGTCCCACTCTCTTTATGGATGCTCACACTTTTGTGAGTAAATGTGATAGCTTCCAGCGGTCGGGTAGCATTTCTCGTCGTGACGAGATGCCCCAAAACCTTTTTCTCAAATGCAAAATCTTCGATTTGTGTGGCATAGATTTTGTAGGCCCCCTACCTTCTTATTTCAAAAATCGCAATATTTTAGTGGTGGTCGACTACGTCTCTAGGTGGGCAGAAGCGCAAGCTCTGCCCACCAACAACGCGAGATTCATCGTCCATTTTCTGAAAAAAACTATTTTCTTGCTTCGGCACACCCCGCGCAATAGTTAGTGATAGGGGTACGCACTTCTGCAATTCCCAATTTAAAAAAATTTTATCTAAATACAGCGTCATGCACAAGCTCACCACCTCCTATCACCCCCAAATGAGCGGCCAAGTAGAGGTAGTAAATAGCGAGATTAAATGCATTTTGGAGAAAACTGTTTCTTTAAATAGGAAAGATTGGTCCCTAAAACTTGATGACGCACTGTTGGCGTATCGTACGGCGTACAGGACCGCTATCGATTGTACGCCTTATCGATTAGTCTACGACAAAGCGTGCCATTTACCGGTAGAGTTAGAACACCGTGCTTTTTGGGCCTTAAAATTTTTAAATCTCGATTTGAACATAGCCCCCGAGAGTAGGAAATTTCTACTAAATGAACTCGATGAATGGCGTGTGAACGCTTTTGAGAGCAATAAATTCTATAAGGAGCGTTCTAAGTTCTACCATGATAGCAAAATAAAATTTCCCAAAACATTTACGTCGGGCGATCTTCTCCTTCTTTATAATTCCCGCCTTCATCTTTTTCTGTGTAAGCTCAAATCCCGATGGTCCGACCCCTTTGAAGTCAAAGAGTTTTGGTCGTATGGGACCGTTCTTATCTCCCACCCCAAAAAAGGTGAATTTAAAGTCAATGGGCATCGTTTAAAACATTATATTGCGGGCGATCTAGTGGGCGATACTATCGAATCCTTAACCTTCCCCAATTTATAATCTCACCACGCCAAATTCGTCAAGCTATGTGACGGTAAACAATGTGCTTATGGGAGGCACCCCATATTTATCTAATATTTTATTATGTTTTGTCCTTTTTACATGTTTTTTGCAGGGTTTCGTTTGGCCCCGCCAGTTTTAGTTCAGGGAAGACTTTTTTCTCTCTCTATCTCTTTTTTGTACATACTGCATCTTTTATTTTTTTCTCTTCTTCATACTTACATAACAACATTGGCGACAATATTGAGTTTTAAGTACGGGGGTGTTTTACCATTTTCATTTAAACAAATAAAAATTTTCAAATAAAAAAATGTTTTATTTCATAATAACCACAACTTAAAAAAAATTTCAAAAAACAAACAAACTACAAAATCAGAGTTTTCCAAAAGAAAAAATTTAGAGTTTTCCCTGTTTTATTCTGCATTTCATCTTGCTTACTTTTGTAAATATAAGCTTGAACAAAACTAAAAAAAAAAATTTAAAACCACAAAATTTTCAAAAACATGTTTTTCCTTTTACTTTGTCGTAGTGCAAAAATGCAAAAATCCAAAAAAACTTTGCAAAACCCCAAATTTTTCCCTAAAAAAATATATAATTATATAGTAGTTGCAAAAAAAAAAACACCAAAAAAAATTATTAAAACCCTACTTTACTTTTACTTTTTTAAAAGCACCAAAAATAATTATATAGTAGTTTCGAGAGTATTTATTCGTGGCTTTTCATAATCACTAGTTTTACTATTTGTTTGTTTATCTAAGATCGATAGATTTAAACGTACGGGGTTAAGTTTTAAAGAATATCTTGTGTTTTTAATTTAAATAGAGACTTTGTTTTTAAGCACTACTTCTACTAGCTAAAATAGAGGCATGTGTATTATGTTGGCAAAACAACTTTAGACTGCAATTATCCCTACTTTATGTCTTTAGGAATCTAGAAATATTCAAATTACTAAGGTTGCTCTCAAACCTTTTTTTTATTATTCTAGAATTTCTCTTGAAAACCCCTTGTATACACCAATTTAACATGGCAAATAAAAAATTAAAAGAAGGAAAAGATCTTATGTCAATGGGAATAAGAATTCATTCCGTAAACATAGGCACCCAATAAATACTTTAAATGATCTTATGTCAATGGGAATAAGATTTCGTTCCGTAAACATCGGGTTAATAAAAATAAATGAATTAGTTTTCCCTCGTAAACCACGGGGACACCAAAAAGCTAAAATGAAGGGGTGGACGAATAAAAATCATCACCCCTAATTCAAAAACTCTTCATTTTCCCAAGGCTTTGTACCCCTCTTCCCTTAGCCAAATTATTGTTTCTAGTTTTAATTCAAAAAATCATTTGAGAGCATAATTAATAACTTATGTTTTTCCTTCACGTTTCCTTAAACAAAGGTTCTTATAATTTCGATCTAATCTCGTTTACTAATGATTGCAATTTTGCTTGCTATTTGGTTAATTAAGAAGTCTTTTGGCTAATACATTTATTTCTACTTAAATCATTTGAATAATTTAGGACTTAACTCTTATTACTCCGAATTTTTATTTTTCAGTCTCTTATGATTAAAATAAAATGATAGCTAAAAATTAGAACTTATGTTAATCCCGTATAGATCTCTCTTACTTTTGCTCCAGAATAGCAAAAGCTTAAGTATGGGGGTATTTGATGAGTAGTAAAATATATATTTTTTTAGTATAGTTATTAATATAGTTTTAATTAATATTGTGAATTTTCTATGTAAATTAATGAATAAAAAACTTCTTTTCATTATTTGCTTACTAACTTAGTTTTATTTTTGTTTTTGAAATTTTGGCAATTTTTTGTCAAGTCATGCCCCTGAGTCACGCCCGTGACCACAAGTCATGCCCGTGACCAAGGGCATGTAATTCTAAAATGCCAACTTTCCATCTATCGACCAAACTCAGGCCAAATTCTGACGGATCGGGCAAGTCACGCCCGTGTTCAGCCAGTCACGCCCGTGATACGCCAGCGCATCATGCCCCAAAGCCACGACCCATGCTGCTGACGTCTGCCGCCCATAGTCACGCCCGTGACATTCCATGTCAAGCCCGTGACAATCCAAACCATGCCCGTGTGCAGCCTTATTTTAATGGAGGATCCTTCGAGAAGGCGGCCGTTACACCGGAGCAAATGTCACACCCCCAGGTCACGCCCGTGACCACGTGACCTAAGGGCGTGTAAAAATAAATTTTTGCCTATAAATAGAGGGGCTCGGCTGAAGGAATTTTCATCCAGAATTTCATGTGTTAGTTAGTCTCTGGAGTAGTTTAGGACTTGTATTTAAGTTATTTTATGCATTTAAGTTATTTTATGCATTTTTATGTAGCCACTTTCGCTTTCATAGTCTAGTTGTAATGTTCATTTTGGCAATAAAATAGTTCGTTTCTTTTTTCAAAATATTCTTATATACTGTTATAATGTTTAGAAATAGTCTCTCAGTGATGTTTTCCAAACCCTATTTGGGGTTCTGAGTGTGTAACACTCTTTTCAGTTTAAATTTTCAGTCTTTATATAACTGTTATATACCATCCCCATCTCGAATGAGAGGCTAAGTACTTTTTAGCGCTTGTTTAAGATGGCTGGGATGGATATTATTTCTGCACTTTTATATGTATTTCATTTCTATACCACCCATGTCCTGGATAAGAGGCTAAATACTTTTTAGCGCTTGTTTAAGACGGTTGGGATGGATACTATTCCTATTTTTATATAAGTCTTTTAATTTTTCTTTCACGCTTATATCTGCTTAAATTATTAACATGTATTTTTTAACAACTTATGCTGTCTCCATTCCGATGAGTGTCTAATTTCCTTTAGCACACGATGTCGAAGAGCATTTGGACAAATAAATGATTTTCCAAAAGTTAAAACATGATCTCTTTCTAAAAATAATTAAACGAGCTTAAGGTTTACCCGAGAATAATCGATGTGTGGTTTTCATTTCCGTTTTTGTACACTAGTAGCCGATAGGCTCATGCGTACGGATTGATCGCTCACCGGTAAAGAGAAGTGCGCTCTACCCTCTAGAGAGGATGAGGTAAGTCTCCTGAATTGGAAGTAAGAAACCTAATAACGGGGTTCACAACATAAAGCGAGTATTAAGGAGATTCGATTAAAGAACGAGAGTTCGGTCGAATATTCATAATCTCAGGTGGGCGTACCCTCGAGAGAGGAGCGTTCATACTTATGAAACCTCCACAGCCAAGTCATTTTAATGTTTTGAAAAGTCATAACTTTTACTTCTAAAAAAGACTATTTTTTCTCAAGGTAATTCAACATCTGGCGCTATCTTTATCATCGTTTAGAACTCTAGTTATACGCTTATTATCGTTTTCTTTTTAAAACCCAAGCTAAAAGCTTATTCTGATAAAATAATAGTTTGTTCCTCAAAGTATTTATAATCAACTCGATCCGTGGAATTATATGACCCCGATATTTTCTAAAACAAAATATCTTGTATTACTCGCAATAAGGTATACTTGCCTTATTAAAATGATTAATTTTGATTAAAATTTAAACAAACGCTTTTCAAATCCAAAACATGCAAAACTCTCCTTTTCTATTTTAAAAATCAATAGAATTTAGCATTGTAGTTGAGGCATAATCGTCAATACTTCGAAAAAGAAAAAACTGTTACTTCTATCTATTGATAGGATAACAGTTAATTTCTCAAAGTAGGAGTACTTGCGAAACTTCTCAAAAACACCCGCCTAATTCTAAACTCATCATATAAAGGTTGCGCAAACAATAAAAAGAAGACAGTCCGAAATTAAATCATCATGCGTAAAGCCCACTTCTTTATCATTTTTTACCCTACCTGAACCCAAGCCCTATTTAAAACCTAAAGTCCTACCGACTCGCGCTTTGAACCAATCTAGTGTCATGGAGAGAATGTGACCGGGCGAGCTTATGGTCTCCGACACCGATGGATTTCAGTGGATGTTGGGACCATTGTCCACAATGTCTTAGATTTGGAGAAGTCCATACCTAAGTCAAAGATATACCTCAGAATGTATTTGATATACTCTCTAAAATCATTGTGCAGAAGATCAGGTCAAGCAATGTGCTCCAGGAATTCATCCAAGTTCAAAAGCATCGAGATACCACACATCGCTCGACGCCTGTGACACAGAAGCATCGACCCATGTCTGCTGCTCAAAAAGACAAGGTCGCCGCTTAAGATCTGAGACCAAGTTTGGAAGCGTCGAGCCAAGGTATATCGCTCGACACCGTGGAATGAGAAGTGTCGACCAAACTTCTGTTTGCTCAACGCCTAAGAAGGAGGATTTGAGAGTTTCTGTCTAAGAAGTATGTGTCGAGTATCTACATATCTCTCGACACCTAATAGAAAAAGCGTCGACAGAGATACACAGTGCTCAACGCCTTTTTCTTTGAAAGCTCTGAGCTGAGAAATTTCATCTACAGCTAGCTGAGCCTTTGTTTAGTTAGAAGCCATTAAAGACTGTTGAAGACTTAACGTCATGCTGATGTGGAGGAGCGTAACAGATGTTGCAGAAGGCGGGCTTTAAATAGAAGGCATGACCTATGGGTTAGCAAGTTGATCATTTCCTATTTTCGAAAGCCAATATCTTCTCCGTCGTTTTGAGGGAAAGTCTGAGAAAGAATCTGAAGAAGTCGTCTCCTCTTTTCAGAACTGTTCTAACTTGAAGAATTTTTTCTGCAATCTGGTGCTGATACATCTTTCTGAAAAGTGAAGATTAAGAAGGAAGAATCTGTCTTTCTAAGAAGAAGAACATTCATCACAGCCTGATAAATCAAGAAGACCAAATTGCTGCTGCTGATCTGTTGAAGATTTCTGTCTGATCATTCAGACAGATCAAGAAGACTCAACACTTTGAAGAATCTGAGTCTAAGTATTGTTACTATCTTTATCAATCCCTGTAGGGTCTGAGTTGTCAGGTCTGAGTGTAGGATCTTTCAAGAATCTGAGTTGTAGGATCAGGTGTGATCTGAGTTGTAAGATTCAGGGGTGAATCTGAGCTGTATGCCTATAATTATAAAGGCTGAGGTAGGATCTATGGAGATCTGAGTTGGTAGGTGATAAGAAAATAAACGAGGTAGGAGACAAGCGCACCTATCGCGTGTAGTATATATCATAAAAATCATATCAAGGTCGTATTTAGTCCTGGGTCCCGTCGAGTATTGTTACTTCGAGCTACGGCTATTGTTTTATCGGTGATTAAAAATAAGTGAGTGTTTGCAATAATTAAAAACATAAATGATAACGATAATAATCGCGGGCTTGGTGTGCGTTTAGCAAAAACCAAGAAAAGTGATAGAAAAGACAAAAAAGGCTAAGTTATGAAAGCGGAAATAAAGCTGAAAATCTATTTATGAAAGCGGAAATAAAGCTGAAAATCTATTTATGAAAGCAAATAACCTAATTATGAAAGCTTAACTAATTCTGAAAGCATAAAAATTAAATTATGGAAGCTTAAAACTAATTATGAAAGCATAAAAACTAAATTATGAAAGCTTTTAAAATTTAATCTCATACACTCACACACCCAACAAAAATTTAAAAAAACAAACAAGGACTTAACATGAAAAGGAAGAACATGAAGAACAAATCAAAGAAAAGCTTGAAGAACCTGATGAACAAGACTAAAAACTTATTTTATTTAAACCAAAATAAAAATTACATAACAAAGAGAGGAAACAAAGGATAACAAGGAGAGAGAAAATAAAAACATAAAAATACAAAAGGTGGAACACAAACCCCCTACAAGGTTTGGAATTTGTGAACCCAAATAATTAAGGCCTACCCAATCTATTTATAGGCAAAAAGTGGGGTGCCAATAACAAAAATAAAAAAGAGCTGGTTGGACGGTGGGGTAGCCAAGTTTGAATTGATCACTTGCTGGAAGGTGGGGTTTGAAGGAGCAACTGGCTGTATGGTGGGGTGCGATTAGAGGGCTGGAAGGTAAGCTAGCGGGCTGAGCTGGAGGTTGGCTGGTGGGCTTCGGGCTGGCGCGTGGAGGCAGGGCAGCGGGCAGCAGGGCACGGGCGCGGGCAGCGGGCAGTGGGATAGTAGCTGGCGGATTAAATCTGCGCAAAATGGCGCTGGCCAGGTTTCGAACCGACCACCTTTGCCAAGGTTAAGCCAACCAAACCACTCGACCAAGCGCACTTCTCTGTTTAGCAGGGGAACATTTTATTTATAATATATATTTACAGATATTTAATATTTAAAATATATCAACTTTAATAAATTTAAAATCATATTTTTATTAACTTTAATTATAAAACAACTAACTAAAAAAAAACGATTTTTTATTAACTTAGTATATATATATATAAATATATTATAGTTTTATACAACATTATTATACACTAAATAAAATATACGTTTAAAAAAAACATACACTAAATAAGATACACAAAATATATATATACTTATTATTATTACATATATACATATATGTATTTATTACATATATACATATATACTATTTATTATTACATATATACATAAATATATATGTATTAAAAATATATCAATATTTATTTATACTTATAATATTTACATATATTTACATATATTTACAAACAAGATAAAACAAGTTATTATTTCAATAATTTACATATTGCATGTACAAAAATACCAAATTAGGCTAGAAATTATATTAATAATATGCAATATTTCTATTCATCAAATACCCCCATACTTAAGCTTTTGCTATTCCAGAGCAAAAAGTAAGGGATACCTATAAGACGTTTAATAAAATTTCTAATTACTAAAGTTTTTATTTAATCAAAAGTGAGATCGAAATAAATTTAGGAGATTTAAAGAGGTAAGTCCTAAATTATGAAGATGATTTAAAAAGAGCGAAAAAGTTTTAGCGAGACTTCTAAAGTTAGTTAAATAGCGTCGAATATTGCAGTCTTTGGCGCCTTTAATTAGAGTAGAATTATATAAAACTTTAACTTTTTAAAGAAAATTTTTAAGAATAAATAAAACCTACAAATTATGCTCTCGCAAACTTTTTAAATTAAAATCTAGCCTACAATTTTATTGGTTAAGGGGTAGGGGAAAAAAGGTAGCCTTGGCAAAAAGAAGAGTGCTTGGATTAGGGGTGATGGATTTAATCCTCTCACCCCCACCATTTTGGTGGTTTTGCTTTGATTCCCAGCGTTGGTTTACAGGGGATAATTGAAATCTTTTTAAACTTAACCCAATGCCCGTGTTTACGGAATTTTATTTTTTATTCTCATTGACACGGGATTTCTTTTAACAATATTGGGTGCCTGTGTTTACGGAATCTTTTTATTCCCATTGACACAGGATTTCTTTTAAAACTTCTTCTTTTACTTTTTTTATGCCAAGCTAAAGGGGTGAGGGTTTCAAAAGAAAAACTAGAATAATAAAAAAGGATTTGAGAGCAAAATTTAGTAGATTAGAATATTCCTAAAGTTTCACATGTTTTGAGTTAGAATAATTGAATCTAAAAAAGGTTTGCCAATTTAATACAAAAGCGAATCTATTTAGTGTTAACTCGAGGTAGTGCTAAAAATTTTGTTCTCAAATTGAATTAAAATCACAAAATATTTTTTACTACTAAAATTCCAAAAATTTAAACCTAAAAACTATGATACAAATAAAATGGTTTTAGTAAATCAAAAATAATGAAAAACGCTTAAAGATAAACCTAACCTAGCCTTAGAAGTAACAAAAAGCAAAGTAGGGGTTTTATTCTTTTTTTGGATTTTTTGATAAGTTTTTTCATCATTTTTTTGGAGTTTTTAAGATATATATATTATTATTTTTGATTTTTTATAACAAAATACATATATAAATACTTAATAAAGTAACAAAAAGAAAGAAGAAAATTAAGAAAAGCAAAAATACATACAAAATATTTTTTTGGTTTTTT
This sequence comes from Dactylorhiza incarnata, assembly GCA_033032865.1. Taxonomy (NCBI): domain Eukaryota; kingdom Viridiplantae; phylum Streptophyta; class Magnoliopsida; order Asparagales; family Orchidaceae; genus Dactylorhiza; species Dactylorhiza incarnata. The sequence goes on along the minus strand of JAWHQI010000153.1, from coordinate 4,364,502 downwards.
GTATTATATTTTTTTTCATCAAATTTTTTTTTTGATTTTTAATTTTGGTAAAATATATACATTAATACTAAAAAAGAAAAAGAAAGAGAAAGAAAAATAAAAATTTATATAAAAATTCTTGGTGTTATGACAAAATATGTGAATTTTGTTATAACAAAATTTTTTTAGTAAAACTTTTCATCATTTTTTGGATTTTGATTTATTATTATAAATAAGGATTTTTATATACAAATAAAAGACATAAACATAAAACATTTATAAAATTTTGTTTTTTGTTTTTTTCTAAGTTAATTAATGATTTTTTTGGATTTTTTGAATTTTATGTAAGAGGGACAAAGATGTTGCAAAGATGTTGCAACATAATTTATAAACATTTATAAGAGGGACATAAGCATTTATAAGAGGGACAAAGATGTTGCAACATAATTTATAAACCAAAAACTTGATAAGAAAATAAACGAGGTAGGAGGCAAGCGCACCTATCGCGTGTAGTATATATGATAAAAATCATATCAAGGTCGTATTTAGTCCTGGGTCCCGTTGAGTATTGTTACTTCGAGCTACGACTATTGTTTTATCGGTGATTAAAAATAAGTGAGTGTTTGCAATAATTAAAAACATAAATGATAACGATAATAATCGCGGGCTTGGTGTGCGTTTAGCAAAAACCAAGAAAAGCGATAGAAAAGACAAAAAAGGCTAAGTTATGAAAGCGGAAATAAAGCTGAAAATCTATTTATGAAAGCGAAAATAAAGCTGAAAATCTATTTATGAAAGCAAATAACCTAATTATGAAAGCTTAAAACTAATTATGAAAGCATAAAAACTAAATTATGAAAGCTTAAAACTAATTATGAAAGCATAAAAACTAAATTATGAAAGCTTTTAAAATTTAATCTCATACACTCACACACCCAACAAAAATTTAAAAAGACAAACAAGGACTTAACATGAAAAGGAAGAACATGAAGAACAAATCAAAGAAAAGCTTGAAGAACTTGATGAACAAGACTAAAAACTTATTTTACTTAAACCAAAATAAAAATTACATAACAAAGAGAGGAAACAAAGGATAACAAGGAGAGAGAAAATAAAAACATAAAAATACAAAAGGTGGAACACAAACCCCGTACAAGGTTTGGAATTTGTGAACCCAAATAACTAAGGTCTACCCCATCTATTTATAGGCAAAAAGTGGGGTGCCAATAACAAAAATAAAAAAGAGCTGGTTGGAAGGTGGGGTAGCCAAGTTTGAATTGATCACTTGCTGGAAGGTTGGGTTTGAAGGAGCAGCTGGCTGTATGGTGGGGTGCAGTTTGAGGGCTGAAAGGTAAGCTGGCGGGCTGAGCTGAAGGTTGGCTGGTGGGCTTCGGGCTGGCGCGTAGAGGCAGGGCAGCGGGCAGCGGGCAGCAGGGCACGGGCGCGGGCAGCGGGCAGCAGGATAGCAGCTGGCAGATTAAATCTGCGCAAAATGGCGCTGGCCAGGTTTCGAACCGACCACCTTTGCCAAGGTTAAGCCAACCAAACCACTCGACCAAGCGCGCTTCTCTGTTTAGCAGGGGAACATTTTATTTATAATATATATTTACAGATATTTAATATTTAAAATATATCAACTTTAATAAATTTAAAAACATATTTTTATTAACTTTAATTATAAAACAACTAACTAAAAAAACGATTTTTTATTAACTTAGTATATATATATAAATATATTATAGTTTTATACAACATTATTATACACTAAATAAAATATACGTTTAAATAAAACATACACTAAATAAGATACACAAAATATATATATACTTATTATTATTACATATATACATATATGTATTTATTACATATATACATATATACTATTTATTATTACATATATACATAAATATATATGTATTAAAAATATATCAATATTTATTTATACTTATAATATTTATATATATTTACATATATTTACAAACAAGATAAAACAAGCTATTATTTCAATAATTTACATATTGCATGTACAAAAATACCCAAATTAGGCTAGAAATTATATTAAAAATATGCAATATTTTCTATTCATCAGTAGGATCTATTGAGATCTGAGTTGGTAGGATCTGTGAGATCTGAGTTGGAAAGATCTGCTGAGATCTGAGAGAGTAAGATCTGTTAAGATCTGAGTCTGTAAGATCTATTGTGATCTGAGCTGTAAGACCTGTTTGTGGTCTGAGATCTGGAGGAGCTATAAACCCTATCTAGCACACTGCTAGAGGGGAGAAGGGGGAAAGTGGATTACCCAAGATAAGGGGAACCACTATAAAATTCTGTGTGTTTTTCTGTTTGTGTTCATTTTCTTGAAAGCTCTGATCATTCTTTTAGGCTATAATCAAGAACTGCAAATAGTTTTTAAAATATCATATTCACCCCCCCCCCCCCCTCTAGGTGATTAGCTACCCTTAATTAAAGTCTTTCAAGTGGTATCAGAGGGTTGTTGTTCAAGAAAAGGTTTAACAGCCTGAACAAGATTTTCTAAGGGTAGATTTGTTAAGTCGTGATGGCTAATAGTGAAGGAAACAAGGAATTCACATCTATGAAGCTACCAATCTGTAGAAAAGAAAACTTTGGGATTTGGAAGGAAAGGGTCAGATTATTCATGGAAGCCTCTGACCCTAGGATATACATAACTGTACTAGAGGGACCTTTTGTTCCTATGAAGGTTTCATTTACAGATGGAAGTATCAAGACTCCTAAAACATATTCTGAGATGACCAAAGATGAAGTGATTCTGGCCTCCATGGATAAGAGAGCTCAAAATATCATTGTGAGTGCAATTGAGGATTCAACCTTCCAAAACTTAGTTCATTGCAAAACTGCCAAAGAAATGTGGGAAACTCTCATTATCTATATGGAAGGGACCGAAGAAGTCAGAGATGACAGGAAGTCTCTTCTAAATCAGCAATAAGAAGCTTTCAGACAAGACAAGAAAGATTCAATAGCAGTCTGCTATGAGAAATTCTTCAAAATTGTAAATGGTCTGAAAACCTATCGAAGAACTTTTACAGATTATGAGCTGAATGATAAATTCTTAAGATCACTGAACAAAGAATGGGATATCAAGATCTGTGCAATCTGGGAAATGGGAAATCTGGGAAATATTCAGCCACAGAATTTATATGGGAAACTTTTGTCCCATGAACTTCACCTGAATACCAGAAAAGCTGAGGAAGGACACAGCAGGGAAAATCCTATTGCTCTGAAGGCAGAAAGTTCCAAGAAGATCAAAGAAAGAATGTCATTATCCCCCAGGATACCATCTGAATCAGAAGAATCAGAGACCAGTAATTCTGACTCTGAAATATCAGATGCTGATCTGGCACTCTTCACCAAATAGCTGAAAAGGATGCTCAGAAAAAAACAACACTGGAAAACTAGACCCTCTCAGTCATCCAGATCTAAGAAGCACTCCAATTCTTCAGAGGGATTCAAACAAGATTCCAAGAAGGACAGGTATAACTCTAAACACAATAAATCTAATTCAGAAGAAATTGTGTGCTTTGGATGCAGGAAATCAGGACACATGATTGCTGATTGTCCTTCAAAGAGAAAGAACAACAAGAAGTCTGATGAAAGGAGGCACAAATCTGATAAGAGACATGAGAGGAGCCTAATAGCCAAGAAAGGCAAAGTCACTCTCAGTGACAGTGAATCTCAATCATCTGACTCAGATAGTGAAGAGGCACTCATAGCCCTGGTGGCTGTCAATAAAAATGAAGACATTCTGAATCATAGACCTATGATAAGAGCCCCACTATCAAGGTCTGATAGTGAAGAGGATGAAGAAGAAAATACAGGACTCATGGCACTCAGTGATGAAGAGGATCAGGAGACAATTTCTAATGTGAAGGTACTTGATAAAACTCCTTTATCTGATTCTGATTCTGAAAAAGGTAAAACTAAAGGTTATGGTAAAATCACAAATGGAATTATCACCATCACCAAAGTTGCTCATGTTGATGGATTGCAACACAATCTCATCAGCATAAGTCAATTGTGTGATATTGGGTATGACATTTCATTCCACAAGGATGAGTGCCTTATTAAGAAAGAGAATGAAATAATTCTCTCAGGCACTAGGAGTGGCAACATTTACTGCTTAAACTTTATATGTTCTGATCAAGTAAATTCCATTTGCTTAGTAGCAGAGAATAAAGTCTCTAGTAGTGTACAATGGCATAAAAGGTTAGCCCACATAAACTATAAGACTATAAATAAGCTAATTTCAAAAGACCTAGTGAGAGCTGGGCCTAAGTGAAAGTGTGTGCAGGAGGGTCCCTGCCATGCTTGTCAAATGGGTAAGCAGACCAAGTCATCCTTCAAACCAATTGGTGAGAAGGATTCCATTAGATGTCTATACCTACTTCACATGGATCTATTTGGACCAATGTCAATCCATAGCCTAGGAGGAAAGATTTACACCCTTGTAATTGTTGATGATTATTCCAGATTCACATGGGTATTCTTCCTTAAACACAAGTCAGACACTCTAGAAATATTTACCAGCTTTGTTAAGCAAATCAAAAATGAAATAGGAAATCCTGTAGTCAAAATTAGAAGTGATCATGGGACTGAATTTCAGTCAGGTGCAATGACCAACTTTTGTGAAAATCTAGGCATCTCACAAGAGTTCTCATCTCCTAGAACTCCCCTACAAAATGGGGTTGCTGAGAGAAGAAATAGAACTCTCATTGAAGCTAGTAGGAGTATGCTAAGTGACTCCTCTCTTCCTGAGTATTTCTGGGCTGAAGCTGTAAACACAGCATGCCATGTGCAGAATAGGGCTCTTATCAACAAAAGACTGAATAAGACACCTTCTGAGTTGTTGAAAGGAGAAAACCCACTTTAGCCTATTTCAAAATATTTGGTAGTAAATGCGTTGTATTAAATAATGGAAAGCACCATCTCACTAAATTTACTGAAAAAGCACATGAGGGAATTTTTGTTGGCTGTAGCTCTCAAAGTAGAGCCTATAGAATTTTCAACAAAAAGTCAAATAGGATAGAAGAATCTATACATGTTGTATTTGATGAAACCAACCTTATTTATAAGGATCTGAGAAGTTTATCTAGTAGTGCAGGTTCTACACAGAAATTGAAGGAGACGAATATCAATGAACATCATAATGAGGATAATGAAGAAACTAATTAGACTGTAATTGTGACTAGAGAGGATGAGTCTCAAGTAGAAGACAATCATGAAGAACCTATTGCTGTTGAAGAACCACAACATCCAGAACCTCTAGAACAACCAACTCAAACAGATGCACCAGAATCACAAAGAGAAAATGAGAGGTGGAGGAATGCATCCAAACATCTGAAGGATCATCCCAAAGAACAGATTATAGGAAATCCAAATGAAGGTGTGCAAACTAGAAGAGGAAACTCAATACATGAGGCCTTGCATCATAGCTTTCTATCCAAAATAGAGCCTAAGAAGTTTGATGAAGCCAATAAGGACACTTCATGGATATTAGCTATGCAAGAAGAGCTAAATCAATTTGAAAGATGTAAGGTCTGGATATTGGTTCCAAGACCAAAGAAACACAAAGTCATAGGGACCAAATGGGTATTTAGGAATAAGTTGGATGAAAATGGTGTGATTATCAAAAACAAAGCAAGGTTGGTTGCCCAAGGATATAGACAGGAGGAAGGCATAGATTTTGATAAAGTGTTTGCTCCTGTGGCAAGATTGGAGGCAATCAGACTATTCCTGCCATTTGCAGCACATACTGGATTCATAGTTTATCAAATGGATGTAAAGTCAGCATTCCTTAATGGAACAATATTGGAGGAAGTATATGTAGAACAACCCCCAGGTTTTATTGACTCTACTCATCCAAACCATGTCTAACTTTTATTAAAAGCTTTGTATGGCCTGAAACAGGCACCTAGAGCCTGGTATGAGACATTATCTAGATTTCTCATTGAGAACAAATTCTCAAGGGGAAAGATAGACAAGAAATTGTTTCTTAGGGTAGTTAAAGGTCACATTATTCTAGTACAAATATATGTTGATGATATAATTTTTGGCTCAACTGATAATAACCTTTGCAAAAGGTTTGCAAGCCTTATGCAAGGGAAATTTGAAATGAGCAGCATGGGTGAGCTCAAATACTTCTTAGGACTCCAAGTGAAACAGTCTGAGGAAGGAATCTTCATTTCTCAGACCAAGTACACCAAAGAGATTATCAAGAAGTTTGGAATGGAAAATTCCACTGTCATGAAAACACCAATGGCAGCCAATGTATCACTGGACAAGGATGACAAAGGGAAACCTATTGATGAAACCTTGTACAGAGGCATCATTGGCTCATTGCTCTACCTAACTGCTAGCAGGCCAGACATTATGTTCTCAACATGTGTCTGTGCTAGGTATCAAGTGAACCCTAAAGAATCTCACTACACTGCTGTCAAAAGAATCCTGAGATATCTGAAGGGTACTCTTAATCTTGGCCTTTGGTATCCTAGAAGCAATGACTTTGAACTAACTGGTTTTTCAGATGCTGACTTTGCAGGATGCAAGGAGGACAGAAAAAGTACATCAGGCACATGTCAATTCCTTGGCAAAAGACTAATATCTTGGAGTAGCAGGAAGCTGACCAGTGTAGCTATCTCTACAGCAGAATCTGAGTACATCTCAGCTGGAAACTGTTGTGCTCAGCTACTATGGATTCAACACCAACTCCAAGACTATAATGTCCAGCTAAGTAAATCTCCTTTATCTTGTGATTCAACTAGTGCTATTGTTATAGCTAATAATCATGTATCACATAGCAGAACTAAGCACATAGAAATTAGATATCACTTCATTAGAGAACATGTAGAAAATGGAGATATCATAATTGAATATGTCCCCACTGACAAACAAGTTGCTGATATATTCACTAAACCCTTGGATGAAACAAAATTCAATAACTTCAAAATTGAATTAGGAATGCTAAAAATGGAATAAAGTTGTCTTGAAATTAAATAAAATAAAGCTAAAACAAATGACAATTCTCAAATAAGTATAAAAAGTGAAATAAATAAATGAAAATAATAATTAAGTCCTAAAAGGTGAGTGGAGATATATCAGGCGTCGAGAGAAGATACCTGGCGTCGAGAGAAGATACCTGGTGTCGAGAAGATACCTGGCGTCGAGAAGATACCTGGCGTCGAGAAGATACCTAGCGTCGAGCGAGGATAAATGGCGTCGAGCTATCTCAACGCTTGTGCGAACATAGCTAGGCCGTCTCGACAGGGTAAATTTGAACCATTTGATCAATCTTGTCAAACAAGTCCAGCGCGCGGCTATTCATCTTCTTGAATTAGAAATTCTATAAATAGGGAAGACACTTCTTTAGTACATATGCCCTAGATTTCTTAATTCGAAATTATCTGCCCTAGAAAATTTCTCAATCAATTCTTTCACTCTACAATCGACAACCTCAATGCCTCCCAAGAGCAGTGATTACCTTTACAAAGGAGGCGAGCTTGTTCGCAATGGATTCCAAACAGCACTAGTGGAAATCAAATCAACCATCGAGCTAATCTACAAAGCAGGACTAGAATTTGTGCTATCTGAATCGACTCTAATTTTGAAACGAGAGGTCTTAGAATTTTTCTCCAATATAGTAATAGACACCACACCGCCAATTCGAAGCTTAAAACTACTGTAAATGGTAAGAAGATTAAGATCTCTCCTTCAAGACTCGCTAAGGCACTAGAACTGCCAAGATTAAAAAGTAATGAAGAAGAAGAAGAAGTGAGCTCTGAGCAGATTAGATTAGCACAAGTCTGGTGTAGAATTGAAACATCACATGAAATCTCTTGGAGTATACTTAGGAAAGGAATGAATTCAAGAGGAAAACTGCTGACAGATGTGATCGGAAAGGGTCTGTTATGCAAGACTGGATCTCATGATAAAATTTCCAGGAAAATGTTTATTCTTCTGACCAGGATTATTCATACATTGAGAACAGATTGGGCGAGGGTGGTGTTTGATAGAATAATTGAATGTATCCAAGCACCCAACATGGGTAGGATATTATCTCTATATTTAGTAAAAGTCATTCCAGATTCTTTAAATAACAAACTTGGATCCAAGATAAATCATATGAAGAAAATGGACATCAGAATGATAGAGAGATGGGAAAGAATTTTATCAAATCATCCACCAACAGAACTTTCTCCCAAGCAGAAGAAAGCTAAGAAGCAAAAGAAGAAGAAGAAGGTCTCTTCAAGTTCTTCAAGCTCAACATCACCCAAAAGGAAATCAAATCCTCTTCAATTCATGATCCTATTCTCACATCATCTGAAGAAGAAGAAGGGAACAAACCTAGGGATAGTTTTCCTGACACACCAACAGGTACTGATCCATTACTAGAAGGGGTTGACAAGTTCAATAAAGAAAAAGATGAGAATGAGAAAGAAGAAGAAGAGAGAGGAAGTCAACCTGGATCCCCTGCTAGACTTGAAGGGAAATTTCAAAATGAGAGGGAGGCTCCAGATGAGATCCCTGCTCAGGATAATTCTGAAATTAGAAAGGCAGCAGTTGAGGGGGAGGCTCAGGATGAGATCCCTGCTCCAGACAATAATGACCTTAATAATGCAGACATTGAGGGGGAGCCTCAAGATGAAATCCTTGCTCAAGGAAATCTTGATCAAGAGAATACACCATTTAAGGGGGAGTATCAGCCTTAGGTCCCTGCTCAAGAAAATCCTGCTGATGATGCTATGGATGTGGAAGGAGAGCCTGAAGCCACAAGGAAAAGGATGAGAAGGTGATCAAGATAGAATCTTCTTGCTCACATATGAGTCAAAGAGATGACTCTTTCATCAGAGAGGAAAGTAGTAGAAGTGCTGGAATGGCAAGAGAAATCAATGTGGATCTAAGTCCAATACTACCTCAGCTGGAGGTGTTGCTTAATAATCAAAGAAGATTATTGGAACAGTATATTGAAGAAAATAAGACAAAAATGAAAAATGAAGTAGATTTCCAGATGAAATTGGTTAGATTTGAAGTTATTCATCAGATGAATGCACTGAGAAAGGAAATGGTAAAATTTTTCAAAAGAGCTGGTACTTCAGTGGATTACACAACTGAACAACTTGATTCAATCAAAGAGACATCAAAGGCTATTAAAGAGAGACAATCAGGTATTTCAAAGACAGTAGATGATGTTCAAACAAATCAAGGAATCTTGAGCAGCAATATGCAAGTGTTATACAAAGAACAAGTTGCTCAAATTCTAACAGGAACTGCTAAATTAGAAGCAAAATTGCAAAAACATGATGCAGATTTGCTTGCCAAGATTGATGAGAGCTCCTCCATTCTAAAGGATCAAGTAAAGTTAAATACAGATACCATAGATGACCATCTTCTTAAGGTCAAGAAAACCATTGAAAGTGGAATAAATCATCTGGAGGGCCAAGTCAGGTTTCAGAAGAATGTTATAAGAGATCATATAGTTGAAGAAGTCCTAAAGGGGGATAGGTCAGTGATTCAAGCTAGCTCTGAGCATGCTGTGTGGACCTCTAATTCTATAAGAGAAACTTTTGGCTATCCTCCCATAGATTATGAAAATGATCAAGTTTCTGAGACCAAGCCAGCATCTCTTATACAAATCCAAAAGCAAATTGCCAAAATGTATAGTCGTAAGGATAAAAGCAAGAGAGAGAACTTTACCAGTGAACAAGTAGAATCTAGCAAAAGGAAGTTCAGAGAGGAAGTTCAATCAAGGGTTGATTTTGAACATTGGTCTCCCTCTTCAAGAGAAATGATTCTGACAGCATGGGAAGCTGTGAAAGGTAATCCAGAAGAAAGAGGGAAATGGTATTCTGAAGCTGAATGGTTGAAGCACAGGGATCAAGAGGAGCTGAAGATAAAATTCAAGGCTGACAAATTGGCTGGGAAAGTTCAGGCAGGTGATAAGGAGCCAATCAGATACTTTCCAAAGCTGTTTGGCTATTTCAAGAGAATAAAAGAGGTTGCTGAAGTCAATTCCAAGAGAGCTAAAAGAGGAATAAAGATCAAGGAACCTGAACAGCATTAGGATTTTAATCCTTATTAAGAATTCTCAGAGAAATGTATTTAATATATCTTTAAACAATATTGATGAGCTCCTAGAGCAAACTATCTTTTATTATCATATATATATATATATATATATGCCTGTGATGTGATCCTTTTCTTATCATGACATGTTTTATTCTGAACTGCTTGTGATTTTGTGCTTATATGAGAAATCATGTTTGAGATAATTTCTGTTGATAGAATATTTTGGCAATCTAATTTTATAAGACATTTTACTCATTATATTTTGATTACCTGTATAGAAAATATTGATTATCTTTGTAAAGAGGGATATATCATTGACTGAGGTTATGACTTCTTCAAATAGGGGGAGATTGTTGGGACCATTGTCCACAATGTCTTAGATTTGGAGAAGTCCATTCCTAAGTCAAAGATATACCTCAGAATGTATTTGATATACTCTCTAGAATCATTGTGCAGAAGATCAGGTCAAGCAAAGTACTCAAGGAATTCATCCAAGTTCACAAGCGTCGAGACACCACACATCGCTCGACACCTGTGACCCAGAAGCGTCGACCGATGTCTGCTGCTCAAAAAGACAAGGTCGCCGCTGAAGATCTGAGACCAAGTTATAAAGCGTCGAGCCAAGGTATATCGCTCAACGCCGTGGAATGAGAAGTGTCGACCAAACTTCAGTTTGCTCAACGCCTAAGAAGGAGGAGTTGAGAGTTTCTGTCTAAGAAGTATGTGTCGAGTATCTACATATCGCTCGACACCTGATAGAAAAAGCGTCGACATAGATACACAATGCTCAACGCCTTTTTCATTGAAAGCTCCGAGCTTAAAAATTTCATCTACAGCTAGTTGAGCCTTTGTTTAGTCAAAAGCCATTAAAGACTGTTGAAGACTTAACGTCATGCTGACGTGGAGGAGCGTAACAGATGTTGTAGATGGCGGGCTATAAATAGAAGGCATGACCTATGGGTTAGCAAGTTGATCATTTCCTATTTTCGAAAGCCATTATCTTCTCCGTCGTTTTGAGGGAAAGTCTGAGAAAGAATCTGAAGAAGTCGTCTCCTCTTTTCAGAGCTGTTCTAACTTGAAGAATTCTTTCAGCAATCTGGTGCTGATACATCTTTCTGAAAAGAGAAGATTAAGAAGAAAGAATTTGTCTTTCTATGAAGAAGAACATTCATCACAACCTGATAAATCAAGAAGACCAAATTGCGGCTGCTGATCTGTTGAAGATTTCTGTCTGATCATTCAGACAGATCAAGAAGACTCAACACTTTGAAGAATCTGAGTCTAAGTATTATTACTATCTTTATCAATCCCTGTAGGGTCTGAGTTGTCAGATCTGAGTGTAGGATCTTTCAAGGATCTGAGTTGTAGGATCAGGTGTGATCTGAGTTGTAAGATTCAGGGATGAATCTGAGCTGTAAGCCAATAATTATAAAGGCTGAGGTAGGATCTGTGGAGATCTGAGTTGGTAGGATCTGTTGAGATTTGAGTTGGTAGGATCTGTGAGATCTGAGTTGGTAAGATCTGCTGAGATCTGAGAGAGTAAGATCTGTTAAGATCTGAGCCTGTAAGATCTATTATGATCTGAGCTGTAAGACCTGTTTGTGGTCTGAGATCTTGAGGAGATATAAACCCTATCTAGCACACTGCTAGATGGGAGAAGGGGGAAAGTGGATTACCCAAGATAAGGGGAACCACTATAAAATTCTGTGTGTTTTTCTGTTTGTGTTCATTTTCTTGAAAGCTCTGATCATTCTTTTAGGTTATAATCAAGAACTGCAAATAGTTTTTAAAATAACCTATTCACCCCCCCCCCCCCCCCTCTAGGTGATTAGCTACCCTTAATTAAAGTCTTTCAGTGGAGTTTGTCCGGAATCCCAACTTGGGCAATGCTAATCTCAGAGATTATTTTACTTTCTCCGTATGCGGGACCGAATGATTCACTGTGATTCACATTTTGAGTAGTAGTAATAGACATTAACTATAGTAGAAATATATAAACTATCTTGTATAATTATAAATCTATTTTACTGTATTTCTGTGCACGTGAGCATGCGACTTCGCATGGTATTCCGTGTCACAATTTCTATGCTAGCTAGCTGTTTTCCTCATCTGCATTGAATGGTTTGCTCGGGATGCACAAATGGGTAAGTCTGGGGGTGTGATGAGTCCGATTTATATAGGGTTTTTCAAAATCATCTGGGCCTGGTTTCTCACTCATGCACTGCCCTTTTAGCATTAAAAGGCTCATATTTGCTTTAGTTATCACTGTACACATAGTGCACTCATTTCGCCTATTGGGGTGTGCAATTGCACATTCTGTGCTGGGAGTATGCCTTTGGGGGTTCCCCATGCCTGTCATGTTTGTTTTAATGAATGTTATTCTTATTTCCTGTGTGGGTGGTGCTTTAATTTTGAATGTGTGCAGGTGGATTGTGCCCATGAGCTGAGCATTGCAGTCTGGGTAAATCGCGCGACCTTGCGATTATTGTTGATGCACGATCTAAGCCATCATGTGATTTACTCAGAACTGTTTGTGATGATGCTCATCGTGCGTTATCCTTAATGCACGATTGAATCTAATCGTGTGTGAAGGAAAATGCATGACCTACCTAGATGTCGGCAAAATCAGAGGCATGTCCCGCCCCGTGCATTTTTGGTCACGCACGAGCATTCCGCTCGTGCGTGAACAAAAACGCACGACCTTCCTATAGCTTTAGGCGTTGTTTATCTCTGTAAATCGCACGGTCCAAAACGCATGGTCGTGCATTTTGATCGTGTGTTTCTTAAAATTAATGCCTCTATTTAAGGGATTGATCGCCCCCTTCGCCTTCCATCACCGCCCACCTGCGGGAGGAGTTCCGGCCACCATTCTCTTGCAAATCTCTAGCCGGAGCATCCTCTTGGCCTCTTTCATTGTTGATGCACCTCCAAACCTCCATTTTGAGGGATTCTTTGATGCATACATGAAGTTCTCTGGCGAGGTTAGAAGTGAAGATGATTGACGGAGAAGAGGGGTAAACTAGAAGGAAGTGACAACACCTCTCTGTACCAGTACGATAGTTGGAGCCCGAGCTCGGAAAAGGATTGACAACCCTCAATTCCGGCCGTGAACCTCCGATGAGTCTCCGCCCCTTTGGTTGTAATCTCACCCCCTTCATATTGTAGTACTATTTTTCCTCTATTATTTGTGTGTATGGATAATGTATGCTAAATGTTGCTATGTCATTTAGTATATTTTATGTCTATGTGAAATATCTCTGTGGCCTATTTTATCGAGGAGCGTCCCATTCCATCCTCCATCATGCCATAGTGTACCGCACTAGCAATTGCTAGTGGCGTTCTTTGTGATGAGGTGCTTGCGACCCTCAATTCCGTCTGTGCCACCCATTCCATACGCCTTACGAAGTAGTGCGTTCAAGGCCTACACAGTTTCCATCCTGCCTAGCGAAGCAGTGCGCTCAAGGGCTGCATAGGAGTAGTTGAGTAGTTATTTTCTTTTATTTTCCACAATCCAAATCAACCCTTTTTTCGCAATCCATCCGACCTAAAGGACTTCAATTTCAAGTCCTTCCTCGATAGATAACTCCACCTTACCATGTTCCTTTGAGATCGATACTTGGGGATTCACTCCCATTTTATAATACTTAAATGATCAGTACACTGCCGTTTCATGTCGTAGTCTTGCTACAACCTATAGCGGTGTTGCGGATTTGCGCATCAAATAGCCATACCTTAAGTTTAGCTTATAATATACCGTTGACCCAACTAGTTGGTCGAACAAGACATCAATTCTCAGAATCGAATAATGGTTCTTCTCTGTCATCTTATTTAGCTCTCGATAATCAATGCATAGACCCAGTCTCCCATCCTTCTTTGTCACAAAGAGGACTGGAGCACTCCATGAAGATGAGCTTGGACGTACGTAGCCTTACTCTAGCAGTTCCTGCAGCTGAACTTTTAGTTCTGTCAATTCCTTTGGCGCTATGCGGTACGGTGAGTGTGTCACAGGTTTGGCACCTTCCACCAACTCAACACAGAAATCAATCTCTCGCTGAGGGGGATCCCCAGGGTGTTCGTTAGGAAACACGTCAGCGTACTCTGCCACTACTGGGATATCACTTATACTAGGATTAGGTTATCATGCTTCCAACAATGTGAAGAACAACTCCGCGCCTTTTCTCACCGCTTTAACCACTTGGAGAGCAGACATCAGTGTCTTGCTCGCTTCTCGCATTCTAGCAAATGTGGTCTCATCACTGGTGTTCTTTCCTAGAGTAATCTCCTTCAGATTGCAATTTATGCATGCTTAGTGCTTTGAGAGCCAGTCCATGCACATCGAATTCAGCTAACGGCAGCAAAGACACTTCCAAGTCAAAATCGTGATTCCATATCCCCACCTTTACCCGACTCAACCTATCCGCGCACATACGAGACCCATTGGGAAGCACTATCTATAATCTATCCTTTACCATGGTAGACAGGACTCCAATTCGCACCACGTAGTCCTTAGACAAAAAGGAGTGCGATCCTCCCGTACCGAAAAGAGCTCTCACAGAATAGTTGAAAATTAGAATGAAACCTAGTTGCATACACAAATAAACGTATAGTCGCACATGAAGTATAATTTACGTCTAGTTGCGAAAGCTAAATTATAATTCATACCTATGAAGACATCATTTAGCCAGATGGCTTCCTGTTGGCCAATCGTGTAGACTCTCAGCTGGTTCAGAGGTTGTTGGGAAGCAGAAGACTCTATAGCTTTGCCTTTATCTGCATATGATGAACCCGCTGCACGAGCATAGTCCACTGCTCGGTTTTCTGCTTTTGGGGAACCACTTCAACACACTCAGGCTTTGTGTCCCACTTTTCTGCAAGTGAAACACGTTATGGGTTCCCATGTAGTAATTGCTCCTGATACGCTAGAGGGAGTTGGTTCCGTGAACCTAGACTTCATTTAATTTCTCCTGAACGCAGGATTTGATTGAGAGGTCTGCGTGTGAAACTCTGGCTTCTTTGCGTTGAGGCCTTTTGCGCGTTGTACCCTCTGCATATCTAATTCCAGAGATCTGGCAGTTTGCACCAGAACATGAAATCCAAAAGTCATTGGGCCTGCTAGGAGCAGCCTTAACTCATCACAAAGTCCTTCGTAGAACTTTCTCGTCTTTGTTTCCTCATCTTCCACCAAAGCTCCCGCATAGCGACTTAGTCTAGTGAACTCATGCATGTATTTGTCTATGGAATTATCACCATGAGTTAACTGCAAAAACCAATTTTGCAATGCAATGCGCTAGGCAGAGGGGATAAACCTCTGGAAGAACATCTTTGAGAACTCTGCCATAGAGACATCAGTAATATATCTACCGGCCAACTTAAGCGCGCTTCTAACTCTTCCCACCAAAGCACTGCCTCTCCCTTCAGAAGGAAAGTGGCTAAGGTGACCATCATCACATCTTCTATTGTTGTCGCCCTTAGAGTTCTCTTTACACTTGACAGCCAATCCTCTGCCTCTGTTGGGGATTCGGTCCCTGAGAAGGTTGGAGGATTGAAGCTCAGTAAGTGCTTCAATTGCTCGTCACGAGCTCATCCCATAACTACATGTTCAACTCTATGTTCCACCCTGGGATCTATTGCAGGTTATGCTCTCGGCTCTACTACAGCAACAGGCACTGGGGCCACATCAGGAGTAGGAGTAGTAGGTTGTGCAAGCCACCCATGCTGATTATTGATCATTGTGAATATCACTTCAATGACTAAACTAATCATCTCAGCAGAAGGACTGGTCGCTGGAACCTCAGCGGACGCACTACTCTCGATAATGTTACGGGGTTCAGACTACCCCGCACCACTCTTAGTCACCTATAATCGTGTAACACACAATTTAGTGACCGAAAACATTGTAATAAACTACCAAGGAATGCTCAGGTTCCACAAACAAGCATGTTTTTCATTCCTAAGTGGACATTATTATTAGTTTTTAGTGTTTTTAGGTGAACGCACATCACGTGCATACCACCCCTTAAAATGGAATTCGGCCTAGAATTCGCTAAACTATGGATCAATTCCTAAAGTTCGATACCAAATTGTAACACCCTGCCAGTACAAATAATATAACAATAGGTCCATTCGGGACCCCATGTCATATTGAACACACTAGCTTGACATAAATAAGATGATACCAGAAAAACAACTACATGAGAGTATAAAAAGGCATAAGCGGAAGCATTAATTAAACATTACAGTTAGATTGTCCACCATCCTAGGAATGAACCATTAAAGAGTTATGGATTTAAGGCCTTACAACAGTAATGCACGTAGCATAACTACATGCATCAGCACGCAGGCCGGCAATACATGTAAAGCAGAAGAGGAGGCTGACCTTTGGGGGCAACTCAGTAATGGGCCACCACCCTCTATTTCCCTCTCAGCTCACCAGTACCTGCACCAACATCCAATATGAGGTAAATGAGGGTCAGCTACGAGCTGACCACAAACCGCGTAACGATCCCACCCCCGGCCATCTAGCTGGCTCAGGGGCTTGTCGCCGCTAACCTGCAAGCAAGTCGTACTTACAATATGTAATAGTATAAAGAAAGTGCAACTACACTACACATGGTGAGGTTTCAAGCACAATCAATCTTCTAGATTGAGCATCAAAGTAAGGGGAACCTAGGTATGCACATGATGTTTATTAGGTTCACCCGGAGTATTCCCGCAACCACCTAAGCAACCACATGAGGCTAACATAACATCAATTCATCAACATCAACACCACCCTAAGGAACACAACCTTAGGTGGGAAAAGAGCTTTTGGTCGGTCTAGGTGAACACCATCCATGAACTCTCCCATGATCACACGTCATACCAGGGGTAGGGAACTCTCACCGATCTGCATGGAAATGGGTTCAGTTCAGCTTTTCCCATGCTTTAATCATCGTAATCTATCCCCCGACGTGGGTACAGCTTCGCCTCAGCCTGTAAGGGTTTAACATAAACAAGTGTCACACAAAAGCATATCTACGCACCTAATCCTTCCAAAAGGACATAGGCTTCGCAAATATGACCAATGAAGAAGGTACAAGACCACTTCACTTCAAAACTCGTGGTGAAGGTTTGCGTTCAACCACAATCCAAGCATGGGACTTCAGTTAGGCTCTCCGAAAGACACCAAAATATCAAGTCCAGCAATACAATGACATATCTCTTGGATTCATTCTCCGACATGCATTCTAGGATTAAGTTAAATGCACGTCACAATCAAGCATCACCGATCCGGGCTAACGGCCAAGGGTAGGCTTCACACAAAAGGCCTAAATCCTTATGTCTACTGGATTTCAGCATGAAATAAATGCCAGGGATGGACACGATATACCCAGAGTTCTAAAGAACTATAGGAAGTCCCATACTTCACTAATTAGTGAAAAAGACAACCTCAAAATGCATAGAAATGGAATGAGAGGACTAAATTATGTCCTAAGATTGGGAGGAAGGATCGTTACCCTTCCCACTCTCTTTGGCACCATGAATCTAATATTTTAATAAGAAGTAAAGAACTTCACCGGGCTGCTCTCCGTGTATTTAGAAATGGCTCGCGATTCAGAGCTTCGGAGCTCCGTCAATAGCGGACAGTGTCTTCGTCTTCTTCCTTGGCTCTCACCATTCTTAAGCTTGGAGAGAGAGTGTAAAGGTAATATTAAACCAAAAGTTCACTCCCTAATATCCTTTAAGGGATTTCGAAATCATACTCTCCGTCAGATTCACTTTTCATGCTGATCAGGACATCTGCGGTGAAGGATCGGGACATACATTTCTGTTATTTTTAAAACAAGAAAAGATCATTCTCTATCTTCATTCGTCGAGACCTTTCGACGATTCGTCGAGTTTCGTCGATTTTTGTCAAGACCATTTGACTATTCATCGATATTCGCTGAGACCACTTGATAACTCGCCAAATAATGTATATTTCATCGAGACCTTTCGACAAATTATAGCAACACTTCTTTTCAGTCCCTTTTTGGGAAAAGTGGGGTGTTACTGTTGAAATTGATGAAGTATGAAGTTAGCGGTCTGGTAGGTGTTCGCGCGGTCTGGTCTAACCGCGCAATCTCACAGTCTCCTCTGCAGTCTGATCTATTCGATCTAGCTGTAGTCTATTCGGCCTGACCGCCGTTCTTTGCCCAAGGCTGCCGAGGTGAGGCCGCGCGGTCTGGTTTGTATGACCGCGTGGCGAGCTGGTGTTCTGTACTATGCGGGTTAAGTTGTTGACCGCACAGGGTAATTGTTCTAGTATTGGGTAGTCTGGTCTGGGGACTGTCCAGGTTCTTCGTGGTGCGCGCCGACTAAGGTGCTCTTAGTCGCGCAGTCTCCTCTTTGTGTTCGCATATGCTGGTCACTTGGCGATCTGCTGATGTATGCGGACACTGGTGTTGGTCGACTTAGCGGGATTTTGCCTTAGTCGACTTGGCTGTGTTCGTGGTCTATGGAGGAGGTCTCGTATATGCGAACACTAGTGTTGAGCGTCATGACCGTGCGGGTTATCATCATCGCGCAGCTTCTTGGAGGAGTGGCGATCTCCTGGTCGGATTGTAGTCGGCGAACTCACTAAGCGCAGAGCGATCTTCTGCTGACCGCGCGGGTTGGCCGGTCTTGGTCACACGGTCAGGGCAGTGACTCTATCTCATAGGGTGGTGACAGGATCTGATCCCATGCCTATAAATAGGAGTCACTGTAGCAGAAAAATTATCGCACCAAGTGTAAGTTGAACTCGTGCCTAATTCTTGCGGTCTCTTCTTTAGTGACCGACCGGTTTGCTGATTGAACTTGTCTTATGCAGCTTCTGCGGATAGTGCAGACAGCAACGGTCACCTCTTCTTCTAAAGTGTCCGGGCGGTCTTGCGGCTTGTAGTGTGGGTTGCTGGAGTTCGGGAGAATCAGTGGAGTTCGGGAGGTCGTGGAGTCTTCAGTGGTTTTGTTCAAGTTGCCGGTAGTCTGTTCTCGCGGTCTCCTTTTTCTAATCGCGCGAACACCCAGACCGCGCGGTTGGCGGCTTCTGTTTTCAGACCGCCAGTTATCTTTCTTCAGCATTGTATTTTCCTTTTGGTTTTGTGTACTGGCGAAATCATGTCTCGCCATGTATACCTCGCTCTGTAATGAAGATTTCTGCTATTATCAATAAAGATTGCTTTGCTTCTTGTGCTTCTAGTTGTTGGCTGTAACTTTAAGATGTATGATTCCTGCTCACTCCTAGATCTACAGAAAATTTTACATGGTATCAAAGCTAGGTTGGAGTGGATAGAGCAGTGAACAACATAAAGTTGCCATCGCCTTTGTGAAGAAGGAACCAGTGGTAGAGCCGTGGAAGCAGGTTTTGCAAGAGGTCTTGGAATTGAGATACTCACGTCGACTAACTTTAAGAAGTGGAAGTCGTGCATGCAGAGTTATCTTCTGGGCGAGGACCTCTGGGAGGTTGTTGGAGGAGATAGCACGGAGGAAGTTGTCCCAGTTGGGGATAATGGTCATGAGGTGAGAAATTGGAGGAGGATTAATGCGAAAGCAGAGTTCACTCTGAAAAGGGCAATATCACCTGACCTATTTGATCGCATATTAGGGTGTGGATCAGCTGCCGAGATCTGGAGAGCCTTGGACGGGCTGTTTAACAAGAAGAATGTAGCGAGGCTACAGTTCCTGGAAAATGAGCTGGCTAGGTCGGCTCAGGGAGATCTGTCTATCTCTACGTTCTTCATGAAGATGAAGAACCTGTGCGCCGAGATTTTAGCACTAGATCCTGATGAGCCAATTTCTGAGGCGAAGCTGAAGAGGCACATCATCCGTGGCTTGCAGAAGGAGTATGTGGCCTTTGTAACGTTAGTGCAGGGTTGGGCAAATCAACCATCTCTGCTGGAGCTGGAGAATCTGCTTGCATCGTAGGAGAGCCTGACAAGGCAGATGGCGGGGGTGTCAGTGTCTGGGGGAGAAGGCGAGGTACTCTTCACAGGGAAGAAGAAGAGATGGGATAAGAAGAAGAAGATCTCTGGAGGCAATGGGCCTTCAACTTCTGGACAGCAGGAGAGTGGCTATGCTCCCAAGGCTGAAGGAAAGAAGAAGGGAGAAGGACCCAAATGCTTTAAATGCGGAAAGCTTGGTCACATTAGGAAGGATTGTCAGGTGAATCTTCAGCCAGGGCATGCTGCTGCAGGGAAGGAGGAAGCTGAGGCCAGGCAAAATGATGGAGGATGGGGAGGAGCCTTCTCGGCTTCTGTCGGAGTTGCAGATCCTATCAACTATCAGGAGGACTAGATCGTGGACTCGGGGTGTGGTCACCACCTCACCGGGGACGAGTCAAAGCTTTCTTCAGCGCAGCCTTACTCAGGTAATGATGCCATCATAACTGCTGATGATAGTGTGCATACTGTCGAGAAGGTGGGAGTTGTTTCCTTGGGTAGTCATAGTGGGCCACTAACATTGAAGAGTGTCTATCATGTGCCCAGAATGAGGAAAAACCTCTTCTCCGTGACCAACGTTATTGACGCTGGGTATCACGTTCTGTTCGGTCCAACAGAAGTGAGGTTTCTACGAAACATTGAGGCGGTAAATGCCGACATCGTTCTTGTCGGGAGAAGGGCAAAAGATTTGTTCATTTTATCTACAACTTCGTATGTTGACAAGATGAGGACAAATGATAGTTCCGTTATATGGCTCGAGAGGTTGGGACATATAGGGATGGATAACTTGAAGGCTATGGCGATAAAAGGTCTAGTCAAGGGCCTGCCTAGTCTATCTTCCTACGGTGACGGTCATGTAGGTGCAGGATGTCAGTTCAGCAAGTCTCATCGACTACCGTTTGATAAGTCACAGTCAAGGAGTAGTGTGCCGTTGGAATGTATCCACGGTGACTTGATGGGACCGACTGCTACCCCAAGCCTCGGAGGTAGCAGGTATATGCTGGTGCTGATCGACGATTACACCAGATATGTCTGGGTCAATTTCCTGAAGGAGAAGGCGGAAGTATTTGCCAAGTTTGTGGAGTTCAAGGAGTTAGTGGAGTGTCGGCTAGGCCTGCGGTTAAAGAAGCTTAAAACTGATAACGGGGGGAGTTCACCTCTGGTGAGTTCTCTAGTTTTTGCAGGATGGCGGGCATCCGGAGGGAGCTTACTTGTGCACATACTCCACAATAAAACGGAGTTGCAGAGCGAAAAATCTGTCATCTGACGGAGACCTGCAAGTGTTGGCTTCATGCCAATAGTATCCCAAGGTCCTTCTGGGTGGAGGGAATGTCTTGTGCTGCCTACGTCATCAACAGGATGCCTCTCAGTCCCATCAACATGTTGACTCTGCATGAGATGATGTTCAAGGAAAGGCCAAGCGTGGTACATCTTCGGGTGTTTGGTTCCACATGCTATGTGCACGTTCCAGATGCGCTTCGGACGAAGCTGGATGCTAAAGCTAGAAAGCTAATCTTCGTGGGATATGATGATCGGAAGAAGGGCTAGAAGTGCATGGACCTGGAGATGCGGAGATTTGTTGTATCGTGTGACATCGTGTTTGACGAGGTGACGTCTTATAAGGGAAGTTCTGGTGTTGAGTTACCAAAAATCAGGGTGGAGGAGCCGGAGAGAGCTATGGAAAATCATTAGGTAGAGCTGCCTTTGTCACCAAGTGGTCCATCAATTTCTAGTTCTGAGACGGAGGCTTCTAGATCAGGAAGCAGGGGGAGCGATGCTCCTAGTACGTCTAGAAGGGGAGCTAGGGATGAAGCAACTGAAGATAATGCGAGTTAGGAGAAGGTGTTGAGGAGATCAAAGCGAACGATCATTGCTCCTGATCGGTATACAGGAGGAAACATGGTGAGCTTTGTCTCGTGTTTCTTCGATGGACCCCTGTATGAGCGGGAACCAGTGAGCTACGAGAAGGCCAAAGGCGTGAAAGAGTGGGATTTGGCTATGGAAGAAGAGATGGCAGCTCTTGAGAAGAATGAGACCTGGTCTTTGGTGCCCAGGCCCAAGGATATGACCCCTGTGACATGCAAATGGGTCTATAAGCTCAAGAAGAAGGCAGACGGCAGTATCGAGCGATACAAGGCTCGTCTTGTGGCTCGTTGATTCTCGCAGCAATACGGTGAAGATTATGAAGAGACATTTAGTCCGGTGGCGAAGATGACTTCAGTACGGTTCGTTATTTCCTTGGCGGCATTCTAAGGGTGGGAGATTTGGCAACTCGACGTAAAGAATACTTTCTTGTACGACGAGATTGATAAGGATATTTTCATGATCTAGCCTCCAGGCTTCGTATCTGATGATTTTCCAGACTATGTCTGTAAGCTGAAGAAGGCCATGTATGGGTTGATGCAAGCGCCGAGGGCGTGGTACGGGAAGATCTCAGAATATCTCCTATTCTGTGGAATCGGTGCTTCAGACTCTGACTCAAGCTTATTTGTCAAGAAGAACGGGGAGCTTCAAGTCATCGTGCTACTATACGTCGACGATATGATCATGATGGGGAATTTGAAGGAGGAGGTAGCAAAGCTTCGGGCTGAGCTGTCTATCAGGTTTGAGATGAAGGACTTGGGATAACTCCACCATTTCATTGGACTCGAAGTGCAGAGGAAGGAAAGTGGATTGCTGGTGTCCCAGACTGGATATGCGGAGCGAATCATGGAGCGATTCGGCATGATGGAAGGGAAATGCATTTCTACACCTCTGTAGAAGGCCATGAAACTTCAGAAGGATGAGGGGAGGATTCTGGAAGTTCCGATTGTGTTCCTACCTCTAGTTGGGAGCTTGATTTATCTGACGATCACTGGGCCGGATATTGCGTATGCAGTTTGCAGGGTGAGTCATTATATGGCGGAACAACTGGTGCCTCATCTACTAGCGGCCAAGAATATTTTGAAGTATGTCAAGGCGACTTCGGATATGGGTATCCTATACAGGAAGGATGCGGGATTCGAGGTGCATCTGTACATGGATGATGATTATGGGGGAGATTCGGATGACCGGAAGTCGACGTCTGGATTCGTCTTCATGGAGAGCCCTACGACTATATCATGGTGCAGCAAGAAGCAGGATTTCGTGTCTGTCTCTACCACGGAAGTGGAATACAAGGCTTCGGCCTTGACAGCACAAGAGACCATCTGGCTTAGGAGGTTGGTGGGAGACATCCATAAGGAGGTTCGGGGTCTGACTCTGCTCTACGGCGATAATGAGAGTGCACTCAAACTGGTTACTAATCTTGTATGTCACGCGAGGACCAAACATATCGAGATCGAGCATCATTTCATTCGTGAGAAGGTGCTGGAGGGGTCTCTTTCCGTCGAGCATGTTCGGAGTCTGGACAACGTTGATGACATATTCACAAAGGCGGTGGCGAAGGGGCCGTTCACTCGGCTGAGGAGTTTACTTGGGCTGTTTTCAACTTCCCACTTTAAGGGGGAGTGTTGAAAATGTTGAAGTATGAAGTTGACGGTCTGGGAGGTGTTCGCGCGGTCTGGTCTAACCGCACAATCTTGCAGTCTCCTCTGTGGTCTGATCTATTCAGTCTAGCTGCATTCTATTCGTCCTGACCGCCGTTCTTTGTCCAAGGCTGCCAAGGTGAGGCCGCGCGGTCTGGTTTGTGTGACCGCGTGGCGAGCTGGTGTTATGTACTGTGCAGGTTAAGTTATTGACCGCACAGGGTTGTTGTTCTGATATTGGGCAGTCCGGTCTTATGATTGTCCGGGTTCTTAGTGGTGCGCATCGACTAAGGTTCTCTTAGTCACACAGTCTACTCTTTGTGTTCGCATACGCTGGCCACTTGGCGATCTGCTGATGTATGCGTACCTTGGTGTTGGTCAACTTGGCTGGCTTTATCCTTAGTCGACTTGGTTGTGTTCGCGGTCTCTGTAGGAGGTCTCGTATATGCGAACACTGGTGGTGACCGTCATGACCGTGCGGGTTGTAATGATCGCGCGACTTCTTGGAGGAGTGGCGATCTCCTGGTCGGATTGAAGTCGGCGAGCTCAATAAGCGCAGAGCGATCTTCTGCTGACCACGCGGGTTGACTGGTCTTGGTCATGCGGTCATGGCGGTGACTCAATCTCATAGGGTGGTGACTGGATCTGACCCTACGCCTATAAATAGGAGTCACTGTAGTAGCAAAATTATCGCACCAAGTGTAAGCTGAACTCGCGCCTATTTCTTGCGGCCTCTTCTTTTGTGACCGGCCGGTTTGCTGATTGAACTTGTCTTATGCAGCTTCTGCGGATAGTGCGGACAGCAGTGGTCACCTCTTCTTCTAAAGTGTCCGGGCGGTCTTGTGGCTTGCAGTGTGGGTTGATGGAGTTCAGGAGGATCAGTGGAGTTCGGGAGGTCGTGGAGTCTTCAGTGGTGTTGTTCAAGTTGCTGGTAGTCTATTCTCGCGGTCTCCTTTTTCTAGTCGCGCGAACACCCAGACCACGCGGTTGGCGGCTTCTATTTTCAGACCGCTAGTTATCTTTCTTCAACATTGTATTTTCCTTTTGGTTTTGTGTACTAGCAAAATCATGTCTCGCCATGTATACCTCGCTCTGTAATGAAGATTTCTACTATTATCAAAAAAGATTGCTTTGCTTCATGTGCTTCTGGTTGTTGGTTGTAACTTTAAGTTGTATGATTCCTGCTCACTCCTAGATCTACAGAATATTTCACAGTTACATCATGCTCATGTCCTGCCAAATGACCAGTTGATCCCAACGCCCGCCGATAAAGGTCAAGCCCATGACATTTGGGTCACACTTGTGTTTGGCCACCTTACTAGTTTAAGTCTTCCAGAAACCACCCAGGACGCTAGCTATCACGCTTTCTCAGACATACCGCAGGTCACGCCCTCGATCACGCCCGTGACTGAGGGCGCGTAATTCCGAATTTTTGCCTATAAATACTAGGATTCAGCTGAGTGTTGGGGGTTCACAAATTTTTGTCTTTTTTTGGAGTTGTGAACCCACTTTTCTAATTTTTTTCATTTTCTTTCATGCATTTTATATTTTTTTTTTGCAATTTCTCTTTCCTAGGGTTCTAATCTCTTCTTTAGTAATGAAATAGTTTGATTTTCTTAAATTGTCTCTTCTTTTCTTTAAGTTGTGTGGGTGTTTGTATGAGATTAAATTGCATTTTTCTTTCTTTTAAAATAGTTTTCTTAAAGTTGTGTCTGTGAATGTATGAGTCTTATTTTTTTCTTTTTTTTTACTTCTTCAATTTATGTTTGTGTGTGTGTGTGAGTAATTTTTGATTTAGTTTTTGTTTTTATTTAGTTTTTCTTTATGTTTGAGTGTGTGTGTGTATGAGATTAATTTTAATTTTTGTTAATTTAGTTTTCAATTTAATGTTGTGTGTGTGGGTGTATGAGTTTAATTTTGTTTACTTTCTTTTAAATTAGTTTCCTTTATGTTGTGTATGTGTACGTGTTTAAATTTTTTTTTGTTAATTTAGCCTTTAATAATTGTAGAGTGGGTGTGTGAATGAGTTAAATTTGTCTTTCTTTATTAAATTAGTTTTTATGCTTTCTTTCAATTCAAAGTAGAGTGTGTGTGTGTGTGTATGCGATAATTTTTCTGCTTTCTTTTAATTAAGTTATTTGAATTCAAGTGGAGTGTGTGTGTGTGTATGAGATAATTTTCTTGCTTTCTTTCAATTAAGTCATTTCAATTATTGTAGAGTGTGTGAGTTTTTTATTTAGTGTGTTCTTTTCATTTCTAATTACTTATCTTTATTTTTTGCTAAATGCACAACATGTCCTAATTATTAACGCTATCGCTTATTAAAATTTACAATCCAAATCATACCCTTTCTCTGATAAGATAATAACGTGTTCCTAAAAAGTAGAAATAATCAATTTGATCCAGAAAAATACGACCATTATATTTTCTAAAAATATCCTATATATTATACGCGATAATGTATACTTGCCTCTATCAAAGATTAGTTTGGATAAACTAATGCTTCGCAAAAATCATTCCCTTTTGTATAAATCTGAGAGTTTTCGGCACCGTCGTCGGGGAGTAATTATCGATTTTTCGAAAGAAGAAAAGACCATTAATTGTATCTCTCGAAGTAGAATAATGGTTGGTTTCTCAAAGTAGAAATATTCACGAGACCCCTCGAAAATGCTCGCCTAAACCTAATCGCACCGAGGCTTTGCAAGAATCTAACTATAAAGCATCAAGTTTTTGGCGCCGTTGCCGGGGAAAATTTAAAATTTTCGATTGTTAGATAAATAAAAGGGCAAATTTAATTTTCGTAAATTCAATAATAATAACAATAATAACATAGTCGAGGGATGGTGGATTACCTCAGCAATCTAGTTCGGCCCCCCTACAACCCCAATAATAATCCTTACAGTAAAAATTTTAATCCGGGTTCGAGGAACCACCCGAACTTCTCCTGGAGTAATCAAAACAATGCACAGCGGCCCCCAAATGTGAATCTGAAAGGATTTCCACAAGGATCTCATCAGGGCCTTCCGCCTCCTCCTCCAAAACCTTCTTTTCTCGAAGAAGATTTCGCTAAACACATCGCGTCTAATGACTCAAATATCCAAAATATTACTGGATCGCCAAGAAACCTACAAACCCTGGATGGACAACTTGCGAAGATGGTCTTCGAGCGGCAACTTGGAGCTTTGCTAGGTAACACAGAGCCAAACCCCAGAGTCTAACGTCAAATTAGTCAAGCTACATGATGGTAAACAAAGCTCTCGTGGGAGGCACCCCATATTTATCTAATATTTTCACTACTTTTCTACTTCTAATATATTTTTGCAGGGATTATTGCATTTTCTCGTTTCTTATTTTTGTTCAAACCGCACTTTCACTTTTCCTTCTTCATACTTAAATTACAGCATTGGGGAAAAAGTTGGGTTTTATGTATGAGGGTGTTTTCCCATTTTCATTTAAAAAAACAAAACTCTCCAAAAAAATAGTTTATTTCGTAGTGAAAAAACCCCAAAAAAAGTTTTTTACAAAAAACCTAAATTTTCTAAAAAAATGCTAATAATTTTATCCTTATCTTTTTTCTTTCTTTTTCCACCTCGAAAAAAAACCAAATTATGTTATAACTTAATTTTGGAAAGGGAGATATGAGATTCATCCCATCGCATCTCCTGGTATCTTGCGAACCCTTCACATGGTAGACCTCGGGATTTCCAAAACTAATTAAAACATCGAAAATATTTCCTTCCTTTTTTTGTAACTTTAAATAAAACCAAAAATAAACAAAAAATTCGAAAAATATAAAAAAAAATTCAAAAATAATTTTTCTTTTCTTTTTTATAGTTTTATTGTTCAATTTAAACATGTTTTGCAGGTGTTCATGCGGTCACCCAATCTCCAAATCAGTGACGTGTAATTTCCCCTTTTATTTTTATTTTGAATTTTATCTTTTTTATTTCATGCCGTGTTTTCCCTTTCTTGTAAATTAGAAAATTAAAATACCAAAAACATAAATATACACTTACAAAACCCAAAAAAAAATACAAAACCCCAAAATTTTTAAAATATATATTTTATTTTGTAGTACAAAACTTAGAAAAATAAAAAAAAATTCAAAACCCCAAAATTTTACATATATATATACATATATATACTATTCTATAAAGGAAAACTACCCTTTGGTGCAATATTCATAATACCCAAAATACCCCCATTTCTTTACCTTAAAGACTTAACAAAGTTAAATAAAATTTCAAGCAATTTCAAAAAAATGTCTGTTTTTGTAATTACTCTATCCCCCGCCAAAAAAATGTCCTGTCGACCTGCACGCTAAGATCACTTCAGCCACTTCGAATCATTTCGCACCTTGCCCGAAGCAATCCATCTTTCTGTCGCGCTTCCCGCAAAATCAAGCATTCGTCCCGCTCCGGCATCTACCCTGCCGGTCCCGCTCCTACATCTACCCTGCTGCTCCCACTATTCATATAGCGATCTGCGAGCCGTCTTCCTCCAGCGACTCCTCCAGCGATCGGGGAGCTATACCATCTAGCGGTCGAGCAAGGAGAAACGATGCCTCTAGGAGCAAAGCGGTCGAGCAAAGCGGCCGACCAAAGCGGCCGACCAAAGAGAAACGACGTTGTCGGTCATGCATCGATCATGATTTCGAGGGGGGCTTTTGCATCTTAATTAAATGTAAGGCTTCTATTGTCCCCCTCCTCGTTTTTATATGGTCCTGGGATTCCAATGAGGGGTGAAAACCCTAACTTATCATTTTCTTTGATAGCGATCTGCGAGTCATCTTCCTTCGGTGATCTGGGAGTCCTCTTCCTCCAGCGATCTGGGACCTATACCGTCCAGCGAACTAGGATTCATCTTCCTCCAGCGATCGAGCTCGATGAGCTACTCAACAACGTCGTCGATCATGATTTCAAGGGGGATTTTGCTTCTTAATTAAAAGTAAGGCTTCCATCATCATCCCCTCTTCATTTCTATATGGTTTTGTGATGGAAATTCAATTTTTCCAATGGGGGTCGAAAACCCTATTTTCCCTTTCTCTTATGGTTTAGGGATTCTATATGGTTTTGTGATGAGAAGTTTGTGTTGAGAAGTTTGTGATGGTAGCTATAAGGCAGAGAGATTAAAAGTTGATTTGGGTTCCTAATGCCTTTTTTAATTTCTTCTTTCAGAATTAGCGAATTAGGAATTAGAGTGAATCATATTTTTATTTCAGAGAATTAGAGTGAATCACATTTTAATTTCTTCTCTCAGCATTAGCGAAGTTGAAAATTGTGATGATTGAGAATATGAGAATGAGAGGGAATCACATTTGTATGAAGCTTTCCTGACATTAAACTAGGCGATGAGCTATTTCCAATGAGATATTCAAAATAGGCTTTCATGATATTATGTTTAGTGTAAAAACAGTTCAAAATAGAGCTTTAATGGAAAATTCCTCCTAATAGTCTTTCCTGATATTAATAGTTGATTTTAGGTTTCTACTACCTTTTTTGTGTTTTCAGATTGCAACTTTTTCTCTTTTCAATTTCAGGTTGAACTTTTTGTATGATGCTATACTACCTTTTTTGTGCTCCGCACAATTAATAGTTGATTTCAGGTTGAAATGAATGAGAGAGAATCACTTTTTTATTTATGGATGCTTGACCATGTTTTCTAATTCAGGAGTCGACTGGTCTTAAGAAGGCAATAAACACTGATTTTCAATTGAAATCAGTTAAGCACGTTGAAATTTTGGTATTTATTTTATGCTCAACCATTTTCACTAATTTTTTGTTACAGGGCTTCCACAGACTGCGAATCACTCTACAACAACAAGTAGACATCTCTGATAGCTTAATAAGCTTAGGGGTACTTCTCTGTCAATAAGTATTGTTGTAGTTTTGAACGATCAACTAATAATTCTTTTGTTTGTCATAAAATTGTTTTAGAATGTGCCATTTCCTATTTAGTATCAGGCCAACCCTTGCTTCTCTTCGTCTTTGACATTGTTTGTTTAAAATTATATTTTCCCTTAAAATAACTATTGAATATGTTTTCCTTCTACAACGTTGAAAATGGTTCTCATCTACCTATAGCATTCAAAATTTTATGAATTTTAATTTAGGTTTACTTTTGCTTTTGCTGGAAACCCTTTTTATTTAGACATTTTTTTGGCATGCATTATTAAAGATCTCATATTTTAATGCTACTTGATTTGCATATCACTGGAACTTCTTCAATAGTGTTTGGCATAAAATTCTTTTGTTCTTCAAAAAACTTTATCTCAGGATAAGGAACTATTTAACTCAATTATATGCCAAAGACATTACCAAAATCAAATTTAAATAGATTAGAGCCACTATGAATAATTTCTTGAATGTGGTAAAAAATAGTTATAGATTAAGATACCATGAACTGCTCTATTGCGAACATGTTTTACTATCTTAAAAGCTATTAAATAATATTATTTTATTTCTCTACCTTGGTGGTATGTAGCTTTAATTATTCTATTATGTGACAAATATTTTAATTTTGTATATTAGAATGTTGAGAAGTATCAGAGTATTGAAATTATATTACTTTCATGGCATCACCCCATTGAATGATTTTTATAATGTTGTCACCAAGGATTTCTTAGTAAGTTATGAATAATTACTTGAATGTGGTAAAAATAATAGTTTTGATTTAAACATTTAGAATCGGATTTGATATGAAAGTTTTTTTTAATGGGCTGGTCATGTCTTTAGATTTATATTTTTTGGGAAAAAAATATTTAAACTTAGGCTTGCTCTATTATTGTCAGATTTTGGCAAAATGGTCAGGCATGATAAATTGCAATTATTTTTTGATAAATTGCTTCTTTATAAATATTGTTTTCTGTATTTGTTTCTATGGCCATTTCAATTATCAATTTTTGCAGTGCACTACCCCGTTTGCAATAGTGAC
This sequence comes from Dactylorhiza incarnata, assembly GCA_033032865.1. Taxonomy (NCBI): domain Eukaryota; kingdom Viridiplantae; phylum Streptophyta; class Magnoliopsida; order Asparagales; family Orchidaceae; genus Dactylorhiza; species Dactylorhiza incarnata. The sequence goes on along the minus strand of JAWHQI010000153.1, from coordinate 4,334,048 downwards.
TTCACAAAGTCAATGATGGCCCACCAGCCAAATGAGCATGACAAAATTGGTCACAAACGAAATAAGGCTTCCACATCAGGATCAACGCTTCCTCGACACACACTACTCCCAACAATAGACACAATTTCTTCAATTGCTGAAGGTATTACTTGATTCTCCTCTTCAATCACGACTCCTTTACATATTCAATATACGTGGACATTTCTTCCCATGCACAGGCCCATCACTTCACGTTGATGCACCGTCTCGGTCAACCACATACAGAAATTCACTAACGAATGTTCAACGAACTACACAAAATGCAACGAGACGTGTGATCAACAATCTAATATCCAAAATCAATTTAACCATGCATCAACGGCTGCCGAGATCCTACCACAAGGCAATTTCATAACATCTTCATTTCATACTTCTCCATAACCCACTTAAACAAATGTATTTTAGGTAGTTAATATTCTAACACAATTGCTTGGTACATGAATTAGGGGACCTCCATGATGCATCAACTGAGGTAGAGCATCAATTAACGGTTGTGGTCCCAAGTCTACGAGCACCTAACCAAAATTCAACAAGAATTTCTACTTAAACTACAAACATTCCTAGGATGGAACTTCCACCTCCGACATTTTGTCGTCATTGTCATGCAAAATTGTTCTATAAGGAATCAAAGAACTTATGCTCCAACAATGGTAAAATTATCATTCCCGGGATTCCTACTCCACCCGAGCTATTTGATCTATTCACTCAACAAGGTTCTCAAGGGAGCCATTTCCAACAAAATGTACGTGCATATAATCACGTCTTCTCATTCACGTCGATGGGTGTAACTTTGGATGAATCCATTCCATCATTTGCTCAAGGAATCTACACATTCAGAGCACATGGGGCACTATACCATAGAATCGGCTCTCTTATAGCAACTCCGGGTAATAGACCAAGGTTTCTACAAATGTTCATATACGACACGGACTGTGAAAATGAACATCGCTCGGAAGAGGGGCATGGGCTGGACATCGAGGTGCTGCATAAAATCAAAACAATACTTGATATGTATAATCCGTTTGTCCAACACTTTCGACAGATATCGCAACATCCTCAGATAATGTCTTGTCGGCTTCTAATTCGAGATAGGCCAGCTACAGATCGTCAATACATTCTTCCAACAACATCACAAGTTGCGGCAGTCTTGGTTGGTGGTGAAGATTTCATGGAGTCCGATGATAGGGACATATTAATATGCGCCACATCTAGGAATTTACTTACTTTGAAAGAGTATACTGGATATTATGATCCAATGCAATACCCTTTATTACATCCACACGGAAACTACGGATGGGAAAAATGCTTACAATCAAACGAAGGGATACTGATAAGCTGTTGCGCTTACTACGCCACTTTGTTGCAGGTTTGACCGTGACATATTTAAATCAATAATATCTAAGTTATATTATATTATTTTTATGAATAAATTTTACATATACTGCATTAACGTAGATACGCAGCAATAATCAGTCTATTCTTCGTCATGCGGGGAGACTAATACAATAATTTATAGTCGATAATTTTATCAAAATTGAAACACAGAAGCTGTGTTGGATTAAACTAAATAAAGCAAGGTACGTGTGAAATTGTACCAAGGATTGCAGGATAGCTTCGTAGCAGGTGAAACTTATGCAGGTAACCTCTTTTCCTTCAACTTGCAAGCTAAAGCATTCACGCAATAATTACAAGTTACACTCATGAAAAACTACGCATTGATGTTTTCTTCAGCTGTCGTTGGCCGTCGTCGTATAATTCTGCCTTCCTCATTTATTGGGAATCCCCTTGACATGTACCAGCGCTACCAAGATGCAATGGCAATCGTACAACAATACGGGAAACAAGATGTGTTTTTAACAATGACATGCAACTCTAACTGGAAAGAGATAAATGACGAACTATATCCTGGTCAAGCAGCACATGAACGACCAGATTTGTTGTCTAGGGTTTTCCAATCAAAATGTGAAAGTCTCAAGACCATATCTTCCATAAAAGGGATCTGGAGAAAGTGGTGGGTCCCGTTCATGTCATCGAATTTCAAAAGCGAGGCTTGCGACACGTCCATATGCTGATAATTGTTGAAGAGGAAGACAAGTTAAATAGCCCCAAAGAGTACGACTGTATTGTTAGGGCTGAGATACCACAAGCATATAAGGAGCCCGACTTACATGAGGCTGTGCGTAGGCATATGATACCTGGCCCGTGTGGATGCTACAACCCTAACGCGCCGTGTATGAAAAATTTTAAGTGCAAAAAAGTTTATCCAAAGCCATATGTAGAATGCACATCACAGGGTATTGATTCATATCCAGTTTACATGCGAAGGAGAAACAATGTTAGCGTTCAAAACAATCTCATCGACCAAAGTGTTGTCGACAACTTTTGTGTAGTCCCGTATAATTCTTATTTGCCTTTGAAGTACGATTGCCATATAAATGTTGAAATCTGCAGTAGTATCAAGAGCAACAAATATTTGTACAAATATATTCATAAAGGTTCAGACCGTGTTGCTTTTGAAGTCCGAGCAGCGCCAGATTACGATGAAGTCAACAAGTACGTCGACGGTAGATGGATTTGTGCTCCTGAAGCAATGTGGAAGATATTTAAGTTCGAGATGAGAAGAATGTACCCTTCCGTTGCCAGATTACAAATACACTTACCAAACTTACACCAAGTTTAGTACAATAGCAACCAACAAATTGCAAGCGTACTTGCAAATGAGAGAAATTCCAGGACGATGCTAACAGAGTTCTTTCGCATATATCATGATAATCAAGGGAATGAGAATTACTTATATAGGGACTTTCCAAAGCGCTATAGGCGGCTTATACCTCAGCCAAAGTGGGTACAAAGATGCACTAATTCTAAGGCCATTGGAAGGATTTACTCGGTTTCTCCTTCTGAGCGTTAAAAATATTATCTATGTTTGCTTCTAAATCATGTACCCGAGATCACTTCATTCCAATGCCTTCAAACTATCAATGGCGTCACATACTCAATGTTTAAGGAAGCGGCCAAAAAATTTGGTCTTTTAGAGGAAGATAACAACATTCGAGACTGTATGTCTGAAGCGCGGACCTTTAGAATGCCTGCGGGATTGAGACGGTTGTTTACAACTATTCTACTATACTGCACACCAGTTCAGTAAGAGAACTGTGGGATGAAAATTTTCAAAGCATGATTGAGGATTACACGTGCTCAAACACTGCAAGTGAAATGTACATGATGAGTAAGTTATTAATGGAATTAGATGGAATTCTCCAACAACAAAATAAGAGTATAAAGATTATGACCTTCCACGCATATCTGATGGCTACGCAAATTTACAAGACTTTTCAAGTCTAATTTAACATGAACTGTCAATCCCGGTTTCAGATGATGATTTAAAATTAGTTGATTGTCTTAACAGTGCTCAGCTATCCAAGTTCAACATTATCAGTGCATCAATAAGAGGAAGGGAAAGTGCTATTTACTTTGTCGATGGACCAGGGGGGACTGGAAAGACATTCCTCTATCGATCAATACAAGCATGCTTTCGAAAAAATTGTTATATATTGTTTTAGCCACTGTTACTTTTGGGATTGCAGCCAACCTACTTTCGGGAGGTCGAACGACTAGTTTTAAATTTAGAATTCCAATTGACTTCGATTCTGTGTCCTCCTGCGGTATTGCAAAACAATCTGATTTACGAGGATTAATAGAACAATCATGCGCAATAATTTGGGATGAAGCGCTGATGGCTCACAGAAAGGCATTTGAAGTGGTTGATCGTACATTCAAAGATGTGCTTGGGGTAGGCCTGCCATTCGGTGGGAAGATATTGATCATGGGCGGTGATTTTCGACAAGTAACACCTGTCGTCATAAACGGAACCAAAGCACAAATAATTAATTCAAGTATTGTTGATTCCTATTTATGGCCACATGTCAAAGTCCTTCGTTTGACTGAAAATATGAGAGCACACGAAGATGCAAGCTTCTAAGTTTTTTTGTTGAGGGTTGGCAATAGAGAAGAGACAACAATTGAAGGTGACAAAATTCTAATCTCGGACTCCATGATAGTCCCTTGGGAAGGTGAAAACTCCATCGATACTTTGGCTACATAGATATTTCCAAATTTAGGTGCTGGGAATCACGATGATCGTTACATGGATGGTCGAGCAATATTAACTCCACTTAATGAAGATATAAATAAATTAAATGAAAAATGTCTTCTATCATCTCGAGGTGAAAAAGTAACTTACTATTCCTTTGATTCGGTGACGGATGATGTGCGGAATTTGTACTTACCGGAGTTTCTGAATTCACTGAACCCGGGCAATCTACCACTGCACGAGCTGACTTTGAATATAGGATGTCCAATCATGCATCTTCGAAACATAGATCCTAAAATTGGGTTGTGCAATGGGACACGGTTGAAATGTCTCTACTTCTCGAGGAATGTCATCGATGCTGAAATATTAAATGGCCTTTTCTATAACTTGAGGGTATTTATACCACATATACCGTTACATTGTGCTGAGGATGCAAGAATGCCCTTCGAGCTCATTCGAAAGCAATTCCCTGTGCGTTTGAGCTACGCACTTACAATATATAAATCGTAAGGTCAAACAATAAAAAATGTAAGGATATATCTTCCAAACCCCGTGTTTAGTCATGGACAACTATACGTCGCATTGTCAAGGGGGGTTTCCAAGCAAAATACCATGGTCTTGGTGAAAATGGAGAAGTTGGTGGACATGAAGGGGTCTACACTTAAAATGTTGTGTACAAGTAAATATTTGCTAGAATACGACCAAACAACACGGAAGCGTAATGCTACTTCAACTTCAAACTCCCCGGTTTCTCAAAACAAGCATGAATTGTATGTTTACAAATGCTAAATAAAACTCTCTACATGTTAAACTCACTTTACACAAGCTTGATTGTTTTGCAAATGTCTACCATTTCCTCAGGGGACTGGCTTCTGGATTTCAATTTTTGGCAAACTAAGCTTCAGGGAGCTTCTTCACTGCGATTGTGGTTGAGCCAATTTTCAGGGAGCCTCTCTGCTCTTACCTTGACAGGTTACCGACCAGGTAACATTCACCCATATTTTTACAAAGGTTATCCATGTGATGTTATCATTAACCATATAAAATAAAATCCATGTGATGTTATCATAGAGCATGTCTGTGTTGCAATAAAATTAGTATTTGCTAAATATAGTATATTAGTACCACCGGCGCCACGTCCCTCCGGCGCCACATCCCCCCCGGCCACCGGCCACCACCACATATAATGGTTGATATTGATGAAGATGAGGAGAATTCCTATCAATTTAGAGCGAGCAGGCTGCCTGATTATCAGCACCTGCAGTTTGTCTCATCCATCCATTCATGCACAATTATAAAGAGGAGATGCAAAGATATGGAGATAATAATTCCATCCCTGCCTCGCCCAGTTGCCCAACATCTGATGCAAGAAAATGGTCAATATGTGCATGAATGAGTGCCATCTGCCCCTCCTTCCTCCTCACAGTCAAATCCACAACTTAGTGGTTGTTGAGGATAGATTCGACGAGGGAGAGGAATTGGGCTCACATGTTCCTGCTTGAACACTGCCTGTAGCTCACTGAAGATTAATTAATGACCTCTCTCAGGATATATGATATATGTTATTAACTCCATTAGGTTGACCACTTACCTCCAGATTTAAAAAAAAGCATAAATCTTGGTTAAAGTCAACCAGAATATCACTATAGTTAACTCATCTTTAATTATCATTTTTTGCAAATTTTATGTGGTGTAATTGCAGAAATCTGGGTTAGCACCAGCGCGCCGTATTTCTTCATTCATACATCCACATTGCCATTCACACACATCTGATATTGTTGGAAATTCATTGTTTTCAACACAATCGAGGTATATTCTTGTTTAGGGGTTTTTTATTATCAAATGGATTCAAATTATTAACTTCAGGATTCATTTTTGTCCACTTCATGAATGATGTTTCTCCACTTCAGGATTGATTTTTCACCACTTCTTGATTTCCTCAGATCCATGTTTCTTTTTTCAATGAATTCGGAGTAGATGAAGCTGGCATTGATAGTGGTGGCATCTTCAAGGATTTCAAGCAGCTTTCAATGTGCAGTATGGGCTATTTAAGGTTTGTTATTCCGTTAATAATTTTCAAGAGCCCAGTTTTCATTTTCCCCATTTCAAGCCAATTTGTTGCTCCAGGTTATCTCATTGACACAAATAAATAGCATTACTACTTTCATTTCAATGTTTTTAATCCATCCTACTTGCTTTTGTATTTTATAAGTTTTTTCAATGTGATTGTATTTTTAATCCATCCTACTTGATTGTATATTTTAAATGTGTTGGGTTCTTCCTTTTGTTCTTACGTGGAATGGGAATGCCTATGGTAATTTTAATTGCAAATTTTTTTAGGATTGGATTGGTAGAAAATATTGTCAGCAATTAAGCAATGTTGTTATAATTTGCTAATTACATGGAATGGGAATGCATATGGTAATTATAATTTGCTAACTACAGTTTTAATTGGGCAAGTTGTTATTGAAATTTAGTTGATATGTGAGTGTTTGGTGGATGTTTAGCAGCCGTAAAATGATGGATATTTTATTTCATATTGACTTGATCCATGCCATTTGCATTATCACTTGCTTTATTTCTGTTATAGGAATTTCTGTTTGTTGTACAGGTCAATGGTGTAGGACAAAAGTGAAAATAATTGCATTAGCATGCTGAAAATAAGCAAGTTTCTCCCTATACGGGTTTGAACTTAATAAAGTTTGATGCTGATAATATAGTGGCATCAAACTTTCAGCCACTAAACTCATAAAGAAAGAAAACTTTAATGGCTGAAAGTAAGCAAGTTTCCTTGCGGAACGTTATGCGTTCGAGCAATGGTTAAAGAAAGAATCTATATTGCCCACACTTCTGTGAATATTGTCCTTCTTCGAGTTATTCTAACCTTATGTAATTCAGCTGTTGTAGGTTCTCCCGGCCTAATCTCTAAGAAAGAATCAAGTGGTATAAATTGAGAAGGTAAGTCATTATTTCAATTATTCTTTAATTGCCTTAAATCACTTGCCTTCCATGAAAACTGAACTTAAATCACTTGCCAGTTAAGTTCACTTTCAGGTTTTTGCATTTGATCTCACTCCATTTACCATCTTTTCTGTGTTTCGGGTGTGCAGAATTATTCATCTAAGAATTTTCACTGCATTTAAGAACTGTGGAAATTTCTAGTTAAGTTCAATTCTCAACATCTACCAAAATATAGATGCAAATGATGTTAATTTTTTTTTTCACTGCAATTAAGAACTCAGGATCCCATCGGCATCCACCTTCGACGCCGCACGTTCTTCCTTCATGAGGGTCCAAGGTAATCCATCTACATCTCCTATAAAACTCAACCATGAACTGCTCTATTTCGAACACATTTTTAGGATACCAGAAACGCATTTTCTTAACAAATGTTGGTGTAGATTAAGAGACCATGAACTGCTCTATTTCGAACATGTTTTACTCATCTTAAAATCTCTTAAATAATATGATTTTGTTTCTCTACCTTGGTGGTATGTAACTCTTAAATAATATGATTTGATATGAAAGTTTTTTTAAATGGGCTGGTCATGTCTTTATATTTATAAACAAAATCCACAACTTGAGGTTTCTCTGATTTCAGGTGAGCTTGAGTTTTCTCTGTTTAGCTTTCACATTTCTTTTCATTTATTTATATTTAATATGCTTATATACATTATTTTTTGCTGATTATTTCAGAACATGCAACCATTTTCTTTTGTAAATTATCCATCTTAGCATCAACTAGCATGTTTTTGGGCAAATTTCATTAGCTTCTAAACTTTTGCAGCTCTTGATGAATTATCCATCTTAGCCATCTTCTACTCGATTTCTTTTTGGCTTTCTTCAATGCTTAAGATGAGAATTAAGTTTACGCAAATGAGACTCATTAGAGTTCTTGGAGGAAAAATGCTGTCAAATTTAAACATGATGGAGTATGGACACTTAAGGAAGATTACTCTTAATGGAGGTCTTGGTGAAAACCTCTACCTGCTAAGATACCCTTCATGGTCCCTATACTTTTAATTTCTGCTGGAACAATGTCCAAGTTACCTTCTTCTAAAAATGTTTTTTCCTGCACTCTTCACCATCATTTATAGGAGTTTCACATGCACTTTTCACCACGATGCTGTAAGAGAACATAAACAGGTATTTTTTCATCCGTAAGTTGTTTTTTAAACTTCTGCAAACCATGTTGAAGAATCATGGTGCTGATGAAAAGTGCATGCGTTTGCATGTTAAAGAATCATGGCCCATATGATATTTTTAATTTAAATCATGTTGACTAATTAGGTGAATGGCTTGGAATTCTCCTTGTATGGTATTTTTTTGTTGGTAATCAAAAAATTAATCAAGGAGCATTCAGTTCTTTTGGTCATGCTTGGTGTATATATATACCAGCCCTTGGAGAATTCTGAATGGTTTGGAATGAAATGATGAGTTGTGCTGATAGTGGAATGTTTATTGTCTTGGAACGATGAGATATCACCTGTTTTAGTTAACTTGAATTGAGAATAGTTTTGTTTACTTAAAATGTTCTATAATTCCAGTCAACCTGCTGCCCTGCAAATACCCGGGTGATTAAAGTAATAACATTTAATCTCCAAAATAATAGTCAAATATAAAGCAAAACAAAGCAATTAATATGATTAAAAAACAAAAGGAATAGTTCATAATTGATTAATTTGAATATTCATTTATTTTGAATTCATTGATGGACATTAAATTTTAAAGGCCAACTATATATAATGGTTACATCATTCAAAAAGTAAGGACATATTGTTCTCCTCAAAAAAAGGACAAGTCAACGGGTAATATTTTTTTTGCTCATTTGGTTTCTTAAAATTGAAAAAAAAAGTTACCATAGCGAAAAGGAGATAGTAGAGAGAATAGATCTATCAAAGAAGAAAACTGTTGAAGAAAAATGAATTAGGGTATCTCAGTTCCTTTCACAAATGTGGACACCCAAGACAGGTGTCTCCCCCCATGATAAATATTATTACACACGGCAACTGTTGCCCCCAAATTAAATGTCTTCCCCACGATAAATGTCGCTCACATTACAAATGTCTCCCTCCACAATAAATGTCGCCCCCACGATGAATGTCGCCCCCACGACAAAGGTCACACCCACGTCGAAGGTCGCCCCCACGACGAGGTCGCCCCCACGACTAGGGTCGCCCCCACAATGAATGTCGCCCGCATGTCGAATGTTGCCCCCATGATGAATATCGCCCCCACGACGAATGTCACCCCCACGACGAATGTCTCCCCCATGACGAATGTCGCACCCACGACCAATATCACCCCCCCAAGACAAATGACACCGCCCATGATAGATGCATGCGCAGCCCGGCCGAATGCGGGCGCAACCTGCTTGAATGCCAAGCGGGCGAAGCCCACTTGGTTATGGGCGAAACCCGCAACGACGCATCGAAAATGGGCGTACCCCGTTCGAAGATGCTAGTATATATATATAGATCATTTCGTAGTAGAAAATACCAAAAATATAATAAATCCTACTTTGTTTTTATTCTCAAAAGCATTTCGTTTTGAGAGTATCTATTTGTGGCTTTTCATAATTCCTAGTTTACTAGTTGTTTGATTATCTTAGATTGATAGATTTAGATATTCGGGGTACAGTTTTACAAAATATCTTGTGTTTCTAATTTAAATAGACGATTTGTTTGCAAGCACTACTTCTAATTTATCTAAAATAGAGGCATGTGTATTATGTTAGAAAAACAACCTTAGACCTTAATTATCTTTACTTTATGCCTTTAGAAATTTTGGAATGTTCAAACTACTAAGGTTGCTCTCAAATCGTTTTTATTAAACTCTAGAATTTTTCTTGAAAACCCTATATTATTCACGAATATAGCTTGGCATAGAAAAATAAAAGAAGAAAAATTCAATAAAAGAAAGATCGTATGTCAATGGGAATAATATTTCATTCCGCAAACATAGGCACCCAATAAAAATTTAAAAGATCTTATGTCAATAGGAATTAGATTTCATTCTGTAAATATAGGCACCCAAAAAAATTTAAAAGTTCTTATGTCAATGGGAATAAGATTTTGTTCCGTAAACATAAGCATTGAGTTAATTAAATTTTTTGAATTGTTTCCCCTCGTAAACCATGGTGGGCGCCATAGAAAATTCAAAAGGAGGGGTGAGAGGATAAAATTTAGCACCCTTAATTCAACTCTCTTCTTTTGCCAAAGCTTTGCACCCGCTTTCCCTTAACAAATTTATTGTTCTTAGACTTTATTTAAAATCTTTTGAGAGCATAATTAGTAACTTATATTATTTTCTCCAAAATTCTTAAAAATAAGGGTTTTTATAATTCCGATCTAATCTCGTTTAGTAACTATTGCAATATTGCTTACTATTTGATTACATCAGAAGTCTTTTGGCTAGGACATTTCTCCCTACTTAAATCATTTACTTAATTTAGGACTTAACTCTTTATACTCCAGATTTTTATTTTTCAGTCTCTCTTTTGATTAACTAAATTGGTAGCTTAAAAATTAGAACTTATTTTAATCCCGTATGGATCTTTCTTACCTTTGCTCTGGAATTGCAAAAGCTTAAGTATGGGGGTATTTGATGAATAGTAAATTACGTATTTTAGTATAATTTTAAGCATAGTTTTAAATAAAATTGAAGATATTTTATGTAAATTATTGAATAAATTATTTGTTTTGCTATTTTCTTTACTAACTTAATTTTATTTCTATTTTACAGCATTTTTGTATTTTTTTAGATCACGCCCGTGACCAAGAGCATGTCAACTTAAAATGCAAAATCTCATCTTTCAGAATAATGTCAGGTAGAATCATAAAGTCAGTCCCTCGGTGATGCCCGTGACTGAGGCCGTGTATCCAGCCACGCTCGTGCTGATGGTCATGCACAGATTCCAGCTGCATGAAGCAAATTTCGTTCAAATGATTAAGTCACGCCCGTGTCCCAAAGTACACGCCCGTAACCCGCCAAATTTTCCAGAAGCAATCATACACACCAGTCGTCCCTCCCTAGTTGAACCCATATCCTGCCGATCTAGGTCACGCCCGTGATATTTGGGTCACGCACGTGTTCGACCACCTCACCAGTCAAAGTCTTCCAGAAACCACCCATGACACTAGCTGTCCCGGCTTTTCGGACACACCTTAGGTCACGCCCGTGACTGAGGGCTTGTAATTCCGAATTTTTGCCTGTAAATACTTGGATTCAGATGAGGGTGGGGGTTCATAATATTTTGTCTTTTTTTGGAGTTGTGAACCCACTTTCATGTTTTTCTTTCTCTTTCATATATTTTATGTTTTTTTGCACTTTCTCTTTCCTAGGTTGTAATCTCTCTTTTTGAAATTAAATATCTTATTTCCTCATCTTGTTCTTCTCTACTCTATGTTGGTGTGTTTGTGTATTTGAATTGTACTTTCTTTTAATTTGTTTTTTTCTCTTTATGTTAGTGTGTGTGCATGATAATAGTTTTTGTTTTTATTTAGCTTTCCTTTATGTTTGAGTGTGTGTGTGTGTGTATGAGAGTAATTTTGGTTTTTGTTTTTGTTTTTGTTAATTTAGTTTTCAATTTAATGTTGTCTATGGGTGTATGAATTTTGTTTTTTTACTTTCTTTTAAATTAGTTTCCTTTATGTTGTGTGTGTGTGTTTGAGTTTAAATTTTGTTTTTGTTAATTTAGCCTTTAATTATTGTAGAGTGGGTGTGTGTATGAGTTTAATTTGTCTTTCTTTGCTAATTTAGTTTGTATGCTTTCTTTCAATTCAAAGTAGAGTGTGTGTGTGTGTATGTGTATGAGATAATTTTTCTGCTTACTTTTAATTAAGTCATTTCAATTCAAGTAGAGTGTGTGTGTGTATGAGATAATTTTTATGCTTTCTTTTAATTATGTTTTTCAATTATTGTAGAGTGTGTGTGTATGTGTATGAGATAATTTTCTTGCTCTCTTTCAATTAAGTCATTTCAATTATTGTAGAGTGTGCGAGTTTTAATTTAGTGTGTTCTTTTCCTTTCTAATTACTTGTCTTTGTGTCTTGCTAAACGCACACTAAGTCATTATTATCGCTATCGCTCTTTGAAATCTACAAACCTAATCAAACCCTTTTTCTGATAAGATAATAACATGTTCCTAAAAAGTAGAAATAATAAACACGATCCGAAAAAATATGACCTTGATATTTTCTAAAATATCATATACTATACGCGATAAGACATACTTTCCTTTATCCAAGATTAGTTTGGATAAACTTCCAAAAGCTTTGCAAAAACCCTTCCGTTTTTTAAAAATCTAATAGTTTTCGGCGCCGGCGCCGGGGAGTAATTGTCGATATTTCGAAGAAAGAAAAGACCATTAATTATATCTCTTGAACTAGAAAAATGGTTGGTTTCTCAAAGTTGAAATACTCGTGAGACCCCTCAAAAATGCTCTCCTAAACCTAATCGCACGGAGGCTTTGCAAGTATCTAAATCTAAGCCATTAAGTTTTTGGGAAATATAAAATTGTTTTTCTTTTTATAAATTTTTATTTTTATGTTTGGGCTTTTTGATGAAAATGTATATAAGAGAGAGAAAAAAAGAACTTTTATAATAATTTTTTATTTATTTTTGGGCTTTTAGATGAAAATATATATAAGAGAAAGTGAAAGAAAAAGAGAGAGAGAGAGAGAGAGAGAGAGAGGGAATTATATGATAAAATTATTAGTGATTCCTTTTTCAAAATAACAACACAAGTCCCCGGCAACGGTGCCAAAAACTTGATGGTTTAAATTTGCTGCAAGAGCCTTTGGGAAGAATAGAATTTGGCGAGCATTTTCAAGGGGTATCGCGAGTATTTCTACTTCGAGAAACTAACCATTATCCCATCGAAAGATAAAAGCAATGGTCTTTTCTTCTTTCGAAATATCGACAATCACTCCCCGACGACGGGGCCAAAAATCTAGGGTTATAAAAAGGGCTTTTTGCAGAGTTATTCCTTAGTCGAGGAGTAATGCCCATTTTCGACTAAGAAAAGAAGGGCATTACTTCTATTAGAAAAGAAGGGGTTACGACGTGTCGGGTATCTTAATACTATTCACTCCCCGGCAACGATGCCAAAAAGAAGAGTCAAGTTTGGCAGGGGAGTGAATATTATGGGGGTATTTGATAAATAGTAATATATACGTAATTTCTATACAAGTTTTTGTATAGTTTTATTTAAAATTTGGATTTTTTATGTAAATTAATGAATAAAATGCTTGTTTTATTTATTTTCTTTTCTAACTTAGTTTTTTTCAAGTTTTACGAATTTTTTATTTTTTCGGTTAGGTCACGCCCGCGGTTGTACAACCCCGGTATTCACTAGGAGGTGGGCGGAGACTAGGGAATCAACAGGCGAGAGGAATGAAAAGGAGGGCGAGCCAGAGTCCCAAAGCAGGCTCGCAAGAAAGCGGGCGAGCCGAGCTCTCACCGGCTGCTCACAGGGAGCAGGCGAGTCAAGCTCTTGCCAGCTGCTCTCAGGAAGGTGAGCAGGCCTAGACTCTAGCGGGTCGCCTGCAGGAAGGCGGGCGAGCCAGGTCCTCCCGGGTCGCGAGAGGAACCACTGTGGGTGGCTCGCCCAGTAGGGTTCCAAGGGTGTTTTTACCTGGAAGCCCCTGGTAATCTACAGTTAGCCTCTCCAAATAGCAGAGTTTGTTTGTTGGCAGACCATTTTGGGCTGCGTATAGCAAATGAGTAAGGCAGAATCCCACTATTAGTAGACCGAACTGGAAAAACTATAAATTGACCTTGAAGGGAACCTTTGGAGAGGATTCCAATCTCAGTATTTTGAGCTTCTTCTTCCCTAGGTTATCTTGGCTTAGCTCTCAGGCTCTCCAAGGTCCCTAGTCTGAGCTTTGGCTTGTGGTTGGACCTCCTCGCTGCGACCAAAGGTCTGTGTATAGTTCTAAGTCTCTGGTCCATTCTTTCCGAGGAATCAGTAAGTGCTAGCTGCCCCTCAACTTGTTGGGGGCTTGAGCTCCACAAGAGACCAAGCCCTGGTTTCAACATTTTTGGTCCGGTGAGCGTGGAGTACAGCTAGTTCAAGAAATCTCTAAGGAAGAGACATGGTGGGAGATGACGAGCGAGAGGCGGGCTTCGACGTCTCGCCACCACCTGGCGTGCCAGCAATGATGGAGATGATGGCCGAACTCAAGAGGGATTTGCTTGGAGCTTTCCAGTGTGCCCTCGCCACGGCCCTTAGGGGTCTCGCAACCCTTGCGCCCCAGGAGACCCGTCCAGCTGGAGTAGGCGAGGGTGCCCCAGGGTAGAGGCCAGTGAAGGAGTCAATGTCCCAGGCGCCGGACCGAGACATCGCTAGGTGGGAGCATTTCCCCAGCCCGATGTGAGCGTGTGGGGTCCAGGAGAGTGCTGCCCTGGGAGGTGGGATCCCAGCCAGTGGTATCCCGATGAGCTGTCCCACGGCAAGTGCGAGATTGGGAGGAGCCGGTTCACCCGGGGAGCTCATGGGGAGAATGAAGTAGGTCAGGTGTTTGAAGGGGGAGCCCATTCTGCGAGTTAGTGCTCTCGGACCACTCCCCGAGGGGTTCAACGAGTCGTCCATGACACTGTATACCGACAAGGATGACCCCACTCAACACCTGCAGTGGTTCGAAGACATGGTCTCTATCAGACCTATGTCGGACACCTTCAAGTGTGGACTCTTCGCCACCACCCTAAAAGAGAAAGCAAGGGACTAGTTCCACCAGTTGCCCTCTGCGCCGCAGATTCCTGTTGCGCTTCTCGACCTCGAAGAATAGGAAGAAGGACCCTAAGGCGCTCTTTAACATCAAGCAGAGACCCGGGGAGTCGTTGGCCCATTATGTGGATCGGTTCCAGGAGGAGGTCCTCCTCATCCAAGAGGTGCCAGGGTACACCCTTCAACTTGCCTTCATAGTGGGGCTGCGGGAGGGATTATTCAAGATGGACCTCAAGAGGAGGGCTCCTTTGTATTTTGAGGAGCTGATGGAGAGAGCGGTGGAGGAGATAGAGGGTGAGGCAGCAAACCCCGAGTTCACAAAGAGGTTGGCACGGCTAAGCAATCCAGAGGTCAGGCATCCGAAAGAAAGGAGATGAGAAGAGGCGAGGGCCCCGGAGGTGGGGTGTAGGCAACAAGAAGGGGGAGGCAATGCCCGGGAAGTGGTTTCCACCACGGAGGGGGAAACTTCCAAGGAGGCCAAGGAAGACCCCATCAGCAGGGATGGAGTCAGGGCCCAAGGCCACCTCATCCCCACCCGCCTCAGCAGGCAATGGCGGTCGGTCGAGGGAGACCAGGCAGGGAAGAGGAGCAGGAGCCGGAGGAGCCGGTCCTAGGAGGAGGAATACAGCAGCAGATGCCGAGAGGAGGGGGCGGCATTGCCCTATTGTGACTTCCATGAGGAGGAAGGTCACGCAACGACCACTTGCCCAGAATTCTTGAAGATGATGGGAACCAGAGCGTCGGTGCCGCGGGAGCAGCGGGCGGTGAGGATTTATGAGGTCCTGCCTCAGGATGAGGAGGATGAGAGATGCGAAGACCGGGTTGATGTGGGGACCCGAGGAGGGATCGGGGTGATCCATGGGGGGTAGGGATTAAGTCGACCCGAAAGGCAAGCCTCCACACTATCTACCGTCATAGCATGGCTTCGATGTCCCTAGCCCCTCCCCTAGCATAGAAGATCTCGTTCACTCAAAAAGACAAACCAGGTCTTGAAGATCCATTCTACGATGCGCTGGTCATTCAGACAGCGATCGAGAACTTCACCGTTTCCCGGATTCTTGTAGATAACGGGAGCTCGGTAAATGTCATCTTCAAGAAGGCATTTGGCGAGATGCAGGTGGAGGCACGAAGGGTCTTGGCCTCGAATGGCCCATTGTTTGGATTCTCTAGGTGGAGGAAGGAGGTAGAGGCGGGACTGGGACTCCATGTAGTCCTGGGGGGCAGTCCAGGAATTGCCGCTTTGTCATAGTGGATGCCCCTAGCAGCTACAGCGCCATCTTCAGACGGCCGCTTATCAGTACATTCTGCTGCATCCCTCCACCTTCCATCAGTGCCTCAAGTTCAACGTGGGAGGAGTCCAATTCTAGATATGGGGAGATCCGAAGGTGGCCCGACAGTATTATGTGACTTCCGTGAACACCATCTCCTTTATGGCCGAGGCGGAAGAGTGGTATCGGGAGATGGGGGAGCCAGCGAGGCTCGAAGATGGAGGAGAGGAGGAAAGAGTAGAGGAAGGTCAGTCCCAGGAAGGAGGGGAGGAAGAGCAGATGGAGGAGGAGAAGGAGAGGAAAAAAGAGGAAGGGGAGGCCCGGGAAGAAAGGGCAGAAGAATTGATGGAAGTTCGGAAAGGGAGAAAGGAGGAGGAGGTCGAAGTGCTAGCTCACAACGAGGAGAAATTGGGTGATTGGGGGGAGCAGTCCCGGATGGAGGCCGTGGATGAGGTTGTAGAGCTCGAGGTCACCACCCGAGCATGGGCGGTAGAAAAAGTCAAGATCAGCGGGGAGCTCAGCCTAGAGGAGTAGAAGCAAATCTTGGCCTGCGTGAAGGAGAATGTGGATGTCTTCGCCTGGAGCATGGTGGAGATGCCCAGGATCGATGCATTTGTGGCTTTCCATCGCCTCAACCTCGATCTTGGCGCCCAACCCCTCCGACAAAAGGGGAGAGCCATTACTGACAAGCTTGAAGGGCCCATCCGAGAGGAGGTGAGCAAGCTCCTCCAAGCAGGGTTTTTATCGGAGATCCAGTACCCAGGCTGGGTCTCCAATGTGGTTATGGTAAAGAAGTGGGAGGTAAGTGAAAGTGGAGGTTAGATCTTAAGTTACTCTAGAGGGGGGGGGGGGGGGGTGAATAGAGTATTAAAAACTTTTCCTTAGTTTTTATAGCGGAATTAAAATTGTGTTATATATATGTGTAAGCAGTGAGATAAGTATAAACAGAAAAACTGAATAAATAAAAGCACACAGCACAACACAGAGAAAATAAACAAACACAAAGGACACAAGGAATTTATAGTGGTTCCCCAATAAATCTGGGTAGTCCACTCTTCTACCACCCTTGGTAGGAGTCCACTAGGAGGGTTGATCAGGTGCCCTAACACCAAGGTGAATTTGATCAGGTGTCCACACACCACAGAGATTTTGATCAGGTGCTCAAAACCAACTAGATTTTTTGATCAGGTGTCTTGCCACCAAGGAGTTACACTTTTGAAGGGAGTATTAACCCTGTACAAGAGAGGTGAGAAAAAAGTTATAGTGTTCTTCTCTGTCATGATGCTGAGAGAAGACTCTAGTGGACTTGTTGTAAAGCTCCCCCTGTCTGATTGAAGTATTTTACAGATGATGGAGAAGCTTTCTCTTGAAGACACAAATCTTCTGTAGCAGATTGATCTGGAAGAAAAGATTCTTCAGATTCCTTGTTGCTCTTTTAGAGGACTTGAACTTGCAGCAGATGTTTGAGAGATGGAGCTTGAAGAAGAAATTCTCAGAGAGATGATGATTGTTGCTTGAGGAAGAAGAAGACTGAAAATATTTTGCTGAGTGTTCTTCTTTTTCTTTCTCTGTTCTCGTTGGTCTCTCTCTGCATTCTGTAAGAGTGAATTTGATTTCTGTCGAGAGCTGAGACAATAAAGTCTGTCTTGATATATTCTATTTTTGGAATTGAATAATCAGTCTTTAAAACTTTCTTGGAATAACAACAAAAACCAAACGACTTTTGCAGGTCCTTTAATTCCTTAGCCGTGTAATATTCCTTTGCATTAATTGTCAACGACTATTTCTGTCTTGGAAAAAGGAAAGAAAGGAATATAATAACTGATTATAATATCCTTACTTATCTGTCTTGAATACGTCCAAATATATTTTAATAGATCCATTAAAGTCATCGATCTGTGTTCAGAGGACTGACAAATAACTGATATTAAAGTATTAATCTTTTTGGAATCAATATTTGTCGATCTGAGCTTCAATAAGAAATTTGTCAAGCGCTGGCTGGAATTCGTCGAGCGCTGCTCAGAGAATGTCGAACACTAGATGGAAAACTGTCAAGCGCTGGCTGGAGAACTGTCGAGCGCTGGCTCGAAAATTTTCGAGCGCTGGCAAGAATTCATCTTGCGCTGGCAGCCATCTGTCGAGCACCGATTGCCAAATGTCAAACGCTGGGAACTTAGAGTTTTTCTTAAGTTCTAGCTAATCTATCATCCTAAAGACTTGACCCTTAAACTATACAATGGGGTCAACTTGATCCTAGGTCAACATATAGTGTTCCTATCCCAAATCAGTAATAGGGTTGTTCCAATAATCTCCCCCTATTTGGGTTAGGATACTATTTGACAATCAATCAAATAAATACAACAGAAAAAGATAAACAGCAGAGCAAAAATATATATCTGACAGAATGTAAATCCATTTCAGCAGATAGAATAAATCATAGTGCTCTAATTTAGACATGTTACAACAAAAAGTTAAAAAGACACAATAAAGTTTGAACCTTTTCATTGATTTGCTGAAGGAGGCTTGAAAATGATTTTTCTGTTAGGATCTTCAGATTTCTTCTTACTCAAGTAGAGATCCTGAGCTCCCAGAATGGTTTGAGATTTACTTTGAATGGCAACTGCTTGAGGGTGCTGGATCAAGAATTCTTCAGCATTGAAAAGATTCTTTGATTTATACTTTTCAAATTCTTTTCTTCTATATTCTGACATAGTTGAATACTGAGAATAATCCATTCATTCAGCTTTAGCTTTATTGATTTGAGCTGTGGCAACACTTTCCCTGAATCTAGCCATCTGGGCTATTTCCTCAGCTTTTGTATCAATTGGGAATAAGGTATTTCATCAAGATCAGTGTCCTGTACTAAAGGTTTGTCAAAAGGAATGTTTCTTTTCTTGTGCAAAGATCCATCAGATATATGATATATGTATTTTGTGGAAACATTTCTGGAAGATTCTGAAGGGAGTCCTGAAGACCAATTACTTTGATGACCACTTGTGCTAGCTGGTCTCCTTGATTGCTGAGGGGTGGACTTCTGAGAGGAGGAAAATGGTGCTGCTGAGCCTGCTGCTGGAGGAGGAGGAGGAGGATGATTATATTTGACAGGTTTGTCAGAATAATAACCAGTCTTCCTCATCTTCTTTCTTCTTTTATTCTCATTCCTGGAGAACTTCATCCATTGTGGAGTGTCTTTTTCAAGAGTAATGTTATGAAGAATATAATAAGGGATATCACTATCAGGGTTGGGAGTCTTGGGGACAGCCTTTGACTTATCTTTTCTTTCCTTTCTCTTCTTTGATAATGTACCATCAGAATCACTTTCATTATCATCCTCATTAGAATCAGAAGACTGAATTGGATCATCATATAATTCATTGATCAATTTAAGAGCTTTAACTCTTTTCTCTTCAGCTTCATAAGATTCATCTTCTGTTTTCCATATTTCATCAAAGTCTGGAATGGGGGAATCATCAAGAACAAAAACTGGGAAATCAAAATTCTTGAGAGTTTCTTCTGTAACTGCAGCTGATTTTTCTGCTTGAACTGGAGCTTGAGTTTGAACTTGAACTGGGGTAGGAGCTGGCTCTGTAGTCTGAACATTAAATCTTTTGATGATCCTTTTCAACAGAACTTTATCTAAGGGAGCAATGTATGAAATAATTGCTCTAGAATACTCATGAGATTTTGGTAAAACTGAGTAAATAGAATTGAACTTAGACAGCAAATGAATAATATCTAAGGAAGGATGAATATTGATATTATTTATTTCTTCTATAACTGGTACTGCTGAAACTGTAGATAAGTTAATCATTTCTGAATCAAATACTGAATCAAACACTGAAATTTCTGAAACGGGAGCTTCTTGATCCTCTTCAAACACTAATCCTTCTGAAACATGAGCTTCTGGAGCTTCTTCATGAGACATCTCCCCCTGCCTAGCTTCAGGGAGACCTGAATCTAGGCCCCTAGAAGAAGGGACAGAAGGAAAGGAAGAAGTTGAAGATATTTTAGAAGATAATTCAGAAATAGCTAAAAGAATTGGAGCAAGTTTTGCATCCAATATAGAGTCAAGATTAGAAAGAAAATGGTGAACTGGAGCAAGTTTTGCATCCAGGATTTGATCTAGCTTAGGAAGAGTGTAATCAAGAATTTGATCAGCAACAGATTGGAAATGTAGAAATAACATTTCAGGTGGATGAGATGAGGATGATTGAGAAGTAGATGGAATGGAAGTGGGTACAAAGATGTTTGCAACATTGGCATGTTGTTGAGGGATGTTTGAATGAATAGGACAAGAGTGGTGGATGGGTGACTATTGGTCATCATGAATTGGAGATGGAGGTGCAGAAGTATGAGGAGGTAGAAGGTTGAAAGATGGAGGTGGAGTGTCATCAATGAGTGTAGGAGAATTTGGAGTGGAGTTTGTGTAGGAGAAAAATGCTGAGGTGGAGATGGGAGAGGAGGAGAAGAAACAAGAGGAGGAGCTTCTGGAAGGGTTGAGGGAGTGACTTGTTCAGTTCTGGTGTCTTCAGAAGCTTTCTTTTGTGCAACAGCTCCTGGGTTCTTCTTTGGAAACACCCTTTCCAATTTTGCAAAGAGAGCTGAGGTCAGCTTCTTTCTAGCATTTATGGTTACCTTGGGAGAGACCAGAAGGTCTTGGTGCCTTTCCCGCAACACAACACCTAAATTTTTTCCAAAACAGACAATATCCTTAGATATCTTCTTCTTAATCAAGTCAAACAGTATTGATCCCCAGTTCACTTTCTTCTTTTCCATCAAGGCCACCATCAACAGAAATTGGTGCCTTTTGATATAATCATGACCTGTTGTTTTGCCTAACAACACCTTTCCAACAATATCTGATAAAAACTTGTATTCCAAAGACAAGTTTTTCTTAAGCAGATGATTAGGAGGGTTTCCAGAGGAATGACCCATTTTAATCAAAGCTTCACCATATTCATCAGAACTTATCTCTTTATCATCATCACCATTCACAAAACCAAAAATTTCAGATAAGATAGTTGGGGAAAGAGAGACCTGATGTCCCGAGATTGTTCTAGTTAATCTTTCATCTTCCTGCTTAGTCGTGTAAGCCCATTCTTTGATTTCTGCGACATGTAGATTTATCCTGGTGTTCATGAATTTCTTCAGCTGTTATTCTTCAAAAAGTTGAAGAATATCCTTGAATACTTGGTCGGACTATTCGAATGATGCCATATCGATGTCAAATCCGGCATCGAACTTCAAGGAGTAGAGCGCGGCTTGAGAAATCACCATGGAAACCTGCAATAGAGAGAAAAAGATCAAGTGCAGAGGGGAACTGGAGGGAAACGATTTCTGTAGGCGCAATCTATTAAGAAATAAAAATAAAGATTATATAGACCGGAGAAGGAGGCGCATTTGTGGACCGACGTTCGGCAAAAACCTAATAAAAGCAGAAGTCGAAAAGACTTTATGTCTGTGTCAGACGGCGTTAGACAAAAATATCTTTTCCGTCAATCACCGTTCGACAGGTGAAATTTTCTTTATCGATTCTGAGGATAAAAGGTTTCGTCGACCACCGTTCGACAAATGATACAGATTCGTCGTCCTCCGTTCGACGAATTTGGGGGATAAATAGAAATTTTAATTTTTAACAGATTGAGTCTCCATCTATCATTCCTATTTGATTTATAAAGAAAATATGCTTCTTTTCATCCAATGGCTTGGTGAAAATGTCAGATCTTTGTAAATCAGTAGAAATAAATTGTAGGCAAATTTTATTTTTATCCACATTATCCCTAAGGAAATGGTGCCTAATTTCTATGTGTTTAGTCCTACTATGGAGAACTGGATTTTGTGCTATAGATATTGCACTAGTATTGTCACAAAATATAGTTGAATTATTTAAGTTGACACCATAGTCTAGGAGCTGATTTTGTATCCACAACATCTGTGAGCAGCAACTGCCAGCAGCAATGTATTCAGCTTCAGCTGTTGATGTTGACACAGATGTTTGTTTCTTACAAAACCAAGACACAAGCCTATCACCAAGAAACTGACAAGTTCCTGATGTGCTTTTCCTATCTACTCTGCATCCTGCATAATCTGAATCTGAGAATCCAGTTAATTCAAATTCAGATGTTGTTGGATACCAAAGTCCTAAATTAGGGCAACCCTTTATATATCTCAAAATCCTTTTTAGTAAAACTAGATGAGATTCTTTGGGGTTAACTTGAAACCTAGCACAAATACAAGTATCAAACATTATGTCAGGCCTACTTGTTGTTAAATAAAGTAGTGAGCCAACAATTGCTCTGTATACTTTTGAATCAACAAGTTTCCCTGATTCATCATTATCAACAACAGCATTTGAGCGCATGTGTGTTTTCATGGTGGAAGAATAAGACATACCAAATCTTTTCACTAATTCCTTAGCATACTTAGATTAGGATATGAAGATTCCATTTGGAGTTTGCTTCACTTGAAGACCAAGGAAGTATGATAACTCACCCATACTACTCATTTCAAATTTAGATTGCATTAGATTAGAAAATATTTTGCACAAATTTGAATCAGTAGAGCCAAAAATAATATCATCTACATATATTTGAACTAGCAAAGTTTTATTTTTATTTATCCTGAAAAATAAGGTTTTATCTACTATGCCCCTACAGAAATTGTTTTCCAAAAGAAAACTAGCTAAAGTCTCATACCATGCTCTAGGAGCTTGTTTGAGACCATAAAGAGCTTTCTTAAGCCTAAATACAAAAGAGGGTTGAGTTGGAAAGATGAAACCTGGTGGTTGTTCCACATATACTTCTTCTTTGATTTCTCCATTTAAGAAAGCACTCTTTACATCCATTTGATATACCTTGAACTTTGTATATGCAGTAAATGCAAGAAAGATTCTGATTGCTTCAAGTCTTGCAACAGGAGTAAAAGTTTGATCATAATCAATCCCTTCTTCCTATGAATATCCTTGGGCTACAAGTTTTGCTTTATTTCTCACGATGTTGCCTTGTTCATCTATCTTGTTCCTGAAGACCCATTTGGTGCCAAAAACTGGATGGTATTTTGGTCTAGGAACCAAATCCCATACTTTGTTTGTCTCAAACTGATTGAGTTCCTCTTGCATAGCAATGATCCAGTTGGGATCTTGTTCTGCATCTTGTAGAGATTGAGGCTCAATCTGAGAGAGAAAACATGTGTGCATCATGTTCTGATTTACTTGATTCCTTGTTTGCACACCTGCTGAAATATCACCAATCACTTGTGAGATTGGATGATCTCTAACTGTGATGTGGTCAATAGTTGGAGCTGGTTCAGCAATAATTTCCACTTGGGGAATTTGTTCAGCTGCTATATCTTGTGAAGAATGATCTGTTGTTATCTGTTTTGAACTTTCAGCAAAATCTGGGAGATTTTCTTCTTCACTCTCTTCATCATTCCGCTGTTTAGAATTCAGAATTCCTTCTTTTTGTAGAGCGAATTGATCTAGCTGCTCACATAATATAGGTACCTACAGATTTTCTATGGTTGAAGGAATCTTCTCCTTGTAAAACATGTTAGTTTCATCCAAAGTGACATGCATAGATTCTTCTATTTTAAGAGTAGATTTATTATAGATCCTATATGCTTTACTGACAAGTGAATAACCTAAGAAAATTCCTTCATCTAATTTTGGTTCAAATTTCCTAAGGTATTTCTTATCATTATTGTGAATGAAACATCTACAGCCAAATGCTCTAAAATAGTTAACTTTAGGTTTCTTCCCTTTAAGTAATTCATAAGGAGTCTTTCCCTTAAGTTTGTGTATCAAACTTCTATTTAGAACATAATTTGCTGTGCTAACAGTCTCTGCCCAAAAGGATAGGGGAAAAATTAGCATCTGCAAGCAATGTTCTTGCTGATTCAATTATAGTGCTATTTTTCCTTTCAACTACCCCATTTTGTTGAGGAGTTCTAGGAGCTGAGAAGCAATGCCTGATACCTTCCATCTCACAGAATTCTTGCATAAGAAGAGACTCAAACTCAGTACCATGATCACTTCTGATCAATGCAACTATAGTAGAGTACTCAATCTGTATGCTCTTAAGAAAGTCTGTAAGAACTTTAAAGTTATCTGACTTTTCTCTCAAAAAGAACACCCAAGTGAATCTAGAGAAGTCATCTACAATAACTAGAGTGTAAGACTTCCCCCTAAACTCTTTGATACTATAGGTCCAAAAAGGTCCATATGTAGCAAATATAAGATTCTAGGTGAATCACTTTTAGATAATAATTTAAAGCTATTTTTAGTTTGCTTGCCTAGTTGACATGACCTACAAAGACCTTCTTTCTTGTATGAACCTAAGGGTAAACCTCTAACAAGATTGTCCTTAGATAATTTATCAATGGTCCTAAGGTTTACATGTCCTAATCTTGTATGCCATAGTTCACTAGATTTGCTTACATCACTAAATAAACAAACTTCTGAAGTAGATGAATTGAAATTCACTAAATATATATTACCTTGACTAATACCTGATAAAATAGTAATACCATCAGTAGATTTAATAAGGCAATTCAATTTATTAAATGTTACCTGATACCCTTCATCACATAATTGACTTATGCTGATAAGGTTATGCTTCAGTCCCTTTACATAAGCTACCTCTTTGAAGGTGACTTCTCCAACCTTGACTTTTCCATAGACTTTAGTCTGTCCACAGTTGGAGTCTCCAAATATGACTTTTGGTCCAAGATTTGCCTTGTAATTGTTCAGATTTGCCTTGTTCCCTGTCATATGTTTTGAACAGCCACTGTCCAAATACCATTTTTCACTTGTTCTTGGACAGCTGTGTACCTGCAAAGACATAAACATAAACTAGTTGTTTTTGACCCAGACTACCTTGGGTCCTTTTGTCTTACCACAATACTCAGAAATAAAGGACATTTCAGGCTGATCCATATAGTCTTGTAGATGATATCTCCTTGGAGGTATTGTCCACTCAGTAAAAGGATTTTTAGTGTGTTTAAAATTAGAATTCCTGAAATTCTGTGTATAGTATCTGTTCGACAAATTTGGGTAAATTTGTCGATCGTCATTCGACGAATGTGCATGATTTCGTCGAACGCTGTCCATGTAATTACTATACTGAAAATCTTTTTTCAGTTTTAGTCGATCTCCGTTCGACAGATTGAAATCTTTTTGTCGAGCTTCGTTCGACGAATTTTTCTGAATTCTTGTATTCTTAACAGACTTGCTTGAAATATCTTTATATACTTCTACAACCTCTTTGCTTTTAGCAGATATGAATTTTATGGGTGTAGATAATATATTCTTCTTAATCAGATGTGGCTCACTTGATGAGGCACCCAAGCCCAGTTTGCTATTAAGTCTAGCATTTACTGTGCTATTAAGCCCAGTTTGCTATTAAGTCTTCTCTTCTTTATCCTTTTTCTTCTCTTTCTTTTGATTTTCTGGACATTCAGTCAGGTAGTGTCCAGGTTTCCTGCATCCATAACAAATAACCTCTTTAGGAGTTGATTTGTCATACCTTTGCTTTTCTCTTGTTCTGGACTCTTTCTTTCTGAGGTCCTTCTTAGCCAGTTTGTAAAATCTTTTGGCTATGAGACCCATGAACTCCTCATCCTTTGGAGTCTTTTCTTCTTCTGCATCAGCTGCTTTGAAAGCTATGCTCTTTTCTTTCTTTGTTGCTGGAGATGAAGTGGATGCTTCAGCTTCCCTGGATTTGATGAGCTACTCATAGGATTTGAGCTTGCCCAACAATGCTTCAGTGGTAATCTCATTGAGGCTTCTGGCATCCTTGATTGGCCAGATTCTTGAATCCCATGTACTAAGGAAGCACATTAAGATCTTGTCATTGACCTTAGTGATAGTGATCACTTTATCCAAGGTCTTCAGCTCATTTATTATGAGACTGAGCCTATTGTACATATCAGCAACTGTCTCTGTTTCTCCTTTCTTGAAATTTTCATACAGAGAGATCAAGTGTGATCTTATGTCTTTCCTTTCATCTGCAGAACCTGCAACCATATTATTTAGTGAGATCCAAATCTCTCTGGCTGAAGTACATTCAACCACTTTTTGAAATATGTCATCAGACATAGTTTGAGCCAGAATGTTCATGGCTTTTGCATCTGCACTTCTTTGTTTTTTCTGTGCTTCTGTCCATTCAGGAGGTGGGACAGCATGGTTGTCTGCAATTGTTTCAGTACTTGTAGATGTTGAGGGAGTGGGAGGTCCTGTCAGAATAACATTGAAGATTTCTTCATCAATAGAATTCATGTATAATCTAATCCTTGCTTTCCATAGTGCAAACTTACTAAGATTGCACATAAGAGGTCTTGTGCTGGAATATTTTTTGTTTTGTGCCATGAGTTTTAAAAAAGAGATAAAATGAAAAAGAACTCTAAGAAAAATTAAGATCTAAACAAACACAGAGGACACAAGGAATTTATAGTGGTTCCCCAATAAATCTGGGTAGTCCACTCTTCTACCACCCTTGGTAGGAGTCCACTAGGAGGGTTGATCAGGTGCCCTAACACCAAGGTGATTTTGATCAGGTGTCCACACACCACAGAGCTTTTGATCAGGTGCTCAAAACCAACTAGATTTTTTGATCAGGTGTCTTGCCACCAAGGAGTTACACTTTTGAAGGGAGTATTAACCCTGTACAAGAGAGGTGAGAAAAAGGTTATAGTGTTCTTCTCTGTCAAGATGCTGAGAGAAGACTCTAGTGGACTTGTTGTAAAGCTCCCCCTGTCTGATTGAAGTATTTGACAGATGATGGAGAAGCTTTCTCTTGAAGACACAAATCTTCTGTAGCAGATTGATCTGGAAGAAAAGATTCTTCAGATTCCTTGTTGCTCTTTTAGAAGACTTGAACTTGCAGCAGATGTCTGAGAGATGGAGCTTGAAGAAGATGTTCTCAGAGAGATGATGATTGCTGCTTGAGGAAGAAGAAGACTGAGAATATTTTGCTGAGTGTTCTTCTTTTACTTTCTCTGTTCTCGTTGTTCTCTCTCTGTATTCTGTAAGAATGAATTTGAATTCTGTCGAGAGCTAAGACAATAAAGTCTGTCTTGATATATTCTATTTTTGGAATAGAATAATCAGTCTTTAAAACTTTCTTGGAATAACAACAAAAACCAAACAACTTTTGCAGGTCCTTTAATTCCTTACCCTTGTAATATTCCTTTGCATTAATTGTCAACGGCTATTTCTGTCTTGGAAAAAGGAAAGAAAGGAATATAATAACTAAGTATAATATCCTTACTTATATGTCTTGAATACGTCCAAATATATTTGAATAGATCCATTAAAGTCGTCGATCTGTGTTCAGAGGACTGACAAATAACTGATATTAAAGTATTAATTGATCTGGAATCAATATTTGTCGATCTGAGCTTCAATAAGGAATTTGTCGAGCGCTAGCTGGAATTCGTCGAGCGCTGCTCAGAGAATGTCGAACACTGGCTGGAAAACTGTTGAGCGCTGGCTGGAGAACTGTCGAGCGCTGGCTGGAAAACTGTCGAGCGCTGGCATCCATCTGTCGAGCGCCGATAGCCAAATGTCGAACGCTGGGAACTTAGATTTTTCCTTAAGTTCTAGGTAATCTATCAGCCTAAAGACTTGACCCTTAAACTATACAATGGGGTCAACTTGATACTAGGTCAACATATAGTGATCCTAGCCCAAATCAGTAATAGGGTTGTTCCAACGGTAAGTGGAGAATGTGCATTGATTTTTCGTTACTCAATAAATCATGCCCCAAGGATTGTTACCCCTTGCCCCCAAATCGACAGGCTGGTTGACTAGACCGTTGGTTTTTCTGTGATGACTTTTTTATATGCTTTTTCAGGTTAGCATCAAATCCGAATACACCCCCCCCCCCCCCGACATCAAGGATGTCTCTTTCATCACGGGGTATGGGTGCTATTGTTACAAGATGATGACTTTCGGGCTAAAGAATTAAGGGGCAACGTACAAACAAATGATGGATCGGGTCTTCCGAGAGCAAAAGGGATGGAATCTAGAGGTCTATGTGTATGACCTCATGATGAAAAGTCGGTAACTCGAGTCCCACCTCCATAACCTTGAAGAGACCTTTGGGACTTTGGGAAATTTCAACATGAAGCTCAACCCCCAGAAGTGTGTCTTCGAGGCTAGCCGGGGAAAGTTTCTAGGCCATTTTCTCACCACGGCAGGGGTGGAGCCTAATCCAGACAAAGTCAGGGCCATCATAGAGTTGGGGTCACCAGGGAATGCGAAGGAGGTTCAGCGGATCACGGGTAAGTTGGTCGGGCTTAGTAGGTTGCTCTCTAAGGCGGGAGAGAAGTGTGCACCCTTCTTCAAGGTGCTACGGGGGAACCAAAAGATTGAATGGAGCCCTGAATGTAAAAATGCTTTTGAAGCGCTGAAAGAACAATTGACCCAAGCTCCATTGTTGCAAGGGCCGAGATAGGAAGAGGACCAGTCCTTGTACCTGGGTGTGGGACCCGGGGCAGTTAGTTCAATGCTGGTCCGAGAAGAAGGAAGAAGGCAACTCACAATCTACTACGTTAGATGAGTACTGAGGAAGGCGTAGCTTCGATACACCATCCTGGAGAAGTTGGCCTTCGCCTTGGTGGTGTAGGACTGGAAGATCTGGCCTTATTTCCAGGCGCATTTAATCAAGGTGTTGACCGACCACCCCCTTCGCAAAATCATGGAAGGGGTGGAGCACTCGGTAAGGATAGTTAAGTGGTCGTTGGAGCTAAGTGAATTTGAAATATCGTATGTGCCCAGGTTGTCCATAAAGGCCCAAGCGGTGGCGGATTTTTTGGTGGACTTTGTGACTGAGGTAGAGGAGTCCGAGCCACCCTCCTTGGTGGCTTGGAAAATGCTGGTTGATGGGGCCTCAGGAAAACATTCCTTTGGGGGAGGAGTTGTTTTGGTAAGCCCCCAAGGGGCGAGGATTGAGCAGGCAATCAATATTCATTTTCCCCTCACCAACAACCAGGCCGAGTACGAGGGAGTGATAGCAGGCCTATGGCTGGCTCGGGAGTTGGGAGTGCAAGAGGTGGAGGTCTTAACAGACTCCATGGTGGTGGCTTGCCAGGTTAGGGGGGAGTTTGAGGTAAAGGAGTCGACCCTTCAGTGGTACTTGGAAAAGGTCAAAGGGCTCATAGGGCAGTTCCGGACCATGTCAATCCAACATGTGCCAAGGGAGGAGACTGCCACGGTGCACCCCCTGGCCAAGTTTTGTCCTAGGGCAGGGGGACGGTGTCGAACCTCTTCCGACCATCCATCGAATAGGGGGGCTGATGGAGGTGGACCAGTGGGCATCATGGATGGACCACTTCATCACCTTCCTGACATCGGGGAAGTTCCCCGAGGGGTATGTGGATAAGCGGCGCTTCATGTATAAATCGGTATATTATTCCTTGCATGCAGTATGACTATATAGGAAAACGCTATCGGGACTCCTAGCCCGTTGTGTAGAGAAGGAGGAAGTCCCGAGGGTCCAGGAGGAAATCCACTCTGGAGAGTGTTGCAGCCACTCTGGGAGTCGGACCTTAGAGGGGAGAGTGCTGAGGCAAGGCTACTTTTGGCCTACCCTCTGGAAGGATGCGACGGAGCTCGCAAGGAAGTGCTCAAAGTGTCAACTGTTCTCCCCTCTCCAGCTCCTGCCAGTCCAAAGACTCCGAACCATCACAGCTCCCTGGCACTTTGTTATGTGGGGTTTGGACCTGGTAGGTCCTTTCCCGCAAGCGAGTGGGCAAAGAAAGTTCCTATTGGTGATGATTGATTATTTCTCCAAGTGGCTGGAGGTGAAGGCGCTAAACAAGGTAACATCTCAAGTAGTTAGAAATTTCATATGGGGTGAGATAATATGCAGGAATGGGCTCCCGCTAGCCATAGTTATAGTCAATGGGCCGCATTTTGCTAGTGACGAGTTCTTCAGCTTCTGCACCCAGCTTGGCATAGACCTTCATTTTGCGTCAGTCAACCACCCAAGGAGCAATGGGCAAGTGGAGGCAGCAAATAGATTATCGTGAACTTGCTGAAGAAGAAGGTCGAGAACCTCCGGGAGAACTAGGTCGAGCAGTTACCCTCGGTCCTTTGGGCCCTGAGGACCACTCCGAACATGGCCACGGGGGTGACTCTGTTCAAGCTCTACCATGGGTCTGAGGCCATCCTCCCAATAGAGTTCGAAGTTAAATCCCCCAAGGTGGTCGTCGCGGGCGAGGGGGAAGAAAAATGGCTGGTGGAGAATGGGGAAGAGCAAAGGCTATCTATGGACCTGGTGGAAGAACTTCGGTACATAACCACCGTCCAGCAAGAAGAGGTCAAACGGCAGATGGCTCGATACTTCGACAAGCATATCCTAATAAAATAGTTCGAGAAACGAGACCTAGTACTGAAGAAGGTTGACGCGGCCGGGAGGGGAGCCGCGGTAGGAAAGCTCAATCCCAACTGGGAGGGGCCGTATATTATAGACGAGGTGCTCAGGTCAGGAGGGATACCACCTCCGAGATATGGATGGGGTACTCCTCGACCTGGCCAGGAGTGGGGATGACCTGAAACGATTCTACCCTTAAAACTTTTGTAATAGATTTCCTATATGTTTGACTCACCATATATTGGTTCTGAAGTTTTTTCTAAGCAGGAGTTCTTAAGTTTTTGTGCTGGATTGCCACGGACGTTCCCACTGCCGGGCTCTCACTAGCTGGTGGGTCAGGTAGATCTCACGAAGAGGCTGGCAAGGTAACATGTTTTTGTGCTGGCTTGCCCCGGATAATCCCGCTGTCGGGATCTCACTAGCCGGTGGGTCAGGTAGATCTTGCGGAGAGGCTGGCATGGTAACAAGTTTTTATGTTAGAATGCCTCGGACGATCCCGCTGTCGGGCTCTCACTAGCCGGTGGGTCAGGTAGATCTCGCAGAGAGGCCGGTAAGGTGACAATATTTTATACTGGAATGCCCCGGACAATCCCGCTATCGGGCTCTCACTAGGCGATGGGTCTAGAAGATCTCGCGGAGAGGCTGGCAAGGTGACAATATTTCATGCTGGAATGCCCTAGAAGATCCCGCTGCCGGGCTCTCACTAGCCGGTGGGTCAGGTAGATCTCGCAGAGAGGCTGGCAAGGTGACAATATTTCATGCTGGAATGCTCCGGACGATCCCGCTGCTGGGGTCTCGCTAGCCGGTGGGTCAGGTAGATCTCGCGGAGAGGCTGGCAAGGTGACACTATTTCACGCTGGAATTCCCTGGACGATCCCGCTGCCGGGATCTCCCTAGTCGGTGGGTCAGGTAGATCTCGCGGAGAGGCTGGCAAGGTGACAATATTTCATGCTGGAATGCCCCGGACGATCCCGCTGTCGGGCTCTCTCTAGCCGGTGGGTCAGGGGGATCTCGCGGAGAGGCTGGCAAGGTGAACATATTTTATGCTAGAATTCCCCGGACGATCCCGCCGCTTGCCGGTGGGTCAGGTAGATCTCGCGGAGAGGTTGGCAATGTAACAAGTTTTTATGCTGGATTGCCCCGGACGATCCCGCTGCCGGTCTCTCACTTGTCCGTGGGTTAGGTAGATCTCGCGGAGAGGCTGGCAAGGTAACAAGTTTTTGTGCTGGATTGCCCTGGACGGTCCCGCTTTCGGGCTCTCACTATCCGGTGGGTCAGGTAGATATCATGGAGAGGCTGGCAAGGTAACAAGTTTTTGTGCTGGAATACCCTGGATGATCCTGCTGTCGGGCTCTCACTAGCCGGTGGGTCAGGTAGATCTCGTGGAGAGGCTGGCAAGTAAGTTATTCATGTAATGGGTTTGATTTGCAAAATATCTCAAGGCCTAGACAGGTCGAGCACTAGAGCTCGCTCGTGGGAAATGAAAAGCAGCAACGGATGGAAAATGCCAAGTCCAATGGTCTCAGTGAGATGGCCGAATACGGTGGTCGCAAGGCTCATCGGGTCGGGCCCTGGCTCGCGAAAACACTTGGAAACTTTATACACAAGTCCTAAAACTAGCGAGTCAGGGAGGTCCGCTGGCATAGTGGTTAACAAGCTATACTGGTCGTACACAGGGGTTGGGCGAGCAAGGAAGGGTATTGTCGACCCCGCTCGCAAGAACCCCCTCTGGGTGAGTTAGAGACGCGAAATGGTCCACGCTTTGCCCAGGCGCGAAAACAAACAGAAGGTTTATCTAATGAAGTTCCTAAGCGAGAGAAGCTACGCAAACGCCTTATTGGGTGAGCGCGAGGTAAGGTAGCGAGACAAAATGAAAGCACGATAAAATGGTGAACCTTGTCACCATCGCAGATAAGAAAGGTGCGAGCGCGAGCATAACTAAACGCAGGGATGCGAGCACGGGTAAGCATTGAGATGCGAGCGCAGCAAAGCGTATGGGCACAAGCATAACAAAGTATATCAGCGTGAGCATAGAAGAAAGCGCGAGTGCGAGCAAAATTAAATGACAGTTTAAAGATAGAAAAAATATTTCCATGTTTCATTTCTCAGAGGTGCATTAAAGTAATGGCGAACTCGCCAGTCAAAACAAAAGATTTACATTGAATAAATAGAAAGATCAAGGCTGGTCTCCGGATAGTTCCTCCTCGCTCCCGCGATCTTCAGGCTTTAGAATCAGTACGAACAGGTCCGGGATGATGTCCCCGATGCTGAGCTCCAAGGCATCTGGAGAGAGCAAGCCCGCCCCGTTGATGGTCTCGAAGATGAGGTTGGCGACGCCCATTGAATTCTTACGGGTCACCTCCTTCTCGTCTAGTGATTGTTTGTGATCCACGACTCGCGGACTGGATGGAGGGAGCACTGATCTGGTCAGATCGCGTACTTGCGCCTTAAGGAATGTGACCTCCTTCTCCAAGTCCGCTTTCCGCGAGAGGAGTTGGCTCCCTGTTTCAGCATCCTATAAAAGAAGAGATTAAGTTAGGCAAAGGGAAATATAGCGAGCGAGATAGAAGTTGTATGAATGACTTACCATTCCACCTTGGAGGCTGGCAATGAGACCTTCCGAGATTGCCTCCTTCCCCTTGAGGCTCGCAACCTCATCTGAGGCCAACTTGAGCTCGCGCTGGAGCTTCTTAGAATCCCTTTCCGCGGTGAGGTATCGCCGAGCCACCATGTGGTTGAGATCCATAGACCAGAAGTGGGCTCACATGGCCGTATTGACGAGCAGCCGGTATCGCAGTGCGCCGAAAGTGGCAGCATCCTCGCAGCCATACAGCCGCCTCACCTCCAACCTTATCGTTCTCAACCCTGGAGGGGAGGAGCGAAGAGCAAGAGATCCTGTTGAGTTCAGCATCCCACGCGAGCACCGGCTCGCGGATGGCATCGAGTAGTTTGGCCTTGCTTAGGTCCACAACCTCCTTCCCCTTGGTCGCGGAGGGGGTCTCCTTATTCCTTTTCTTGGCTGGGTGCTTCGCGGCGAGCTGGCTCGTAGGTGGCGGCCGCTTCTTACCAGAAGTCGAGCTGAGAGGTTCTCAGCATGCATCGGCGGCTGCGATGGCAAGAGAGAGTTGGAGGAGAGGGATGCGCTCCACGCATGCGGGGGATGGATGGGAAGATCCAGCTCTCCTGCAAAGGCAATGAAAGAGTTAGCGATAAGAATAAGTAAAATTATAGGATCTTGCGAGTGCGAGCCGAACCTTCTCCTTGAGGGACCGGCGGCAGCGAGTCCACCCTTTGCCGAAGGTGGACGACCTCGAAGTTCTTTTCTTCCATATACTGGTAGAGCCTCACGTCATCACCACCGAGCGAGGTGGGAGGGCGGTAGGTTGCATCATCCCGTTGAAGGGGAACAAGGTGATATTGCCGAATGGCCTTTTGACTAGGACGTATTTCTAGTGCCAGTAATGGGTTTTGTTCACTTTCTCGTAGACATTCATGTGCTGGCTCACGAAATGGGTGGTACCGTCCTAATAAGCACGGAAAGAGAAGATTTTGCGGAAGACAAGGAGGCTGAACTCTATCCTCTCCTCCCGCAGGTAGCTGGAGAACGCAACCACCACAGCGATCGCATTTGGCGTCAGGTAGCTCGACAAGACGCCATAGTACTTGAGTACCTGAAAGATTCACCAAAGAAAGGTTAGCAAGAAATGTGAAGGTGGAGTAGAGTACCTGGCGCACTTCCGGATAGAGGGGGAGTCGCAACCCATTCTCAAAATGGGCAATGGGGATGGCGAGCTATTCGGTGGATGGATCGTTGATGGTGGCAGAGTTCGGCGGACGGCGAGCTACAAACCCCGGAGGGATGTATTTGTCCACCGTGGTGAGGAATCGTCATCGGCGAGCGAGGCAGAAGAAAGGGTGTTCGCGAAAGGCCATGGCGCACCTGGCTCGCCCCTCGTATTCTCCCTCAACAACCATGGTGTTGCAAGTAACGAGCTGGGAGATGAGAGAGTGCGAGCTGAGGTCTGCGAGAGTGCTGGAACTACAACAAACTGGTCTACTGCGGCAGTTTTTGGGGCTTCGGCGGCGCTTTTTGAGCGCCGCAGAAGCTTTCACGGCGTTTTAAAAAATGCCGCAAAAGCGCTGCGGTATGGATCGCAGCGGAAGAATGTTGCGGCATTTTTTGGAAAGCGCCGCGACTATAGAAATTGGCGGCATTTTTTTAAAAAACTCCGCCAATAGCCGCGGCATTTAAAAAAAAAACGGCGCCAATACTAGGCATTTTTTTTAAAATGCGGGAGCATTGGCGGCGTTTTCTTTTAAAACGCCTCCAATGTTGCAGGGTTTTTTTTAAATGCAACCAACATAAAATTGCCCACCCTCCACCACCAACTCCTCTTATCCCACTACCTATGTAACTACCTGTAACTTCCACATAAACATAATAATTATCCATAACTATCTCCATTAACAACCCATTAGCTACACCCATTTTATAACTATCTTACCCCCACTACACAAAAGAAAGAAGACCAAAATTTCTGCCTTTACTTTTCCTCCACATAAATTGCCCTCACATTCCCATACATGGACATCCTCTCAGCTCAACGCACACATTCAACCATATCTCCCCACCCCCCATTAACCCTAATTCTCCTTTTCACGCCCTCCCATTATTCCACTACTATTCAGTCCAGAACAACATCCAACCTTCTCGTTTCAGCCTAGTGGCAGAAAATCATCCAGGCTCCAGTCTCTGGATTCTCTTCCAGCCGACTCTTTTCTAACCCATACCCCTCCAGAACTCCTTCCACTATATCAGAACAAATAAAAAATCCATCACCAATGCTTGCAAAATCACAAAAACGGAGAAAAGGAGGTGCTAATAACTCTCTTATAAATAGTGGACGGCTCCAGTCTCTGGATTATCTGTCACATTGGAGAGGAAGCTTAGTCACAAACTATATTAGGGTAGTGCCAAGGGCCTACACTGATTCTCGCCTGGCTTGCACCAAGAGCATGACAATATCCATTCATTGGAGATGAATACTTCTAAGCCAGGGAGAATTGATGACGATCAATCATGTCACACTTCACATGTATGATTCGTTCATGGTCTATTTTCATTTTTGATAGTTATAAAATCTTCATTCGGAACATAAGAGCTTTGACTTAAATTTTTATTTTTTTCTGTATTTATTAATTAATTGTTTGGAGTTGTATTTTGAGAATTAGTTCAAATGATTTCTTCGGCTGATCTGAACCATCAGATGTATTTAGCTTAATTCTCCCATATTTATATTCATTGTTTATCATACCCAGGGCATCGATAAATGGACTTATATCACAGAATTTGATTGATTGAAGGAGTAATGACAGTGTTGAAGTCACACGTCTTCCCCTTCAGAGGTGGAGAAGCCTCTCACCGCCTTCCTTGCATTCAATGATAACTACCACTATCGTCGAATGAAAATAACTAGATTAATATGGAGGAAGATATAAGATATCGAGATAAGGTCGATCCAGTCTCTTGAGGCTAGGATCCCTGTAAGATCCTATACTCCAAGAGAGCCCAAAGACCTAATGATCCAAGATGGTTAAAAGATTCATTACTACTCCCTTATATAGGCGGGAGTGGGACATACAAGTTGAATTGAAGTCTTGTTATGTCTTATTGCTGAACTACCCGCATAAGGGTAGTTCTGTCCGTGCCTTGAATTCAACAATAATCCTTCCTTGCTATGAGACCCAGTATAGTGAGATTTGGGAGGTGGTCGTGCAATGACCACAATGGGATGTGGAGCTTCTGCTGTGGAAGAGAGCAGAACAGAGGATTCCATGGGAGAGTTGGCCTCTAAAGCAAGACGGTGGTTTTCCTCAGTGGTGAGTTCATTCACAGCAATGTCTAGAGAGGGAGTCGGGGAACGTTGAAGGAGGATACCATCAAAGGGCTGAAATTTAGACCAAAGATGCATGAGTAACTGCAATAGGTGATGTTGATCACGAAGGGCAAGATACTGAAAACTTTCGCCCGTTGAAGGAGAAACTGCAATAAGACACCAAAGGCACGGACAAAACTACCCTTACGTGGGTAGTTCAGCAATAAGACATAAAAAGACTTGAATTCAACTTGTATGTCCCACTCCCGCCTATATAAGGGAGTAGTAATGAGTCTTTTAACCATCTTGGATCATAAGGTCTTTGGGCTCTCTTGGAGTGTAGGATCATAGAGGGATCCTAGCCTCAAGAGACTGGATCAACCTTGTCTCAATATCTTATATCTTCCTTCGTATTAATCTAGTTATTTTCATTCGACGATAGTGGTAGTTATCATTGAATGCAAGGAAGGAGGTGAGAGGCTTCTACACCTTCGAAGGGGAAGACGTGTGACTTCAACACTGTCATTACTCCTTCAATCAAGCAAGTTCCGTGATATAAGTCCATTTATCGATGCCCTGGGTATGATAAACAATGAATATAAATATGGGAGAATTAATCTAAATGCAAAAGATGGATCAGATCAGCCGAACAAATCATTTGAACTAATTCTCAAAATACAACTCCAAAAAATTAATAAATAAATACAGAAAAAAATGAAAATTTAAGTCAAAGCTCGGATTGTCCGAATGAAGATTTTATAACTATCAAAAACGAAAATAGACGATGAACGAATCATACATGTGAAGTGTGACGTGACTGATCCTCATCAATTCTCCCTGGCTTAGAAGTATTCATCTCCAATGAATGGATATTGTCATGCTCTTGGTGCAAGCCAGGCGAGAATCAGTGTAGGCCCTTGGCGCTACCCAAATATAATTGGTTACTAAGCTTCCTCTCCAATGTGATAGATAATCCAGAGACTGGAGCCCTCCACTATTTATATCAGTACTTACAACTCTCTTATTTTTCTCTCTTGCAATGATGGGCCCTGCACCTCTATTTTTAGGCAGACATATGGATGTCGTCACCACCCCAAAAGGATAAAGACACCTGCCTTATTAGGATGCGTGATCATCAAACAATAGGCCGCCCGGTCACTATTAGAACCAAACTACTTGAGCGCTCTAGGCTGACCATAGCTGGCAGCAAGACCGAGCTTACATAGACTGCGTGGTCCCTGCGGTCTCCAAAACTTCAGACCGCCACACTCCACTTCCACTTCAAAATTTCAACACTCCCCCTTGAAGTGGGAAGTGGAAGTCAGCACAAGTAAACTCCGCAATCGATAAAATGGTCCCTTCGAGAATGGCTTTGTAATGATGTCAACGACATTATCCTTGCTCTACCCAAGCTCAACCATCAAAGATCCCTCCAACACCTTCTCACAAATGAAATGATGATGAATCTCTATGTGTTTTGCTTAGCCCAGAATTCCGCGACCTCTCTGTTGGGGAAATGATTTATCTTAACCCCTAAAAATGAGTAGAATATAAATTCTAAGAATGAAAAATTAGTCTAAGTAAATATGCGTCGAATAGTATTCGACGCAACGTCGAAGTGTTGTCGACGTTCCTCTCAGAATGAGTTGAAGTAACTCTAAACAGAATTCGACGTAACCTATGTCAAAGTAACTCTGACTTCAAGTCGACGCATATAGTGAAGTCGACGTACCTTAGTCGACGCTCTTTCCATATTCCCTTCTCGACGTCTAGCCAGGCTGAAATCGACGCCTACGTCGAATAGTAATCGACGCACGTCGATTTCTGTGACAGATTCAAAAACACGCCAGATCTCTTTCCTTCTTTCTGGAATTATATTATTCTTTTATAGCCGTTCTGAATCAGTCTTTCCTTCTAATTGATTCTTGGCTAAATTGATTAAGTTTATTATGGATATTATTTGAAATCAGAATGATCTCTTTCCTTCTACAGAAATATTGATTATGGAATCTTTTCTCTCTTACTATTTCTCTGACTGTTAATTTATTATTCTCCTATAGTATTCTTTGATTAAACAGAGCTATAAATAAGAGGGAAATCGACAGAGAAGAAATGGTGATCCACTCCATACATTTGAAATAGAGGAAAAGCTCCCAAGAGAAAAGAGAGAAAAACTGAGAAAGGTGAAAGTGTACTGCAGCACACAACAAGCCTTCTTCTTCTCCTTCTTTTGAGATCATACTGCTGCAATTTTTGAAACCTCTCACTGAAAGAGAGAAAGGCCTACAATCTCCTTCTCACTATATAAGAGAGATTTCATTCACTATTTCTTGTGCTTCTAATCTTCTTGCTAAGAAGAATATTCTCTCTTGTTTCAATTACTTCTTCTACTTCTTCATCTTATTCTCATTTCATTTTCAAACTGTGTAAAAGAGTTTTTAGAATCTCTCTTCAAAAAATTCAGTTGTACTGGTTCTAAGAGTCTCCTTATCAAAAGACTCAGGCTGGTTCTAAGAGTCTCCTTATCAAAAGACTCAGTACAAGATAGTGAATTCCTACCAAGGGGGTAGAAGAGTGGACTACGCAAAGTTTGGGGAACCACTATATTTCTTGTGTTGTGCTGTGATTTTCTTTTTGCTGATACTTTCCTTATTTGCTTAATTCTTGTTGGTGTGTGTGGGAAGCTTAAATCTGTGATTATTACACACATATATATATATATATATATTTGTTAACTTTGCACAAAGTATTTTTAAATCTCTATTCACCCCCACTCTAGAGAATTCTAGTGAGGTTAACTGTGCACTTTCAATTGGTATTAGAGGTAGGTTGATCTAAAAAGGGTAACTCCTTGATCAAAACGATCCTACCTCATATATATATATATTTCTAAAAACTATTTTTTTTACATGGCACAAATTAAAGATTATGCTTCCACCAGACCACCAATTTGCAACCTTGAAGAGTTTGCACTTTAGAAAACAAGAATTAAAATTTATCTAAACTCTATTGATGGAGAATTATTTGATGTTATAATGACAGATCCTACCAAGCCATTCAAGAAGGACTCAAGTGGAAAGGTCACACAAACACTTGCTCCAAAGGCTGAATGGACAGATGAAGAAAAGAAAGCTCATGCATGTGATGCCAAGGCTATGAATATCTTTGTCTCAACCCTCTCAGATGAAACCTTCCAAAAGATTGCTGAATGTGAGTCAGCTAAGGAAATATGGGAAGCTCTCACTAAAATGGTAGAAGGGAGTGCTGATGAGAGAAAAGATAGAAAGGCATTACTCATCTCTCAATATGAAAACTTCCAGAAGAAAGATAGTGAAAGTGTTGCTGACATGTATGCCAGATTCAGCCTCATAATAAATAAGTTAAGAACACTTGAGAAGGACATATCTCTCACTGAGATAAATGACAAATTGCTAACTTTCTTCCCTAGCTCTTGGGACTCAAGAATTTGGCCAATTAGAGACTCCAGAAGCCAAAATGAAATCTCAACAGATGTTCTGTTGGCTAAATTAAGATCCTATGAACAGTTGTTGAAAACAAGATCTGAGAAAGAAGAGAAAGAAAAGACTCCTTCACTCTCAAAGGAAAAGAGTATTGCTTTAAAAGCTACTGCAGGTGAACCCTCTACAAGTGATGAGGAGCTGATCAGTCTACTGGCCAGAAGGTTCAAGAAGTGGATCAAAACAGAAGGATCCAGAAGGAGAGATTCAAAAACCAGGTATGATAAAACTCCTACTAAAGAGATTATATGTTACTCTTGCAGGAAACCTGGACACATTGCACCTGAATGTCCTAAAGAGATCAGTAACAAGAAAGATCTGAAAAGAACAGATCTAAAGAAGAAGAAGAAAGAGAAAGGATTCATTGCTCAATCATTGAGTGATTCAGAATCTGAAGGAAGTACCTCATCTGAAAATGATCAAGAAGAGGCTAAGCAAGAGGAAACCTGTTTGATGGCTACCGAGAAGCCTGAAGATAAATCTCTGGTAAATATATTTGATGATATAGACTTCTCTTCTACTGACTTCTAAGATAATTTCAAACAATGTTGTTTAGATCAAGTCAAATATGAAAAGGAAATAAAAGAACTAAGAAATGAATTGAACAATCTCAAACAAATGGATACACAATATAAAAACTATGAGCTCAGTCAAGAACTCTCTAGATCAGAGGAGCAACTAGATAAAATAAATACTGAAAACCAAACACTGAAAAATGAGCTAGCAAAGGCAAAAGCCTTTGAAGATTCTCTAAATTGCAGAAGTCAAAAACCCAAGAAAATCTCTGAAAATCTCACTGATAGATTTAGACAACTAGAGTTTAATACTGATTTAGAACCCAGACCTCAGTCACCCAGCAAACTTGTCTGGAGACATCCTATCCACTTCACTAAGAAGAATAATCTCATAGGAGAAGAATCACAAGAAAATCCGGAAACAACTACTGTTTTTAATAAAAATAATTTCACTATGTATGAAGGAATCCTAGGTAAAGCTCCTCTGAAAAGAAACAAACTTGCGTCGAATAAGTATCGACGTGCGTCGAATTCTACTCAACGCAACTCAAATAATACATCGATTTCTAATCAACGCATACACCGAAATACGTCGACTCCCAATCAACGCAACCTCTCCTATGCTTCGACTAAAAGAGAACACAGAATGAAGGAAGCGTTGACTTCTACTCGACGCAACCTTAAACATACGTCGAATTCATATCGACGCAACCAGTCTAACAGAAATATATCCTTTTCCAAAAAGTCTTCTCAATCCATTTCTTTTTATTATGAATATTATTTCTGCAACATTACTAAAGACTGTTGGTATGATAATCCCAACACTCCTAAAGAAGAAAGGGTACTCTGAAAAACCAACTTACTCTTTCATTAAACCTTTTCTGTTGGGAGGAAGGAACCCCAGCTTAGCAGGGTCCAAACTAATGTTTAACATCTTATGTGCAGATGTATCACACATTCAGGCTGGTGTGGTATTTGGATAGTGGATGCTCCATGCACATGACAGGGTACAACAATCTATTAACCAACTTTGAAGATAGACATGGACCATCAGTGACTTTTGGAGACTCTAGCTATGGGCAAACCAGGGGCTTTGGAGATTTCAAAGAAGGGAAAGTTACCTTCAAGAATGTGGCCGTAGTCAATGGACTGAAGCACAATCTGATAAGTATAAGTTAGATATGTGACAGTAGTAAGTATGAGGTAAAATTCACCACACTATTTTGCCATATTATTGATGTCAAGACTGGTGCCATAGTACTCAATGGAATTAGAAAAGGGAAAGTATATATAGTAGACTTTAGCTCCACACCCACAGAAGTTTGTTTGTTCAACAATATTTATTGATAAAAGTGAATTATGGCATAGGAGACTGGGTCATCTAAACTACAAAACCATTAGTAAACTAGCAAAAAATAACCTAGTCAGAGGCCTACCAAAGGGTAGGTACTCTAAGGATTCTCCATGTAGACCTTGCCAACTAGGAAAACAGACCAAATCATCCTTCAAACCAATTGGTAAGGATGACTCCCCCAGGATTCTCTACTTACCGCACATGGATCTCTTTGGTCCCATATCCACTCAGAGCTTAGGTGGAAAGTCTTATACCCTAGTCATTGTGGATGACTATTCTAGATTTAGCTGGGTATTTTTTTAGGGCTAAGTCTGAAACCCACAAGGTTCTCTCAAGATTCATAAGACAGATTCAATCTGAATTCAATACTCATGTTTCCATAATCAAAAGTGATCATGGGACTGAATTTGAAAATCAGTTAATCTGTAGTTTCTGTGAGGATGTAGGTATCAAACAAAGCTTCTCAGCACCTAGAACTCCTCAACAAAATGGAGTTGCTGAAAAAAAGAATAGAACCTTAATTGAATCAGGAAGGACCTTGCTTGCAGAATCAGGATTACCAAAAACCTTCTGGGCTGAAGCAGTCAACACTGCAAACTATGTTCTAAATAGAAGCCTCATACATAAAACTAAGTCAAAAACTCCATATGAGCTCCTGAAGGGAAAAACACCCATTGTTAAATACTTTAAATTTTTTGGATGTGCTTGCTTTATCCTAAATAATGGAAAAGATCATCTTGCCAAGTTTGACAAGAAGTCTGATGATGGAATATTTCTGGGGTACTCATCATCTAGTAAAGCTTATAGGTGCTATAACAGGAGAACTCTCAGAATTGAAGAATCCATGCACATTATATTTGATGAAACTAACATGCTGTTTAAGGGGGAGGAAACTTCCACCAGTCCTTTTCCACAGGAAAACAGCAGCATAGAGACTCAGCTTGAACATCTGACTCTAAAGAACACATACACTGGGAAAGAAAACCAGCTACAAGAACCAAGCGAGGAGTCTGAACAAGAACATGAAGAAGGTTCAGAAAAGAGCAATCAAAACCAACTCCCACAAGAGAACATGGTTCAGGAGGAACAGTTGGACAATGATCCCATTGTTAATGAGGAAGAAGAGCATCTGAAAAATCCAAGCAGGACAGGGATCAATATGAAAAATCATCCACAATCCAAAGTAAATGGTGACCCCAATACTGGAGTAAGAACAAGACACCAAGTCTCCAGTGGGATGATGCTCCAATGCTTCTTATCACAAGTTGAACCAAAGAAGTTTGAAGAAGCAAATTGTGATCCTCACTGGATCATAGACATGCAAGAAGAACTAAGCCAATTTGAGAGAAACAAAGTCTGGAACTTAGTTGAGAGACCAAGAAACTACCCAATTATTGGTACAAAGTGGGTATACAGAAACAAACTAGATTCCACTAGAGTAATTATCAGGAACAAGGCAAGACTTGTAGC
Organism: Dactylorhiza incarnata; assembly: GCA_033032865.1. Lineage (NCBI taxonomy): Eukaryota > Viridiplantae > Streptophyta > Magnoliopsida > Asparagales > Orchidaceae > Dactylorhiza > Dactylorhiza incarnata. Next base: position 4,290,814 of record JAWHQI010000153.1, on the reverse strand, counting down.
ACAAGGATACAGACAAGAAGAAGGAATAGACTACAACCAAACCTTTTCTCCAGTAGCCAGATTGGAAGCAATCAGACTCTTTCTTGCCTATACAGCTTTCATGAAGATGAAAGTCTACCAGATGGATGTCAAGAGTGCTTTTCTGAATGGTGACCTTCAAGAAGAAGTGTATATAGAGCAATCACCAGGTTTTATCAATCCCTCCTCTCCTAACTTTGTTTATAGACTTAACAAAGCTCTTTATGGTCTTAAGCAAGCACCTAGAGCTTTGTATGAAACTCTCTCCAACTTCCTGATAGAAAATTCTTTTGAAAGAGGTAAAGTAGATAAAACACTTTTTACTAGAACCCACAAGAATAAAATCCTGCTTGTTAAAATCTATGTAGATGACATCATCTTTGGGTCAACCCATCCCAAACTTTGTAAAAGATTTGCTAATCTAATGCAATCTAAATTTGAAATGAGTAATATAGGAGAACTCTCTTATTTCTTATGGCTACAAGTAAAACAAAGCAGTGAGGGAATCTTTATCTCACAATCTAAATACACTAAAGAGTTAATCAGAAAGTTTGGTATGGAATCAACATCTACCATGAAAACACCTATGACAACTAATGCCATCATAGAAAAGGATGATAAGGGAAAAGCAGTAGATCAAAAGACCTATAGGGCAATCATAGGTTCCCTTCTCTATCTAACAGCTAGCAGACCTTACATTATGTTTGCCACCTGCATATGTGCTAGATTTCAGGTTGATCCAAAAGAATCCCATCTCTCCTCTGTAAAAAGAATTCTTAGATACCTAAAGGGAACACCTGAACTAGGTTTATGGTACTCAGCAGAAACCAACTTTGAATTAACAGGTTTCTCAGATGCAGACTATGCTGGTTGTAGGGTTGATAGAAAAAGCACATCTGGTACTTGCCAATTTCTACAGATTAATATCATGGTTCAGTAAGAAACAAACCTCAGTCTCAACCTCAACAGCTGAAGCTGAATATATAGATGCTGGGAGCTGCTGTTCACAAACCCTATGGATGCAAAATCAGCTTCTTGACTATAAATTGGAAGTCAACAACTCTAAAATCTATTGTGATAGTTATAATGCTATATCCATAGCATCCAACCCAGTCCTTCATAGTAGAACCAAACATATAGAGATCAGACATCACTTTCTTAGAGACAATGTAGAAAAATACAAGATAACCTTAGAATATATTCCTACTAACAGTCAAAGAGCAGACATTTTCACCAAACCCTGGGATGAAAATAAGCATACTTACTTCATCAACACCTTAGGAATGCTTGATGGAAGCTTGTAAACATCATTGTTGGGCATATCTAAAAGAGGTCAGAAAAACTAAGAGAGCACTTGAAGATACGTTGATTACCTATCGACGCACCGTCGACTTGATATCGACGCAAATCTGCGATCACGTCGAAAGGACAATAGGCTGACAAATTTTCGACGGAGCGTCGACCTCATATCGACGTATGCGTCGACTTCATGATAATACTGGAAGCAAATCTTTCCTTCTCCTTTTGACGATTGGATTACCTAATATACCTTGATTTCTATTTCCTTTTCGACGTTTCACCTTCTTTAAATAATACCTATAATTTCACAACTAATACTCTCCCAAACCGCCAAAGACTTCATCTTTTACCCTTCTCTCTGCGATAATGATGCCAACTTCTGTTCAATCTGCCATCATCCAAGCAATAAACGATGCTCTGGAACAACTCGTGAATGAATTTCAGACACGACTGAACAACTTCTCAAAGAGTGTGCCGCCATGCTAACTACCTGTGAAGCCAAACTGGCCAACCTCTCTGCTTCTCTTCCTGAGCTTCATGTTCTCCTTAAAGAACAACCTCTGTCGCCAAAAGGGTTTACATCCTTTCTGAAGGATATAAACCAGGGGGAGAGTTGCTCCAGAAACCCCTCTATTCAGGTTCTATATTCTCTTAAAGCTCAGGGCTAACTTTTCTCCAATCTCTAAATATTATCTCTAAGTATTAAACTAACTTCATTTTTCTTACCATAGGCTCAAATCTTCTCCAATCACTCTGATTACACCTTCAACAAACACTTTGGTGAACCCTCATCCTACCATACAGAAGGAGACCATGCTGTGGATTCAGCATTCAGAGTAGATGCCCCATATGTTCAGGGGGATATTGTTGTAGTCCAAAATACAGAAGTCCAGGGGGAGGAAGAAGCAGATACTTCTGATGACCTGAAAGGGCAAGTCTGGATTGATGTACCCCTGTGTGATGAAGAATATCAGTATCACTCTCCTGGCTTCTCTTCCAGTCACATCAAACTCAGGACACCTCTACTTGAGGATGTTCCTCCAGAAGAAACTCCTCCTCCTAAAGTTCCTTCTCCATCCTATCTTTCTAAAGAGAAAACTACATCTCCACCTCTGCCTCTACCACCACTTCAACCTCCTTCTCTACCTCATCTACTACCTTTAATTCCACAAATGCTACCTAGGGAAAGACCAAGAGGACAAATGAAAAGAAGAATAGAAGCCATCCCCCATTGGCAAAAATTCTCCAAAGAAGAAAGGAATGACTATGCAAAGGAAAAGAAATACAGAAAAGCTGTTGAGAAGATAAAAAGGTTTGAAAGAATGCCTAATATCCTCCTAAAAGTCCTATAAAGGAGTACTATGACCCTGACATGGAAAAGAGGCATGAAGAAATGAGAGAAAGAGAGTTATATGAATTTGAAGCAGCAATGAAAGAGACAGAGGATAAGAGGAATATCTGGATGGAAAAGATCAAGAAGGGGATGACCAAAAAATAGATTCTTGCTGAATCTTCCATCAAACTTCCAAAGAAATTGTTTGATGTTGAAGCATATCAGAAGAAAAATCCTCAGGCAGGGCTTATCCTAGACAAAGGACAAAAGCACAAAAGGGGTGTAGGGTGTCCAGAAGATGACTACATTCCCTATAAGAAGCCTAAAAGACCAGAAGGATTAGACAAATGGCATAGTTCACCCTGGAAAGGGAAAGGAAAAGTGTCTGAGATCTCTGAGAAACAAGAATCAGAGAAGAAGAGAAAATATAGGCCCAAGGTTGACAACAAGGGACCATCTGAGCCCAAACCTACACAAAAGAAACCTCAAAGCATTACAATTGAAATGATTGATACAAAGGCAGCAATTATCATTAGCAAGGGCTATTCCAAAAATGACACTCTCCCTGATGCTGAAAAGACCCTGGCAAAGTTGCACACAATTATCAGAAATGTTCAGGAGCATCCTGATAGAGCCAAGACCTACATTTTTGAAGCTATTGAAAATTTATCTAAGAAACTTTACTCTGCCTTTGTCAACTTCATGTATAATAAGAAGTTCTTAATTTAAATCTTGTGAAAGATACTTACATGTTATATGATTTCTTTCTCTACTTTCTTAACATATTTCTTTTCTATATAAATGCCTTGCTGTGTTGATTAAAAGCTGATACAATTTATCCCTGAATAGGGTTAAGACAAATAGGGGGAGATTGTTGGGGAAATGATTTATCTTAACCCCTAAAAATGAGTAGAATATAAATTCTAAGAATGAAAAATTAGTCTAAGTAAATATGCGTCGAATAGTATTCGACGCAACGTCGAAGTGTAGTCGACGTTCCTCTCAGAATTAGTCGAAGTAACTCTAAACAGAATTCGACGTAACCTATGTCAACGTAACTCTGACTTCAAGTCGACGCATCTAGTGAAGTCGACGTACCTTAGTCGACGCTCTTTCCATATTCTCTTCTCGATGTCTAGCTAGGCTGAAATCGACGCCTACATCGAATAGTAATCGATGCACGTCGATTTCTGTGACAGATTCAAAAACACGCCATATCTCTTTCCTTCTTTCTGTAGATCTGATTCTTATGGAATTATATTATTCTTTTATAGCCGTTCTGAATTAGTCTTTCCTTCTAATTGATTCTTGGCTAAATTGATTAAGTTTATTATGGATATTATTTGAAATTAGAATGATCTCTTTCCTTCTACAGAAATATTGATTATGGAATCTTTTCTCTCTTACTATTTCTATGACTGCTAATTGATTATTCTCCTATAGTATTCTTTGAATAAACAAAGCTATAAATAAGAGGGAAATCGGCAGAGAAGAAATGGTGATCCACTCCATACATTTGAAATAGAGGAAAGGCTCCCAAGAGAAAAGTGAGAAAAACTGAGAAAAGTAAAAGTGTGTTGCAGCAAACAACAAGCCGTCTTCTTCTCCTTCTTTTGAGATAATACTGCTGCAATTTCTGAAACCTCTCACTGAAAGAGAGAAAGGCCTACAATCCCATTCTCACTATAGAAGAGAGATTTCATTCACTATTTCTTGTGCTTCTAATCTTCTTGTAAGAAGAAGATTCTCTCTTGTTTCAATTACTTCTTCTACTTCTTCATCTTATTCTCATTTCATTTTCAAACTGTGTAAAAGAGTTTTTAGAATCTCACTTTAAAACATTCAGTTGTACTGGTTCTAAGAGTCTCCTTATCAAAAGACTCAGACTGGTTCTAAGAGTCTCCTTATCAAAAGACTCAGTACAAGATAGTGAATTCCTACCAAGGGGGTAGAAGAGTGGACTACAAAAAGTTTGGGGAACCACTATATTTTTTGTGTTGTGCTATGATTTTCTTTTTGCTGTTACTTTCCTTATTTGCTTAATTCTTGTTGGTGTGTGTGGGAAGCTTAAATCTGTGATTATTACACACACACATATATATATATATATGTTAACTTTGCACAAAGTATTTTTAAATCTCTATTCACCCCCCCCCCCCCCCCCCCTCTAGAGAATTCTAGTGAGGTTAACTGTGCACTTTCACTATCTTCTTCGGACAGAAGGATCCTTCCCAGTTGTTTCAGAATTGGGAGACCACCCAGATCGCCTGCTCCCCTCCAGTGTTTTTTCCCAAGGCACAGACGATCAAGCCTCTGTTAGACCGCTAGACCGCGCGGTCTGGTCCTTTTCTCCTTTTTTTGTTATTAGCACCTCCTTTATCTACTATTTATAGAAATGAAAAGGGCGGGAAGGATTCGAAGCGCCGGGGGGTGTAGATAGCGGAACCGCGCGGTGATTTTCCAGCTTCGTGGGGCCTTATCCGCTCCAAGTGGGTTGGCATCCTAGCGACATCTTGGGACTCGCCACGGGCAAGCCGAGCTGCATAGAAAGAAGTAAAACTCGCAAGGGCAAGGCGACAACTCGCAAGACGCAAAGTGAAACAGTAATACAAACATACAGTTCATATCGTGCGAGCATAGCAGCATAAGCAATTGAAAGCTAAATAAAAAGCTCGCGAGTGAGCAAAATTTATCCTTATTACAAACCCATAAAATGTTCAAAGCCCCCAAAAGGGGCAGAAAAGCGAGAGTGAGCAAAAAAAAAAATTGTTCAGTAGTTATGCCACTTCCAGCGACCACGGCCTCACACACCTGAGCGCGAGGGGACTCTAGGGTAGTGGTACTCGCAGACCGACTGGACCTCGCGCTGCATCAGCCGCATGTAATCCTCTATTCACGTGAGGTGCACTCCAGGTGAGGTGACCTCGCATCGAGCGACCTGCTGTACCTCAGCGAGGATGCACGCGTTCACATCCTCCATGGCGACAAACCTCTCCTCGTAAGCAGCCCTGTTCATCCGGTCCTAATCGTATAGCTCTCACAGCATTAGAGCCTGCTTCTGAAATATATCGGTGACTCGCTGTATCATCTGCTCTGAGTCATCGGGGTCCCCCAGGAAATCTGCGACCTAGCTCGGCGAGGGCTGTGGCGACATCTCCACTTCCCCATGTTCTGATTCGGTGGGCGTGGTCAGGGGAACGCCTGCGAGTAAGAAGTCAGCATAAGAGGCAGCGAAAGAGACAATCGGCAGAAATTGTTTAACCTGGCAAGATGAGAATGGTACGGGGTCGCAGACGAGAAGAGCTTGGCTGTCCCTTGAAAGCCTCAGTAAAGGCTGGGGTAACGGACTTTCCCAGGCCAGGGAATTGCACCATCTCATCTGCGACCTGGGGTTCGGCAAGTAGTGAGCCGCCCGGGCTCTGTTGGCCCAGAATGCCAAATCCAGGGGTGATGATGTTCATTTTCGGTGGGGACGGCGAGCCCACCGGAGTGGGGACTCGCCTCTTCGGGGTCACGAGAGGGGACTCTGCAAAAGGAATAATGCGGATCAGCGGTCAAATAAGAGTGAGGAATGACAAGGGAAATGACATACTGTGATGCGAGGATGAGGCTCGCAGGTCAGTGGTCTTCACATCAGGGGAGATCAGTCCTCCCGGGGGATGGGGGAGAGACCCCATTGGCGTCGACCTGATAAGATTTTCCTCAATGGGAGGGTCCTGCGAGCAAATAAGCAGAGTTAAGCGAATACTATTTGGAGTGTCGAGGCTTTTTATAGCAGAACATGCGAGGCGAGCTCGTAGCAGGGCGAGGGAGACAGTGGAGATGACTCATGCTCCCTAGACGACCATCAAACGGTCTTAGCCCTCTTAACCTGAGGTGGGGGAGCAGGTTGCGGAGATATCCAGGGGGCGAGCTCGGTATCTTTGGCCTTCTGGACCGCATGCGAGGCCTTGAGGCGAGCAAGTATCTCCTCCTTCTTAGACATCACATAGAAAACAATAGCGAGCAGTGAAGAGAGTGAGAGGGAGGAAAAGTTCATGCACCGGCCAGAAGGAATGGTATTTATAGCAGTGGGCATGGGTACCACCAAAAGATTCTCACCACATCTTCAAGGGGTAGGCGAACGCTCTGGGTTGGACATTTCATTGCAAGCCTAAGGTAGCCTCGCGAAGAGCGGGGATTGTGTACAACCCCGGTATTCGCCCGGAGGTGAGCGGAGACTAAGGAATCAGCAGGCGAGAGGAATGAGAAGGAGGGCGAGCCAGAGTCCCAAAGTAGGCTCGCAGGAAAGCAGGCGAACAGAGCTCTTGCCGGCTACTCGCAGGGAGCGGGCGAGTCGGGCTCTCGCCAGCCGCTCTCAGGAAGGCGAGCAGGCCTGGACCCTCACGGGCCGCCCGCAGGAATGCGGGCGAGCCAGGTCCTCCCGGGTCACGAGAGGAACCCCTATGGGTGGCTTGCCCAGTGTGGGTCCAGGGGTGTTTTTACCTGGAAGCCCCTGGTAGTCTGCGGTTAGCCTCTACAAATAGCAGAGTTTGGCTATTGGCAGACCATTTTAGGTTGCGTATCTAAAGAGTAAGGTGGAATCCCGCTATTAGCAGACCGAACTTGAAAAACTATAAATAAACCTTGAAGGGCGCCTTTGGAGAGGATTCCAATCTTAGTATTCTGAGCTTCTTCCTCCCTAGGTATCTTGGCTTAGCTCTCAGGCTCTCCATGGTGCCCAGTCTCAGCTTTGGCTTGGGAGGGAAGCGCTCAAAGAACTTCCGGGTGTGTGGTGGGACCTCCTCGCAGCGACCAAAGGTCTGTGTAGAGTTCCAAGTCTTTGGTCCATTTCTTCCGAGGAATCAGTAAGTGCTAGCAGCCCCTCAACTTGTTGGGGGCTCGAGATCCAGAAGAGACCAAGTCCTTGTTTCAACATCCATCATGCTCGTGACTGAGGGCGTGTCAACTTAATTTTAATTTTTCAACTCAGTGCCTCCTTCTAGCCAGGAAGTGATTAAGTCACGCCCTCAGTCACGCCCGTGATCGAGGCCGTGTAGCCGGTCACGCCCAGATTCCAGTCACATGAAACAGAAATTCATTCAAATTATCAAGTCAAGCCCGTGTCCCGCCAAACCCTCCATAGGAACTCGTACACGCAAGCCGTCACGCCATTTTGCTGCCAACGCCTACCAATATCGGTCATGCCCATGTTCTTTGGAACACGCCCATGTTAGGCCACCTCTCCTATCAAACTATTCCAGAAACTTCCAGAACTGCCAACTTTTTTTCTTCCTGAACATACCTACCCCTTACACGGCCTCGATCAGGCCTGTGACCAAGGGCGTGTACTTCTAAATTTTGTCTATAAATAGAAACCGACCCCCTCACCAATTCTCTCTCATGGATTGCCCTTCTTTTCTTATAAACTCTGAGTTTTCAACGCCGTCGTCAGGGAGTGATTGTCGATATTTTGAAAGAAGAAAATACCATTACTTCTATCTTTTGATAGGATAATGGTTAGTTTCTCGAAGAAGAAATACTCGCAAGACCCCTCGAAAATGCTCGCCAAATTCTATTCTTCCCAAAGGCTCTTGCAATGAATTCAAATTTAAACCATCAGGAATTGATCTAGCGGGCAGGGAGAGAAATCAAGGGGGAGGCCAGCAATAGTGCTTTTGTGGCAAAGTTGGCCAAGTGGGCTGGAGGAGAATAGAAGGGAGGAGGAGGATCCCAACAGCAGGAGATAAGAAAAAGGGAGGAGCCAAGGAGGCAGGGGTTCCAGGGGCGCCCTGGGGGGTAGGATTCCGGAGAAAGGTATCAACCACCCATCAACCGACCTGTATGGAGGCCACCAAGATGATGTCCTCATGTTCAGGGAAGGGGATTCGCCTAGGGTGGGGGACCCTTCCAAGGAAGAGGGGGCACTTTCAAGGGGGACAGAGATGGTTCCACCCTCCAGGGTGGCAACCAAGTCTGAGACCCTTCCAGCCCTCGCCTTAGCTTGCCATGGCAATAGGTCGAAGAGGAATAAGAGGAAGAATGAATCTCCTAGGAGGGGCAGAAAGGGTGAGGGTGTCGTTGCCATACTGTGACTTTCATCATGAGGAAGGTCACGCGATGGCTACCTGTCCCGAGTTCTTGGAAGTAATAGGAAGGAGGAGAGCCCCGATAGGATAACAAAAACTTCAGGATGTCAAAAAAGGAGGAGGAGTGGAGGTAGAGAACCAATGCGAGGACCGGGTCGGCGTGCGAACCCGAGGAGGGATCTGGGTGATTCATGGAGGGGAGGGGGTTAGGGATCGAGGCCACCTGAAGGACAGCCTCCTTGCCATCTATTGTCGGAGTGTTGCCTCGATCTCCAAGAACCCACCCCCTGAGGAGAAGATCACCTTCACCAACATAGACATACATGAGCATTAGTGTCCATTCTACAATGCTCTAGTAATCCAAACTGCGATCGAGAACTTCACGGTCTACAGAATCCTCATGGATAATGGGAACTCCGTCAATGTGATCTTCAAGAAATCCTTCGATGAGATGAAGGTGGAGGAGAAAAGGGCACTTGCCTCGAATGGAACTCTCTTTGGATTCTCCAGAGAAATGAAGGAAATGGAGGGAGAAGTCAAGCACATTGTGACTCTACGGGGAACGTCCAAGAACTGCCATTTCATCATTGTTGACGCTCGGAGAACCTATAATTACATCTTCAGACGACCCCTCATTAGCGCATTCTTATTCATGTCGTCATCCTATCATCAATGTTTAAATTATAACATTGTGGTGGGGGGGGGGTCCTGATCCGAGTCAGGGGAGACCCTAAGGTGGCTAAGCAGTACTATGCCACAGTCGTCAACACCATCACCTGGAAAGGGGAAGTAGAGGAGGTGGACAGAGCAATGGAAGGGCAAGCCAGGCTAGAGGCAGCGGAGGAAGTCAAGATGAAGGAAGTCATCCCCACAGATGGGAGTCCAAAAAACCTGTAGGTCAGCAGGAAGCTGAGCGAGGAGGAGCAGGAAAAGATCCATGAGTGCATCCAGCAAAACATCAACATCTTCGCATGGAGTGTTGCAGACATGCCTGTGATCGATGCGAACGTGGCATGTCATCGCCTCATCCTCGACCCATGTGTCTGTCCCATTCTCCAAAAGAAGAGAGCTGTGACAACTTCTCTGACCGGACCTATCTGCGTAGAAGTGGAGAAACTGCTGATGGTAGGTTTTGTGTTGGAGATCCAGTACCCAGGTTGGGTCTCCAACGTTGTAAGGTTGAAGAAATGAAACGGGAGGTGGAGAATTTGTATCGATTTTTCCTTGTTAAATAAAGCATGAACCAAGGATTGTTACCCTTTGCCTCGAATCGATGTGCTAGTGGACTCAGCCGTCAGTTTCCCCGTGATGAGTTTCTTAGACTCTTTTTCTAAGATCCTACTTTTCATGTGCAAATTAGTTTGTGGTGTTCTAAACTAAGGAGCTAGCGCCAGCGCTAGGGCTAGCATCGACGGTAGCCCTTATCGTTGAAATGGTTGGGTGTCAACGAAAAGACATATGCGTGTTGTCGAAAAATGTCATGATGATTCATCAAGTGCTAGCACCAGCTGTAGCGGTAGCGCCGGCGATAGCTATCTCGACGAATTTCTGTCCCGACGAATGTATTCCGACGAATCGTGTTGAGCACTCGTAAATTCGATTCTTTGAGAGATAGAGCAGGCATTAGTGCTAGCGCCGGCGGTAGCGTTCTCGACGATTCCTTAAGCGGATATTGATAGGTTCAGCCGTACCACCTTTGGGCTAGCTCCTGCATTAAGAGGTAGCGTCGGTGATAGCTCTTTGTATTTAAAGCCAGCAAAATCGTGGATTTCCCTTAAGTATCTCTTTGGTCCTCTCTCCAAAGGCAAAGAAGCAGAGGAAGTAAATCTGTTTGGCTAGTCGAGATAGGAGAACTCTTGCGTGCTTGTGCCATTATTGAATCCGTGGAGAGGAAGGTGTTTCGACAAATTATAGCCGGTTCAATCTCGATTCTATGACGCCGAAGAAAGTATCAAGGGTAACGATTCTCCTCCTTAATCTTTGGACATGCTAGTCCTTGTATTTGCATAGTAGCAGGAAGATTTCCACTAATTAGTGGATGAGTTTCTTCGACGAATCAGTATGGACTATCCCCATAGAAATTGCATATAGAGTCTGGATCGCTGTACGAACATAGACATACTGTGCGAAGCCCATCTAGATAGGTTGGTCTAGATTGGAGAGTTTGATATTGCTTTATTGCGCTCCAGAGAAGACTACAAATATGTATGCTTGTTTTTGGGTTCTGGGTGCTGTGATGTGCTGCATGGAGTTCTGGAGGCGACCTCCAAGAAATACCAAAAAGAGCTGACAGAACTGCATTCTGTTAGATAGCGCTAGTGCTAGCACCGGCGCTAGTGCCAGTGATCCATTTGTGGTGGGTGTGAAGCCTAGGTCCTGGGGACTTGTTGCGTAGCACTAGAAAGCTATAAACTCGCAATTGCTGAGTATATCAGAGGGAAGAACTGAGCTCTATCATCAATGTCAGGCGGTAGCCTTACCGCTGGCGGTAGCTCCAGTGAGCAATATTGTGGAGACTGTGAAGCCTAAGTCAAAAAGAACTGGGTGTGTAACAGCATGGAAAGGAAGGCTCATCGTGCTTACCTTCGTTGGCCTTGTGAGCCAAAAGCAGACACAAGGGGAAGTTGCACCCGTGTCGAGTAGTGACCATGCCCAGTAATATGATCACGTGAACAAAGTTGAGGCGAACCCGACCCTTAGACATCCAGTGATGAGGTCGCGACCTACGTTTCACTGAGGGCATTTTGGGACTAGAACCGTCAGGCAGAAAGACCTTGACAGTTGCTCATAGTATGCTAAGTTGAAAAAGTACTTAGTATTGTCTAAGTTGAAAAAGGACTTAGATGGTTGGTATAACTCAGGGATTACGCCGAAGTGTGCCTTAAGAGCACGATACGTGTGGCCTTGAGTCGACGTATGTGGTGATTGTTTATATGCAGTGCTTAGACGCACTTGTGAAATATATGCTGCTATTGTTTGCTTGCAGGGAAGGAGTACCACCACCCCGGGCATGGGGTGGGGTTGTTATATTCTTGGTCAGCTAAAGCTGACGGGTTACATATTTTCCCACTTCTTGGTGGATTGTGCTTTACAGGTCCTGGCGAGACGAGCAGGATTTAACGGGTTGGAACCCCAGCTGCTGCGCTTTTTTGGCCCTCGAAGGCCCAAGTGTTTTGAGTTCATGTATTGCCGATCTGCGTGCCGATATTTGGAAATCATGTAAACTTATAAACACTTTGTGATGTATGGTCATAGTGTCAAATATATATATATATATACATATATATATATATATTTATATATATATATCAGACATTCCTACTTAGTGTTGTGGACTTCTATTCTTGTTCAAGATTGAAAATTCTATGCTTCCGCTTATGTGTAACTCTGAGATGTTCTTGGTTATGGGCAAATGAATACACAACCCTCTTGCTGGTTCACTTTATATGGCATGGGGTCCAGGACGGACTTACTATTTTATAATGTACGACGGGTAGGGTGTTACACTTTTTCAGGATACCATCAGATCCGAATGCACCCGCCAGATGTTAAGGATATTTCCTTCATCACGAACGATGGGTGCAATTGTTATAAAATGATGCCCTTCGGGTTGAGAGACGCAGGGGACATGTACCAAAGAATGATGGATCGGGTGTTAAGGGAGCAAAAGGGTAGAAATTTAAAGGTGTATGTAGATGACCTAATGGTGAAGAGTAGGGACGAAGGGTATCACCTTCAGGAACTGGCCGAGACCTTTGCCACCCTGCTGAGATTCAAAATGAGGCTTAACCCTCTGAAGTGTTTCTTTGGGGAAGGAAGGGGAAAGTTCCTAGGTCACCTCCTCACCCCTGCGGGGGTAAAGCCCAGCCCCGATAAGGTGAGGGTGATCTTAGACTTGGAGTCCCCTGGGAATGCAAAGGAGGACCAACAACTTACATGGAAATTGGAAGGGTTAAGCAGGTTCCTCTCCCAGGAAGGGGAGAAGTGCTCACCCTTCTTCAAGGTGTTGAGGGTAAGTCAGAAGTTCAAGTGGACTTCAGAGTGCGAGGAGGCCTTCCAGCAGTTAAAGAGGCAGCTCAAGCAGGCACCCCTACTCTAAGGTCCTAAGGTGGGAGTGGACGTGGCTCTTTACCTAGGAGTGGGAGCTGAGGTGGTAAGCTCAGTCCTTGTTCGAGGTAGGAAGCAGCTTCATATCTATTATGTAAACAGGGTCTTGAAGAAAGCAGAACTTAAATACCCCATCCTTCACAAGTTAGCGTTTGCCCTAATTATCTTAGCCAGAAAGCTTCTGTCGTATTTTTAGGCACACTCAATCAAAGTAGTGACCGACCATACCCTCTACAACATCATGGAAGGAGTAGAGCTCTCAGGAAGGTTGGAAAAATGGTCGGTGGAGCTGAGCGAGTTTGAAATTTCCTTCATACCCCGACTATCGATGAAGTTGTGGCTGACTTCTTGGCAGAGTAAATGGTTGGCGTGGAAGGGTCCCAGTCCCCTGGGAGCTTAGCCTAGGATATGCGATTGGATGGGGCATCAGGAAGGTACTCCCTGGTAGGAGAAATGATTTTGATAAGTCCCCGGGGGACAAAGATGGAGCAAGCAATAACCATCTGCCTTCCACTTACCAACAATCAAGCCGAGTATGAGGCAGTGATAACAGGGATCCGTTTGGCAAGGGAGCTGGGAGTCCAGGATGTGAAGGTATCAACAGACTCCATGGTGGTAGCATCACAAATCAAGGGGGAATTTGAGACTAGGGAGCGGTCTCTCCAGTGGTACCTGACAAAGGTCAAGATGCTCATCGAGTTGTTCCAAACTTTCTCCATTTGATATGTAACAAGAGAGGAAAACACTCAAGCAGACCACATAGCGAAGCATGAGCCTCGTGCTGGAGGGATGATGACAGAATTGTTCCAGCCATCCATCGAAGAAGGTGAGTTGATGGATATCGATCAGCAACCCATGTGGATGGACCCTTTCATTATTTTCCTGACCTCAGGCAAATTCCTGGAGGATGTCCCTGATATGCGGTGATTCAGGTACAAGCCAGCCTACTATGTACTTTGGGAGGGAGCCTTGTATCGGAAAACTCTGTCTGGACTCCTCACAATGTGTGTCTCCAAGGAGTAACTTTCGAGGGTTCTGGAGGAGATCCACTCCCGAACCTTGGAGAAAAGAGTGCTAAGGTAGGGTTACTAATGGCCCACAATTAGCAAGGATGCGGCAGAATATTCAGGAAGTGCCAGAAATGTCAACTCTTCCCCCCACTGCAACTCCTACCAGCTCAAAGGCTCAGGACCATCATGGCACCATGGCCCTTTGCAATATGGGGAATGGACCCGGTTGGCCCGTTCCACCATGCCAGTGGGCAAAGGAGGTTCCTCCTAGTTATGATCGACTACTTCTCTATGTGGATGGAGGTGAAGGCGCTGACAAAGACAACCTCGCAGGTGGAATGAAACTACATTTGGGGGGAGATAATCTGTCTGCATGAATTACCCCTGGCTATCGTTACGGACAGTGGGCCGCAGTTCGCTAGCGAGAAGCTCACCAGCTTTTGCAGTCAGTTGGGCATCGACCTCCGCTTTGCGTCTGTCTATCACCCCCGGAGAAACAGACAAGTAAAGGCAGCAAACAAGACCATAGTGAACCTGCTGAAGAAGAAGTTAGAGAACCTGAAGGCAAACTGGGTGGAACAGGTGCCCTCGGTTCTTAGGGATCTGAGAACCACCCCCAGCACGACCATGGGGGAAACCCCTTTCAAACTCTCACATGGATCTGAGGCCAAGTGGCTCGTGGAGTTCGGGGGGAGGTCCCCTGGAGTGGTGATCGCATGGGAAGGACATGATGAATGGAGGATAGATAATGTGGAAGAACTGCCACATCCCGCATTTTCTCAGTATTAAAAATACTATCAGAGCGAGAGAAAATACGTGATCGTGATGCCACGCCATGCAAGGGACAACTGCAAGCATTTCCTTCTATTTAATTTTATGGAAGGACTTATAATTTATGTGCTAAAACACAGTTTGCATCTTTAGGTTTTACTGACCGTGTCCCTCGGTCTAATGGATCAACTAGTCCACAAGTGAAAGTATATGAGTATGGAGACTCAGCAGAAGATGTCATGTAGATGAGAACTCTAAAATTAATATAAGTAAAAAGGTAGTTTTATCACTAAAAAAATAGGGTGAATTTCAGTTAAAAGAAATGCCATGTAACTATGCTAGAATGCAACCCTTTTTATAATTTAAAGTACCTAACATGCATCCTAACATAAATTATTCCCAGAGATCAAGTATATACACTAACAGTAAGTATCAACAGAAAAAACTAGCAAGTAGTCAAACACTAGAAGTAACATTATGGGCATCAACAAACTGACACGAACCCATAGTAAACAAGTCTAAACTGTTATACAAGAAGTAGCTACCTCACATCAAAGAGGAACAAAACAAAAGACTGCAATAAGTTGCAACACAGAAGACACCAGCTCTAACGATCCAACCTGCTACTGCTCCGAACCTGCGGCATTCAAAGAAAGAACACCATAGAAACAAGTTGCAAGAGGCGGGCAACAGGTAAAAAGAGCTAGACAAACCTCCAAGTAGGCAGAGAATAACGAATAACTAGCAGCAAAAGTCAAAGGAATCAACAGGAACAGAGGAGAAAGCACTAGCTAAGCATCTATAACCAAGCAATCTCAAAACCAAGAGCAGACAGAGTAGCATATAAATATATATATATATATTTTTTATCTTGTTTGATATTATTAACCAATTATAAATGAGACTGATCAGCTCAACAAGCGTGGTACTGCGTCGGGGAGAGACCACAAAGCGCACAACCCAACAAACATGGGACTTTGCCGGGGAGAGACCACAACATGCACAACCCTACAAACATGGTACTGTGCCGGGAGAGACCACAACGCGCACAGTCCAACATCATTTAATATATTTATAACTTGTTAAGTTTTCAACTTATTTAATCAACCAAATGACCTATCCAACCATTAACATATGATCGATACGACGCCACAGATTAGCATGAAAAATTCCAAGTACGACAAAACTCAAGATCAAATTCGTCGAAACCACCAAAATATTCGGCGAAAGAACTCGACGAATTGTCAACACACTTGACGAATCAACGAGATCACTCGACAAATTGTCGAGATCACTCGACAAACTCACTCTTGACACATTCAATTCAACCTTATGTGAACACTCGACGAATTGACGAGACCACTCGACGAATCGATGAGATCACTCGATGAATCGACGAGATCACTCAACGAACTACCATAAACTTCCAAGTTTCTCGATGATTTTCGGCAAATTCGTCGAATGCACTCGATGAATCGACTTAACCTCCCGAGATCATTCGACGAATTCCTGATCTACTCGAGTGAAGACATAAGCCGCCAAGTCTAAAGTCATAAAACATGGAAATACATACCTCTAAACCTAAGAAAAACACGGAATAAAAGGGGGGAAAAAGTAGAACCACCAATTGCCTCAAATTCCTCTATACTCCAATGGAGGCACAACAATAATAACACGAATGCAAAGAGCTCGCTGAGAGCTTTCCGAAGCTAAGCTCCGATGAAGAAGAGAACTAGAGCTCTCGAAACGGCGGTCGGAAAGTTCACGGAGAAAGGCACTCCTCTCTCAACTCTCTTTCTCTCATATTCTTTCTTTGAAGTTTCTCGGAAAAGAAGAACATGTTTTGGGAAGAAGATGATCATGGCCATATAAATCATTTTTAGATGGTGGTTTATATTTCCAAGTGCTTTATTATTTTATAAAAGTTATGAGCTGGATAGTTTCTGTTAATGGAATAGGAAACGGAAAACTAGGTAAATTTTGTTAATAATGTTGATGATAGAAATAGTAATATTAAAATAGTAATATCAATATTATTATATTATTTCAAAGGGCTAAACGCACACCGATTCGAACGGAATTTGCCCCAATGGCGAAAGCCTGTGCTACGAACCCAACGGCGAAGTCAAAACCAAAATCTGATGAGCCTTTCTCTAGTTATAATTTTCCAAAGTTTACGGCGAACGATAAATCTACAAATCTTCGAAAATGTGCTGAGGCTCTAATAATTCTCGGATAGAAATGTTACTTGACGGACCCATCTAAAAATTTATTATTTAAATTTCCTAACGTGAAATTTTCCAATTTCGACAAAAAATTCAAGAGTTTGGCTGACTCGACCGAAGGATGCGAAAACGCACTAACGGCGGCGCGCCATCAATTCCGCATTAACGTAACACCCTTACATCATTATGACATCACCAAGAGGATTAATAAATTGCCGGGAAAAAAATCAGCGGCATTACAGTCACCCCTCCAAAATGAAGTTTTCTCCTAAAACATGGAACACAAATCAAAATAAGAGGGCAGAGGAGAGATGAGCTAAACTTGCTAAATAGAAATACTAACCAGAGAAGAATAGGAGAACAATTGAGGATGAGACTCTCTCATAGTAGATTCCAATTCCCAAGTTGCACTCCTGATGTCCTAATATCGCCACAGAACATTAACCATAGGAATTGTCTTCTTGCGCCAAACCCAATCTTGCTTCTCCAAAATACAGACAGGCTCCTTGACATACAACAGATTGGGTTGTAGCTGGGGCACAGAGTCTAGGACATGCCAGTCACTAAGCACACACTTTCGCAACTAGCTCACATGAAACACATCATAAACACCAGGAAATGAAGCAGGCCATTCTAGTCTATACGCAAACACTCTGATGCGCTCTATAATCTTGAAAGGCCCCACATACCTGGGATCCAACTTATGGTTCTTCCCAAATCTCTTAACCCCAAGCATCGAAGAAACCTTCAAGAATACCATGTCCTCGGCTGTAAACTCCAGGTCAACCCTTCGCCGATTAGCATACTTTTCATAGTGCTCCTTAGCTACACGAATCTTCTCCCGAACCTGAGACACAGCAACGCTCATCTCCTCCAGGGCCTCTGGACCTAACAATGACCTTTCACCAACTTCCGCCCAAAATAGTGGAGTCCGGCATCGCCTTCCATATAGAGCTTCAAAAAGGGCCATATGATGGCTCTCTTGATAGCTATTTGTTGGATCGGTAGGCGCCCTAAGAGGGGGGGGGGGGGGGGGGGGTGAATAAGGGTTTTAAAACTTTTTCTTATATTTTGATTATCTTGAAATAATAAGTGATTAAGAAGGTGAGAAATCAAACAAAACAATTGAAATAAAGTAGAGACATGTTTTATTAATATGAAATATGGTTTTACAAAAATTGATTTCTATAACGATAGAAATCGATGGCGAATAATAATAAACTCTTTTTGGTTTCTACACCGACTCGTATCCCCACGAATCGGTTGCCCTTATCCTTCCCCGGATTCGGCCTCAAGCCGCTCTAGCCAATACAACCCTGGATATGGCCTTGAGCACCCCCTAGACCTAACCTAGATCTAGTCGCTTATACGAGGTGAATTTCAGCCCTAAGTCCTACCCAGACCTAGTCGCCAACACGGGGCGAATGCTCTAACAGTTTACAAGGAAAATGAAATGATAATAATAAAAACTCCCTCTTGAAAAACTTCTGAAGTTGGAGACGATGATCCGCTGTAGGATAAGCTTTGTTGAAGTGGGCGTCGATTGGATTCGGCGTGAAGAAGACCTCATTCAGAAATTTGCAGAGCTTTGGTGGGAGATAAACTTTCGACCAACTCAGGCTCTAGAATTCTAACACTCAACCTCTCTCTCTAATCTCTGTGTAAAATGAGAGAAAAGGGGGTCCAATTTATAGCCTCAGCGCTAGCGCCAGCGCTACTACTACCGCCGGTGCTACTACTACCGCCGGCGCTACTACTACCGCCGGCGCTATCCCATATTAGGACATATTCGGCGCGGGAGAATCTTCAATCCAAGGAAACATTTTTGTCTTGCCTTCTGTGCTCCGCGCTACCGCCTACGCAATCCGCTACCGCTTGACGCTAGCGCCTTCTAAATGCACTCCCGAGATTGCACTAATCATCGCTAGCGCCGGGCGCTAGGTGCTACCGCTGGCGCTAGTGGGCATGTTGTAATTATTGGACCAATTTTGGGTGCAACCTTCTTTTGCCATCCTTGAGTCATATGGACTTTGTTTCCTACACACTTAAACACACAAGATCAAATACACATAGGATTTGTTATTCGCAAACCTAGGAGATGCAGAAAACCATGTTCCAACAAACTCCCCCTTTTGATAATAACAAATCCATTAATGATAAATCAGAGCATTAATATATAAGCATGATGAAACCTACTTGTGTGTGTGTGTGTGAGAGTGATGACATTGGATATTATCAATTTTAGTATTTATAATTGCTCCCCCTAAATATATGCTTCCCCTAAGTGAATGATCCCCTAATATGTAAGCTATCATCTTAATTAATCATTTTAGTTTTCATTTGTATAGCGGATTTTATTTATCTTGTTAGTTCTCCCCCTTTTATTATTAGCAAAAGAGGGTAAGGAAGCAAAACACAAATTTTTTTGATAATAAGATAAATGCATGATCGAGCTTTTAGAGAGAAGGAAATGATAAGGAGTTTTTAGAATAATTTTCATAGAAATAGATCAGAGTTTTTAGCATAAAGATGAGTAATATAACATTGTCAAATAAGCAATATTATCATGTTAGTTCTTCCCTTTATATAAAAGTTTTAAGCAAAAAAATAATGATTTCCAAGTAACCATTCTACCCAGATAATATGTTTATACCCTAGCCCTGTACTAAGTGATGGATGGTCATGAGGAGCTGCAAACATGTCGTAGGTTGGGGTGTTAGTACCATATGCAAACACTAGACAAAACTCAACCTAGCACTCTTTCCCCCCAGTGCCTCGCAAGGCCCAACTGGAACCCTCCCCGGTTAAGGACAAGACATGACTTAGTGGTCAGATAATCTAATGTCTACAACCCTACACCCCCGCTATGGTGAGATATGTAATCATGGGATAATAATAATTGGAAACATTTAGCGTTTGAATCTAATGATGAGTTCATAGCCTATGGGTTTATATTTTTATTTGAATTTTTAATGAAAAGGTCACATAGCTAATTTGAAATCCATTAATAAATCAGAGTTTTAGCATTACAATATTTTCATGTTTAGAGCAACCAATATAAAGTTTACCAAGCAAGTCTGCCACTTGTTGAAAGAAAGGAATTTTAAGATTCAAGTGATGATGCACAAACAAGAAAAGACTTTAAATAAGCATGAAAGCGCAAGGTAAAAAATATATGGTGATGATGCAGAAGACTTATAGAAATACAAGAAACATCTTTTTGTAATCATGATGATTCATAAGAAGAAAATAGCAGTTAAATTAAAAAAGAGAAGATGTTTTTGTAAATCATTTTTCTTTTAAAAACTTTAAGGTTTATAACATAATTTTTGAGAGATTTGAAGCGAGAAGGCTATAAAATTATTTATCCAAAGACAACATCTATTTGGAAGTTCAAATATCATAGTAAAAAGAGATGTTATGCCATAAAAATGATGTTATTTGGATAAAACTAATCTTATATAAATATCCAAGTTAAAGATAATATTTTGAAGGAATAATTTTGTAAGCAAGTAAGATTTTTAATATGATTTTCATGACAATAGTCAAGGAGTTCTATTTAAAAAAACTACTAAGGAAAGCATAATAGCATATATTCCAGAAGATAGTGACTATAATGTTATTAATTTGCATTTCAAGTTAGGAAAAACATTATAGAGATCATGCATTGCAATCTAGTGCTTTGACTAAAGCATTATAGAGAATTTATGTAAAGAAACATCAGAGTCCAAATCTCATGAGTAGAAGCTTTATGAGAGATAATTATGTGTATAAAAACTGTTTTGATAAAAATATACAAATGATATATAGTGAAGCAGAAACATTATTATGCATGTAATCTTTGTAACTGTTGGAACATGCTTTCCACATCTCTTGGTTTGACAATAACAAATCCTATTGTATTTGATCATACTTGTTTTGTGTTTATAGTATGCAGGATTTTGTGCTCTCAAAACTCCATGGTGCTGTGTTATTGTTGCTACCGCGTCGCGCTAGCATTAACAACCGCTGAGACAAAACCGCTGAGAAGGGAAGCCGCTGAGATGCAAGCTGGCGCTCGACGAAATGTATGCACTACCGCGAGGCGTCTGCATTACCGCGGTGCGCTAGTTACCATTCGACGAACTGGGTTCGACGAACTCGGTGCTCCGTTCGACGAACGACGAACGCAGAATCCCGTTCGACGAAATTCATGTAAGGGGGTTCGACGATCGACGAAAGCTGAGGCCCGATCGACGAATTGTAGCTCTACCGCGGAGCGTTAGCACAAACGCTGGCGCTAGCATTCGGAAGACAAAATGGTGTTCGAAGAAAATGATTCCGTTCGACGAACCAGATTGAGATCGACGAAAGCTGAGGTCAGCTCGACGAAGATGCGCCCGACGAAATGATCTACCGCGGAGCGTTAGCACTGACGCTGGCGCTAGCATATTTGGAAACTATTGACAGAAAGTAAAGTGGAGAAAAAGGAATGTCGACGGGTCGCTATGTTTGCCAAGTACTATCGCGGCGCGCTCGGTCTGACACCCGGCGGTAGCTTTTGGAAACATCCCGTCTGTAGTTGATTGAGGGTCAAATTTGGAAAGATATATTGGCTGAAGGAAGGAAATTGCACTATCGCGGGGCGATAGTGTTACCGCGGCGCGCTAGGCTGTCACAAACCGTTTGCGCTCAGAAGTTGCCTTAGCTTCCACGATCCGTGTGCGCATCATGTCACTATCATGGGGCGGTAGTACTAGTGCAGGAGGTAGCTGTTGAATCTATTTAAAGAGCAGTGCCTCCTCTGTTGTTGCTTGCTGTTACAGAAGTTATTGGAGCCTTACTTTTAGAGCACACGGGTTAACTTTCAGAAGCAGCCAGAAGAACTCCATCAACGTTCGTGAAGGCAAAAGAACTTGAAGACCAATACGATTGCATCTACATCGACATCAAGTTCTACTTTTGAGGGAGTTTCTAGTTTGTGTCTTGTTTTACTTTTCTTATTGTAACCTTTATATCTTTTGTTCGGTAGAGGAACTCGCCACACGACGACTAGGTCCTTGCGAGGACTACGGGGAAATTCGACTCGTGTTGGAGACTAGGTCTAGGGTGTAGATCTAGGGAGTGCTTGAGGCCTTTCCGGTGAGGGAAGGGCTAGAGCGGCTTGAGGCCTTGTTTAGGGAGAGATAGGATATAGCCAACCGGTCCTTGGGAGAAGGGTCGGTATAGAAAACCAAAAGTGTTTTCATTGGTCGCCTCTTTCCAAGCGTTATTGGGAAAAGTTTTGTAATCGCATTTACTTCCAGTTATTGATTAATGAAAATATGTTTATTGTTTCATCTCTGAGTCGTACTCTGTGATTTTCATTGTTCAAACGTAAAAGTATTCTCACTGTTGCTAACGCCGATCGTTAACACTACCGCTGGCGGTAGTGTCTGAGAATTATTTTCTCTCATAATCACTGAAATTTTAAAACCATTATTCACCCCCCCCCCCTCTAAGGGCGCCTACAGATCCAACAAGTGGTATCAGAGGCAGGTTATTCCAATTCAGTCTAACAACCAGGAATAATGGCGCTCGACGATAGCTGGAATACGATTGCTTTCCATGAGGGGCAGGGAATAAGTAGACCTCCATTGTTTACTGGAACTGATTATAATTACTGGAGAACGCGTATACGTTGTTTTCTGATAAACCTAGATTTTGATGTATGGGCATGTGTTGAAACTCCATACACCTCTCCTACATACATTGTTGGAGAAGTAACCATTGAAAAACCTAGGGATAAATGGGACGATGGAGATAAGACTAGGCGTAAAAATAATGCGAAAGCAATGAATGCTTTGTTCTGTGCTCTTGATAGGATTGAATTTAATAGAGTCAGTGCATGTGAAACTACTTATGATATTTGGAACTTATTAGAAATAACGCATGAAGGTACCTCGCAGGTCAAAGACTCAAAGCTATTTCAACTGGAATCTGAATTCGAGAGGTTCAGGATGGATCTGAATGAGGATGTCGATTCCATGTACACTCGTTTCACCAAGATCGTCAATGCCTCTAAAATTCTTGGAAAAACGTTTTCAGATGGCGACTTGGTGAGAAAGCTTATTCGATCACTCCCACCAAAGTTCAATCTAAAGGTGACAGCGATTTCCGAATCGCATGATCTTAGGCGACTCCAAATTGAGAGCCTCATTGGGAACCTTAAAACCCATGAGGTAGAACTCAAGATTCAAGAAGAGGAGTACAACAAGGAACCAAAGAAGAAAGCCTTGGCACTGAAGTCAAGAAAAGAAGATGACGACGAGGAAGATGACGAGGAAAGTCTCTTCGTGAAGAACTTCACTAAGTTCATGAAAAATCCGGAAAGAAGGAACACCTTCCAGAATTTTTTTTCGAACGGGCTCCTCATCCAAAAGAGAGAAGAAGGAGAAGTCTAGAGACGAAGACAAAGAACGGCCTCCACCGGAGTGCTTCCACTGTCGGAAGACCGGGCAAATTAGAAGTCAATGCCCAAAATTATTGAAGGAGCAAAAAGAAAAACTGGTTAAAGGAAAGGAGAAGAAGAAGGTCTTAAAAGCCGCAACATGGGATGATTCTTCCTCCGATTGCTCAAGTAGTTCAAGATCAAGCGATGATGATGAGGCAAACTTGTGCCTTATGGGGAAAAGCAACGAATCAACCGACGACGAGTGCAGTGTCCAAAGCGACACTGAGGTAATCACCACTAACTATGATGATCTTTATTCTGAATATTTAAGAACATGCAAATCTTTTGGCAAAAATTTAAAAGATCTTGATTTACTTAAAACTGAAAATAAAATTCTCTTGAAACAAAATCAAAAATTAAGTAAGGAAGTTTTTGCTTTGGGAAAGGAGATGGAGTCTTGCCAAAATAATGATAATTTCTTGGCAAGAACTAGCAAACTTGAAACTGATCTTTCTAATGCTCTCTCCAATATCGAATCACTTTCGAAACAAAAGAGAGACTTAGAAAGAAATTTAAAACTCTCTCTTTCTAATGTTGAAAATGAAAAGAAAAAGTTTGCAAATATATGCGGAAATTTAGTTAGTGAAAATTTTGCATTAAAAGCTAAAATCCATGACCTTAGCAAAATAGAAAAATTCGAAGTTGGCCAGAAAAGTCTTGATATGATTTTGGCCAACTAAAGGCATGGTAGTGCGAAATCTGGTCTTGGTTTTGTCTCTGAGAACTACCGCCCGACGATAACTAAAAACCATATTTCTTCGAATAATCACAAATCTGGAATTTATTCTGCTGATTCCCCATCCTCCAGCAAAAGTCCACAACAAATACTGAAAAAGGTTTCAACCCCTTTTGTGTTATGTGCCAAGTGCCATCACTTAGGACACACCTAGGACTCTTGCAGGATGAATGGTCGATGTACGGTCAAGCAAATCTGGGTGCCTAAGGTTTCCACCTATTCTATGGGAGGAACCACTTTGGTATCCGGATCTTTACTCTCATCTTCTTGTTAGGTATGTTGGCAGACTAAGGAAAAGGAAGACATGTGGTACTTGGACTCAGGTTGCTCCAAACACATGACGGGTGATAAAGCAAAATTCCTTAGCCTCACTAAGAAGAAAGGAGGAATGGTGACATTTTGGGACAATGGAAAAGGAAGGATATTAGGCACCGGTACTGTTGGTAACAATTCTTTCTCTCTTACTAATGTTTTATATGTAGAAGGTTTGAAACATAACTTGATTTCTATTAGTCAACTCTGCGATAAAGGTCTAAATGTTTTATTTGAGTCTTCTACAGATTTATGCAAAATTATAGATCCAAAAACCAATAGTATTGTACTCACTGCACCACGAATTCACAATGTGTATCTAATTGCCTTTCATGATCTATCACATGCATCTCTCAAATGTCTTAAATCAAAAAATGAAGAACTTGAATTATGGCATAGGCGTCTCGGTCACTCTAGCATCAAGTTAATCTTAAAATTGTCAAAGAATAAACTCATTAAAGGTTTGCCTATGCTAAACGGAAATCTATCTTCCTTATGCTCGCCATGCCAAAAAGGAAAATTTTCAAAAACATCATTTAAAAGTAAAAAGGAAATATCCACTTCAAGACCCTTACAACTAATTCACATGGATCTTTTTGGACCCATTAACACATGTAGTCTTGGTGGTAAAAAGTACACTTTTTTTTAATAGATGATTATTCTAGATTTACTTGGACCTTATTTCTCACCTCCAAATCCGATGCATTTTCTGAATTTACAAAACTTTGCAATCGTATTCAAAATGAATTAGATCTAAAAATCAAGTGTATACGATCGGATCATGGAGGGGAATTTGAAAACGATAGCTTCACCACTTTCTGTAATGATCTAGGTATTAAACACGAATTTTTTGCTCCACGCACCCCCAACAAAACGGTGTGGTGGAGAGGAAAAATAGAACTCTTCAAGACTTCGCATGCACTATGCTATCCGAATATGGGTTGCCTAGATATTTTTGGGCCGAAGCCGTAAATAAATCATGTAATGTCATAAATCGTGTTATGCTTCGCCCTAGTTTGAAATTAACTCCATATGAATTGTACTTTCAAAAGAAACCTAATGTATCGTATTTTCATGTCTTCGGTTGTAAATGTTTTATCTTAAATACCAAGGATGCATTAGCTAAATTTGATGAAAAATGTGATGAAGGTATTTTTCTTGGTTACTCTTCCACTAGCAAAGCATATAGAGTATATAATAAAAAATCTAAAAAGGTTGAAGAGGCTATTCATGTGAAGTTTGATGAACATGTGCCTTATATAGATTCTACCTATGCAGGAAATGATGATGTACCTCTCTCAC
The DNA here is from genome assembly GCA_033032865.1 of Dactylorhiza incarnata. NCBI lineage: Eukaryota > Viridiplantae > Streptophyta > Magnoliopsida > Asparagales > Orchidaceae > Dactylorhiza > Dactylorhiza incarnata. The sequence continues at coordinate 4,265,161 of JAWHQI010000153.1, read as the reverse complement.
CATTGGAACATGATGACGATGAGCCACTTGGAGAAGAAAAAGAAGTAGAGATGGTGCAAGAGGAGCACGTGCCTCCAAGTGTGCTTCGATTTACAAGAGATCATCCAAGGGAGCTTATTATTGGAGAACCATCAAGAGGGGTAACTACACGTTCTTCTTTTAATGAATCTTTTTCAAACTTATGTTTTGTTTCCGAAATAGAACCGAAAAATGTTTCCAACGCTTCGAATGATGAATTTTGGTTTATTGCTATGAATGACGAATTGAATCAATTTGAACGTAATGGGGTTTGGAAACTAGTTGAAAGACCATCAAATCATCCGGTTATAGGTGTCAAATGGATATTTAAAAATAAATTAGACGGATAATCTAGAATAACTAGGAACAAAGCTCGATTAGTGGCACAAGGTTATTCTCAAATCGAGGGGGTAGATTTTGATGAAACTTTTGCACTCGTTGCTCGCCTTGAATCGATTAGAATTTTTCTAGCTTTTGTGAGTTATAAGAAGTTTAATTATTTCAAATGGATGTTAAAAGTGCCTTCTTAAACGGGATAATTAAAGAGGAAGTCTATGTCGAACAACCTCCCGGATTTATTGATGAAAAATTTCCAAATCATGTATATCGATTAGAAAAAGCGCTTTATGGTCTAAAACAAGCGCCCTGTGCTTGGTATGAATGCTTAACATCTTTTTTTATTAAAGCATGGTTATAAAATGGGTAGTGCCGATAACACGCTCTTCATTAAGCACTATGATAAGGATTTGATTATTTTACAAATATATGTTAACGATATTATTATTGGAGCCACTAATGAAGAGTTGTGTAAAGAAGTTATTCAAGTGATGCAAAATGAATTTGAAATGATTCTAGTGGGTGAACTAACATACTTTTTAAGATTTCAAATAACCCAAAGAAATGATGGAATTTTTATATGTCAATCCAAATACGTCCATGATATGCTACAACATTTTGGCTTTGAAAATTTAAAACAAGCTAGTACTCCAATGAGCGCATCACTAAAATTAGGAAAAGATGAAGCCGGAATTTCAATTGATCAAACTTTATATAGAGGAATGATTGGATCCCTATTATACCTTAGTGCATCTAGACCCGATATCATGTTTGTCGTATGCTTATGCGCTAGATTTCAAGCAAATCCAACAGAATCTCATTTAAAAGTGGTAAAACGAATTTTTCGATATTTAATAGACACATCAAAATTACGACTTTGGTATCCTAATAATAATTCTTTTCTCTTGCATGGGTATTCCGATTCTGATTACGCGGGTTGTTCCCTAGATAGGAAAAGCACTAGTGGTACATGTCACTTCTTAGGTCCTTCTCTAGTTGCATGGTCAAGTAGAAAACAAAATTCCGTTGCCCTCTCCACCACCGAGGCAGAATATAATGCACTAGGAAGTTGTTGCGCCCAAGCATTATGAATGACACAAACCTTAGAAGACTTTGGTGTTCATTTAACTAATATTGAACTTAAGTGTGACAACAAGAGTGCTATTAACTTAACAAACAACCCCGTTCATCACTCACAATCTAAACACATTGACGTAAGAGACCACTTCATTCAGGATCACATTAAAAAGGAACACGTTCATGTAAACTTCATAGGAACTGAATCGCAACTTGCGGACATCTTTACCAAGCCTCTACCTGATTCACGATTTCATCTACTTAGACTAGAACTAGGGGTTTTGGACATTCTAGCTTGAACTTGCAAAATCAACATTATTTATGAATACATATGTCTAATTTCTTTACTGAACTACATTGTCACAAATCTGCACAAATATAATCAAAAGAAAAATTCTGAAAAATTTCACGTTTTCCCCAAAATTCGAGTTCTGTTACTATCGCTCGGCGATAGCTAGGTACCGCTAGCGGTAGTGGATACTTTTGTATTTCCAGTCTCTTTTTCATTTTTATATCTTTTTTGTTTCTGCTATTTTCTTTTAAAAATTCCAAAAACAAAAAAAATGCAACACAAATCAAAATCCAACCAAAAACATGCTTTGTTTCTTCTATATATCAAAACAAACTACAAAATTGAAAAATCAATTAAAACATCAAAAACATGCTTTCTATTTATTTTCTTTTTGTTTTTGAAAACTTAAAATTTATAAAACTAATGTAGATTTTCTATGTTTCAAGGATGATACAGTTTATCCTGCCAAGCTTTGTATACAATGTTTCATTCTCTCATTCAAGTATCTTAATAACATTGTGTTTGTATCATGCCTTGATCATTATCTTCTGTGTGCTTTGAAATTGATTATAGAAATCATGTGTAGGTTTGTATAGCGTGCCTCTATGTATGAGTAAATGGCTTATATTTGCTAATGATTTTTTTCACTCACACTTTTTTGACAAACTACATATGAATTTAATCTTCTCTTACATGATTGTGTAGTGTAACAATGTCATATTATTGTTTTGGCATGCTTAGTTTTACCCTCCCACATGTTAAAATCTTTTTTCATGCACCTATCTTTGAAGAAGTGTATCTTTTCAAAAATACTTTTGTTTGCACATACAAGTGAATTCGGAGACCTTTGTCGTTAAGAAAAAAATTCAAATGAATAATTGACAAAGATAACTCCACCAAGCACTACTCACCATCCTGATAAGTCTTCATGAGCATTGTGAAATTGAGCACCTTGGAGAGAATTGTAAAGTGCCTTGTCGCAAACATTTTTCTTACATACTTCTTCTTGTACACCCAATCACAAATAAATAAAATTCAAAATAATAATTGTGATTCCCCAAGCACTACTTTGCACCCTGATAAGTCTTAATAAGCATTGTGTGTGCAAAGCACCTTGGTAGTTGTACTATTTTTCTATGTGCATTGAAATATTCATATAACCTTGTGGGTAGAGATAACTCTAAAAACGCTTGTTCAATAATATTGTGTTTATTCCATTATACATGTCATGTGTGTTGATTAACTCTTATGTATACTTTTTTCAAAAACACTATTTTGTACACATCATTATCACTTATAAGCCTTCTACTCATGAGAATTAGTGTTTATTGCATATCTACATGAATTCTCTAAATTTTTAAGTAAATGCACTAGATAGCTTTGCATGATCATTACAATGTATAAGTATACTTGATTTCTAAATTTTGAACATTGTATTCATCTATCTTGTCTTGATAACTTATATCATGCTTCCATATTTTTTTCCACTATGCCATGAGAACTCTGTATTGCGTATCTTTCAACACTAGTGTATGGCTATGATTTGAAATTATTTTGTGTACTTCAACTGCTACAACATCTATTTTGTTATGTCTTCAAATCTTTATCATCTACTATGCTTCTAAATTCTTATCAAGATGTTCACTTACAAAATATTTTTGTCATGCTTTCCACCTCATTACAACTTGTATGCTCGATCATGAATACATTTTTTTAACAAGTGGACTTTTTATGAAAATCTCTTCACATTCTCTTTTCACTCCTATTAATTGTATTTCTTTCTTAGTGTCTACCTATTTATCATGCTCATTCCTTCTCTACACAGTAATTACTGCTGGCCTTCCTCTCCACCCTATTTTGATAATACCAAAAGGGGGAGATTAAATTTGAAAGAAATTAACATCTTTGGGGAGTTAAGTTCATAGGAAGATTTGTTGTAGGGGGAGCATTCATTTAGGGGGAGCATATGCACAAGTCTTAAATTTCATGCCTCTCTCTATTATAAACACAAATTCCTATCAGTTGTATTATTTCTTTCTAAGGGGATTTGTTATTATCAAAAGGGGGAGTTTGTTGGAACATGCTTTCCACATCTCTTGGTTTGACAATAACAAATCCTATTGTATTTGATCAAACTTGTTTTGTATTTATAATATGCAGGATTCTGTGCTCTCAAAACTACATGGTGCTGTGTTGTTGTTGCTACCGCACCGCGCTAGCATTAACAACCGCTGAGACAAAACCGCTGATAATGGAAGCCGTTGAGATGCAAGATGGCGATCGACAAAATGTATGCACTACTGCAGGGCGTTTGCATTACCGCGGCGCGCTAGTTATCTTTCGACAAACTGGGTTTGTCGAACTCGGTGCTCCGTTCAATGAACGACGAACGCGGAATCCCGTTTGACGAAATTCATATCAGGGGGTTCGATGATCGACGAAAGATGAGGCCCGATCGATGAACTGCTGCTCTACCACGGAGTGTTAGCACTAACGCTGGCGCTAGCGTCCGAAAGACGAAATGGTGTTCGAAGAAAATGATCCCGTTGGACGAACCAGATTGAGATCGACGAAAGCTGAGGTCAGCTCGACGAAGATGCGCCCGAAGAATTGATCTACCGCGGAGCGTTAGCGCTGACGCTGGAGCTAGCATATTTGGAAACTATTGACAAAAAGGAAAGTGGAGAAAAAGGAATATCGACGGGTCGCTATGTTTGGCAAGTAGTATCGCGGCGCGCTAGGTCTAACGCCCGATGGTAGCTTTTGGAAACATCCCGTCTGCAGTTGATTGAGGGGCAAATTTGGAAAGAGATATTGGCTGAAGGAAGTAAATCACAGTATTGTGGGGCGATAGTGTTACCGCGGCGCGCTAGGCTGTCACAACCGTTTGCGCTTAGAAGTTGCCTTAACTGCCACGATCCGTGTGCGCATCGTGTCACTATCATGGGGTAGTAGTACTAGCGCAGGTGGTAGCTGTTGAATCTATTTAAAGAGCAGCGCCTCCTCCATTGTTGCTTGCTGTTACAGAAGTTATTGGAGCCTTACTTTCAGAGCACACGAGTGAACTTTCAGAAGCAGCCCGAAGAACTCCATCAACGTTCATGAATGCAAAAGAACATGAAGACCAATACTATTGCATCTACATCGACATCAAGTTCTACTTTTGAGGGACTTTCTAGTTTGTGTCTTATTTTACTTTTCTTATTGTAACCTTTATAACTTTTGTTCGGTAGAGGAACTCGCCGCACGGCGACTAGGGCCTTGCGGGGACTAGGGGAAATTTGCCTCGTGTTGGCGACTAGGTCTAGGGTGTAGATCTAGGGAGTGCTTGAGGCCTTTCCGATGAGGGAAGGGCTAGAGCGGCTTGAGGCCTTATCTAGGGAGAGATAGGCTAAAGCCAACCGGTCCTTGGGAGAAGGGTCGGTATAGAAAACCAAAAGTGTTTTCATTGGTTGCCTCTTTCCAAGCGTTATTGGGAAAAGATTTGTAATCGCATTTACTTCCAATTAATGATTAATGAAAATATGTTTATTGTTTCATCTCTGAGTCGTACTCTGTGATTTTCATTGTTCAAACGTAAAAGTATTGTCATTGTTGCTAACGCCGAGCGTTAACACTACCGCTGGCAGTAGTGTCTGAGAATTATTTTCTCTCATAATCACTGAAATTTTAAAACCCTTATTCACCCCCCCCCCCCTCTAAGGGCGCCTACAGATCCAACATTAACTACTTCTACACATCAATTCTGGACAAAAAGTACAACTACCAAGGTGCTTCGCCCACACAATGCTTATTAAGACTTATTAGGGAGCGAAGTAGTGCTTGGGTGATCACATAACTTTTTTTTCAAAAAAAGAGTTTTTTTTTGTGATCCGGTGTACATAATAGAAGTGTATTAAAGTAGTTTGCACAAGACACTTTACAATTCTTTCATAGGTGCTCAACCTCACAATGCTTATGAAGACTTATCAGGAGATTCAAGTAGTGCTTGGTGGAGTTATCTTTGTCATTTTATTATTATTTTTTTAGCAAGACAAAGTTCTCCGAATTCACTTATTTTTTGTAAACACTTATAATTTTGTAATTTCACTTCTATATGTGGAACAAAGTTTTGAATAATGTGTAGGTAATCGAGATAGACATCTTAATATTGTAAGCTACTACACTACACAATCATGTAGGATTAAGAATTATGGGCACATGTAGTTTACCAAAAAGTGTGAGTGTAAAGAGATCATTATCAATCATAACACATTACTCATACTTAGAGGCATACAAATGCAATCCTACATAATTCACTATAGACTTTTTCATTGCTCATAACAAGATTAAATTCTAAGCATGACAAGCCAAAACAATGTTTTGAAAACTTGAGATTTTATATTAAACATATTTAGGCAACTCTAAGAGAACATGTTTATCATTTTTGCCAAAGAAATGAAACATAGGAATCTTTATTATTTTAATAAAACCTTAAAGAAATAAGCAAAGACATATTTTTTGTATTTTGGAATTTTGTATTTGATTTTTCAAAACTCACACAATGGCATAAAGATAAAAAAAGGTAGTACATATAAAATAACAATTTTTTAGTAATTTTTCAAAATTTAAAAAAATACAAAAATTTGATACTCGAGCTAGCGCCAGTGCTAGCGCTAGCACGACAAACAGTACACTGATTTTCATGATTTTGGAAATTCTGATTATGGATCTTGATTAAGTGTCCCAAGAGTAGTTTCATGCAGAAATTTCAGAATATTTGGAGATGTCTAGATAGTGCAAATTGCATGAAAACATTAGCAATTTTGTATAGGACTTTACCAAATAAACATTGCATGAGATATATTTTATTATATCTTCATTTTAATTTTTCTAAGACATATAATTGTCAATTATGGTGTAAGTTGAAAATGATAGGAGATGTAAGCACAAGATATCATGTTCGAACAAGCCAAATAAGCATAACTTAAATGATTAGTATGATGTTTATGCAAAGAATATCATGGATAAGCCCTAGATAAAAGTACCCAGCCTGTATATCTTGGTAAACCTACAAAGCCTAACATAAACACAAATATTCTTTAGGGGACAATGTTAGTATGATAAGTTTAAGATTAATATTATGCCAAAGTTTGATAGTATTTCAACTTATAGACCTAGAATGAAGTGAAGATTCTATTTGATTTGATCTTATTGATATCAAGATGATTCTAAGGTCTAAATATGAAATAAATCACAATACACACATAATACACCAACCATGGTAAACAATTAGAATACAAATTGTTATCATATAATTCATATACATGTGATAGAGATAGTTGTTTTTAGATGATTTTTGATATGAATTATGATATATGATTTTTATAGAATTTTAGCAAAGGACATCAATAGATCATGGTGGTGCGTGTGGCATCAGTATTTAAGACAATTAATCTTTCAATATGTCTTTTATGATTTTCTTTATAATTTAGATAAATATGTAATAAAAAATTTAGAGTTTGATTAATATAAGATATTTATAAGCAATGAATATAAGAATAATAGATAGGTCATCAAAATAAAATATGATTTTGAATTTTGATCAATTTGATTAATAAACTCATTAAGTTTAAGGAGATAAGATCATATTTCCTATAATATATAAGATGACCATAACATGATAAGAAAACAAAAAGAATAATAGAAAGACATTAAAGCATATCATGAAGTGGAAAATTTGTATATTTCATTTTTGAAATTATTCTACTTCATGCATTTGGTGATACCTAATGAATAAGTGATTTAGGTATCCAAAGGGGACCAAGTGTGGTGGTTCATTTGGGTACCCAAATATAACGAGGTGACTTTTGGGGAGATAAGAATGAAAGAACCCTTTTAAGTGGAGTTAATGTTTCATCTTTAATTTTGGGTCTCCACTCATACTTAGGTTTAATGTTATTCTTATGCTTTAAATTTCCTTTGTGATTATCTTTATTTTGAAAATTAAAATTGAAATTATCGTTCATATGAAATTTGTGTAGCTTTACTTTTAAGTTGAGAGAAATATGATTTTGTAAATAATGGTGATTTTGATTTTGATTTACAAATCCTTTTTGTTTCTTACTCCCATTATTAGACTTAGTTAAGATGTTCATATTCAACTTGTTTTTAGATATAGTTTGATATTGTGAATTTGTATTTATAATTTTTATAAGCATGTTGATCTTTGATTTTAATTCATCATTCTTGATCTTTAGATTATGCCTAGCTTTATTATAAGCTATTGTGCTATTTTTAAGAGTAGAGACAATAAATTCAATATGATTTTGATAGTCATTTCTAAATTCCTCAAATGTTTCATCCATCTCTTTGATTTCAATTTTATAATTTTGGCATGTAGCACAATCACTTTTCAAAGATGAATTTTCTAAAGATAATTTTTCATTATGTTCTTTTACAAAAATAAGTTCCTTTTCAAGTTTCTTGAATTTTCCTTTAATATTATTACAATCAAAATAAGGTTTTGTACTTTCAATTGAAAGACAAGATGGAGAAACCACATCACAATTAGATTCTAAATAAACATTAGCTTTTAACCTCTTATTTTCTAAACGTAAATTTTTATTAATAATTTTCAATTTCTTGATCTTACGTTTAGCCATTTTTAGTATATTGAAACTAGAGATAAAAGTTATCACACAAGAAGAAGAATTAGACTTTCTTACAGCTCTATTGGAAGAGGCAAAATGTGAACATGAAGTTCCTTCGTCATCTTTTAGGCCTTCCTCCATCATAGATGAATTTTCATCTTCTTTTTCTCTTGATGTATTGCTCTCTTTTTCTAAGTTAATTTCCATGATCTCCATAGCTTTGCTATGAGAGAGATCTTCTTGAATAATGGTGGTTGCTTGTATGTACTTCTCCTCCTGTGTTTGTTCCATACCTGCGAGAGGAAGATCATACATTTCTTCAAGAAATTTCCATACTTTGTATGCACTAGAAAAACAATATATTAATTTGAAATCATCATTTGATAGACCACAAAATAAATGGTGTTTGGCTTTTGCATTTAGATGATGTTCCTTTTTATTTTATTCATCGGCTGGTCTTACTATTGCTAAATTCCATGCTTCGATATCTATAGTTTTAATAAAATTTTCAATTAAAACTTTCAATCCTTTACAATTGGTCCCTTTAAATAAATGTGGTGCTAGTGAATTGTCTTCTTCATAAAAATTTACCCCACTAATAGAAGCGAGACCGTGAGACGCCATTATTCCCGGTTGTTAAGCCGATTGGAATAAAACTCCCTATGATACCACTTATTGGATCAGTAGGCACCCTTAGAGGGGGGGGGGGGGTGAATAAGTGCCTTAAAACTTTTTCTTATATTTTGATTATCTTGAAATAATAAGTGATTAAGAAGGTAAGAAATCAAACAAAACAATTGAAATAAATTAGAGACATGCTTTATTAATATGAAATATGGTTTTACAAAAATTGATTTCTATAACGCTAGAAATCGTTGGCGAATAATAATAAACCCTTTTTGTTTTCAATACCGACTCGTATCCCCACGAACCGGTTGCCCTAGCCTATCCATCCCTAGATTCGGCCTCAAGACATTCTAGCCAATCCATCCCCAGATAAGGCCTTGAGCACCCCCTAGACCTAACCTTGATCTAGTCACCAACACGAGGCAAATTTCATCCCTAAGTCCTACCTAGACCTAGTCGCCAACACGAGGCGAATTCTCTAACAGTTTACAAGGAAAATGAAATGATAATAATAAAACCTCCTTCTTGAAGAACTTCTGAAGTTGGAGACGATGATCCGTTGTAGGATAAGTGATGTTGAAGTGGACGTCGAATTGATTCGGCGTGAAGAAGTCCTCCTTCAGAAATTTGCAGAGCTTTAGTGGGAGATCAACTTTCGGCTAACACAGGCTCTAGAATTCTAGCACTCAACCTCTCTCTCTCTCTAATCTCTATGTAAAATGAGAGAAGAGGGGTCCAATTTATATCCTCAGCGCTAGCGCCAGCGCTACAGCTACTGTCGGCGCTATCCCATATTAGGACATATTCAGCGCGGGAGAATATTCAATCCGAGGAAAACGTTTTGTCTTGCCTTTTGTGCTCCACGCTACCGCCTGCGCTATCCGCTACCGCCTAGCACTAGCGCCTTCTAAATGTACTCCCGGGATTGCGCTAATCATCGCTAGCGTAGGGCGCTAGGTGCTACCGCCAGTGCTAGTGGGCATGTTGGAATTATTGGCCCAGTTTTGGGGGCAACCTTCTTATGTCATCCTTGAGTCATATGGACTTTGTTTCCTGCACACTTAAACACACAAGATCAAATACACATAGGCATAGGATTATTTATTCTCAAACCTAGGAGATGCGGAATGCCATGTTCCAACACTATTATTGTAAGCAAACTCCATGAGCCGAAGACGTTCATCCCAAGTCCATTCGTGATCCATAACAAAACATCTAATCATATCCTCCATGATTTGATTCACTTTTTCCGTTTGCCCATTAGTTTGCAGATGGAAAGCAGTAGAATATCTGAGATTGGTGCCTAAGGCTCCTTGCAAACTCTGCCAAAAATGAGACATATATTTGGAATCCCGATTTGACACAATGCTCATCGGCACACCATGCAGTCTAATAACTTCTTGCAAATAAAGCGAGGCAATCTTTTCCATATAATAGCCAATCTTATTTGGCACGAAGTGAGCACACTTGGTCAACCTATCAACGATCACCCAAACAACATCATGCCCTCGGGGAGATTTCAGTAGACCGGTAATGAAATCCGTAGAGATACTCTCCCACTTCCAAGTCAGAATATCCAAAGGAATCAACTTACCTCCAGGTCTTTTATGATCTGCTTTAATGCGCTAATAGGTATAACATTTAGACACGGACTTTGCGATATCATTCTTCATACCTGGCCACCATACAATTTTCTTCAGATCGTGGTACATTTTCGTAGAACCACGGTGGGAAGCAAGGCTAGAATCATGAGCTTCATCACAAATCTTTGCCCGAATCTCTTCAACAGCGGGAATGTAGAATCTACCACAATATCTCAAGGTACCCTCCTCATCAATCGAGAAATCTGGCAACTCTCCCTTTCCAGTCCTACCTCGAAGATATTGCAGGTTAGGATCATTATTTTGATGTAACCTCGTAAGAGTAATCCAAGAAGGATCTTCAATTTTCACACTAGACGGCCCAACCGTAGGATTCACAGCTATATTCATCAAGTAAAACTCTTCCACTAATGACTGCACAGAGAGATTAAAGACATAAGCTGACTTTCTACACAATGCATTGTTGGAACATGGTCTTCCGCATCTCCTAGGTTTGAGAATAACAAATCCCATGTGTATTTGATCTTGTGTGTTTAAGTGTGCAGGATAACAAAGTCCACATGACTCAAGGATTACATAAGAAGGTTGCCCCCAAAGTTGAGCCAACAAATCCCATACATCTACTAGCGCTGGCAGTAGTACTAGTGCAGGCGCTAGCGACGTTCGACGAATTCCTGTTCGACGAAATATTGGCTCGAATCGAAATTGCCGGGAGAACTTATAGAAGGAGATAGCACCAGGCGATATCCGATAGCGCATGCGATAGCGAGGAACACAGTTGGCTAGGGGGAATTGTTTCCTCGGATTGAAGATTCTGCCGCGTAGAATGTGTCCTAATATGGGATAGCATCGGCGGTAGCGCTAGCGCAGGCGCTAGCGCTGAGGCTATAAAAAGGACTCCTCTCCTCTCATTTCAGACACACATTAGAGAGATATCAGAGAGAGATAGAGTGCTAGAATTCCAGAGGCTATCTTGGTCGAAAGTTGATGTCCTACAAAAGTTCTGCAAACTTCTGAAGGAGAATCTCATCACGCCAGATCCAAACGAAGTCCGCTTCTACAACGCTTATTCTACAGTGGATCTTCACCTCCTACTTCAGAAGGGAGTTTTTATTTATTTCATTTCATATTCTTCTTGTAAACGGTGAGTGAAATCACCTCGTGTTGGCGACTAGGTCTGGATAGGACTTAGGGGGAAACTCGCCTCGTGTTGGCGGCTAGATCTAGGCTAGGTCTAGGGGGTGCTCGAGGCCACATCCGGGGAAGGGTTGGCTAGAGCGGCTTGAGGCCGAATCCGAGGAGGATAGGCTAGGGCCACCGGTTCGTGGGGATGCGAGTCGGGATAGAAAACAAAAAGAGTTTACTATTCATCGCCACCGATTTCTAGCGTTATAGAAGTCAACTTTTGTAAAACCTTATTTGATATTAATAAAGCATGTCTCTACTTTATTTCAATTGTTTTACTTGACTTTCTATTGTCTTAATCTTGCATTATTACAAAGTTTTTAAAATATCACTAAAGTTTTGAAAAACCTTATTCACCCCCCCTCCCTCTAAGGGCGCCTGCCGATCCAACAAGTGGTATTAGAGGGGTTTTATTCCAAAATGGCTTAACAACCGGTAATAATGGCGTCTCTTATTTGATATTAATAAAGCATGTCTCTACTTTATTTCAATTGTTTTACTTGACTTTCTATTGTCTTAATCTTGCATTATTACAAAGTTTTTAAAATATCACTAAAGTTTTGAAAAACCTTATTCACCCCCCCCCCCCCCCCCTCTAAGGGCGCCTGCCGATCCAACAAGTGGTATTAGAGGGGTTTTATTCCAAAATGGCTTAACAACCGGTAATAATGGCGTCTCATGATCTCACTTCTACTAGTGTGGCAAATTTCTGTGAGGAAGAAATATCTCTTAAACCACCTTTATTTGAAGGAACAAATTATAAAGGATGGAAAATTCTAATTGAAAAATTTATTAAAACTTTAGATATCGAAGTATGAAATTTAGCCATTGTAAGACCTGCGGAAGAATCAAATAAAAAGGAACGTCAACTAAATGCAAAAGCCAAACATTATTTATTTTGTGCTCTATCAAATGAAATTTTCATATTAATATATTGTTTTTCAAGTGCATACAAAGTTTGGCAATTTCTTGAAGAAATGTATGATTTTCCTCTCGCAGGTATGGACCAAACTCAGGAGGAGAAGAACATACAAGCATCCACCACTAATCAAGAAGATCTCTCTCGTAGCAAAGCCATGGAAATCATGGAAACTAACTTGGAAAAAGAAAAAGAAGATGAAAAGTCATTTATGATGGTGGAAGGCCCAAAAGATAACGAAGGAACTTCATGCACACACTTTTCCTCTACCAAAAGCGTTGTAAGAAAGTCAAAATCATCTTCTTGTGTAATAACTTCCATTTCTAGTTTCAATATACTAAAAACTGCTAAATGTAAGATCAAGAAATTGAAAATTACTATTAAAAATTTGCATTTAGAAAATAAGAGACTAAAAGCTAATGTTGATTTAGAATCAAATTGTGATGTGGTTTCATCATATTGTCTTTTACTTGAAAACACAAAACCTTGTTTTGATTGTGATAATTTTAAGGAAAAACTTAAGGAACTTGAAAAAGAAATCATTTGTATAAAAGAACATAATGAAAAATTATCTTTAGAAAATTCATCTTTAAAAGGTGATTGTGCCACATGTAAAAGTTATAAAATTGAAATTGAAGAGATGGATGAAACATTTGAGGAATACAAAAATGAATACCAAAACCATATTTATTCAATTGTTTCTACTCTTAAAAATAGCACAATTGCGTATAACAAAGCTAGACATAACTTGAAACTTAAGAATAATGAATTAGAAGCTAAAATTATTTAGCTTTAGGAAATCTTAAAGAAAAATTCTCAATATCAAACAAACTCTAAGAGCAAGTTAAATATGATATCTCAAAATATGAATAAACCAAACAATGGGAATAAAAAACTTCAAAATGAAATTCCAAAATACTATCATTATCAAACTTCTCCCAACATGAAATTAAATGCTCATAACTTTCCTATGAAAAATACCTTCAAAAATCATCAATATAAAGACTATCGCTATGGAAATTTCTCATATAAGAATAACACCAAACCAAAGGTTGAATGGAGGCTGAAAACTAAAACTGAAACATTAACATCACATGAACGGACCATTTCATCAATATCTACCCATAAACCTACACGATATATTTGGGTACCCAAAGGAACCACCACTCTTGGTCCCCTTTGGATCCCTAAATCTCTTACTCATTAAGTATCATCAAATGCATGAAGTAGAAATCAACAAAAAAATATAAAGTATCAACTATTCTACTTCATGATATGCTTTAACTTAATATGTTTATAAATCAAAATAATCAAAACTCAAAATCATTTTTTTATATTCATTACATATAAATATAAATATATATATATTTACATCATTTATCAATAATTGAATTCAAAATAACTATGTGGTATTAAAATCCCTAAACATAAGCTTTTAAAGTATACTACATATGATATTAAAATTGCCTAAAAATCCTCATTTCATGACTTCAAAATTCATAAATAATATCTATAACAAAACCTTTAAAAAAAACTACCAAGAAAAATCAGATAAAAATAATCAAGCATCCAAGAACATGTGTCAAAATACATGTATTATTACAAAAAAAACAAAAAAAAAACTTGTTCCCCTCAGACCGTCCTACTCCACTACTCCTCCTCGTCAATCTCCTCCATAATTGGACTTGGAGAGTGTCTTCTGCGAGTCCTCTGAACCGAATGATGAGGTGGATCTTGTTCTGGGCTGTCCCACTCCCTCCTCTCCGGTGTAGATGGTTTTAGATTTAATGCCTTGATCATGAACTTCACCATCTTCATTATACCAGAAACATCCTTCTCCACTCTTGACATCCGATCTCCCATCTCATCTTAAAAAGACTCAAATGAATCATCTCGAGCCCCTCGAGATGACGCTCCTCGCCGAAGAGGTGGTCGAGCAGACGACGACGGCTCATCCGGGTGCGATGTAGCACGCAAGTATGAAGTACTATAAATCGGAGGAAAGTAATCCATCAAGTAAAAACCCAGTTCTATAGAAGGATACATCACCTGAATAACTCGTTGAATGATGCCACCTAGGGGCAAGTTGTTATATCTCTGACCGGATGGATGCCGCAACTTATATGAATAATGAATCAAAGAAAGCAAGAAATCTGCGACATCAAATTTTTCTTCCTCTAGAATGAAGTAGGTGACATAACTTAGTTGTGCGATGACTTTTGCTGTATCACCCAACTTCAGTAGGATTGTGCGTCGTAGTACATCTTGAACGACCAAGGCGTTTACTGTGAGTGACGACACTATGGATATCAGACTCCTGCAATCCCTATTGTGCAGCACCATATTCACTTGGGTCCAGTCTCTATCTACTCTGAACTTTTCAACAATCTCCAAAGGATTTGGATGCTGTGTTAATCCAAACACGTTCCTCAGATGGTCATGAGTAATTGTCACCACGTGACCCTGCACCACAGACCACACTCCTCCATCCAGCCCTGTCTGTGATGGGTTCTCCAAGTGCGCATAAAATTCCCGAACTAATTCTGAACAAAACCCATCTGTAGAAAATAAATTGAATATCTCGGAAGCAACAAATAACTGCATTATATGGTGGTGACGTGGCATGTCAAACTCCACAATATAAGGTACACCCACCACTGCTGCTTCCACGGCCAGATCTGCAGTCTTCTTACCCTTAGATCCAGGTGCCATCTGCCACATTACAAAAAAAAATTAAAATTAAGTAACATTCAATAGCGCCAGCGCTATCAATAGCGCCCAGCGTTATCAATAACGCCTACAATAGCGCCTGCACTAATCCTCTGCTCTAAAAACAGTAAAAATCTCCCTAAAATAACACATTTTCAAATAATATCTTGCTAGATCCAAGAAACCCACATAATCCAAACCAAAATCAAAACCAAAATCCTCATAAAAAGTTAAAACAAAACTCTTGAAGAAAAGAATCATCCATTGTAGATCTAGATTCTAAAACCACCTAAAAACCTCAAATATCTTCATCTCTAACATCAAAATCATGTTTTAAAACAAAAATCATAAGAAAAGATGAAGATTTACCTCAGATCTACGCACGGGCTGGGTTGTCTTCTAGGTTTTTTCGGGAGTGAGTCAATGGAAATGGCATAAAAGAGTAAAGGGGATCTAAATAAAGGCTCGATAGCGCCAGCGCTATCACTAGCGCAGGCGATATTGCGCCTTTCTGTTTCTGTAAGAAAACAAAACTCTATAATATTCCCAAATTTATTCTCCACTGTTTGTACTGCTTAGTGATGCAAGATTTCATTTATAACGACTTCAGTTAGGTGTCCTAGTTAAAACACATTCACAAACGCAATTTTGCAATTTTTAACCATTGAAAACATCTACTAAAAATTTAAAATTTCAGTATGAAACTACTATTGGGACACTTAATCAAGATCAGCAATCAAAAATTTCAAAATCATGAAAAATTGTGTACTGTTTCCCGCGCTAGCGCTAACGTCGGCGCTAGCGTACTTATGTGTTTTTCTGTATCTTTAAAATTTTGAAAAATTCCTAAAAATATATTAATCTATTTGTACTATTTGTTTTTGCACTTTTGATTATATTTTATTTTTGAAAAATCAAATATAAAAATACAAAAGTTAAAATTACAAAAAAATATGTTTTATTTAAAGTTTATTTTTGAAAAATCAAATACAAAAATACAAAAGCTAAAACTACAAAAAAATGTATGTTTTGTTTAAAGTCTATTATTTTTACAAAATCCAAATTACAAAAAAAAATATGTCTTGCTTTTTGTTTAAAGTTTATGTCTTTTTGAAAAATAAATTCAAATACAAAAATATAAAACACTGAAACTATAAAAAAACTGTATGAATTTTCGTATGAGAATCAAGCATGATTTAATCTATTCCTTAAAACTTTTATAATGTTGCACTTTATTTTTTAAAACTCTTTGAACATTGTTTTCATCATGCTTTGATATATCTATTACCATGTGCATCAATTATATTGAAAGTTGTGTAGAACTATGCGTAGCATGCCTCTAAGTATGAGTAAATGTTTTATGTTTGATAATGATCTTTATTCACTCACTTATTTTGGCATTGTCTACATTTGTGTTTAATCTAAGAATGCTTGTATATGTTTTGTATTAGTACAATGAATTAAAATTGCACAAGTATCTTACCTACACTCCTTTATTTGCACTTTTAAAAATTAAGAAAAGTGGTTATCTTTTTCATAAATTTTATTGGTTTGCAAAAACAAGTGCATTCGGAGAACTTTGTACAAAACAAAAATCATTAAATAAAGTGACAAAGATAACTCCACCAAGCACTACTTGAACCTCCTGATAAGTCTTAATAAGCTTTGTGAGGTTGAGCACCTTGGAAAGAATAGTAAAGTATCTTGTGCAAACCATAACTTTCTTTCAAAATAAAAACCACTTATTCTTAAGTACACCGGATCACAATAAAAATCAATATTGAAGAATAAAACTAGGTGATCCCCCAAGCACTATTTGCACCCTGATAAGTCTTAATGAGCATTGTGTGTGCAAAGCACCTTGGTAGTTGTACATTTTTTTTGTGCATTGAAGTTTGTGGAAGTAAAATTATTTGTGTTTTATTGTGCTCTTACTTTACATATTACTTGTATTTTTTATTAAAACATGTGTTTACTCTACTCAAAAATACACTTATGTGCACATCATTATCTTCCATAACACTTCTTCTCATGAGTATTGGATCCTATTGCTAATTCTATACTATTCTTTACTTATTAAATGCACTAGATAACCTAGCATGCTTTCTACAATGTTTAGTATGTTTTGAAACTATGAATTAACATAACATTGTAGTACTATCTTTCTGATATCATTATTTCATGCTTGGTTAATTTATTACTGATTTTAAAATGTTTACAAAACATCTTCTTTATAAAATTGAACTCCTATATTTTTTTAATTATCATGTCTTACAAAAGATGTTTGCTTGTATTTTTCTAAGTCTTCCGCAACTTTACATTTACCTTCTATTTGGTTATGCTACAAACTCTAATTTATGACAATATTGTGATGAAAATAATTCTAAAACTCCTTCTCATTTCATTCTCTACAAGCTCGATCATGCCTTTATCTTATTATCAACTTTTTAGTGATGTCTCCTTACCCGCTTTTGCTAATAACAAAAGGGGGAGAACTAACATGATAATTATTAATCTGCTATCAAACTATAATGCTTAATTAAGATGATAGCTTACATATTAGGAGAACATTCACTTAGGGGGAGCAATTCTAAATGCTAAATCCTAAGATTATCCTAAGTCATCACTCTCACACACACACAAGTATGTTTCTTCATGCTTATATATTAATGCTCTGATTTATCATTAATGGATTTGTTATTATCAAAAGGGGGAGTTTGTTGGAACATGGTCTTCCGCATCTCCTAAGTTTGAGAATAACAAATCCCATGTGTATTTGATCTTGTGTGTTTAAGTGTGCAGGATAACAAAGTCCACATGACTCAAGGATTACATAAGAAGGTTGCCCCCAAAGTTGAGCCAACAAATCCAATACATCAACTAGCGCTGGCGGTAGTACTAGCGCAGGCGCTAGCGACGTTCGACGAATTCCTGTTCGATGAAATATTGGCTCGAAGCGAAATTGCTGGGAGAACTTATAGAAGGAGATAGCGCCAGGCGATATCCGATAGCGCAGGCGATAGCGAGGAACATAGTTGGCAAGGAGGAATTGTTTCCTCGGATTGAAGATTCTGCCGTGCAGAATGTGTCCTAATATGGGATAGCGCCGGCGGTAGCGCTAGCGCAGGCGCTAGCACTGAGGCTATAAAAAGGACTCCTCTCCTCTTGTTTCAGACACATTAGAGAGATATCAGAGAGAGATAGAGTGCTAGAATTCCAGAGGCTATCTTGGTCGAAAGTTGATGTCCTACCAAAGTTCTGCAAACTTCTGAAGGAGAATCTCATCATGCCGGATCCAAATGAAGTCCGCTTCTACAACGCTTATTCTACAGCGGATCTTCGCCTCCGACTTCAGAAGGGAGTTTTTATTTATTTCATTTCATATTCTTCTTGTAAACGGTTAGTGAAATCGCCTCGTGTTGGCGACTAGGTCTGGGTAGGACATAGGGGGAAACTCGCCTCGTGTTGGCGACTAGATCTAGGCTAGGTCTAGGGGGTGCTCGAGGCCACATCCGGGGAAGGGTTGGCTAGAGCGGCTTGAGGCCGAATCCGGGGAGGATAGGCTAGGGCCACCGGTTCGTGGGGATGCGAGTCGGGATAGAAAACAAAAAGAGTTTACTATTCATCGCCATCGATTTCTAGCGTCATAGAAGTCAACTTTTGTAAAACCATATTTGATATTAATAAAGCATGTCTTTACTTTATTTCAATTGTTTTACTTGACTTTCTATTGTCTTAATCTTGCATTATTACAAAGTTTTTAAAATATCACTAAAGTTTTGAAAACCCTTATTCACCCCCCCCCCCCTCTAAGGGCGCCTACCGATCCAACATGCATCGGATACCACATTCGCCTGCCTGGATGGTAAAAAATTTCTACTTCATAATCTGCAACATAGTCCATCCATCTGCGCTGACGCAAATTAAGCTCCTTTTAAGAGAAAACATAAATCAAGCTCTTATGGTCTTAATCGATCTTGCAGGACACTCCATATAACAGGTGCCTCCACAACTTCAAAGCATATATCACAACTACAAATTCCAAGTCATATGTAGGGTAATTTCTTTCACAAACCTTTAATTGCCTAGACCTATACAGACATACGCTCCTATATTGCATTAGAACGCAACCGAGACCAACTCGAGATGCATCTACGTAAACTGCAAACTCTACATTTTCAGTAGGCAGAGCCAAGATAGGTGCAGAACACAACTTCCTCTTAAACTCTTGAAAATCTTCTTCACACTCATCATTCCAAACAAAAGTTGCGTTCTTCTTAGTAAGCATAGTCAGCGGCGTAAACAACACTAAAAATCCTTGCACAAATCTTCGATAATACCCTGCTTACCCCAAGAAACTTCTTATTTCCTTCGGTGATGCCAGTTTCTTCCATTTCAAGACTGCAGAAACCTTTGTTGGGTCCACAGATATCCCCTCTTTACTCACAACATGGCCCAGGAAAGATACCTGAGAAAACCAGAATTCGGATTTGCTCAACTTGGCATACAGCTTATGCTATCTCAAAGTTGATAAAACCAAATGCAAATGCAAATGCAGAGCATGGACTTCAGCGCTCCGCAAATACACTAGCACATCATCGATAAACACCACAACAAACTGATCCAAGAAATCTTTGAATACTCTGTACATCAAATCCATGAAGGCACAGGGCGCATTCGTCAACCCAAAAGATGTTACCAAAAACTCAAAATGTCCATACCAGGATCGAAAAGCAGAACGCGGCATATCTGACTCCCAAATCATAAATTGGTTATAACCCGAACGGAGATCAATCTTCGAGAAAACACAGCTACCCCGCAACTGACTGAACAGATCATCAATCCGTGGCAACGACTATCAGTTCTTAATTGTCAATTTGTTCAACTCCTGATAGTCAATACACAGCCTCATCGATCCATCCTTTAGAACAGGAGCACCCCAAGGCGAATAACTATGCCTAATGAAGCCATTCTGCAAAAGCTCATCCAAGTGGGTACATAGCTCCTCCAACTCACGCGGTGCCATACGATATGGTGCTTTTGCAATAGGACGTGTACCTGGCTCAAGATCTATAACACACTCCACCTCTCTTTCAGGAGGAAGTCCGGGATGAATGGAAGGAAAAACATCTGGAAACTCTCATACCATAGAAATGTCCTCGACACGTGGCACACCAAGATCAATTTCCAAAATAGAAATAGGAACAAGATAAGACTCACAGCCAAACTCTAAGAATTGACGAGCACGCACTGCAAAGATGATTGGGGAGTCCTGACGTGGCAAGCCATACAGGATCATGGGTTGGCCATTATCCCCCCTGAAATCCAAGCGCTTAACCTTGCACTGGATGCCATAATCATAACTGGACAACCAATCCAAGCCCAAGATCACGTCAAAGTCCACCAGATCTAACACCTTCAGGTAAGCGAATGCTAGGAAACCACCTAGAGAAATAGGGCACTTCTGAATGCATTGATTTGACATTACCAGCTCTCCTAAGGGGAACTTGATGCTAAGAGAATCATCTAACTGATCAACAGCCCAGCAATGTCGGTCTACAAAACTCCTAGCCACGAAGTAGTGAGTAGCACCCGAATCAAAAAAAATGCGCACCCACTTATTCTTCACCTTAAACTGACATATAAACATTTCGCGTGCATCTAAAATACAAAAATTTTAAATTCATCAAACAAGATTGCTAGCTAGGTCAAGCACTAACCTGAAATCACTTGGGTGGACGACTGAGCCTCCTCCTTGGTCAGCATATTTAGCTTCCCCTTATCCTTGGCCATAAGCTGCCGGGGCGGCGGTAGAGTCTGTAAGGGAACCACCTGCAGTGCAGGCTGGGACCGCGGGCAATCGGCCTTCCTATGCCCTTTCTGACCACACAGGAAGCAAGCTCCAGTCTTTCTGAAGCAATGGGTCACATCGTGCCCCTTCTTCTAAAAAAAGATGAAAACAACATCTCCCTTAAGGGCATACTTGATCGTATGCACCTGAGACTACTTCTGCGCATCCTATCTCTTAAAACACCATTCAAAAGGATGGCCTGGTCGGCCACAAAATCTACACAATTCCTGTCGTCCTTTCTTCAAAGTAGGGACAGATGCCCTAGATCTTCCACTATCATCAGGCTTCCTCTTATCTTTTCTCTCTTGCATCCCATGATTCCTTGTGTTATCAATCGCCTCTATTTTCAAGGCAGCTTCAACCACTTCTACGTAATACTCAGATTTATGCGTGCTTGCCAACTGCTGGATCATATGTCACTCCTATGACCACCCAAAAAATGCTTTACTCAGCCCGCCTCAGAGACTACCAAATCCAGAGCACATCTGCTCAATTTGCTAAATTCAACTTCATAGTCACTAACTTTGACTTGACTCTGCTTCAGGTGCAAAAAGTTATTCATTAGTCTGTCTTGCTCGACGATCGGCAATAACATCTTCAGAAGCATCCCTATGAACGATTCCCATGAATATCCATCGGTAAGGCTCTCTTTCTCCCTTATCCACCAGCTCTTCGCAAGGCCCTTCAGTTGGTAAGCGACAACCATTACCTTTTGATCAGACGAAATCCAAGAATATGAAAACATTTCATCAATAACGATGATCCAGTCGTTTAATGCCATGAAGTTAGCTCTATCATCATAGGTTGGTGGTCCTAGTCGCTGGAAGTGTGATATAACGTTCATCTCTGGTGGCAGTGACACTAGAGGCACCAGAGGAGCGGGAGGAATTGGGATGGGTTGACTCACTACAAGGTCCTGCACTCTAGGCTGTTTCCCTGAGAAGGCATTCAACAACGCCTGAATTTGTGTTTGCATCTTAACCATCTGCCTTGACAGAGCCTCATTGCTCTGCCGCAACCCTTTGATCACGGCTTCGCTCTGCGCACCCGACGACTCACCCTCGAACTGGGGAGTCGACCTCATCGCAACACACTTTGCAGGCATCATTACAAGACAAACGAACATCAAATCAAGACCTAAATTAAGACACCTCATCTAGCAATCTAGAATTTCCTAACTCCATACAGATCAAAAATATGTAAATACTTGCTTTTGCTGTTACCTTGCTCTGGGAATTCATGAAATGATGTTATGCTTAACATATGAGATTCATCATTGTTGACTCTCGTGCATATAATATGAATGCATGAAAACTTATCTCTTCATTTTAAATCATGTGTGTACATATGTCATCACGCAGATCTTTAACTTGGCATGTGTGTTGATGCTAGGTTATGATGTGTATGTTGTGCTATGCATTCTAATAAAAGCCTTAATGCATGTTTTGAGTGGGGTACACATGAAATATTATGCATCCCATACTACATAATATCACATGTAATGAAAAAATAAAATCTAATGGGCATCCATGTGATGATTATTATGCATCCCAAACTACATAATAGTCACATGTTGCTTCTTATGAGGATCCTTATATAACCACATATTATGCATCACATACTACATAATATGCCCCGTATACTTCATGTCATGCTTATGGGTGTAGTGTTCATGCTTCCATCAAGACATACAGATGACATATTGATGAGTATTTTATGTACTCATCTTTTAGTATAATTTTAATATAGTTTTAATATGAATTTATATAATTTATTTGTGTTTTCTTATTTAATATGTTCCCTTTTAATTTTATAAACTAACTTAAGCTTTTTCTGTGTTTTTCAGGATTTCTGGGCACTGGTAAGCAAAAATGTCAAGTACACGCCCAAGGTCATGGGCGTTACCAAGGGCATGACAGCTAAAGATGTGATCCAGACCTGCTGCCGCCACCCCGGGTCTATTCCATGAAGTTTCGCCAAGTACACGCCCCGGGTCATGGGCGCCTGCTGCCTGCACGCCTGCCACATCATTTAAAATTACACGCCCTCGGTCATGGGCGTGACTGCGGCCGTGACATCCAGCCACGGGCGTGACTCATCCCGCGCTCCTTCCCGCCAAAGGTTCCCGCCTGCACCCGCTTTTGAAGATTACACGCCACAGGTCACGGGCAAGACCTAGGGCGTGACGTGTCCTAAATGCCTATATTGAAGCCAGAATGCGCCCTCTCCGCACCAGCACCGATCACGCCCCTTACACGCCCTTGGTCACGGGCATGACCAAGGGCGTGTAACATCAATTTTTCAGCTATTTAATGGGAGCTTCTCTAGAACTTCAGGGGACGATTTTTTAGGACTTAGACTCTTCTTTTCATGTTTTATTTTCATATTTTAGTATTCCTTGTAGTTTTCTTTCTTCCTTTCAATTGAACTTTCAATTAAATAATATGTGGCTTTCAATTCCTTTCTTGTAACCCTTCTTTTGCAATTCAATAAAATAGTACTTTTCTCTTATTCTACTCTCTTTTTAATCTTGCACCTCTTTATTTTCGTTAATTCCTCCATCTCTATGAGTAGCTGAATTTCTATTAGTACTCGGCCGAGATGATCCAAGGAAAATATAATTTATGATTTAATTTTTAGCTTCTCTTTCTCTTCCTTAGAATGCTTTAGATTTATCCTTGAACTTTATTGGATTGAGATTATATTTTCGATATATAATTCTTATTCTTATTTTCGTAGTCTAATAACCGAGAGGTTTTGAATTCGAATCGATCATTTCAAGGATAAAGAGAGCTGAATGCACTCCTCGAGAGAGGATGACATGATTCTCCCAAATTGGAGTCAAATCCAATTGAGGGGTTCACTACGATAAAACGAGTTTTAGGGGTTTTGATTCTAGAGCGAAAGATCGATTGATCAACCTAAACTCAGTTGAGCGTATTCTCGAGAGAGATACATTTATAATTCGGGAACCTCCACGGTCAAATAATTTGTTTAAGAGAATTAGAAGTTTTATTCCCCATATTTATTTTCTCAGGTGATTCAAGGTTGAGTACTAGTCTTTTAACTCATAGCCTTAAAATAAGTTGTCTCCTTTTCTTGTGACAACCAACCCCAAGTTTTATTTGATAAAATAATAGATATTTTCCAAAGTAAGAGTACTCAACCTCCCCGAGTCTAATACGACCTTGGTTTTATAACCTATACTAGATTCGCTACGGTACACTTGTCGTTGTCATTTGCGGATATAGTTTCCTTCATCAAGTTTTTGGCGTCGTTGCCGGGGAACACAGTTGATATTTCAAAAAAAGAAACATCTATTAATTTTATCATTCTCTTTCTTCTCCCCCTCCTCAAAAATTTTAAAAAAAAACTTAAAAAGCGTAATCTAAATTCTCGGAAAGGACGCATTGGGCTTGAATTCCCATCACAGCCTCTAGTACCTTGTGAGCCCTCACCGGGTTGACCTTGGGGATTCTGGAACTAACTAAACCCGCTTTTTGAAAGAAAAAAATTATATAAATATATATATATATATTTATATTATAAATTTTTTCTAAAATTCTATTCATTTAAGTGAAGGTTATTCTCTTTTTATTTTTAAATGAAGTTATCTGAATTGGCCGTAAAAGTTATCGAGCTTCAAAACCAAGTTAATCTTTTGGAAGCCGCACGAAAGCGCCAAATTAGTTGTTATTATTGTAATGCACCTCATCAAAGTGAGGAATGTTATTTACATTCATATTCTCAAAATAATTATTATGAAAATAATTTTTCTCAATATTATGCAAATAATTTTGATTATGGTTACGATCATAATATTTCCTCTTTTAATGAAAATAATTTTTCAAACTTTGATGAAAAAGTTTTTTCTAATTTTCATTAGAATAATTTTTCGGCGTTTAATAATTGTTCTTCTAGCTCCGAAGTAGATTATTCCTGGTGACAAGCTCACCCGGATAGTTCTCAGAGCGGTGAAGAAAAATCTTTAGATCTGAATTTTTATTCTTCTTCTTATGCGCCACAATTTTCTTTCTCTAATTTTGGGGAATTTCCACCGATTCAATTTAATACTTCCCCCAAAAATTTAGAGGATAATAATTACGATTATAATTTTTCATCTTTTCAAGAAAATAATTTTTCAAACATTGATGAAAATATTTTTTCTAAATTTCATGAGAATAGTTTTTCGGCGTTTGATAATTGTTCTTCTAGCCTTGAAGTCGATTATTCTTGGTGGCAAGCTCACCCGGATAGTTCTCGGAGCGATGAAGATAAATCTTTAGGTCCGAATTTTTGTTCTTCTTCTCTTGCGCCGTAATTTTCGTTCTCTAATTTTGGGGAAATTCCGCTGATTCAAATAGATACTTCCCCCCAATACTTAGATAAAAATATGACTTCTTCTAGTGCTTTTTCTCCATCCTTTGATAATTTAGATATGGAGGAACATGTGCTTTCATCTAATCCCATAACTTCTTTTACCAAAGATGAAGAAAAATTTTCTTGCCAAGATTTTCTTCATGTTGTGGGCACCCCGGATGAACTAGAAGAAGAATAAGTTTCTTCCCCTACTTCACCCTGATCTTCTTTTCTTTGTCATGAATATTCGCAAATCTCTTCTATTCAACCAAAAATTCATGAAAATCTTGTGTCCGAAAATTTTATTCCGCTTGGTAATGCACTATATTTTTCAAAAGAAATATTTATTTTAGAAAAGGAACAACCGGAGCTTAATCTTTTATTTTCGCAAGCACCTCCTCCTTGCGAAAAATTATCTGACACGTTTAATTGTGATTCTCTATATACTAATAATTTTTAGGTTGAAGATGAGTCATTGCCAGCCCAATTAATTGATGATCCATATGCCGCTCATCTTTATATTTCCAAAACACCTCAGGTATGTATAGGTGATTTGGATTTGCAAATTCAAGTCCAACCACAAATGGAGAATCACATGTTAAGCGGAGGAGAAGCTGGCTGACTGACATCGGCACATTCACCTAAGCGTGAATTAGGGGAGTTTCCTGTTCACTTCTCTTTTCCATTTCCGTTTTCCTAACACTAACCGTCTAGCCTAAAGACCGGAAAAACAAAGCACTCTTAGGAGGCACCCCTTGCTTATCTTTATTTTTTATGCATTTTTCTTTTTAAGTGTATTTTCTTTCTAGTGTTCTTCATACTTAGTTTTAAACATTGGGGACAATGTTTAATTCTAAGTATGGGGGTGTTGCTTAGCATTCACTGTATTTTTATTTGAAAAAGAAACAAAAAAATTATAAAATTTATAAAAATCTAATTTCTTAGAAAGTGCACTTTGGGCTTGAACTCCCATCACAACTCCTAGTACCTTGGGAACCTTTTACCGGGTAGCCCTCGGGAAGTCCAAGAAATAATATTTATAAAAATAATAATAATAAATACGCCTAGCCTTGTTGTTTTTATTTTTCTAGAAATTTTGTTTGAGGTTTGATTATAAGTATTCTTACATTTTTAATTTAGCTAATTTTTTTGCCTTATCAGAATTTGTTAAATTTAAATTTGATGTAATTTAGTTTTAAGAAACACTTTATGTTTTTAATTCAAATAGAGAATTTATTTAGCACTACTTCTCCGTTTAATTTTAAATAGCTTCACTTTGTGGTAAATTGGCTAAACATATCTAGATTTCTATTATATTCTCTTTTAACTTTAAGATCTTAGGAAATTTCATTCCACTAAAAAGTTGCTCTCAAGATAGTTTAATTTATAAACTAGAAGTATTTCTTCACCCATACCCTTTGTTGGCAAATAAAAAAAAAGGTGTAGAAAAAAGAACATATGTCATGGAAATAAGAGGATAAAATTCATTATTTCCTAAACATATGCACCCAAAATCATTTAAAAGATTATATGTCATGATGTAAGAGGATAAAATTCATTACATCTAAAAAATATACATTTTGGGTTTTTGTTTGAAGAGAAATTTTAAAAGATTGTATGGCATGGAAAATAAGAGGATAAAATTCACTATCTTCCTAAACATATACAATTTCCTATTCAAATAAGGTGAGAGGATAAAATTCATCACCTTTATTTTAGTATCTCTTCATTTTGCCATTACGTTTAAATCCATCCTAGCCAATTTCATTGTTTCTAGTCCTAAACTAAATTATTAAGAGAGCAATATTTTGGTAGATGTCCTTTCCTTAAGTTTCTTTTATGTTAGAGTGTTTATAATTTCAATCTAATTTTGTTTGAAAATTTCTATAATTTCGATTGCTAAATAGTTATCTTGAGAAGTAGTTAGCTAAACAAATTTCTCTTTTTAAGTTATCAACATAACTTATGACTTAATTCTTGAATTCTTAAAATTTTCTTTTGACTTACTCTTGGTTTACCGAAATTTTAGTTAATTAGAAATAATATCGATGTCTTGTAATTCTTTCCTCACTCTTTTGCTCTGGAATAGCAAAAGCTCAAGAATGGCGGTGTTTGATCAGTAGTTTATGTACTCATCTTTTAGTATAATTTTAATATGAATTTATATAATTTATTTGTGTTTGCTTATTTAATCTGTTACCTTTAATTTTATAAACTAACTTAAGCTTTTTCTGTGTTTTTAAGGATTTATGGGCACTTTTGAGCAAAAATGTCAAGTACACGCCCAAGGTCACGGGCGTGACCAAGGGCGTGACAGCTAAGGATGTGTTCCAGACCTGCTGCCGCCACCCTGGGTCAATTCCGTGAAGTTTCGCCAAGTACATGCCCCGGGTCACGGGCATGACCAGGGGGTGTGACATCCAATCATGGGCGTGACCCGCCACCTGCTGCCTGCATGCCTGCCATGTCATTTAAAATTACACGCCCTCGGTCACGGGCGTGACTGAGGCCGTGACATCCAATCATGGGCGACTCATCCCGCACTCCTTCTCGCCAAAGTTTCCCGCATGCAGTCGCATTTGAAGATTACACGCCCCAGGTCATGGGCGTGACATAGGGTGTGACGCGTCTGAAACGCCTGCATTGAAGCCAAAATGCGCCCTATCCGCACCAGCACCGATCACGCCCCTTACACGGCCTTGGTCACAGGCGTGACCAAGGGCGTGTAACATCAATTTTCCAGCTATTTAAAGGGAGCTTCTCCAGAACTTCAGGGGACGATATTTTAGGACTTAGACTGTTCTTTTCATGTTTTATTTTCATATTTTAGTATTCCTTATAGTTTTCTTTCTTCCTTTCAATTGTACTTTAAATTAAATAATATGTGGCTTTCAATTCCTATCTTGTAACCCTTCTTTTGCAATTCAATAAAATAGTTCTTTTTCTCGTATTCTACTCTCTTTTTAATCATGCACCTCTTTATTTTCGTTAATTCCTCCATCTCTATGAGTCGCTAAATTTCTATTTGTGCTCGGCCGAGATGATCTAAGGAAATTATAATTTATGATTTAATTTTTAGCTTCTCTTTCTCTTCCTTAGAATGCTTTAGATTTATCCTTGAACTTTATTGGATTGAGATTATATTTTCGATATATAATTCTCTTTGTTGTTTTCGTAGTCTAATAACCGAGAGGTTTTGAATTCGAATCGATCATTTCAAGGATAAAGAGAGTTGAATGCACTCCTCAAGATAGGATGACATGATTCTCCTGGATTGGAGTCAAATCCAATAGAGGGGTTCACTACGATAAAGCGAGTTTTAGGGTTTTTAATTCGAGAGCGAAAGTTCGATTGATCAACCTAAACTCAGTTGAGCATATTCTCGAGAGAGATGCATTTATAATTCGGGAACCTCCACGGTCAAATAATTTCTTTAAGAGAATTAGAAGTTTTATTCCCAATATTTATTTTTCGAGGTGATTCAAGGTTGAGTACTAGTCTTTTAACTCATAGCCTTAAAATAAGTTATCTCTTTTTCTTGCGACAACCAACCCCAAGTTTTATTTGATAAAATAATAGAGATTTTCCAAAGTAAGAGTACTCAACCGCCCCGAGTCTAATACGACCTTGGTTTTATAACCTATACTACATTCGATATGGTACACTTGTCGTTGTCGTTTGCGGATATAGTTTCCTTCATCACATTTCGGTGTGTGTATGCAATGAAATGACACGAGAACTAAAACTTTTTTTAAAATGGCCGCCCGACCAACATGTCGACAAACCTAACTCTGATACCATCTGTCATATTCCGCATTTTCTCAGTATTAAAAATACTATCAGAGCGAGAGAAAATACTCGATCGTGATGCCATGCCGTGCAGGGGACAACTGCCGATGGTCAGGCGAAACTATTCTCCTATTTAATTTTATGGAAGGACATATAATTTATGTGCTAAAACACAGTTTGCACCTTTAGGTTTTACTGACTGTGTCCCTCGGTCTAGTGGATCAACTAGTCCACATGTGAAAGTATATACACACCTGAAAAATATTTCATTTACTATCCTATATGAGTATAGAAACTCAGTGGAAGATGTCATGTAGATGAGACCTCTAAAATTAATATAAGTAAAAAAGGAGTTTTATCGCTAAAAAGGGTGAATTTCAGTTAAAAAAATGCCATGTAACAATGCTAGAATGCAACCCTTTTTATAATTTAAAGTACCAAACATGCATCCTAACATAAATCATTCCCAGAGAGCAAGTATATAAACTAACAGTAAGTAACAACAGAAAACGCTAGCAAGTTGTCAAACTCTAGAAGTAACACTATAGCCATCAACAAACTGACACGAACCCATAGTAAACAAGTCTAAACTATCATAAGAGAAGTAGCTACCTCACAACAAAGAGGAAGAAAACAAAAGACTGTAATAAGTTGCAGCACTGAAGACACCATCTCTAACAATCCAACATGCTGCTGCTACTGCTCCGAACCTGAGGCATTCAAAGAAAGAACACCTCAGAAACAAGTCTGCTCTTAGTTTTGAGATTGCTTGGTTATAGATGCTTAGCTAGTGCTTTCTCCTCTGTTCCTGTTGATTCCTTTGACTTTTGCTACTAGTTTTTCGTTATTCTCCGCCTACTTGGAGGTTTGTCTTGCTCTTATATATATATATATATTGTTAGATATTATTAACCAATTATATATGAGACTGACCAGCTCAATAAGCGAGGTACCGTGCCAGGGAGAGACCACAACGTGCATAACCAAACAAACATGGTACTGTGTCGGGGAGAGATAACAATGCACACATCCCAACAAACATGGTACTATGTCGGGGAGAGACAACAACGCGCACACCCCAACATCATTTAATATATTTATAACTTGTTAAGTTTTCAACTTATTCAATCAACCAAAAGACTTATCCAACCATTAGCATACAATCAATACGACGCCACGGATTAGCCCAGAAAATTCCAAGTACGACAAAACTCAAGACCAAATTTGTCTAAACCACCAAAATATTAGGTGAGAGTACTCAATGAATTATCAACACACTCAACGAATCGACGAGAGCACTCGACAAATTGTCGAGATCACTCGACGAACTCACTTGACAGATTCAATTCAACCTCACACAAACATTCGATGAATTGATGAGACCACTCGACGAATCGATGAGATCACTCGACGAATCGATGAGATCACTCGACGAACTACCTTACACTTCCAAGCTTCTCGACGATTTCCAGCAAATTCATCAAATGCACTCGACGAATTGACTTAACCTCCCGAGATCATTCGATGAATTCCTGATCTACTCGAGTGAAGACAGAAACCGCCACTACAACATTTTTGGTCTTTAGCAACACTTGACTTGGCAACATTTAGAAAAATGTTATCTAAACCATGAATAGAGAACAGTTTATAAGCATTGCAATAAGTTAGCATCTTTAGACAACACTTCCTGTGCAACATTCAATAAATGTTCTCTAATCCCTTGTAGGGAACATTTTTGAAATGTTGCACTTGATAGTTAACTTTAGACAACAATTATGACATGTTGGTTTCTTAAAATATAATTTGCAACATGTTAAAAATGTTGTCTAACTTTTTCAATTTAGCCAAAATTATTATTCGCACACCTAAACTATTACTTTAAAATTAAATTTATAAAACTCTAACACAAACACTCCACATTTTCCCCTCGAGACCCCTCGAGACTTTCCCGATGCGCTTTCTCTTCCTCCTGTGCGCGACTTCCTCTCCATTCCTCCCAGGGCTTTTCGCGACCATCAGAGGTCTCCCTTTCTCCTTTTCGATTCGCCGCAGAGGTCACGATTCTCCCTTTATCCTTCTCGATTCGCTCTAGCCGCGCGCCTCTTCTGCGATCCGTTCATTCATCTCCATCCCCGGCGTCGTCCTCAGTGTCTTCTTTGGTCCAGTGACTCCAGTCGGTCGTGCCCTAGCAGCCTCGACGAAGAATCGCATATTTTATTCATCTCCATCGACGATGAATCAGTCACTGTCGTTTCCTAACTCCCATCTGCTAGTGACAATCTGGTGAGTTCCTATTTCTCTGATTTCCTGAGTTCAAGTCTCATGATTTCCAAAATCCAAGGCTTCGATTACATTTTGATTTTTTATTTCTGAGTTCAAGTCACCTAATTTCCCATTTCTTTGATTTCTAGTCTTCCAGATTACCTATTTTCCTGATTTCACCGGTGCCGCCCTTTCTGAAAGCACATCTTTTTCCACTCCTAGCCCCACTGGCCCTTTCTTGTCTATTGTAGGTATAATCTCGTGCCCTAGCTTCCCTCTGCTGGCTCTGATTTCTTGTTATGCTGAATGCTGATGTTTGAGAAATGAGAATGTAGATGTTCTTATTTCCGGTTGATGTTCTTATTTCCTGTTCTAATATCTTGTTATACTAATTTCCTGGTATAGAAGTTTTGAATGCTAAGATTGATTCCAACTTCCAAGTTATGAATGCTAATGTTCTTATTTCCTGTTAATGAATGTGTGATATTATTATTGTTAATGTTAATGTCAATGAACGAGTGAATGAGTTTTTTATAAATTGTTCCTGGGCTGAGTATTTGTGTTCGTGTTGATGTGTGTGAATGTGTGTATGTGTATGTGAATTTATTTGTGTATGCTTGTGTTTATGTGGTGGTGGTGTGTATGATTGTTTGTGTGTTTGTGTGTTTGTGTGTTTGTGTGTTTGTGTGTGTTTGTGTGTGTTTGTGTGTGTTTGTGTGTGTTTGTGTGTGTTTGTGTGTGTTTGTGTGGGCTTGTGTGGGCTTGTGTGGGCTTGTGAGTGTGTATGTATGTGTTTTTTGTGTTTATGTTTGTCGAATTTGTTGGTGTGTTTGTGGATGAGTGTGTATGTGTGTATTGTTGTTAGTGTGTTTTGGTGTAGTTTTGTGTGTGTATTTGTGTTTGTGTGGATGTGTGTATGTGCCTATGAATTCATTCGCTGTGCAAGCTTTACAATTGTGGGACCCTTCCCTGGACCCTCGCTACGCAGGTATGCTTCGTGCACCGGACTGCCCTTATAGTTCTATAGAGAGAAAGTTATGTGGTTGGGAGCTTCATTTCCTCCCGTTATTTTCAAAACTAAGCTCTATTTTCTGCAGCACTGGAGCCTGGCTGGTTTTCTGTGCATTCAGCTATGGTTTTATTACTTCTTGCTTTTATGTGTACATAAAATTCAAGAATCTCATATAGCTTCTACTGGAGTACATGACTACTGGAACATGTATAAGATTAAGATAGCTTCTTCCTATCTTCTAAGATGGTAACACTCTCTCTTTAACATCCAGCTCTCTTCAGATTAAAGGAGCTAAGTTGTCGATGCATGAGCTCTCAAAGCAGGCAAACTTCATTATAAAAAGGCTGAAATTGAGGTATATGTTTTTTTCAGCCAATTATATCACTTAAAAGTTCTATTGGTAATGCTAAGCCTGGATGAAAGAGTCTGAACAGAAATATTAAACTTGACAACCAATTGTATATTTATGTTACTTTTTTGAAATATGAAGGGTGATATGATTAGAAAATTAGAAAAACTCCTTCCACGAATTATGCTTTTCCATCCTTTAATGCATTAGCACTCCTTTAACGATATGTAGAATCTCATAGTTTTGGATCTGATGTGGTTGACTTAAATACAAACACTCCAACATTTTCAGAAGCATTCAACACTAAAGTTCTTACCATACGACTTTGTTCATATGCACAACATTTACTCAGGATGCTGATTGGAAATTTCAGGTCTGTAAGCGCAAGTAAATGTCATTGTTTATTAGTTTTTATATTTAGGTAACTTTGAACGAAGCAGCCCTTTGATTTTTTTTAAATCATGCTTGAGTTTGTAAGGATTAACATTGTATCTTTGGGTGATCGATGTGGTTAACTAATGATGATAGTGGATGAAATGACCACATGCATATTCTTCAACATCAAGTCATTTACCAAATTTTGGAGAGGTACATTATAGACTTTCATATATTGATCAATGTTCATGATCTATTCATATATTTCTTTATTTTGTGCAGAAATTTCCTTATGCTGGGGAGGCAAACGAGGAGTTGCAATATGCCGATGATGAATCACGAAGATTATTTGATGTTCAAGTTCATTTTGATATTATTCCTTTTGTGGACTTAAGACTTTTCATGTTATGTTCATGATGCTTTTGTGTGTTTCTCATCTATGAATTTGTAAACTCTATATTACTTGTCTGGGCCATCCTTCAACTATTTGAATTTGTAAACTTATATTTTTCCTATATTGCTTTTATTCATATGTACGATGCACAATTGGATTTTTGATAGGGATCGATTACAAACTTTTATGTTCGTGTGCATTAAGCTTCGTATGTGGGTGTTCATGAATTACAATTTAACCACCGCGTTCACGATCGCCGTGCCGAACGGAGTCTTATATATATCAAGACCACGTGATGCTTATGTTGAATAAAAATAATATTTTTTTTTTAAAATTAAAAGTTTTAGCAACAGTTTTTAAATGCAACACCTACAAAACAATATATTGCAAATGTTGTCATAAGTATGCAAAAAAACTGTTGCCTAAGGTTTAGCAACAGTTTTTAAATGTAACCCCTATGTCAACATTTTGCAAATGTTGCAATAGGTGTACAAAAAAACTGTTGCCTATAAATAAAGTATAGGCAACAGTTTTTTTACTAGTGTTGCCAAAAAGTACAAAAACTGTTGCCTTAGACTTTAGGTAACACTAGTATAGACAACACCATTTGGCAACATTTTTTTATGTTTTGGCAACAGTTTACTGTCTTTGGCAACAGTTTTTCAATTGTTGCCAAAGACCAAAAATGTGGTAGTGCGCTAAGCCTAAAGTCATAAAACATGGAAATACAAACCTCTAAACCTAAGAAAAACAAGGAATAAAAGGGGGAAAAGGTTAGAGACCACCACTTGCCTCAAATTCCTCTATACTCCAACGGAGGCGGGGTAAGAAGAACACCAAAGCAAAGAGGTAACCGAGAGCTTTTCAAAGCTAAAAACTGACGAAGAAGAAGAGCACCGGAGCTTTCGAAAAGGAGGCTAAAAAGTTCACGGAGAAAGGCACTCCTCTCTCTCTCTCTCTCTCTCTCGTATTCTTTCTTTGAAGTTTCTCGAAAAAGAAGAACCGGTTTTGGGAAGAAGATGATCATGGACATATAAATCCTTTTTAGATTGTGGTTTAGATTTCCAAGGAAGTACTTTATTATTTTATAAATGTTATGAGTTGGATGGTATCTTTTAATGGAATAGGAAATAGAAAACTAGGTAAATTTTTATAATAATGTTGATGATAGAAACAGTAATATTATAATAGTAATATCAATATTGTTATATTATTACAAAGGGCTAAACACACATCGATTCGAACGATATTCGCACCAAAGGCAAATGTCGGCTCTACGAACCCAACGACGATGTAAAAAGTAAAATCTGACAAGCCGTTCTCGAGTTATAATTTTCCAAAGTTTACGGCGAACAATAAATCTACAAATTTTTTAAAATGTGTTGAGGCTCTAATAATGCTCGGATTGCAATGTAACTTGATGGACACGTCTAAAAATTAATTAATTTAATTTCCTAACTTGAAATTTTCCAATTTCGACAAAAAATCGAGAGTTTGGCTGACTCGACTGAACGAATGCCAAAAAGCACTAATGGCGGCGCGCCGTCAACTCCGCATTAACGTAACGCCCTTACATCATTATGATGTCACCAAGAGGAATAAATAATTTTCGAAAAAAATCAGGGGCGTTACAAGAACAACGACTCTCACTCAACCTCGTATAGGAGCTTCGAGACCTGGCTACCATTCGTTAGGAAGAGATCAAGCGAAGGATGACAAGGTAGTTTGACAAACATATTCGAATTAAGCACTTTGTGAAAGGGGACCTTCTTCTCAACAATGTTAGCGCAGTGGGAAGGCCAGCTCAGTTGGGAAACTCAACCCCAACTGTGAGGGTCCCTATGTAATTTTAGAAGTGTTGAAGTCGGGAGGGTTGCACCTTCAAGATGTTGAGGGAATCCCCATTAGCAATACCTGGAGCGGCGATGATTTGAAGCATTTTTATTCCTAGTTGGTAATAAAATTAATTGGATAAATCTTTTTTGAAGATGCATAGACCTCTTTTCTTTCCTACCAGGGGGAGAGTGCCTTGAGCTGAAAAGTTCCATGTTATTTGTAAGCTAAAAGATGGTATGACAGAAGACCCCTGAGTTGGTTCCGCCAACCGAGCTCTCACAAGCCGGCGGGGCAGGTTGACCACTCAGGAAGCAGGTAGGATTGAGGTTGAAAGTGTAAGACCCCATTTTTTTCGCTACAAAAACCCGGGTCTTATGCCCAGAACCGCCGCTTTGCGGTGACACCCTCGCACAGGAAGGTCACCACTACAAAGCACTGATTTTGCCGGCCAGATCGATCACAAAGAAGAAAAGAATACTTGAACAAATATAAATCCAAGTCCACAATCACATGCTATATATAAATATAAATGTCCACATTATATTAACTGAATACAAAGATAACAATAATAAGAAGGAGGGCTCATGCCCAGTATATCATAACCTCACTACAAGATCACTCGCGGAAGATAACTACTAATCACTCTCTGATCATATGACTGGTGCTCCTATACTAGACTGGTCCGCCTCCGTCTGCACCGGCCTCTGGTGTTGCTGCGTCTCCTCGATCCCCTAAAATGATATGGTCCACCGACCGTTAGTCAAAAAGAATAAGCCAATCCGCCACCCCTCCCCCGGTGACTAAGTCATCATCTAAGATCTCAGGTTATTCATCATCATAGCTCCCAAGGTGTAAGGGCTATTATTATAGTGAAAACTTTCTACCATGACAGGGCGTGATTTTTAACAAATCATAAGTTGATCACTTCTGAATGCCCCAGACCTCAAGAACTGTCAGATATAACTACAACTTGTAAGATCTAATTTCCATCCTCAACTTCTAGACTAGGGCATCGACATCCCTAAGTGATTAATCTTGGCGACTTACATTTCCAACAATTCAACTAAGGTCAAGTTGTTGTTCGATCAATGATGTCTATCCATTGCCCTAGTAATACTACGGATCATTATTCCGAACATACTGTTACACCATCTCATCTTTGTCCAAGTAATATTGAATAAGATTGACTTCAAATTCATCATGTTCCCGACATAGCACTTGCTAAATTAGATCTAAGGGACACCCAAGTCAGTAACCAATTCGCCCAATAAATAAAAGGTAAGCCCCAATAAACAAAAGATTAGCCTCTATCTGTTTTTGGGCGAAGTATCTTCGATATCACCATGTTATATTCGTCCCAAGTATGCAAACAATTCTTAGGGCACACAACCTTAAACTTAGGGTTCTATCTTAAGACTCATTGGTATACTGCACACCTTAGACTCCTCTAGGTACCTTCTACGATAACCTTATCAGGGTCAATATGTTACCCAATCCCAAACGGTGGGTTGGGCCTCGCCCACCTCTAGGATGGTATTCACACTACCTAACCTAGACCTATCGTACGCCTCAACGCAAAACTGTGGAGCATCTGCATACTCTTACTGGCTGGACCACCAGACTTTTATGGCTAAGTGCAAATTCCACACTAGCCGAGTCAATGTATTGACGTCGGTGTGAACGACCGTCCAATACCAAAGACCCACCACCTTCGTGCACATGCAAACATGTTCTACTATCTATCTCCGAGACATAAGCTCCCCGGACTACCCCGCCCATGACCATAACCTTCCGAGCCACCGGCTCGCCGGCCAACCCGTCCGTACCAACAAACCTTACTGAGTCACAAGCTCATCAGACTAATTAGTCTACTGCTACAACCACCGATCCTACCACTCATAAGACCAAACCAACTAATATTCCCAAGATAATGGGGTGTGGGTGAGAGTATTATTAAGTTAATCTTGTATAACAACTTCTTACTCCTACGACTTATGGTTAATTTTGGACTTCCCGAGGATTACCCTGTAAGGGGGTCGCTACGGTACTAGGAACTGTAATGGGATGACACCCCAAAGTTCCCTTTCCCTAGACACTTAGTGTTGTTGGTATCTACCCATAAGAACACCCCTCATATCATTTCATTTGAGTTAAACCTAACTTTATGACACGCTAGGGAAAAGACGATACTTCGTCAATCCCAAGCACTACCTTACCCTTAACTCACCAAGCAATCTTAATATATAACTCCTTTTTGGTGACCTCAATCTCTTCATCCTGACCAGGTACACCAACTACATCCCATTCCCCTTAGTAGGCCACTAGTTACCCAAGTTCCACAGTTTTACTAAACGCAGACCAAACTAACTATATGAAGCTTGTAATTAGAGGTACTCCAAATATTCATCCAACTAACTCAAGATAATTACTGGGGGTCTATCATGATGTTATAAGACTAAATCCAGATAATCATATTTTTCCTTAATTATTTAGTATTTATTTTAATTTCTCCAAACATTTGCCAAGTATGAAAATGAACATGAAGTATAAGGAATTCTTATGATATGGCTCTCCAAAAATTATGATAAATATATGATGACTAAATAACAGCAAATACAACATATCATATTTTCACAGTAAGAAATTGTCCTCTATTTTAATTATTTGTCATCTATCCAAACTTATAGATTTATGAAGGAATCACCAAAAATATCTACACCAAAATTATGGGAAAAATACCTAGCTCTTGTATTCATCAGAAAAGTCTACTCACTAAGTTTCAGGATTTATGAAAATCATTTTCGCACTTAAATAAATACTTTAAGAAAACCTTAAATAAGATAAGTTATGAAGTAGCCTACTGATTTAAGTCTCCAAAAATTATATAAAAAATCACAGAGTTTCCAAATGCTCTGAAATGCCCTATCACTAATTTTCCCAATTTAACAATGAGTATTGGACCCTCATTTATTTTGCTTAAGCCTAAGACAAAATAAATGCCTTGTGAATGAAGTACCGGTTAAATCATTCAATTAAATACACAAAATACACCAAAGGTGTATATCATAATAACAAAGACACTACCAAAGTTTCATCATCATACAAGGCCATTTAAGCCTATAAATTTCTCTTATAAGGAATTCTCCTAAAGGGGTTATGACCTATTTCAAAGGTAATAATTGTTCCTAAAATTCTTATACAATTACCTAGGGCCTATTTACCCCCTATGAACTTATCCACCAAGTTTCATAACCATTCAAGGACATTTGACCCCATGTCCTTCACAAGGTCCTATATGCACACCTAGGGCTAAAACTAGTGTCCTAGGGCATAACCACCTCCACACCACTCCATATCACTCATGGAGGTGTTTTAGGTGATCCTAATCCAGTGTCCAAGGTTTCACCTCATGGTTAGTAGATTTGACCACAATATCCCAAGATAAACACCATGCCCTAATTTTGACCTAATTAGACCCAACTTAGTCTAACCAAAATCCAAACTAAAACAGTCTCAATTGGGCTGAGAATTTCACCAGTGTCATAACATAACCATAAGGAGAACCCACCAAAATTTTGGAGGGCATTGGTGGTCATTTGACCCACTAATTAATTAATATATAATTTATGAAATTATTACAAAAACCTTAGAAAAATGTTCTCCTAACAATCCCATATTTTAGCATGTTGTGTGGGTGTATGTAACTAGCCTAGGTTTAAAATATCAAGGCCATTGCATCTACTAATAAAAAGATATGAAGGAAAGAGTGACTGCCCAACCCTAGGGAACAGTCCCACCATTATGGCTCTACAAGGAGCTACAATGCTCCTATTGGGTTGAAACAAATTTTGAATTAAAGTACACACCTAGGGCTACAACTATGGTGTTGGGCACTTTTTCATCAAAGGTGATCTAGTATTTTTAATAATTAAAAAGAAACACTGCTTATTATGTGACAGAAAACAATATAATCATTCAATTATATACTGACTCTGCGTTCAACGAAATATTAACTGCGCTCGACGAATTATGAACTGCATTGGATGAATTCATATATAAGCTGCGTTCGACGAAATAACATCTGCGTTCGACGAACTAAAATCTTCGTTTGACGAACGCCGAATAATCTTGCGCTCGACGAAAACAAAATAATTCTACGTTCGACGTAATAAACTGCGCTCGATGAAATGAATTCCGTTCGATGAACTCCATATTCAGTTCGTCGAACTCAACTATCAGATCGACGAGGACTAAAACGCAATCGACGAACCAGTTCCGTTCGATGAATCCAGGACTCCGTTCGATGAACTCACAATTTCGTTCGACGAATTAAATGATTTAAACGTAAATATTAATAAATTGATCTGACGGCTCTCTATCATCATCCCCGAGGAATCGACGGTGCGCGACAGCCCGACCTGGGCTCCTTTGCGAGATGATTTAATGGCCACAAGAACCTCATTCCGGCCAGCCAATGCCACCACCACCTCCGTTGAGGTGGTGGCCGGCGATATGGGGTGGTTGGCCGGCCGGAGGTGGTCGGATCGGGTTTTAGATGAGGGAAAAATAGCTCAAAACGAGCCTTTTTCGGAAGCATAATCCGAGCCCTATTGGGCACGGTTCAAGCCCCAAATTAAGAAAAGATCTAGCACCAAGGGAGGAGAAGAGGATCAAACCTGTGTGGGGGCTTGGTGTCGTGAATTCTGATGAGTCGCCATTGACGGTGCTGGGGCTTTCGGTGTCATGCCGATCTAGGATTCCTCTGCACAATTCTCACTGGAAAGTTGGGGGATCTCTTCCTCTCTGAGCACTAAAGGAAATGGGGGTTTCAATTTGGGCTTGGGATGGCTTTATTCCTAAAAGCCATTAATGGCCATTAACAAGATTTCGGTTACGTCAAATTTCCTTTTAATTCAGCCCCCTTGGCCATAGAAAATTCCAGAAATTCGATTGTAACTGAAGGGGGAGGTGAATGCTCATCAATTGGGGAGGGATTGAAGGATCAATAGCATTTAATCTCCATGAATGCTCTCTTTCTCTCTCTCTCTGATTTGGGGGAAACTTCCCTTTTCTCTCTCCTAATCACCAAATATAGATTTTAAGAGGTAATTTCAGAAATTAGAAGGCCCACTAGATTGTGGATCTCTTTAATTGGGCCTAGCCCAAATGGATTGGGCTAGATTAGGTTAAATTGTGGTAATTTGACCTAAATTAAGCTCGAGTTGACTTTGGTCAATTTTGACCAATTGGGTTGACCCCAAAGGGTGATTTGGGCTCCATTGACTTCCCTTAAGGGTTAGGAAGGTATAGGTAGGGTCAAGGTTCAAGGTGGGGCCCTAAAGTCCAACCCTAGGCTTGATAACTGAAATTTGCTATTTATAGACCACTTGGGTTTTCTCCTTCTCACCTAAGATCTCAAGGTCTTGAGCTCTTCCTATGGTTTTGTCATGACCTAGTCATGACAAAACCAACTTAGGGGTCTAGCTGTTTGGGGGATGTTACAAATCCCAATTAACAAAAAAAATAATTTCGTCCTCGAAATTCAGGTTAGGCTTGCGGGGTTATCACCGAGAGTGACTGAACGTAACATCCCCTAAGAATTGAAGTTATTCCTGGCTCGAAGAGCACCAACTATCTCTGCCACACCAGTTCTAGTGGCTCCCAGGTGTGCTCCTACTATCCATAATTTTACAACATGATTTTTACCTACGGAATCTTCTTGCGCCGCAAGACTCGCACCATCGTATCATCTATCCTATTCGGGGTGACCTAGCTACCTTGGTCAATCTATCCTCGATGTTCCAAACAAACATTTGCCCGGAGTGGGGATGTGGTAACCTGTGTATGAAATCCATAATTATATCCTCGAACTTCCACTCTAACCTGGGCAGATTCACATGCCTCTAAAGTTTTCTTCACATGTTCAAATTCTTACTCCTTCAGGTACGTCCGAGTAATCACTCATCTCTACTCTACAACTTTTCCAATTCTTACTATTGATGGAACTAATCAGATCGTCAGGCATCCTAATCATCCTTAAATTTTAATGGTGGTGCACTTGTGAACCTTTATGAGTATATGCTAACCAATCATAATGGTAAGATGACTCCCAATCATTTTCTACGTGAAGTTTGATTCATAAGGGCAAAATTTTGATACCTTAGGGTTTTTAACAATTCAATTTCATCAAGGAAATATCATCACGTTTATTTCACCAAATTTCTATCACTTCAACTTATGCTAGTCTTGATCTCTTTCAAATGGTCCTAAGTAAAATAAACTTAGGTCGTTCTTATCATACTAAACTCAGATACTACATTCTAATTCCAATAAGTCGTCATCTAAGATCTCGGGTTATTCATCATCATAGCTCCCAAGGTGTAAGGGCTATTATTATAGTTAAAATTTTCTACCATGACAGGGCGTGATTTTTAACAAATCATAAGTTGATCACTTCCGAATGCCCCAGACCTCAAGAACTGTCAGATATAACTACAACTTGTAAGATCTAATTTCTGTCCTCAACTTCTAGACTAGAGCATCGACATCCCTAAGTGATTAATCTTGGAGACTTACATTTCCAATGATTCAACTAAGGTCAAGATGTTGTTCGATCAAGGATGTCTATCCATTGCCCTAGTAATACTACGGTTCATTATTCCGAACATACTATTACACCATCTCATCTTTGTCCAAGTAATATTGAATAAGATCGACTTCAAAGTCATCATATTCCCGACATAGCACTTGCTAAATTAGATCTAAGGGACACCCAAATCAGTAACCAATTCGCCCAATAAACAAAAGGTAAGCCCCAATAAACAAAAGATAAGCCACTATAAACAAAAGATTAGCATCTATCTATTTTTGGGCGAAGTATCTTCAATATCACCATGTTATATTCATCCCAAGTATGCAAACAATTATTAGGGAACACAACCTTAGACTTGGGGTTCTATCTTGAGACTCATTGGTATACTCCACACCTTAGACTCCTCTAGGTACCTTCTACAGCAACCTTATCAGGGTCAATATGTCACCCAATCGCAAAAGGGTCTCTTCCGAACTTGAATTCTTATCCGACCCTCGGTGTTTGGTGTGATGGTTGTATTAATGTAATCCTGTCACTGATACGAGGGTTGAGTCTACAGGTCCCCTACCATTCTACTTATGTGTGAATCTCCCTTACTCTAGCCTCTTTGGGGTATCCTCGTACCTTCACCAAAATTATACCTACGGTCTATTTCAGACTAGGTCATGATATAAATTGTCAAGGTAAGTCATGTGTCCTAGTGGGGTTGAGTCTAACTCATTGACTAAAGGACTATCTAAAGAGATCTTTGCAGCCGGAGGTATTCCCTGCTGGGGGAAGGGTTCGCCGCAGGCTACAAAAGAAAACTTGACACTCGTAAAGATATTTGGCTAAAAGATTCAGTTAAAAGTGGACTTTTTCATGTGATAAACCCATATAAGCACACCATTGCTTCCGCTGCTTAGTTTGTCCTCAAACTAAACTCGCGCGGGGTGGCCCAGGGTTTGTGGACTTCTTTTCTTCGGATCGAACCTAGCTCTGATACCACTGGTAAGACCCCATTTTTTTTCTTTGAAAAAACCTGGGTCTTATGCCCAGAACCGCCGCTTTGCGGTGACACCCTCACTCGGGAAGGTCGCCACTACAAAACTCCGATCCTGCCGGCCAGATCGATCACAAAAAAGAAAAGTATATTTGAACAAATAAAGAAGCTCAAGTCCACATCAATGAAATATTAAACCATAAGGGTAAATGACCACAGATATAACTGAATAAAAGATAGGTTACAATAATAAAGGGGGATCATGCCCTGTACATCATATCCTCACTACAAGATCACTCGCGGAAGCTAACTACTAATCACTCACTGATCCTGAATCTGGTGCTCCTGTAATAGACTGGCTCGCCTCCGTCTGTACCACCCTCTGGTGTTGCTGCGTCTCCTCGAACCCCTAAAACGATATGGTCCACCGACCGTTAGTCAAAAATACTAATCCTAATGTTCCCCACCCCACCCTCAATGGCTCCTAGGTACCGTGTGGGAGGATGAAGCGGAGGATAACAAGGGGTATAACAAAGAGCAGGTGACAGGGGTACAGGAAATGATTCTACATTACACATGTGTATATATATAATTGAAGCAGTAAAAAAGCATAGTAAGAGCAGGTAAAGAATAAGTAAAGGCAGTATACAAAAACATGTATATAATAGAAAAGTAACCATTGATTTATAGGAATGCCATACAAACCTATAGACCAAGGGGTCGTTTAGCAAGGTCTATCGTATAAAAAGTCCCATAACCAATTTATACGATAGGGGTAGGGGTTGAAATGCAATGTTTATGCCATGGCATGCAGAGTTATACAGTTTATGCTATGTTCATACA
This sequence comes from Dactylorhiza incarnata, assembly GCA_033032865.1. Taxonomy (NCBI): domain Eukaryota; kingdom Viridiplantae; phylum Streptophyta; class Magnoliopsida; order Asparagales; family Orchidaceae; genus Dactylorhiza; species Dactylorhiza incarnata. The sequence goes on along the minus strand of JAWHQI010000153.1, from coordinate 4,221,121 downwards.
AGTGCAACTCACACACTTCGACTCTATGCGCACAAACCTTTAGTTCCCCCTTTTTGGAGCTAGCAAGACTCCCAGGATACTCCCGTAGTGGCAAAATGGAAGCGGTGGGTTGGGCCTCACCCACCTCTAGGTTGGTATTCACACTACCTAACCTAGTCCTATTGTACGCCTCAATGCAAAACCGTGGAGTATCTGCGTACTCTTACTGGCTGGACCACCAAACTTTTATGGCTAAGTGCAAATTCCACACTTGCCGAGTCAACGTATTGACGTCGGTGTGAACGACCGTCCAATACCGAAGACACACCAACTTCATGCACATGCAAACATGTTCTACTATATCCCGAGCCATAAATTCCCCGGGCAAACCTGCCCGTCATCAATAATCTTCCGAGCCACCGGCTCGCCAGACCAACCCATCCGTACCAACAAACACTATTGAGTCACAAGCTCACCGGACTAACTAGTCCGCTGCTTCAACCACTGAGCCTACCGCTCGTAAAACAAAACAAACTAACCTCCCGTAACCACGGGTATGGGTGTGTGTATTGTTAAGTTAACCTTGTACAACATCTTACTCCTACAGTTTATGGTTAATCTTGGACTTCCCGAGGATTACCCTGTAAGGGGCTCGCTACGATACTAGGAACTATAATGGGATGACACATCAAAGTTCCATTTCTCAAGACACTTAGTGTTGTTGGTATCTACCCATAAGATTACCCTTCTTATCTTTACCCTTGGATTACCCTAGGTGTGTTATGACCCTCTAAGGGGAAAGACGATCTTTCGTCTATCCCGAACATAACTCACCCTTAACTCACCAGGCACACTTTCACCGTCTAATGCTTTTTGGTGACCTTTAATCTCTTCAACCTGACCATGTACACCAACTACATGTCACTTCCACTTGGTAGGCCCCTAAATACCCAAGTTTCACAGTTTTACTAAACGCAGACCAAACTAACTATATGAAGCTTATAAGTTAGGTAGTCCAAATATTCATACAACTGAATCAAGATATTTACTGGAGGTTTATCATGATGTTAGAAGACAAAATCCAAAGAATCGTATTTTTCCTTAATTATTTAGCATTTATTTCAATTTCTCCAAACCTTTGCCAAGTATGAAAATGAACATGAAGTGTAAGATCTTCTTATGATATGGCCCCCATAAAATTATGATAAATCTATGATGACTAAATATCAGCAAATACAACATATCATATTTTTACAGTAAGGAATTGTCCTCTATTTCTAATATTCAACTTATATCCAAATTTGTAGATTTATGAAGGAACCATCAAAAATTACTTACACCAAAATTAGGGGAAAATTACCAGACCTTTGTATTCATCAGAAAAGTCGACTGCCTAAATTTCCGAATTTATGGAAATAATTTTCTTACATAAATAAATACATTAAGAAATACTCAAATAAGATAAGTTGTGAAGTAGCCTACTCATTTAAGTCTCCAAAAATTATATAAAAATTCACAGAGCTTCCTAATGCTTTAAAATATCCTATCACCAATTTGCATAATTTATCAAAGAGTATTGGACCCTCAATTATTTTTTGTAAGCCTAAGACAAAATAAATGCCTTATAAATGACGTACTGGTTAAATCATTCAATTAAATACACAAAAAATATCAGAGGTGTATATCATGATAATAAAGACAGTACCAAAGTTTCATCATCATCCAAAACCATTTAAGCTTGTAAATTTCTCTTATAAGGAATTTCCCTAAAGGGGTTATGACCTATTTCAAGGGAATAATTGTTCCTAAAATTCTTATGAAATTACCTAGGTCATATTTGCACCCTATAAACTTATCCACCATGTTCCATGACCATTCTATAGCTTTTGACCACATGTCCTTCACAAAGCTCTATATGCACCCCAAGTGGTAAATCTAGGGTCCTAAGGCATATCCACCTCCACAGCACCCCAACTCACTCATGGGGGTGTTTTAGGTGATCCTAAACCAGTGGCCAAGGTTTCACCTCATGGTGAGGAGATTTGACCACAATATCTCAAGCTAAAGACCATGCCCTACTTTTGACCTAATTAGACCCAAATTAGGTTAACCAATATCCAAACTAAAATAGTCCCAATTGGGCTGAGATTTTTATCAGGGTCATGTGATAACCCTAAGAAGCACCCAACAAAATTTGGAGGGCATTGGAGGTCATTTGACCCAATGGTTAATTAATATTTGATTTATGAAAATATTACAAAGACCTTATAAAAAGGTTCTTTTAAAATTCCCATCTTTTGATATGATAAGGGGGTTGATATAAGTAGCCTAGGTTTCAATGTTCAAGTCAATCCCATGACCCAATCAAAAGTTATTCAAGAAATGGTGGTTGTCCTACACTAGGGACCAGTCCCACCAAAATGGACCTACATGGAGCTACATAACTCCTTTTGGGGTGAAATCAATTTTAAACTAAAGTAGACTCCAAGGGCTACAACTTTGGTGTTGACCACTTTTTCTGTAGAGGGGCCTAAGTATTTTTAATAAATCAATCTAGGTAGAGCAAAAAGTGTGACAGAAAATATAATTTCATAAGGATTTATATTAAATGTTTCAGCACGGATCTTGAAGTAAATCGGGTGGCAGCTGGTCATCTTCCTCCTCCAGCCAAGGGCCAGGTGTAAGATCCCCCTCCCGGAACACACAACACGGCCGAGGGGAGTCTTATGCCCAGGACAGCCGCCTTGCGGAAGTGCCAGCGCACGAGCTAGCCTCCCCCACAAGACGCCTATCCTGCCGGCCAAATCAACTAAACAGCGCCAACCCATCAATGAAAGAAAGTATTAAAAACCAAAGATTCACAATAAGTAAAAATGTCCAAATTAGAGTAATCAGCTAAATGCCCCAAGGGCTACATCTCAAAACACTCACCCGCCTCTGTCACTAACGGCATCTAAGGTACCATAAACCCCAGCCCTGCACACCTGACCCAACTGGCCTCCGGTGCTGAACGCTGCTACACATCTGAATGTGCTCCTAAAAAGAGGGAGGTAGCAACCGTTAGTAATAAAGACTAAGTGGCTTCCCATCCGCTCCCCCGGCGACTCCAAGGCACCGGGCGGAAGGAAAGGAAGAAAAGCTGCAATATAACAGTAATATATACAAAGCAGGTGACGGAGGAAAGTAAACTAGTATATACACAAATTCTAAGCTACACAAGTGTAAAAGGGCTAATCTAATCATGTATAAGCAGGAGTATAATAAAGGTGTACAGCAGTAAATAAACAATAAGTAAAGCAGGTAAAGCGAGGCAGTAAGAACAGTAGCGACAAGTAATCAATCTCGTACCCTAAATTATGTGAATGCCCATACAAACTTATAAGTTAGGATTTCCAGGAATTATAACTAATCATATAAAAGAGCCCATACTAATTTATATGATAAGGATCTGCAAGTGCGTATGCTATGCTTATGCTATGAATGATTTATGCAATGGACTCACACACACGACTCTATGCGCATAGGCCTTTGTAGTTCCCTCTGTTTGAAAGGAAGCCAACCTCTCGGGTACCAACCGCTGTGACACACGGTGGTAGTGGACCGGGCTGTCCACTCCTAGGCGGGTATGCACACTACCAGGCCTAGACCGCACGTACGCCTCGACGCTAAACAACCGCGGAGCTCTGCGTACTCTTTGCTGGAGTCCACCAGGCTTTGAGCTAAGTGGAAGGTGTCTTCGAGGAATTGTCGTCCTGACACGCAGACAAGCTGGCCCCTCAGACCCCAACACATCCGCTAAGTCCATGTACCGCGGTCGGTGTGACGACCTGCCTAGTACCGAAGACCTGCCACAATTATCCAAGTACTAACAGGGATATCCTCCCCTCGAGCCTCCAGCTCGTCCACCCAGTATACCACACACCTGTCACTCCCACACTGGAAGGAGATACATAAATCCAATCTTACCCCACTATGGCTACTCTTGCCTACTTTAAATGTTATTGCAATTTAGGGTTAATCTTGGACTTCCGAGGGTTACCCTGTAAGGGGCACGCTACGGTACTAGGAACTACAATGGGATGACACCCCAAAGTTCCCTTTCTCAACACACTTAGTATTATTGGTAACTACCCATAAGATTACCCTCTTATCATTTCACTTGAATTAAACCTCGGTGCTTTATGACCCTCTAAGGGGAAAGACGATCTTTCGTCAGTCCCGAGCACCGCCTTACCCATAGCTCACCAAGCACTCTCATCACCTAATCTCCTTTTTGGTGACCTCAACCTCTTCATCCAAATCAGGTAGACCAACTACCTCCCATTCCCACCTAATGGTCTACAAGTTATCTTCATTCTACCGTTTTACTATTCGCAGACCAAATGAGTTATATGAACCACATAAGGGGAGGTACTACAAATATTCATCCAATTGACTCAAGATTATTACCAGAAGACTATCATGATATTATAAGACTAAGCTCGGCTTTTACTCAAGGGTTGTTTCTCATCCAACCCTGTGATTTCACTACTTACCTTGTATGTTTACCAATCATATTACTTGTTATATCACATTTAAGTACGATGCCTACTCGTTTAGGGAACTCATATCCTCAACTCCGCACAGGACTGCTTGTGCATTCATCATATTCTCACACATGATTTCGAGGATCTTGCACGTGATCCCTTCGATATACTACAATCATTACCGACGTCTTCTTATTCAATTACGGATGATAAATCACCTTAAATCCGTACGAGAATACCCACTATATTTATTGTAATCATAAACAATCATCATTAATGACAAATACCTTCAATGATTATCACAGCATCGGTTCAACTATATTTCTTGCGATCCTAAAGGATTAAGCATTTATAACAATACTTTAATTTGTTATCGCATCATCGAGGTACACATTCGATCATCATCCGCGAAGTGTTAAGTCTATGATCTGTCCGCTAACATTTTACTAATAAATCACAAAATCAGAATGATGTTCTCAAACAGGACAGCCCTCGAGAATCGGATTTCGGGGAGCTACACTCCTCCGAAAATATCGTGTCGCCCCATTTTGGAATGGTCTCTCCGATAGCTACAACTTTCATGTTCGCTCCAAGAACTGAGAAACCGGCCACTAGTAATCCCACCATATGCAATCATGAACATCAACTCACCCATGCAATACCATGTAATTACCTTGTGCTATCAAGCACCCTTGGACATCAACTTAGTCCCTTCTTAATCGTAGTTATCATCACAAGATTCATTGCGTTTAGCATTCAAATCGTTTACCTTTAACTGTGATTTTTATGTTCCTCATATGTATTCTTCCCAACGTGCAACATAATTCAAGCACAATTACAAAATCACACTATAGCATTTATCGCGATCGTAGTAGATAAAATACTTTACCGAATGTTTTCCATTATCCAACCTAGTGGTACTAACAATATGTGAAGTATTACAATCTTCACCATCATACTCCTAGCAATTTCCCCAATCCAATCAGGGTGAGTAAATATATTAACAACACGAGATTACTGATCAACAACATTCCTTGCAACATAGACGATTTAATCTTCATAATCAGGTTCCCAAGATTTATCACGTTCAAAGGGGTGAACTTTAAAATATCAACATAAGAGCATCAAGATTCATAAATACCCAATTAACATATACTCATCTAAAATTTATGAAACTTCACAGGACTAATCACAACTATATAAAGAATATCTCCACCAATTATTGAAACCATGAACATAATGACACTGCTTACTAAAACTGACATTCCGGGAGCTATACTTATCCAAGAATTATGTGCTACCCCATTTTGAAAAGCTAAGAGCAAGGGCTACAACACTTACGTTGAGCCCGTGACCCAGATCTAAGTATTTAATGCATAAAATTGGACCTGAAGTCAGTTGTGTAAAACTGGGCAGAAAACAGAGAACAATAACACAATTCAGCTCTCTGGACAGTCCACTCGACTGGACTTTTAGGGAACTACAGGTCACCCCAGAAAACGTGTAACCAATCGTTGGAAAGCTCTTTCCGAGGGCTACAACATTCATGTTGAGCCCGAAACCTAGTTCCAGTGGGGTCAGGCCCAGAAACTGGCTTGAACCCAGCTGCGCACAATTTTCCTTAATAGCTACGTGCAAGTTATAAATTGAATCTGATTTAACAGGGAGCTGTCATCACATTTATCATACCTAATTAACAATCCTAATAACAGAGGATTATTCATCGTCTCCCCCAAACATGATTTAGGTCATTATATATATATATATATATATATATATATATATATAATTAAAAACCAATTGCAGGGAACTATTCATTATCATCCCAATTGCAATTTAGGGCAACGCCTTCTCTCCTCCCATGCACCCTCACGAGGCCTTCGATTATCACGACACCAACGCTCCACGTTCGTATTGAAGCGAGGAGTTGAATGAGGGTATTTTCACGGCGATCGGCGCCCTACGGCGAAAACCCTAACGCGGCCTTTTTCCTACGGAGCTTCATCACGCTCGCAAATCGACTCAATTGAGTTCGATATCTCGACTAGCGGATCTAAGAAAACTAGCACCAAGGGAGAGGGGAGGAAGTCACCTGAGTGTCCATGCATGCAACCCAATAGCCGCGTACGCGGCATTTGTCCGTCGCTCCCGGTTCATGGCCGGATCTCGCCGATCCGGATCTCGTTGATCTGAGCCTCGCCACACGTCGCCGCAGAAGTCGGCCTCTATTCTCCGCAATGATAACTTCGAATCTATGCTTGCCAAACTTGGCAAAAGATTTTGGTTATTCATCATTGGAAGCTATTCCAATGACCAATCATTTGTAGAGGCGGAGGTAGCAAGTTGAGAGATCTAAGGTGAAGAAATCGCAAGAGGCGTTTTGCTGTGTATGAGGGATTTCAGGATTGTATGGTGTAGGAGCTTGGTCGGCTAGATCTGGATGGAGGGAGAGTGGGTAGAGAGAGATTTGAGATAGTTAGAAATAGAGAGATCTATAGAGGGAGTTCGGTTTGTGGGGGCTGAAATAGAGCAGGGGAAGGGTTGCTCGAGGGAAGGAGGTGGAGCAGCTCTTGTCGTTTGGAGCAGGGGCCATGGAAGTTTGCCGGAGGAGAAGGTGCGCCGGAGGTCGGACTCGCCGGAGAAGGATGCGCCGGAGAAGGAGGGCTCGGCGGGGATCTCGCCGGAAATGGAGGAGGAGAGGAGCTCGCTCTGGCCGGAGGGGAGAAGGATCGGAGACGAGGGGGGTTTGGCTTTCGTTTCCGCTGTCAGGGAGCTGGGGAGGAGAAGATCAGGTAAGTAGTTTCTAACCTAACTTATAACGTGTATATATATTTATATAATATATATATTATATAATAATAATAATACTATTATTATTATTATTATTATTAATAATAATGTAATTAAACGCTCGCGCAACGCTCTAGAATGCTCGGAATTTATCCCAGACGGGCTCGTTACGACCGTCCCGCCGATACGCACTATCGGAATAGACCACGATCCAATCCGAGTTCGTTTGCCTATTTTACTCTCCCCGGAGCGTTTGCGACACAATTTGACTTAAACGTCAAAACTCCTTCAAACGACGTCGGAATCGCAAACGGATAAATTCGTTGAACTCGTACTATTGCGACGAGTCTAACAAGACTGACTGGGGTCAATTGCAAGATTGTTTGGTCCATTTCACCATTTTGGATAAACATGCTATTCGCAGACCACATTAATAAATTCGTCGATTCTCATCAGAATCGAGCGCGGACAGTTTTGTTGAACTCGTATAAGCTTCACGAGTCTAACAAAACTGACTGGGGTGAATACCGAGGCCGTTTGCTCGATTTCACCGCTTTGGATAAATAGGTTACTTAGAGTCGCGTCGACGCGACTAATTCTCCGATACACATCGGAATTGAGTGCAGTCGACTTCGTTGGACTGGTATCAACTTTACGAGTCTAACAAAATCAACTAAGGCCGATTATGCAGTCATTTGCACAATAGTCATATTTGAGGCGTCGCGTAGCTCAAGGCGACTGTTTTGGTCGACTTCATATATACGCTATTTGAACACCATGACATTTGAGCTAACGTACGCACTATAATTCCTTCGAGGCGGTACGCCTCCTTCGAGTTTTACCGCTCAAGTTATGCTCTCCGGACGGCTCGGATCCCGATACAGCAAACATCGGGACAAAGAATAGAACTGGTACTTGCCACATTCGTCGAGTGCACTTCCCCGGCTCAGTTGCAAGCCTAACCCTCAGTACACCCCGAGCCCGAGTCAACTCGCGTGACTAAAAAACGCGCACAAGGGGTCTAGCTCGAATCAGGATGTTACAAATCCAATAAATGAAGAAATAATTTCGTCCCTGAAATTTAAGTTGAGGTTAGAGGGGGGTCTTCCGAATGGGATCGAAACATACTCACCGTATGCAGTTACGGATGATTCACCCTTAACAATATCAAGGTCATTTATACATTCCCAAGCGTTATGGTTTATACAAAGGGTCTAGATTGTGCGAGCGCTCTTGTCTTGTCCAGTCATACGAATTAATCGTGGCTCACACTATTTCAACCATAGCTAATAGAAACTACACATAGCCGTCCTAAACAAAAAAAAATTCAAACTGGAACGATATATCGCTGTCCTAAATTAAAATATAACGAAACTGAAGATGTAAATCGGCCTCAAACCGAAACACATTATATATAATTTATATATATAGCAGCTCTTAGGATTCTAATTGCATACAGCAGCCCAAATCTCCTAACATTTAATTCCAGACATTTCACGAACCAGGAGATTTACTTTAGCATAAAACTGGGGAAATTCCGTAAAACTCCCAACACATAATCTCTAGCATAGACCAAGCGGCTACCAACATATTTCCCAAAAACTCTAGCATAAGGATAAAACCAGGAAAACCTGGAAGAAACCTATAAGCAATGCAAATCATATAATCTAGAAGGAATTTCTAGCACGACCAAGGGAATTCACCAAAACTCCCATTATCATCAAACAGCTGCTATTCATGAAACCAAGAAAACACAAAGCAACTACTAACAATCGACTTTCCTGCCTACCATGAGTCTTCAGCACACTTCCTCGGTACTCTTACTTTGCTTACTATATCCATAAATCATATATGTCGTCCAGTGCATCGACACAACTCCTCTGAATTCCTGAGAATCAGAGGTCAAGTTGAGGGTAATCATATTTTTCTCACAGGCAACACGTCGGGCGAGGTCGATAAGCCAACAAGGCTTCTACAAGGGTTTAGTGTACGTCTCGTGATTTCACATGGTCCGAAAATTACTACACGCATTTAAAACACAATTGTATGAATTTGTCAACTTAACAAATCACGCAACAATGCCTTAGCACCATGAGTGCTACAATTCTGTATTCTTTATCTCATTATGGACGCTTGCAAACACCCCTCTCTGATCAAAAATCGATCATGTTCCCACTTGACAAACTTTAAGGCGTCCCCCAAAATTTGTCACGCGGTCGTCAGATCGACTCTTGATCCTTGAGAGACACTGCAACGCTACATTACAGTTTACTTCTCTGCATAGTCTTCGGTTACAGTGAAGACCTGCTCATCCTTAAGGTACTCACCTCCAACCCTCTGGGAGTGAACTTACCCCAAACCAAAACTTGGCGTTCAATCAATCCCCCTCGCCTAAGATGAACACATTCATCAAGGAATGCCAAATTCCAAATACCAAGACATGCAGGCAATTCTTTATACAACACACTACCTCTTAGCCAGGTGTTACTTTTATCCCGGGATTTACATCATTTCATTTAAGGGATCCTAGACCGTGAACATAAACCTTATCCAATGGTTGGGTTTCGATACAGAGCCTTTAGAGGACTGCCTTGTCGAGGCAATACAATTACACGTACACCTACCTGTACGTACAGAGACGTATTCATATCTTCTTAAATAAGTAAATTCAACTTATCCCCAATATTCCATTCACTTGTTCAATTCACGGCGTGTCTCAACACCCTTGACGCTCTCACCCGTATTGAGAGGTTATCACGAATCCAATCCTCATCGTTCACGTACTATTTAAATAAACAGGATCTAAGGGAAAGCGAAGTCGGAACATAAATAGGCCAATAAACGAAGGGACAAGCCCCCACACGTTTTTGGACTAAATTTCTTCCACCGCCCATATGGTACATTCTTCTCACGTATGGGCACAACCTTAGGGGTATACCTTCCTCGACTTAGAGTTCTTACCCTATAGATCCCCGCAATGACGCACTCAAATACCAACCGGGATGTAGAAAATCAAATTTTTACGGTGACGATCAAGCTGCATCTCATTGTAATGAGAGCATGCACCAATAACATCCAATCACCCGGTACATTTATATATGTTTGAACTTAACATGAACTAAGGTGCAAGGCTCGGGATGATCTTCCCTTCGACACAAGTTATGCAGACTACCAAAAGTAGGGCATACTTCACATATGGTAAACACAATCAAATCCACTACAACCGCCCTACCATCCCTGCCAACGATCATCCATGGCATGCATGTTTATTTATAAAAACTTTTATGATTTTAGATCATCAAACAATTCATATTAATCTTGTCGACTTCATCGCCGAACAATTATTAATTTTCAATGCCAAGTAATTACAACACTAAGGGAATGTTTACCAAAAAAAATTTTTCCAAACTCATGGGTAGTTTATCATCATACCAACAATATATGCACAAAGGTTTAATAACTTCTCTGCTATAATGTTATTATAACATCGCCGCATATCCCCAAAATGTAGATTTACTACTCTCCTCATTACTTATCCACATAAACTTAGAACAATATAGAGAAAATAATCATCTTCAAAAATGTTTTTCCTCTCTTATTCCGCTAATAAAAATCCTATCAACCCAAACATGGCCTTAGCAGTCTGCTTTGCTTAAGATGAATTAACTCTCAGGGGTCAAAACTTCCAATGCCAAAAATTACAAAGATTCTAACTCATCAAGGGATCCAAGACGGTACATAACTAGCTCAATAAACGAAGAGATAAGCCCTCGTATCTCTTCGACTGAGTTTCTTCTACCACCAATATAACACATTCGTCCCAAAATGAGTCTTCTCTGGATCTGAATTCTTATCATATCTTCTCCGTATGAAACCTTCTACATAAAAGAAGTGAGAGGTATCGACATACAGTATAAACGACATGCTTGGTGGTCTCTTACTAAGCTGATAATGGACTACTGGCACCAATCTCATTGAAATTGCCCTAAAATTTTTGGGTAAGTTGATAATATTACTCCATATCTAGGGTAGAAATCTCAGGGTGTGAGTCTATAACATCTACACTCACGTTAAACTCTTCCCTTAGTCACTCTAGGTCACTTATTTCTTGGCCCAATCATCCCCAAGATCCGTAGAAGTCTAGGATACGTCACGACCTATCCTGCTAAGTCGACTAAAATGGTATCCTAGTTAGGTTGGCATCAATCCTATGCCAAACCAACTCTAATGGTTGCAATGGGAATACCCATTACTGTCTTGGAGAGAGCCAGCATTTGTATGTAAGGGTACGAGTTTGGCTTAGGTTGGCACTATCTGTAGGAAAAAGCGGACATACTTATTGTGAATTACACATGGGCACACCACCGCTTCCGCTGCATCAGTTTGTCCTCAAATTGATCTAGCTAGCAGGGGTGACCTAGTGTTCTAATGGACTTCTTTATCTCAGGATCGTTGCAAGCTGATACCATTTGTAAGATCCCCCTCCCGGAACACACAACACGGCCGAGGGGAGTCTTATGCCCAGGACAGCCGCATTGCGGAAGCGTCAGCGCACGAGCTAGCCTCCCCCATAAGACGCCTATCCTGCCAGCCAAATCAACTAAACAGCGCCAACCCATCAATGAAAGAAAGTATTAAAAACCAAAGATTCACAATAAGTAAAAATGTCCAAATCAGAGTAATCAGCTAAATGCCCCAAGGGCTACATCTCAAAACACTCACCCGCCTCTGTCACTAACGGCAGCTATGGTACCATAAACCCCAGCCCTGCACACCTGACCCGGCTGGCCTCCGGTGCTGAACGCTGCTACACATCTGAATGTGCTCCTAAAAAGAGGGAGGTAGCAACCGTTAGTCATAATGACTAAGTGGCTTCCCATCCGCTCCCCCGGCGACTCCAAGGCACCGGGCGGAAGGAAAGGAAGAAAAGCTGCAATATAATAGTAATATATACAAAGCAGGTGATGGAGGAAAGTAAACTAGTATATACACAAATTCTAAGCTACACAAGTGTAAAAGGGCTAATCTAATCATGTATAAGCAGGAGTATAATAAAGGTGTACAGCAGTAAATAAACAGTAAGTAAAGCAGGTAAAGCGAAGCAGTAAGAACAGTAGCGACAAGTAATCAATCTCGTACCCTAACTTATATGAATGCCCATACAAACTTATAAGTTAGGATTTCCAGGAATTATAACTCATCATATAAAAGAGCCCATACTAATTTATATGATGAGGATCTGCAAGTGCGTATGCTATGCTTATGCTATGAATGATTTATCCAATGGACTCACACACACGACTCTATGCGCATAGGACTTTGTAGTTCCCTCTGTTTGAAAGGAAGCCAACCTCTCGGGTACCAACCGCTGTGACACACGGTGGTAGCGGACCGGGCTGTCCACTCCTAGGCGGGTATGCACACTACCAGGCCTAGACCGCACGTACGCCTCGACGCTAAACAACCGCAGAGCTCTGCGTACTCTTTGCTGGAGTCCACCAGGCTTTGAGCTAAGTGGAAGGTGTCTTCGAGGAATTGTCATCCCGACACGCAGACAAGCTGGCCCCTCAGACCCCAACACACCCGCTAAGTCCACGTACCGCGGTCGGTGTGACGACTTGCCTAGTACCGAAGACCTCCCATAATTATCCAAGTACTAACGGGGATATCCTCCCCTCGAGCCTCCAGCTCGTCCACCCAGTATACCACACACCTGTCACTCCCACACTGGAAGGAGATACATAAATCCAATCTTACCCCACTATGGCTACTCTTGCCTACTTTAAATGTTTTTGCAATTTAGGGTTAATCTTGGACTTCCGAGGGTTACCCTGTAAGGGGCTCGCTACGGTACTAGGAACTACAATGGGATGACTCCCCAAAGTTCCCTTTCTCAAGACACTTAGTATTATTGGTAACTACCCATAAGATTACCCTCTTATCATTTCACTTGAATTAAACCTCGGTGCTTTATGACCCTCTAAGGGGAAAGACGATCTTTCATCAGTCCCGAGCACCGCCTTACCTATAGCTCACCAAGCACTCTCATCACCTAAACTCCTTTTTGGTGACCTCAACCTCTTCATCCAAATCAGGTACACCAACTACCTCCCATTCCCACCTAATGGTCTACAAGTTATCTTCATTCTACCGTTTTACTATTCGCAGACCAAATGAGTTATATGAACCACATAAGGGGAGGTACTACAAATATTCATCCAATTGACTCTAGATTATTACCAGAAGACTATCATGATATTATAAGACAAAGCTCGGCTTTTACTCAAGGGTTGTTTCTCATCCAACCCTGTGATTTCACTACTTACCTTGTATGTTTATCAATCATATTACTTGTTATATCACATTTAAGTACGATGCCTACTCGTTTAGGGAACTCATATCCTCAACTCCGCACAGGACTGCTTGTGCATTCATCATATTCTCACACATGATTCCGAGGATCTTGCACGTGATCCCTTCGATATACTACAATCATTACCGACGTCTTTTTCTTCAATTACGGATGATAAATCACCTTAAATCCGTACGAGAATACCCACTATATTTATTGTAATCATAAACAATCATCATTAATGACAAATACCTTCAATGATTATCACAGCATCGGTTCAACTATATTTCTTGCGATCCTAAAGGATTAAGCATTTATAATAATACTTTAATTTGTTATCGCATCATCGAGGTGCACATTAGATCATCATCCGCGAAGTGTTAAGTCTATGATCTGTCCGCTAACATTTTATTAATAAATCACAAAATCAGAATGATGTACCCAAACAGGACAACCCTCGAGAATCGGATTTCGGGGAGCTACACTCCTCCGAAAATATCATGTCGCCCCATTTTGGAAAGGTCTCTCCGATAGCTACAACTTTCATGTTCTCTCCAAGAACTGAGAAACCGGCCACTAGTAATCCCACCATATGCAATCATGAACATCAACTCACCCATGCAATACCATGTAATTACCTTGTGCTATCAAGCACCCTTGGACATCAACTTAGTCCCTTCTTAATCGTAGTTATCATCACAAGATTCATTGCGTTTAGCATTCAAATCGTTTACCTTTAACTGTGATTTTTATGTTCCTCATATGTATTCTTCCCAACGTGCAACATAATTCAAGCACAATTACAAAATCACACTATAGCATTTATCGCGATCGTAGTAGATAAAATACTTTACCGAACGTTTTCCACTATCCAACCTAGTGGTACTAACAATATGTGAAGTATTACAATCTTCACCATCATAGTCCTAGCAATTTCCCCAATCCAATCAGGGTGAGTAAATATATTAACAACACGAGATTACTCAACAACATTCCTTGCAACATAGACGATTTAATCTTCATAATCAGGTTCCCAAGATTTATCACGTTCAAAGGGGTGAACTTTAAAATATCAACATAAGAGCATCAAGATTCATAAATACCCAGTTAATATATACTCATCTAAAATTTATGAAACTTCACAGGACTAATCACAACTATATAAAGAATATCTCCACCAATTATTGAAACCATGAACATAATGACACTGCTTACTAAAACTGACATTCCGGGAGCTATACTTATCCAAGAATTATGTGCTACCCCATTTTGAAAAGCTAAGAGCAAGGGCTACAACACTTACGTTGAGCCCGTCACCCAGATCTAAGTATTTAATGCATAAAATTGGACCTGAAGTCAGTTGTGTAAAACTGGGCAGAAAACAGAGAACAATAACACAATTCAGCTCTCCGGACAGTCCACTCGACTGGACTTTTAGGGAACTACAGGTCACCCCAGAAAACGTGTAACCTATCGTTGGAAAGCTCTTTCCAAGGGCTACAACATTCATGTTGAGCCCGAAACCTAGTTCCAGTGGGGTCAGGCCCAGAAACTAGCTTGAACCCAGCTGCGCACAATTTTCCTTAATAGCTACGTGCAAGTTATAAATTGAATCTGATTTAACAGGGAGCTGTCATCACATTTATCATACCTAATTAACAATCCTAATAACAGAGGATTATTCATCGTCTCCCCCAAACATGATTTAGGTCATTATATATATATATAATTGAAAACCAATTGCAGGGAACTATTCATTATCATCCCAATTGCAATTTAGGGCAACGCCTTCTCTCCTCCCATGCACCCTCACGAGGCCTTCAATTATCACGACACCAACGCCCCACGTTCGTATTGAAGCGGGGAGTTGAATGAGGGTATTTTCGCGGCGATCGGCGCCCTACGGCGAAAACCCTAACACGGCCTTTTTCCTACGGAGCTTCATCACGCTCGCAAATCGACTCAATTGAGTTCGATATCTCGCGTAGCGGATCTAAGAAAACTAGCACCAAGGGAGAGGGGAGGAAGTCACCTGAGTGTCCATGCATGCAACCCAATAGCCGCGTACGCGGCATTTGTCTGTCGCTCCCGGTTCATGGCCGGATCTCGCCGATCCGGATCTTGTTGATCTGAGCCTCGCCACACGTCGCCGCAGAAGTCGACCTCTATTCTCCGCAATGATAACTTCGAATCTATGCTTGCCAAACTTGGCAAAAGATTTTGGTTATTCATCATTGGAAGCTATTCCAATGACCAATCATTTGTAGAGGCGGAGGTAGCAAGTTGAGAGATCTAAGGTGAAGAAATGGCAAGAGGCGTTTTGCTGTGTATGAGGGATTTCAGGATTGTATGGTGTAGGAGCTTGGTCGGCTAGATCTGGATGGAGGGAGAGTGGGTAGAGAGAGATTTGAGATAGTTAGAAATAGAGAGATCTATAGAGGGAGTTCTGTTTGTGGGGGCTGAAATAGAGCAGGGGAAGGGTGCTCGAGGGAAGGAGGTGGAGCAGCTCTTGTCGTTTGGAGAAGGGGCCATGGAAGTTTGCCGGAGGAGAAGGTGCGCCGGAGGTCGGACTCGCCGGAGAAGGATGCGCCGGAGAAGGAGGGCTCGGCGGGGATCTCGCCGGAAATGGAGGAGGAGAGGAGCTCGCTCTGGCCGGAGGGGAGAAGGATCGGATACGAGGGGGGTTTGGCTTTCGTTTCCGCCGTCAGGGAGCTGGGGAGGAGAGATCGGGTAAGTAGTTTCTAACCTAACTTATAACGTGTATATATATTTATATAATATATATTATATAATAATTATAATACTATTATTATTATTATTATTAATGCAATTAAACGCTCGCGCAACGCTCTAGAATGCTCGGAATTTATCCCAGACGGGCTCGTTACGACCGTCCCGCCGATACGCATCTATCAGAACAGACCACGATCCAATCCGAGTTCGTTTGCCTATTTTACGCTCCCCGGAGCGTTTGCGACACAATTTGACTTAAACGTCAAAACTCCTTCAAACGACGTCGGAATCGCAAACGGATAAATTCGTTGAACTCGTACTATTGCGACGAGTCTAACAAGACTGACTGGGGTCAATTGCAAGATTGTTTGGTCCATTTCACCATTTTGGATAAACATGCTATTCGCAGACCACATTAATAAATTCGCCGATTCTCATCAGAATCGAGCGCGGACAGTTTTGTTGAACTCGTATAGGCTTCACGAGTCTAACAAAACTGACTGGGGTGAATACCGAGGCCGTTTGCTTGATTTCACCGCTTTGGATAAATAGGTTACTTAGAGTCGCGTCGACGCGACTAATTCTCCGATACACATCGGAATTGAGTGCAGTCGACTTCGTTGGACTGGTATCAACTTTACGAGTCTAACAAAATCAACTAAGGCCGATTATGCGGTCATTTGCACAATAGTCATATTTGAGGCGTCGCGTAGCTCAAGGCGACTGTTTTGGTCGACTTCATATATACGCTATTTGAACACCATGACATTTGAGCTAACGTACGCACTATAATTCCTTCGAGGCGGTACGCCTCCTTCGAGTTTTACCGCTCAAGTTATGCTCTCCGGACGGCTCGGATCCCGATACAGCAAACATCGGGACAAAGAATAGAACTGGTACTTGCCGCATTCGTCGAGTGCACTTCCCCGGCTCAGTTGCAAGCCTGACCCTCAGTACACCCTGAGCCCGAGTCAACTCGCGTGACTCAAAAACGCGCACAAGGGGTCTAGCTCGAATCAGGATGTTACACCAGGATTGCACCGACCTGTAGCACCTCCTCTCTCAATTTCCCGGCCATCCGGCAACCTCCCTGGCCGGCCACCACCACCACCACCTCCGTTGAGGTGGTGGCTATCGTCGGACGGCGGAACGGCCGTCGGAGGGGCCGATTCAGGCGAACCCAACGGGAAGAAAATCCATGGAAATTTCAGCTTTTTCTCACTTGGATCGGGCTCAATTGAGCCCGATTTCTCACCTATTTTGATCTAAGATATATCCATAGAGGGAGAGGAGAAGAACCAGACCTTCAATCGGGCTTGATGGTGGTTGCTTCCCGGATTTGCCATGGCCGCCCCCTTCAAGTTGTGTTCCTTGCCGATCTGAGCCTCCACTGCACGATTTCCTCTGGAAGGTTGGGGGTTTCACTCCTCTCAGTCTTCTGAAGGTGTTAGAGGCATCAATTGGGAGAGGGAGAGGTTACAACCTTGAAAACCATTAATGGCCATTAAGGTGATTTTTGAAATCCCCAATTCAACACTTGGGTGGTCGGCCATGGCTAATAAACTCCTCAAACCTGATGAGGGGGGAGTTACAAAGCCATTGGAGATGAAGAGGGGAGGCCATTGGCCTCCCATGGCCATTAATGGCCTTCTCTCTCTTCTTTATCTTTCTTCAAAATTGGGGAAATTGCACTTTCTCTCTCCTACTCATCATTTCTAGAAATTGAATGGCCCCTTGAGTATATATCAGGCACATGAAGCCATTGGGCCAGTCCAATTAGGCCTAGCTCAAGTGGATTGGGCTTGAGTTAGCCTTTTCCCCTCTTTTGGGCAAAGTTGACCAAGTGTTGACTTGAGGTGTTGATTTGGCCAACTGATGGGTTGACTGGTCCAAGTGGTGTGTCTTGAGTCCCTTGACACCACCCAAAGTTGGTTGAGTCATGGTGGTGCCCTAATTGGGCCAATTAATCCAAAAGGTGTTGACTTGACCAAAATAGGGCTAGAGTTGACTTTGGTCAATTTGACCATTTGGGTTGACCCCAATGGGTGGGTAGTGACATATTGGTCTCTCTTGAGGGTTAGGAAGGTCTAGGTAGGGTCAATTTGGCAAGGTAGAGGTCAATTGACCCTAATTAGGCTACTTTGACCAATTTGGGGTTAGGGTTGACTTTGCTCAATTTGGCCACTTTGGTTGACACCAATGGGTCCTTGGTGCTCTAAGGGGACCCTTAAAGGGTTAGGTATGCTATGGTGGGGTCAAAGGGTCAAGGTGAGGCCCTTAAGTCCAACCATATGCTTGTTAACTGGAAATTGCTATTTGCAGAACACTGTGGTTTCCTTCTTCTTGGCTAAGGCCAAGTGGTCTCTTCAAGCTTCCTAGGGTTTTGTCATGACCTAGTCATGAAAAAACCATTCTAGGGGTCTAGTTGTTTGGGGGATGTTACAGAAAGACCCCTGAGGAGGTTCCATCGACCAGGCTCTCATAATTTGGCGGGGCAGGTTGACCACTCAGGAGGCCGGTAGGAATAAGGTTGAATGACCCTTGAGTAGGTTCCACTGATTAGGCTCACACAAGTCGGCGGGGCAGGTTGACCCCTAATGAGGCAGGTAGAAAGGATTTGTTAAAAGGCCCCTGAGTAGGTTTCACCGATCGGGCTCTCACAAGCCGGAAGGGCAGGTTTACCCCTCACAAGGCAGGTAGAAAGGATATGTTAAAAGGCCCCTGAGTAGGTTCCGCCGACTGGGGTATCACAAGCTGGCGGGGCAGGTTGACCCATAAGGAGGCAGGTAAAAAGGATATGTTAAAAGTCCCCTGAGTAGGTTCCGCCGACCGGGCTCTCACAAGCCAGCGGGGCAGGATGACGACTCAGGAGGTAGCTAGGAATGAGGTTGAAAGACCCCTGAGTAGGTTTAGCCGACTAGGCTCTCACAAGCCGGCGGGGCAGGTTGGCCCCTCAGGAGGTAGGTAGAAGGATATATTAAAAGGACCCTAGGTAGGTTCCGCCGACCGGGCTCTCACAAGCCGGTGGGGTAGGTTGACCACTTAGGAGACAGGTAGGAATGAGGTTGAAAGGCCCCTGAGTAAGTTTCGCTGATCGGTCTATCATAAGCCGGCGGGGTAGGTTGACCATTCAGGAGGTAGGTAGGAATGAGGTTGAAAGGCCCCTGAGTAGGTTCCACCGACAGGGCTCTCATAAGCTGGCGGGGCTGGTTGACCACTCAAGAGGCAGGTAGAAAGGATATGATGAAAGACCCCTGGGTAGGTTCCGCTGACCGGGCTCTCACAAGCTGGTGGGGTAGGTTGACCCCTCAGGAAGCAGCTAGAAAGGATATGATGAAAGGACCGTGAGTTGGTTGCGTCGACTGGTCTCTCACAAGCCGGCGGGGCAAGTTGATCGCTCAGGTGGCAAGTTCTAAGACTATGCTACAAGGTCCCCCAAAATGATCCCACTGACCAGGCTCTTGTGGCCGATAGGGCGGGAAGATCACCTAGGAGACAAATGGGATGGGATAAGAGGAGGTTCCAACCTAAACAGTGGAAAGAGGTGAGTCGATATGGTCTCGCCTTGTCCATTCACCCCTCCCACTCGCTCTCGCATAGATAATAGCAAGCGCTTGGGTATCGCAAGTCCCAATGCGCGGCTCCCGACTAGGGTGTAGTCCCAATGCCCTCGCTGAATCTCAAACGAATAGATGTCGCTAGCCCATATCAAAGAGACGTGAGCAAACGGGGACCATAGATCCTAGGTCTCGCAAATCTCCAGGTATCCCAAGTCCCTAGGTCTCTCAAGCCCCTATGTCTTACAAGTCTATAGGTCACACGAATCTTTAAGTCGTACAAGTCTCTAAATCTCGAAGTCCTAAAGTATCTAGATATCACAAGATTCACAAGAGTCAATATAGGACTCCAACATGAGGCACTCCCCGAGTCAAAGAAATTTAGGCGAGTCGCCAAGAATGCAACCAAAAAAGTGGGGAATGTAACAACACATGGAAAATTCATCATTCATATATGATAAAAACCTGGGGTCTCGCCCCTTACATATACAACAAAATGCTTGGGGACTTGCCCCTTTACATATACAAAATAATGGAAAAAAAGGAAGGCCCCCATTAGTTGATCTTCACTCGTCGTCGCCTTTGTCTCCCAACGAGTAGGCATGTGAGTCAGCGGATGAGACCGTCGGGAGTCGGGAAGGAAGAGCGCTGGAATCAACTCCTCTGCGGTAAAATTCTCCCAATCCACCCGGAACGCATTGACATCTTGCAGCATGGAGAGCGTGGCCTCGGTGGCCTTGATTACCATGAGTCTCTGCGTCTCCTCCATCTCGTCAAGGTGACGAGTTTGGCCCCCTCGCGCTCCGTCGGCAGCAACTTGGCGGTGACATGGGCGAGTTGCGCCTTTAGATCCTTCACTTCGGCCTCCAGCTCGCTATTCCTGGTCTCCATTTGGGTTGCGGCCTCAACATCCTGTGTTAAGAGATGAACGAGAACAGGAAAAGGATGTAGAGGGCGGAAGGTAAGCAGGATGGAGAGCTCTACCTCCTCCTTCAGGGCCTGCTCTAGGAGCTTCTCGGCAATCTCGAGTTGCTTTTCGAGATCCCCAGCCGCTCCTCCATGAGCTCTCCAGCAGCGTCGGCTTTGCATAACCTATTCATGAAGGTGAGTCCACGACATGATGCCATATGCGAGATCTCCGTTGTGCGGATCTTAGCCCGCGAGCTTTCATAGGCGATATCCTGCATGGATAACTTCTCAAAGGAGGCAGACTACTCCCTCCCATACAGCCTGTAGACGAGGGCGTAAGCGTGATTGCCATCCTTGCCCCACTCGACCCAGGAGGGGAGACGAGTATAAAGTGAGATCTTCTCCCTAGCCATCTCCCAAGCAAGCAGAGGGCCGCCCATTCTATCCAAGGGCTTCTCACCGAGGTCTAAGAGTAGGTGCAAGTATAACAGATCCACCCAACTCGTCCCTACATTGGCTAGGGCCGTGGGTTCCAGGCAGCTCGTCGGGGTCTTCTTGGATGTAGGGACTTCTTCAGCTTTTTCTGCCAGCCAAAAGGGGGCGGGTGTCAAGGTCAACCACCGCCCTCTTCCCTTTACCGCTGCCAGACTTGGGCTTGGCCAAGTTGCCAGAGCAAGCTTCGGCAGCCGATCTCGCCATGACATGCAGAGAGGTCAAGTTCGCGCCATCCACGTAAGGCGGGTTCACCGGGATTCGGCATTCCCCTGCAACAAATAAACATGTTAAGATGTGGGGGCGAGCAGAGAAAAGGCGATATGAAACATGCGAGTAGAACATACCATCACCCTAGGGAATAGGAGGGTGTGAGTCGAGATGTCGCCGCAGATAGGCGACCTCAAAGTTCTTCTCGAAGAAGAATTTGCAGAAGTCCGTCGTGTCCTCCTCCATGTCAGGAGTGCGATAAACAGACTCGCTTAGCTGAATCAGCACGTAGGGAATCTTGATGAAGTTCCCCTTGATGAAGAGGAATCGGTCGTTCCAGTGGTACACCTTGTAGGAGGTCTCACAGACCTTGACCCGCGAGCCGGTCAGAAAAGCGACCCCATCTGAGGTCACCTGATAGGTGAATAATTTGTGGAAGGCGGTGAGGTTGAACTCGATCTTTTCCTTGCAGATAGAGCAGGCGAATTCCATGATCATGGCAGTCGCGTTGGTATTGAGCTACGTGGGCACTGTCCCGAAGTACTTCACTTCGGGCCATAGGGGGAGGTGGAGACCCACTTCAAAGTGTGAGAGGTGGAAGGCAAGCTCATCCTTGTGAAAATTAATGACATCTTCATGTTCCCTAGGGCAGCGAGCGGTGTATCCCTTAGGGAGCTACGCAACCGCGAATGCAAGATGGTCCTCCTTTGACATTTTACCCTCAGTGAAGCAGTGGTCGTCGAAGTTGGCCACAAAGTTTCCTCACCCATGCATAAGATCATGTTTAGACATTTTTGAGAGGCTAGAGAGTGAAGCGTGCGAGTCGAATAAAAAACTAGGGAACGGGTGCAATTAATGTGGTAGGTGAGTACGGAAATGAAAGGGGGTATTTATAGTAAAAGAGGAGTCAGGGGGATTTTGCGACTAGCGGCACGACTCACTCACCCCATGCCCACTCGCCCCTACGCACATGCGAGTGCTAGTAAGCCTTACGAGGGCGAGTTCGAGCGAGCACTCTGGTCTAGTGGACTTCATCATCATATAGTGATAGAAAGAGAAAAGAAGAGACACAACATGCAATCCACATCAGATTAAAAGAAAAGGCGCTGACCCCTACGAGACGGGGTTAGACATAAAAGCATAATGTTCACAGGAACATAACATTGGAGAAAGGAATGAAAAAAGGGGGCATAAAGGCGAGCAGGTTGAAAACATGGCTAGCTTCACCTTTAGGGACCCCGACCACTAATCCATCCCCTCAAGCCTCTCCTCGCAAAGGCGTACTCATGAGCAGCGGTGATATCGCAATGTAGGGTGAATGCGCATTCATTGATCCGCCTGAAGTGGTCCTCCAGCGACACTGAAGTGCCCCTGCTAGCCTCTGCACCTCTTCTGTGAGTAGAGTGTAGTCCCCTTCAAGAGCTTCCATTCGCCGCTCCAGGGCGAGGATGCGAGGGAAAGGATCAAAGTCCGCCGAAGCCCTCTCCTCTAGGATTTCGTGGAGCATGTTCCCATGTTTTTGCATGATGCTCGCCATCCGATCCTTCATCTTGGCAGCATTGGATGGATTGCCAAGGTATTCGCTGATAGTGTCTCGAGAAGGCGGTGCTGAGTAGAGCATTCGCTCATCGGATTTGTCATCCCTTTGAGTATAGTCTGAAGAAAGAAAAAAATTTCATTATTAGCACTGAATTGAAAGAAAGGAGGAGCGAAAGGAACTCCCTACTGAGCGAGTCCTCGACAGCTTTCCCTCGAATTGTGAGGCGGGATAGCAGTCTTGATTGGAGGGGAGGTTGGGCCTCCCGCCGAAGTGGCAGGAGAGGGGAAGCACCAGGGACTTCCCAGAACCTGCTATTAGGGAAGTACCGTCAGGATCCCGCATCTCAGAGGGCTCACCGACACCAGCGACAGTGCCCGTAGTGGCTAGGGCCATCTTGAAGATCTCCTCGGATAGGTCTCGGGTTGGTGACTTTTGTCGCGGAAGAGAAAGCGCGAGGTCGATGTAATCAGACAATGCAAAAATGAATATGTTTATCATACCAATAAAACCCGAGCCGAGTTCAACGAAGAACAACATCCGCTTACCGACAACAAAGGGGATGTCAGGGTTGACCTGACGACTCGCCTCCTCCTGCCCGCCAATCTGCTGACCACTCGATCCACCTTCCATGGTCGCGTTTACCTGCAAAATCTATGTTTCAGTAACAACATGACCTCGTCGAGGCTGTCGCGGGGGAATGCATTAAGGAAAAGGTTCAGTTGTTCTGAGACCTCAAGGCCCAAGCTGAACACGAACTGCGAGGGAAGCTCGGCCAAAGTTGTTCCCTCTCCAATAGACACCCACCTCGTCCTCTTGGTTCCTCGCTTCTCCACTCGCATTGGGGTGGCACGTGAAGTGTTCCCTGCAATGAGCCCCAGAATACCGGCGGAGTTCAACTCGCTCTTCTTTTTGGCAGCGGTGCGACGAGCCTGGAGTTCTTGAGAGAGCTGCATGGTGGTCAACAAAAGGACAGCAAGAGAGGAGGGTAGTGGGTCGGAGGATAGGGGCCATCCAAAAGGTTCTCCTCAAAGTAGAGACACTCGCCAAACACGCAGGGCTGAACTATCATTCTGAGCTTGAGGCAAACTCGCAAAGAAGGGGGATTGTGTACAACCCCGTGTTTGTTGAGTGGGTTCATTAAGCCATTAGGTGATCTAGAGCAAGATTGGGGCTTTGACGAGTAAGTCGGGTGAGTGGCGGCTCCCAGCTCACACCCGCCTCTAGAGGGCACTCGCCCCCAAATCAGTGCGAGTGGCATTTTCAGGCTCTACCGGGCACTCTCCACTCCGGCTAGTCGACTTAGAATATCCAGGCACTCGCCACTCTGGCAAGTCGAACTGGGGTAGCGCGGACTCATCCGTTTTGTTGGTGGTCTGTTTCTCTCAGGTGCTCCCATTTTGGCCTGCAATTAGCCTTTCCAAATAGAGGGAGATCACTGTTAGCAGACCAATTTTTGGCTGCTTTTAGTAAAACCAAGAGGTGGGATTTTCTATTGGCAGACCATTTTAAGAAAACTAAAATAAACCCCCAAGTGCACCTTTGGAGAGATCTCTCACTTGTTCCTCTCTCCTATGGTTAGCTTTGGTCGACAGGGGAGATTTGACTTGATGCTCACCGTGGTTTTCGGGTGGGTTGACAAGAACTCTCTAGCACTCTCCAAGGTGCCTAGCTCAGCAATTGTCTTGGGAGGGGAAGTTCAATAGATCTTTCGGGTTAGTGGCGGGACCTCCTCACTACATCTTGCGGGTCTATTCATAATTTTCCGCCCATTGTGAGTGAGATTCTTTATCTGGAGTGGACGGTCTAGAGATTAAACTCAGGGGAAGTAAGAGCAAACTATATCAGTCCGAACTCCGCTCAAGTCATGGTCTTCGGGCTCAGAGGTTGAACCGTGGTTTTTGCGCTGAATTAAAAGAAAGAAAGAGCAAGAGGAACATTAAAATTATAAGAGGTCCAGAGTGAAGTAATAATGCAAAACACTTCAACACAATCCACAAGCGTGATAATCAATGACAATGGAAAGACAGAATAGTGCTCTTGTATTTACTATCTCTTTATAGCGCGAGACATACATGGCGAGACACGATTCATAAGAATCACAGAGGAGAGAAGCATAAGGCACAAAAACAAGATGCCAGCAAACTGTCAAAGCAGAGAACGCCAGATTGCTCGAACAGGCAAGCCGCACGGTTATCCCTGAGACGGCGCGAACAGAGCACAAGTTGCTACTGTCAGACCACAAACACAGACCGCACAACTCGCTGCTTTCTTCAACTGCTGAAAACAACTATCTGCACTTCTTGATCGCCCTGACCGCACGGTCTCAAAATCACAGAAGAACCTGCGAACACTTGACGAAGAACTGCTTCCTGCTGCAAGACCGCAACTCAAGATCGCCCGACCACTTAAGACCGCCTGATCAACTGAGTCCGCTGCACAGTCCAAGAACTCCTAAACACAGTCCGCACAGACAGACCATTGTCGAAATTGTTTATTTAAAACTGGAAGAAGGGAGAATGATGACGTTGACTGCTAGCCGCTAACCCGTGAACAAACAAACTGGTCAGGCAAAAACTCAAACCGCACGACCTCAAGGAGAGACCGGCACAATCAAGCCAGCTTTAGTTCTTACAGTTCTTGTGTATTGATTGCTACCCTGGCATCCCAATTTATAAGCATACGAACGGGTGTCGTCACCGCCCCATGGGATACTGTCACCTTCCTTATTAAAGCACGCGGTCTCCAGTACCAGACCACACGGTATCTTATAAGAGCTTATTTACTTAAAGCACAACTGTCCAATAAAGACAACTTGCCAAGACAACTTGGCAGACTACCAGGCCTCTTGCAAGAACAAACATGAGCATCTTACTGACAATGAGCAAACCGCCAGAAAAAGCTCATGCAACCCGCAGTTCGAGACCGCAGGTCTAAACCAGAACACGGATACTTGGGCACAATAAGCAGACCAAAGACAGGTCGTCAACACCAGAGACACGTGACCAAACCAGCTTGGTCACCACACCGAGCTCGCGGATTCCAGAGGTAAATCGCAACATAAGTCGCGCTGTCTCTGCGGTCTCCAAGAACAGACCGCCCAGACAGTCCACTTCCACTTCAAAAATTTAACACTCCCCCTTGAAGTGGGAAGTGGAAGTCAGTACAAGTAATCTCCTCAACCGTGCGAATGTTTCCTTCGACAACGGCTTTGTAAATATGGAAGCGACATTATCCTTGCTCTGCACATGCTCAACCATATAAGTTCCCTCCAACACCTTCTCCCGAATGAAATGATGTTGAATCTCTATGTGCTTGGTTCGTGCATGACAAACTGGATTGTTCACTAGTTTGAGGGCACTATCATTGTCACCCGGAAGCAGAGTAGAACCATGCACCTCCCTATGAATGTCCTCCATTTGCCTCCAA
This sequence comes from Dactylorhiza incarnata, assembly GCA_033032865.1. Classification (NCBI taxonomy): domain Eukaryota; kingdom Viridiplantae; phylum Streptophyta; class Magnoliopsida; order Asparagales; family Orchidaceae; genus Dactylorhiza; species Dactylorhiza incarnata. Next base: position 4,194,607 of record JAWHQI010000153.1, on the reverse strand, counting down.
AGCCAGATGGTTTCCTGAGCTGCCAAAGCCAAAGCTTTGTATTCCGCTTCCGTGTAGAGACAGACACAAAATCCTGCTTCTTGCTGCACCATGATATAGCTGTAGAGCCTGTCATAAAGACATATCCAGAAGTCGATCTCTGATCATCTGAATCTCCTCCATAACCAGCATCCATGTATCCATGCAAGCAAAATCCCATGTTCTTCTCGTAGAAGAGACCCAAATCCGAGGTGGTCTTGACATACTTCAAAATGCTCCTTACTGCCATCAGATGAGGCTTCTATGGATCTGCCATATACCGACTCACCCGGCCAACCGCATAAGCGATATCCGGCCTCATGATTATCAAATATATCAGACTTCCGACCAAAGCATGGAACACCAAAGGATCAGAAAGAACCTTCCCCTCATCACGTCGAAGATGAATACCAACCTCCAGTGGAGTAGAGCTGCTCTTCCCCCCTTCCATGTCGAATCGCTTCATAATTCATTCTGCATACACCTTTTGGGAAACAAGCATTCTGCCCTCTTTCCTCTCCACTTCGAGTCCAAGGAAATCGTGGAGCTCCCCCAAGTCCTTCATCTCAAATCTGATAGCTAACATGGCTCAGAGTCTAGCTACCGCCACTTCAGAATTCCCCGTGATGATCATATCGTCAACGTATAGCAACAACAAGACCTGAAGCTCCCCCGTCTTCTTTATGAATAAGCTCGAATCAGAATTAGAAGCAAAATATCCACATAACTGGAGGTATTCTGCGATCTTCCCATACCACGCCCGAGGCGCCTGCTTTAAGCCATAAAGAGCCTTCTTGAGCTTGCAAACATATCTTGGGTGGTCTTCGGAAACATAACCAGGTGGCTGATCCATGAAGATATCCTTGTCAATCTCGCCGTATAAGAAAGCATTCTTCACCTCGAGTTGCCAAACCTTCCACCCTTGGCAAGCTGCCAATGCGATCACCACCCGGACCGAAGTCATCTTGGAAACAAGGCTGAACGTTTCTTCATATTCCTCCCCATACTTCTGAGAGAAACCTCGAGCTACAAGGCGAGCCTTGTATCACTCAATACTTCCACCAGTCTTCTTCTTCAGCTTGAAAACCCACTTGCAAGTCACATGAGTAACACCATCAACCTTAGGCACCAAGTCCCAAGTCTCACTCTTCCCAAGGGCAGCCATTTCTTCATCCATGGCCCCTTCCCACACCTTGACTCCAACAACATTTTCAAAATAAGATGGCTCTCTCTCATCCAGGGGACCTGCAAAGAAACATGAGATGAAGCTCACCAAGTTTCCCCCCTTATACAGATCTGGTGGAATAATGGTCCTCTTGGACCTTCTCAGATCTTTACTCTGATCCACCCCTCCAACTACTTGTTCTAGACTAACTCTCCTTTCAGGCATACTTGGAGCATCGCTCCCCCTGCTTCCAAAACATGAAGCACCTGACCCGGAGCTACAAGCACCTGGAGCACCTAGAGAAACAAACAACTCCACCAGAACCTCCTTAGTAGCTTAACCTAGTCCACCATCTACCTTGCTTCCTTGTAGCTCAAAAGAAGAGCTACCCTGGCATGACGTTAACTCATCTAATACCACATCCCTTGAGACCACAGCTCTCTGTGTCTCTGGATCCATGCATCTCCAACCCTTCTTCCGGTCATCATAACCAACGAAGACTGGCTTCCTTGCTTTCGCATCTAGCTTTGTTCTGAGTGCATCAGGAACAAGCACGTAGCAGGTAGATCCAAACACTCTAAGGTGTTCCACCGTGGGCTTTATCTTGAACATCAACTCATGAGGGGTCTTCATGTTGATGTGACTAAGAGTCATCTGATTGATGACATAGGTTGCACAAAACATTCACTCTGCCCAGAAGGAATTTGGGATATTCTTGGCATGAAGCCAACACTTGCAGGTCTCCATCAGATGACGGATCTTCCGCTCTACAATGTCATTTTGTTGTGGAGTGTGAGCATAAGAGAGCTCTCTCCAGATGCCATGCTTCCTGCAGAAGTTAAAAAATGCTTTGGAGGTAAACTCCCCTCCATTGTCAGTTTTGAACTTCTTTATCCGCAGGTTGAGCCGACCCTCCACTATCTCCTTGAACTCCACAAACCTCTCGAATGCTTCCGACCTCTCCTTCAAGAGATATGCCCAAGTATATCTAGTGAAATCATCAATCAAAACTAGCATATACCTGCTGCCTCCAAGACTGACAGTTGCGGTAGGTCCAAACAGATCACCATGGATAAACTCCAATGGCACTTTACATCTGCTTTGTGATTTGTCAAATTGAAGACATTGAGCCTTACCATATTGGCAACCTGCACAAACGTGACCATCACCGAAGGATGAAAAACTAGGCAGACCTCTCACAAGGCCTCTACCTGCCATAGCTTTCAACTTGACCATCCCAACATGCCCAAGTCTTTCATGCCAGATAACAGTGCTATCTTTAGTCCTCATCTTATCAACATAGGAACTTGTTGATAACACAAACTAGTCCTTCACCCTTCTACCAACATGAGTGACTTCAGCCTCCACCGCTGACACGTTTCTAAGAAACTTCACTTCTGTTGGACCAAACAGAACGTGATAGCCAGCATCCACAACATTGGTCACCGAGAAGAGGTTTTTCTTCATACTCGGAACATGATAGACACTCTTCAACGTAAGAGTGTTGGATCAGTAGGCGCCCTTAGAGGGGGGGGGGTGAATAAGGGTTTTTAAAATTTATATTATATTTTGAAATACTTGCTTATGATAAGAGATCAAAATAGTGATTTTGAATAAAGATCTAAATTGTTTTATAATAAAGGAGAGGATAATAAACAATTTAGAGAAATGAATAACAAATCAATTTTATTACACAGAGAGACATGATTATTATTAATAAAATTGATTACAAAATTTTGATTTCAATGACACTAGAAATCAAAGCAAAATATGAAAGACTCTTTTTGTTTTCTATACCGACTCGTATCCCCACGAACCGGTTGGCTTTAGCCGATCCTTCCCCGGATACGGCCTCAAGCCACTCTAGCCAACCCTTCCCCGGATATGTCCTCGAGCACCCCCTAGACTTAAACTCGAGACCTAGTCGCCAACACGAGGCAAATTTCTGCCCTAAGTCCTACCCAGACCTAGTCGCCAACACGAGGCGAGTTTACTACACGATTACAAGAAAAGATGTGAAATAAAAAGACAATAATATAAAAACTCCCTCTATGTGGATCTCTTGGAGAAGTAGACGAAGACTCGTAGAGTATGATCGTAGTCGATGCAGTCTTTCATCATGATGATGACACGTGTTGAAATCTTCTCCACGGATCTCCTTAAGCCTTCATGGATTTGTGAGAGTATCTCTCTGAACCTTCCTCTCTATGCTGTGGCACGAAGCTCTGGAATTTTGGATCTCAAGAGGATGAGGAAGACGGAGCCAAGGGGTCCTTTTTTTAGACTTTGAGATAGCGCCTGCGCTAGTGCTACCGCTGGCGCTATCTCATTTTAGGACATATTCTGTGGGACAGAATATTCAATCTAAGGAAACAATTCTCTCTTGCCTTCTGTGCTCCATGCTACCGCCAACGCTATTGGATACCGCCAGGCGCTATCTCCTTCTATATGTGCTCCCGGAATTTCGCTTAAGCATTCTTTTCGTCGATTAAATTTTCGTCGACCGGAGTTCGTCGAGCGGGCTTCTTCATTCGTCGAATGGCAATTCATTGAATGCAAGATCGTCGAACGCAAGATCAATTTCATCGAGCTCAGCTTATAGTTCGTTGAGCGAAAACTATGATGAGCATTTTGTCGAGCGCAACTAATAGTTCGCCGAGCTAACGATAGCGCCAGCGCTAGTACTAGCGCCCCGCGGTAGAGTAAGCAGTTCATCGAGCGCCAGTCTGCATCTTAGCGGTTCCTTAGCGCTAGCGCCAGGCGTTAGTTGATACCGCCGGCACTAGAAGGAGTGTTGGATTTGATGGCTCAAATTTGGGGGCAACCTTCTTATGTAGTCCTTGAGTCATGTGAACTTTGTTATCCTGCACACTTAAACACACAAGATCAAATACACATAGGTTTTGTTATTCTCAAACCTAGGAGATGCGGAAGACCTTGTTCCAAAAAACTCCCCCTTTTGATAATAACAAAACCATTAATGATAAATCAGAGCATTAATATATATATGCATAATGAAACTTACTTGTGTGTGTGTGAAAGTGATGACTTAGGATAATTATCGATTTTTGCATTTAGAATTGCTCCCCCTAAATACATGCTCCTGTTGGGTTTTTCTAGAACCATACATCACATGTAGGCGCAGCGGAAATAAAGAGAAACAACCCAAAAGACTTTGATCGGGCCATGAATATTGAATCAAGAAGTTAATAAAATACTAGGCAAAAATTACCTTGGCGGGATTGCATCAAATCCAATCTAGATTCTCCAAGAAGAAGATTGCCTTCGTCGGCTTTGCAAGAGTTCTCACGTCGAATAATGTCTACGTCTCTACAGCAGTCCACACGAGCCGGGAGAAGAAGACTACACCTTGCGCTTCCACGGATTGCTAGATCCGCTTCAGGAAGAACAACACCGGCGACAATCGTCGGAGAGGAATTCAGCGGAGGCGATTCAGACGGAACTCCTTCCGTCTAGGGTTCTATTTCGTAAGTGATGAGAACCCTAAAAGAAGTTATATTTATACCCAAAGGATAAACATACTTCTAGAAGAATCGTTATCCGCAGACCACACAGCAGAATAGGGGCTTCGGTTACAATTCGTCGAGATTCCACGGAACAATTCGACGAATCCGGACGAATCCGACGAATCATGTCAGACGGCAACATTTGCCGAGTTAAGGATCTTTGTAACAATTCATCGAGATTCCACGGAACAATCCGACGAATCCCGACGAATCATGTCAGACGGCAACATTTGCCGAGTTAAGGATCTCTGTAACAATTCGTCGGGATTCCACGGAACAATCTGACGAATCCGACGAATCCGATGAATTCTATCCGTGTAAACCCGACGAATTCAGACAACAACATTTGCTGGACTTCCCCCATTCTATATGGTGATTGGTAACCTTTACCAACATAGTCAATCTTCCAACTTCTCCACATGCTCTTATGTGCGACCCTGCAGGCTCATATCGCGTTGGCAGTGACATTACATGTTTGACCACTTCTAGATCACAATGGTAACTCCAACAGCTCCCCCTAAGTGAATGCACCCTTAATATGTAAGCTATCATCTTAATTAAGCATGTTAGTTTTCTATTTTGATAGCAGATTATATTTATCATGTAAGTTCTACCCCTTTTGTTATTAGCAAAAGTGGTTAAGGAGGCAAAACACAGAAAAGTTTTTATTAGAAGAAAAAGGCATGATCGAGCTTTTAGAGAGAATGAAATGATAAGGGGTTTTAGAATAATTTTTATAGAGATAGATCAGAGTTTTTAGCAATATAACATTTTCAAGTATTATTATGTTGGTTCATTCCCTTTTTATATAAGAGTTTTAAGCATAAAAAATGAAATGATTTCTAAGTAACTAAACTACCCAGACAATATGTCTACACCCTAGCCCCGTACTAAGTGACAGATGGGCATGAGGAGCTGCATACATGTCGTAGGTTGGGGTGTTAGTCCCATATACAAACACTAGAAAAACTCAACCCAGCACACTTTCCCCCCAGTGCCTCGCAAGGCCCCACTGGAACCCTCCCCGGTTAAGGACAAGACATGACTTAGAGGTTAGGTTATCTAATGTCTACAACCCTACGGCCCCGCTATGGTGAGATATGTAATCATGGATAATAATTATTGGAAACATTAAGCATTTAACTTTAGTGATAAGTTCATAGCCTATGAGTTTATATTTTTATTTGAATTTATGAAAACACTCACATAGCTATTTTTGAAATCCATTAATAAATCAGGGTTAATAATATAACAATATTTTCATAGAAATAAATCAGAGTTTTTAGCAAAAAAAAATTCATGTTTAGAGTAACCAATATAAAGTTTACCAGGCAAGTCTACCACTTGTTGAAAGAAAGGAATTTTAAGATTCAAGTGATGATGCACACAAAATAAAAGACTTTAAGTAAGCATGAAAGCGCAAGGTAAAACAATTATATGGTTATGATGCGGAAGACTTGTAGAAATACAAGAAACATTTATTGTAATCTATGATGATCCATAAAAAGATATATGAGTTAAATTTCAAAAAGAAGATGTTTTTGTAAATCATTTTTCAATTAAAATCTTTAAGTTTGACAATAAAGTAACCAAGCATGAAATAATTTTATCAAAAAGAGATTACTACAATGTTATGTTAATTCACAATTTCAAAACATACTAAACATTGTAGAAAGCATGCTAGGTTATCTAGTGCATTTCATAAATAAAGAGTAGTATAGAATTTGCATTAGGATCCAATACTCATGAGAAGAAGTGTTATGGAATATAATGATGTGCACATAAGTGTATTTTTGAGTAGAGTAAACAAATGTTTTAATCAAAAATACAAAAAATATGTAAAGTAAGAGCACAATAAAACACAAATAATTTCACTTCCACACACTTTAATGCACAAAAAAAATGTACAACTACCAAGGTGCTTTGCACACACAATGCTCATTAAGACTTATCAGGGTGCAAAGTAGTGCTTGGGGGATCACATATTTTATTTTATTTTAATATTGAAACTAGTGATCCGGTGTACTTAAGAGTAAGTGGTTTTTATTTTGAAAGAAGGATATGGTTTGCACAAGATACTTTACTGTTCTTTCCAAGGTGCTCAACCTCACAACGCTTATTAAGACTTATCAGGAGGTTCAAGTAGTGCTTGGTGGAGTCATCTTTGTCACTTTATTTTATGATTTTTGTTTTGTACAAAGTTCTCCGAATACACTTGTTTTGCAAACCAATATAATTTATGAAAAACATAACCACTTTTCTTAACTTTTAAAAGTGCAAATAAAGGAGTATAGGTAAGATACTTGTGCAATTTTAATTCATTGTACTAATACACAACATACACAAGCATTCTTAGATTAAACACATATGTAGACAATGCCAAAATAAGTGAGTGAATAAAGATCATTATCAAACATAAAACATTTACTCATACTTAGAGGCATGTTAAGCTTAGTTCTACACAACTTGTATAAGACAATTGATACACATATTACTAGATATATCAAAGCATGATAAAAACAATGTTCAATATAGTTTGAAAAGATAAATTGCAACATTATAGAAGTTCTAAATAATCGATTAAATCATGCTTGATTTTCATAGGAAATTCCATAAAGTTTTTTTATAGTTTTAATGTTTTATGTTTTTGTATTTGATTTTTGAAAAAAATAGACTTTAAACAAAAGACAGACAAAAAGGCAAAACATATTTTTTTTGTAATTAAACTTTTGTATTTTTGTATTTGATTTTTGCATAAAAATAGACTTAAATAAACATATTTTTTTTTGTAATTTGGCTTTTGTATTTTTGTATTTGATTTTTCAAAAATGAAATATAATCAGAAGTGAAAAATGAAATAGTACATATAGATTAATATATTTTTAAGAAATTTTCAGAATTTTAAAAATACAAAAAAACGAATAGGTGCACTAGCGCCGGCGTTAGCGCTAGCGCGAGAAACAGTACACGATTTTTGATGATTTTGAAATTTTTAATTGTTGATCTTGATTAAGTGTCTTAATAGTAGTTTCATGCTAAAATTTCAGATTTTTTGGAGATGTCTAGATAGTACAAATTTCATGAAACATTAGCGATTTTGTATATGACTTTACCAAATAAACTTTGCATGAGATGACATGAATGAACAAATCAAATATGCATGATTTTAGTGATTAACCATAATGTTCATGCACAAGAATACCATGGATAGGCCCTAGATGAGAATACCCAGCCTGTATATCTTGGCAAACATATAAAGCCTAACATACACACAAATATTCTTTAGGCGACAATGTTAGAATGATTAGTTTGAGATTAATGTTATACCAAGGTTTGATAGTGTTTCAACTTATAGACCTAGAATGGAGTGACGATTCTATTTGATTTGATATCAAGATGATTCAAAGGTCTAAACTAGAAATAAATCACAATACACATATAATACATCAACCATGGTATATAATTATAATATCAATTGTCATCAGTTAATATATCAATTATAATTCACATAAATGTGATAGAAATATTTATTTATAGAATACTTTTGATATGACTTAAGATATATGATGTTAGAGAATTTTAGCAAAGGATATCAATAGATCATAGTGGTGCTTGTGAATTCAATATTCATTATGAGGGTAAATTCTTTCAATACATTTCAGTGATTTTCTTTTCAATTAATTAAGAATTTTGAATATATATATTTGTGATTTTTGATAGGTAAACAATAGTGATGGTTTAGATCATGTTTGACATTAAGGAGTGAACACAATATAATTTTTTGTTGCGAACAAAGATAACCATATTGAATGTTGAGCTTTCATTTAGATCTTGAACTTTCTTGTAGATTATGTTATTTCTCTAAACCACTTGTTGGTGAAGGCTAAAAAGCTTAATAGCCTAATGACTGGATTTAATTTTAAAATATCTAATAGCAAATTTAGAATTTGATTTATATGAATAATAAAAGATACTTATAGATAATGAATATGAGAGAGATAGATAGGTCATTAAAATTAGATATGACTTTTGAATTTTGATCAATTTGATTTTATAAACATATTAAGCTTTTAAGAGATAGGATCATATTTTCAATACTATATAGGATGACCATGACATGATAGTTCAAAAGGAAAACAACAAGAAAAATAAAAAGGACATTAAAGCACATCATGAAGTAGAAATTTGTATATCTTATTTTGAAAAGTTTCTACTTCATGCATTTGATGATACCTAATGAATAAATGTTTTAGGTATCCAAAGGGGACCATGTGGGATGGTTCCTTTGGGCACCCAAATATAGCGAGATGGCTTTTGGGGAGACAAGTACGAACGGACCCTTTCAAGTGGAGTTAATGTTTCATCTTTAATTTTGGGTCTCCACTCATACTTATGTTTAATATTATAATTTTGCATTAAATTTCCATATTCATTAAATTTAGGCTTAAAATAATGATGACATTTGAAATCATTTTTCATAGGAAATGTTTGCATATTTGAATTTTCTTTAGGAGATACATAATTTTGTAAATAATGGTGATTTTGATCTACAAATCCTTTCTGTTTCTTACTCCCATTATTAGACTTAGTTACGATATTCATATTCATATTCAACTTGCTTTTGGAGTTTGCTTGATATTGAGAATTTTTCTTTATGATTTCCTTAAGCAAGTTAATTTTAGTTTCTAATTCATTGTTCTTAAGTTTCAAATTATGTCTAGCTTTATTATAAGCTATTGTGCTATATTTAAGAGTAGAAATAATAGAGTCAATATGATTTTGATAGTTATTTCTAAATTCCTCAAATGTTTCGTCCATTTCTTTGATTTCAATTTTATAACTTTTGCATGTAGCACAATCATTTTTTAAAGATGAATTTTCTAAAGATAATTTTTTATTTTGTTCTTTTATAATTAATAGTTCTTTTTCAAAATCCTTGAATTTTTCTTTAATATTATTACAATCAAAACAAGATTTTTTATTTTCAATTGAATTGACATGAGTAAAGCTAGATAAATCAGATTTTGATTCTACTTTAACTCTTGCTTTTAAATTTTTATTTTCTAAGCGCAATTTGCAATTCGCATTTTTTAATTTCTTAATTTTGCGCTTTGTAATTTGTAGCAATTATAAAGTAGAAATAGAATTGCAAACAATAAGTTGATTTGATTTCCTTATAGTGCTTTTGGATGCTGTGAGATTTGAGCACGAATTTTCTTTGTTGTCTTCATCTATTTGGCATTCCTCTTCTAAAGATGGGATTTCTTCTTTTCCATTTGATTTGCAATTTTGTATGTTCTCCACTTCTTGCATTTGTTCCATACCTGTAGATGGAGAATCATACATTTCTTCAAGAAATTTCCATACTTTGTATGCACTAGAAAAACAATATAAATTTTGAAATTTCGTGAGATAAAGCACAGAAATACTATTTAAAGCTTTTGCATTTAGATGACGTTCCTATTTATTTGATTCATCCGCTGGTCTAACTATTGCTATATCCCATGCATTGATATCTAAATTTTTAATATGCTTTTCCATTAAAAATTTCCACCCTTTATAATTTCTCCCTTCGAATAAAGGTGGTTTAAGAGATTTTTCTTCTTCATAAAAATTTACCCCACTAATAGAAGCGAGATCATGAAACGCCATTATTCCCGGTTGTTAAGCCGATTGGAATAAAACTTCTCTGATACCACTTGTTGGATCGGTAGGCGCCCATAGAGGGGGGGTGAATAAGGGTTTTTAAAATTTTTATTATATTTTGAAATACTTGCTTATGATAAGAGATCAAAATAGTGATTTTGAATAAAGATCTAAATTATTTTATAATAAAGCAGAGGATAATAAACAATTTAGAAAAATGAAGAACAAATCAATTTTATTACACAAAGAGAGACCTGATCATTATTAATAAAATTGATTAAAAAATTTTGATTTCAATGACGCTAGAAATCAAAGCGAAGTATGAAAGACTCCTTTTGTTTTCTATACCGACACGTATCCCCACGAATCGGTTGGCTTTAGCCAATCCTTCCTCGGATACGGCCTCAAGCCGCTCTAGCCAACCCTTCCCCGAATATGGCCTCGAGCACCCCCTAGACCTACACTCGAGACCTAGTCGCCAACACGAGGCAAATTTCTGCCCTAAGTCCTACCCAGACCTAGTCGCCAACACGTGTCGAGTTTACCACATGATTACAAGAAAATATGTGAAATAAAAAGACAATAATATAAAAACTCCCTCTATGTGGATCTCTTGGAGAAGTAGACAAAGACTCGTAGAATATGATCGTAGTCGATGCGGTCTTTCATCATGATGATGATGCATGTTGAAATCATCTCCACGGATCTCCTTAAGCCTTCATGGATTTATGGGAGTATCTCTCTGAACCTTCCTCCCTATTCTGTGGCACGAAGCTCTGGAATTTTGGATCTCAATAGGATGAGGAAGATGGAGCCAAGGGGTCCTTTTTATAGACTTGGAGCTAGAGCCTGCGCTAGTGCTATCGTCGGCGCTATCTCATTTTAGGACATATTCTGCGCGGCAGAATCTTCAATCTGAGGAAACAATTCTCTTTTGCCTTCTATGCTCCGCGCTACCGCCAGCGCTATCGGATTTTGCCAGGCGCTATCTCCTTCTATATGTGCTCCCAGAATTGAGCTTAAGCATTCTTTTCGTCGATCGAATTTTCATTGACCGGAGTTCGTTGAGCGGGCTTCATCATTCGTCGAACGGAAATTCGTCGAACGCAAGATCGTCGAACGCAAGATCAATTTCATCAAGCGCAGCTTACAGTTCATCGAGCGAAAGCTATGATGAGTATTTAGCCGAGCGCAGCTAACAGTTCGTCGAGCGAACGATAGCGCAACTCTAGTACTAGCGCCCCGCGGTAGAGTAAGCAGTTTGTCGAGCGCCAGTCTGCATCTCAGCGGTTACTTAGCGCTAGCGCCAGGCATTAGTTGATACCGTCGGCGCTAGAAGGAGTGTTGGATTTGATTGCTCAAATTTCGGGGCAACCATCTTATGTAATCCTTGAGTCATGTGGACTTTGTTATCATGCACACTTAAACACACAAGATCAAATACACAAAGGTTTTGTTATTCTCAAACCTAGGAGATGCAGAAGACCTTGTTCCAACAAAGAGTACCTCTATAATCGTTCAAAGAAACTACACCCTCCTTCTCTACTGCATGTATAGTATCATCAGCCATAATGATTGCATCATTACCTGTATATGCCAAAAAAGAAGAGAACTTTGACTCGTCTCTGGTTAGGTGATGACCACAACCCGAGTCCACTATCCAATCATCCTGACAGTTGATGGAATCCCTAGCCTGAACACATGTGCCCATCATGAAGGCTCCATCACCCCTTCTATCATCTACATTGGAACCAACCTCCTCCTTTCCTGCAGCATGCCCTAGCTAAAGATTGACCTTGCATTCTCTTTTAAAGTGACCAAGCTTATTGCACCTGTGACATCTCAGTCCTTCCTTCTTCTTTTTCCCTTCAGAATTAGGAGCATATCTCCTCTATTCTTGATATGATGTAGATGGACCATCGTTACCAGATGACTTATTCTTCTTGTCCCATCTCTTCTTCTTGCCTGAATAAAGAACCTCGCTCTCTTCTCCAGAGACAGACATCACAACCATTTGCTTAGCCAAACTCTCTTGCGACGCAAGCAAGTTCCCCAGCTCTAGCAACGATGGCTGATTGGCCCAGCCTTGCACAGAAGTAACAAAGGACACATATTCCCTCTGCAAGCTGCGGATTATAGGCCTCTTCAACTTAGCCTCTGAAATAGGCTCATCCGGGTCCAATGCTGATATCTCCACGCAAAGGTTCTTCATCTTCAAGAAGAACGTAGAGATTGAAAAATCTCCCTGAGTTGCTTTCTCCAACTCATTTTCCAAGAACTGTAGCCGAGCTACATTCTTCTTATTGAATAGGCCATCCAAGGCTGTCCAAATTTCAGTAGCTGACCTACATCCAATGATGTGGTCAAATAACTTTGGAATGATAGCTCGCTTGAGAGTGAACTCAGCCATTGCATTAGTTCTCTTCCAAGCCTTCACAAGCTCAGCATTCCCTCAGCAGGAACAACAACTTGTCTTGCTTCTCCTCCAACTACCTCCCATAAGTCCTCGCCAAGCAGATAGCTCTCCATGCACGACTTCCCCTTTTTAAAGTTAGTCTACTTAAGGAGCTCAATACCAAGACCTCTAGCATATCCTCCTTCCATTGTTATCCCACTGATTGATAACCGACTTGCATAAATCCAAGCAGAAGACAACGCTAATTACTGCTCAGAAACCTTGTCTCTAATACCATGTTAAATTTTTTAGAGGTCTGGAGTGAAGTAATAATGCGGAACACTTCAACACAATCCACAACCATGATAATCAATGACAATGGGAAAATAGAATAGTGATCTTGTATTAACTATCTCTTTACAGTGCGAGACATACATTCTAAGACATAATTCATAATAATCACAGAGGAGAGAAGCATAAGACACAAAAACAAGCCGCCAGCGAACTGCCAAAGAAGAGACCGCCAGACCGCTCAAACATGTAAGCCGCACGGTTATCCCTGAGACCACGCAAATAGAGCGCAAGCCGCTGCTGTCAGACCGCAACCACAGACCGCACAACTCAATGCTTTATTCAACTACTGAAAACAACTATCCGCACTTCTTGATCGCCCAGACTGCACGGTCTCAAGATCACATAAGAACCCACAAACACTTGATGAAGAACTGCTTCCTGCTGCAAGACCGCAACTCAAGATCGCCCGACCACTTCAGATTGCCTGATCAACTGAGTCCGCTGCACAATCCAAGAACTCCTAAACACAGTCCGAATAGACAGACCGCTGCAGAATTGGTTTATTCAAAACTGGAAGAAGGGAGAATGCTGACGGTGACTGCTAGCCGCTAACCTGCGAACAAACAAATCGGTCTGGAAAAAACTCAAACCGCGCGACCTCAAGGAAAGACCGGCACAATCAAGCCAGCTTTAGTTCTTACAGTTCTTGGGTATGGATGGATACCCCGGCGTCCCTATTTATAGGCAAACGAATGGATGTCGTCACCACCCCCAAGCGATACAGTCATCTTCCTTATTGAAGCACGCGGTCTCCACTACCTGACCGCGCGGTCTCTTATAAGACCTTATTTACTTAAAGCACAACTGTCCAAGAAAGACAGCTTTCCAAGACAACCCGGCAGACCCCTCGGCCAGGTGGCCACACCGAGCTCGCAGATTCCAGAGGTAAAACCGCAACATAGGTCGCGTGGTCTCTGCGGTGTCCAATAATAGGCCGCCCGGACAGTCCACTTCCACTTCAAAAATTTAACAAGGAACTCCCTAGCGAGTGAGTCTTCGACATATTTTACCTTACAATTTGAGACGTGCTAAAGGTCCTGATTGGAGGGGAGGTTGGGCCTCCCGTCGAAGGGGCAGGAGAGGGGAAGCACGAAGGACTTCCCAGACCCCGCTTGTAGGGGAGTCCTGCTAGGACCCTGCATCTCAGAGGGCTCACTAACACCAGCGGCAGTGCCTGCAGGGGCTAGGGTTGTCTTAGCGAACTCCTCCGAAAGGTCTCGGGTCGGTGACTTTTGTTGCGGAGGAGAATGAGTGAGGTCTCTATAATCAGGCACTGTAAAAATGAATATGGTAAGTATACATAGAAAATGCGAGCCGAGTGCAATAATGAACAACATTCGCTTACTGGCAACGGAGGGGATGTTAGGGTTGACTTGACGGCTTGCCTCCTCCTTCTCATCAATCTGCTGACCACTCGCGCCACCATATGTGGTCGCGTTGACCTGTAGAATCTATGTTTTAGTAACAACTTGACCTCACCGAGGCTGTCGCGAGGGAATGCATTATGGAAAAAGTTCACCTGTTCCGAGACCTTGATGTCCATGCTGAACACGGGATGTAACGCCCCTGATTTTTCGGTGTTTGTTTAATTCAGTGTTGGCGTGTTAATGACGTCGGGGCGTTACTTTTAACGTCGAGTTAGCGGCGCGTCGCCGTTTGCGCGTTTTCGCGTCCGTTTGGGTCAGGTCGACCAGATTTTGCGACGACCCGGAATTGGAAAATTTTATGTTAGGAAATTAGATTATTTAATTTTAGACTTGCTTGTCAAGTTTCGTCGCGATCCGAGCCATTTTGGAGCCTCGACGCATTTTAGAAGTTTTGTATATATTTAAAGCTCGCCGTAACTTCCGCCACTCATATCTCGAAAACGGCACGTCGGATTTTGATTCCAACTTCGCCGTTAGATTCGTAGCGCCGCCATTCACCTAAGGCGGAATTTTCGTTGGATTCGGCATTCGTTTTTTTTTGATAAAATAATAATAATAATAATATTATTATAATTATTATTACGAAAAAAAAAATTTGAATGTATATAATTATATACGTTAATTATTAAACGCAACGTCGATTTATCCCTCCCCTTGTGTCGATTCATTCCAGCCTTCAAAGCTTGCGTCGATTTCGGCAGCCTTTCAAAGCATGCGTCGACTGCCTTGCGTCGACTTCCTTTCGACGCATGTGTCGACTTTCCCCAGCAGCCTTGCGTCGACTGCCTTGCGTCGACTTCTTTTCGACGCATGCGTCGACTTCCTCCCCCCCTTGCGTTGACAACTTCGGCTCTGGCTATTATTAATAATAATAATAATAATGATATTATTATTATTAAAGCTATGTTTGTTGCTTAAAGGGAAACGAGCCCAGCCCTCTTCTCCTTCTTCATTCTGTCCGAACCAGAGAGTAGAACCGAGCGATGGGGACGGCGATTTCTCGAATCTTTTTGACGCCGCCGACGGAGCTCCGGTGGTCGGAATCGCTAGCCGAGCATAGATTCGGAAAGCTCTCGACGAGAGCTTCGTCCTCGTGGTAATTTCCTCCCGTTTCGTGAAACTTTTTTCGTTAGGGTTTTCGGCCCTAACCTTCGTTTTGGTCTTTTTCTGTAGATTTTGCTTCGTTGTGCCTCCTTTTGGGCCGATCTACGACGAGGAGTTGTTCGGAGAACGATTCCGGTGATTTGAAGGCAAGTGGTGTTCTTGCCCTTGCTCTTTCTCTTTGCTATATAACCGCTCTAAGCCGGTGCTTTTGATCTAACTGCGTCGTATCTCCGTTTTATTCTCTATTTTTGCTGCTAATAATTTGATATTATGTCAGTGAATAAAAGATTTTTGTTAGCTTCATATCTCTTGATTTTCTCATTCGCTACTTACCTTATGATATGATATGTCCTGTTGGGCCTCGCCCCTTCCCCTTTGAAATTGCATGAAAATATGAATTCTGTTGGAGGTCGTACGCGGTGTGGTTTTTGCCCCCGGTGCGGTGCTTTTTTAAGCTTTTGATTAGGAGGCTGTACGCGGTGTGGTTTTTGCCCCCGGTGCGGTGTCCTCTTAAGCATTTTGTTTGGGATTCTGTACGCGGTGCGGTTTTTGCCCCCGGTGCGGTGCTCTTCTTTTGGATGAGCTGATCAGTCTCTATAATTCTGAACAAGAGTAACATGATTAATAATTTGAAAACGGATGGCTTTTCTTTTGCTTATGGCGAGTTTTGTCATCGCCTGTGTTCTCACCTTTGTTTGGTAAGCTTATTTTACTGATTTTAGTTGTTCTGCTGTTTCCTTTCTGCTGATGATTAGATAGTCCTGCTATCTCATTTCCTGTCGATTACTTGCTGCTAGCTTGTCATGACTAACCCTTGCAGCTCCTGTTTCCCTCCGGTCTCGCGGAGGTTTGCTTACTTTCTTATTTTCTGCACCACTTGTACTTGTTTCTGAGGTGTTCTTTCTTTGAATGCCTCAGGTTCTGGACAGTAGCAGGTGTTAGTGCAGAGCTGTTTTAGTTGCTGTCTTCTGACTCTTTGAGGTAGAGTTTTCTGTGGACTTGTCGGCCCATGGGTTCGTGTTAGGTGTTGACGCCCGTGGAGCCGTTTAGTTGGATTTTTGTTTCAACTGCTGCTGTTACTTGTGGTTCACTTTTGAACACTTGTTCTGGAATGGTTGGATATTGGTGGGCTTTATGACCCCCTTGTTAGATGTGTTAAGGCAATTGTTGCATTGCATATTATGTTTTGAAATGCTAATCTCACTATTTTCTACGCGTGATAAATCTATTTCTTATATATAGTAAATCCACACATTCGATCTTGCATGGTGCACCTCACTAGGTCTTCATGTTCACTTAGGCCACTAATTAATTAAATCAAGTATTTTTCCGCTGCGTAAAACTATATTTTTAAAAGCGTGGACTAGTTGATCCACCTAGTCGAGGGACGCGGCTTGTTAATCTTTTTGCATAAATTATATTTAAATCCCTTTGAGTTAATAATAATATTTGCTTGTCTGCGAAGAAGGATGATTTGCCTTAATGTCGGTAGGCGTCCCCTATGTGACGTGGCATCACAATGCGTAGCTTTCCCTACTCTGATAGCATTTTAAATGTTGGGAAAATGCGGGTTGTGACAGTTGGTATCAGAGCTAGGTTCTGTGAAAAAGGTAGTTGGGTGGTTTGGCGTGTGAGCCAAACAACCGCTATCCTAAGCAGAACCTCATAAGATCATTTCATTATATACACACACTGATATGTGATCAATATGTCTTGACCGAAGCATGGACACAACACTCATAGCATGATAAGAAGTATACGGGGCATATTATGTAGTATGGGATGCATAATATGTGTTTGTATATGGATCCACCATAGGTGGCAACATGTGACGGTTATGTAGTATGAGATGCATAACCACCATTACATGGATGCCCATTAGCACGTTTTCTTTTTTTGTTATATGTAATGTTATGTAGTATGGGATGCATAACATTACATGTGTACGCCGCTCATAACATGCATTAAGGCCTCTTTCTAGAATGCATAGCACTACATACATTCATATCATCGCATAAGCACGCGTGCCAAGTTAAGGACATACCAGATGACATATGTACACACATGATTTGAAAAGAAATTTAAATACTCATGCACTCATGTCATAGCACAAGAGTCAATAGGATGATGATGCATCATCCTAAGTTAATCATGGCATCATTTCATGAAATTCCAGAACAAGGTAACAACAATAGTAGGTTGTTTTCTTCCCTGTTCCGAATCGATCCGTAAATTTTTCCGAGTCTGTTTGGCTTAAGCTCTGTAAGCCTGTTTCTGATTAAATGTCCATCGTTCTTGTAGACATGTCTCGTAGAAGAGTGACACGATCGACCCCCCTGCCTGAGGGAGAGTCTTCTGGTGGTCAAAGTGAGTCCGTGATCGAAAGCCTGCGACAGAGCAATGAGGCTTTGTCGAGGCAGTTGGTTGCGATGCAGACTCAGATTCAGTCCTTGGTGTCTGCTGCCTCGGCGCAGCAGCCTGTTGTGCAAGAACCGGTGGTGAGCCCAGCCGTTCCTGCTCCCCTGGTGCCTCCAGTGGCATTGCCACCGGAGATGAACTTCATTTCAAACTTTCAGCATTTGGGACCTCCTACCTATGATGGTAGGGCAGACTTCATGGCCCTGGATGATTGGGTGATCAGCATGGAGGATATGTTCTCCTATTCAGGTATCTCAGAGGCTTCGAAGGTGATGGTGGCTGCTTATCAACTGAAGGGTTTGGCGAAAGGTTGGTGGATTAGGGAGAATGAAGGTCTCGCCGAGGGGTGCTCTTGGGAGACGTTTAAGAAGTTGTTGCTTAAGAAGTTCCTCCCTTCATGGAGCGCGACCGATTGATGAACAACTTCCTGCATCTGAAGCAGAGGCAGCTCACCGTCAGTGAATATGAGATCGAGTTCAGCAAGTTGAGCAGATTCGCCCCTGAGTTGGTGGCCTCGGAGGAAGGTAGGGTGAAGCAGTTTTTGGGTGGTCTCACTGGCGACGTCCAGCAGTGGGCTAGAGCTTATGGGTCAAAGACTTATGCTGAAGCGGTGGAGGCCGCATTGAAGGCAGAATCTATTGAGAAGACGAAGATTCGTGGACAGCAGACCAAGAGTGATAAGAGGAAATCTGATGAGCGGGAGAGTTCTAAGGCGTCACACTCGGACTCGAAGAAGAGGGGTGTGGGGCACTGTAGCTTCTGTGGCAAGCGAGGCCATCAGTTCGAGAGGTGTTTCAAGAGGCTCGAGGCGTTGGAGCCGTTAAAGGTTAGTGCAATTAAGGATGCGCCCAAGGCGGTCCCAGTGTGCTCTTTCTGTTCTAAGCCCGGGCATGAGGCGGCCCGATGTTACAAGAAGGCCGGTTGTTGTTTCCTATGTGGACAAAAAGGACATCGTAGGGCCGACTGCCCGAACTCTCAGACTGTGACTTCAGCGGTTCCTCTGCAGGCCTTGCCGCCGCCCCCGCAGTTCGTGGGCAAGACTAAAGGCAAGCTTAATGTGCTGACTAGAGAGGAAGCTCAAACCTCAGCGCACGTGATATCCGGTTAGTTTCTTTCCTCCTAACTTGTTCTTTTTTTTTTCTGATTTTGGTTAGCTTACTAGTTGTCTAGTGACGCATGCTTATTTAGGTGAATTCAAGGTGAAGAATAAGTGGGCGCGTGTCCTGTTTGATTCGGGAGCATCTCACTCTTTTGTTGCTAGAAGTTTTGTTGATAGGCACCGATGGTCTGTTGATCGGTTGGATGGTGCCTTGTCCGTTAAGTTTCCGTCTGGAGATCAGGTTACGTCAGATCGGTGTATCCGGGGGTGCCCCATCTCTTTGGGTGGTGTCCAGGTGCTGGCAGACTTGAAGATGCTAGATTTGGCAGATTTTGATGTGATTCTCGGGATGGACCGGTTGTCCAAGTATGATGTCGTGATCAAGTGCAAGGAGAAGCAGCTAGATTTCAAGTTGGGTGACGGACGTCCTTTGAGCGTTTATGGTTTACCTCGGGAGAGTTCTCCGATTATTTCCGCGGTACGTGCTCGCCGAGCTTTAGCCTCTGGCTGTTTGGGTTTTCTGGTTTCTATCTGCGCTTTGGATGCTTCTCGTGTGGAGCCAACCGTGGAGGGTATCCCGGTGTTGCGAGAGTTTCCCGATGTTTTTCCGGGCAAGCTTTCCGCTCTTCCTCCCGAAAGAGAGGTGGAGTTTTCCATAGACCTCGAACCAGGCACCCAGCCCATTGCTAAGGCACCGTACCGCATGGCGCCTCGTGAGTTAGAAGAATTGCGTGTTCAGTTGGATGAACTTCTGGAGTGTGGTTTCATCAGACCGAGCACTTCTCCATGCGCTGCTCCTGTTCTCTTTGTGAAGAAGAAGGACGGTTCCATGAGGCTGTGTATCGATTATCGGGAGTTGAATAAGGTGACGATCAAGAATAGATATCCGTTGCCGCGGATTGATGATTTGTTCGACCAGCTGCGTGGGTGCACCAAATTCTCGAAGATTGATCTTCGTTCGGGCTACCACCAGTTGAGGGTTCGTGAGTCGGACATTCCTCTGACGGCTTTTAGATCCCGGTACGGGCATTTCGAGTTCCTCGTGTTGTCCTTTGGTTTGACCAACGCGCCTTCTGCGTTCATGGATCTGATGAACCGGGTATTCAGGGACTTTCTTGACCGTTTTGTAGTCGTCTTCGTTGACGAAGTTCTCATCTATTCTCGCAGTGATGAGGAGCATGCCTATCATTTGCGTCGGGTTATGTCTGTCTTGAGAGAGCATAAGTTGTATGCTAAGCTGAGCAAGTGCGAGTTTTGGCTGCCTCAGGTGTCCTTTTTAGGACATGTGGTGAGCAAGGATGGAATCTCCGTTGATCCCGCCAAGATTTCAGCGGTGATGGATTGGAAGAGACCTTCTACTCCAAAGGAGATCAGGAGTTTCTTGGGTTTGGCCGCATATTATAGGAGATTTGTGGAGGGTTTCGATACATTGTCCGCTCCGATGACCCGGCTTACGCAGAAGAATGCCGCCTTCATTTGGAGTGATAAGTGTGAGGAAGCTTTCCAAGAGCTGAAGAGAAGGTTGTGCTCTGCCCCAATTCTCATTCTGCCTATCGAGGGAGCGGAGTTTGCGGTGTATGTTGATGCTTCCCACATCGGACTTGGATGCGTTCTGATGCAAGAGGGGAAGGTGATCGCTTATGGATCTAGGCAATTGAAGGTTCATGAGAAGAATTACCCCACCCATGATTTGGAGTTTGCGGCGGTGATCTATGCCCTGAAGCTGTGGAGACACTTACTGTATGGCGCTGTGTGCAAGATTTATACTGATCATAAAAGCTTGAAGTATGTATTCACACAAAAGGAGCTGAATTTACGCCAGCGCCGGTGGTTGGAATATGTTGCTGATTATGAAGTGGATATCCTTTATCATCCCGGTAAGGCCAATGTGGTGGCCGATGCGTTGAGTAGGAAGACGGCTCAGATCTTCAACTTATCTGTTCAAGCCTTAGTTGAGGAGTTTCTTTTGATGGATATTTCGGCGGTGAGCCGTGGCGAGCGCACTCGTTTGGAGGCAGAAGAGCCTTTGTGGATCACCCTCACAAGGTTACATCAGAAAGAAGACCCAAATCTTCAGCATCTCCGAGGAAGGGCCGAGAAAGGGGAATTATCTGATTTCTCCATTGATGAGCTTGGTACCCTCTTGTATAGAGTTAGATTCTGTATTCCGGCGGTGGGAGATATTCGGGTTATGATTTGCAGGGAGGCTCACGGATCTAGTGTGTCCTATCACCCGGGTTCCACCAAGATGTATAGAGATCTGAAGCAAATCGTGTGGTGGTCGGGCATGAAGAACGACATTGCCAAATTCGTATCGGAGTGCTTCACATGCAAGCGGGTGAAGGCCGATCATGGCAGGCCTGGAGGAAAACTGACCCCTTTGGAGATCCCCATGTGGAAATGGGAAAGCATATCGATGGACCTTATTACGGGTTTGCCGAGGTCCCCTCGTGGACATGATTCAGTCTGGGTTATAGTTGATCGATTGACGAAGTGTGCGCATTTCGTCCCCTTCAAAGTCGGCTATTCTATGAAGAAGATAGCAGAGTTATATTTGGATGAGGTCATTCGTTTGCATGGAGTGCCAGTGAGTATCGTGTCAGATCGAGACTCTAGGTTTACGTCTCAATTCTGGCAGAGCTTACAGGGAGCCTTGGGCACCGACCTCAGGTTTTCGACCGCATACCATCCACAGACCAATGGTCAAACGGAGCGAGTTAATCAGATTGTGGAAGACATGGTCAGGTGTTACATTTTGGAGCATGATGGATCTTGGGACGAGCGCCTCAGACTCATGGAGTTTGCATATAATAATAGCTTCCAAGAAAGTCTGCAGATGGCCCCTTTTGAAGCGTTGTATGGGAGGCGCTGCAGGACTCCCTTGTTTTGGGCCGAAGTCGGTGAGAGACCGTTGCTAGGTCCGGAAGCTTTAATGGAAATGGAGGAGGCGGTGACTAATATTTGGGAGAAGCTCCGCGTTGCTCAGGAGCGGTACGAAAAGTTTGCTAATCAAAGAAGGGCAGATCTGAAGTTTGCGGTTGGGGATAGTGTTTTTCTGAAGGTCTCTCCGATGCCAGGCATTAAAAGATTTGGGAAGAACCACAAGTTGGATCCCAGATATGTTGGGCCATTTCAGATCGTTGAGCTCATCGGAGTGTCCGCTTATAGATTGGAGTTACCTGCTACCTTTCCTGGCGTCCATGATGTGTTCCATGTGAGTCAGTTAAGGAAGTGTGTCCGCAGCAATCGTGAAATCCTCGATTCGGTGCCTCAGATTCAGCCCAATTTGACTTATGTTGAGGAGCCTGTTCGCATTTTAGAGACCCAAGAACGGGTGTTGCGGAGAAAATCTATTCCCATGGTGAAGGTTCTTTGGCGGAATCATGACTCCGAGAGCGCAACATGGGAGTTGGAGTCAGCAATGCGAGAGTCTCATCCTCATCTTTTCAATTAATTAGTTCGGGTAGATCTGCTCTCCTGCACCAGTTATCTTTTCATTTTATTTGCTCAGATGGATTATCTTTCCTGTGCCTTTATTTTGTCGAAATTGTTGTTCCTGCACCTTTATCTTTCATCTAAATAGCCCAGGTCAAAATTCCCTTCCTGTACCAATTATTTATCTATCTTAAATTTTCTCTCCTGTACCATTTATCGACCTTAATGTTGTTATCTGCTCTTATGTCAAGTTTCGGGACGAAACTTTCTTTTAGGGGGAGTGGATGTAACGCCTCTGATTTTTCGGTGTTTGTTTAATTCAGTGTTGGCGTGTTAATGACGTCGGGGCGTTACTTTTAACGTCGAGTTAGCGGCGCGTCGCCGTTTGCACGTTTTCGCGTCCGTTTGGGTCAAGTCGACCAGATTTTGCGACGACCCGGAATTGGAAAATTTTACGTTAGGAAATTAGATTATTTAATTTTAGACTTGCTTGTCAAGTTTCGTCGCGATCCGAGCCATTTTGGAGCCTCGGCGCATTTTAGAAGTTTTGTATATATTTAAAGCTCGCCGTAACTTCCGCCACTCATATCTCGAAAACGGCACGTCAGATTTTGATTCCAACTTCGCCGTTAGATTCGTAGCGCCGCCATTCACCTAAGGCGGAATTTTCGTTGGATTCGGCATTCGTTATTTTTTTTGATAAAATAATAATAATAATAATATTATTATTATTATTACGAAAAAAAAAATTTGAATGTATATAATTATATACGTTAATTATTAAACGCAACGTCGATTTATCCCTCCCCTTGCGTCGATTCATTCCAGCCTTCAAAGCTTGCGTCGATTTCGGCAGCCTTTCAAAGCATGCGTCGACTGCCTTGCGTCGACTTCCTTTCGACGCATGCGTCGACTTTCCCTAGCAGCCTTGCGTCGACTGCCTTGCGTCGACTGCCTTGCGTCGACTTCTTTTCGACGCATGCGTCGACTTCCCCCCCCCCCCTTGCGTTGACAACTTCGGCTCCGGCTATTATTAATAATAATAATAATAATGATATTATTATTATTAAAGCTATGTTTGTTGCTTAAAGGGAAACGAGCCCAGCCCTCTTCTCCTTCTTCATTCTGTCCGAACCAGAGAGTAGAACCGAGCGACGGGGACGGCGATTTCTCGAATCTTCCGGACGCCGCCGACGGAGCTCCGGTGGTCGGAATCGCGAGCCGAGCATAGATTCGGAAAGCTCTCGACGAGGGCTTCGTCCTCGTGGTAATTTCCTCCCGTTTCGTGAAACTTTTTTCGTTAGGGTTTTCATCCCTAACCTTCGTTTTGGTCTTTTTCTGTAGATTTCGCTTCGTTGTGCCTCCTTTTGGGCCGATCTACGACGAGGAGTTGTTCGGAGAACGATTCCGGTGATTTGAAGGCAAGTGGTGTTCTTGCCCTTGCTCTTTCTCTTTGCTATATAACCGCTCTAAGCCGGTGCTTTTGATCTAACTGCGTCGTATCTCCGTTTTATTCTCTATTTTTGCTGCTAATAATTTGATATTATGTCAGTGAATAAAAGATTTTTGTTAGCTTCATATCTCTTGATTTTCTCATTCGCTACTTACCTTATGATATGATATGTCCTGTTGGGCCTCGCCCCTTCCCCTTTGAAATTGCATGAAAATATGAATTCTGTTGGAGGTCGTACACGACGTTGGCGGAGCCACCGGTGCGATGCTCTTTAATTTAATACATTCTGTTGGAGGTCGTACGCGGTGTGGTTTTTGCCCCCGGTGCGGTGCTTTTTTAAGCTTTTGATTAGGAGGCTGTACGCGGTGTGGTTTTTGCCCCAGGTGCGGTGTCCTCTTAAGCATTCTGTTTGGGAGTCCGTGCGCGGTGCGGTTTTTGCCCCCGGTGCGATGCTCTTCTTTTGGATGAGCTGATCAGTCTCTATAATTCTGAATAAGAGTAACATGATTAATAATTTGAAAACGGATGGCTTTTCTTTTGCTTATGGCGAGTTTTGTCATCGCCTGTGTTCTCACCTTTGTTTGGTGAGCTTATTTTACTGATTTTAGTTGTTCTGCTGTTTTCTTTCTGCTGATGATTAGATACTCCTGCTATTTCATTTCCTGTCGATTACTTGCTGCTAGCTTGTCATGACTGACCCTTGCAGCTCCTGTTTCCCTCCGGTCTCGCGGAGGTTTGCTTACTTTCTTATTTTCTGCACCACTTGTACTTGTTTCTGAGGTGTTCTTTCTTTGAATGCCTCAGGTTCTGGACAGTAGCAGGTGTTAGTGCAGAGCTGTTTTAGTTGCTGTCTTCTGACTCTTTGAGGTAGAGTTTTCAGTGGACTTGTCGGCCCATGGGTTCGTGTCAGGTGTTGACGCCCGTGGAGCCGTTTAGTTGGATTTTTGTTTCAACTGCTGCTGTTACTTGTGGTTCACTTTTGAACACTTGTTCTGGAATGGTTGGATATTGGTGGGCTTTATGACCCCCTTGTTAGATATGTTAAGGCAATTGTTGCATTGCATATTATGTTTTGAAATGCTAATCTCACTATTTTCTACGCGTGATAAATCTATTTCTTATATATAGTAAATCCACACATTCGATCTTGCATGGTGCACCTCACTAGGTCTTCATGTTCACTTAGGCCACTAAGTAATTAAATCAAGTATTTTTCCGCTGCGTAAAACTATATTTTTAAAAGCGTGGACTAGTTGATCCACCTAGTCGAGGGACGCGGCTTGTTAATCTTTTTGCATAAATTATATTTAAATCCCTTTGAGTTAATAATAATATTTGCTTGTCTGCGAAGAAGGATGATTTGCCTTAACGTCAGTAGGCGTCCCCTACGTGACGTGGCATCACAATGCGTAGCTTTTCCTACTCTGATAGCATTTTATATGTTGGAAAAATGCGGGTTGTGACACGGGATGCGAGGGAAACTCGGCCAAAGTTGTTCCTTCTCCAATGGACACCAGCCTCGCCCTCTTGGTTCCTCACTTCACCACTCGATTTGTGGTTACTCATGAATTGTTCCCGACAATGAGTCCTAGAAGACCGGCGTAGGTCGGCTCGCTCTTCTTTTTGGCAGTGACGAGAGTTCTTGAGAGAGCAGCATAGTGGTCAGCTAGAGGACAAAGAGAGAGGAGGGGAGTGTGTCATAGGATAGGGGGTTCCCTCCTGGTATATATATAGCCCCGTTGGGGCCCACAAAAAGATTCTCCTAAAAGTCGAGGCACTCACTAAACATGCGGGCTACACTATCTTTCTGAGCTTGAGGCAAACTCGCAAAGAGAAGGGAATATGTACAACCTCATATTTGTCGAGTGGGTTCATCAAGCCATCATGTGATCTGGAGCAAGGCAGGGGATTTGACGAGTAAGACGGGAGAGTGGCAGGTTCCATCTCGCACCCGCCTCTAGCGGGCACTCGCCCCCAACTCAGTGTGAGTGGCGAGTTCAGGCTCTATCGGGCACTCGCCACTCGGGCGAGTCTACTTAGAAAAGCTAGGTACTCGCCACTCTAGTGAGTCGGCCTGGAGTAGCCTGGACCCGCCAGTTTGGTTGGTGGTCTATTTCTCTCAGGTGCTCGCATTTTGGCCTGCAGTTAGCATTTCCAAACAGCGGGATTCCGTTGTTAACATACCAATTTGGGCTGCTTTTAGTAAAACCAAGAGGAGGGATTCCGCTATCTGCATACCATTTTAAGAAAATTATAAATAGACCCCCAAGGGCACCTCTGAAGAGATCTCTCACTTGTTGCTCTCTCCTCTAGTTTGCATTAGTCGGCTATGGAGATCTGGCATGCTGCTTACCGTAGTTTCGGGGTGGGTAGACAAGAACTCTCTGGCACTCTCCAAGTTGCCCAGTTCAGCCATTGGCTTGGGATGGGAAGCTCCATAGATCATTCGAGTTAGTGGCAGGACCTCCTCGCTGTAGCTCATGGGTCTATTCATAGTTTTCTACACTTTGTGGGTGAGCTTCTTTATCCTAAGTGCCCGATCTAGAGATTGAACTCATGGGAAGTAAGATCATACTATATCAGACCGAACTGCTATCGAGCCGTGGTTTCCGGTTTCAGAGGTTGAAACATTTGAACCGTGATTTCCTGGTTTAACACGGATCACACCCAACTTGGCCACGGGGGAAACCCCTTTTATGCTCTCTCATGGCTCAGAGGCCATACTGCCAGTAGAATTATATGTCAAATATCTGCGGGCCATTTCCGCAGGAGAGGGTGGAGGAGGAATGTATAGTAGAAAATGAGGAAAAGTAGCAACTCTCACTTGAACTCGTTGAAGAGTTCCGAGATCAGGCAGCCATCCATCAGGAGGAGGCCAAACATAGGATGGCCAGATATTTTCATATACAAATCAGGATAAAATCGTTTGAAAAATGGGACCTTGTCCTCAAAAAAGTCGACGCCGCTAGAAGGTCGACGTTAGTTGAGAAGCTCCATCCCAATTGGGATGGCCCCTATATAATTTTGGAAGCATTTAAGTCAGGGGGGTTCGCCTCGAGAGCGTTGAGGGGAACCCCCTAGGAAACACATGGAGCGGTGATGATCTAAAGCATTTCTATCCTTAATACAATGAAATTTTTTGGAGACAACTATTAACATGCATCAGATAGGTGTGCCCCAGGATGTGATAAACAGTTTGGAAGCAAGCCCTTGAGAAGATCCTACTGATCGGGCTCCCACTAGCCGGTAGAGTAGGTGATCTCTCAGGTTGCACATTTGTAGGAAAGTTTGGAAGCAATCCCTTGAGACGATCCCGCTGACCCGGATCCCATTAGCCGGCAGGGGAGGTGATCTATCGTGTTTCATATTTGAAGGAAATTTTGGAACCAAGCCCTTGAGATGATCCAACTAACCGGGCTCCCACTAGCCTGTCGGGAAGGTGATCTCTCGGGTTGCACGTTTGAAGGAATGTTTAGAAGAAAGACCTTGAGATGATCCCTCTGACCGGGCTCCCACAAGCCGATAGGGCAGGTGATTTCTCGGGTAGCACGTTTGAAGGAAAGTTTGGAAGCAAGCCCTTGAAATGATCCCGCTGATTGGGCTCCCACTAGCCTGTAGGGAAAGTTATCTCACTGGATGTACATTTGAAGGAAAGTTTGGAAGCAAGCCCTTGGGACGATTTCGTTGACCGAGATTCCACTAGCCGACATGGTAGGTGATCTCTCGGGTTGCACATTTGAAGGAAAGTTTAGAAGCAAGCCCTTGAGATGATTTCGCTGACCGGGATCCCACTAGTTCGCAGGGCAGGTGATCTCTCTAGTTGCATGTTTGAAATAAGGTTTGGAAGTAAACCCTTGAGACGATCCCATTGACCGGGCTCCCACTAGTTGGCAGGGCAGGTGGTCTCTCGGTTTGCACATTTGAAGGAAAGTTTGGAAGCAAGCCCTTGACACAATCCCGCTGACTAGGCTCCTACTAAATAGTAGTGTAGGTGATCTCTTGGGTTGCATGTTTGAAGGAAAGTTTGGAATCCTGCCTTTGAGAGGATCTTGCAGAACAGGCTCCCACTAGCTGGCATGGTAGGTGATCTTTGGGGTTGCTCTTTTGAAGGAAAGATTGGAAGCAAGCCCTTGAGCCGATCTCGCTGATCGGGATCCAACTAGCCGATAGAGCAGGTGATCTCTCAGGTTGCACATTTGAAGAAAAGTTTGGAAACAAGCCCTTGACACGATCCAGCTGACTTGACTCCCACTAACCGGTAGGGCAGGTGATCTCTCGGGTTGCACATTTGAAAGAAAGTTTTGAAGCAATCCCTTGTGACGATCCCACTGACCAGGCTCCCTCTAGCCTACAGGGCAGGTGATCTCTTGGGTTGCATGTTTGAAAGAATGTTTGGAATCAAGACCTTGAGATGATCCCACTGAGCGGGCTCCCACTAGCCAGTAGGGCAGGTTATCTCTCGGGTTGCATGTTTGAAAGAAAGTTTGGAAGCAATCCCTTATGACGATCCCGTTGACCAGGATCCCATAAGCCAGCAAGGCAGAATCTCTCGGGTTGCATGATTGAAAGTTAGTTTGGAAGTAAACCCTAGAGAAGGCCGAGCTAGCCGAGCTCCCATTAGTCGGTAGAGCAGGTTAATTACTTAGGATGTAGGAATGAAGGTAGAATGAGAAAAAAGAAATGGAGACAAAAGTTAGAATGTCAAGCAGGGTGCGAGTGCTATTGACGGCGCCCTGTCCCCACTCTCAACCTAGAAGACCTCGCGTGAACCTAACAGAGTCGCCCGTAAAAGACGTGCTAGTTAAGTTCCTAAAGGGTTGTAAGAAAGGCGAGACACTTAGTTTACGTCTCACTAGTTGAGTAAGCCGAGCTACTAAACATTAAAAGAGATGAAAGCAAAATAGAATTGGAATATTATAATTACAGATCCAATCACAAAATTTTATAAAGGTTAGGGTTGTCACCACTATTCAAGAAAGGAAGACAAAAAATACAGGGAATGAAGGAAAATCAAAAGTCTTCAGCAGGTCGGCGGGTCCTTCGAGGCGGGAGCAAGTTGTTATCTTCGATAGAATAATTGTGCTCGCCAGAGGGTGAGGTCTCAGCCTCCTTCTCGTAAAACTCTGGGATGAGGAGATCGTTGTTCATAAAGCTCCACTCACCCAAAAGTACAACGAGCTCGCGCATCAGATCAATGGCTATCTCAGTTGACTACATGATAAGTTACTTGCGTGTGCGCTCGACCTCATGACGAGGGATGTACATCATCTCCTCACCCTTCGATGCCGACTTGCCTCTCTCTTCAGGCTGCCTTTGAGCCAAGGCTTCGGCTAGCAAAACCTTCCCTGTCTCTACCTACTGCTCTAACTCCTCAATTCACGATCACATACGATTCATAGTCTTGGCATCCTGTAATGACTCGGCACAAGAGATAGCCGCTAAAGGTGGAAAACCAAAGTAACAAATGAATAAGACTTGCCAATCCACCGGAGGAGTTGGTGAGTAGTAATTCTGATAGCTCCAGCCTCGTCTAGAGGTCTACCACCTGATCCTCGGCTATGTTTTGCTTCACCTCGGCATTACGGAATTTTATAACGAAGCTGAGGCCGCACCTCGAGACCATGTGCGAGACCCCCGCAGCTCACAACAGGACCATCGTGCTCTCATTCGCGAGGCCGCGCATGGTCTCCTTCTCATACATCATTGTATCCTGCCGGGCGTAGATCCTATAGAGCAGAGGAAAGACGTCCTCGCCAGCATGACCCCTCTCCATCCGTGAAGGGAGGAGCGAGCACACGGATAGGGGATTATCCTTCTCTTCCCAAAGAAGCAGCGGGTCTCCCGCGCAATCAAGGTGCTTACGCTGGGCTCACTCGCCCCCATCCTCCCAGGGGATGGTAAGGCCTTCATCACCTTGGCTTTTGTGTTTTCAAGTTTTTACAAGTTTTCACATAGTGTAGGGGAGAGGCTGGTTCCGGAGAACCCTCCTTGCGCAGGTAAGGCAGTGGAAAGTAGTGTACTTGCTCACTCGATGGCCGATGCATTGGTGTGCTCATCTTCTTCACCATTACAATGTTGGAGACCCAACCTGGGTTCTTGATCTCTGATACAAAACCTGCCTTCAGCAGGTTTCCTACTTCATCTCGGATGGGCTCGGCCAGAGTAGTTTCTACAACCCTATTCTTTTGGCAGATGGGACAGACGCTTCGGTGGAGGTTGAGAAGATGGCACGTTACTTCTGCATCGATCCCTAACATGTCCGCAGCACTCCATGCGAAGACATTGATGTTCTGCTGGATGCACTCTCGGACCTTCTCCTGCTCCTCCTCGCTCAACCTCCTACTAACCTACACTTTCTCAGGCCTCCCATCTGGGTGATGACTTCCTTCATCCCGACTTCCTCTGTTGCCTCCAGCATGGCTTGCCACTCCATTGCTCTATTCACCTCCTTCACTTTCTCTTTCTAGGTGATGGTGTTGACGGTCGTGACGTAGCACTGCCTAGCCACCTTAGAGTCTCCCCTGACTCAGATTTGGACAGCCCGAAGACGTCGCGAAAGTTTTCCAGTTCCAGGGTATCTCCAGCCTATAAGCCAAGGGGCTGATCCACTCCAAGATAGTATAAGGCCCCATATGACGAGGGCTAAGCTTTTATTCCCCTCAGACACGAGATACGCATGTATTAGTCTAATCTTCAAGAAAACCTTATCTCCTACATTGAACTCTCGCATCTGGTGTTTCACATTATAGTACTTCGCATACCGGATCTATGCCTCGAGCATACGATCCTGAATCAGTCGAATCATCACATCTGTATTATCAATGTATTCCACCACTTGTGCCTTCAGATCCTCATCCTGGATCCAAGATAGACGCGTCCTGCATGTCCTTCCATATAGTGCCTCATAAGAAGTTATGCTGATGCTTGCCTGATGATTATTATTGTAGGAGAACTCTACCAAAGGTATACGTCTCTCCCACGGCTCTCCCCAGTCCAAGAGACATAATCGCAATAAGTCCTTAAACATCCTAATAGTCCTCTCTGATTGGCCGTCAGTCTGAGTGTTGGGAAAACCCTTGTGATTTATCTAACAAATTACTTAAAGTGATTTCATCAGTTAGGTTATATTACCCACATTGTGTAAAAGGGTAAAATGGTCATTAGATGTCCTAGGATGTCACACTCACCTTACAGTATCAAGATCAGGTCAAGATAAGCACAAAATCAATTAAGTTAAGACTTGCGCCAAATGGAAGTTGCCTCAACATCAACTTGATGTCGACGCAACTCTGACTAAAAGTCGAAGCAATTCAATCTATCTGTTGAAGTATAAGTGAAGTCAATGCAACATCGAAATGATCTCGACATCAAAATAATCTCGATGCAGAAGACAGAGCTTGTCAAAGCTATATTAGAAGCCGGCGTAACTTCGAAAGTAACTCGACGTAGAAGGAAGAGCCTGTCGAAGTCATCTTAAAAGTCGACACAACTTTGACTTCAATTCGATGTAGAAGATAAAGTTCGAGTCCAAGTCTTCAACTCGATGGATACGTCGATAAGGACTCGAAGCAACGTCGACATCTGAGTTCAGCCAGAGCTAAGAAGGAATTTGAAGCTACTTTGATAAGAACTCAAAGGTGCATCGATATGACGATGATGAAGTCGACTCATCGTCGAATATAGACAAAAATAGAAGTTTCTCTGTTGTCCTGTATAATACCTTTTCAAAAGGTCTACAAAGCTGAAGAATGTTCTCTAATCGCTCATTTATTGCCAAGAATAGAATGGAATATTCCAGTAATGCAGCAAAGATATTCTTGGAAGTTTATTTAAATCAAATGGATGGGTGGAGAACAAAAATAGAAGGCAACATCAATTGTCCAAGGGACATTAATGAGTCCAATTTATATAGGGTTTTTCGGACTCATCTGAGCTAGTTTTCAAGCACATGCACTTCACTTACTGCACATTATTGCTTATATTGCATTAATACTTTATATTACACGAAGTGCACCTTTTAGGCCCATTTTTGTGTGCATTTATGCTCCATGTTGTTGGGGGTAAGCACATGGTGCTCCCCAACCCTTTTTTCGTATTTGGATGTGGCTGGAGGTGTATTCCCAGTTGTTTATTGTGCTGTGAAGGTGGGCAGATCTCCATTTTGCCCAAATTCCATTTCTGCATGAATCGCACGGTCGTGCATTTTCTTGACGCACGAGCACTTCGACCGTGCGTGCTTATCTGCTAGTAGAATGGTGTTCTACCCCTGATCGTGCGATTTGTTCACGCATGGGCAGTTCGCCCGTGCGCGAAGGAAACATACGATCTCTCCTTGTTGGCTTGATTTCGAGCTTTCTGGATTTGCCCGTGCATTTTTACGCACGGTCGGCTTCGACCGTACATGAGTAAAATGCACGGGTGTACCTGCTTCTTCTTCCTGGGCTCCTGTAATTTTAATATCGCACGGTCGTGCGTTCGACCGTGCGTGACAAATTTCTAACCAATTTTCTATAAAAGCTACAGATTTCACCCTATCCAGATCGATCATCTTTCCCGCGCCCAAGAGCTCCAGTTCCGCCCTTTTCTGCCGCTCCATCACCGCCCACCTTCGGGAGGAGCTCCGACCACCATTCTCTTACAAATCTAAAGCTGGAGCATCCTCTAGGCCTCCTCCATCATTTGTGCACTCCCAAGCTCCATTTCAAGAGATTTCATGCTGCACACGTGAAGTTCTCTGGTAAGGTTAGGATCACAGAAGATTAACCGAGAAGACGGGCTAGAGGTGGTGAGAGCTTCAGAGACCCGGGACGATAGTTGGAGCCTGAGCTCGGACAAGGATTGACAACCCTAGATTCCGTTCGTGAACCTCCGATAAGTCTCCGCCCTTTGGTTGTAATCTCACCCCCTTCATATTGTAGTAGTGTTTTCCTTTATCATTTCTGAGTATGAACGATGATTGCTAAACCTTATTATTGCATTTAAGTTTATTTCATGTCTATATGAAATTATCTTATGGTTTATGCCAGTGAGGAGCGCCCCTATTCCATCTTCGATCCACCATCACAGCCCATTCCATTCCATAAACCTACTCTTCCACTACTCTAGCCTACTCTTCCATTCTGTGTGCCTACTTTTCCATCCGCCAAGCTAAGCGGTGCTAACGGCCCGTGTAATCCACCTCGACTCCGCCGATGCGAACCATTCCATCTGCAAGCCTACTGTTCCATCCGTGCAGCGACGCGGTGCTAACGGCCCGTGTAATCCATCTTCCTAGCCAAGGAGGTGCTAACGGCCCTCAAACCTTTCCGTAGTTACACTCACCTCATCCGCTTGCCTTCTCGTCCATCTGCCTTGTGAAGCTGTGCATAGCGGCCTGCATAGTTTCCATCCACCTAGCAAAGCAGTGCATACGGGCCTGTAACGCCTCGGGTTCTTCCTTCAATTATTTTATCAAAGCGGGATTTTAATTTAGGATGTCGATGCGTAGGGGCGTTACCTTTCGGAATCGTCATCATCATCCGGCGGGTTAGCTCTAGTGGGGGGGGCGTTGATTCGGTAAAGTGTAAGTATATGTATATATATATATATATATATACGTTTATACTATGTATATTAAGGTGAAAGGATATATTTATGAAGAGTTATACAATATGAATACGATATATGTATATATATGTATAAGCGTATAAGAATTGGGGATACTTTGGGCCTTACGTTCGTGCGGGTGGTTCTATGTAGGATCAACTAAATAATATGTATATGGTTATGTGTGACACTTATATGCATATATATAAATTATTATTATTATTATTATTATTATTATTATTATTATTATTATTATTATTATTATTATTATTATCATTAAAAGCCTTTTTATGTTTGGGATTATCTCCCCTGCTGGCAATCCACTCCGACCCCCTCTCCCTTTTCCCGATATCGTCTTTCCCCGACGACAGCGATGGAGGGTTGTTCTTAGGGCTGTCGGCAGAGGCGGTTCCGTCGCCGGAGCGGTTGGAGGAGGTCGGGTCGCCGTGTGAAAGCAAGGCAAGAAGACTTCCTCCTCTTCCCCTCCACCCCCTTCTTCTCGCTTAATTTATCCATGGCCGATTAGGGTATTTTCGCCCAGGTTTTCTTTTCTGGTTTTGCATCAAGATTCGGGCTCATCCTTTGGTTTAAAGCGGCTAATTTCTAATAAATCTCGTGGCTATTATTACGAAATTCACTCTAGATTCATATGCGTGGTTCGGATCGGGTAGAACTGGTATTGATACTTGATGTTTTTCCTAAGATCTTGATCTTGATACTTGATTGTTTTGCTAAAGTCTGGATTTGCTTGCTGGAGCCCTTACCAAAAAGAAACCTGGACTCATGGGGGTTTGATGTCTTTGCTAAAACTTGGATTCATGTGCTTGGTCTTTTACAAAAATCTGGATGTTTTTGCTAAACCTGAATTCACTTGATCTTTTACAAAAATCTGGAATTTTGTGCTTGGTTCTTACGAATAAAGGGCTGGATTTATAGGTTGGGTTCTATGCTAAAATCTGGATTCAGTTAGCTGGCTAGTTCTCGATTTAATTCGTGGGGAAGTCTGGAATTCTTCTAGGCTTGATTTAAATTGTTGGTTCTGATTATGTCTCGGCTAAATCCTGCACTGTCATACTCTGCTCTTATAGCATTTTGTTTGGGGTTGCTTTATAATTGATTATGTTGGGGGGCTGCTGTTATACCATTTTGTTTGGGCTGCTTCTCATGTAAAATGCCTTTGTTTATTTGGGGCTGCCGTGGCTTGTGTTAATTGAGGCTGCCCTTTGTTTCTCTTAATAAGGGGGGCTGCTGCTGTTTGCATTTAACTAGGGCTGCCCCTTTGTTTTCTTTCTTTTGGGGCTGCTTCTTATCTTGGGTATTTGGGGGCTGCTTCTTGTGCTTCTTATTTGGGGGCTGCCTCTTGTGCTTCTTATTGGTGGCTGCCTCTCATCTTTGTAAATTTGGGGGGCTGTTTTCTTATGTTAGGGGCTGCACCTTATTCTTGTCTAAGCAAGGGCTGATGCTATGTTCTTTTCTTTTGGGCTGCCTTGCACCACTCTTGTTGGGTTTCATTACTTGCAAAATAATTCTGCGCGCTTCGATTACAAGTAGCTAGAAATGGTCAATATTATGGTAGACCCTTTTTCTAACTCCTCCGCACACTTAATTGGTCTTGTTCTTTTATATGTTAGCTGCTATGGTTGGGTGAACCCTTCTATCCCTCTTTTATATGCTAGCTGCTATATGTTTAGCTTTGTTCCAATCCTGGACTAATCCTTGATGGTTTATTCTTGTTGATTTTGTTCCGGATCATGTTTTACTTGGCTACTTCTGCATATTTACTTGGCTAAATATTGATGGACTTGTTTGAACTGGAAGGATGGGTACAGGGAACACTGGGTTCCCCCATCATAGATCTTTTAATAGTGGTTGGTAGTGCTATGAGACCACCACCACGGCGCCTTTTTATTTGGGGTGAACATCCCCTTTATGTGCATGGTTAGTGACATTGTTTGGGTCCGCCACCACTGGTTCATTTTGAACATCCCCTTTATGTGAGTGGTTAGTGACATTGTTTGGGTCCGCCACCACTAGTCCATTTTTTTTTGCATTATATGCCAAATTTAGTCATGCTCTTGCTTATCGGGCTGGTTCTATGCGGGATCTTCTTAACCTGTTATTACTGAAATCTTTATATAAGCATATATATATATAGTTATATATATGTGTATATGTATATATATATATGTATTTATATACCCCTTTCAGCTTGGATATGTCACTTGTTACTTCTCCTGCTCTTACTTTTACCCATACTGTTTTCTTGCACCCTTTGGGCTGAGGCATTCTTTTCTTATGGATGCCTCAGATTCAGGTTTGTAGCTGCCGCCGGAGTCTGAGCGGGGTCGATCAGTTCCCTGTCGAGGCCTTCCTCTCTTGTAGGTAAGGATTCAGTTTCTTTTGTTGTAGCTTTTCCTTTGGGCTGTTGACTCTTTTCCTGCGGGTTCGTGTCAGTTGTTAACGCCCGTATGGCTTTTGTTTGGTTTACTTGCTGATGTTGCTGCTAGCTTCCTTTACTGCTACTTAGTTATTTTGTATTCGTACACTCTGGGAAAAGCCGATTTTGATGTATATTAAAACAGTCCTTTTAGCATAATAAAAAGTTAGCCTTTTAACTGTTTGTTGCATTTACTATTAAGTATCACATATTTGCAAGGCGTAAACCTAAATAAAAAAGATGATTCTTTATTATATACTAAATGTAGATCGACGATCGCCCTGGAGACGTCTCTGGTCTTCAGCGCCGTTACGTATAAAGTGAACTTATTTTCTTCCGTTGCGTATGCTTGTCTTTTACAAGGTGCGGGTAGATAAACCGCAGGGCCGAGGGACACGGCTTCCTAATCTAATGAAAATAATCTTAAAAGATAATACTTTATTTAATTCACATCTTTTATCGTGAAAAAGTTCGTTTGATTGCTCGCCTGAACGTCCGTAGTTGTCCCCTGCTGGACGTGGCATCACGACGCGTGTTTTCCCCCTTTACTCTGATATTATAACATATTTCGGGAAAATACAGGTTGTGACAGTTGGTATCAGAGGGAGGTTAGCCGGGTTGCTGGAAATGGTCTGGTTGGCCCGGTTAACCGTCCAGTGAGAATCGTTAATCATTGCATACACTCACCAATGGGTCATCGGTAGATCTTGGCTGAAGCACGAACACTACACTCATAAGCATGAAAGAAGTATACAGGGCATATTATGTAGTATGAGATGCATAATATGTGTCTGTATATGGATCCTCATAGGTGACAACATACGACTATTATGTAGTATGGGATGCATAACGTAGGTCGCATGCGTGTCCATTAG
Source organism: Dactylorhiza incarnata (assembly GCA_033032865.1). NCBI lineage: Eukaryota > Viridiplantae > Streptophyta > Magnoliopsida > Asparagales > Orchidaceae > Dactylorhiza > Dactylorhiza incarnata. The sequence goes on along the minus strand of JAWHQI010000153.1, from coordinate 4,157,669 downwards.
ATTTTTCTTTTTCGTTGCATGCGATAATATGTAGTATGGGATGCATAAGATCGCATGTGTACGTCGCTCATAGCATGCATTAAGGCCTTTTCTTAGTTTGCATAGCACTGCATGCATAGCATAAAATTGCATAAGCACACGTGCCAAGCTAGAGAACTACACGATGACACATGTACACCCATGATTTCAAAGGTAAGATTTTGAGTTTATTTGCATACGGGAGAGATGCACGAGAGGTAAAGGATGGTATACCATCCTGAGTATAACGTGATATTATGTATTTACTTTTCCCAGAGAAAAAAAAAGCAGTAGCAAAAGCAAGTATTTGTATGTCTCTTCTTCCTAGAGGTTTGAGTCCAGTCTTAATAGGCTATTTGTATCAGGTTCTTCCTCATTCTCGTTGTATTCCAATCTTTCTGTGGTAACTTGGTCGCTATAGTAGCATTCTATCTTTGTTATGTCGTGTGTCTGTACTGCTTTGTTAGGCGAGTTTAAGGTTCGAGATTGTTGGGCGCACGTTCTGTTTGACTCTGGTGCCACTCACTCTTTTGTGGCCAAGAGGTTTGTTGATCGGCATCGTTGGGCTTTGGAGCGAGCTGACGATCCGTTTTGTGTCAAATACCCATCCGGAGATTCAGTGGTGTCAGATTTGTGCGTGAGGCAGCGTCCGGTTGTGTCTGATGGATTTTTGGGGCATGCAGATCTGAAGGTAATCGACTTGGAGGATTTCGACGTGATCTTGGGCATGGATTGGCTAGCCCGTTATGACACTGTGATCCAGTGCAGGGATAAGCGTTTGGATTTCTGATGGATGATGGCCAGCCCAGGAGCGTGTTCGGTTTCCCGCGTCAGACTTCCTTCGTCATGTCGGTAGTCTGTGCCCAAGCTTTGGCCGTGTCTATTTTGTTTCTGTCTTGCTCGCGGCTTGCACATCGTTGCCTTGTGTTGAAGATATTCCTGTGGTGCGGGAGTACCCAGACGTTTTTCCCGACAACCTTCCTGGTCTCCCTCCTCAGCGAGAGGTAGAGTTTGTGTTAGATTTGGAGCCCGGGACCGCCCTATTGCGAAGGCACCCTACCGTATGGCACCGCGGGAGTTGGAGGAGCTGCGCACTCAGCTGGAAGAGTTACTGCAGCTTGGGTTTATTAGGCCGAGTTCGTCGCCTTGGGGTGCGCCGGTTCTGTTCGTGAAGAAGAAGGATGGGACGATGAGGCTATGCATCGATTGCAGAGAGTTGAACAAGGTCACTATCAAAAATAGATATCCGTTGCCGCGGATTGATGACTTGCTCGACCAGTTGCAGGGTCTCTGCATAAAAATGCAATATTGCATTGAGTATCTCTTGGTAGTATTTCAATGATATTCATTTTTGTCATCGATACAAGTCGTCGTCACGAATTCTTTCCACTGAGTCCATGTGTCATTGAGACTAACACAGTGTCGTTGAGACATCAGTATATATCGTCGAGACATTACATTCTGTATCGATTAGATTCCATCTATGTCATTGAGATATCCATCTGATATTTGTCTGGCTTGAAAAGATTATCAGCACCTCATTGAAGAATCATCTAAGCAGTGCCACTTAGACTTCCTCCTTCAATTTTCTTATTTTGAGATACAGATTTGACATTTCACTTGATAATCTTGGAATCCTCTATGGGCCCTTTTTCAGCTTTCAGGTTGATTTAGTTCCTCCTGCATTGCTTAATTGACAACTCCTCATAATTTGCCCTTGAGGATGATACCTGACTTGTCTTAAAGCTGCTTGCAATATTCTGGGAATGACTTTTGTTTTTCATTTAAGATACAACCTTGTCTTCAATAAATAGTTTTTCCCATTTCTATCTTTTATTTTCATTCACTGATGAGCATGTCTTTTAGTCACCCTTATTTGAACCTCCATATATAACTGTTGGTCCATTCTCCACTGGGGTGAATTTTCTCAAATACCTCTTTACTCTAGTCATGTGTCTGGAGAAACCACTGTCCATTTACCAAATGGGAGATTTGTTGGCATTTGGACATACATGCAGGATGGAATACCTGCCCTTAGGAACCCATCCTTTCTTGGGTACTAGGTGCTTGTTAGAGAATGATTTAAATTTGAGATCAACAGCTTTCTTACTAATTCTCATATGAGAAGAATTCTGGACAGTTGGATTAAACAAACAGTCTAAGGCAAAATGCCCTATTTTACGACTGCACCACATTCAAATCAATTGTATCTAGAATTTCTTGTTGTGCTTAGTCTAACTGGGTTGAGTTGTTGTTTGGCAGCTAACCCTCCCTTCTTGGAAGCTGAAAAATTTTCCCCAACATGATAATTTTTAAAAGCCTTCACAGGAGGATTCTTTTGGGGTGCAGATAATGCACTCTTCCCAAGGAAAGTTTGTCTTTTGCTAAGCCAAGTAGAAGGGAGCTTAAGAACACTCTCTGTCTCCTTGCTCTCTTTGCATCCATAGATGCTACTGTGATCATATGAGTTTGTGGGTATGATCACTTTTCTAAAAACTGTTTCTCCTTGAGCAGATTTCCTACAGTTTTCACTTTGAGAGTGTTAAAATTATTGAAGTGGAAGTGGAGGAGGCTTTTGGACCTGGGCGGTCTGGGAAGAGACCGGGCGGTCTGGCGTGACCGCACGGTCTGGCGGTCTGACAATGGCGATCTGTTCTATTGGTCAGCTGCGGCTTCCGGGGTTGACCGCTGGTCTGGTCCAAGGGCTGCTGAAGGTGGAGGTCGTGCGGTCTGGCTGTGACCGCATGACGGCTGATCATCCTCAGGGTCGCGCGGTCTGTCTCTGACCGCGTGACAAGTTGTTCTCTTCAAGGACGTGCCGGTCTGGCGTGACCGCACGGGTTGGCTCTTGAATCCAGTCTGGTGGCTTTCTAGAGGGTTCTGAAGGAGTTCGCGGACTAAGTTATTTTTAGTCGCGCGGTCTCAGCTCGCTGTCTCAGGAGGAGACTGGTATGCGGGCTGGTTGCTGTTCGCGGTCTCAGGAGGAGATCGGCATACGGACAGGAGTTCGCGGGTTGATGGCGGACTGGCTGTGTTCGCGGTCTCGGGCGAACACAGGTGGTGGGTGACTTCTAGGCGGTCTGGCGATCTCCGTGTGGAGTCGTGTTCAGACCAAGGGAGTAGCGATCTCCCGCGGTCTGGTGTGAAGTCGGCGCTCACCAAAATGAAGCAGGAGGGTTGCAGTGATTGCGCGGGTTGACCGGTAAGGTCGCGCGGTCTGATGGGTGGTGACTCTATCTCATAGGGTGGTGACTGGATCAGGTCTCACGCCTATAAATAGGGAGCCACTATAGCAACATAATAAGAACACACCAAGTGTAAGCTGAGTTCGCGTCTTTCTTGCGGTCTGTGTTTTCTGACCGGGCGGTCTCTGATCGAATTCTTCTTGTGCAGCTTCTGCGGATAGTGCGGGCAGCAGCGATCACCTCTTCCTCTGAAAGTGTTCGGGCGGTCTGCGGCTTGGAGTTGTGTTGCTGGAGTTTGGGAAGATCAGGAGGTCGAAAGAAGGGAGCGGTCTGTGCAGCGGTTTGGTGGTGGTCTGAGGTCGGCAGGGTGTTGCGGTCTAGCAACAGGAGGAGATCGCAAGGGAGTTCGCGCGGTCTGTGCAAGAGAGGTCGCGCGGGTTGTGCGGTCTGAAGTCTTTCAGTATTCTTCTCTGTATTGGTTCTGGAGTGTTGTGCTGACGAAATCATGTCTCGTCAAGCATGTCTTGCCCTGTAACTGAAGTTAGAAAATCAATAAAGATCAATTGTTTGCCCCAAATTGTTTCTGGTTGTTTTGGCTTGTAACTCTAGTTGTTATTCCTACTTGCTCTCACAAGGTCCGAAAAAATTTCACATGGTATCAGAGGTAGGTTGGAGTGGTTAGAGCAGTGAATAACTTAGAGTAGCCATCGCCTTTGTGAAGAAGGAACCAGAGGGAAAACAATGGAAGGCGGATTTGCAAGAGGTCTTGGGATTGATATGCTTACTTCGACCAACTTTAAGAAGTGGAGGTCATGTATGCAGAGCTATCTTCTAGGGGAGGACCTCTGGGAGGTTGTTGGAGGAGATGCAACTGAAGAGGTGAAGGCAACGGAAGCAGGTGATAATGGTCCGGCTGTGAGGGCATGGAGAAAGACCAATGCTAAAGCCGAGTTCACCTTGAAGCGTGCCATTTCACCGGAACTATTTGATCACATCTTAGGGTGTGGATCAGCTGCCGAAATCTGGAGAGCCCTGGATGGGCTGTTTAACAAGAAGAATGTGGCGAGACTGCAGTTCTTGGAGAATGAGCTGGCAAGGTCGGCTCAGGGTGATCTTTCTATCTCAAACTTCTTTCTGAAGATGAAGAACCTCTGCGCTGAGATATCAGCACTGGATCCTGATGAGCCTATCTCTGAGGCGAAGCTGAAGAGGCACATCATCCGCGGCCTGCGGAAGGAATATGTTGCCTTTGTGACGTCAGTGCAGGGATGGGCAAATCAGCCGTCTCTGCTAGAGCTGGAGAATCTGCTAGCTTCGCAGGAAAGTCTGGCAAGGCAGATGGCGGGAGTGTCAGTGACTGGGGGAGACGGCGAGGTGCTCTTCTCAGGGAAGAAGAAGAAGTGGGAGAAGAAGAAAAAGATCGCGGGAGGCTATGGGCCTTCAACTTCTGGGCAGCAGGAAAGGGGGTATGCTCCCAAGGCTGACGGGAAGAAGAAGGGGGAAGGTCCGAGATGCTTCAAGTGAGGGAAGGTTGGGCACTTCAAGAAGGAATGCCCAGTTGTTACTCAATCGGGGCATGTTGCTGGAAAGGTGGAAGTGGAGGCCAGGCACATTGATGGAGGATGGGGAGGAGCCTTCTCGGCTTCGGTTGAAGCCTCGGCTACTATCAACTATCAAGAGGACTGGATCGTGGACTCGGGGTGTGGTCATCACCTCACCGGAGATGAGTCGAAGCTTTCATCAGCACAACCCTATACAGGTAACAATGCTATCATCACCGCTGATAATACTGTGCATCCAGTCGAGAAGGTGGGGGTTGTTTCTTTGGGCAGTGATAGAGGGCCACTTACCTTGAAGAGTGTCTATCATGTGCCCGGGATGAAGAAAAACCTCTTCTCAGTAACCAACGCTGTTGACGCTGGGTATCACGTTCTGTTCGGCCCAACAGAAGTGAAATTTCTACGAAATGTAGAGGCCGTGAAGGCGGAGGTCGTTCATGTTGGGAGACGGGCAAAGGACTTGTTCGTTTTGTCGACAAGTTCCTACATCGACAAGATGAAGACGAATGATGGTGCCGTGATATGGCATGAGAGGTTGGGGCATGTAGGGATGGACAAGCTGAAAGCAATGGCGGTGAAAGGTCTTGTCAAGGGCCTGCCAAGTCTATCTTCCTACGGAGAAGGTCACGTTTGCGCGGGATGTCAGTTCGGCAAGTCTCATCGACTACCGTTTGACAAGTCACAGACAAGGTGTAGTCAGCCGTTGGAGTGCATCCATGGTGACTTGATGGGACCAACTGCTACCCCAAGCCTCGGAGGCAGCAGGTATATGCTGGTGCTGATCGATGATTACACCAGATATGTCTGGGTTTATTTCCTGAAGGAGAAGGCGGAAGCGTTTGCCAAGTTTGTGGAGTTCAAGGAGCTCGTGGAAGGTCGGCTGAATCTGCGGATCAAGAAGCTGAGGACGGACAACGGAGGAGAGTTCACCTCTGCTGAGTTCTCCAGTTTTTGCAGGAAGGCAGGCATCCGGAGGGAGCTTACTTGTGCATATACTCCACAGCAGAACGGTGTTGCAGAGCGGAAGATCCGTCATCTGACGGAGACCTGCAAGTGTTGGCTGCATGCCAAGAGTATCCCAAAGTCCTTCTGGGCGGAGGGAATGTCTTGTGCTGCTTACGTCATCAACAGGATGCCTCTGAGCCCCATCAACATGTTGACCCCGCATGAGATGATGTTCAAGGAGAAGCCAAGCGTGGCACACCTTCGGGTGTTCGGTTCCACCTGTTACGTGCACATCCCTGATGCTCTTCGGACAAAGCTAGAAGCGAAGGCTAGGAAGCTAGTCTTTGTGGGATACGATGAGAGGAAGAAAGGGTGGAAGTGCATGGACCCGGAGACGCGGAGATTTGTTGTATCTCGCGACGTCGTGTTCGATGAGGTGACATCTTACAGGGGGTCCTCTGGAGTGGAGTTACCAGAGAGCAGGGTGGAGGAGCCGGAGCAAGCTGTGGAAAATCTTCAGGTGGAGCTACCTGTGTCACCAGGTGGTCCATCGCCTTCTAGTTCTGAGACGGGAGCTTCTGGTTCAGGGAGCAGGGGGAGCAATGCTCCTAGCACGTCTGGAAGAGGAGCTAGGGAAGAAGCAGCTGAAGATGATGCGGTTCAGGGGAAGGAGCTGAGGAGATCGAAGCGAGCGATCATCGCCCCTGATCGCTATACAGGAGGAAACACAGTGAGCTTTGTCTCATGTTTCTTCGCTGGTCCCTTAGATGAGAGGGAACCGTCGAGCTTTGAGAAGGCCAGAGGCGTGAAGGAGTGGGATGTTGCAATGCAAGAAGAGATGTCAGCTCTTGAGAAGAATGAGACCTGGTCTCTTGTGCCCAAGCCTAAGGGCACCACTCCTGTTACATGCAAGTGGGTCTACAAGCTGAAGAAGAAGGCTGACGGTAGTATCGAGCGGTACAAGGCTCGCCTAGTAGCTCGGGGGTTCTCGCAGCAATACGGTGAAGATTACGAGGAGACTTTCAGTCCGGTGGCAAAAATGACTTCAGTTCGTTTTATTATTGCCTTGGCGGCGTTCAGTGGATGGAAGATTTGGCAGCTCGACGTCAAGAACGCCTTCTTGTACGGTGAGATTGACAAGGATATCTTCATGGTCCAGCCTCCAGGCTTTGTGTCTGAAGATTTTCCGGAGCATGTCTGCAAGTTGAATAAGGCCCTGTATGGGTTGAAGCAAGCGCCGAGGGCGTGGTATGGGAAGATCGCAGAATATCTCTTATTCTGTGGATTTGGGGCTTCAGACTCAGACTCAAGCTTGTTCGTCAAGAAGAGCGGGGAGCTTCAAGTCATCGTGCTGTTATACGTCGACGATATGATCGTGACGGGGAACTCGAAGGAGGAGGTAGCGCAGCTTCGGGCCGAGCTGTCTATCAGGTTCGAGATGAAGGACTTAGGTGAACTTCACCATTTCCTTGGACTCGAGGTGCAGAGGAAGGAAGGTGGAGTGCTGGTGGCCCAGGCCGGCTATGCGGAGCGAATCGTGGAGCGATTCAGCATGAAGGAAGGGAAGTGCACTTCCACACCTCTGGATAAAGCTATGAAGCTTCGGAAGGATGAGGGGAGGATCATGTAAGATCCGTTGGTGTTCCGAGCTCTAGTTGGGAGCTTGATTTATCTGACGATCACGAGGCCGGATATTGCATATGCAGTTGGCAGAGTGAGTCGATATATGGCGGAGCCACGGGTACCTCATCTGCTAGCGGCCAAGAACATTCTGAAGTATGTCAAGGCGACCTCGGACATGGGTCTCCTGTACCGGAGGGATGCGGACTTCAAGGTGCACGGGTTCATGGATGCTGACTACGGGGGAGATTCGGATGATCGGAAGTCGACGTCTGGATTCGTCTTCATGGCGGGCCCCACAGCTATTTCATGGTGCAGCAAGAAACAAGATTCCGTGTCAGTCTCTACCACGGAAGCGGAATACAAGGCTTCGGCTTTGGCAGCTCAAGAAGCCATCTGGCTTAGGAGGTTGGTGGGAGACGTCCATAAGGAGGATCGGGAGCCGACTCTGCTACGCGGTGACAACGAGAGTGCTCTCAAACTGGTAACCAATCCAGTTTGTCACGCGAGGACCAAGCATATCGAGATCGAGCATCACTTCATACGGGAGAAGGTGCTGGAGGGATCTCTTTCGGTCGGGCATGTGCGGAGTGCGGACAATGTCGCAGACATCTTCACAAAGGCGCTGGCAAAGGGGCCGTTCACACGGCTAAGGGAACTACTTGGGCTAGTTTCCACTTCCCACTTCAAGGGGGAGTGTTAAAATTATTGAAGTGGAAGTGGAGGAGGCTTTTGGACCTGGGCGGTCTGGGAAGAGATCGGGCGGTCTGGCGTGACCGCACGGTCTGGCAGTCTGACAATGGCGATCTGTTCTATTGGTCAGCTGCGGCTTCCGGGGTTGACCGCTGGTCTGGTCCAAGGGCTGCTGAAGGTGGAGGTCGTGCGGTCTGGCTGTGACCGCATGACGGCTGATCATCCTCAGGGTCGCGCGGTCTGTCTCTGACCGCGTGACAATTTGTTCTCTTCAAGGACGTGCCGGTCTGGCGTGACCGCACGGGTTGGCTCTTGAATCCAGTCTGGTGGCTTTCCAGAGGGTTCTGAAGGAGTTCGCGGACTAAGTTATTCTTAGTCGCGCGGTCTCAGCTCGCTGTCTCAGGAGGAGACTGGTATGCGGGCTGGTTGCTGTTCGCGGTCTCAGGAGGAGATCGGCATACGGACAGGAGTTCGCGGGTTGATGGCGGACTGGCTGTGTTCGCGGTCTCGGGCGAACACAGGTGGTGGGTGACTTCTAGGCGGTCTGGCGATCTCCGTGTGGAGTCGTGTTCAGACCAAGGGAGTAGCGATCTCCCGCGGTCTGGTGTGAAGTCAGCGCTCACCAAAATGAAGCAGGAGGGTTGCAGTGATTGCGCGGGTTGACCGGTAAGGTCGCGCGGTCTGATGGGTGGTGACTCTATCTCATAGGGTGGTGACTGGATCAGGTCTCACGCCTATAAATAGGGAGCCACTGTAGCAACATAATAAGAACACACCAAGTGTAAGCTGAGTTCGCGTCTTTCTTGCGGTCTGTGTTTTCTGACCGGGCGGTCTCTGATCGAATTCTTCTTGTGCAGCTTCTGCGGATAGTGCGGGCAGCAGCGATCACCTCTTCCTCTGAAAGTGTTCGGGCGGTCTGCGGCTTGGAGTTGTGTTGCTGGAGTTTGGGAAGATCAGGAGGTCGAAAGAAGGGAGCGGTCTGTGCAGCGGTTTGGTGGTGGTCTGAGGTCGGCAGGGTGTTGCAGTCTAGCAACAGGAGGAGATCGCAAGGGAGTTCGCGCGGTCTGTGCAAGAGAGGTCGCGCGGGTTGTGCGGTCTGAAGTCTTTCAGTATTCTTCTCTGTATTGGTTCTGGAGTGTTGTGCTGACGAAATCATGTCTCGTCAAGCATGTCTTGCCCTGTAACTGAAGTTAGAAAATCAATAAAGATCAATTGTTTGCCCCAAATTGTTTCTGGTTGTTTTGGCTTGTAACTCTAGTTGTTATTCCTGCTTGCTCTCACAAGGTCCGAAAAAATTTCACAGAGAGTAGCCCAAACCTCTCTTATTTGATTGTGAAAAGCTATCAATCAAAGGAAGAACAATTTGTTGCTTGGAATAACTAGCCCTAATTTTCCTTTCCTCTAAGAGCTTATCCTATAGCTCTTTGATTCTAATATTCTTATGCTTAATTACTTCAGTTATAGTGCTAGTGCTCAGTGGGGAAATTGATAATTTGGTCTTATCTTGAGCTAGCTCAGTTACTTTCTCAAGCAGTTCATCTCTCTTGTCACACAAGGAGATGACCTCTGCTGCTTGTGCCTTACATAGAGCTTTTGCTTTCTTAAGGGTTCCAAGCAGGGCAAAAAATTTCTCAATAAAGTCAGTGTCATCTTCTCTTACAGTTGAAGAGGAGCTGGCATCTGAATCTATGTCAGATATAGTTAGAGAGGCTCTAGGAATTACCTGATTATAAAGGGTTTCAACACAACATTTTTCATCTGAAAAGGCCATTGCTGCTAGGTGGCTGTCAGATTCTGATGATGATGACTCAGTGTCACTGTCATTGAGGGTTCTGACGTTCTTAGCTACAAAGCTTTTCTCCATCTTCCTGCTCTTTTAGTTTTTTCTTTCTTCACTCGTTTTCTTTCTCTTCAGTGGACACTTAGTTATGATGTGTCCAGGCTTCTTGCAGCTGTAACAAATAATATCAGAAGAAATATGTTTGCTAGGTTTAAAATCATAAATTTCTAATTTGTGTCTGCTCCCAGATTTATCTTCTCTCCTTGAGCCAGAGGGAGAAACTTCTTTCCTTCTTTTTCTTAGCAGCTTTTTGAACTGCTTTGTGAAAAAGGAGAGTTCTCCATCAAAAATATTAGAACTAGAATAGTTGATGATCTCATCTTCTGAGATGTAAGCAGGTTCCACAGCCTTGTGCTTTCTAGAAGCTTCAGCTTTAATTTCTACTCCCCTTTCTCTGCTGGAGACTTTGGAAGACTCCTCTTCAAACCTTTTGGTATTCAGGTACAACTCATATGATAAGAGATTGCCATATAGCTGTTGAGGTTCCATGTTTCCCAGGTTTCTAACTTCTCTAATGGCACAAGCAGCACAAGCGCAATGCCACGTCAGTTAAACTTACACTCCCTTGGTGACGAGCATGACCGAGGGCATGACATCAAGTCACGGACGTGACTCGCCCCGCGCTCCTTCCCGGCGAACCTTCCCACTAGTAGGTAGATTTGAAGAGTACATGCCCTAGGTCACGGGCGTGTCCTAGGGCGTGATGCGCACGTAACGCCCGCATTGAAGCCAGAAGGCGCCCTCTCTGCACCAACACCGATCACGCCCCTTACACGCCCTTGGTCACGGGCGTGACCAAGGGCGTGTAACCCCAGTTTGAATCCTATTTAAAGCCAGCTCCACCAGAAGTTCAGGGACAAATTTTGGAGGCTCAATTCCTTCATTTCTTATTTTGTTTTCTTGTTTTAAGCATTCTTGTAGTTCTCTTTCTAGTGCAATTGTAAGTTTAAATTCTTGTACTTTTCTTTCTTTCTTGCTATTGTAATTTTCAAATCCATAGTTGTAACTTTCTCTTGCAATCAATAAAATAGAACTTTTCACATTCTTATTTTACTCTCAATTCCATTATGTACTCTTTTATTCTCATCAATTCCTCCATCTTCATGAGTAGCTAAATATTTATTAGCACTCGGTTGAGATGATCCAAGGAATAATATAAGCTATGAAGTAAATTAAAATTTCTTTTTCTCTTCTTTGGAAATGATTAAGATTTATCCTTGATTTATTTTTGATGAGATTATATCTTCGATATATAATTCTCATACATATTTTCGTATTTAATTTAACCGAGCGGTTTATAGTACGAATCGGTCATTCAAGGATAAAGAGAGTTGCATGCAACCCTCGAGAGAGGAAGACATAAATCTCCCGGATTGGAGTCAAATCCCATAGAGGGGTTCAATTCGATAAAGCGTGTTTTAGGTGTTTTGATTCTAGAGCGAAAGTTTGATTGGTCAACCTAAACTCAGTTGAATGCATCCTCGACAGAGGTGCGTTTAGAATTTGGGAAACTCCACGGTCGAAGAAGTTTTCCTAGAGAATTAGAACAATTGTTTTCTTCTATTTTATTTCCAAGGTGATTCAAAATCGAGTGATAGTTTTCTAAATCGTTGCTTTAATCATTATTCTAATTCGTCGCACTTTTTCTTATAAACAAACCAATCCCATGTTTTGATTGATAAAATAATAGAGATTTCCCGAAGTAAGAATATCCAACCACCCCGAGTCTAATATGACCTTGGATTTTATAAACCTATACTTCTTTCGACGAGGTACACTTGTCGTTGTCGTTTGTGGATATAGTTTTGCGCATCAAGTTTTTTGGCTCCGTTGTCAGGGAATTTAGGTTGATATTTTGAAAAAAGAAATATCTATTAATTTTATCGCTCTTTTTCTTCCCCCCTTCTTCTAAAAATTTTAAAAATCTTAAAAGGCGCAATTTAAATTCTCGGAAAGGGAGGTTTGGGCTATCATCCCATCGTATATCCTAGTTCCGGTGTGAACCCTTCACAGGGTAGACCTCGGGAAGTCCGGTACTAACTTAACCCGCATTTTGAAAAAAAAAATTATATATATATTTTTAACTATAATATTATAAAAATATTATGATAATTTTAATTTTTCCTTCTTCACCTTTTTATTCTTTTCGCCTCTAATTCTCTTTTTCTCTTTTTCTTTTCTCTTAGTTTATGACCCGAGGAAACTCTTCAATTAATCTTGAATTGTGTTTTGATCCGGAAATCGAGCGCACCTTGTGGCGACGTCTCCGATTTAGTGATCTACCAATAATCCGAGAAGAGTCAATCAGAGAGACTAACGAAGGTATAATGGAAGATCCCGATCATAATGAGGCCCCGCTACGGACTATGTCCTATTATACTAGGGCGAATTAGAAGGGAACACAATCTAGTATTATTCATCCAGCGGGGGCAAATAATATTTTGAAATTAAAATGAGTATAACTCAGATGGTACAGTAAACCATCATTTTTGATGGCTTACCAGATGAAGATATTAATTTACAACTTTTAAATTTTTTGGACATTTGCGATACATTCAAAATAAATGGCGTCACCAATGATGTCATTCGTTTGCGTTTATTTCCTCTCTTTGCGAACTAATGCCAAGCAATGGTTGGGATCTCTTCCTAGAGGTTCCATCACTACATGGGCTGACATGACGGAGAAATTTTTAACAAAATATTTTCCTCTGGCGAAGTCCGGTAAATTACGTACGGACATTCTCTCGTTTACGCAAATAGACTCGGAGTCTCTCTACGACACATGAGAGCGCTTCAAGGAACTCTTGCGGAGATGTCCTCATTATGCCCTACCTGTGTGGCAACAAGTTTAAACTTTCTATAATGGTTTGAATCTCCAAATGAGGCAGATGATTGATGCGGCCGCGGGGGGACCCTTAATAACAAAACCCCCGAGGCTGCTCAAGAGCTTTTCGAGGAGATGGCCATGAATGCATATCAGTGAAATGCGCCACGGTCGCGCCGTAACAAGTTAACCAAACTCTTTGAAGTCGAGGCCACCCCGAATTTAGCGCTTCAAGTAGAAATGCTTACTAAGCAAGTGGCTGAGATGTCTGCTTCCTCCGCCACTAATTGGGTTAATAATAATAATAATTTTAATAATAATAATAATTTTATTCAAGAGCATGTAGATTATATGGGAAACTCCTATCGTCCTCCTTATAACCCGAATAATAATCTTTCGTTAAATAATAGTTATAATCTGGGTTTACGGAACCACCCAAATTTTTCATGGAGTAACCCCAATAATGCTCAACGTCCACCACAAGTGAATCCCCCCGGATTCTCTCCTCCACCACCACACAAGCCCTCTACACTTGAATAGGTCTTCACTAAATACAATGCCTCCAATGAGTCCAACATCCAAAATTTATCCGAATCTATAAAAAGCTTGGAAAATAAAATTGGACAGCTCGCCAAAATGTTCTCCGAACACCAGCAAGGAGCTCTTCCGGGCAACACCGAGCCCAATCCACGGGAAAGCACCAACGCTATAACCCTCCATAGCAGAAAGGAGGTAACTTCATCAAAATTGGCTGAGTCAGGGGTAAACGTTTCAACTCTGTCTCCGCATTTAAATTCTTCTGATTTAGCTCCGCACAATATTCAAACTTTTTTATTCATTATCCTTCTAAATTTCAAAATGAGCGCAACGAGGAACAATACAAAAAATTTATAAACATTTTAAAACAAATTCAAATTAATTTCAAAGATGTATGTTGGCAATTTTTATAAATTCTGCGAGGCACTCTCACAAATGCCTAAATACGCGAAATAACTCAAGGATTTGTTGTCAAATAAAAGGAGACTTGAAGATATTTCACGCATTTCTCTTAACGCTGAATGTTCAGTGATTGTTTTAAATAAATTGCCGAAAAAATTAAATGATTTGGGACGGTTCTCCATCTCGTGTTTGTTCGTTAATTTATTAGTTAAACACGTCTTGCCCCATCTAGGAGCTAGCATAAATCTTATGCCATTCTCCTTATTTAAGAAGCTTGGTTTGGGCATCCCAAGTCCAACTAATATAAGCATCCAACTAGCGGATCGGTCTGTTAAGTACCCAATCGAGGTCATAGAGAATGTGCTAGTGAAGGTTGACAAGTTTATCTTTCCGGTAGACTTTGTGATCCTCGATATCGAAGAGGACGCCGAAGTACCCCTCATACTCGGTCGACCCTGCCTAGCCACCGCTCGGGTAATTATCGATGTAAGTAACGGGAAGCTTCTCATACGAGTTGGGAATGAATTAGTTATTTTTAATGTAAATCAATCAATGAGAAATGCGCTTCCCAACAATAATTCTTGTTTTACTTTAGAATCAAATTTTGAAGAAGAAATATTATCTTTTGTTGAATAATTTCTCCTTTTTTGAAAATCCGGAGTTAGAAACTTTATTTTGTTTAAAAGAAATGACTCGGCAAATTAAATTTGAATAAATAAATTTAAATAATTTAAAAATTAAAACATCTTATGAAGAGCCGCCGAGCCTAGAACTAAAATAACTCCCGGAGCATCTAAAATATATACTTTTGGAAAATAATTCAAAATTGCCCGTAATTATTTCTTGGAAGCTAAACGTTTCAGAAATATCCGAATTAACAAAAATTCTAAATAATCACCGCCACGCAATTGCGTGGCAAATCTCTGACATCAAGGGAATTAATCCCTTGTTTTGCATGCATAAGATAAATTTAGAAAATAATTCTCGCGGCACCATTCAGCCTCAACGATGCCTTAATCCCAAGATGAAGGATGTCGTTAAGGCCGAAATTATAAAACTATTAGACACGGGAATTAGTTATCCATTTTTTGATAGCACTTGGGTTAGTCCAGTGCAAGACGTGCCTAAAAAGGGCGGAATAACGGTAATCACTAACGAAAATAATGAGTTGATTCTGACCCGTACTGTTACGGGTTGGAGGGTATGCATCGATTACAGGAAATTAAATGATGCTACCCGCAAGGATCACTTTCTGTTGCCCTTTATTGACCAAATCTTAGAACACTTATCCGGTCATTCACACTACTGTTTTCTCGATGGTCTTTTGGGATATTTTTAAATACCAATTGCGCCCGAAGACCAAGAGAAAACCACCTTCACCTGTCCGTTCGACACCTTCGCATATCGAAGGATGTCGTTTGGTCTTTGCAATGCACCTGCTACATTTCAAAGATGTATGTTGGCAATTTTTTATGAACTAGTAGAATACGTCATGGAAGTATTCATGGATGATTTTTCTGTCTTTGGCGATTCTTTTACAAATTGTTTAAATAATCTTGATCGTGTTCTTCAACGCTGCGAAGACACAAATTTGGCACTCAACTAGGAGAAGTGCCACTTTATGGTCCACGTGGAATTAGTCCTCGAGCATAAAGTTTTGAGTAGAGGGATCGAGGTCGATAGGGCCATGACCGAGGTCATAAAAAAACTTCCCCCTACAACTAATATTTAATCCATTAGGAGTTTTCTAGGACATGCGGGTTTCTATAGACGGTTTATTAAATTTTTTTTAAAAATTACAAAACCGCTAACGCAACTATTAAAAAAATCCGCATTTACTTTGATGAAGAGTGTTTAAAAGCGTTTAATACATATAAAAATGAACATATCAATTCTCCAATTTTAATCGCTCCAAATTGGTCTCTTCCATTGAAAATTATATGCGCTGCGAGCGATTTTGCTGTAGGTGCAGTTTTAAGCCAGCAAATGAATAAATATTATCACCCAATTTATTACGCAAGCAAAACGCTAACATCCACGCAAGCAAATTATACAACGACATAAAAGGAATTTTTTGGCTATAATTTTAGCGTTTGATAAATTTTGATCTTATATAACGCTTTCAAAAGTTATTGTCTTTACAGATCACTCCGCTCTCCGGTATTTACTAAATAAGTGAGATGCAAAGCCTCGACTGCTAAGGTGGATCATCCTACTGCAAGATTTAGATTTGGAGATCCAGGACAAAAGGCGAGCAGAGAATGTTACGGTCGACCACCTCTCACGGTTGGAGAATCCGGCTGCAGGAGCACTTGCACTGGTGGAGGCCGAAATTGATGATAAATTCCCTAAAGAGCGCCTACTCACCATCGAAAAAGTAACGACTTCTTCCACCCCTTGGTATGCAGATTTTGCCAACTATCTTGTGGCCCGAGTCCTAACAAAAGATTTCTCAAGTCAACAAAAGAAGAAATTCTTTTCGGACTTGAAAAATTATTTTTGGGAGGACCCTTTTTTATTTTGTGTCTGCGCAGACCAAGTGGTAAGAAGGTGTATTTTGGGCGAGGAAGGCGTCCAAATTTTGCTGCACTGCCATGAAGGACCAACTAGTGGTCACTAGAAAGCAAACCGGACTGCAAGGAAGGTAGTAGAGGCGGGCTTCTATTGGCCCACCATATTCAAAGATGCTCACAATTTTGTGAGTAATTGTGATCGGTGCCAACAATCAGGTAACATTTCTAACCGGGATAAAATGCCAAAAAATATTTTTTTAGAATGCAAAATATTCGATTTATGAGGAATAGATTTTGTAGGACCGCTACCATCTTCAATTAACAAGAAATATATTCTTGTCGCAGTGGACTATGTGTCAAGGTGGGCGGAAGCACAAGCCTTTCCCACCAACGACGCGAGAGTCGTAGTAAAATTTTTTTAAAAATTATTTTCACAATTTGGCCAATCACGAGCACTTATTAGTGATATGGGCACAAATTTTGTTAACAACCAACTTGCTATAATTTTAGCAAAGTATGGAGTTACGCACAAGCTCTCCACCGGCTACCACCCACAAGCAAATGGCCAAATGGAGGTAGTAAATTGTGAATTAAAAAGAATATTAGAAAAAACTGTGTCCGTTAGTAGGAAGGATTGGTCGCTAAAATTAGACGATACACTATGGGCTTATCAGACAATGTACAAAACTTCCATCGGATGTTCACCGTACTGATTAGTCTACGGAAAAGCTTGCAACTTATAGGTGGAATTAGAACATCGCGCATTTTGGGCGCTTAAAACTTTGAATTTAGATTTAAACTTAGCCTCCGAACAACGTAAATTCCAATTAAATGAATTAGACAAATGCCATGCAAACGCCTACGAAAATAATAAATTCTATAAGGAGTGCACTAAGTTTTATCATGATAAAAAAATTAAAATTCCAAAATCTTTTTCACTGGAAGATTTATCTATATAACTCTAGGCTTTGACTTTTTCCGGGCAAGTTAAAATCCCGATGGTCCGACCCTTTTATTGTAAAAGAGATTTGGCCATATGGAACTGTGTTAATAGAGCACACGGAAAAAGGCTCCTTTAAGGTTAACGACCACCGGCTAAAATTGTATCACCCCGATGACCCAGCGTCCGGACAAATTGAAATGCTTAATTTTCCTAATTTTTAAAAGCAACAATTGCTACTTAGTCAAGCTACGTGACGGTAAACAAAGTGCTTTTGGGAGGCACCCCAACGTGATCCTTTTTCTTGTTTTTGCTTTGTTTGTTTTAACTTCTTTTATAGGTTTTTTATCCGGCAACCCAATCTAGCAACCAGGAAAGCCCTCTTCTCCCCTCTTTTCATTTACTACATTTTTTTATAATCTTGATGATACATCATACATAGTTTTAAACATTGGGGCTTGTCATCCCATCACACCTCCTAGTACCTTGTGAACCCTTCACCGAGTAGACCTTGGGAAGTCCAAGAATAATATATATATATATCCCATTTACTTGTTGATTTTAATTTTTTTCTAGAAATCTAGTTTGAGGTCTGATTATAAGTTTTCTTACATTTGTAATTTAGCTAATATTTTGTTTCATCAGAATTTGTTAAATTTAAATTTGAAGTAATTTAGTTTTAAGAAACACTTTATGTTTTTAATTCAATTAGAGAATCTATTTAGCACAACTTCTCCTTTTTAAATTTTAAATAGCTTCACTTTGTGGTAAATTGGCTAAGCATCTCTAGATGTTTATTATATTCTCTTTTAACTTTAAGATCTTAGGAAATTTCATTTCACTAAAAAGTTGCTTTCAAAATAGTTTAATTGAAAAACTAGATTCATTTCTTTATCCCCCACCCTTTGTTGGCAAATAAAAAAAATGTTGAAAAAAAGATCATATGTCATGGGAATAAGAGGATAAAATTCAATATCCCCTAAACATATGCACCCAAAATTGCTTAAAAGATTATATGTCATGAAGTAAGAGGATAAAATTCATTACTTCTAAACAAATACATTTTGTGTTTTTAATTGAAGAGAAATTTTGAAAGATTATATGGCATGGAAAATAAGAGGATAAAATTCATTATTTTCCTAAACATATACAAATTCTTGTTCAAATATGGTGAGAGAATAAAGTTCATCACCTTTATTTTAGTATCTCTTCATTGTGCCAGTTTGTTTAAAACCCATCCTTAGCCAATTTTATTAGATCTAGTTCTAAATCAAAAGATTAAGAGAGCAATATTTTAGTAGGTGTCTTCTCCATAAGCTTCTTTTACGTTGAAGTGTTTATAATTTCAATCTAAATTTGATTGAAAATTTCTATAATTTTGGTTGCTAAATAGTTATCTTGAGAAGTATTTAGCTAAACAAATTTCTCCTTTTAAATTATCACCATAACTTATGACTTAATTCTTGAATTCCTAGAATTTGCTTTTAACTTACTATTGGTTTAATGAAATTTTAGTTAATTTGAAATAATATTGATGCCTTGTAATTCTCTTCCCATTCTTTTGCTCTGGAATAACAAAAACTCAAGTATGGGGGTGTTTGATGAGTAGTTTATATACTTATCTTTTAGTATAGTTTTAATATATTTTAAATATGAAATTATATAATTTATATGAATTATATCGTATAAATCACTCCCTCTTTGAATTCATGAACTAACTTAAGTCTATTTTATATTTTCAGGTTTTCAGGGCACTTTTGAGAAAAAATCCAAAATACACGCCCAAGGTCACGGGCATGACCAAGGGGCGTGACAACCTAGATATGTTCCAGACCCGATTCCGCTGCCCCGGGCTCATTCCGTGAAAATTTGCCAAGTACATGCCCCAGGTCACGGGCGTAACCAAGGGCATGACCCAATGTCACGGTCGCGACCCGCCGCAAGCAGCAGAAGAGCAATGCCACATCAATTAAAGTTACATGCCCTCGCTCACGGGCGTGACCGAGGGCGTGACATCAAGTCATGGGTATGACTCGCCACGCGCTCCTTCCCGCCGAACCTTCCTGCCAGCAGGCAGATTTGAAGAGTACACGCCCTAGCTTACGAGCGTGATCTAGGGCGTGACGCGCACGTAATGCCCGCATTGAAGCTAGAAGGCGCCCTCTCTGCACCAGCACTGATCAGGCCCTTGGTCACGGGCGTGACCAAGGGAATGTAACCCCAGTTTGAATTCTATTTAAAGCATGGTCCACTAGAAGTTCAGGGACGAATTTTGGAGGCTCAATTCCATCATTTATTGCTTTGTTTTCTTGTTTTAAGCATTCTAGTAGTTATCTTTCTAGTGCAATTGTAAGTTTAAATTCTTGTACTTTTCTTTCTTTCTTGCTATTGTAATTTTCAAATCTATAGTTGTAACTTTCTCTTGCAATCAATAAAATAGTTCTGTTCTCATTCTTATTTTACTCTCAATTCCATTATGTACGCTTTTATTCTCATCAATTCCTCCATCTTCATGAGTAGCTAAATCTTTATTAGTACTCGGTTGAGATGATCCAAGGAATAATATAAGCTATGAAGTAAATTAATGTTTCTTTTACTCTTCTTTGGAAATGCTTAAGATTTATCCTTGATTTATTTTTGATGAGATTATATCTTTGATATATAATTCTCATACATGTTTTCGTATTTAATTTAACAGGATAGTTTATAGTATGAATCGATCATTCAAGGATAATGAGAGTTGCATGCAACCCTCGAGAGAGGAAGACATAAATCTCCCGGATTAGAGTCAAATCCAATAGAGGGGTTCAATTCGATAAAGCGTGTTTTAGGTGTTTTGATTCTAGAGCAAAATTTTGATTGATCAACCTAAACTCAATTGAATGCATCCTCGACAGAGGTGCGTTTAGAATTCAGGAACCTCCACGGTCGAAGCAGTTTTCTTAGAGAATTAGAACTATTGTTTTCTTCTATTTATTTCCAAGGTGATTCAAAATCGAGTGCTAGTTTTCTAAATTGTTGCTTTAATCATTATTCTAATTCTCCGCATTTTTCTTATAAACAAACCAATCCCAAGTTTTAATTGATAAAATAATAGAGATTTTCCGAAGTAAGAATATTCAACCACCCCGAGTCTAATACGAGCTTTGTTTTTATAAACCTATACTTCTTTCGATGCGGTACACTTGCCGTTGTCGTTTGCGGATATAGTTTTGTGCATCAATAAGCGACGTACACTTTCCCAGTATTTCAATTTCTGAGAAAATCGGTGCATTAAATGAAGCTCAGCATCTGTCATGACGATAAATTTCTTCAAGCCGACATCATCTTGATCATTTTGACGATATGTAATCTTCACGACGATATTGTCGACATACTTCTTTCTTCAAAGCCTACTTGATATCTCAACGATACTGCTTCTTCAAGACGATATCCTCGAAATGTTTTCTTCAACACAATATGTCTTCAATCTTCAAGACAATATGTCTTCAATCTTTAAGACTATATGTCTACTTCAATCTTTAAGACGATATGTCTTCTTCAAGATGATATTGTCAAAACATCTGAACTTAGCATTTTCAACGATAAGGCTCCTTCTAGATGATATAGTTGAAACTGTCTTTATGATATGTTTCCTTTCTCAATGATTTTTCTACTAAGTCTTGAGATGAGAATTTTCTCAGTGAATCTTCTTTGAAGAATATAGTCTTGACATTGGTAATGTAGCTTTTATGTATCTGTCTCAACATAAACTTAAACATGGCATTAAAAATAACTTGGCTTATCTATACTTGTGTTCTTTCTTCAAATCTAGGAATATTGAGGGCACAAAACCCAACAATCTCCCTCTATTTGAAGAAGACAGAACATACAAGTATAGATAGGCTTGACTAACAGATATATTCAATAAATATTAACACATAGAGCTTTTATCATTAACCTATGCACTTCTTCAAATCAGGTACATTTTTGGACACTGTTCCCAACAATAGGATTGGAACCTATAGAAATAACATTAAAGCTATAACAGAATATAGTAGAGTTCTCAAGACTAAAGTTGTAATCTAACAACTGATTTTGCATCCATAATATTTGAGAGCAACAACTTCCTGCAGCTATATACTCAGCTTCAGCTGTAGAAGTAGAGACTAAGGTTTGCTTCTCGCTAAACCTGGAAATAAGTCTAGCACCCAGGAATTAACAAGTTCCTGAGGTGCTCTTTCTATCAAGCCTACATCTAGCATAATCTGCATCTAGATAGCCTACTAAATCAAATCCATAATCTTTGGGATACCACAGGCCAAGTTCAGGTGTACCATTTAGATATATGAGTATTCTTTTTATAGAACTCATGTGAGATTCTTTGGGGTCAACCTAGACTCTAGCATATATGCATGTAACAAAATATTATCTAGCCTGCTAGCTGTAAGGTAGAGAAGTGAGACAATGGTTGCTCTGTATGTCTATTGATCAAAAGACTTACCCTTTTCATCTCTATCTAATAGACTGTTGGTAGCCATGGCGGTTTTCATGAAAGAGTCATTTTCCATCCCAAACCTCTTGATAAGCTCTGTAGTATACTTACATTGGGATATAAAAATGCCATCTGCATTTTGCTTAACTTGGAGGCCAAGGAAGTATGATAGTTCCCTTATGCTACTCATTTCCAACATAGACTGCATTAGGTCAGCAAACCTTTTGCAAAGTCTTTGGTCTGTTGATCCAAATATTATATCATCTATATATATCTGTACTAGAAGTAGCTGATTTTTATGTGCTCTGGTGACAAGTGTTCTATCCACCTTAACTCTTACAAAAGAGTGTTCTAGGAGGAAGGTGAATATAGTCTCATACCAAGCTCTTGGAGCTTTCTTGAGACCATACAGTGCTTTGTCTAATCTATAAACAAAAGAAGTATGAGATGGATTGACAAAACCTATGGGTTGCTCAACATATACTTCTTCCTGAATAGTTCAATTTAGGAAGGTACTCTTCACATCCATTTTATATACCTTGATCTTCAAATGTGCAGCATAGACAAGGAACATTTTGATTGCTTCCAGTCTAGCCACTGGAAAAAATGTCTGATTGTAGTCAATACCCTTCTCTTGCATGTATCCTTGAGCAACTAGTCTTACTTTGTTCCTGACTATGACTCATTTTGACTCCATCTTATTTTTATGTACCCACTTTGTTCCTATGATTGGGTAATTTCTTGGTCTTTCAACTAGAGACAAGACTTTGTTTCTTTCAAACTGTGCAAGTTCCTCTTGCATGGCAGCAATCCACTGGGGATCACAATCTGCTTCTTCAAACTTCTTGTGCTTATACTTTAAGAGGAAGCACTGCATACTGGTTTCATTTGTGATCTAGTTCCTGGTCTTCACTCCCACTGTTATATCTCCTATTACTTGAGTTGGAGGATGATCCTTGAGGGTCATTCTATTTCTTATTGATGCATTCAGTTGATTGATATCCTCATGGATTTCCTCTTCTTTAGTGATGGTGGGAGGACCATTTCCATTTACTAGAATAATTTCTGTATCTGGCAGAGCAGGTGCCTGAATGTCATTATCATCTGAAGAAAAGTATTCATCTGACTCATTATCAGTTGGTTGTTTCCTTTGTCTTGGCAAGCTGCTGGGTAATCTGTGATGCTGATCCTTTCAACTTGATCAAACAACTGGTCTTCTTCCTGCAAGATGACATTGGTGAAAGTTTCCTTCCCCTTATAGAACATCTTAGTCTCATCAAACACTACATACTTTGACTCCTCAATTTTGAGAGAGCTCTTATTATAACATCTATATGCCTTTCTTGATGAGGAGTATCCCTAGAATATTCCATCATTGGCCTTCTTGTCTAATTTGGCAAGTTGGCTCTTTCCATTGTTCAGAATGAAGCAAGTGCAACTAAAAATTCTAAAGTATATGACTATAAGTTTCTTTCCCTTCAATAGCTCATAAGGAGTCCTTACTTAGCTTTGTGAATGAGACTTCTATTCAGAACATAGTTAGTTGTATTCACTGCCTTAGCCCAGAAGAACTTTGGTAAATTGGATTCAGCTAATAATGTCCTTCCCGATTCAATTAAAGTTCTATTTTTCCTTTTAGACATGCCATTTTGTTGGGGGGGGGGGGGGGGGGGGTTCTAGGAGCTGAAAAGCTTTGTCTTATCCCTTCATCCTCACAGAATCTTCAAATTAACTGATTTTCAAACTCAGTAACATGATCACTTCTGATCACAGCAACCTGAGTATTGAATTCAGATTGAATCTGTCTATTGAATCTTGAGCAGATCTTGAAGGTTTCAGACTTAACTCTTAGAAAGAGCATCCAACTGAATCTAGAAAAGTCATCTACAATGAAAAATGTATAAGACTTGCTTGATAAGCTTTGAGTTGAGATAGAACCAAATAAATCCATGTGCAATAGGTAAAGGGTTCTAGGAGAATCATTCATACCAATTAGTTTGAACGATGATTTGGTTTGTTTTCCTAGTTGGCAGGCTCTACAGGGATGGTCTTTCTTAAATTTACCAATTCTTAAACTTACCAATTGAATCTGATTTCTTAAATCATAATTTGCTTAATATAAATCTTTTTTCTTAAAGTCTTCTAATTCTTCCCTAACCGTTTCTACTTCTTTTTGAATCTTAAGGTAATAATTGCAAAATTCTTTAAAACAATTTTTAAATTCTTCTGAAGTAAAATCAAAGTCATCAAAGAGTGATATCTGATCTTCCTCAGAGGAATCCTCCAAAGACATTAGGCAGGCTTCTTCTGCAGTAGTTTCTTCATCACTTTTAGATGAAGAGGAGCTTGACTCAGTTTCTGAGTCACTCCAGGTTTCAGCAATGAAACCATTTCCCTTCTTCTTATACATCTTTTTGAAGGACTTCTTCTTGTGCACCTTTTTATTGTTGCTTCTATCACTTTGCTCTACAGGACATTAATGGGCAATGTGCATTGTTTTTCTGCAGGAAAAGCAAATAATCTCCTGCTTTGGAGTCTTGTCAAATCTGTGCTTGCTTGAGCTCGTATCCTTTCTTCTGGAGTCTTCTGTTTTGACCCATTTTCTGAATCTTCTGGCTAGGAGATTGAACATCACTTCTTCAGATGTGGAAGGCTCTCCTTTAGCAACCTTCAGTGCAATACTCCTTTCTTTAGGAGCTGAGACTTTCTCCTTAGCTTCTGTCTCAGCCCTTCTCTTTAGTAGTAGCTCATAGGACTTGTGCTTTCCAAGCAGAGCATCAGTTGAGATTTCTCTTTGACATCTGGACTCACTATTATCCTAGATCCTTGATTCCCATGTGCTTGGGAAGACATGAGGAGCTTCTCTTTTATCTCTGTAAGAGAGATCTCCTTGTCCAGTCCTTTCACCTCATTTATATTGATGGTGAATCTCTCAAATATCTTAGTCACACTCTCTTCAGTATTTTTTGAAAGTTCTCATATTGGGGTATGAGCAGGGACTTTCTGTCCTTTCTTTCATATGAGCTTCCATCAACCAATCTGGAAAGGGATTCCCAGATTTCTTTGGTTGAGTTGCAGTCAGCCACATTCTGGAAAATGTCATCAAACATTGTAGAGACCAGAATGTTCATGGCATTGACATCACATGCTTTTTGCATCATTTCAGCATATGTCCATTCAGCTCTGGCACAGTTTCCTATGTCACAGATCCACTGGCATCTTTTCTTACTGGGACAAGGGGGACCTGAAATAATAACAACAAAGACGTCTTCATCAATAGAGTTCATATATTATTTTATTTTGGCTTTCTAGAGTGTAAACTTATTTAGATTACACACTGGTGGTCTGGTGGATGCATAGTCCTTAGATCTCATTTTTCTAAAAATAATTTTAAAATATAAAATTTAAATTGAGAGGATCTTTTAATCAAGGTGTTAACCTTTTTATGATCAACCTCCCTCTGATACCAATTGAAAGTGCACAGTGAGACCTCTGAGTATTCTCTAGGGGGGGGGGGGGTGAATAGTGTTTTAAAAAGTTTTTTATAATATTATGCACACACAATAAAAATACTTCTAATTCCTATGCATTCAGCTGATCAACCCAGAATAAAATAATCACAGAGTGCAGAAATAAAACAAGTGGACAACACAGAAATTCACAGCACACAAAGACAAGAGCTATAGTGGTTTCCCAAAACTTATGGGTACATCCACTCTTATACCACCTTGGTAGGAATACACTAATCACTGCCTGAGTCTTTTGATAAGGAGACTCTTAGAACCAACTATTGAGCATTTTGACAAGGTGACTCTTAGAACCACTGATTCTTTTGGTAAGGAGACTCTTAGAACCACACTAGATCTTTTGGTAAGGAGAGCTTGAATGAATTGAATCCTTTGTAGAGGGATTCTTAGGACTCTTTACTGAAGTTACAATAAGAAGTAGACATAGTAAGAGAGAGAAGAAGAAGTGATGAAAGTTCTTCTGATTGAATCCTTCTTCAACAATAACTAATGATTCAAGCACTTGTTGTTCTATTGCATTAGATGAGTCCTTGCTGGGAGAGAAGAGTTGCAAGGACTATTTTAGCTTGATCCACAGAATCTCTGTAATATGTAGGCTTCTTGTTGTAGAGCAAATGAAGAAGAAGAAGCCTTTCTGTTGTTGGTTTCTATATAGAGAATTCCTGCTGTGTCTGTCTTTCTGAGAGAGGGAGAGAGAGATTCAAAAAGAAAAAGAAGATCAAGAATGATAGAATTCCTTGAATTTTAATTGCCTGAATCTTCTTATATTCCCTTATTCCTCTATCGTATAGAATTCAAATTTATTTCCTTTTCTAATGTATACTAATAGGAAAATACATGCGATAATAAAATTCTCTTTCTAATTTGATGATCCATCAAATCCTCTTAGAATAACTTCCAAAAATAATATTATTGACTCTCTGTAGTCCTTCTTTCCATTCTTGGATATAAGTGACCTGTTAGAGATTAAACTATTCCATGTATAACTCTGAATCACTTTTAGAAAAGAATACTAGAGAATTTCTAATTCTGTATATATTCGAAGTAGCGTCGAATACATTTGACTTCTTATCGACGCACCTCTGAATTCAACTGGAAGCTGGGTCGAAATACTCCTTAGTTTAGAAATGATCTCTATAGTCGACGTTGTATCAAAGTATTATCAACGTATTCGTCGAGTTGAAATCTTGAACTCAGAGCCCTTCCTTCTGCGTTGATTATAAGTCTAAGTTGCGTCAATTCCACATACTGCTTTGACTGACTTAGTCTTCTACATCTACTACATCTTGATGTTGCATCGACTTCACTTATACATTGACTTCATTCTGAGTTACTAGTACTTTTATTCGTAGTTACTTGGACTTTTAGTCAAAGTTGCGCTGACTTCTATTCGATGTAGGTTTAACTCAACTAAATTTTAGACTCTTCATAGACTTGTCTTTGACACCCTAATTAGAGTGTGACATCCTAAGATATCTAATGATAAAACTACCCTTTCTATACAACATGGCTAATACATCCTAGAAAATAAAATCACTTGTATATAATTTGTAAGATAAATCAAAATGGTTTTTTCCCAACATAAAAGTTTGCAAAGTAAGGGAATTTGCAAAAATTACTAACGTGGAAACGAAGTGTGTGTGGTTGTGCAAACGTGCAACCTAGAATCCTTAAATTTCTATCCTAAATGCCCACCAGGCTTCCGCTGCATGGTTTGTCCTGAACCAGGAAACAGAGATGGGGAAAGAAGGATTCTGAGGCGGACCCCCATAAACAGATCGTTAAATTCTCTAATCCCATTGTAACCCCCCCCCCCCCCCCACACACACACACACAGTCGACCAGGTTAGGGGGGAGGATATTACTGCCCAATATGGCTACCCTACACTTTCTAAATGAGTAACGAGCCCATTTCTCAAGCGTAGAATAGCAACCTTGTAAGGCTATAGAACATCATCACGTCTGATCAATCCACATGCAGAAGCAAACTCAGAAAACCATATATATATATATATATATATATAAAGGACATAGCCATTTTTTATACATGTTGCCCGATCGAGCTATATCAAAAGTACAAAATTGCTTGCTCAACTAAGATCTAAGATCTCACATCTCTAAATACATGAGGCAAGGTAGTCATATCAACTCAGGCAGGCTCGATGGCTGGTACTCTCTCAGTCTCTGGCTGAGCCTAGCGCGGTTCCATCTCCTAAAAAGGGTGCACAACAACACATTATTCATAAATACTATTGGATTCCCACCCTTTCCCCAAAATCCATAAGGCTTGGGGATGAGAGAGCCTCTACATGATATCAATAGCCGAAACAACATATGAAAAGCATTTAAGAAGCATAAGCATATATAAATATATATAAATATATATATATATATATATATATATGTATACATCTATCAGAATATATGCAAGTTATATGCTAGTAATCTAGAAATGTGTGATGAAATAAATGCTTCCGGCTAAATAGCTCGAACTTGCAGCAAGCATTTATATAACGAAAGCACTTCTAGATAGCATGAAAACCAGCATGTGTTCAAAACCTGTAGCAATACACTATGTCAACATAGTTTGACCATTTTTGCTTCTAGTGGGGTATCTAACCCTGTAGGCCTCACCGATGTGGTAGAATGGTGATAGTGGTCATTCATGCCACTTTTGGGTGTGTTCGTTCCTCAATACCCTGGCCCTGATGTACAACATGGTGTACTTATGGATGTGAGCGACATTCGACGATAATAAGAATCCAGCTAACTTAGTGGAGGGACCTAATGGGCATAAAACAAAAGGCAAGCTCCCGGGGTTCACTCTCCCTAATGCCCTGAGTTGTCAAGACTCTCATGCTGGTAAGAATGGCTAAAGGGCATGACCGTCCCGCCACATTAACCATAAATCAATTTACAAGCATTATAAAAAGAAAACATTTCTGCACCTCCGAGCCAGCGGTCATTTGCCCTATTTGACATAACATAATTCAGGCATGTGACCTTTTCCATGAGGCTTGATTGTACCGCTCTGGAATTAATTAATGAGCATGGCCATTAAGAACCCCCACTATTTAGGGTTACCATTGGATGAATGTTCCAACCCGAAGTTAACCCTAACTGATGTTCGTATTAAGCTATACCACTTAATTAGATGAGACTTTTATAAGAAGGTGCAGAAATTAATGCACTAGTAAATTGCTGTAAATAAATGTTGTAATTGAGTGCGGAAGAAAAAATGCTGAAATAGAGTGTAGTAAAATAAAAAGCTGAAAAGAAGTGTAGTAAGTAAAGTACTATAATGAAGTGCAGTAAATAAAGTACTGAATTAAGGTACAATACTTAAATAAGAAGAATACGAGGCAATTCAATTTCTAGTATCATCAACACTTCTTTGTTCCAAGGAGGCATCATTGTTCCAAGGAGACAAGTTTAGTTCTCCTCTCCATTCCAAGGAGGCATCTCTGTTCATAACGTCATCTCCGTTCTAAGGAGGTAACTCTGATCCGAGGAGGCAACTCTGCCTCAAGGAGACATCTCCATTTCGTGGAGGAAGGCTTTACAATTTGCAGGGAATTTTACATGTTATTAACTGGATTAAGGTTTGCCAATTCCTATGTTATTAGAACTCGATTGTTAGTTCAGTTGTACCTTTTAGGGTTGTTATCAGATTGTGTGTCTTTCCAGGATTTGACAATTTGTTCGAGCCTAATGGTACCAACCCCGGAGATGGCTAGAATGGACGGGGGGATATGATTGTTATGCAATTTGTTGTCAGCTCATAGATGACCCTCATTTACCTCTTATTTGTGTTTGGTATAGGTCCTTTAAGCCAAGCGGTAAAAAGCGGGTTGAAGCACAATGCTGAGACAGCCTTCAAAGGTAAAACTTTATTCTAATTTACTTGTATTACAGGCATGCATGTCGATGTATGCTTATCACTCATATACTGATACACTTGGATGAATATAAGGCCTTAAGGCCATTACTCTATTTTGATGACATTCCAGAGTAAGTGGACATTCGTATATTAATGTTTTTAAATCAAGCTTCTATTGTGGTGTCTTTTACTCTAAGTAGTCTTACTTTTCTGTTTATCATTTCATAATGCCTAGCTTGTGTGTTCAATATCGTGTGGGGTTCCGACCGGGCCTATTGTTATATTGTTTGTACATGCAGGGTGTTACAATTTAGTATCAAACCTAAGGTTTTTGATTCGTAGCGTCTAGAATTCGAGCATAAATTCCTTTTAATGGGTGGAGTGCACATGTTGTGCGTTCACCTAAAATGACAACAACTTTTAAGAATATCCACTTAGGAATGAAAAACATGCTTGTTTTTGAAACCCGAGCTTTCCTTGATTGATGTTTTGTTATTTATTCAGTCACTAAATTGTGTGTTACACGATTATATATAACTAGGAGTGGTGCAGAATAGTCTCAATCTCGTAACACTATTGAGAATAATGCACTTATTGATGTTCATATGACGTCCCCTTCTACTGAAATAATTAGATTATTCATAAAAGCAGTGTTTTCCATGCTTAATGCACAACCAGGAAAGCTTGTAAAACCTCCTAATCCTGATGTGACCCCAGATTGTTGTAGTTGAGCCATAGTGGAACTGCAAGTGCATTGCTAGTTGCTGAAGCACTTTTTGAGCTTCAACCCTACATATTATTCTGGGACTCAAACCCCAACAAATGTTGAGTAGTTGTCAAGATTTAAGAGGCTCTTTGTCTTTATTTACTTGTGTCATCATAATTTAGACATGCTGCACAAGCCTTCAAAGGTAAAACATTATTCTAATTTACTTGTGTCATGCTCGTCGTACTGAATAGTGTCAAAAGAAATGGCAAAACTAAATGTTCACTTGCAGGAGTTGCTAGAGCAAGGCTATGCACACCCATGTTCATCCCCTTGGGGTTCCCCTGTCCTCTTTGGGAAGAAGAAGGATAGAATCTTGCATCTATCCATCGATTACCATGAACTAAATATGCTGATCGAGAAGAACAAATATCTGATTCCAAGGATCGAAAACTTGTTGGATCGGCTAGTAGAGTCGACTATATACTCAAAGCTGGATTTGAAGTCCGGCTACTACTAGTTGAGCATTAGGGAATGTGACATTCCCAAAATGACGTTCAGTACCCGCTACAGGCACTACGAGTTCATGGTGATGTTGTTCAGCCTCTCGAATGCGCCGTCAGTATTTATGGACTTGATGAATAGGGTGTTCCGGGAGTACTTGGACTGATTTGTGATCGTTTTCATCGACAACATATTGGTGTACTCCCAGTCCAAAAAGGACCATGCAGATCATCTACACGCGGTTGGGAGCACTTTGAGGAGGAGTCAGTTGTATGTAATGTTCTCTAAGTATGGGTTTTCGCTACCGTCAGTGACGTTCCTCAGTCATGTGGTTAGTGGAGAGGTCATCACAGTGGATCCGTCAAGGATTATGGCAATCCGAGAGTGGCTTGTGATGAAAAGTGTGGCAGAAGTCTGAAGCTTCTTCGGACATGCCGGCTACTACATGTGCTTTGTGGAGAACTTCGCGAGTATCGCACTTCCTCTTACCATGTTGACTAGGAAGTAGAAGAAATTCATTTGGTCGTCAGAGTGTGTGCAATCTTTTGAGGAGCTAAAGAGTCGTATGACCACGTCACCCATTTTTTGCTCGCCGTGTGGTACTGAAGACTATGAAGTTTATAGTGACACCATTGGGAGTGGCTTAGGTTGCGTTCTTGTCCAATTTAGGAAGGTTGTTGCATATGGCTCACGCCAGTCTAAAGTGCATGATAGGAAATACTTAGTCCACGACTTGGGTTGGCAGTCGTGGTGTTCGATCTTAAGCTATGGAGGCATTACTTGTATGGCGTGAAGATTGACATCTTCACAGATCACACGACCTTGAAATACTTGTTAAATCCCAAAAAAAGTTAAATATGCGGCAAAGGAGTTGGATTGAGTTCCTTGGGGGCTAAACCTTTGATATTTGTTACACTCCAGGGAAGGGAAATGTTATTGCAAATGCATTGAGTCGGTGGGCTCCCACATATGTGTTGTGCAAAACTGTTATTCCTATAAATGACAACGACAAGTGTACTGTATCGGAAGTAGTATGGTTTTATGAAAACCGAGGTCGTATAAAAATCCGGGCGAGCTGAATATTCTTACTTCAGGAAATTTCTATTATTCTATCAATTAGAACTTTGGGTTGGTTTTGCACTAGAGAGGACGAAATTAAAATGATGATTAAGCAATGGGTAAAAAGACTAGCACTCGATCTTCAAATCACATAGGAATGAAAATTATAATAGAAGAAATAAGAAATCTAATTCTCTTAAAAAAAGCACTTCGACCGTGGAGGTTCCCGAATTCTAAACGCACCTCTCTCGAGGATATATTCAACTAAGTTTAGGTTCATCAATCAAACATTCATTCTAGAATCGAAACCCCTAAAACTCACTTTATTGTAGTGACCCCCTCTATTCGATTTGATTCCAATCCGGGAGATTTATGTCATCCTCTCTCGAGGGCTGCATGCATCTCTCTTTATCCTTGAATAATCAATTCGAATTATGAGCCTTTCAACTACTAGATTATGAAAACAAGAATGAGAATTATATATCAAAAATATAATCTCAATTCAATAGAAACCAAGGATAAATCTTAAGCAATCTAAAGAAGAGAAAGAGAAGTTCTAAATTAATTCACATTTATATTATTCCTTGAATCATCTCAATCGAGTACTAAGAGAAATTTAGCTACTCATGGAGATGGCAGAATCAACAAAAATGAAAGAGTTCATGATGAAAGTAAGAATATAATAAGAAGGAGAAGAACTAATTTTTGTATTGATTTTTGCAAAAGGGAATACAAACTAATGAAATTGAAATTGCAAGCTATTAAATTGAAAGTACAATTGCAAGAAGAAAAATACAAGAATTGAAGGTTACAATTGCAAAGAGAAAGAGAAGTACAATAATTGCATAAAATTAGAGAATAATACAAGAAATGAAGGATTAAGCTCCCAAAGTTTGTCCCCGAAATTCTGGAGAAGTTGCCCTTACATAGTTGAAAAGTTGAGGTTACACGCACTTGGTCACGCCCGTGACCAAGGGCGTGTAAGAGGCGTGTTCGAAGCTGGTGCGAGAGAGATGCCTTCTGGATTTATTGCAGGCGTTACATACGTGTCACGCCCCTAGGTCACGCTCGTGACCTAGGGCGTGTAATCTTTAAGTGTGGCTGGCGGGAAATCTTTGGTGGCACGGAGTTACACGCCCGTGAAATTGGACGTACACGGGCGTGAAATTGGCGAATCATCCTTTGGGTGTGATCTGGGGCGTGATCTAGGCGTGCTCGGAATTGATTGAACACGGGTGTGACTTAGAAAGTCATGGGCGTGTACTTGGCGGAATGCATGTCATGGTCATGGATCACGTCCTGCTGAGTTGGAACCTTGGCTGATATTGACACGCCCTTGGTCACGCCTATGACCAAGGGCGTGTACTTGGCAAATCTTCTTGGAATGAGCCCAGGATGTTGGCAGTAGGTCTGGAACACATCTTAAGCTATCATGCCCCTTGGTCACGCCCGTGACCTTGGGCGTGTACTTGAAGTTTTTGCTTAAAGTTCCCAGAAAAACCTGAAAACATAAAATTTGCTTAAGTTAGCTCATAGAAATGAAATGAAACAATTTAAATGGGATAATTCATATAAATTAAATAAATTCATTTAAAATAGTATTAAAATTATTTGAATGGATGAGTATAAAAAGTACTCATCAAACACCCCCATACTTGAGCTTTTGTTATTTCAGAGCAAAAGAATGAGAGATAAATTACAAGACATCAGTATTATTTCTAACTGACTAAAATTTTATTAAACCAAGAGTTAGTTAGAAACTAATTCTAGGAATTCAAGATTTAAGTCATAAGTTATGATATTAATTTAAAAAGAGAAACATGTTTTGGTAAGACTTCTCAAGATAACTATTTAGCAAACAAAATTGTAGAAATTTTCTTACACAATTATATTGTAATTATAGAAACTCTAACATAAAAGAAGCTTAAGGAGAAGGCACCTACCAAAAATTGCTCTCTTCATAATTCTGCTTAAGACTACAACCAATAAAATTGGCTAAGGATGGGTTTTTATCAAAATGGCAAAATGAAGAGTTCTTTAATTGGAGGTGGTGAAACCTCACTCATAATCTCATATTTGTATTTATTTAGGAAAATGATGAATTTTATCCTCTCATTGTCCATGCCATATAATCTTTTTTTGTAAGAAAATCTCTTCAAACAAACCCAAAATGTAAATGTTTAGAGGTAATGAATTTTATCCTCTTACATCATGACATATAGTCTTTTAAATGATTTTGGGTACATATGTTTAGAGGATAATGAATTTTATCCTCTTACTCCCATGACATATGATCTTTTATTACTCTTTTTTTATTTGCCAACAAAGGGTGGAGGGATGAAGAAATATTTCTAGTTGTTAAATTAAATTATTTTGAGAGCAAATTTTTAGTGGAATGAAATTTCCTAAGATCTGAAAGTTAGTAGAGAATATAATAAAAATCTAAAGATGTTTTAGACAATGTACCACAAAATGTAGCCATTTGAATTTTAAAAGGGAAGTAGTGCTAAACAAATTCCTTAATTGAATTAAAAACATAAAATGTTTTTTTTTTCTTAAAACTAAATTACTTCAAATTTAAGTCTAACAAATTTTGATAAAACAAAATATTAGCTAAATAAAAAAAATAACAATGTTTTTAATCAATCCTCAAACTAGATTTCTAGAGATTAATAAAGGCATTAAGTCAAGAGTATTTAATTATTTATATTATTGAAAATTTTTTTTTGATTAATTTCTTGGACATCCCGAGGTATTCCCTATGAAGGGCTCTCACTGGTACTAGCAGATATGATGGGGTGGCATCCCTGTTGGATCGGTAGGCGCCCTTAGAGGGGGGGGGTGAATAAGGGTTTTAAAAACTTATAATATATTTTGAATAACTTTGAAAAAGTTTTGATTATTAAACTAGAGAAGATCAAGACAAATCAAGTGACGTAAAAGTAAAGACATGATTTTATTAATTTGAGAAGCATGATTACAAAACTTGATCTCTTATCGAAGCTAGAAATCAAAGCTAATAGAAAGACTCTTTTTGTTTTCTATATCGACTCGTATCCCCACGAACCGGTTGGCTTTAGCCGATCCTTCCCCGGATACGGCCTCAAGCCGCTCTAGCCAACCCTTCCCTGGATATGGCCTCGATCACCCCCTAGACCTACTCCCGAGACCTAGTCGCCAACACGAGGCGAATTTCAGCCCTAAGTCCTACCCAGACCTAGTCGCCAACACGAGGCGAATTCACTAACCGTTTACAAGAAGAATATGAAATGAAAAGACAAAATATAAAAAACTCCCTCTATGTGGATCTCTTGGAGAAGTAGACGAAGATGCAGAGTATGATCGTAGTCGATGCGGTCTTTCGTCACGATGATGATGCGTGTTGAAATCTTCTCCACGGATCTCCTTTAGTCTTTATGGATTTGTGGGAGTATCTCTCTGAACCTTCCTCTCTATGCTGTGGCACGAAGCTCTGGAATTCTGGATCTCTAGAGGCTTAGGAAGTCGGAGCCAAGATGTCCTTTTTATAAACTTAGCGCTAGCGCCTGCGCTAGTGCTACCGCCGGCGCTATGTTAAGTAATATTTTGCACGCAAGAATCTTTAATCCAGGGAAACAATTTCGCCATTCCTCTTGTGCTCCGATCTACCGCCAGCGCTAGTAGATACCGCCAGCGCTATCTCATATTAGGACACATTCTGCATGGCAGAATCTTCAATCCGAGGAAACAATTCCTCCTTGCCAACTGTGTGCGTCGCTACCGCCTGCGCTATCGGCTACCGCCAGGCGCTATCTCCTTCCATGTGTGCTCCCGGAATTGCGCTATCATCGCTAGTGTCAGGCACTAAGTGCTACCGCCAGCGCTAGTGGGAGTACTGTCTTCTGTTTTCATTCGTCGGAATTCGTCGGGAGTTCTCGAGAACATTCGACGAATTGACTTAGCCGCACAATTTCCTTCACAAGTCTGCCTTTTTGACTTTTTTTTGCATTCGTCGATATTCGTCGGGAGTTCATGAGAACATTCGACGAATAGACTTAGCCGCAGAATTTCCTTCACAAGTCTGCCTTTTTGACTTATGTCTGCGTTCGTCGATATTCGTCGGGAGTTCATGAGAACATTCGACGAATAGACTTAGCCGCAGAAATTTCTTCTTCAAACTAGAAATTTGGTTTCTGTCTGGATTCGTCGAGATTCATCGGAACTTCACGAGACATCTCGACGAATTGACTTAGCAAAAATTTCTTTTCTCCTGAAAACCTGCTCCATCCTTGAGTCATGTGGACTTTGATTTCCTGCACACTTAAACACACAAGATCAAATACACATAGGATTTGTTATTCTCAAACCTAGGAGATGCGGAAGACCATGTTCCAACAAACTCCCCCTTTTGATAATAACAAATATATTAATGATAAATCAGAGCATTAATAAATAGGCATGCTGAAACTATATTTGTGTGTGCGTGAGAGTGATGACTTAGGATACTTATAGATTTTAGCATTTAGAATTGCTCCCCCTAAATACATGCTCCCCCTAAGTGAATGTTCTCCTAATATGTAAGCTATCATCTTAATTAAGCATTATAGTTTGATAGCAGATTAATATTTATCATGTTAGTTCTCCCCCTTTTATTATTAGAAAAAGCGGGTAAGGAGACATCACTAAAAAGTTGATAAAAAGATAAAAGCATGATCGAGCTTGTAGAGAAGGAAACGATAAGGAGTTTTAGAATACTTTTCATTTAAATAGATCAGAATTTGAGTATCTCAACATTTTCATAAATCAGAGTTTGTAGCATAAACAAAATATAATGATTTCCAAGTAACTAAACTACCCAGACACTATGTCTACACCCTAGCCCCGTACTAAGTGATGGATGGGCATGAGGAGCTGCATACATGCCGTAGGTTGGGGTGTTAGTCCCATGTGCAAACACTAGACACAACTTAACCTAGCACTCTTTCCCCTAGTGCCTCGCAAGGCCCCACTGGAACCCTCCCCGGTTAAGGACAAGACACGACTAGAGATAAAGGTTATCTAATGTCTACAACCCTACGCCCCCGCTATGGTGAGAAATGAAGTCATGGATAATAATTATTGGAAACATTTAGGCTTTTTAAATCTAACGACATAGCCTATGGATTTATATTTTTATTTGAATTTATGAAAAACACTCACATAGCTATTTTGAAGTCCATTACTAAATCAGAGTTTTTAGCGTAATAATATTTTCATAGAAATAAATCAGAGTTTTATAGCAAAGAAAAATTCATGTTAAAAGCAACCAATATAGAGTTTACCAAGCAAGTCTACCACTTGTTGCAAGAAAGGAATTTGAAGATTCAAGTGATGATGCACCCAAAATGAAAGACTTTAAATAAGCATGAAGGCGCAAGGTAAAACAATTATATGGTTATGATGCGGAAGACTTATCGAAATACAAGAAACATCTTATTGCAATCAATGATGATCCATAAAAAGATATGAGTTAAATTTCATAAAGAAAATGTTTTTGTAAATCATTGTTCAAGTAAAATCTTTTAAGTTTAACTATAAAGTAACCAAGCATGAAATAATGTTATCAAAAAGAGAGTACTACAATGTTATGTTAATTCACAATTTCAAAACATACTAAACATTGTAAAGAGCTGCTAGATTATCTAGTGCATTTCATAAATAAAGAGTAGTATAGAATTTGCATTAGGATCCAATACTCATGAGAAGAAGTGTTATGGAAGATAATGATGTGCACATAAGTGTATTTTTGAGTAGAGTAAACAAATGTTTTAATCAAAAATACAAGTAATATGTAAAGTAAGAGTACAATAAAACACAAATAATTTTACGTCCACACACTTCAATGCACAAAAAAAATGTACAACTACCAAGGTGCTTTGCACACACAATGCTCATTAAGACTTATCAGGGTGCAAAGAAGTGCTTGGGGGATCACATATTTTATTTTATTTTAATATTGAAACTAGTGATCGAGTGTACTTAAGAATAAGTGGTTTTTATTTTGAAAGAAAGATTTGATTTGCACAAGATACTTTACTATTCTTTCCAAGGTGCTCAACCTCACAACGCTTATTAAGACTTATCAGGAGGTTCAAGTAGTGCTTGGTGGAGTTATCTTTGTTACTTTAATTTATGATTTCGTTTTTTACAAAGTTCTCCGAATACACTTGTTTTGCAAACCAATAGAATTTATGTAAAACATAACCACTTTTCTTAACTTTTAAAAGTGCAAGTAAAGGTTGTGTGGGTAAGATACTTGTGCAATTTTAATTCATTGTACTATTACATAACATACACAAGAATTCTTAGATTAAACACATAAGTAGACAATGCCAAAAGTGAGTGAATAGCGATCATTATCAAACATAAAACATTTACTCATACTTAGAGGCATGCTACGCATAGTTCTACACAACTTTCAATATAATTGATGCACAAATTAATAAATATATCAAAGCATGATGAAAGCAATGTTCAAAGTAGTTTGAAAAGATAAATTACAACATCATAGAAGTTCTAAATGATGGGTTAAATCATGCTTGATTTTCAATAAAGTCCATACAGTATTTTTGATATTTTTGAGAAATAATTTTGAATTAAAGTTTGAACTCATAAGGTTGATCTTGGACTTCCCGAGGACTACCTTGTGAGAGGTTCGCCCGGTACTAGGTGATATGATGGGATGATAGCCCAAGTCACCCTTTCACAAGATACGTGTAAATTGAAAAGTTAAGTTCAAAATAATAATTTTTTGATACTTGTTTTTGTTTTATATTTTTGTAATTGATTTTTGCTTTTAAGAATAGAATTTAAACAAAAGGCAAAACATATTTTTTGTAATTTGGCTTTTGTATTTTTGTATTTGATTTTTCAAAAATGTAATAAAAGAAAAAAGTGCAGAAATGAATAGTACATATAGATTAATATATTTTTAGGGATTTTTCAAAATTTTAAAAATACAGAAAAACACATAGGTGTGCTAGCGCCGGCGTTAGCGCTAGCGCGGGAAACAGTACATGATTTTTTATGATTTTGAAATTTTTAATTGTTGATCTTGATTAAGTGTCCCAATAGTAGTCTCATGCAGAAAATTCAGAATTTTAGGAGATGTCTAGATAGTCCAAATTGCATGAAACATTAGCGATTTTGTATATGACTTTTTCAAATAAACTTTGCAAGTGATATATTTCATTATATCTCCATTTTAATATTTTTAAGGCTTATATTTACCAATGTAGTTTGAAAATGATAGGAAATGTAAGCATGATTGGACATGAATGAACAAGTCAGATATGCATGATTTTAGAGATTAACAATAATGTTCATGCATAATCATACCATAGATAAGCCCTAGATGAGAATACCCAGTTTGTATGTCTTGGTAAACATATAAAGCCTAACATAGACACAAATATTCTTTGGTCGACAATGTTAGTATGATAAGTTTGAGATTAATGTTATACCAAGGTTTGTTGATACAATGTTGCATCTATGTAACAATAGAGATTTAAGTTTAGACATAGAATAACGTGATGATTCTAATTTATTTATTCAAATGGATATAGAGTTGATTCTATGGTCTATGCAACACATAATAGATTCATATAGTAATCATGATCACAGACTATATGTTTCGAAGGAATAAAATCTTTTGTATTTATATTTGATGTTTGACTTAGAAGATCATATGATTTTGCATGACTATTATATATGATCATTATTATTAATTCATAGTGATTAAGAACTCGTAATTAATTATTCATGATAATGTACATGAGGAATTTTTAAAGAAAATTCATATTCAACCTTTTCAAATTATTAGATAGAAACGTTGTAAGGTGAATAGTGAATATGAGAAAATATGTTTATTTTGAAGAGTTTTGTAAATTTTCTCTTTGGTTTTTGAATATTAAACAAATACATATATTTTTGTTGATTTTTCAGAATTTTAAAATTATAGAAAATCAGAGACTCGAGCTAGCGCCGGCGTTAGGTAATAGCACCTGCGTTAGCTCACAGATAGTGTTTATTTTAATCATATGGCCTAGATTTTCTTCGATTTTGCTTCCGATTTTTCTTAATTACGTTTTTGCAATTTAAGGCCTGTCTAATGAAGTGATGAGACGAGAAGAAATCGCAAAAAGTTGCGAAAGTTAAAATTAGTACATGAGTTTCATCTTCATTAGAGTTTCATATTTATTATACCTTAATTATTGAGTTTTGCACAACATATACATGAGTGAAATGATCATAAATAAGTGAAATAATATTCATGCAATTTTTCAATTCCGATTTAAACATGATTATGATCAAACATTCTTGGGGTAATTGAAAATGACGCAAATATATTAACTACCTAAGCAAAACTTGCGCATTTTATAAATTTAGCCTAATACTCCTAAAATACACCTTTTAAATCCATTTTGACACTTATTTCATTTAGTCTTGATAATATCATATAACAAATTTAGTTTTTCAAATTTTATAAGACTTTTAGGAAATGGATTTAGAAGGATAGAAATAAAAAACATAAGTAGATCACTTGAGAGATGATATGACTTTTTATTCAACTTTATTCAATTTGATTTGTTTATGAATTTTGTTTTAATATGTTAGAGTCATATCACAAGTTATATAAAGTGATCATATCATGATGGCTCAAAGAAAAATAAAAAAGAAAGA
The DNA here is from genome assembly GCA_033032865.1 of Dactylorhiza incarnata. NCBI lineage: Eukaryota > Viridiplantae > Streptophyta > Magnoliopsida > Asparagales > Orchidaceae > Dactylorhiza > Dactylorhiza incarnata. The sequence goes on along the minus strand of JAWHQI010000153.1, from coordinate 4,117,743 downwards.
GCAAAAAAGAAATTAAGCATATCATGAAGTAGAGAATAGATATTTTATTTTGAGTTGATTTCTACTTCATGCAAATGATTGGATACTAATGAATAGGATATTTAGGTATCCAAAGAGGACCGGATGTGACGGTTCCTTTGGGTACTGTTTGCCCAGAAAGCCCGCGACCTCCTCTTATTGTTCAGTTTTCCCGGTCTCAGTGGTCTCAAATTAGGTGATCGCCCAGATCGTCAGATGCCTCCTCAACCGAGATTTTCTAAGTACCTAGCGGTCAAGACAGTGTGAGATCGCCAGCTCAAGCGGTCTGGTCGTTTTTCTTATTTTTGTTATTTGTACCCCATTTCCCTGCCCCGGCTCTCCTGTACCCCGGGCAGCCCGTAGTTTTCAGTTCTGCCCGTTTGGGCAGCCCCCTCATCTATAAATAGAGGGGTAGGGGTACCAGAAAAGGACCTTTGGATCCGAGGCTCCATCTTACAACCTGTGTAAGCGGTCTCATTTCTTCGTGATCGCCATTTCGTGATCGTTTTCCCTTTGTTCCAGCATCTTCTGTCTTAGTAACCTGCACTTCGCAGTTTTCTCCCATCCCTTTTAGTGTGAATTTTGGAGGTACCATTTTTGGCACCAACAGAACGAACACGCGACCTTCAGATTCGAAGTGTCAGGTGAAATCCATAGGCTTTCAAGATGGCTGATCGCCGTAGAGGTCGTCCCCTGCGATCTCCCAGCGTTCCCCCTTCCGATCACAATCCGTTAGAAGCGCTTGAGCGCCGCTTCGAGCTTCGTGTTGAACAAGCTCTCCGTGAGGCCGCCCGAGCTAGGCAGGACGCCGCCTCTGTTCAGCAGGAGATCGCGCGGTCTCAGCAAGAGGCTGCTCGAGATCGGCAAGAAGTCGTCTGGGCTCAGCAGGAGTCTGCGAAGCAGATTGAGGCTATGAACCAGGTTCTAGCCGCGATCTCCCAGAAGATCCTTCCTCAAACTTCTCAGGTCGCTACTCCTGACCGTACTGCAGGCGGTCACCCGAGCGATCACCCCGTCTTCCAGCCCGCATCTCCTCAGCGATCTCAGCATGAGGAGTTCGCCGCCCGTCGTAATTCTTTTCGAGCCGCAGCCCAGGGGCCTCCGGCTCAAACCCTGAATTTTGAAGAAGGGTTTGCTTACCCTCAAGATCCTCCTGCCTCTTATCTTCCTCCTCCAGGACCTTCTGTTTTTGGTGAGCCTTCCCCGTTTACCGATGAGATTCGTCGGGATCCAATTCCTCATGGATTCAGAGAACCTCGCCTTCCAGTGTATACAGGAGAAACCGACCCAATGTGTCATCTTCAAGCCTTTGAATCTGCTGTTGCCCTCAGGACCATTTAGAATGGGGTAAGGTGCAAGCTGATGGACACCTCCTTTGATGGGTCTGCCATGGAATGGTTTTATAAGCTGCCTTGTCAATCTATCTCGAGCTTTGCTGCCCTGAGGCAAGAGCTGCTTCTAAGATTTGCCACTGCGAAGAAAAGGAAGAGTGGTCCTGCGACCCTCTTCAAGATTAAGCAAGGCGACAACGAAACTGCGACGCATTTCGTTGACCGTTTTCAGAAAGAGATCTTGGGAGTTAGGGATATGGACCCCGAGCTCTATATGGTGGCTTTGATCAGCGGCCTGCAGGAGGGTCCTCTGAAGTTCAAAGTCACAACCAAGGAGCCTAGCTCCTATCAGGAGCTGATCAGCATTGCCAATCGCTACATAGAAGGGGAGATCAACAACCCCACATATGTGAGCAATTTGACAAACAGGGCCACTCAGAAAGGCTCTGCGGGATTTCATCCGGCTCCGTCTTCCTCAAAACCTCGACCAGAACTCCCACCTCCAGCTCCGAGAGGTAAGAATTATCGCAACGGCCGCTTCAATCGAGGTAACCATTCTTTCCCACCTCAAGGTTCATTTCTTCAAACCCCTGCTACCCCTGCTCCGCAAGTCACCCCAGTCCACCAGATCCAGTAGTCCAACCTCCTCTTCTGCCCATTCCTTCGCTCTACAATGAATCCCAAGAGTCTTTTACAGACATTGGTGTTTCAATGAGTGAAGTGCTCCAAATCCTTCAAAAGCAAACCTTTTTCAAGAAGCCAGCTCCGCTAAACTCGGATCCAAAGACCAGAAATCCTACTCTCTACTGTGAGTACCATAGAGATAGGGGACATTTTACAGAGGATTGTAGAGCTCTCCGCCTGTTCTTAGAGAAGCTTCTGAAGGAGGGTAAGCTTCGAGATCTCATCCAGAAGAATGATTCTGCCAAAGCCTCAACCTCCAAGGCTAAGGAAGTAGCGAAAGTCCATTGGGAATGCGAAGAAGTGGACGATATTGGCCATCTCGGCAATATCGGCTTTCCCAATGAATGTGTGGATGCTGATGACGAAGGCGCCTTGGGCAATCTCTTCTGCATCTACGGAGGTGTAGATCCGGAATCTTCAAGGAAGGTGAGTCTGAAAAGGGTTTATCAATCAGAGGTTGCTGCGACCTCTTCAGCCCTGGTCCGGGGAATGGTCACTTTCGGTGATGAAGACCTTCCTCGGACCGCGAATCCTTTTGACGACGCGGTCGTCATCAAAGATGTAATTGAAAATTATACAGTAGAGAAGATCCTGATTGACACGGGAAGTTCAGTCAATGTGCTCTTCAAACCTGCCTTTGAGGCGTTGAAGATAGGTAAAACCCTCCTTTCAACTGAAGGCCCCCTTTATGGTTTTTCAGGAGAGAAGAAAGAGGTAGAAGGGCTCGTCACTCTTTCTGTGATTCTGGGAGTGATAGTGAAGCTGGTCAAATTTATAATCGTTGATGCTCCCAGTAACTACAACGCCATCTTTGGAAGACCCTTCTTGAATGCATACCAAGCCATTGTCTCCACCTATCATCAAGCGGTAAAGTTCGCCTTGAACGGCAAACAACACCGAATAAGGAGCGACCCAAGGAAAGCCAGGGAATGCTATGTAAAGACGGTCAATATGATTGTGTCCTCTTCTCCTCAAGAAGTTATGATGGGTGAATCAATTGAAGTTCCTGAACAAATCCAATCTGCAGAGGAAATTGAGGAGGATGCAAGAGATGGAGTTCGCTTGGAACCTGCCCAAGCAACTCAAGAGGTCCGGATCAGCGAGGAAGATGAGAGCAAGAGCCTCTCCATCAACGCTGAGTTATCCGAAGCTGACAAGAGTCAGCTCATCTCTTGTCTTCTGCAAAATCTGGATATCTTCGCTTGGTCGGCATATGACATGCCTGGAGTAGACCCGGATGTTGCTTGCCACCATCTCAATCTTGACCCAAACTTCATCCCGATCCAGCAGAAGAAGAGGTCTGTTGCAACTACTCTAGCACAGCCTATCCGTGAAGAGGTAGAGAAGCTCCTGAAGGCAAAGTTCGTCCAACCAATCCAATACCCAGAATGGGTGTCAAACGTTGTAATGGTAAAGAAGTCGGGTGGAAAGTGGAGGATGTGTGTCGACTTTACTAAACTCAATAAAGCTTGCCCCAAGGATTGCTACCCCTTGCCTCGGATAGATTCTTTAGTAGATTCTGCGGTAGGTTATTCCTTTATGAGTTTTTTAGATGCTTTTTCAGGTTACCATCAAATCAGAATGCATAAACCAGATATACCACATACTTCATTTATCACAAACGATGGTTGCTTTTGTTATCTCGTAATGCCTTTCGGGCTAAAGAATGCTGGAGCAACCTATCAGAAAATGATGGATACGGTTTTCAGGAGTCAAAAAGGAAGAAACCTTGAGGTATACGTTGATGACCTCTTGGTAAAAAGTAAATTATTCTCTTCTCATCTTAGGGACCTCTCGGAAACTTTCACAACCCTTCGAACTTTTAATATGAGGTTGAATCCGTTGAAGTGTGTTTTCGGGGCAAGTAAAGGAAAATTCCTGTGTCACCTCCTTACTCAAGAAGGGCTGGAACCCAATCCTGACAAGGTAAGAGCTATACTGGAAATGCCACCTCCCAAATCCCCAAAAGAAATTCCGCAGCTGGGAGGGAGGATGGCAGGCTTAAGTCGCTTTATCTCCCGTTCGGGAGATAAGAGTGCACCTTTCTTTAAAACCCTCCGGGGAGGGAGTAGGTTCGAGTGGACGAAGGAATGTGATGATGCTTTCACTCAGCTTAAGAAGCAATTGACATCAACCCCTTTGCTCCAAAGCCCGCGAGAGGGAGAAAATCTATTTCTGTATATGGGAGTCGGAGCCGATGCCATAAGCTCTGTTTTGGTCCGAGAGGAGAAAAAGAAGCAATTCCCAGTCTATTATATGAGTCGAATTCTGAAGAATGCAGAGACTCGTTATCCTATTCTCGAAAAGTTGGCCTTGATGCTTATAACTTCAGCAAGAAGATTAAGTCCATATTTTCAAGCTCATTCGATCCTAGTCGTTACTGATCTTCCATTGAAGAATGTCTTGGAGAAGCCAGAGCATTCAGGCAGGTTGGCAAAGTGGGCAATAGAGCTCAGTGAGTTTGATATATCCTATGTCCCAAGGGCGGCGATCAAAGCTCAAGTCTTAGCAGACTTCATGGTGGATGCCAAAGAAGTTGAGTCGCAGAAGGGGGTCGGAGTGCCCCTTGCCTGGAAAATCTTCGTGGATGGAGCCTCAGGGAAAAATTCTTCCGGGGCAGGAGTTATCTTAATCAAGCCAAATGGAGTAAGGCTGGATCAAGCGCTGAAGTTCTATTTTCAAGTAACAAACAATCAGGCGGAATATGAGGCTTTGCTAGATGGTCTTAAGTTTGCTAGAGAGCTGGGAATTGATGATGTCAAAGTCTTCACAGATTCTTTAGTGATGGCTTCTCAAGTAAATGGAACTTTCGAAACTAGAGATAGTATTTTAAAGCGGTATCTAACTCTGGTAAAAATCGAGGTAGGGAAGTTCAAAAGCTTTACCATCGACCATATTCCAAGAGGTGAGAACGTGGAAGCAGATGAGTTGGCAAAATTTGGACTTCTCTCAGGAGGATCGACTTCGGAATTATTTCGCCCGGCAATTGAAGAAGGAGAGGTCATGGAGATTGATCAGCGCCCGTCTTGGATGGACCCATTTGTTCTATATCTTTCGACTGGAGAGCTCCATTCATCAATAAAAGACAGAAAAAGGTTTAAACGAAAAGCGGCTAACTATTATCTTGTTGCAGGAGTGCTTTATAGAAGAACTTTCCTTTCGCCATTGGCACGGTGTATTTCGGAGGAGGAAATTCCAACGGTCATTCAGGAGGTCCATTCTGGAGAATGTGGAAGTCACTCTGGGGCTAGAACTTTGGAGAAAAGAATTCTGAGGCAAGGCTATTTTTGACCTCAAATGAGGAAAGATGCGGAAAAATTTGCTATGAAATGTGTAAAGTGCCAGAAGTTTGCTCCTCTCCAAAATCAGCCTGCTCAACAACTCAAGTCGATAGCAACTCCATGGCCATTTGCAGTTTGGGGAATGGATTTGATTGGGCCTTTCCCTATGGCAAGTGGGCAACGTCGATATATTATAGTCATGATTGACTATTTCAGCAAATGGATAGAGGCAAAGGCATTGGCCAAAATTACGACTCAAGTCGTGAAAAATTTTATTTGGGGAGAGATAGTATGTCGGCACGGAATGCCAATGGCAATCATCACGGATAATGGTTCCCAGTTCAACAATTCAATTCTTATTAATTTCTGTAAGCAAATTGGCGTTGAGCTACGTTTCGCTTCCGTGCATCATCCAAGAAGCAATGGGCAGGTAGAGGCCGCCAACAAACTCATCATAAATCTCATGAAAAAGAAGGTAGAAAATGTCAGGGGCAACTGGGCAGAACAACTACCTTCCGTCTTATGGGCCTTGAGGACAACTCCAAGTTCTGCTACTGGGGAGACTCCATTCAAATTATCACACGGTTCCGAAGCCCTTATTCCGGTGGAATTTGAAGTAAAAAGCCCAAGAGTATTATTAGCACAACAGAATCAAATTGACTGGATGGAAGGAAATGATGAGGAGCTAAAATGCAGCCTTGATTTAATTGAAGAGTTGAGAGATACGGCAATCATCAGGCAAGAAGAGGTGAAGGGAAGAATGGCGAGGCTATTCAATAAAAATGTAAGAACCAAAGAGTTCGCTGTTGGGGATCTAGTCCTGAAGAAAATAGATACAGCAGCGAGAGCTGGTTCAGTTGGAAAGCTTAACCCAAACTGGGCGGGGCCGTTTGTCGTGAGGAATGTGCTTAAAAATGGTGCTTACCATCTCCAAACTTATGAAGGAAAAGAATTGTCTCATTCATGGAGCGGAGATGATCTCAAACTTTTCTTTTCTTAAATGTTCGTATCCAATTCTCTCATTCTTGTTCTCACTTTTCTTCTCTCAAATATCACGCAGGTATTATCAAAGCATTCACAATACGAGTGATGGGTGATAAGTTTTAAGAATAAGTCATTTTTTGAAAAGCCAAAAACCTGTCAAGTGAGACATCGACGGATCCTACTATCTTCCCCCTCGACTTGTTAGCTCGACGTGTAATTCTGCCGGGACCACAGATGTCGGGGAGATTTCGAATCTGTGTAGCAGTAGCTCGCCAAGCTTGAGAGGTGGAAGTTTAGGATACCGGGTCCTTGCTGACATCTGGCACACCTCAGCATTTCAAGGGGGTCTAGGTGGCTGGCTCAGCTCTGTCATGCATTAGGAAGGACATTGTTACGATCTTAATGGTCTTTCAGGGAAAGCAATGTCGGTATAGCCTCCGCGGCATGACCACACCTGCCCTACCGATCATTTTGGTCCGTAACTCTCGAATACTCGTTGAAGCGTGGTTAGGTAAGGGGCGGTCAGAAACATCCATGACCGTCGCCTGAACCTTAGATTGGCATGTTCGCAGTAAACTCGGTAATCCTTTTAAAAAAAAAGAAGCAATGTCAGTATAGCATCCGCGGCATAACCACACCATCCTTTTGGATCATTTTTGAGATCCCTTTTTCCTATCTTCTTACTACAAAAAGAAAATCTTATTCATCCCTTTGTACTGGGATCGGGCGGTCAGCAATTTATGAGACCGCATGTTCTTCTTTCCAACTTTCTCCAAAGAGCGATTTGAGTCATTTACGATCGCCGGATATAACTTTTTCAGGATAATTGAGGTCGCTATTCAGAGATCTCTTATGCCAGCTTGATAGAGATCGGCCCGATCCCGGAAAACTTGAGATTCCAATACTTTCTGCTATTCAAAGCTATATGGAATGATCATGATACTCTGTTCCTCATCAAATGAAAATTGGGTTTTTCTTCAAAAGGGGGCAGTCTGAACATAATGTGATCGCTGAACTGGAGATCCATGAAGAGCTATCATTTTCCTTTTCAAATAATATTGGTCATCAAGGGGTCATCAAACGGGTTTCCTGAAAGTCATTTGGGAGCCGATCACCCAGAGTGTAATGAGTTCAAATCATCTTCAAGTTATAATTTCCTTATATTGCGACCTGTGTAATATGAGACCGCATGACTATTATGGATAAGTTGGCTATTTTCTGATCACAGTTAAGTTGCTGAATTTCTTTGTGACCTGATTATCTCAAGATCGCAGAATAGTCTTGTGTATATAAAGTATCAGTTTTTACTTCAAGGTCTTTAGCGTTTTTCCAAGAGATCGCCACCTGAAGTTTTTTAATGTTGATATAAAAATTGTGATAAACCTAGGGCATTGAGATCGAATGCCGATTCTAACTCAGAACAAATAAATATATACATCAAGAACAAATTCACTCAGAATCTAACAGAAATCCAATTTTCTATATATTTTCTGAAATATCTATTACAACGAGACCGCTCGGTCTCCAAAAAAGAAAAACGAAAATCATTACAATTCACTCTCTCCTTGACCTTTTAGAAGACCGCTCACTCGAGGGGGAAGAACCGGTCTCTGCAGAGGATTCTTCTAAACTATTCCCCGGAATTCTAGATCCAGAGCTTGAGCTCGAACTGGAATCTAGGCCAAGGGTATAACGGCTTCCACTTTCTTCATCCTCGATCACCACATTCTCCTCTTGGACTGCGGTCTCATCAGCAGCATCAGCAGACTCATCAGCAGCATCCGCGGTCTCTTCAGCGGTCAAAGATTGTTCTTCAATTCTTTGCGCCGCATCAGGGAAGAGATCGGCGAACGAAACATCTTTGAATTCTTCAGTAAGTCCACCACGGTTACGGACCTCATCCAGCACCTAGTCGGCGGTCTCTTTTATATGGTGCATCAAAGCCCTCTGGAAAGCTGGATTCTCAGGGTCATAAGCTGCTTTTTCAAATTGCTGCAAAAGAGACATATGTTAGACCACACGATCATAGGTAACACGTTCATAAAATATAAGCAAAATTCTCACTTTTCTTTCTTCTTGCAAAGCAGTTATTTCGTCCAGAGCGCTGCGAAGAGACCGCCCCATATGATGATTTAAGATTGTACTTCTGGCGGTCACCTGGGCACAGAGGTCGGGAAGCGCATCGGTCTCGATATTTAATATTTCAGTTGTATTTTTTCTCCCATACAAAGCCGAAGTGAGCGCGTATGCGTGACAGGTCACCTTCCCGCTCCATAGGGGCAGATCAGTGGACACCTTCACAGACTTCCCTTTGGCCGCCCATTTGAGAAGAGGTTTTCCTTTGATGTCCTTCATTTTTCTTTTAAAACCCACCAGGGGAAAAACTCTCTCGGCGGTCTCAGAAGTAATGCCGAACACGTCGGCCTCACGCTTCAGCCTCCTCTCCCTCTAAGTAAGAACCTCTGCAGCTGGGGAGATAGGATCTTGAGCAGGGATCGCAAAGGTCGCTAAAAAGCGGGAAAAAGTTAGGAAAGCATACAAAAGACATGAAAGGAAATTATTCGAGACCGCAAGAAAAGCTTACTTTCAGCCGGAGTAATCTCGGCGATCTCAGGCCAGATCGCTAGATAATGAACAAGATCGATCCTCTTGCCCGCCAAGAAAGCCAAGATTTTCAGCTCCTCTTCCGAGACCGCTTTAATCTTCTTAAAGATACTATCAGGTCGCGGAGAAGGCGAGTTTTTGAGACCGCCAAGGTCACCTTCAAAAACAAGAAACCTCTCTGTCCAGAAAGAGATTTTATTTGGAAGATTCAGAATTTTTATTCCATCTGCCGAAAAGTACATCAACCCTTTGAACTCTTCCTTCTTTCTGCCTTCCTTTAAGATCTTCGCGGTGAAGGTTGCGCGGAACAGATTCATTGTAAATTTCACTCTTTCCGATCTCAAGTAATTGATGAAGACATTAACTAGACCGATGGAGTTCGGGGCCAACTGGGCGACCACGAAGCCGTAATATTCCAGGATCTCTAGCCATTCCCATGGGAGGGGAATCCTCAACCCATTATCAAAGTGATCGATGGGAATAATAAACTTTTTCTCCTCCGCAAAGTTCAACCTTTCTTGTTCAGTTGGCGGTCTCACAACTACCTGAGTTTGGATCATATATTTCTTTATAAACTCAATATATTCATCCTTTGATAGGCGACCTTGTTTGTGATCAGCATTCAGGAAGATGGTGGCAGAAGAAGCACGAGCGGACACCATTTTTAGCGATCGATGAGATCGGTGTTTAGAGCGCATTCAAGAAAGCATAAAATAAAGGTCATGAAGACGGCTATTTATAGAAGACGAAGGGTCATTTCGTAATCATTACATCTTGAAGACCGCCCAGCAAAAAATATTCAGACCGCTCGACCTATGCAAAGTTATGTGAGCATACTATGGTTGGCGATCTCAATCAATAAAAACACAGCAGCAATACAAGCAACCCAGGCATAAAGAGATCGAAACTTAACAAATCAAGACCGCACAAAACATTAGAATTAAAACAGCCACACAAATATATGGGAAAATAACAGTAAAATTTTACAAAATATATTGTTTAAATCCAGAGACCGCTTGGTCTCAAATTAAAATGTTCATCTCCTAGGAGGCCTGTTTCTCCCTATATGAGCTGCGACATCTTGCATGTCGTTCACTGCGGCCATAATCGATACCAAGCTATGATTGGCCAGCATTGCAGATCGATGAATTTTTGACATCTCCTTGTCCACCTGTTCCATAGGGATCAGTAAAATTTTAGGTTGCGGTCTCTCCGCTGGATGATCGTTGGAGGTACCCGGTCGCATCAGCATCTTTCCATGACCACTCCTCAGCCTCTCATTCTCCGCGGACAGCGCCGCAGCCTTCCCCTTGTAGTACTCAGCCTCCTTTTCAGCCTTCTTAAGAGCTCGCGCGATCTCTGCAATCCTCAGATCGCATTCTTCTCGAATCCTCTTCTCGTTGGTGCGCAATTTCCCTTCGAGATCGCGAATCTGATCGTTCTGAGCTCGCTCCCTCATCAGCATAGAGCGAACATCCTCGAACATTGGGTTAAGGATGTTGGTTAGTTGAGGGGAGATCTTGATGTGCTGAGGAAGTTCTCCCTCCTCGATCTCAGCATCATGGTCATCTGCGGTCACAAGAGATGGGTTATTTCAATCATTAACATACGATCAGATAAGCTCTTTAAATAAACAGAAAGAATACTTGGAAAGAAGTTGAGACCGCAGTCACGTAAAGCTCTCCTGGTATCTTTAGTGACCGCGGGATCTGCGGTCAGTGAAAGGCGATCAGATCCCCTTAAACGCTCCAGATCCATTCTTTCCAAATCTCTTTTCTGCGACTTTTCTCCCTCTTTTCTTCTCCTTTTCAATTCTTCATTACTCTAGGGGATATCGTCGGTCTCAATAAAGACGATCTCACGCTTTCTTTCAGGAGAAACAGAATGAACTGTAGATAATGGAAGGAACTCAGCTGACTGGAGAATCATTTTATTCTTACCAGCTCGCGAAATCGAGACCGCCGCCGCACGATCTGCTGCAGCCTTGTTCGAACGATCTCCTGAAGAGAATCGTCCAGGAGACCGCTAGAAAGTGCAGCTTTCTCCTTAGCGATCTGCAGCGTCTCCGCGATCTCCTCACCGTTTTTGAACTCCGAAGTCTGCAAGACCTCAACTTTTTTCCTCTCTTCAGCGATCAGGGCCGCCTTTTCCTCAGCGACCCTGGCCGCTTCTTTCTTCCTCTCCTCAGCGATCAGAGCCGCTCTCTCCTCAGCAACTCTGACCGCCTCCTTCTTCTTCTCTTCCTCGGCGGTCTTAGCCGCCTCTCTCCTCTTCTCCTCTTCCTCTCTTTCTTTTTTCTCTTTCTTCTCCTTGTCTTTCTTCTTCTCCTCGTCCTCTCTCTTTTTCTTCTCCTTCTTCTCCCTCTTTTCTTTCTTATCTTTTTCTTCTTTCTCCTTCTTCTCTTTCTCTTCTTTTTCCCTCTGTTCCTCTACCTCTTTCTCTTTCTTCCTCTTCATCATCTCTTCCATTTCCATCTTTTTCCTTTCTTCCTACTTTGCCTTGATCGCTGCGTCAGCGATCTCCTTCTCGCTGTCGGCGATCTCCTCATCAACGGCGGCATTTCTTAGAGCTGAAGCCTCTAAAGGATCCAACTCCTGCAATGATGAAAAAGATGAATTATTAGAAGAAACCTCATCAAGGTAGGCGATTAATCCAGAATCATCCTCTCTTGGTAAGGTTGAGACCGCGGGAAGGAAGGGGAGATCTCCCTTAGCATTCACCTTCTGAAAGTCAGTGGAGTCTTCCAGGTCGATGGATTCAGAAAATACGGTCGCCTCCATGGCGGTCACATCTTTTCCTTCCTCATTTCTTCTGCTCCTCTTATAAGTCAAACTAGATGGACTTGAATTTTTTCTCTTCTTGCCCTTTGCAGCGATCTCCTGGTCAGCGATCTTCTGCCTCAAGGATTCGGCCTCGGCTTTCTTCTGACGCAGCCCAGCCAGAATGACCTCGGTAGAGGCGGTCTCAGGAAGTTTGGAAGATGTTTGATCCAGTGCCTCCAGGGATTTCTGACAATTAAAAGAATTGGAAAAGTCAGGCAATTTCCATACAGGATCTGAAGAAGTATTAGACGGATCAGAAGCAACAGAGACCGGCACAATCGAGCCCTCAGGAAGCCCAGTTTTCTTTAACGGAGATCGGGCGGTCTCCTTTGAAGTGCTCACTTTTGTTAAGATTTTTGGCACTTTCTTTCCTTTCTTCGAGCTAACACTTTCCTTCCTCCCAGGAGAGTTCGATTTCGATGGAAGAGTCTTTAAGAGATCGAGCATAGTCATCTTTGCAAGAAGATCGAACCTACTCAATTATCAAAGACCGCTCAAAGTTTGGAATATCTCAATGTCTTACAGAATGGAGGTTTCATCCGGTATTTATAGACCAAGCCGCATTAATGATGGTCGCGGTCGCAGCGGTCAAAGCTTACATTTTCGAAGTTCCAGGTGCAACTTAAAAATGTGCGGGGATTATGTTTGCCCAGAAAGCCCGCGACCTCCTCTTATTGTTCAGTTTTCCCGATCTCAGCGGTCTCAAATTAGGTGATCGCCCAGATCGTCAGATGCCTCCTCAACCGAGATTTTCTAAGTACCCAGCGGTCAAGACAGTGCGAGATCGCCAGCTCAAGCGGTCTGGTCGTTTTTCTTATTTTTGTTATTTGTACCCCATTTCCCTGCCCCGGCTCTCCGGTACCCCGGGCAACCCGTAGTTTTCAGTTCTGCCCGTTTGGGCAGCCCCCTCGTCTATAAATAGAGGGGTAGGGGTACCAGAAAAGGACCTTTGGCTCCGAGGCTCCAACTTACAACCTGTGTAAGCGGTCTCATTTCTTCGTGATCGTCATTTCGTGATCGTTTTCCCTTTGTTCCAGCATCTTCTGTCTTAGTAACCTGCACTTCGCAGTTTTCTCCCATCCCTTTTAGTGTGAATTTTGGAGGTACCATTTTTGGCACCAACAGGTACCCAAATACATCGTGTTTGCTTTTGGGGAGATGGAAGTGAATGAGCCCTTTTGAGTGGAGTTTGTGTTTCATCTTTAACTTTGGGTCTCCATTCAAATCTTGGTTTAACATTATTTTTAGTTTTCAAATTTCCATTATGATAATCTTTATATTGATGATTATGATTATAATGATTATTAAAAGTATTGTTCATAGAAAATTTGTGCAATTTTAATTTTGAGTTGGGAGAAACATGATTTTGCAAGTAATGCTGATTTTGATTTACAAACACTTTTTGATTCTTGCTCCCATTATTAGACTTAGTTAGGATGTTCATATTCATATTCAACTTGTTTTTAGATATAGTTTGATATTGTGAATTTGTATTTACAATTTTCATAAGCAAGTTGATTTTGATTTTAATTCATTATTTTTAATCTTTAAATTATGTCTAGCTTTATTATAAGCGATTGTGCTATTTTTAAGAGTTGAAACAATTGAATCTATGTGATCTTGATAATTGTTTCTATATTCATCAAATGTTTCATCCATCTCTTTAATTTCAATTTTATATTCTTTACACTTAGCACAACTATTTTCCAAAGATGAATTTTCTAAACATAATTTTTTATTTTGTTCTTTTATAAAAAGAAGTTCCTTTTCAAGTTCCTTGCATTTTTCTTTTAAGTCATCAAATTCCATACAAGGTGTAGTATATTCGACTAAGGAACCATGGATAGAACTAGATAAATTTGAATTTGATTGTTCATTAATTTTTGCCTTTAAATTTTTATTTTCTAAGCGCAATTTGCAATTTGCATTTTTTAATTTCTTAAGTTTGCGCTTTGTAATTTGTAGCAATTGTAAAGTAGAAATAGAAGTACAAAAGATGGGATTTGATTTCCTTACATTGCTTTCGGGAGAGGCATGATTTGAACATATGGTTTCTTTTAAATCTTTTTGGCACTCCTCTTCCGAAGACAGTACTTCTACTTTTCCATTTGATGTGCACTTCATGGATCCGTCATGTGTGGAGCTTTCTTGAATACCTGTACAGGCTTGCATATTCTCCGGTTCTTGTAATTGTTCCATACCTGCAGAAGGAAAATCATAAGTTATTTCAAGAAAATTCCACATCTCGTATGCAGTAGGAAAAGTATAAATGAGTTTGGAAATATTATGATCTAACGCACAAAATAGACTATTCATAGATTTTGCATTTAAAACCATTTCGTTCTTATTTAATACGCTAGGTGGTTGTTTGATAGTAATATTCCAAACTTTTTCATCTAACCATTTAAGAAAATTTTCCATTACTATTTTCCATCCTTTATAATTTCTTCCTTCAAATAACGGTGGTTTAAGAGATTTTTCTCTTCATAAAAATTTACCCCACTAGTAGAAGCGAGATCATGAGACGCCATTATTCCCGGTTGTTAAGCCGATTTGGAATAACCTCCTCTGATACCACTTGTTGGATCGGTAGGCGCCCTTAGAGGGGGGTGAATAAGGGTTTTAAAAACTTATAATATATTTTGAATAACTTTGAAAAAGCTTTGATTATTAAACTAGAGAAGATCAAGACAAATCAAGTGACGTAAAATTAATGACATGATTTTATTAATTTGAGAAGCATGATTACAAAACTTTATCTCTTATCGAAGCTAGAAATCAAAGCTAATAGAAAGACTCTTTTTATTTTCTATACCGACTCGTATCCCCATGAACCGGTTGGCTTTAGCCGATCCTTCCCCGGATACAGCCTCAAGCCGCTCTAGCAAACCCTTCCCTAGATATGGCCTCGAGCACCCCATAGACCTACTCCCGAGACCTAGTCGCCAACACGAGGCGAATTTCAGCCCTAAGTCCTACCCAGACCTAGTCGCCAACATGAGGCGAATTCACTAACAGTTTACAAGAAGAATATGAAATGAAAAGACAATAATATGAAAAACTCCCTCTATGTGGATCTCTTGGAGAATTAGACGAAGACGCAGAGTATGATCGTAGTCGATGCGGTCTTTCGTCACGATGATGACGCGTGTTGAAATCTTCTCCACGGATCTCCTTTAGTCTTTATGGATTTGTGGGAGTATCTCTCTGAACCTTCCTCTCTATGCTGTGGCACGAAGCTCTAGAATTCTGGATCTCTAGAGGCTTAGGAAGTCGGAGCCAAGATGTCCTTTTTATAGACTTAGCGCTAGCGCCTGCGCTAGTGCTACCGCCGGCGCTATCCCATATTAAGTAATATTTTGCGTGCGAGAATCTTTAATCCGGGGAAATAATTTCGCCATTCCTCTTGTGCTCCGAGCTACCGCCAGCGCTAGTAGATACCTCAAGCGCTATCCCATATTAGGACACATTCTGCGCGGCAGAATCTTTAATCCGAGGAAACAATTCCTCCTTGCCAACTGTGTGCGTTGCTACCGCCTGCGCTATCGGCTACCGCCAGGCTCTATCTCCTTCCATGTGTGCTCCCGGAATAGCGTTATCATCGCTAGCGCCAGGCGCTAAGTGCTACCGCCGGTGCTAGTGGGAGTACTGTCTTCTGTTTTCATTCATCGGAATTCGTCGGGAGTTCTCGAGAACATTCGACGTATTGACTTAGCCGCACAATTTCCTTCACAAGTCTGCCTTTTTGACTTCTGTCTGCATTCGTCGATATTCGTCGGGAGTTCATGAGAACATTTGACGAATAGACTTAGCCGCATAATTTCCTTCACAAGTCTGCCTTCTTGACATCTGTCTGCGTTCGTCGATATTCGTCAGGAGTTCATGAGAACATTCGACGAATAGACTTAGCCGCAGAAATTTCTTCTTCAAACTAGAAATTTGGCTTCTGTCTGGATTCGTCGAGATTCATCGGAACTTCACGAGACATCTCGACGAATTGACTTAGCAAAAATTTCTTTTCTCCTAAAAACCTGCTCCATCCTTGAGTCATGTGGACTTTGATTTCTTGCACACTTAAACACATAAGATCAAATACACATAGGATTTGTTATTCTCAAACCTAGGAGATGCGGAAGACCATGTTCCAACAATCCCAATCTCCCTTTTCAAGAAATTAGATTTTTATAATATATAAATAATTATATTTTTTTCAAACAAAAATACTAGAAAACTACGCTACACCCCATACTTAAAATAAACATTGTCCTTAATGTTTAAAACTAAGCATGAAGAAAACTTAAAAGGGAAATGCTTAAAAAGAAGTAGGTTACAAAAAATTAAGGATAAGAAAGGGGTGCCTCCCAAGAGCGCTTTGTTTTTTCCGTCTTTAAACTAGACGATTATTGTTTGCTAAACGGAATTTAAATTGAAAATGCACAGGCAACTCTCTTAATTCACGCGGAGGTGAATATGACAAAGTCTGTTGCCCGACAAATCCTCTGCTATAATTTTGATTCTTTTGATGGCGGTGGGCTTGAAATTGTGAATCGAAATTACCTATACATACCTTAGGTAATTTGGATTTTCGGAGATGAGCGGCAAATGGATCTGTGAAGAGGTATGGTTGCAACGACTCATCTTTTACAAGAAAATCATTAATATCCAAAGAATCAAATCTAAGCGTATCAGAAAAATTTTCACATGGAGTTTCTTGTGAAAAAATAAGATTATGTGGAGGTTGTTCACTAAAAACCTAAAATGTAATTCAAAAATTTATTTGGACTACCAAGAGGACTATTTTCATGAATTTCATTTCAAGTTAATTAGGCGGTGCGTGCAAAAATTCATGAAAAATAGGAGTGGGATCTGGAGGAGTACGAGAAGAAACATGTTCATCTTCTAGTTCGTCCGTTTCACCTATTATATTTAGGAATTCTTGGGTTAAAATAATTTCTCGATCTTCGGTGAGAGATACGATGGGAGTGCATGAAGAGTCATGCACCTCCATAGATAAATTAGGTGTCGAAGAATGAGAATTAACACTAGAATTATTAATGCTCTCAACAAAATTTTGGGAATTAACAATGAATTGATATTGTGTGAACTCCCCAAAATTAGGTGTGGATCATTGTGGTTCGAAGGTGGAGGAAAAAAATAGGATCAAATGAGTTTCCTTCATTGCACCGTAAACTATCCGGATGATCTTGCCACCATGAATAATTAGTATCGGAGTAAGAAGGAGTTTCATTATTATCATATCCTGTAGAAGAATAATTTTGATTATAAAAATTTTGAGAATAAAAATAAAAACATTCCTCGCTAGATCATCATGACCAGAAAAGTTACAAAAAATATTTCGCTTTCTTGTGGCATTCAAAATAGTAAGTTTTTTTTCAAGATCGGCAAGTGCAGCGGCCAATTGAGATAACATGTTTTAAAAAGAAACAACCTTCACTTAAATGAATGGAATTTGAGAGGAGAATTAGAGAAGAGGGATAATTAAATTAAAAAAATAGAATTGGGGAGGGGGAAGGAAAAACAAAAAATTTGATAGAATTAATAAACCTGAAAAGAAAGTAAAATAACTAGAGGAAAAGAAGGAAAAAAGAAAAGATTAAAATTTTATTATGAATTTATATATATATATTTTTTAATTAAAATTATTTTTGTAAGCGATTTAAAATTGGTCTTGGACTTCCCAAGGTATACCCGGTGAAGGGTTCGCACTAGTACAAGGAGGTATACTGGGGTGACATCCCAAACCCCCCTTTCTAAGAATATTGTTGCACCTTAATTAAAAATTAAAATGAAGAAAATAAACTATAAAATTAATAGATATTTCTTTTTTCGAAGTATTAACTTAAGTCCCCGATAATGGCGCTAAAAACTTGGTGCGCAACGCTGCTATGCTTGCAAACGACAACGATAAGTGTACCGTATCGAGAGTATTAAAGGTTTATATAAACCAAGGTCGTGTAAAAATCTGGGCGAGCTGAATAATTTTACTTTATAAAATCTCTATTATTCTATCAATTAGAACTTTGGGTTGGTTTTCCACTAAAGAGAAGAAATTTAAAATGATGATTAAGCAATGGGTAAAAAGGTTAGGACTCGATCTTCGTATCACCTCAGAATGAAAATAATAATAGAAGAAATATGAAATCTAATTATCTTAAGAAAATTCCTTCGACCGTGGAGGTTCCCGAATTCTATACGCACCTCTTTCGAGGATACATTCAAATGAGTTTAGGTTGATCAATCGAACATTCATCCTAGAATCGAAACCCTTAAAACTTGCTTTATTGTAGTGAACCCCTCTATTGGATTTGACTTCAATCCGAGAGATTTATGTCATCCTTTCTCGAGGGTTGCATGCAAATCTCTTTATCTTTGAATGATCGATTCGAATTATGAGCCTTTCGGCTACTAGATTATGAAAACAAGAATGAGAATTATATATCCAAAATATAATCTCAATTCAATAGAAACCAAGGATAAATCTTAAGCAATCTAAAGAAGAAAAAGTAAAGTTCTAAATTAATTCACAAATTTTATTATTCCTTGGATCATCTCGATTGAGTACTAATAGAAATTTAGCTACTCATGGAGATGGAGGAATCAACAAAAATGAAAGAGTTCAAGATGAAAGTAAAAATAAAATACGAAGAAGAACTAATTTTTTTATTGTTTTTTGCAAAAGTGAATACAAACTAATGAAATTGAAATTGCAAGCTATTAAATTGAAAGTACAATTGCAAGAAGAAAAGTACAGGAATTGATGGTTACAATTGCAAAGAGAAAGAGAAGTACAATAATTGCTTAAAATAAGAAAACAATACAAGAAATGAAGGATTAAGCTCCCAAAATTTGTCCCCGAATTTCTGGATAAGCTGCCCTTACATAGTTGAAAAGTTGAGGTTACACACCCTTGGCCATGCCCATGACCAAGGGCGTGTAAGGGGCGTGTTCAATGCTTGTGTGGGAGAGGCGCCTTCTGGATTTAGTGCATGCCTTATGTGCGCGTCACGCCTTTAGGTCACGCCCGTGACCTAGGGCGTGTAATCTTTAAACTGTGGTTAATGGGAAATCTTTGGCGGCACAGAGTTACATGCCCTTGCCATTGGAAGTACACAAGCATGGCATTGGCGAATCATCATCTAGGCGTGACTGGGGTGTGATCTGGGCGTGCGCGGAATTGATCAAACATGGGTATGACTTAGAAAGTCACGGTTGTGTACTTGGCGGAATGCATGTAAAGTCTATGGATCACATCCTACTGAGCTGGAACCGTGGATTATGTTGACAGGCCCCTGGTCATTCCCATGAGCAAGAGCGTGTACTTGGCGAATCTTCTCAGAATGAGCCTAGGATGCTGGTAGCTGGTCTGGAACACATCTTAAGCTATCACGCCCCTTGGTCACGCCCGTGACCTTGGGCGTGTACTTGCAATTTTTGCTCAAAGTGTCCAGAAAAACCTGAAAACATAAAATAAGCTTAAGTTAGCTCATAGAAATGAAAAGAAACAATTTAAATGGGATAATTCATATAAATTAAATAAATTCATTTAAAATTGTATTAAAATTATATGAATGGATGAGTATAAAAAGTACTCATCAGCAAGCAATTTGGATTTTGATGAACAATAAGGATCTAATCCATTATTTGGAGTCCATTGTGATCTCTTCTGTCAATAGGAGGTCAACGACTACAAGATGCTTGAGCTATTTGGAGGTTCTATATGACCTTTTAGATTGAGTCCGACAAGCGTTGGAGCTTGATGAAAGCATAAAGCATTATATGGTGGAGATTATGGATGGGTCAAACACCGAGTTCACCTTTGAAGATGGACTCTTTTGTAAGTCAAGCAGATTGTGCATCACCAGCATTGGGAAACTATGGGAGGAATTGATGTATGAGGCTCACTTTACCATGTACGATATTCACCCGGGGAGCACAAAAATGTACATGGA
Organism: Dactylorhiza incarnata; assembly: GCA_033032865.1. Taxonomy (NCBI): domain Eukaryota; kingdom Viridiplantae; phylum Streptophyta; class Magnoliopsida; order Asparagales; family Orchidaceae; genus Dactylorhiza; species Dactylorhiza incarnata. The sequence goes on along the minus strand of JAWHQI010000153.1, from coordinate 4,098,049 downwards.
TATGAAGAAGCTCTTTTGGTGGTCAGATATGAAGAAAGATATTGCCCTCTACGTGGCCAAGTGTCATACTTGCACATTGGTGAAGGCCGAATGTCAAATACCTGGTGGGTTTCTAAAGTCTTTGTAAATTCCGGAATGGAAGTTTGACGATATAACTATGGATTTTGTTAGTGGATTGCCTACATCGTAACATGGAAAAGAGGCCATTTGGGTGATCGTCAATCATTTGACAAAGGAATCACACTTCATTCTAAATAGAAAGGATGACTCAGTGGAGAAATTAGCAAAGCTTTATGTTGATAACATCATACGATTGTATGGTGTTCCCCATAGAATTATGAGCGATTATGAAGGGCGTTTAGCATCAAATGAACGAAGGCTAATCCACCATCTATTGGGTATCAAGCTAAATCCTAGCACGGCCTTTCACCCACAAATAGATGGGCAGACCTAGAGGACCAATAGAACTATGGAGGATATGCTCTGAATGTGCGTTTTAGACTTTGGAAAGAGATGGGACGACCACCTATACATGATTGAATTCGCCTACAACAACATCTACCAAGTAAGCATTCAAATGATGCCCTTCGAGGCCCTGCATGGTAGGAAGTGTTGTGTAACATCCCAATTTGAGTTAGACTCCTAAAGTGACAGGTGTCACTTGGAGTAGCTTGGATAAGGTAGTAGCCCCTCGACCCTAAGGTTACCATGTATGAGTCATGATCAACAAGGGTGGGTATATCACTCCCACTCCCTAAAGATACGAATTTAAAAGGGAAAAACTTGTCAGCTGAAGGATAATGCCTGGCGGTAGGTATATGACTGATGCTAGCTTTGTCGATGAGAAGTGCTTCTATGTCAACTAGAAGGGCTAACCTCTCGAAGATTCAATGTCGAATAGAAGAAGGCTAACGCCTGGCAGCAGGTATAGCACCAGAGCTAGCTTTGTGATGGCGCAAATCTTAGCACACCGCTATAGGCGGTAGCTAGACTGCATCACGAAACGGCAGTGTACCGATCGTTCATGTAATATAAAATGAGGAGTAATCCCCGAGTATCGATCTCAAAGGAACACAGTAAGGTGGAGTTTATTATCGAGGAAGGACTTGAGATTGAAGTCCTTTCGAGCGGATGGATGCAGAAATGGGGGATTTGGTTTGTGGAAAATAAAAGAAAACAACTACAACTACTCCTATACAGTGCCGCTATGCAATGCTTCGCTTGGCGGAATGGAGACTAGGCAGGCCTTGAGCGCGCTGCATCGCACGGGCGGATGGACGAGTAGGCAAACGGAATCGAACTATGCAGGCCTTGAGCGCGCTGCTTTGTAGGGCGAGTGGATTACACGGGCCGCTATGCCACGCTTCGGTAGGCAGATGGACGAGTAGGCTAACGGATGAGGGTCGCAAGCACCTCGTCGACAAGCACGCCACTAGCAATTGCTAGTGCGGCACACGAACGTGACGGCGGGATGGAGGATGGATGGTGGCGCATCTTGTACACATATGAACAAATTATAACTTCACATAAACATGAAATTAAGATTACAAGCACGATTCATAGTGTTCATCATCAATACATGAGAGATCTAGCTACAAACACATCAATAAGAGGAGAACAAGGTAAGAAATCGACCGAATCCGAAGGCTCGTTGGAGATTCAAGGTTGGAATTGCCGGGTTGTCAATCCGCGTCCAAGCTCGGTCCGCAACTACGTCCGGGGTAGAGAGAGCTGTCACGACTCACCAATGAACCCATCTTCTTCGTCTCACGATCCGATAAAGGTTGCAAACTTCCCCTTGCTTGATGGCGATGGCGGCTAAACATTCCTTGAAGCGCTAGGATGAAGGAGGAGGCCGAGAGGAAGCTCCGGCTCAAGATTGGCGTGAAGAACAAGCCCGGAGCACCTCCAGATGGTGGGCGGCGATGGAGGGGTGAAATCGGGGCTCTGGAGCGAGAAAACGGCGGAGCTGGGCGGAAAAATGCCGACGTGTGACCTAAATCGCGAGCAGGAATATTTATAGGCGCTGGAATAAACAGTGCGCACGGTCATTGGCGCACGACCAGTGGTCGTGCGCGCTGGAATCCTATGATCGTGCGCCTGCCTGGGCGGAGCCTGCAATGTAAGAAATTTATAAAATAAAATGTTCGCATGACCAGTGGCGCACGACCACTGGTCGTGCGCACTATCGTAAATGGTTGTGCGTTCGGTCAAGACAGAACTCAAATTTTGTGGGTTGAGTGCGCACGATCAGTGGCGCACGACCAGTGGTCGTGCGCAATAGAACTAGTGATTGTGCGTAGTGTTCCTGTGCAGAATTGTACCGGGAACACCTGCACGACTCCTGTTCCAGCATACAACACCAATGTAGCCGCTGAAGGTGGTACTTAACAATGCATGAAAACTAAAAATGAAGGTAAACAAGAAATAACACCAAAACGGACCTAGAAGTGCAAATAGCATGGAATAACAAATATGAGCGAAAACATGCCTAAAGTGTAGTGCATAGACTAGAAAATCGGCCCAGATAAGTCCATATATGCGTATATAATTGGGACTCATCACACCCCTAGACTTAACTGTTTGCGTGTCCCAAGCAAACAAATCCGGCGGAGTAGGGAAAATGGTGTTCAACAAAGAAAATTACACAAAGGAGTACGGTGCGAAGTAGCAAAAGCATGCTAATAGAAATTTAGTAAAAAGAGATTCTAACTATGGCAACTAATTTACAAAAGTATTAGAGCGTAAATAAAGGTTTATCAATACTTAGTTGGTGAATTGTGAAGAACTTGAACGATCATGCCCGGTATGAAAGTAGCAAGCCACTAAGGAGGGTGTTGCACAAGATCGGGGTTCAGGAATAACTCCGCTGAAATCCATCAACGTCGTGAACCATAAGCTTGCCCGATCACACTCTCTCCACGGCGCTAGCAAACTCACGAGATAAATCAATAGGACTTTAGGATTATATTGGGGCTTAGGTTGCGGTATGATATTCAAGGATAAAGACGAATGCTACGCAACCCAAATGAGTCAACAGAACGATGCACCAAACAAAACCAAGAACAAAGCTCGTGTGATACACCCCCAGACTTATCATGAAAACTAGGTGTACACACTGCCTACTTCACAAATACCAACAGATTTTCTAATACGCTCGGAAGGATTTCTTTTCAATACAATTCTTTTCCCAGATTTTCATTTTAATATCATATTTTTCTTCTTTTTCTTAACCTCCGGTTGGTTCATAATCAGCAAATAAAACTTATTTCTCCTTCACATCACACAGATTCCAAACATCACACCAAATCAAGAATATGAGTGCAGTTAAACAGATATTTGGTTGCGAAAGTAGGATGAGCTTCAGGATTTGGTGAATGGAGGAGGAGCTAAAACAAAGAAGTGGTAAGCACAAATGTTGGCTTGCAAAGGTGAGCGAATAGGACAGGGAATGACAAGGCTCAAACTTGACAAAAGGTGGCCTACATCACATTTAACTCAAATAATCGCTCGCACCCATGCTTCAAGAGTCGTTTGGGGCAAGTTCTTAGCCCACGAGAAAGGTAAACCTTCCTCCCGACTCGAGCAACACACAACTAGTGCTCGTATACACACAACACCGGGTTATCACCAATTTCGTTCACATTCACCATTTGAGTATAACAAATCTAAACTACGCAAAAATACTAGTCATAAATTAAACGCATAGAGATAATCTATTTGTACTCAAATTCTACTATAGCATGCGGATGCGACTAGAACACTGCATAAGTCAACATCTCACTCCAAATAGTAATTCCTAAGCTAACACCCTAATTCACATTCCAAACCAAAATAGTTTATTCGGAAACAAAACAAATAGGCAAGCTTGCGCTTATGTGGGTGTTATGGTGTGCAATGAAAATGAACAAAACGAAAATAAATAACAGCTCCTAGTATGCTGTGCAATTGTGCACGTGAGCGGGTAAACGGAATTACTCTCCCCCAGACTTAAACTAAACAGAATGCGCAAAATATAGCTATGAAATTCAGAATAATGCTAGGGAAAGAGAGTACCCAGTGCTCAAAAATGAGCACACCAGAAGATTGGCGTGTAAGCTAAAATGAGCCGCAGCATCCGCCATCCAGAAAAGATACCTGCAGGGGTCAGCTCCGCAGAAACAAAAGAAAATAGAAAACTGAAAAAAAAATACTACTAACTAAACATGATTAGATGAAATAAAAATGCAGAAAAGAAAGTTAACTACTGGGGTTATTGTCATCCCAGCACGACTTATTCAAAAACTAAAGGTTCTAGCTAATGGGCGTATGAAAAAGGAAATGAACAGGTAACTATTCTAATACGCGTGTCGGTAGCGGGTACCGATACGGCGACAGAACAGTTACTCCTCTACCCAAATAATAATACCTACATAATGCAGGTAGAGGAAACAGAAAGTAAGAAGAGGAGGAGATATCCTCACCCAACTCACCAAAAATATCCTTGCCTAGCAAGGTATCGTCAACAGGGAGGTGGCAGGAGGAAAAGGCAATGAGTGGAGCTTCCTCTACGGAGGGGGAATCAACCTCCTCACATAAGAGGATGCTCTCATCATTGACTTGGGCAATATGCACCAAATCCTCCTGGGGTACCTGTGAAGACTCAACCTGCACAGGCTCGGATGAAGAGGGGGGATCGAGAAATAAACAAGACGAAGAACATAAATAATCAAAAATCGGGGGAGTGGTCCCGGTCTCACTCCCATCAGGTTGGGTAAGTAAAATAATGTTTGCATTGTCATCAATGCTACAAGGTTCGGCGAGATCAACAGTGTCCATGCCTAAGATTTGGAATTCCTCCACCGGTGCTGAGGAAAACTCCTCTTCACCTAGAAGGTTGTCCTCCTCCATAGGAGTAGGCATAATACTAAGATCAACAGCCTCCTCTTGTGACACATCATCGACAATGTCGTCAGAGACGAAAGTAGTATGCACAACAGGGGGAGGAATAGTGCTCGGATAAAAGTCGAGCACTGATTCCTCACAAAGAATCGAATCCACTAGGGGTGGTGGATGCACCGGGAGTATAGGCTCAGCAATGTCGGTGCCCAGATCAGCCACACATCTGGTGACTGTGTCAACGCCATACCCTTCAAGATGTGAAGGTGGCAAAGACACAAAACCGGATGTTGAAGGTGTGCCGCCAGAGTTAGGATTCGGGACGATCCGAATATCTGGCTCGTCATCCTCATCCAATTGGCGACGAAAAGCAACACAATCCTTCAGGGCATGATCTGTGCTCCAACAAAACTGGCACTACCTAGCGGTCTTCTTTGGCACTGCGGGTGCTGAAGCCGAAAAGAAGTAAGATGGTAAAGGCTCAGCAGAGTAGCCATAAGACTTACGCACACCATATGGAGTATCAGACGAAGTCGATGCTCTATATGCTGGGCGAGAAGAATTATGCCCACCATTCTCCGTAGGGCATTCATCACTAGAGTGGGAGGTAGCTCCACACCAACGGCAATGGATATTAAGATGTGCCCACATAGTGCGAAGATAAAACGATTCAAAAAGAAAAACACTATTGTGCGAAATACCACACCTAACAAAAATTACTAAAGCAACCTAATTAAAACAGGAAAATGGAATAAAAAGAAATAAAATAAAGAAATGCAATTACAAATGGAAGGGCTTCTCTCTCAGGTTTTCCCTCTCCAAAAAACTCACACGACTGTGTTCCCCGGTAACGGCGCCAAAAACTTGATGACGCAAATCTTAGCACACCGCTATAGGCGGTAGCTAGACTGCGGCATGAAACGGCAGTGTACCGATCATTCAAGTAATATAAAACGAGGAGTAATCCCCTAGTATCGATCTCAAAGGAACACAGTAAGGTGGAGTTTATTATCGAGGAAGGACTTGAGATTGAAGTCCTTTCGAGCGGATGGATGCGGAAATGGGGGATTTGGTTTGTGGAAAATAAAAGAAAACAACTACAACTACTCCTATGCAATGCCGCTATGCAATGCTTCGCTTGGCGGAATGGAGACTACGCAGGCCTTGAGCGCGCTGCGTCGCAAGGGCGGATGGACGAGTAGGCAAACAGAATCGAACTATGCAGGCCTTGAGCGCGCTGCTTAGTAGGGCGAGTGGATTACACAGGCCGCTATGCCATGCTTCGATAGGCGGATGGACGAGTAGGCTAATGGATGGGGGTCGCAAGCACCTCATCGACAAGCACGCCACTAACAATTGCTAGTGCGGCACACGAACGTCACGGCGGGATGGAGGATGGATGGTGGCGCACCTCGTACACATATGAACAAAATATAACTTCACATAGACATGAAATTAAGATTACAAGTACGATTCATAGTGTTCATCATCAATACATGAGAGATCTAGCTACAAACACATCAATAAGAGGAGAACAAGGTAAGAAATCGACCGAATCTGAAGGCTCGTTGGAGATTCACGGTTGGAATCGCCGGGTTGTCAATCCGCGTCCAAGCTCGGTCCGCAACTACGTCCGGGGTAGAGAGAGCTGTCACGACTCTCCAATGAACCCGTCTTCTTCGTCTCACGATCCGGTAAAGGTTGCAAACTTCCCCTTGCTTGATGGCGATGGCGGATAAACCTTCCTTGAAGCGCTAGGATGAAGGAGGAGGCCGAGAGGAAGCTCCAGCTCAAGATTGGCGTGAAGAACAAGCCCGGAGCACCTCCAGATGGTGGGCGGCGATGGAGGGGCGAAATCGGGGCTCTGGAGCGAGAAAACGGCGGAGCTGGGCGGAAAAATGCCGACGTGCGACCTAAATCGCGAGCAGGAATATTTATAGGCGAGGGAATAAATAGTGTGCATGGTCATTGGCGCACGACCAGTGGTCGTACGCGCTGGAATCCTGTGATCGTGCGCCTGCCTGGGCGGAGCCTGCAATGTAAGAAATTTATAAAATAAAATGTTTGCACGACCAGTGGCGCACGACCACTGGTCGTGCGCACTATCGTAAATGGTCGTGCGTTCGGTCAAGACAGAACTCAAATTTTGGGGGTTGAGTGCGCACGATCAGTGGCGCACGACCAGTGGTCGTGCGCAATAGAACCAGTGATCGTGCGCAGTGTTCCTGTGCAGAATTGTACCGGGAACACCTGCACGACTCCTGTTCCAGCATACAACACCAATCTAGCCACTGAAGGTGGCACTTAACAATGCATGAAAACTAAAAACGAAGGTAAACAAGAAATAACACCAAAACGGACCTAGAAGTGCACATAGCATGGAATAACAAATATGAGCGAAAACATGCCTAAAGTGTAGTGCATAGACTAGAAAATCAGCCCAGATGAGTCCATATATGCGTATATAATTGGGACTCATCACTTTGTCAGCGAGAAGTGATTCTTTGTCGATTAGAAGGTCTAGCCTCTCGACAATTCCATGTCAACTAGAAGAAGACGAACGCCCAGTGGTAAGTATACCCACGATGGTAGCTTGTCGACGAGTAGTGCTTATTGTCATTGAGAAGGATTAGCTTCTCAACGATACCATGCCGTCTAAATGAAGGCTAATGTATGACGGTAGGTATAGTACCGTTGGTAGCTTTTGTTGGATCGGTAGGCGCCCTTAGAGGGGGGTGAATAAGGGTTTTAAAACTTTTTCTTATATTTTGAATATCTTGAAATAATAAGAGATTAAGATGGTGAGAAATCAAACAAACTAAGTAAAATAAAATAGAGACATGTTTTATTAATATGAAATATGGGTTTACAAAATTTGATTTCTATAACGCTAGAAATCGGTGGCGAATATCTATCTCAACTCGCATCCCCATGAATTGGTGGCCCTAGCCTACCGTTCCCCGGATTCAGTCTCAAGACTCTCTAGCAAATACTACCCTAGATATGGCCTTGAGCACCCCCTAGACCTAACCTAGATCTAGTCGCCACCACGAGGTGAATTTCTGCCCTAAGTCCTACCCAGACCTAGTCTCCAACATGAGGCGCTAATGGCTTATAAAAGATCTGAAATGATAATAATAAAAACTCCCTCTTGAAGAACTTCTTAAGTTGGAGACAAAGATCCGCCATAGAATAAGCGTTGTTCAAGCGGACGTTGTTTGGATTCTGTGTGAAGAAGTCCTCATTTAGAAATTTGTAGAGCTTTGGTGGGAGATCAATATTCGGCCAAATCAGGCTCTAGAAATCCAGCATTCAACCTCTCTCTCTAATGGTTGTACAAAACGAGAGAAGAGGGGTCCAATTTATAGCCTTAGCGCTAGTGCCTGCGCCATAGCTACCGCCGGCGCTATCCCATATTAGGACATATTCTGCGCGGTAGAATCTTCAATCCGAGAAAACATTTCTGCCTTGCCTCTTGTGCTCTGCGCTACCACCTGCACTATCCTCTACCACCTGGCGCTACCACCTTCTTAATTGTGCTACCGGAATTGCGTGAATCATCACTAGCACCGAGCGCTAGGTGCTACCGCCAGCGCTAGTGGGCATTTTGGATTTATTGGCTCAATTTCGGGGGCAACCTTCTTATGTTATCCTTAAGTCATATGGAATTTATTTCCTGCACACTTAAACACACAAGATCAAATACACATAGGATTTTTTATTCTCAAACCTAGGAGATGCGGAAGACCATGTTCCAACAAACTCCTCCTTTTGATAATAAAAAATCCATTAATGATAAATCAGAGCATTAATATATAAGCATGATGAAACCTACGTGAGTGTGTGAGAAAGTGATGACTTAGGATAATTATCAATTTTAATATTTAGAGTTGCATTTAGAATTGCTCCCCCTAAATACATGCTCCCCATAAGTGAATGCTCCCCTAATATGTAAGCTATCATCTTAATTAATCATGTTATTTTTCCATTTTGATAGCATATTTTATATATCATGTTAGTTCTCCCCCTTTTGTTATTAGTAAAAATGGGTAAGGAAGCAAAACACATAATTTTTTTGGTAATAAGATAAAAGCATGATCGAGCTTTTAGAGAGAAGGAAATGATAAGGAGTTTTAGAATAATTTTCATAAAAATAAATCAGAGTTTTTAGCTTTAAAAGGAATAATCAGAGTTTTTAGCTTTAAAAGGAATAATATAACATTTACCTTGCAAGTCTACCATTTGGTTAAAAAAATTTGGAGTTGGAAGACTTGAGATAAGCATGAAAAGAACACAGGGTAAACGTAATGTTGCGGAAGACTTATAAAAATACAACAAACATCTTTTTGTAAGACAAGATTTATAAAAAGAAATATGAGTGAAGGATCAAAATGAAAAAGATGTTTTTGTAAATCATTTTTCTTTGAAAATCTTTAAAGATTACCATTAAGTAACCAAGCATGAAAGAGATGTATGAAAAAGAACTATTAAAATTTTATTCCAATTCACAAATTCAAAACATACCAAACATTGTATAGAGCATGCTAAGTTATCTAGTGCATTTAGATATAAAAATTATTATAGAATTAGCATTAGGATCCAACACTCACGAGAAGAAGTGTTATGGAAGTTAATGATGTGCACATAAATGTATTTTGAAGAGAGTAAACAAATGTTATAATAAAAAATACAAGACATATGTAGAGTAAAGTGCACAATAAAATACAAATAAGTTTACTTCCACACACTTTTTATGCACAAAAAATGTACAACTACCAAGGTGCTTTGCACACACAATGTTTATTAAGACTTATCAGGGTGCAAAGTAGTGCTTGGGGGATCACACAATTTTATTTTTCAATATCTTTTGTTTTTGATCTGGTGTACTTAAGAATAAGTGGTGTAAAAAAATGAAAGGTTTGCACAAGACACTTTACTAATCTTTCTAAGGTGTTCAACCTCACAAACCTTATTAAGACTTATCAGGAGGTTCAAGTAGTGCTTGGTGGAGTTAACTTTGTCAATTTATTTCATGATTTTTGTTTTGTACAAAGTTCTCCGATTACACTTGCTTTGCAAACCAATTAAATTTTGAATGTACAACCACTTTTCTTAATATTTAATAGTGCAAATAAATGTAGTGTAGGTAAGAAACTTGTGTGAATTTAATTTATTATACAATTACAATACACTAGCAAGCATTCTTAGATTAAAAACACATGTAGAGTTAGCCAAAAAGTGAGTGAAGAAATATCATTATAAACCATAATACATTTACTCATACTTAGAGGCATGCTAAACTTGGTTCTACACTACTTTTACAATATAATTGATGTACATATTAATAGATATATCAAAGCATGATAAGAACAATGTTCAAAGTAGCTTCACAAGATAAATTGTAATATTGTAGAAGTTCTAAATGATTGATTAAATCATGCTTGATTTTCACAATAAAGTCCATACAGTTTTTTTTGAATAATTTTTATGTTTTATATTTTTGTATTTGATTTTTGCATTTAGAGATAGAATTTAAACAAGTCAACAAAGAAAAGGAGTAAAAGAAATTCTTTTTTGTAATTTGGCTTTTGTATATATTTTTTGTTTTAATTTATCGAAAATCAATTCAAAACAGAACTCCAAAACTATGTAGTACATTTAATAAAGCATATTCTTGGGGATTTTATAAAATTTTAAAAATACATAAAAACAAACAGGTGCGCTAGCGCCAGCACTAGCGGTAGCACGGGAAATAGTACATGATTTTTTTGGATTTTGAAAATTTTAATTTTTGATATTGGTTAAGTGTCCAAAGATTAGTTTGAAGAGGTTTAGATATGGAACAATTGCATAAGACTATTGCGTTGTAAGAATGCATTTTAACCCGAAAGATCTAGAACACCTAATTCAAGTCATAATAATTGAAATCTTGTATCAGGGAGATGTTTAGTGAATATGTCAGCAAGTTGGGAGTCTGTACCAATGAAACTTACTTTTACAAGCTCTTTCTTAATATGATCCCTAATGAAATGATGAAGAACATCTATGTGTTTGGATCTACAGTAGTGTACGGGATTATTTGTAAGGTCTATGGCACTTTTGTTGTCACATTTGAGATCAATGCTATTGAGATGGAAACCAAAATCCTCTAGAGTTTGGCTAATCCATAAGGCTTGTGCACAAAAACACCCAAGAGTGATGTATTCGGCCTCCGTGGTGGAGAGTGCAACCGAAGATTGTTTCCTACTAGACCATGCAACTAATGAGGGTCCTAAAAAGTGACAAGTACCGCTAGTGCTTTTTTGATCTAGGGATCATCTGGCGTAATCCAAATCGGAATTATCGTGAAGTGTAAATGAATTATTGTGTGGGTACCATAATCCTAATTTAGATGACCATAATATATAACAAAAAATATGTTTTACCGCTTTTAAATGAGATTCTTTTGGATTGGCTTGAAAGTGAGCACATAAACATACGACAAACATTATATCTGGTCTTGATGCACTTAAGTAAAAAAGAGATCTTATCATTCCTCTATATAAAGTTTATTCAATGGAAATTCAAGATTCATCTTTTCCTAGTTTTAAAGAAGCACTCATAGGAGCAGAAGCTTGTTTAAGGTTTTCAAATCCAAGTCGTTTAAGCATATCGTGAAACATATTTTGTTTGGCAAAATAAAGATACCATCATTTTGTTGTGAAATTTGAAAACCAAGAAATTAAGAGAGTTCCCCTACAAGACATTTCAAATTCATTTTTCATTACTAAGACCACTTCATTACACAACACTTCATTAGTGGCTCCAAAAATGATATCATCAACATATATTTGTAAGATAATTAAATCGTTATTATTATGCTTAATGAAGAGCGTGTTGTCGGCAATTCCCAAAACATAACCGTGTTTTAACAAAAATGATGTAAGCCTATCATACCATGCACGGGCCGCTTTCTTTAAACCATAAAGCGCTTTTTCTAATTTTTAAGCATGATTTGGAAATTTTTAATTTATAAAACCGGGGGGCTGTTCTATGTAAACTTCTTCTTTTATAAACCCGTTTAAGAAAGCACTTTTAACATCCATTTGAAATAATTTTATCCTTTTAAAACTCACAAATGCGAAAAATATTCGTATAGCTTCTAGGCGAGCAATGGGTGCAAAAGTTTCTTTAAAATCTACCCCCTCAATTTGAGAAAAGCCTTGAGCGACTAAGCGAGCTTTATTTCTTGTAATTCTAGATTCACCATCTAAATTATTTTTAAAGATCCATTTTACACCAACAATGGGATTATTAGATGGACGTTCTACTAGGTTCCAAACTTTATTTCTTTTAAATTGATCTAACTCTTCATTCATAGCCAAAAATCAAAATTCGTCATTTAAAGCGATGGAAACATTTTTAGGTTCAATTTCGGAAACAAAGCAAATATTTGAAAACGTTTCATGAAGAGAAGATCAAGTTCTTACCCCAATAGATGGTTCCCCAATGACTAGCTCCTTTGGATGATTTTTTGAGAAGTTCAAGACGCTTGGGGACACATATTCATATTCCTTGGCCTTCTCCTCTTCTTCTTTGGAAGGTTCCTCTTCGTCGTGCTCCAAAGATGGCAAAGGTTCATCATTTGTACCTGTAGGAAATCTTTCTACACAAGGAATAAATTCATCAAATTTTAAATTAATAGATTCTTCAACCTTACTCGTTCTTTTGTTAAATATTATATAGGCTTTACTAGTAGAAGAGTATCTAAGAAATATTCCTTTATCACATTATTCATTAAATTTTCCTAAAGAATCTTTTGTATTTAGAATAAAACATTTAAAACCAAATACTTTAAAATATGATACGTTAGGTTTCTTTTGATAATATAGTTCATGTGGTATGAGATTTAAAGATGGACAGAGCATGACTCTATTCATTACATAACACGATGTGCTTACGACTTCGGCCCAAAAGGACTTAGGTAATTTATATTCAGATAGCATAGTATGTGCTAGTTCTTGGATTGTCCTATGCTTTCTTTGTACAAAACCATTTTGTTGAGGTGTACGTGGAGCAGAGAACTCATGCTTAATACCTAACATTTCATAAAAAGATTTAAAATTTTCATTTTCAAATTCTCCTCCATGATCTGAGCGAATGCATTTTATTTTTAAATCTAGTTTATTTTGAATACGAGTACATAATATTGAGAATTCGCAAAACACATCAGATTTGGAAGAGAGAAATAAAGTCCAACAATATCTAGAGAAATCATCTATTAGAATGAAAGTATATATTCTACCACCAAGAATTGCGGTGCTAACGGGACCAAAAGATCCATATGAATTAATTGCAATGGTTTTGAAGTAGAAATTTCATTTTTGCTTTTAAAAGACGATTTAGTAAATTTCCCTTTTTGGAATGGAGAACATAGTGAAGATAAATTTCCATTCAATTTAGGCAATCCTATAATCTATTCCTTTTTGGCTAGTTTTAAAATGAGCTTTGTGCTAGCGTGACAAAAACATCTATGCCATAGTTCTAACTCATCATTTTTGGTTATAAAACATTTTATAGATGATTTGGAAAGATCATGAAATGAAGTTATATAAATATTGTGAATTCTAGGTGCAGTTAGTCAAACATCTTTTGTGTTAGGATTAAATATTTTGCAAAGATTAGTGGATGATTCAAATAATACATCTAATCCTTTATCACACAATTGGCTTATAGATATTAAGTTATGTATTAATCCTTTTACATAAAGAACATTTGAGATAAGAGAGGATTTGTTACCCACTAGACCTACTCCCATGATCCTTCCTTTACCGTTATCTCCAAATGTTACGATCCCTCCTTTCTTCTTTTATAGGCTAAGGAACTTTGCTTTGTTGCCTGTCATGTGCTTGGAGCAGCATGAGTCCAAGTACCACACGTCCTCCAATTCCTTAGCCTTCCTACAAATCTAGAAAGAAGATGGGAGTAAACATCTGGATACCCAAGAGCTACCACCCATAGTGTAAGTGGATTTCTTAGGTACACAGATTTGTTTTAAAGATTGTTGTCTTATATTCCTGCAAGAGCTAGATGTGTGCCCAAACATAAGACAGTTTGCACATGAAATAAAGGGGGTTGAGACCCTTTTCTTAATTTCTACATTGCTCTTGCTGGATGATGTTTGAACTTTAAAAGAAAATAGGAGATTTTTTAACTGTTGAGCTACCGTCGGCGTTAGTTTCTAGCACCGGGCGGTAGGGCTCACTTTGATATCCGAGCCCAAACTTTCCAGAACCATAACATTGGTTTCCCAAAATCATATCCAGGGATTTTTGACCTATCCTGGATTTTTTTATGGCCATATTGAGGTTATGATTTTGTTTTTTAAGAGATCTATTTTCTTGTACAATCATAACACATTTATTTTCAAAGCCCTTTTTGTTATTTTCAATTTGTAAGAGATAGGTTTTTAGTTTTCTCTCTATGTCCCCCTTTTCTTTTGCAATAGTTTTGATTTGTGAAAGGTCCTTAGAAAGAGAAACTTCAAGTTCTTTTGCCTTACATAAGGAGTGCTCACACTCTTGACATGAAACCTTTCTCTTTTCAAGGGAAATTAAATTTTTAGTAAGCTTATGATTTTCTTTGATGATAGATTCATTTTCACGATTTAAAATAATATTATCTTCTAAACTTTTATCATAGGCTTTGCAAGTTTGAACAAATTCATCATAGAGTTCTTCGAAGGTGGGAGGAGTTACCTCAGTGTCGCTAAGAACACTGGTGTCCTCATCATTGCTTTTTGCCATTAAACTTAAGTTTGCTTCCTCCTCGCTGCTTGACTCAGATCCACTTGATTCTTCAGAGGAAGAATCATCCCAAGTTGCGACTTTCAATACTTTCTTTTTCTCCTTTTCTTTGTATCGTTCTTTTTTCTCCTTTCGATACTTCGGGCACTGGCTCTGAATGTGCGCGGTCTTTCTGCAGTGGTAGCACTCCGTTGGTGTTCTTTCTTCTTCATCTTCACTTCCTTTTTCTTTCTTTGGTGAAGAGGAAGACCCTTTTCATCGAGAATCTTTTTGGAAGAACTTCCAGAAGGTGTTCTTTCTTTCCAGATTTCTAATGAACTTCCTAAAGTTTTTCACCAGGAGACCTTCTTCTTCTTCATCATCATCTTCGATGCTCTCCTTCTTTGACTTTAGTGTCAACGCATTTTTCTTTGGCTCCTTGTTGTATTCATCGTGTTGAATCTGAAGTTCTACCTCATGGTTTTTGAGATTCCCAATAAGGTTCTCGATCTAGAGCATTCTTAGGTTGTGTGACTCTGAGATGGCCATCACCTTTGGATTGAACCTCGGAGGTAGAGAGCGAAGAATTTTTCTGACCAAGTCCCCATCTGAGTAGATCATTTTAAGTGCTTTTGAAGTGTTGATGATCTTGGTGAAGCGTGTGTACATCGAGTTGATGTCCTCTTCGATATCCATCCTGAATTTTTCATATTCCGATTCCAGTTGGAATGGCTTTGCATCTCTTACATGCGATGTACCTTCATGAGTAACTTCCAATTGATTCCAAATAAAATAAGCAGTTACACATGCAGAAATTCTATCAAATCCAGTTCTATTTAAAGCGCAATATAAAGCTTTCATCGCCTTAGCATTATTTTTGCAACTTACTTTATTATTATCATCCAATTTATCCTTAGGTTTTAGTAACGTAGCCTCTCCCACTATAGTTGTAGGAGGAGAGTGCCGAACTTCTACCATGTTCCATACTTCTACATCCATGGTCATAAGAAAACACATCATTCAATTTTTCCAGTAGCTGAAATCTGACCCAGAAAAGAGAGGTGGTCGACTAATACCCTGACCCTCCAGAAAAGCGAGATCATGAGACGCCATTATTCTCGGTTGATAAGCCGATTGGAATAAAACCACTCTGATACCACTTGTTGGATCGGTAGGCGCCCTTAGAGGGGGGGGGGGGTGAATAAGGGTTTTAAAACTTTTTCTTATATTTTTAATATCTTGAAATAATAAGAGATTAAGATGGTGAGAAATCAAACAAACTAAGTAAAATAAAATAGAGACAAGTTTTATTAATATGAAATACGAGTTTAAAAAAATTGATTTCTATAACGCTAGAAATCAGTGGCGAATAATAATAAACTCCTTTTGTTTTCTATCCTGACTCGCATCCCCACAAACTGGTGGCCCTAGCCTATCCTTCCCCGGATTCGGCCTTAAGCCGCTCTAGCAAATCCTACCCCGGATATATCCTTGAGCACCACCTAGACCAAACCTAGATGTAGTCACCAAAATGAGGCAAATATTTCCCCTAAGTCCTACCCAGACCTAGTCGTCAACACGAGGCGAATTCTCTAACGGTTTACAAAAGATATGAAATGATAATAATAAAAACTCCCTCTTAAAGAACTTCTGAAGTTGGAGACAAAGATCCACTGTATAATAAGCGTTGTTGAAGCGGATGTCATTTGGATTCGGCGTGAAGAAGTCCTCCTTCAGAAATTCACAGTGCTTTGGTGGGAGATCAACTTTCGGCCAAATCAGGCTCTGGAATTCTAGCACCCAACCCCTCTCTCTAATGGTTGTACAAAATGAGAGAAGAGGGATCCAATTTATAGCCTTAGCGCTAGCGCCTGCGCTACCGCTACCATCGGCGCTATCCTATATTAGGACATATTCTGCGCGGGAGAATCTTTAATCCGAGGAAACATTTCCATCTTGCCTCTTGTGCTCCACTCTATCGCATGCGCTATCTGCTACAGCCTGGCGCTAGTGCCTTCTTAAATGTGCTCTCAGAATTGCACTAATCATTGCTTGCGCCGGGCGCTAGGTGCTACCACCGGCGCTAGTGGGCATGTTGGATTTATTGGCTCAATTTTGGGGCAACCTTCTTATGTTATCCTTGAGTCATATGGACTTTGTTTCCTGCACAAGATCAAATACACATAGGATTTGTTATTCTCAAACCTAGGAGTTGCGGAAGACCTTGTTCCAATAGCTTTGTCGTTGATAAGTGTGAATTTAACATCGAGAAGAGTTAGCTTCCCAACGATTCCATGTAATCTAGAACAAGGCTAACGCCCGGATTTAGGTATGCCGCCATTGGTAGCTTTGTCGTCAAGAGGAGTGGCTTTGTCATCGAGATGGGTTAGCTTCTCGATGATACCATATCGATTAGGAGGAAGCTAATATACGGCAGTAGCTGATGGTCAGACAGAACATGGGAAATTGACCCCCGCTTAATGACAACACCTTTTTGCGAGTTCCCAAGGCTAAGATGCAACATCTAGCCGCAAGGAGGAGGACACTAGGTACTTGCTTGCCTTTCCAAGGCATGGGGAATGATTCCCTATTAACTCTAGCTGAAATCCCTTAATGGGAGAATCAAAACAAGCTTCCCTCCACTCATAGCAAGCTTTCCCTTTCATTTCTCCTCCTCACTATACTTTTTCATACCTCAAGGAGAAAAATCTACAGCTACCTAAAGATTTCGAACAAGGTGTAGATCTTAGAGCAAGGTTGCTGAAAACTGCCATCACCCTGCCTCCAAGAAGAAATACCCGCTAAATGGCCTCCTATCTTGTGAGTTTCCTCTCTTCTCCCTTAGTGCTAGTATCTTTGATCAACTAAGAGAGACATCAAGCTCAATTGAGCTTAATTTGAGAGCAAACAATGGATCTTTGATTCCAAATTTTAATAGCCAAAACAATGAATAAGCCAAGCTGGAAACTTGGATTTCGGCCACCATTGACTTTAGAAATTATCCTCCTCTCCTCTTCTACTCAATGTCAAGCTGGCGCCCTTGATTTCATGAAAAATGTTCCCTAGAGGGAACAATCGAGGTTTGAAGATATGGACATCTTAGCCATAGTCTAGATGTTGAAGACAACCAGATTTCATCCATTTTGCTTTAATATATGTGTTGATCTTTTATTTGTAGACCAAACTGAATCTGTTATTTTTACTCAGTCAAGTTCAAGCCAATTTTTTGGCATGATACACCCCGATCTAGACCTTGGGCTCAACATGAAAGTTGTAGCCCTTGTAAAGAGCTTTCCAGATTAGGGTGGCACATTTTCTGGGGTGACTTGTAGCTCTGCCAATGTTATTTCTAAGAACCTATCTCATAAATGTTAGAAAATATGTATTTCATGTGATTACACCCAAAATATGGCTCGCATGGCTGTGAAATTTAACCATGCATGTTAGATGTATAGATACACCACCTCTAAAAGTTTGAGAATTTTTTGCGGACATTTTCTTACATATTTTGAGAATATTTACATTAAATACGCAAGGAATAATGTTGGAATTATTTGTGTTAAATCTCTATGGAAACTGCCCAAATTTCTATGGCTTCACTCATAGGCCATGTTAGATCCCTAGTTAAAATATTAGGGCATTTGGGTTAGTGATGTATGACACTTTAAATGGTTTGGCCTAGGAAAAGCACTTGCATGCTTGGGGTGTGTTTACCAAAATCTTAGATCATGTATAACCCCTTGAAAACTCATCCAAATGACTGGAAATTTTATACATGATAGTATTATTAACTCTAGAATGACACCAAAATTTTGAAATTTGTAAAAATTTTGGAGGATTAGTTTCCTATGTTTAAATGAAATACATTAATTGTCACACTATGAAATTTATGGAATTAATGAGATCAAAATACTTTGTACAATATCCAAACATTTATGGATTTACCCTTAGGCAATAATCGGTCAGTGGTAGAAAAATTGGGACATTTGGATTAGCGGATTGAATGATTTATCACTTTAAATATTTGAACTAAAAAAGAGTCTTGTAGGCTTGGGGTGCTAATAACAGCAATTAGATCTTGCGATTCCCATCTAGTTTCTCATTCAAATGACTTGAAAATTGATACATGACATTATGAAAACCTTAGGAAGAGCTCTAGAAATTTGTAGAATTTTTAGAGTATAATTGTCATTAATTTTGGAGTAAAATTCAATATTTGTCACAAGTGGGTATTAATGAAATTATAGCATCTCTTTGGTCTAATTAGATCCTCAAATTTTAACAGTGACATGACCAAGTTATAAATGTTATCAATAAAAAATATTAGGGCATTTTGACTTGATATGTCATGGTTAATGATTTTTTGCTATCTTACCCTTGTTCATGAAACTGATTTAACGCATTGTTTAAGAATTCTAACAAACATCAAATGCTGTATTTCAATTAAATTTTTTGGATATTATCTTGCTGAATGATTACCTTGTATACAAGCTATTTAGATCACGAAAAAGAAATTTGACATTGATAGAGAATATTATTGTATAAACATTATATCGGAAGTGAAATCATAAAAACAAATGAACATAATTGAATCTGTTTATATTCAATCATACACATGTGATCATGACAACATTAGTTGCTATGCAAGAAGAGAACCATAAGTGGAGGAGGAAGTATGTAAAGGGCAATTGGGGATTTAGACTTAGTAGACTCCTTCCTCAATTTGAGATGAGATTAGTAGAATATCCTTAGTCATTGGAATTCAAACTTAGTGAAGGATTATGGGTTGTCTATAAACTACGCCTAGAGGGGAGGGGGGGTGATTAGGTGTTTTCATATTTCTTTGCTATTTAGGAGTTTATCTATCACAACACACAAGCATCACATTAAACATAATGATTTATAATGGTTCCCAAGTAGACAATGTGTCTAGAGGTAGTCCACTGTCCCTCCACCTATCTAGCAGAGTGCTAGACTAGGCAACTTCTCCAACTTAAGATCTTTTAACTATAATCAGATCTTACAACTCAGGTTCACATAGAACACTACAAGGCTCAGACCTTACAAGTCTTTTAATCTCAGATCTTCAACAAGATCCTACCAAAACTCAGGTTCACCAAGAACCCTACCAACTCAGATCTATCACTAGATCCTACCAGCTCAGACTCACAATGAGCCCTACAAAGTAATACTGAGATGTTGTTATAGAAGAGAAGACTTCAGAATTAATGCTTTGAATCACAGATCTTCTTCTTCTTCTTGTAACATTAAGCGCAAAGATCTTATGGATCAATGAACCTTTGTTTAGAATCTTCTGTAGATCTTCACAAAACAGCAGCAATGAAGACTTCTTCTTTTTGTTGATTCTTTTCTTTTTTCTCTTCGGGAAATATGTGTGAGAACAAAAATTGAGAGAATACTGAGCAAGGTTCTTTTCTGTAGGCAAAATTGTCTTCTTTTATATGCTCTGCAAGTTTGCAAAAAACCCCTTAATGATTATTCCATAAGAAATTTCCCGTTTGAAAACATCTTGCAGAATTGGCAATTCTTTATCATAATTACTAGCCTTTCTTGGAACTTGCAGAATATTGAAATAATAAATTTCTTTCTTAAGTATTGTGCATCGGCATATTCTTTAGAGAATATATCATTTATTGCTCCTTGATTTGTGCGCAAGATAGGCGGCATGCAAATTCCCTGAGTATTCATTTCCAAGAATCTCTGCGCATTAAATGTTGTTATGCATCTTGTCAAGACGATGTTAATCCTTCAAGACGATATCATTTTGATCAGTGTATATGACAATTATACTTCACGACGATATCGTCGACATACTTCCTTCTTCACGTCTCTACTTAATATCAGAACGATATTACTTCTTCTAGATGACATTGTGGAAATGTTACTTTCAATTGGACTTAGACTTATTCTTTAGACTGAATGTATTTCTTCAAGATGAAATCGTCTTGATCTTCTAGACGATATGAGGTCTTCAAGCTGATGTGCGTCCATATGAACCTTTCTTTATGAATTAAGGAGTTATATCTTTTAGCCTTCAAGGTTGACCTTTTTCTTCAAGACGATGTCGTAGAGATATCTTAGCTTTATCTACGATAAGTTTTCTTCAAGATGATGTCGTCGATATCTGAACTTAGATTTATCCAAGACAAGCTTTCTTCAAGACGATGTCGTCGATATCTGAACTTAGCTTTATCCACGATAAGCTTTCTTCAACCTTCAAGATGATGTGTCTTCATCAAGATGATATCGTCGAAATCATTTCGACGATATGATACTTTTCTCCGCGTTTCTTCTACTGAGTCTAGAGATGATATTTTACTTAGTTAATTTTCTTTACTTTTATCGTTTATACACTAGTGATGTAGCTTCGATGTATCTGTCATATTATGAACTTAAACACAACAATGAAGATAACTTAGCTCATCTATACATGTGTTCCTTATTCAAATCTAGAGACATTGAAGGCATAATACCCACCAATCTCCCCCTATTTGAAGAAGCCGGAACTTATAAGTATAGATAGGTCTTCTAACAAATATAATGATTGACAATAAATTTGGCATTTGATCACTGCATATATTAATAACAATCCAATACATTGATTGTATATATCAGATACAAAAAAGTAAAGCATAGAAATGTGCAACTGATTTCTAGAATCCTTCTTCTTTTCCTTTTGAACATCTTTGCCTTTTACAGAAGGTCCTGCTTTCTTTGATTGCTTAGTTTCAGCCTATTTCTACTTTTGTCTTTCAAAGTAGTTACAGGGCTTGGGGTGATATCTGAGAGGTGCATGTGCAGGCACTGAGGTTTCTCCCATTTTGACCTTGTTCCAATAATCCCTTCTTTCAACTTCACACATTTCATATTTTTGCCATTCCTCTGAGCTGTAGAAGGTCCCCTATCATGTTTTCCCTGTTGATATAGATTCTAGGTGTTTCAGATGATATCCCTTGAGCAGGGACTCCATTCTTTAAAGTTAGGGTTTTTCTTAACTTCTTCCATTCTCCTCCTCTTAGCTTCTTGCTCTTCAGTGTCAACAGAGTGTCTTTTACTTTTCCTGATTTGCCTACATCCACTTGCAGGCACATCAACAAAATACTCTTGATAGCTCTCAGGCTCTTGATATTGTTATGTAGGGGCTTCATGAATTGCAATGTGAGGAGGTTGTTCTGGGAGATTACCTTTAGGGATTAGATGTTGATAGGCAATCCCATAATTAATAGGTTCAAGCTCCAAAGAGAACCTTACTTCATTTGCTAGCCACATGTCATGGTGGCTTGACATTATCTCCCCCTTTCTGGCTTCTAAAATTACTTCTTTAGAGAGGGATGCTTGAAAAGCCTGAATTTGTTTGGACAGAAGGTTGTTCAGATTTCCAATGGCATCCATAATAGTTCCCTGAGATGTCCTGGCAGCTTGATGGAAAGAATTGGAGAGGTGATCTTGGGTTACTTGAAACTGGTGCAGTAATGTTTCACTTACATTGTCCATAAGCTCCTGAGATACTTGATCAGAGGAGGATATTCTCTGAAGGACAATGTTGATGGAATAATCAAAATCATTAAAAGTCACATCTTGATTATCGATCATGGACTGCCGGTTGTCTCTTAGAGTAGACAATCTATTAAGCACAATGTTGAGTTATTTTCCAATGAGAATGGTAGCTTGATTTATGTTGGCTATTTCAGTTCCAGTATTTGCCGCATCATTTGCAGTAGTCTGATATACATTTGATTTTTGATGGTTTAGATGATCAATGTCTTCTTGGAGGACATCTATCCTGGCAGAGAGATCATTTCTACAGCATGTAACAACCTTACTTACATAGGCTTCAAATTGTTCTCTTTTTCTATTCAATAGACCTTCCATTTATGATATGAAGTCAGATGATGGAACTATGGGAGCTGTGCTTGGTAGAGGAAGTGGTTCATCTTGTATTCTTGGAGGTGAAGGCAGCATTGTATATTGACATGTATGTCCCCCTCCATTGGTGCAGGGGTTTCTGAGTGGTGCTCATATTCTTCTCCTTCTGATAATGTATGTATTTCTTAATTGAGAAAGTCATTTAAGGACCTGTCAGATTGATCATGTTCTTCAACAGCTGCATTGCCACTTGGTTCTCTTTCAGGCAGCTCCAGATGAGTTGGATCCGCCTCCTCTTGAGATGTAGTAGAACTATCAATTCTAGGGGTTTCTTCTCTCATAGCCTCCCCCTCAGTAGGAGTCAGGGGTTCTTGACGAACTTGAGGTACTATGGCAGGGGTCTTTGAGCCTTGAGCAGAAGGTTCACCTGCTTCTTTATTTGTCATCCTCTTCTCCCACCTGCTCACTATATTTACATCTATCTTTTTGAGATAGTGTAGAGGAGTTGATTCTGAAAGTTTGAGGAGATGAGGGATGGTATTATTGAGATATAAAGATAGGATACTTCCAAATTTTGGAGAATTGATGTGATATGTAATCATGTCAAACATCAACTTTCCCCAATCAGTCCTTTTATTTAAGATTACCCTAACCATCATCTCAAACATTCCTTTAGAAACTCGATCATGTGAGCCTGTCTTACATAACAGCACCTTTCCAATGATATCTATCAGCAATTTGTCTTGTCGGTTCATGTGCATTCTATGCAAACTGCCATAGGGTTTTGTTTCAAAACCACACCATTTCAATCCTTCATAGACATCTGCATATGTGATGTCTTATTCTGTCTCATCTTTTGCAAAAGCAGTGAGTTTTAGGATTTGGGATAGGCTTTCAGCAGTCACTTGAATTTGTTGCCCAGCTACAACGGTGCGAATTTCCTTTACAGATTTGTGAAATTTGACATTTTCATAGAATGCCGATACGGCTGAATGGTAGAGACGAGTTGGCTCAGAAAGGATGCACTCCAACTCAGATGCATACAATAGGGTTATGACCATATCTAGATCCTCTTCATACTTCTCAAAGTCGCCTTACAAAAGTTCTCCACCGGAAGGGATTCTCTCATCATTCTTTTTCGGCGCCATTCCGTTAGTAGAGAGTTGTAGGAAGGAAGAAGATGAAGGAAGGATTCTAGAGTTTTGTGTGTGTGTGATTTCTATGCTTACACAATGTCTAATATATAGTATAATGCATTAGGAAGGCATAGAGGCACGTTCCTATTCAAATCCTCCTGTATAATTTTGAGAGTCTCATAATTGCGTCGTAATCATGACAATGTCGTGTCCTGTGATGTCATTGTGTCGGTCTGGATTGAGCTTTGTCGTTGAGTATGTCATCAAAATGTCATTACTCTTATCGTCAATGCGTGGATGTGGTCGCCGAGACTTCATTAATGTTTTCGTTATCAATTAAGACGATATTCTTTGTGAAACTATTTTCCTCTAGAAGATTTTAAGTTATGCCTTCTGGTGTTCCTGTCTTCAAAATCTAAGATTGTCAGATCACTTTAGGGTGTACCTTGTGTGAGATCCAGCCTATTATCAAAATATTTCACACTTACTAAAAGGGGATATAGTGTATTGAACATGCCCAATTTTTAGAACTTAACATGCCCAATACCATTTTGAATTGATTGAACTTAGACTCATCAAGGGGCTTAGTGAAAATGTCAGCTATCTACCTCTCTATATTAACATACTCAAGGCAAATGTCCTCCTTTTCTACATGCTCCCTAATGAAATGATATCTAATTTCAATATGCTTTGTTCTATTATGTGCCATAGGGTTTTTGGCAATAGAAATGGCACTTGAGGTATCACAAAAGAGAGGTGTTCTCTTGATGTGCAAATTGTAATCCTCTAATTGGTGTTGAATCTACAGGAGTTGTCCACAATAGCTACCAACTGAAATGTTTTCTTATTCAGCTGTGGAGATAGCAATGTTATTTAACTTTTTACTACTCCAGGACCCAAGCCTTCTCCCCAGGAACTACATGTTCCTAAAGTGCCTTTTCTGTCCTCTTTGTACCCAGCAAAGTCTACATCAGAATATCCACACAACTCAAAATCATCTGACTTAGGATACCAGAGCCCCAGATTTGGAGTACCCTTCAGATATCTCAGAATTCTTTTAACAGCTGAGTAGTGAGATTCTTTGGGGTTCACTTTATATCTTGTACAGACACATGTAACAAACCTAATGTCTGGCCGACTAGCGGTTAGGTAGAGCAAGGAGCCAATTATGCTTCTATACATGGACTCATTATAGTGTTTCCCCTTTTCATCCTTGTCTAGATACACAGTTGAACCCATAAGATTTCTCATAGGGGTAGAGTTCTCCATACAAAATTTCTTTATGATATCCAAGATAAATTTGGTCTGGGAAATAAAATCCCTTCCTCAGATTGCTTTACTTGGAGACCTAAGAATTACTTTAGCTCTCCCATACTGCTCATTTCAAATTTACTTTGCATAAATTTAGCAAACTTTTTGCAGAGACTCCCACCTGTTGATCCAAATATAATGTCATCACATATATCTGGACCAAAAGGATCTAGCCCTTCAAATCTCTCAAGAAAAGAGTCTTATCTATTTTCCCTCTTGAGAACTTATTTTCAAGGAGAAAGGTAGACAGTGTCTCACACCATGCCCTTGGTGCTTGTTTTAGACCATACAAGGCTTTTTTGAGGAAATACACGTGGTCAGGAAAGGTTGGAGAGATAAAACCTAGTCGTTGAGCGACATAGACTTCCTCTTTTAGATTTCCATTGAGGAATGCTGATTTGACATCCATTTGATAGACATTGAACCCCTCGTATGTAGCATAGGCTAGAAAGAGTCTGATTGCCTCCAATCTAGCAACAGGTGCAAATGTCTGAACAAAGTCTATTCCTTCCTCCTGCCTGTAACCTTGAGCTACCAGCCATGCCTTGTTCTTTACAATCTATCCAGCTTCATCCATCTTGTTTCTATAGACCAACTTTGTCCTAATGATATTATGCCCTTGTGGTCTTGGGACAAGTTTCCATACCTTGTACCTTTTGAATTGATTTAGCTCTTCTTGCATTGCCATAACCCAGAATTGTTCTCTATTGGCATCCTCAAATTTCTTGGGCTCAAGTTAGGATAGAAAACTAAGGTGCAAGTTTTCATTTAGTGCATTTCTTCTGGTTCTCACTCCATCAGCGTGCTCACCAATTATCTAATTTGTTGGATGATTTCTATGATGTCTTATAGCAATAGACATTACTCTTGTTGGTTCTCTTGTTTTTGTAACTTCTTCAGCTCCTAGTTCATGGTTCTCATTTAGGGGATTTAGCTCTTTAGTAGACTCTTCTACTGATTCTGGAATAGATTCCATTATGGAGGACTTATTCTTCTCAACTGGTTCTTCTTCTCTAATTTTGAGGTTCTTTTATCTTTCTTCAATTCCTGCATTGGATGAACTAGAGGAAGGATCATGCAGCATGCTGCTCTCATCAAAAATAATATGAACGGATTCCTCAATTGTAAAAGCATTCTTATAGAAGACTATGTAGGACTTGCTATGCTTGTTATATCCTACAAAGACACCTTCATAGCTCTTTTCAGAGAATTTGGTAATGTAGTGCTTATTGTTTTTCAGCACATAACATTTACTTCCAAAGCTTTTGAAGTAAGCTAGTGTTGGCTTCTTACCCTTAATTAGCTCATAAGGAGTCTTATTATGGTTCTTATTGATGAGTGCTCTACTTTGCACATGACATGCAGTGTTAACTTCCTCAACCCAAAGGTATTCTGGGAGTGAGGAGTCACTTAGCATGGTCCTACCAGCTTCAATAAGTGATTTATTTTTCCTCTCAGCCGCCCCATTCTGTTAGGGAATTCTGGGAGAAGAAAACTCTTGTAGGATACCTTCTTCTTCACAAAATTTGGTCATTGTCCCAGACTAAAATTTAGTTCCATGATCACTTCTGATTTTTACCACAGAGCTGTTTACTTCATTCTTAATTTTCTTGACAAAATTCTTGAATGTACTTAGGGTATCAGGCTTGTGTTTCAAAAAGAACACCCAGGCAAATCTAGAATGATCATCAACAATAACCAATGTTTAAGCCATTCCTCCTAGGTTGTGCACTGCCATGGGACCAAATAAGTCCATGTGCAGTAGGTATAAGCACCTAGCGGATTCTTTATTATGTATGCTTCTAATTGAAGTTCTTGTTTACTTGCCCATTTGACATGCATGACAAGGACTCATCTCTAAGCAATCCAGCTTTGGAGCATCTCTTACCAAGTTCTTTGTCATAAATTTCTTGAGAGATTTTTAGTTAATGTGGGCTAATCTCTTATGCCACTTTACACAAGCAGACACTCCATCATTTGCTACAAGAGATACAGACTCATTTTTCCTAATGCAAATGAAATTTTGACAATAAATATTTCCACTCCTAGTGCCTGTTAGAATGGATTCATTCTCACAATCCTTAATCAGACACTTATCCTTGTGGAAAGAAACAACATATCCCAAGTCACATAGCTGACTTATGCTTATAAGGTTATGTTGTAACCCTTCCACATAAGCTACTCTTGTGATAGTGATACTGCCATTTGTGATCTTACCATAGCCCTTGACTACACCTCTATCAGATCCTCCAAATTTAACTTTGGGTCCATCTTCTACAGGTGCAAACTCCTTCAATAGGCTTCTTGTTCTAGTAATATGCCTAGAACATCCACTATCCAAGTACCACAAATGAGTCTTGGTGGTTTTTGGACATACCTACAAAACATCTATACTTCTTTAGGAACCCAGTTTCTCTTGGGTCCTAGGTGCTTGTTAGATTATGAATTTACAACCTGGCTTTTTGTTGTCATGTGAGAATGATTCTTAACAGTTAGGTTGAACCAACAGTCTAAGACAAAATGCCCTACTTTTCCACAACACCAGCATTCAAATCTATTGTATCTAGATTTTCTTGTGGTGTTTGGTCTGACTAGGTTAGGTTGTTGTTTAACATCTAACCTTCCCTTCTTGGAGGCAGAAGGGATTTCTCCAACATGGCAACTTCTACAGGCTTTTACTGGAGCATTCTTTTATGGTGCAGATAGTGCACTCTTCCCAAGGATAGTTTGTCTCTTGCTTAGCCGGGTAGAAGGTATCTTAATATTGCTGTATCTTTTCTGGATTTCTTTGCATCCATAGATGCTACTGTGATCATATGAATTTGTGGGTATGATCACTTTTTTGAAGACAGTCTTTCCTTGGGCAGATTTCCCATAGTTTTCACCTAGAGTGTAGTCCAAACCTTGCTTATTTGTTTGTGAAAAGCTATCAATCAAGGGAAGAACTGTTTATGGCTTGGAATAACTAGACACAGTCTTCTTTTCCTTTAATACCATATCCTCCAGCTCTTTAATTCTAAAATAACTGTGCTTGATGACTTCAGTCAAAGTGTTAGTGCTCAGTGGAGGGATGGATAATTTGGTTTTCTCTTGAGCTAGCTCAGCTACTTTCTCAAGTAGTTCATCTCTCTTCCCACTCAAAGAGATGATCTCTACAGCTTGTGCCTTATAGAGAACTTTTGCTTTCTTAAGGGCATCAAGCAATGCACCAAATTTCTTAATGTAGTCAGTGTCAACTTCTTCTTCTGTTGAAGAGGAGCTGGCATCTGAATCTGTATCAGAGAGAGTAGGAGATGCTTTTGAGATTTCCTATTTGTGATGAATTTCATCACAACATTCTTCATTTGAGAGAGCCATGGCTGCTATGTGGCTATCTGATTCTGATGAGGAGCAATCAGTGTCACTATCACTGAGTGTCTTCACTTTCTTTGCCACAATGCTTTTCTCTGACTTCCTGGTCTTTGAGTGCTTTCTTTCTTCACTCTTCTCTTGTCTTTTGGATGGACATTCAACAATGATATGTCCAGGCTTGTTGCAGCTATAACAAGTAATGTTCGAAGAATTATGTCTACTAGTTTTGGATTCATACCTGTCTGATCTGTGTTTTCTTCTAGGCTTGTCTTCTCTCCTGGAGCTAGAGGGTGAAGCTTCATATCTTATGTTCCTCCTTTTTTGTTACTCAGCAGTTTCTTAAACTGCCTGGTGAACAGTGAGAGATCTTCATCAAAGAGTTATGAGATGGAGTTTCTTAAGGTCTATTCCTCTGAAACATAGACAGGCTCCACTGTCTTGTGCTTTATGGAAGTTTCAGCTTTAATGGCCACCGCCTTTTCTCAGGTATAATACTTGGAGTTTTCCTCCTCAGCCATTCTGGTATTTATCTGCAGCTCATATGATAGGAGCTTGCCATACAGCTGTCTAGGCTCCATAGCTCCCAGATTGCCAACTTCTCTTATTGCACACAGCTTTATGTCTCATTCTTTGTTCAGGGATCTCAGAACTTTATCACTTAGTTCATAGTTGGTGAACTCTCTTCCATAAGTTTTGATCCCATTGACAATCCTGAAGAACTTCTCATAGCAGGTAGCTATGTCATCCTTCTTATCTTGCCTGAAGGATTCATACTCCTAATTTAGGAGGGATTTCCTGTCATCCCTGACTTCCTCAGTTCCTTCCATGTAGACCACTACGGAGTCCCACATATCCTTAGCTATTTTGCAATGAAATAGATTTTGAAATGTTGAATCAGCAATTGCATTTACATTGATGTTCTTAGCCTTTTTGTCCATAGTGACCAAGGCAACTTCATCCTTGGTGAAATCAGATAATTTCTTAGGTGTAGGAACAACTGTAGGATCCATAGGAATGTTCATGGGAATATAGAGTCCTTCTTCTACTTCTTGATAGACTCTATTGTCTGAGGCTTCCATGTACAACCTAATTCCTTGCTTCTAGATGGGAAAGTTTTCCTTTGTGCAGATAGGCAGCTTCATTGAGCTCATGTCCTTATGATGCTCACCAGCCATTTGTTTACCACAACCCACTAGATTTATATATCTTATTCTAAGATGTTAAGCCTTTGAACTTAACCTACCTCTGATACCAATTTAAAGATTATGGGTTATCTATAAACTACACCTAGAGGGGGGTGATTAGGTGTTTTCAGGTTTCTTTGTTATTTAAGAGTTTATCTATCACAGCACACAAGCATCACAGAAAACACATAATGATTTATAATTGATAAATAGTAAAATATACGTATTTTTAGTATAGTCTTTAGTATAATCTTAAGTAATATTGTAAATATTTTATGTAAATTAATAAATAAATTGCTTGTTTTTACTATTTCTTTACTAACTTAGTTTTATTTCTATTTTTCAGCATTTTGGTATTTTTTGTAAAATCACGCCCTCGGTCACACCTGTGATCAAGGACGTGTAATCTTAAGATGCCAATTTCCAACTCTCAGTGGTTTGTAGGTGAAATCTCGACAAATTGATCAAGTCACGCCCTAGCTCATGCCCGTGACCTTGGGTCACGCCTGTGACCAAGGGCGTGACAGCCTAAGTACCAAAGTCCAACCTTCTCAATGTTTTTCACCTCAACGTCTCGATGGAACAAAAAGTCACGCCCGTGATACTCAAGGTCACGCCCGTGATCCCCCAATTTGCCAGCAAGTCTTGCCCCCAAGTCAAAGACCCAAATGCTCCTGCCGTCTTCCGCCCAAATTTACGCCCGTGACACCTCAAGTCATGCCTGTGTGCATCAATTTTCTCGGTCAAACTCATCTAGAAGGCGGCTGAAGCAACCTCTATCGCACTCGCAAAAGTCATGCCCTCGGTCACAGGCGTGAACAAGGGCATGTAATCTTAAAATTTTCCCTATAAATAGAGGGGCTTGGCTGAAGCTTTTCATCCAGAATTTGTGAGTGATTAGTGTTTTTCTGGAGTAGTTTTGAGTGTATGTAAGTTATTTGTGTATTTTTCCATTTAAGTCATTATTTTCTCTTTCCTAGTCTAGTTGTAACTAGTATTATAGGAATGAAATAGTTTGTTTTATTATTTCCACATAGTTCTAAATAGTGTTTACAAGCAGTTCTTGTGTGATATTTCCAAACACTATTTTGGGTTCTGAGTGTGTAACGCTCTTTGAAGTTATAAAATTCTAGTGTTCAAGTTATTCTGTAACTATTATTTCTAGTGTGTACGTAATATATTATAATACTTCTAACTACTCTTTATTTCATATTTCAAGTTCTTATTACCACCCCCATACCGGATGAGAGGCTAAGAAATTTTTAGCGCTTGATTAAGATGGTTGGGACGAATACTATTTCTGCATTTTATAAATCTTTAATGATCTTTGTTAAACACGCTTATATCCGCTTAAAATATTAACATATATTTTCTTATTACTAATGCCATCCCCATTCCAATGAGTGGCTAATTTCCTTTAGTGCATGATGTCGAAGAACATTGGGACAAACAAATGGTTTTCTAAAAATAAAATATCTCTTTCTAAATCAATTAACGAGCTTAAGGTTTACCCGAGAAAAACATTGAGTGGAACCATATAATCGATGTATGATTCTCATTTTCATTTCCATACAATAGTTAGCTGAGAGGCTCGTGCATATGGATTAATCGCTCACGGGTACAGAGAAATGCGCTCTACCCTCGAGAGAGGATGAGGTTAGTCTCCCGAATTGGAAGAAATATCCAATAGCGGGGTTCACAAACTAAAGCGGGTATTAAGGAGATTCGATTAAAGAACGAGAGTTCGGTCAAATATTTCTAATCTCAGGTGGGCATACCATCGAGAGAGGTGCGTTCATACTTATGGAACCTCCATGGCCAAGTCGTTCTAATATTTTGAAAAATCAGATCTTTTACTTCTAAAAAAGATATTTTCCTCTCAAGGTAATTCGACATCAGGTGCTATCTTCATCATCATTTAAAACTCTAGTTATACGTATATTATCACTATCTAAATATTAAAAACCAAATTAAAACTTTTTCGATAAAATAATAGTTCGTTCCTTATAAGTAAGAATAATCAACACGATCCGTGGAAATATATAACCTTGATATTTTCTAAACCAAAATATCATGTACTATACGCGATAAGGTATACTTGCCCTTATCGAAGATTAGTTTGGATAAATTAAGGAAAAACATTAAAAACTAAAAACCAAAATCCAATTTTAATCATCAATAGTGGTTCCCAACTAGACAATGTGTCTAGAGGTAGTCCACTGTCCCTCCCACCAATCTAGCAGTGTGCTAGACTAGGCAACTTCTCCAACATAGATCTTTTCACAATAATCAGATCTTACAACTCAGGTTCATACAGAACCCTAAAAGGCTCCTACTTTATAAGTCTTACAATCTCAGATCTTCAACAAGATCCTACCAAAACTCTGGTTCACCAAGAACCCGACCAACTGAGATCTATCACTATATCCTACCAGCTTAGACTCACAAAGAGCCCAACAAAGTAATACTGAGATAATGTTATAGATGTGAAGACTTCAAAATTAAAGCCTTGAATCACAGATCTTCTTCTTCTTCTTGTAACAGTAAGCGCAAAGATCTTGTGGATCAATGAACCTTTCTTTAGAATCTTCTATAAATCTTCACAGCACAGCAGTAATGAAGACTTCTTATTTTTGTTGATTCTTTTCTTTTTCTCTTCAGGAAATATGTGTGAGAATAAAAATTGAGAGAATATTGAGCAAGGTTCTTTTCTGCAGGAAAATTTGTCTTCTTTTATATGCTCTGCAATTTTGCATAAAACCCCTTAATGATTATTCCATAAGAAATTTTACGTTTGAAAACATCTTGCAGAATTGGCAATTCTTTATCATAATTACTAGCCTTTCTTGGAACTTGCAGAATATAGAAATAATAAATTTCTTTCTTAAATACTGTGCAACGGTTATATTCATTAGAGAACATATCATTTATTGCTCCATGATTTGTGCGCAAGATAGGCGGCGTGCATATTCCCTGAGTATTCATTTCCAAGAATGTCTGCGCATTAAATGATGTTCTGCAACTTGTCAAGACGATGTAAATCCTTCAAGACGATATCATTTTGATCAGTGTATATGAGATATTTACTTCACGATGATATCGTCGACATACTTCCTTCTTCATGTCTCTATTTAATATCATAACGATATTACTTCTTTTAGACGACATCGTGGAAATGTTACTTTCAATAGGACTTAGACTTATTTTTTAGACTGACTGTCCTTCTTCAAGACGATATCGTCTTGATCTTCTAGACGATATGAGGTCTTCAAGCCGATGTGTGTCCATATGAACCTTTCTTTATGAATTAAGGAGTTATATCTTTTAGCCTTCAAGGTTGACCTTTTTCTTCCAGACGATATCGTAGAGATATCTTAGCTTTATCTGCGATAAGCTTTCTTTAAGACGATGTCGTCGATATATGAACTTAGCTTTATCCACGATAAGCTTTCTTCAAGACGATGTCGTCGATATCTGAACTTAGCTTTATCCACGACAAGCTTTCTTCAACCTTCAAGATAATGTGTCTTCATCAAGACAATATCATCGAAATCATTTCGACGATATGATACTTTTCTCCACGATTCTTCTGCTGAGTCTTGAGATGATATTTTACTAAGTTAATTTTCATTACTTTTATTGTCTATACACTAGTGATGTAGCTTTGATGTATCTATCATATCATAAAGTTAAACACAACATCAAAGACAACTTAGCTCATCTATATTTTTGTTCCTTCTTCAATTCTAGAGACATTGAAGGCAAAATACCCAACACTTAGCTCGACTACCATAAGTAATCCTTAGAATCACAAATAAACTTACTGAAAGTATCTAGTTATCTACTTAAATCACCTAGAGGTGGTGAATAGGTGAGTTCTATGGCATTAAGTGGAATTAAAATACTTTAAAAATTATGCACATAGAATAAGAGAAAACACACAGCACAGACACATGGATTTATAGTGGTTCCCCAGAATGTGTACATTCACTTTCCCGCCTCACCAATCTAGCAGTTCGGGCTAGACTCGGCTACTTCACCAAACTCAGATTTCAACAAATCCTACACCTCAGAGTCTTGAACTCCTACAAGCTCGGAGACAATGTCCCCTTTAAAAACTCGGAGAACAATATCTCCTACACTCGACCCTCTAAACATGGATCTACAAAACTCGGAAGTAAAACTTCCTACAAGAGTTGTAAGAAGGATTCTTTACACACAAAAATTGAAAACAATCTTCTTAAAAATCTTAAAGAGATTCAACTTCAGATTTGAGAAAAAATGATTCTTCTTCCTTGCTTAAGAGAGCAACTTGAAATTGAAGGTTGAAGGAGAAGAAAGACTTGAGCTTGAGAGATATTGATCTAAACTTAAGAATCGACTGGATCTTAATGCAACTTGAAGTATCTGAAATCAGAGATCCTATCGAGTCTTTACTTTGCGAGGAATCACAAATCTAGATGTCGGTGATGACATCTTCTATTGCGAATACGAGAAATGCCGACAGAGAGAGTTTAGCGATTTCTTGATCTGTTCACGATTATAGTTTTCTAAAATTAACCCTTAAGTATTTATAGGGATTCCTCTTCTAACAGCTAGAATCAGACTTTAGGACGGAGCTCCACGTGTACTCTACAAGGCCGGTTCCCTAAAGGAAAGACCTCAACAAATTCAAAAAAAGAAAACTGTTAAGTCCATTCGTCGAGTGTTACGTGACATCTCTAGATTACTCAACGAATCAGCCTTAACTATTATACGATTTATACTTGGTTGAGATTTGAAATAGAACAAAACTTTTGGTTAGTGATCATTAGAACTCTCAAGGGTACTCGATGAATTTGTCGAGTATTCACTAGAAATCAGTAGATCACTCAATGAATTTAACTTGGCCAAAACTGGAAACAATATATTATACTTTCAGAAATCTCTCGAGTAGACTCGCCGAATTGGTCGAGTGCTCACGTGAGATCTTGATGAATGAAATGAGTCCTCATGTGAGTACTCGATGAATTTTACTTAGAGAAATTCTCATCAACCCAAAACCCAGCAACCAGCTTCTACTTGATTTTCCCCTTGCATTAGGAAATGAAGTTCACTATAATAGAGAGATTATACATGAATCAGCACTATGTCTTACACAATGAAGAATTACATTGCATAGTCCTGTGTTTTATGACCCATTGTAATCTGACATTGGTTTGTGCTTAGCAATTAAAGACTTATAGCAACATAACTAAAATACAACATCAAATACAAATTCAATTCATCTTAGTTCAAGGGGGACTTCTTCAAATCAAGGTTATTGTGGATACGGTACCCAACAATCTCCCCTGTTTGAAGAAGTCATAACCCTATTTACTACGCTGAATTGCACAGAGAATAATCATAATCACAGATTCAAAAAATGACATAGTGAATTTCAAATTAAAGACTAATCATCAAAACATTAATGTCTATATAAATGTTCTTAAAGGCATTCACAATTCACAGAACATTTTACTAAGACATCTTAGACTTCTACCTTTTGCTCTTTTCCAACTGTCTATCAAAATATACATATGACTTGGGATAATATCTCGGTGGAGGAGGAGGTGCATCATCTAAACATCCATTGTTCCTGAAGTGAATCCTCCTCTTCACATTTGACAATTCATACTTTTCCCATTCCTCTCTGCTATAATAATCATTGCGGTTCTCATTTCCAATATCTACTAATGTGAAGGTATCCAAAATAATACCTTTGGACATAGGACTCCAAACATCAGCTCTGCTCCGGCAGTGATCTGATCTGCTAGCTGAGGGACCTTCCCCAGATTTTCTTCTTTTCAAAGGAGGTCTAGAGGGTTCTACAAAGAATTCTTCCTCTGCAGGATCAGACCAAACCTGAGGATAATGCTCCGAAGGAGCCTACTGACCTTCTTCAAAATGATGAGGTTGCAATGTGCCCTCAACATGTGGATCTAGATCTGTCCTAGTTAGCTCTTCATGAAGCCACTTAAAATTTTGATAATTATATACATTTGCATCATGTATTTTTCTTTTCATCTCATGACTTAGATCTTCCATTTGAGCATGTAACCTTATCTCCCCATTTCTGACTTCATTCAGTGAGGGAAGAGACAATATCATCTCCATACTTAGCCATTTGCT
Organism: Dactylorhiza incarnata; assembly: GCA_033032865.1. Classification (NCBI taxonomy): domain Eukaryota; kingdom Viridiplantae; phylum Streptophyta; class Magnoliopsida; order Asparagales; family Orchidaceae; genus Dactylorhiza; species Dactylorhiza incarnata. The sequence goes on along the minus strand of JAWHQI010000153.1, from coordinate 4,062,388 downwards.
CATCAATATAGTTCATGCTTGAGTCATAAGAATGCATCAAAGTATCATTTTCAGTTGAAAGATGAGCTACTCTATCATAAACGTGATGAATACCCTGTATGGAAAGATTCACAGCATTACCACTTTGATTTAACCATTCATCCATCTCTGCTTTAAAGTTGCCCATGGTATGTTTCATCTAAGCTAAGCCATTATTCAGATCAGTTTCTACTTCCTTGACTTTGTCAAACACTTGTTTCATGGAGAAGTCAAAATGTTCTTTTTGCAAGATTAACATAGCTTCTATAGATTTTAACAATGAACTATCAGAAGGGGGAATAGAAATATCCTGAGATCTGGGGGATCCAAAACTTCCAGTATCTGAAGAGAAATGACTAGAGTGACCTCCACCTGGAGATGAGTGATCCTTGATCAAAGGCTGCTCATGAGCAGAAGGTAAGTTCTCAGTCTCTCTGAGATCCTCAGAAGACATTACCTCATCCACTCTAACTTCCTTAGAGGCAAATTCAGTAATGAGGTCCTCTTGGGGAGAGTGAACTGATTTTTCCCCCTCAGCCTCTACATCAGCTTTCTTCTCCACATGAACTTTCTCAAGCAATTGGACTCCACAAGATGTGGATCCTTTCTCACCAGAAACTTGAATACTTGGGAATTCATCTACAATAGCATTCTCATCAGGAACATCCTTATGGACTTCAGGCATTAGAGTGTAGGTAATAGATGGTACTAGGAGCTGAACTTCAGATGGATTTTGATGATCTTTGGATTCTTGTGAATGAAGGTTCTCCCCCTCAACAACTGTATCTGAGTTCTTAGGTGAATCATGGGGGTTGAATTTTGGGTTCATTTTCAAACACTTCTTCTTCTTCTTCGTCATACTTCCTAGCACCTTGCCTTGGGATTCTCCTATCCCACCTACTGAAGATTGAAGAATCTATCTTCTTGAGATAATGTATAGGCATCCAAGTACAAGGTGAGAATTCTCCCAAAATTTTATGTCATGAGGCTTGCCTTGATTCTGTCAAACAAAACCATTCCCCAATCTATCCTTTTTTTTGTGTATTACTGCTGTTAGAAGCTTGAGCATGTCACTTGATACATAATCATGAGAGCCAGTCTTGCACAATAATACTTTTCCAATAATATCAGTTAATAATTTTCCTTCATCATTCATTCCCTTCCGATGAATTGAGGTGGATCCCCTTGCTAAGTCATAGAAATATAGAGCCCACTTATAATATATATCTTCCAGAACATCTTCTTCAGCAATCACGGGTAGGCGCAAAAATTTGTTGAGGAGACTAGGCTTCAAATTGACCACAAGGTTTCTGACATGACTTTTGATCACATAGTCTTCACAACAAAGCTGTGCGTTCTTGTAGAATTTCAATACTTACCTGTCCAGAACTCGGCATTGATGCTACAAAAGGAACAAAAGAGCGGCGACTTTGATCATGAGGATGATGTTCCTGAATTCATCGGAGGCACTTACAAATCCTGTGCAAACGAGTTCCCCACCTACCTGCAAATTTCCAGAGATTCTGCACGCCATTGAGATCGAGAAGATGAATCGTCAGAAGAAGAGTGAGTTTGCTGACTTGACTTGCATAAGGTCTCGATGTAATTGCATGATATTTCGTGAAGCCCTTAATATATTTATATACAATTAATATTTTGAAGAAATAGAGACGCATACCTTTTTGGAAAAAATGACTCTTGGGATCCAATAATATAATAATTAGAAAAGATTTCTGAGAGACAGAAATTCGTTGAAATGATATGGAAGGACTCGACTAATTCATTGAAATGATTCGTCGAAATAATTTGATTTGTTGAAATGATGCGAAAGGCTTATTTGATTCATCGAAATGATATTAGATGACTCAACAATTTCGTCAACATTATAGGAGTAATTTCAACTTACTTCCTTAAGTTCTCGAGAAGACTGAATTTCTGCACTTGGGCAGATTTCCTGAACTTTTCATGACTTCTTATTGAGCATACTAAGTTCCATTTTGAAGAAGGTGAGCTTGGCCTCATCCAGTGGCTTCATGAAAATGTCATTAACTTGTTTATCTGTCGGCACATAACTAAGGTTAATGTCCTTGTTCTTCACATGCTCCCGGATGAAATGATAGTGTATCTCGATGTGCTTTGTCTGGCTGTGAGAGACTAGATTATCTGCAATTGCTATGACACTGCATGAGTTGCAAAACATCGTAATTTCCTTCATCTTCAAGTTATAATCATCTAATTGATTCCTGATCCATAGAAGTTGTGCACAACAACTACCTGCGGAGATATATTCTGATTAAGTAGTTGAGATTGCTACACAATTTTGCTTCTTACTGCTCCATGAAATAAGCCTCCTTCCAAGGAATTGGCAAGTCCCGGAAGTGCTTTTCTTATCATCCCCGCTTCCTGCAAAATCAGCATCTGAAAATCCAATTAGCTCAAAGTCATTACTTCTTGGGTACCATAAGCCAAGATTAAGTGTGCCTTTATGGTATCTCAAAATCCTTTTTGCAGCGCCATAATGAGATTCCTTAGAGTTCACCTGAAACCTAGCACATACACATGTTGAAAATATTATGTCTGGTCTACTAGTAGTAAGGTAGAGCAAGGATCCAATTATGCTTACGCAATCGACTTCATCAAAAGGTTTCCCTTTCTCATCCTTCTCCAGAATCATAGTTGAACCCATTGGAGTCCTCATAGAGGTTGCATTCACCATTTTGAATTTCATAAATATCTTCTTGGTGAACTTCATCTGCGAGATGAAAATTCCATTTTCAAATTGTTTCACCTGAAGTCCTAAGAAATACTTCAGCTCACCCATACTGCTCATTTCAAATTTCACTTGTATCAAGTCAGAGAACTTTTTACAGAGATGATCATCTATAGATCCAAAGATAATGTCATCGGCATAGATCTGCACTAGCAGAATCTTGCCTTTTACTTCCCTAAGAAATAATCTCTTATCTATCTTTCCTCTTATGGACTTTTCTCAAGAATAAAGCTAGAGAGCATCTCATACAAGGCTCGGGGAGCCTGTTTCAGACCATATAAGGCTTTGCGTAAAAAGTAAACATAGTCAAGGAAAGATGAATCAACAAAACTTGGGGGTTGTTACACGTTTACTTCTTCCTTTAATTTACCATTAAGGAAGGTTGACTTCACGTCCATTTGATAGACTTTAAACCCTTTGTGAGAAGTATAAGCTAGGAACAACCTGATCGCTTTGAGTATGGCAACTGGAGCAAATGTCTGATTGAAATCGATCCCATCTTCAAGTCGGTAACCTTTAGCTACAAGTCTGGCCTAATTTTTGGTGATTACTCCATTTTTGTCCAGCTTGTTTCTGAAGACCCATTTCATCCCTATCACATTCTGACCTTTGGGCCTTGGTACTAGCTTCCAAACTTTGCACCTTTTAAATTTATTGAGCTCCTCTTCCATAGCGATTATCCACGAAGCATATTGGATTGCCTCTTCAAATTTCTTCGGCTCAATTTGTGAAAGATAACTTAAGTGCAATACTTCATTAGCTGTACCACTTCTTGTTTTAAATCCATCACGAGGATCTCCAATGATCTGATTAACTAGATGATCTCTTGAGTGTCTGATCACTGGATTTCTTGCATCCTTAGTGCCACAAGGAGGTTCTTCTACTTTTGGTGCTTCTTCTACCTCTTGATGTTCTTCTTCTTCAAATAAGGTTTGAGAGCTCACTTTGATCGACCTTGGGGCATCGTCTTTAGCTTCTTGTTACAGGCTGAGCTCTTTTAATTTAGCACTTGCATGTTCAACAAATACACTAGAAGAGTTGCTATGAAGCATACTCATCTCATAAAATACAACATTAATATTTTCTTCTACAACCTGGGTTTTCTTATTGAAAATCCTATATGCCTTACTATGGCTACTATATCCTACAAAAATACCTTCAAAACATTTTTCACTAAACTTAGTTTTGTTATATTTCCCATTATTAAGTACAAAGCACTTGCTGTCAAAGATTATAAAATAAGACACAATTGGTTTCCTACCCTTTAGAATTTCATAAGGTGTCTTACGATGATTCGTGTTGATTAGTGCTTTGTTTTACATGTGGCACCAGTGTTGACAGCATCAGCCCAGAAGTACTTTGGTAGTTAAGAGTCATTCAACATTTTTCTGCAAACCTCAGTGAGTGTTCTGTTCTTTATCTCGACAAATCCATTTTGCTGTGGAGTACGATGAGAGGAAAACTCATGAAAGATACCTAAACTTTCACAGAACTTTGTCATGGTGCCAGACTTGAATTCTGTTCCATGGTCACCTCAGATTTTGAACATAGAGCAGTTGAGTTCATTCTGGATCTGCCTAACAAAGGTGGTGAAAATATCGAAGCTGTCTGACATGTGTTTTAGAAAGAATACACATGCAAAACGTGAGTAATCATCAATACTAACCAAGGTGTAAGATTTACCTCCTAAACTACGAATTGACACGGGACAAAATAAGTCCATATGAAGCAGATATAAGCATCTAGAAATATCTTTGCCAATAATGCTTTTAAAAGTAGCCCTAGTCTGCTTACCCATCTGACATGCATGACAAGGTCTCTCTTTGACGCACTTAACATCGGGAGCATCATGCACTAAGTTGTGAGAAAATAACATATTTATATTTTTGAAATTTATATGTGCTAATCTCTTGTGCCATTGATCACATAGAGATACACGATCTTTTGCTAAAAAACACACTGGTGTAGAAGATTTTATCAAAAAAAATTAAACCGAAAATATTTCTACTCCCAGTGCCTGTTAAAATGTTTCTGAATGATCAAACGACTTTATCAGGCACTTGTCCTTATAGAACTCTACTATATATCCTTTGTCACATAATTGACTTATGTTAATGAGATTATGTTGTAATCCTTTAACATAAGCCACGTATGTGAACGAAACTATACCATTAAAACCATACTATAGCCTTTTGTGATTCCCCTATCAGATCCGCCAAAAATAACTTTTGGACCGTCTTTTACTGGGGTATAGTTTTGTAGTAGGTTTCTTGTTTCGGTCATTTGCCATGAACATCCACTGTCCAAATACCAGATACCAGTTCTCTTGGCCTTTGGACATACCTGCATTCACAAATCAATTACCCTTAGGATCCAAAACAGATTTGGGTCCATGGTTCCTGGTTAGATGAACACTAATTAGGAGTGTTAACATTGCGAGGGGTCATTCTTGCAGTGTTAACTCATGGAGTCTTATAATTCATTGAATTAAACCATCAATCAATGACAAAGTGACCAATCCTTCCGCAACACCAACAATCAAACCCGTTGTATATTCTTTTATTTTCCTGCATTATCTTTTGAATGGGAGGTCTAGTAGGAGCAACTGACTTGGAGGTAGAAGCCTCATGAGTACAGCATACACTTGGCTTCTTCATCTCAAGTGGCTTTGTAACAACATGTTTGTTCTTTGGAGCTTTCTGATTATCTGATCCATGAACGAACAGACCATAATCCTTTAGGATCATCTCTTCATAAGGTGTCTTGAGAGCAGTCATTCCAAAGTTTCTAGGGTGGCTCCATCCTTGGTTGTTTTTGTTAGAGTTAATATAAGTTGTTCTTGCAAAATGACCATAGGAGGTGTCAAAGTCATACTGGTTCGTCGGAAAGACTACCTTCTTCAAGGATGGTTGACTTTGAGGAACCTTTCCCTTACCTTTGGCGGCTCTTCTCTTAGCAGCCTTACCCTTCTTGAACTGATGACCAACACCACTACCCTTCTCAGCAAATGAGAATACATCAATAAGCGGAAGGATAGTTTTTGGCTTGGAGAAGCTTTCTACAAGCATCCTTTCAACCACTAACATTTCTTCCAATTCATTAATGAACTTCTCTTTCAGATATACTAGTTCAGTAGAACATTTGAGTTCATCTTTCAAGGATTGGACATTATCTCTGAGCAGAGTCAATTCCTCGATTTCCTCCCTCAGATTTGATTCCACTGCCTTGAGAGATTCAATCTCCTTGGCTTGAGATTTAACTACCTTGCGATATTTGTCAAATCCTTTCAACAGAACTCTATATTGTACTAGTAGATATGAATCTTCCTTAGGAGAGTAGTGTACAACCCCTATTCTCCGAGGGTAGGACCCAATTCAAGCCATGTAGGCAAAAGGTCAACAGTCAAAGGTCAACACCGAGAACAAGAGTCAAAGACTGAAGACAGCTCAATAAGCAGAGCCAGCAGAAGGCTTGTGAGAGTATAGGTGAGCTTGTGCAAGCAAGCCCCTCGTACTCGCCAGGTGGTCGACTCATCGCCTGGCTCTGTCTGAGTATGGTGGCCTTACCTGGCAAGCAGGGAAGGATCCAATGGAGGAGGACCCAATTCAAGCCATGTAGGCAAAAGGTCAACAGTCAAAGGTCAACACCGAGAACAAGAGTAAAAGACTGAAGACAGCTCAATAAGCAGAGCCAGCAGAAGGCTTGTGAGAGTATAGGTGAGCTTGTGCAAGCAAGCCCCTCGTACTCGCCAGGTGTTCGACTCATCGCCTGGCTCTGTCTGAGTATGGTGGCCTTACCTAGCAAGCAGGGAAGGATCCAATGGAGGAGGACCCAGAGCGGCCAAGAAGGCATCCCGAGATACTTGCCCCTATGTCGAGTATGGGGGAGCTGCTCGCCATGTCGAGGATCGAGCAAGCAGTCGAGATCCACTTCCCCATCAAAAACAATCAAGCGGAGTACGAGGAAATAGTGGCAGGCTTGCTCCTCGCTAAGGAGCTTGGAAACCAGGATATGCGTGCTTTCACGGATTTGATGGTAGTTACGTCACAAATTCAGGGAGAGTTCAAAGTGTGCGACACCATCCTGCAAAATTATCTTATCAAGGTAAAAGGGTTGATTGGAGGCTTACATTCTTTCTTCGTCGAACACGTACCTAGGGAGGAGAACTCAGAGGCAGGCCGTTTGGCTAAGTACAGTCTGAGGGCCGGAGGAACGATCTCCGAGTTGTTTTGACCATCCATCAAAGAAGGGGAAATGATGGAGATCGAGCAATGTACTTCCTAGATAGATCCGTTCATCGCATTCTTGACTACCGGTTAGCTCTCAGCAGATGACGGAGATCAAAAAAAGTTCCGATACAAGGCGGCGTACTATCTTTTGCATGGTGGGGAACTATATCGCAAGACCATCTCGGGCCCCTTGGCCAGATGTGTTTCAGAAACTGAAGTACCTCGAGCTCTAGAGGAAATCCACTCAGGAGAGTGCGGAAGTCATTCGGGGACTCACACTTTAGAGCAAAGAATCCCGAGGCATGGTTACTTCTGGCCGACCATCAAGAAGGATCCCAAAGCGTTCTCCAAGAAGTGTCAGAAGTGCTAGCTGTTTGCTCCTCTCAAGCTACCTCTGACTCGTCAGCTTCGATCCATTACAGCCATGTGGCCATTCGCACTCCGTGGCGGTGGATCTGATAGGCCCCTTTCCCCTGGCTAGCAGTCAGTGGAAGTTCATGTTGGATCTGATGGCGCCCTTAGGGGGGGTGAATAAGGGGTTTACTATTTTTGAGATAAACTGGAAGATTTTAAATAGCAGAAAAACTTTTTGGCTCTGTCGCTAACGCCTAGCATTAAGAGTCAATGCCGGGCATTATCTCTCCAAAAAATATTTTTACAAAAATATTTAAAATGATTTTCTTTATGAAATGCAATTCCAAAAAAAATAGATATAACGAAAAAGAATTTTATATTTCACAAAAATGATTACAAGGATAAAATTTCAATTACGCTTGAAATTAGAGGCGACAACTTAAAAATCACTTTTAGTTCCTTCACCGGTCCATCTCCCAAGGACCAGTTGGCTATAGCTTATCTATCCCCAGATAAGTCCACTAGACACCTCCTAGATCTACCCTAGACCTAGTCGTCATGCACAAGGCGGCGAATTTCTCCCTAAACCGAACCGACCTAGTCGCCACACGCAAGGCGGCGTATTCACTACCGTTTCAAGGAAAAATGAAAAGGAAAAGTAAAAATCAGAATAAAAGACTCCCTTGATTGATGAGCGTTGAAGGGGATGTTGAAGATATGCCATGACCACATCGGAGTTGAAGCGGGCGTCATTCTTCAAATTTGCCATTGGAAATCTCCTTCTCACTGTTGTTCCTCAATGTTGGTATTTGGAGTGCTCTCAGAAATCGGGATGAAATGATCTCTCTGAAGTATAGAATGAAGGCTTGGATTGCATCCAACTTGATCAAATGAAATCAATTCTTTAAATAAGCACGGAAGCTAATGCGTGGCGTTAAGAGTTAATGTCAGTGTTAGTGAACGGGCATTGTCGTGGCTGAGCTCGTGCAACCGTTGGGATCGTGGGAGTTCCGTGGACTCAACACAGGCGTTAAGAGTCAATGTTGGCGTTGTCTTTAACTTCTCGATGGACTCCTTCTCGACGGCATTTCATCTCGACGGATTCCTTCTCGACGGAAATTAACGCGGAACGTTAACTACTAATGCGGGGTGTTAACTCTAGTTTTAGAGAATCATTATAAATCAGCATCCTATTCATAGGATTATTAACTATATTACATGCACACTATAAACACAAGCAAGATCAAATACATAGTGTGATTTTTTATTCTCAAACTAAGAGATGTGGAACACAAGCGCCAACAATCTCCTCCTTTGATAATAACAAATCCACTAATAAGAAATAAAACATAATTAGAGTAGTGTTTATAGTATATATGTTAAGTGTGATAATATGCATACTCCCCCTATATGGATGCTCCCCCTATATGAATGCATTTTCTATTTTACTCCGCCTAAATAATAGATTTCTTATGTTTTCAATTTATATTCTCCCCCTTTTGTTATAATCAAAAGGAGGTGGGTTAGAGTATTAGAAATTTAAAATATTATGCATCACGTAGAAATACTAGCAACATTTTAGAAAATAGTGAACACAGCGAAAGCAATTATGAAGCATCATTTTTGAAAAAAAATAAATCAAAATACAATTGTATAATAAGCGTTTGAATGAAATAAGTAGATGCTTGAATTACAAAAGTTCCAAGTTCATTTGAAATTCAAATTTTAAAAATAGCAAGCAAGATTATATAATATCAAGTAAAGATATCTTGACAATGTAAGTTAATTTGCATTTCATGTAAACATAAACATTGAAAAAATCATGTGTTGCTATCTAGTGCAGTTACTCATGATTGTAGATAATAGTGTAGATAAGCTTTAGGTCCAATTCTCATGAGTGGAATTCCTATAAATGATAATGATGTGTTCAATAAGAGTGTTTTGATAAAGTATACAAGTGTATAAATCAAATCACATGAAAATATGTTATGTAAGAGCATAACTTGAAGTGAACATAAATAACTTTACTTCCAAAAATTTCAATGCACATAAATAAAGAGTACAACTACCAAGGTGCTTTGCACATACAATACTTATTAAGACTTATCAGGGTGCAGAGTAGTGCTTGGGGATCACTTTTATACTTGTTAGCTTTATTTTCATTTTTTGTGATCCGGTGTACTAAGAGAAGTTGTGTATAAATTGTTTTCTACAAGACACTACAATTCTTTAGCCATGGTGCTTAACCTCACAATGCTCATTAAGACTTATCAGGAGGGTGAGTAGTGCTTGGTGGAGTTTTCCTTGTCATTTATTATTTGCTTTTTAGTTTAGTGACTAAGGACTCTGAATTCACTTGATTTGCAAACATAGCATTTTAAGCAACATTTCTCTGATCACAAGTGCATGAAGAACAAAGAATTTGATAAAGGAAGTTCTTATACTACACAATCATGCAATAAGATTTACAACATATGTAGATTAACAAAAAGTGTAAGTGAGAAAATCACTATCAAAGATAAAAACTTTACTCATGCTTAGAGGCATGTAAAAACATTTCTACACTTGTAATCTATAACCAAATTCTTTGCACATTATTAAGATATTATTCAAGGCATGACAAATATAAGATAATATTTTTAAGAAACATGAAAGTTAAATTAAACACGGTATATAATCTTTAATTTATATAATTAATCATCATTGACAATGGCAATGAATAACAATCATTTTTTTTTAATTTTTGAATGTTGATATATGTACATAACAATAAACACACACACACACACAAATAATTTTGTTCTTTGAAATTGTTTTGTAATTTGTATTTTTTTTATATATATTCTCTGGAAAACATAGAAGTCTTTAATAGCCCATTTAGTAAATGATATTCTATGCCAGAGAGATACAACCAAAATAATGCATGAGAAAATACATATTTTTTTGAAAAGAAATAAAATTTTGTTTTAAAGGAAATAAAAAGATAGAAAACTTTTTACAAACAGAGAAATAAAACACACACAAAACATTAAAATAATACCAAAAATTATTTAAAACCAAAAAAAATTTAGGAGCAAAGGAGCTAATGCCAGACGTTAACTACTTAACGCCGAGACAGAACACTAAATTTTGACTTTTTGAAAAATCTTTTTCATGATTCCTTTGTATGAGAAAGAGACCTTCTTACAGTTGAAATTTCAGACATTATGGAGTTGATTTGAAGGCTCTTTTAGCTTGTTTTTGGTGATTTTGAAAGTGTTTTCACATTTTTTTTAAAATGCAAACTAAAATATAAGACAATTTTGATTGCTTTTATAGGGTTTAAGGAGACATTTCTAAGACACCTAGTTCTAACCTAAGCATGTGAAAACGTGCATCGGGTAGAGGTTTGGTAAAAATGTCGGCAAGTTATGATTCAGTTCCTATAAAGCTAATTCTAACATTTTCCTTATTAATATGATCTCTAATAAAATGATGTCGGGCATCTATATGTTTCGATCTAGAGTGATTTACGGGATTTTTTGTCAGATCTATAGCACTCTTGTTGTCACACTTTAATTCTATGTTATTTAGATGAACACCAAAGTCTTCTAGCGTTTGGGTCATCCATAAGGCTTGTGCACAACAACTACCTAGTGCGATATATTCGGCCTCGGTGGTGGAGAGGGCAACATAATTTAGTTTCCTACTTGACCATGATATGAGTGAAGGGCCTATAAAATGACACGTGTCACTAGTGCTTTTATAATCTAATGAACATCCTGCATAGTCTGAATCAGAAAAACCATGTAAAATAAAACAATTATTATGAGGATACAATAAGCCTAATCTAGATGTTCCGATTAGATATCTAAAAATACGTTTAACCGCTTTCAAATGTGATTCTTTTGGGTTAGCTTGAAATCTAGCACATAAACAAACGGAAAACATAATATCGGGTCTAGATGCGCTTAAATAAAGCAATGAGCCTATCATTCCTCTATATAATATTTGATCAATAGAAATACTGTTTCATCTTTTCCTAATTTTAGTGATGCACTCATTGGTTTATTAGCTTGTTTTAGGTTTTCAAATCCATATCTTTTAAGAATATCGTGAACATATTTAGTTTGACAAATAAATATACCATCTTGTTTTTGTGAGATTTGAAATCCTAGAAAATAAGTGAGTTCTCCTACCACAAGCTCATTTCAAATTCATTTTCATCACTAAAATTACTTCATTACATAAATCTTCATTAGTGGCTCCAAAAATGATATCATCAACATAAATTTGCAAGATAATAAATTCATTATCTACTTGCTTAATGTATAGTGAATTATCGGCACTTCCCATTTTATAACCGTGCTTTATCAAAAATAATGCCAATCTATCATACCAAGCACGTGGTGTTTGCTTTAAACTATAAAGCACTTTTTCTAACTTATACACATGGTTTGGAAATTTTTCACTCACAAAACCGGGGGGTTGTTCTACATAAACTTCTTCTTTTATAATCCCGTTTAAAAATGCACTTTTAACAGCCATTTGAAATAGTTTAAATCTTTTAAAACTCGTAAATGCAAGAAATATTCGAATTGATTCTAGGCGAGAAACGGGTGCAAAAGTTTCATCAAAAACTACCTCTCGATTTGTGAATACCCTTGTGCATCTAGTCTAGCTTTAATCCTTATAATTTTAGAGTCACCATCTATTTTGTTTTTGAAAATCCATTTGACTCCTATAACTGGATGATTAGATGACCTCTCTACTAAATTCCAAACCTTATTCCGTTCAAATTGATTTAGTTCATCATTCATAGCTAAAAACCAAAATTCATCATTTAAATCGGTTGAAACATTTTTTGGTTCTATTTCGGATACAAAACAAAGGTTGGAAAAACAATCATGTAAAGAAGAACGAGTACTTACCCCTTTTGATGGTTCTCCTATCACAAGCTCCTTTGGATGATCCTTAGTAAACTGCAACATGCTTAGAGGAACATATTCTACTATTTCATCTTCTTTCTCCTCTTTTTCTTCTTCTTTTTCTCCAAGCGATTCATCATCCTCATGCTCCAAAGGGGATAGGGGTTCATCTTCATTTCATGTATGATTGGTATCTACATAAGGAACAAACTCATCAATCCTAACCTGTATAGACTCTTCAACTATTTTAGTTCATTTATTATAAATTCAATAAGCCTTACTAATCGAAGAGTGCCCAATGAAAATTCCCTCATCAAATTTTTCATCAAATTTTCCTAGTGCATCTCTAGTGTTTAAAATAAAACACTTACAACCAAAGACATGAAAATAAGATACATTAGGTTTTCTTTTAAAGTAAAGCTCATAAGGTGTCAATTTTAAAATAGGACGAAGCATGACATGATTAATGATATAACACGAAGTATTAACCGCTTCGGCCCAAAATGATTTAGGAAACACATATTCACAAAGCTTAGTGCGTGCTAGCTCTTGAAGGGTTCTATTTTTCCTCTCCACTACACCATTTTATTGTGGGGTGCGAGGAGCGGAAAATTCATGTTTAATTCCTAAATCATTACAAAAAGAAGAAAATTTATCATTTTCAAATTCTCCTCCATGATCCGAGCATATGCATTTAATTTGTAAATCAAGTTCGTTTTGAATACGAATGCATAGTTTTGTAAATTCAAGAAATGCATCGGATTTGGATGATAGAAACAAAGTCCAACAAAATCTAGAATAATCATCAATTATTACAAAAGTATATTTTGTACCACCTAGACTTGATGTGCTAACCGGTCCAAATAGATCCATATGAATTAATTGAAGTGGTTCAGAAGTAGAAATTACATTTTTGCTTTTAAACGAATTTTTTGAAAACATTCCTTTTTGGCAAGGCATACAAAGAGAAGATAAATTACCATTAAGCATAGGTAAACCTTTAATTAATTTATCTTTTGATAATTTCAAAATAAGCTTGGTGCTAGAATGACCAAGACGTCTATACCAAAGTTCTAATTCTTCATTTTTAGAAATAAAATATTTTAAAGAAGAATTTGAAAGATCATTAAAAGTAATCATATAAACATTATGCATTCTAGGTTCGGCGAGTACGACATTATTTGTTTTAAAATTTAAAATTTTGTAAAGATTTGTAGATGATTCAAATAATACATTTAAGCCTATATCACATAATTTACTAATTGAAATTAAATTATGTCTTAAGCAATCTACAAATAAAACATTTGAGATTGAAAATAACCGTTACCCACTGTGTCGATTCCCATGATCCTTCCTTTTCCGTTGTCACCAAATGTCGCCATCCCTCCTTTCTTCATCTCAAGGCTAAGGAACTTTGCTTTATTTCCCGTCATGTGTTTGGAGCATACCGTGTCCAAATACCACACGTCCTTTTTGTCCTTAGCCTGCCAACATACCTAAAAAGGAGATGAGAGTAAAGATCCGGATACCCAAGAGGTTCCTCCCATAGAATAGGTGGACACCTTAGGCACCTAGATTTGGTTTATAGCACAACCATCCTTTTTCTTACAAGAGTTTGAGGTGTGTCCAAATAAATGACATTTGGCACACGATATACAAGGGGATGAGACCCTTTTTGAAGTTTTGGATAAACTCTTGCTGGAAAGTGAAGTAACATTTGAATTTTTTTAATTTATTATTAACAGAATTAATGTTTCTGGAATTATAGCTAACGCTGGCGTTAGGAGTTAACTCCTGGCGATAGCTTCCAGAACCATATCCAAGGCCATATTTGGCACTTCCATGGCATTAGTTGGCCAAGATAATGTCCAGAGATCTTTGCCCAACTCCAAACTTCTTAATAGCTATATTTAAATCATGAATACGAGCTTTGAGAGCGGTGTTTTCCATTACCAACATAACGCACCGATTCACAAAACTCTTCTTTCCTTCCTCTATTTGAGAAAGAGAGGTTTTTAAAGTACTTTCTAAATCCCGCTTTCCTTAGTAAGAATTTCAATATTGGATTGGGATTTAAAAAGAGCTTCTTCAAGTTCTGTCACTCTTTCCAAGGAGTGATTGTACTCTTGACAAGATACCTTTTCTTTCCCTAATTGTTTAGACAATTTTTTGTTTTCTTTTAATAAAAGTTTATTTTAAGAATTTAGAAGATCAATATCTTTTAAACTTTTATCAAAAAATTTGCATGTTTGTAAATATTCAATATATAAATCATCATAAGTAGTAGGGAGAGTTACCTCAGTGTCGCTTTGGACACTGCTTTCATCCTCATATGTCTTGTTACTTTTTCCCATAAGGAACATATTTGCCTCTTCTTCATCGCTAGTGGATGAGCCGCTTGAATTCTCGGTGGAGGAGTCATCCCATGTAGCCGCTTTTAGGACCTTCTTCTTATCTTTTCCAATGTGCCGCTTTTCTTTACGCTCTTTCAGATATTTCGGGCACTGTCTCCGGATGTGTTCGATCTTTCTACAATGATAGCACTCCAGTGGTGGTCGCTCATCATCGTCCTTGTCGCTACCTCTTCCTTTCTTCGATGAAGATCCCTTCTTGATGATGTATTTACGAAAGGTGTTTCTCCTTTCCGGATTCTTCATGAACCTTTTGAACTTCTTCACAAAGAGGCTCTCCTCGTCCTCTTCATCATCTTCTCTGTCAACCTCATTCTTTGACTTCAATGCTAAGGCCTTCTTCTTTGGCTTCAAGTTGTACTCTTGTTGATGAATCTTGAGTTCAACCTCATTGTTCTTGAGGTTCCCAATGAGGCTCTCAATTTAAAGCTTCTTTAAATCGTGCGACTCCGGGATAGCCGTCACCTTTGGATTGAAATTTGGAGGGAGAGATCGTAGAATTTTTCTCACCACGTCGCCGTTGGAGAACACTTTTCCAAGTACTTTTGAGTCGTTGATGATCTTGGTAAATCTTGTGTACATTGAATCAATGTGTTTATCCGCCTCCATCCGGAATTTCTCGTATTCGGATTCAAGTTGGAAAAGCTTTGAATCCTTGACCTGTGAAATGTACCTTCATGAGTGAGTTCTATTAAGCAGTTTTGCAGGCACAAGTTCTATTAAATTCCGTTCTATCCAAAGCACAAAATAGAGCATTCATAGCATTAGCGTTATTTTTGCATCTTAACTTGTCATTATCATCCCATCTGTCTCTTGGTTTTTCCATAGTAATTTCTACAACAACAATTATTGGTGGAGAGTAACTTTGTTCTACCATACCCCACACATCATTATCTAAAGCAATTAAGAAACAACGCATTCTTGTTTTCCAATTGTTATAATCAGTGCTGGTAAATAGTGGAGGTCTACTAATTCCTTGACCCTCAACAAAAGCATGATCATGATGCGCCATTATTCCCCGTTATGAAACCATTTTGGAATAACCTACCTCTGATACCATGTGTTGGATCTGATGGCGCCCTTATAGAGGGGGGGGGGGGGGGGGGGCTGAATAAGGGGTTTACTGTTTTTGAGAAAAACTGAAAGATTTTAAATAACAAAAAAACTTTTTGGCTCTATCGCTAAAGCTTGGCGTTAAGAGTCAACGCCGGGCGTTATCTCTCCAAAAAAATTTTTGCAAAATTATTTAAAATGACTTTCTTTATGAAATACAATTCCAGAAAAATTTGATATGATGAAAAAGAATTTTATATTTCACAAAAATGATTACAAGGATAAAATTTTAATAACGCTTGAAATTAGAGGCGACAACTTAAAAATCACTTTGTGTTCCTTCACCGGTCCTTCTCCCAATGACCGGTTGGCTATAGCCTATCTATCCCCAAATAAGGCCTCTAGCCACCCCCTAGATCTACCCTAGACCTAGTCGCCATGCACAAAGTAGTGAATTTCCTCCTAAACCGAACCAGGCCTAGTTGCCACACACAAGACGGCGAATTCACTACCTTTACAAGGAAAAATGAAAAGATAAAGTAAAAAATCATAATAAAAGACTCCCTAGATTGAAGAGCACTGAAGGAGATGTTGAAGATACGCCATGACCACGTCGGAGTTGAAGCGAGCGTCCTTCTTCAAATTTGTCGTTGGAAATCTCCTTCTCACTCTTGTTCCTCAATGTTGGTATTGGGAGTGCTCTCTAAATTCGAGATGAAATGATCTCTCTGAAGTCTTTAATGAAGGCATGGATTGCATCCAACTTGATCAAATGAAATCAATTCTTTAAATAGGCACAAAAGCTAACGCACGGCATTAAGAGTTAACACATGCGTTAGTGAACGTGTACTGTCGTGGCTGAGCTCGTGCAACCGTCGGGATCGTGGATGTTTCGTGGACTCAACGCGGGCATTAAGAGTCAACGCTGGCATTGTCTCAAACTTCTTGACGGACTCCTTCTCGATGGTATTTCATCTCGACGGATTCCTTCTTGACGAAAATTAACGTGGAGCATTAACTACAAATGCGGAGCTTTAACTATTAACGCGGGGCGTTAACTCTTGTTTCGGAGAATCATTATAAATCAGCATCCTATTCATAGGTTTATTTAACTATAGTACCTGCACACTATAACCACAAGCAAGATCAAATACATAGTGTGATTTGTTATTCTCTAACAAAGAGATGTGGAACACAAGCTCCAACAGTTCATTCTCGTCATGATCGACTACTTCTCCAAGTGGATCAAGGCTAAAGCTCTGGCCAAGACCACCCCTCAAGTTGTGAAGAACTTCATCTGGGGAGAAATAGCTTGCAGGTTTGGAATCCCTCTCGCCATCGTCACCGACAACGGTCCCCAATTAGCCAGCGTGGAGCTGGAAGATTTCTGCAAGCAATTGGGGACAGATCTTTGATTTGCCACATTGCACCATCCTCGGAGCAATGGTGAAGTAGAGGCCGCCAACAAGCTGATCATCAACCTCCTGAAGAAAAAGGTCGAGAACCTGAGTGGGAACCAGGCGGACAAGCTCCTTTAAGTCCTATGGGCTCTGAGAATTACTCCTAATTCTGCCATAGGAGAAACTCCTTTAAAGCTCTCCCATGGTTCTAAAGCCCTCATCCCTGTGGAGTTCGAAGTCAGAAGTCCCAGGGTAGTTGTGGCAGGGGAGGGAGACAAAGAATGGAGGCTGAAAAATAAAGAGGCTCAGAGGCTATATCTTGACTACATCAAAGAGCTACGAGACTTGGCCTCAGCTAGGCAAGAAGAAACCAAGAGATGAATGACGAAATATTTCAACAAGCACGTCCTCCTCAAGCACTTCCAAGCTGGTGAACACGTCTTAAAGAAGTTAGATGTAGCGGGATGATCAGCCGCCATCGGGAAGCTTAATCCAATCTGGAAAGGACACTTCATCGTCCACGAGTCACTAGCGACTGGAGGATACCATCTGCAGAACCATGAAGGGTAGCTATTGGGGAACACATGAAGAGGTGATGACCTGAAAAGGTTCTACCCCTAGAGGGATTGTGTATGTCCCTCTTCTATAAAGATACGTCACTTCAATAAATTCCTCATCCCCGGAAACATGGTCCGTGAGAGTTCCTTTTCTTCTAGAAGTTCTTTTCAAGATAGTTAAAATCGATCTCCATGACCGGTTTGGGGAACAGGCCTCCGTCTCAACACTCATAAAAATCCAAGTCGGGTGGTGGGACAGCGCCACGGGACTGAGTTCTCCTAAGACCAAGCCTTTGCATTGATGTTCGAGATCAGCTGCCCCCTTGCACATTGGCCGAATTACCCCCCGATTGCACTTCTTATCCGACTGAAGAAGTTATCAGAGGAGAGTCCAGACACCAGCCCCCCAACTCGACAAAGAGATGACCAATTTGACCGGCCAAAAGACCCTTGAATAAAGGCATTGTTTGCCCTTAAAGGGTTAAAATCTAACGACAAAAGATAACTTCTCTACATTTATTCCCATCATGTGACTTGGTATGATTATTCCCCTCTGATTGTTGAGCACCAAGAAGAACATCTTTGTCAGCATTCGGCAAATGCAGTAGGATGGAGGCCTCAGGATGGTGTGTCCCCTTGGACCTCCCTGACTTTCATTCCCTACTCATCAACCTCCAGCGTCCAAGTGGGATGGTGTACTCGGGATGGTGTGTCCCCTTGGACCTCCCCGACAGTTAGTCCCTGCTAACTCTTCTTAAACCCTACTATTAATATCATGACGTCTTCATAACTCTCATTAGGTATAAGAAAGGCCTTGAGAGTGTGCATCTTGCGGGACCCCTCAAGTGTCCTTCACAGCTCAAGCACTATCGAAGATTTTTAAATTAGCGAGTATGCAGGTGCGAGCGTCTACTGTGCGAGCATGCAAGTGCGAGTATACCATATGCGAGTAAGGTATGATCATCGATCACCTCAAGTACCTCCCAAGGTTTCCCAATCATGAGGGCGACCACTCAATCTCACTTCAAGCCTATGAGCCTAGCGAGCACTCATGAAATTCAAGCCTACGAGCCAACCGAATTCCGCAATATAGGCGAGTATGAGAGGAACGGGCGAGCAAAAAATTTCCTTTCATTTGTATGATTTTACATATTACACAATCAATAGATCTACATGTCCCCAAGCAATCAAATAGGTGCCTCGGCGACTAGGCCTCATCCTCACCTCCATCGTCGTGTTAACTCTCGCCATCAATATCAACGTCCTCCTCATCCTCTTCATCCTCATCCTCATCTTCTTCAGCATCACTATGCCTCAGGGTGGGAGCTCGTAGAGGAGAGGTAGACTCCTCGACGAGTAGCGCTGGGATGATGTCCATCACCATCAAGTTCATCTCCTCCGGCACCAGATGAGGTTCAGCTCACAACCTGCTCAGGACAACCTTCCCAGTTGCTCGCGCAATCTCCCGACGGATCTGCGGCATCTCATCACCATGGATCCTTATCAGCTTGCCCACCCTGGAAGTACCTGCCAAGGAAGGCTGTTGCTCGACAGTGTGAGTTTCCATCTCAGCAATCATTAATTAGGCGGCCTCCAAATCCGACCGAGAGTCCTCCAGCTCCTTCTCAAGCTGCGACATCTTCTTGGCCACCGCTATCTCATCTTCCTGTGAGCAAAACAAATAGTCTTTAGCATGATAGTCAGCGACATGCGAGTGGCGATAAAGCAGATCTATTTCAAAACAAAGGGCGAGTACCTTGCACTTCTCCAGCATCTTTAGTCGCTCTTCCGATTCGAGCAGACTCTTCACCGTCTGGTGGCTTTGCTCGGCAGACCGCAGGAGCAAACACGGAGTCTGGTGAGACAGGTAATCGGCGGAGACCTTCTACAGTGACTCAGCATCGGGGCGACCACAAAGGGCGAATGTGATGTTGAATGCCTCACCCTTATCCTCCCAATACTATTACCAGGCTAGGAGGTTGGTGCTTAAAGTCACCTCATGGGTGCTCTCCACCCAGGTCACCAGCGGGCGACCATAGTCATCCTCGCTTAGGAGGCTTTCATTGAAATTGGGATGGCTATATGGCTCGCCAACCTCGAAAGAATCCGCCTTCACGCCGGGGTCTTTGGTCGCGACCTGCTTCTTCTTCCGCACAGGCTCCTGGAACTTCCCCTTGCTCTTCCTTTTTATCTATGGTCTGGCCTCCTTGTCGTCGACCACTGGGTCATCAGCAACCTACGACAAGTTGATGTGGGATCTCGGCGTGTCCGCCTGACGAGGAACTGCCTCCGTCGCCATGAGGAGAGGCTCGCACGGCAGAGCATGAGTAGTTGTAGAAGACAGAAGAAAAAGATTAGTCGCTTTTCAAAGGCAAAGGGCGAGTATAGCAGAAACTTGCTCTATGAATTACCTTCACCTGGAAAGATCTCGGCGAATACTCCTACTCGCCTCTGCCAGAAGACCACATCGATGCGATGACCTCTGAAGGAGTGGAGGAGATTCTCGCAAGGTCCCTCCCAGAAGGGAGTCGCAAAGATGTGCTCGGGGGGCTGGTAGGATGTATGAGGAATATCCTCGAAGTTTTCTCTAATGACAAATAGCTGCTCGCCCCAACGATGGTTCTTGTTCGCCGTGCTGACCAGGTTGCAGACATGGCTACAGAAGTAGATGACGCCCTCCCCGGTAGTCATAAAGTGGAAGATCCTTCGGAAGACCGAAAGATCAAAGGCGATCTTCTCTTCACCGCAAGAAGCAGAGGAAGCCTATGATCATCGCCATGCCATTCAGATTGATCTGAGCGGGAACAATCCCGAAGTAGCGCAGAATTTGGCATAATTCTGACCACAATGGTAGTCACTGGACAACCTCGAAATGGCGGATCGGGCAGACAAGCTCGCCCTCCATGAAGCTATTCAGGTGCTCGCTCTGGAGAAGAAGCCTGGCTGAGTATCCTGGGGGCAGGTACTTCTCTGAGAAATCGTCCAAGTCCTCTTTGCGCAAGGTGGACTTCTTGAACGTTGTCGGCGCAAAGTTCCTCGCATCGCTGGCGCGCCGTGCAGTAGCCTCGTCAACCATCTTAGTAAAGAAAGAAGAGGAAGTTCGCGAGTAATAAGAACGAGAAGGAGGGAATTCTCACGCAAAGAGAGATAATGTCACAGATAGCGTAATAAATACATACCCACCCACCCTATTTATAGGCAGAGGTAAGGCAGGGGATATTGGGTACACCGCCACGACTAGAGATAAGGGGGTAGAGAGTAGCATGGGAAGTTTCCATGTCCGCGATACGTGTCAAAGACGTCAACCTTTAGCATGCGAGGACTGTTAAATTTTCTAATTTGAATCGTCTAGGAGTAAGCAGGAGTTGCATCAACTGAGTTATAGCCAAACAACCACAATGCCACAAAGCAACACAATAGACTTTATTTAATCACAAAACTTTATTACAGTGTGAGACATACATGGTGAGACATGATTCAAAGGAATCATGAAGGAGAGAAGAACAAAACACACCAAAAACAAAATTGGAGGCTTGACAAACACAGACCGCACAGACCGCTGAACTCCAGAGACTGCCCAGCTTAACCTGAGACCGCACGAACAGAAAATAGACAAGATGACCTGTACTGCAAGACCTCCACCTCAGACCGCACGAACTGGAGCTTATTGAATTGAACAGAGAATAGAAGTTGTCTCCAGATCGCAACTCAGATCGCCTAACCGCTGAAGGTCTCCTGATCGTCGAGCTCACTGCAAACAGCACAAGAACAACATAAACCAGTTCGCAGACAAGCTGCTGCCGAACTATTTATTCAAGCAGCTGGGAAATCACCATGGAAGGAGACCCAAACCTGCTGACCGCATACCTACGAACACAACAAATAGTTAACTCGCTTCCGAGACCGCCCGACCTCAAAGTTGAGACCGCACGAAACAACCCAGGCTCTAGTTCTTACAATTCTCGTTATGAATGACGGGCCATGCACCCTTATTTACAGGCAACAAGACAGATGTCATCACCGCCGCAAGAGAGATACAGTCACCACCCGTCAGATCGCCAGCGGTCTCATAGAGCAGACTGCGCAATCACATCACTTGGACAACACCTGTCCAAGACCGCAAGCCAGCAGCAGACCGCGCACAAGCCGCGCGGACACAAACCACACCTTCCTCAGATCGCCAAGGACAAACCAAGAATATCTGGCCGACTTCAGACAAGTCGCCAGATCACCCAGTATAAGCCGCCCGGTCACAGCAGTCACTCAAGAACAGACCGCCTGGTCTTCCACAAAGAAGATAGAACAACTAAGCAGAGCAACCGAAAGAAGATCAGAACATACAAGAACAAACCGGCCATCATAGTAGACCGCCAGAGACAGACCGGCAGATAACCAACACAGAGACCGCGCATTCTCTGCGGTCACTAATAATCAGACCGTCGGCCACCTTCCACTCCACTTCAATAATTTCAACACTCCCCCATGAGGTGGGAAGTGGAAACTAGCCCAAGTAAACTCCGCAACTGAGTAAACGGTCCCTTCGCCAGCGGCTTTGTGAATATGTATGCAACATTGTTCGCACTTCGAACATGCTCGACCATAAGAGATCCTCCCAACACCTTCTCACGAATGAAATGGTGCTCAATCTCTATGTGCTTGGTCCTCGCGTGACAGACTGGATTATTAATCAGTTTGAGAGCACTCTCATTGTACCCGCGTAGCATAGTGGGACCTCGAACCTCCTCATGAACGTCCTCCACGAACCTCCTGAGCCAAACGGCTTCCTGAGCTGCCAAGGCCGAAGCCTTGTATTCGGCTTCTGTGGTAGATACGGACACCGAGTCCTGCTTTTTGCTGCATCAAGAAATAGTTGTGGGGCCTGTCATAAAGACAAAACCAGACGTTGATCTCTGATCATCAACGTCTCCCCCGTAATCAGCATCCATGTATCCAAGCAACTCCAAGCTTGACCCTCTCCTATATAGGAGACCCAGATCAGAGGTCGACTTCACAAACTTCAAAATTCCTTTAGCCGCCAGAAGATGAGGTTTCTGTGGTTCCTCTATGTACTGACTCACCTTGCCAACTGCATAAGCAATATCTGGCCTTGTGATCGTCAAGTAGATCAAGCTCCCAACCAGAGGTCGGAACACCAACGGTTCAGACAGAACTCTCCCCTCATCCTTCCAAAGTTTATGATGTTGTTCCAGAGGTATAGAGCTGCTATTTTCTTCCTCCATGTCGTATCGTTGAACGACCCGCTCCGCATATACAGCCTGAGAAACGAACACTCCGCTCTCCCGCCTCTGAACCTCGAATCCATGGAAATGGTGAAGCTCACCCAGATCCTTCATCTCAAATCTGATAGCAAGCTCGGCTCTCAGCCTAGCTACTGCCTCCTTTGAGTTCCCGGTGACAATCATGTCATCAACATAGAGCAGAACAATAACCCAAAGTACCCCCTCCTTCTTGAAAAACAAGCTAGAATCAGAGTCTAAAGCAAAGAACCCGCAGAATATAAGATACTCCACAATCTTCCCATACCACGCCCGAGGCGCTTGCTTCAACCCATACAGGGCTTTCTTCAGTTTGCAGACGTAGTCCGGAAAATCTGCCGAGATGAAGCCCGACGGTTGGATCATGAAGATATCCTTGTCAATCTCTCTGTATAAGAAAGCATTCTTCACATCGAGCTGCCAAATCTCCCATCCACTAGATGCCGCCAAAGCAATAACAAATCGAACCGAAGTCATCTTTGCCACTGGACTGAACGTTTCATCATAATCTTCTCCGTACAGCTGTGAGAACCCGCGAGCCACAAGGCGAGCCTTGTATCGCTCGATTGTGCCGTCAGCTTTCTTCTTGAGCTTATAGACCCATTTGCATGTTACAGGGGTAATGCCCTTGGGCCTAGGCACTAGAGACCAAGTCTCATTCTTTTTGAGAGCATCCATCTCCTCCTGCATAGCAATGTCCCACTGCTTCACGCCTTTAGCCTTCTCAATGCTCGACGACTCCCTCTCATCTATGGGACCAGCAAAGAAACATGAGACAAAGCTCATCATGTTTCCTCTTGTGTTTCGATCCGGTGTCTTGATAGTCCTCTTAGACCTCCTAAGAGGTTGCTCATGACTAGCCACCTCCTCAACTGCTTCTTCTGTACTAGCTCCTCTTCCAGGTGAACTTGGATCATTGCTCCCCTGCATCCAGAACCTGAAGCCTCCACTCTGAGCTTGACACAGCTGGAGCTCCTGGTGTAACCGGCAACTCCACTTGAAAATTTTCCGCAGCCTTCCCTTTTTCATCAACCCTGCTCTCCGGTAGTTCAACTCTTGAACTCCCCTTGTAAGAAGTCACCTCATCGAACACCACATCCCGAGATACCACTGATCTCCGTGTCTCAGGATCCATGCATCTCCATCCTTTCTTCCGCTCATCATACCCAACAAAGACTAGCTTCCTTGCTTTTGCATCTAGCTTTGTCCGAAGAGCATCAGGGATATGCACATAACAGGTTGACCCGAACACCCGAAGGTGTGCAACACTTGGCTTCTCCTTGAACATCAGTTCGTGAGGGGTCTTCATGTTGATAGGACTTAGAGGCATCCTGTTGATGACGTATGTCGCACAAGACATTCCCTCCGCCCAAAAGGACTTTGGGATACTCTTGGCATGAAGCCAGCACTTGCAGGTTTCCGTCAGATGACGGATCTTCCGCTCTACAACGCCGTTTTGCTGTGGAGTATGGGCACAAGTAAGCTCTCTCCGAACGCCGTTGTTCCTGCGTAAACTTGAGAACTCACCAGAGGTGAACTCCCCACCATTGTCAGTTCTCAATTTTTTCACTCGCAGGCCTAACCGACCTTCCACCAGCTCCTTGAACTCCACGAACTTCGCAAAAGCTTCTGACTTCTCTTTCAGAAAATACACCTAGACATATCTGGTATAATCGTCGATCAACACCAACATATATCTGTTGCCTCCAAGGCTTGGGGTGGCATTCGGTCCCATCAAATCACCGTGAATGCACTCCAACGGCGCTTTGCATCTTGTTTGTGATTTATCAAATGGAAGTCGATGAGACTTACCAAACTGACATCCCGCACAAACATGACTATCTCCATAGGAGGACAAGCTAGGCAAGCCCTTGACAAGGCCATTTACCGCCATAGCCTTCAATTTGTCCATGCCTACACGCCCCAACCTTTCATGCCAGATAGCCGCGCTATCATTGGTCTTCATCTTGTCAACATAGGTACTTGTCGATAAAACAAACAAGTCCTTTACCCGCTTTCCAACATGAATAACATCTCCCTTTATCTTCGGTTGAGTTTTAAGAAATTTCACTTCTGTTGGGCCAAACAGAACGTGATAACCGGCATCGACCGCATTGGTAAAAGAGAAGAGATTCTTCTTCATACCCGGCACGTGATAAACACTCATTAATGTGAGTGGACCCTTATCACTGCTCAGAGAGACAACACCTTCTTGTTCTACTGAATGAACAGAATTATCAGTTGTAATGATAGCATCGTTACCTGAGTAAGGTGCCAAAGAAGAGAACATTGATTCATCCCCGGTGAGGTGATGCCCACACCCTGAATCCATGATCCAATCCTCTTCGAAGTTGATGGAAGCCAAGTCCTTAACGGGCATGGCCGTCATATTGGCCGCAAAGGCTCCTCCCCATCCAGCTTCATCAGACTTTGGCTTCTCCTTCTTCGCTGCATGTCCCGGCTGAATATTAACCCGGCAATCCTTCATGAAGTGGCCGGTCTTATTGCACCTGAAGCACCTTGGTCCCTCTCCTTTCTTCTTTCCATCAGATTAAGAAGCATAACCCCTATCCCGCTGACCTGAAGTAGAGGGTCCATCATGACCTGGCTTCTTCTTCTCCCACTTCTTCTTCTTCTTCCCAGAGAACAACACATCACTATCTCCCCCAGAGATAGAAGTCCCTGCCATCTGTCTTGCCAAACTTTCCTGCAAGGCAGGTAAGTTTTCCAGCACCAACAGAGATGGCTGATTTGCCCAACCCTGAACTGATGTCACAAAGGCAAGATACTCCTTCCGCAACCCGTGGATAATATGCCTCTTCAGTTTTGCCTCTAAGATGGGCTCATCAGGGTCCAATGCAGAAATCTCTGTTGTAAGGTTCTTCATCTTGAGAAAGAAGGTAGAGATTGAAAGATCACCTTGAGAGGCCTTCGCCAACTCATTTTCAAGAAATTGTAGCTGAGCTACATTTCTCTTATTGAACAACCCGTCCAAAGACGTCCAAATCCCAACAGCAGATTTACATCCAATGATGTGATCGAATAGTTCTAGTGAGATAGCCCTCTTGAGTGTGAACTCTGCCTTTGCATTAGTCCTCCTCCAAAGTCTCACCTCTGCCATATTATCTCCTGCTAGAAAAAGTTCTTGTGTGTCTTCTCCTCCAACTATCTCCCATAGATACTCGCCAAGCAAGTAACTCTCCATACACGACTTCCATTTCTTGTAATTAGTCGATGTGAGGAGTTCAATACCAAGCCCTCTTGCGTATCCAGCTTCCATGGCAAACTATGTGGTCTCTTCTTCACAAAGACGATGGCAACTCAAGTTGATCACTGCTTATCCACTCCAACAACCTAGCTCTGATACCATGTTAAAATTTCTGATTTGAATCGTTTAGGAGTAAGCAGGAGTTGCATCAACTGAGTTATAGCCAAACAACCACAACTCTACACAACAAGACAATAGACTTTATTGAATCATTAAACTTTATTACAGTGTGAGACATACATGGCGAGACATGATTCATAAGAATCACAAAGGAGAGAAGAACAAAACACACCAAAAACAAAACTGGTGGCTTGACAAGCAGAGACCGCAGAGACCGCTGAACTCCGGAGACCGCTCGGCTTGACCTGAGAACGCACGAACAGAAAACAGGCAAGATGACCTGTACTACAAGACCGCCACCTCAGACCGCACGAACTGGAGCTTATTGAATTGAACAGAGAATAGAAGCTGTCGCCAGACCGCAACTCAGATCTCCTAACCGCTGAAGGTCGCCTGATCGTCGAGCTCGCTGCAAACAACACAAAAATAACATAAACCAGTTTGCAGACAAGCCACTGCCGAACTGTTTATTCAAGTCGCTAGGAAATCACCAAGGAAGGAGACCGCAACCTGCTGACCGCAAACCTGCGAACACAACAAACATTTAACTCGCTTCCGAGACCGCCCGACCTCAAAGTTGAGACCGCACGAAACAACCCAGGCTCTAGTTCTTACAATTCTCATTATGAATGACGGGTCATGCACCCCTATTTATAGGCGACAAGACCGATGTTGTCACCGCCGCAAGAGAGATATAGTCACCACCCATCAGATCGCCAGCGGTCTCATAGAGCAGACCGCGCTATCACATCACTTGGACAACACCTGTCCAAGACCGCAAGTCAGCAGCAGACCGCGCACAAGCCGCGCGGACACAAACCACACCTTCCTCAGATCGCCAAGGACAAACCAAGAATATCTGGCCGACTTCAAACAAGTCGCCAGATCACCTAGTATAAGCCGCCTGGTCACAGCGGTCACTCAAGAACAGAACGCCCGGTCTTCCACAAAGAAGATAGAACAACCAAGCAGAGCAACCGAAAGAGACCATAACATACAAGAACAAACCGGCCATCACAGCCGACCTCCAGAGACAAACCGGCAGATAACCAACACAGAGACCGCGCGGTCTCTGCGGTCACCAATAATCCGACCGCCGGCCACCTTCCACTCCACTTCAATAATTTCAACAAGGACCTGCACTGGGAATACATCGCAACTCGCCAAATATATGCGACATTCAAATAGCAAATACTCACAAAAATCAAAAATAAAGAAAACAAAAGGCAATAAAATCAAATGTCTTTACAAATCTCCAAAGATGTCCTACACAACAAATACAAGCGATGAGCGAGAGAAAGACAACTACTATAGTCCTTGGGTATTTGGCTGAGGATTGAGAGGCTGAGGATGTCGCCCGACCAAGCCCATGCTGCGCGCGGGCTTGAAGTGTTCTAGGGCCACCGACATCGCATCCTCGCTTTGGCGCAATTGATCTTCAATCCTCTCCAGCCGGCCGACCGAGCCTATGCTCGGCCGCATTCCGACCAGCTCATCATGATGAAGCTGGTGGAAGTGATCGATCCTCGCAATCCGGTGCTCCAGGTCATGGATGGATGTGAAGCGTGACTACGCGCCAGCTAGCCGAGTCTCAAACTCTTCCAGCCTGGTGACCCGCACCTCCAACTTGTTAAGGCGGCGATGAGGATCGCTGACCACTAGGCGCTCGAACTTTGCCTCCTGTTCAAGATATGCATGAGTGAACATTTTCTGATACTCGCGGGGTGAGAGCCTGATAGAATCGATCAAAGCCCCCTCCCCCCCGGTGTAGTAGCGCAAGCTGTATTTCGAGTCAGAAACAACAGGGCCAGCAAAGAAGTAGCGACTATCAGCAAAGAAGTAGCAAAGAAGGCGATGATTAGCAGGTCGAGGCACATTGATCCTTGCATCATGACGAGGGTTGCGAGATCAGACCCGACGAGGAGTCCTAACTCGGCGCGAAAAAGGGCTGCGATGATCCCGTCGAGCTACAAAAGAACCGCCAAGGTGCTCCCTGCTGGGAGCAACACTTCCCCAGCCATGTAAATCCACTGGTCACCCTACCCATCTCAGGGCGAAGAAGCTCAAAGTCCCTCCACGTCGTGAGGACTCCGTCGGATGGGCCGAAGGAGCGGTTGACAAGGAAGGGCGACGATCGTCGAGAGTATTGATAGGAGGCGGTAGAGGAGGCGGTGGCGGAAGACCACCCGTGGGCAACTGCGATGTACTAACCAAAGCGGCTCACGGGGGAACTAGCGGCGGTGGAGATAGATTAGTGGCCAGAGGACCCCCATTCTCTCTCATCGGAGGTAGCGAGGTCTCATCCTCAGGAGGCCTCTGACCCGAAGACGCCGGAGCGAGCTATAAAGAATCCACACCGAGCGACCCGATCGTGGACCCGATCTGGTTTCCGACGCGACCATCGGCGATGATCGTAGAGGGAGGATGTCCGAACGCTCTCCCGGAGCTTCTGTAATCGGCGGGTCTACAAATAGATAAAAAGAGCGTCAGAACCTCGCCAGCAACATCAAAATGTGTCAATCTAGCAGGGCTAGAAGTTGTTTTCTACCTTGCAAGAGGACGATGTTAGAGTGAGTCTAGGTCTGGGACCCAGTGGTGCCCGCCCCAGGGGTACTCACAGGTGCATCCTACTGCTCGGCGGTAGGAATGGTGGCATCATGCACAACAATGGACTATTGCTTCTTCTTCTTCTTGGCGAGCTTTTTCCTCTTCTTAGAGGCGAGGAAGTCATCGAGATTGACTTGTTCGCCAGTACGTTTGCGAGGAGATGACAGAAAGCACAAAAGCGCGAACATATCCTCATCAACCTCTTCAATGGCAGTGCACGACATCTTGAGCAAGTTCAAAAAGGCGGTCCAATAAAAGAACCCCTCCCTCTATATATAGAGTCCCGAGGCTAGCCAGGCGGATGCCGAGTAGACCCGATACTCACCCAGAGCAGCTCTTCGAATACAGGTTGGATGATTCTTTATGAGCTACTTCGTTGTTCGCAATGAGCGGGGATTATGCACAACCCCTATTTTCCGAGGGTAGGACCCAATTCAAGCTACGTTGGCAAAAGTTCAACACAGAGAACATGAGTCGAAGATTGAAGACAGCCCAACAAGCAGAGGTAGCAGAAGGCATGTGCGAGTATAGGTGAGCATGGGCGAGCAAGCCCCTCATACTCGCCCGGTTGGCGACCATAGCAGATGCTCGCCGAAGCCAGGAGAGATTCCCCTCAATATTGCGTTGTCGCTAGGCAGGGCTGTGCTATAAATAGCCCCCTCCCCTTTGGTTCTACTATAAATAGGACCCCAAGGATACTTGGATTGACACCTTAGAGTGAGCTTTCGGAACCTCTTTTTCGAAGACATGTCCCCCTGGGTTCTTGACTATCATCCTCGACCGTCATCCTAGATACTCGCCAAGTTGGTGCCTTCCTCGTATCCTTCTCGGCCATCTTTGGTTGTGGAGGAGAAGTCTATTCTGAGCTTCTGGGTACGTGGTGGGACCTCCCTGCCACAGCACATTGGGTCAGGTTGTTGCTGTTCGAGCCACTTCGTTGTTGTTTGTCAAGCCGTCTAGTCAGACTGCTGTGCGAGTAGCCGCCGACTGCATAGATCCGAATTTTGGAACCTAGAATTTTCCCGGCTTCAACAAGTAGGCTTCATCAGAATTAGATCCTGTCTCAGAATCAGATAGAGCAGTGCTAGAATTTACCTTCCCATCATAAATGGTGTCGCAGTTATCCTCATCTGAATGAGCCATAAGCCCAAATAGGATTCTTCATCCGAACTTGACTCGTCTGAGTCACTTTCGCTAAAAGTCTTTGACTTCTTTGCGATGAAACTCTTTTCTTCTTTCTTCTTACCTTTGAAGGATCTTTTCTCTTCCTTCTTAGATCATTCCTTCTTCTTGTATAGAAATTCCACAATCATATGTCCTGGCTTATTACAACAATAGCAAACAACATCAGAAGAATTATGTTTGTTCGATTTACATTTATACATATCATTGATGTTGTAGTTTTTCTTACGATGATCACTATCACGATGTGATCTTCTATAGTCAGAAGAGGAGGATTGATTTCTCCTTTGTCTCCTCTGGTTGAGCATTATATTGAATTGCTTGGATAGTAACGAGAACTCTCCATCTGACATTTCAGAGCTTGAGGGGCAAGCCTCTGAGTCATTATTCTTATCTGAGTTTTGTGACCTGACAGGTGATACAGCTCTACCTTTTCTTGACCCTTCGGCCTTCTGTGATATAGACTTCTCTCTACTGGAAGTCTTGCTTCCCTCTTCTTATGATTTTCTTATGTTTAATTTGAGCTCATGGGATAAAAGCCTCCCAAACAGAATCTGTGGCTCCATGGTAGCCAGCTTACCAAATTCTCTAATGGAAATTGCCTTTGTGTCCCATTCTTTCGTCAGGGATCTGACGAACTTGTAATTTAGTTTGTCATTGGAGAATTCATGACCATAGTTCCTTAGGTTGTTGATGATCTTGAAAAACTTTTCATAACTACCAGCAATAGTATCCAGAGTCTTGCTTGAAGGCCTCGTACTCCTTATTGAGTAGAGTTCATCGATCATCGCTCACTTTCTCAGTTACTTCCATGAGAACAACTAGAGAATCCCACATTTCTTTGGAAGACTTGCAGTGAAATAGTTTTTGAAACATTGAGTCGTCTACTGCACTTGCAATTATGTTCATTGCCTTTTTATCCAAGGCAACGTGAGCGATTTCATCTTTGGTTAAATCCAACATTTTCTTAGGAACCAACATTTTTGGATCTATGGTTGATGGAGTCGTAGGAATATATGGACCATCTTCATCTATTTGGAATATTCTTGGATTAGCAGCTTCCATGTAGAACCTTACTCTTTCCTTCCACATGGGAAAATTTTCTTTGGTGCACATGGGCAATTTCATCGAGGACACATCCTTGCTTCTATCCATTCCATACATGTTGTTCTCTTAAACACTAGATAGAGATCTTATTCAAGGAGTTAGACTTTAATGAACAACCTCCCTCTGATACCAATGGAAAGTATCTTGTTGTCTACCTAAATTACCTAGAGGGGGTGAATAGGTGAGTTCTATGGCATTAAGCGGAATTAAAATACTTTAAAAATTATGCACACAGACTAAGAGAAAACACACAACACAGACACAAGAATTTATAGTGGTTCCCCAGAATGGGTACATCCATTTTCCCGCCTCGCATATCTAGCACTTCTGTCTAGACTCATCCACTTCACCGAACTCAGATTTCAACAAATCTTACAACTCGGAGTCATCAACTCCTACAGGCTTGGAGACAACATCCCCTACAAAAACTCAGAGAACAACCTCTCCTACACTCGATCCTCTAAACTAGGATCTAAAAAACTCAGAAGTAAAACTTCATACAAGATTTGTAAGAAGGGTTCTTTACACACAAAAGATTGAAAATCTTCTTAGAAATCTCAAAGAATTTCAACTTCAGATCTGAGAAAAATGATTCTTCTTCCTGTCTTAAGAGAGCAACTTGAAATTGAAGGTTGAAGGAGAAGAAAGACTTGAGCTTGAGAGATATTGATCTAAACTTAAGAATCGACTGGATCTTAATGCAACTTGAAGTATCTGAAATCAGAGATCCTGTCGAGACTTTACTTTGAGAGTAATCGTGAATGCAGATGTTGGCGACGAGATCTTCTATTGTGAATACGAGAAATGTCGACAGAGAGAGTTTAGCGATTTCTTGATCTGTTCACGATTAAGGTTTTCTAAAATTAACCCTTAAGTATTTATAGGGATTCCTTGTTAAAATTTCAAACGGATCGAAGACAAAGCAGCGGAAGACTTCAATCAATTTCATGTTAAGTAACAGTGATAATAGAAGGGCAAATAAGTCTTTTATTGACTATCTCTTTACAATGCGAGGTATACATGGCGAGATATGATTTATAAGAAAACATAGATGAGAATAACAAGCTACAAAACAAGCATCTGGCAATTAGACAAATTGAAACCGCATAGACCGCTCGAGCTCTGCACGACCGCACAATAACACTAAGACCGCACGTACAGAACAGGTCGCTGACCTGCTAACTGCCAGACCGCCAACCTCAAACTGAACAACCTGCTCTTATTGAACTACTGAGAAACCACCCAGTCCGCACTTCTTGATCGCCAGATTACGCAATCACTAGATCACTGAAGTATCCTGCGAACAGAAGAGAAAGAACTGCCCACTACTGCCAGACCACAACTCAAGACCGTCTGTCCGGTGAAGGTTGCCTGATCACAGAGTTCACTGCAAACAGTCCAAGAACTACAAACACAAATCACCCAGATAAGACCGCTGGAGAATTGGTTATTCAAAGCTGGAAAGATAAGAAGATTGCTGACAGGAGACCACTGGATGCTAACCTGCGAACACAACAAACCGGTCAACAAACTTCACCCCGCGCGACCTTAAAAATGAGACCGGCACAAACAATCCAAACTTCAGTTCTTATAGTTCTCGCTTATGTATGACGTCCCCTGCACCTCTATTTATAGGAAAGCAGACAAATGTCATCACCGCCTCAGAGGTATATAGTCACCTTCCTTATTGGAGCACGTCGTCACAATAACAAGACCGCGCGCTTACTATAGGAACATAACCAACTTGAGCAAACCGGACCAACTAAGAGAGTCCTCCAGAACATGCCCATGCAGACCGCCTGGTGTTTGCATAGTCAAGTATCAGACCACCCGATCCCTATAAGAACAGAGATATACTTGGGCAAATTTGTCAAACCATAGTAGTCCGTCAAAACCGAGTTCACGCAGACCGCCCAGACTCCACTTACATTTCAAAATTCAGCACACCCCCTTGAAGTGGGAAGTGGAAGTCAGCCCAAGTAAACTCCTCAACCGATCAAATGGTCCCTTCAACAATGGCTTCGTAAAGATGTCCGTGACATTATCCTTGCTCTGCACATCCTCAACCACCAGAGATCACTCCAATGCCTTCTCCGAACGAAATGTTGTTGAATCTCAATGTGTTTTGTCCATGCATGACAAACTGGATTGTTCACCTGTTTGAGGGCACTCTTATTATCACCACGAAGTAGAGTAGGACTTCGCACCTCCCCATTGTACAACCCCGATATTCGCCAGGCGAGGAGGCACGGTTTAAGAAGGCAACAAGATGAAGTAATAAGAGATGGAGGCCTTAGGGCCAAAGACCTCGCGAGAGAGACCTCGGAGAAGTCCGTCTCGGAAGACTCGCTGAGAGGCAAGCGAGAGGGGTCGGAGAGATAAACGCTCGCAGGCAGTTTGAGGAAGTTTGAGGAGTTCGACGAAAGGAATACTGCGTTCGACGAACTCTCCGGTGTTCGTCGAGCTCACCTGACTTCGTCGAGCTCACCCCTGCTCGGTGAAATCATCAGAAGTCGATGATGTTCCATGCTCATTAAAGCCAAAGGGATGGTCTCTCAAGAGGAGTCGCGAGATCCAGACCTCGGCAGGTATCCTCAAAAGACTGGGCCAAGCGAGGGCTGACAAACCCATACTTCGCAGGCCGTTGGCAGAGGAGACCTATGTTCGATAAAGAGGTGTTCAGCGAAACGTGTTCAGTGCGCGGCAAAGTCAATAGGCGATCTCGCGGGACAGCTCTCGAATTTAGAGCCTCAGCGTCCAGCGAGCTCAATTCTGCGTTCGACGAATATCGAACAGAGCTCAGCATTTGTCGGACGGTGCCCGACGAACAAAATATATTCTATAGCAGTGCTCGACAAATTACAGCAGGGAAGCAGCGGTCGGCAAACCGCCCATCTCGGCAGACAACGAACAATTTATCGTTCTGCATTCGTCGAGCTCGTCTGTGATCGGCGAAGTACCCTGCGCTCGACGAAAGGTGTGTTGAGCTCGACGAAGTGAGGAGACGGTCTCGCAGGAATGTTCGCGAGACCGGACCTCGGCAGATACCGCCAGAATGGGCCGGCGAGGTCCTCGCAGCGCGATCGCCTAGGAGAGGCACCGTGTGCAGGGCTCGCGAGAAGGCCCGCGAGAGCTTCGACAATAAGGTTCTCGCAGTTCCTTGCCCATAGATTGATAGGGTCAAATTATCCTTTTACCCCTGGTGGTCTGCTTTTAGCCTTTCCAAACAGCGGAGTTTGGCTGTTAGCAGGCCCATTTGGAGTGCGGATAGTAAAATCAAAAGGCGGGATCCTGCTATTTGCAGGCCAGACCGGAAAACCTATAAATAGGACCTCATGGGCACCTTTGGAGAGGGAGTTCACTTCAGCTTCTCTCTCCTCAGGCTTTCTATGGTTAGCATTTCCAGAGCTCTCCAAGGTGCCCGAGTCTCAGCTTAGGCTTGGGAGGGGAAGCGCTCAACGAACTTTCGGGTTAGTGAAGGGACCTCCTCACTGTGACTAAGGTCTTAGTCATTTTTCTAGTCTTCAGTCTACCTTCTCCGAGGGATCAGTAAGGGCTAGCTGCCCCTCATTTCTGTCTGGGCCCCGAGCACAACAAGAGGCCGAGAAATCAGTTTCAACATTTTGGTGCGGTGAGCGTGGAGCGTGGCTGATCCAAGAAAGTTCCAAGGAGCAGATATGACAGGAGGCGAGGATCAAGGCAAGGAGTTCAGCGAGTCACCGCAGGTGGTGACGCCGAGGATGTTCGCGGATTTCAGGAGGGAGGTGCTTGACACCTTCGGGCTCACGGTCGCGGCACTGCGGAGTGAGTTTGTGACCCCAGCCCCTCAGGCGACCCTTCCCCCAGCAGCGGTTGGCGAGAACGCCCCGGGGGGGAGGGACGGAAAGGAAATCGCAGGAGGTTCAGTCCAAGACTTGGAGGGGCGAGTGATGTTTGCCAGCCCGGCGAGCTTCGTGCCGGCGAGCTCCGTGTCGGCGAGCTCTGTGCCGGCGAGCGCGGCGCAGGCAAGCACGCGCCTGGAGGACGTAGCGACTGTGGGAGTGGTCCAGGAGAACACCGTTCTTGCGAGCGCAGTCCCCGCGAGCCCGAGTTTGGCGAGAGAGCTCGGGGGCGTGTGGAGCGAGAAAGGGTGGCAGAA
Source organism: Dactylorhiza incarnata (assembly GCA_033032865.1). Taxonomy (NCBI): domain Eukaryota; kingdom Viridiplantae; phylum Streptophyta; class Magnoliopsida; order Asparagales; family Orchidaceae; genus Dactylorhiza; species Dactylorhiza incarnata. The sequence continues at coordinate 4,026,991 of JAWHQI010000153.1, read as the reverse complement.
GGGGGAAGTCCCTTCTGCGAGTTGGTACTTTCTGCACCTGTCCCGGCAGGGTTCGGAGAGTGGGACAGGGTGTACTACAACGGCAGGGATGACCCTGTCCAACATCTCCAGTCTTTTGAGGACTCGGTCTCTATAAGGCCGATGTCAGATGCCTTCAAGTGTCGGCTCTTCGCCATCACCCTTAAAGAAAAGGCCAGGTACTGGTTCCATCAACTCCCTACAGGGTCGATCTATGCCTTTGAAGATTTGCGCCGAAGTTTTTTGTTGCGGTTCTCAACTTCGAAGAAAAGGAAGAAGGACGCTGAGTCCCTCTTCAAAGTAAAGCAGGAGCCGAAGAAGTCGTTGGCCCGCTACGCGGATCGGTTCTAGGAAGAAGTGTTGCTCACTCAGGAGATGCCTGGGTTTGCACTCCAATTCGACTTCATGGTCGGGCTGAGGGAAAGTTTCTTCAAAATGTCTCTGAAGAGGAAGGCCCCCGTCTCCTACGAGGAGTTAATGGAGAGGGTGGCGGAGGAAATCGAGAGTGAAGAGGCCAACCCGGAACTCACCAAGAGGCTAGCAAAGCTCAGTGAGTCGAAGGTCAGGCAGCAAGAGGTGAGGAGAAGGGAAGAGCCAAGGGCCCCGGAGGGGGAGTGGAGGCATCATGGCGGAGGAATGCAAGGCCAGGGAAGGGGTTACGCCCCGGGGAGGGGTAACTTCAATGGGGGTCAAGGAAGACCCCATCAGTTGGGATGGAGGCAGGGTCTGAGGCCGATGCCTCCTCCACCACAGCAAGCCATGGCAATCAGGCGGGGAAGAGGAGGAAGAGGAAGGAGAGAAGAGGCGAGAGAAGAAGCGGGAGCAGGAAGAAGAAGAAGGAATAGGATGGCGGAGGGCGAGGCAGGAGAGGTGACGCTGCCGTATTGTGGCTTCCATGATGAGGAAGGTCACGCGACGGCCACCTGCCCAGAGTTCCTAGAGACAAAAAGGGTCATTTCAAAGCTTGTAATTTTCAATTCCTTAGTTGTAACTTCTTTTCAATTCAATAAAATAATTCGTTTTTCTCTTATTCTATTCTCTTTTTCATCATGCGCTCTTCCATTTTCGTTAATTCATCCATCTCTATGAGTAGCTAAATTTCTATTAGTACTCGGCCGAGATGATCCCAGGAAAATATAATTTATGCTTTAATTTATAGCTTCTCTTTCTCTTCCTTAGAACGCTTAGATTTATCCTTGAACTTTATTGGATTGAGATTATATTTTCGATATATAATTCTCATTCTTGTTTTCGTAGTCTAATAACCGAGAGGTTCTGAATTCGAATCGATAATTTCATGGATAAAGAGAGTTGAATGCACTCCTCGAGAGAGGTTGACATAATTCTCCCGGATTGGCGTCAAATCCAATAGAGGGGTTCACTACGATAAAGCGAGTTTTAGGGGTTTTGAATCTAGAGCAAAAGTTCGATTGATCATCCTAAACTCAGTTGAGCGTATCCTCGAGAGAGGTACGTTTATAATTCGGGAACCTCCACGGTCAAGTAATTTCTTTAAGAGAATTAGAAGTTTTATTTCTTATATTTATTTTCCAAGGTGATTCAAAGTTGAGCACTAGGCTTTTAACTCATAGTTTTTAAAATAAGTTATCTCTCTTTCTTATAACAACCAACCCCAAGTTCTATTTCATAAGATAATAGAGACTTTCCAAAGTAACAATATTCAACTGCCCCGAGTCTAATACGACCTTGGTTTTTATAACCTATACTACATTCGATACGGTACACTTGCCATTATCATTTGTGGCTATAGTTTTGTGCATCAAGTTTTTGGCGCCGTTGTCGGGGAAACTAGGTTGATATTTCGAAAAAAGAAATATCTATTAATTTTATCGTCCTCTTTGTTCTCCTCTTTCTCTAATAAAATTTTAAAAATCTTAAAAGGCGTAATTTAAATTCTCGGAAAGGGCGCTTTGGGCTTGAACTCCCATCACAGCTCCTAGTACCTTGCGAACCCTTCACAGGGTAGCCCTCGGGATGTCCGGGACTAACTTAACCCGCTTTTTAAAAAAAATATTTAAATATTTTAAATCAAAATATTATAATAATTTCTTAATAATTTTAATTTTTCCTTCTTCAACTTTTTATTCTTTTCGACATCTTTTCCTCTTTTCATTTGGTTTATAACCCGAGGAAACTCCTCAATTAATCTTGAATTTTGTTTTGATCCAGAAATCGAGCGCACCTTGCGGTGACGTCTCTGATTTAGTGATCTACCAATAATTCGAGAAAAGTCAATCGGAGAGACTAACGAAGGTATAATGGAAGACCTCGACCATAATGAGGCCCCGCTACGGACTATGTTCTATTATGCGAGGCTGAATTGGGAGGGAACACAATCTAGAATTATTTTCACGGCGATGGTGAATAAGAATTTTGAAATTAAAATGAGTATCATTCGGATGGTACAGCAAACCATCGTTTTCGATGGCTTACTAGATGAAGATCCTAATTTACATCATTTAAATTTTTTGGAAATTTGCGATACATTTAAGATAAATGGCGTCACCGATGACGGCATTTGGTTGCATTTATTTCCTTTCTCTTTGCGGACTAAGGCCAAGTAGTGGTTTGGATATCTTCCTAGAGGTTCCATCAGTACATGGGCCGAGATGATGGAGAAATTCTTAACGAAATATTTTCCTCCGGCAAAGTCCGCCAAATTACGTGCGGACATTCTCTCTTTTACGCAAATAGACTCGGAGTCTCTCTATGACAGATGGGAGCACTTCAAGGAATTATTACAGAGATGTCCTCACCATGCCCTTCCTTTATGGAAACAAGTTCAAACTTTCTACAATGGTTTGAATCTCCAAACAAGGCAAATGATTGATGCGGCAGCAGGGTGGACTCTTAATAACAAAACACTCGAGGTCGCTCAAGAGCTTTTTGAAGAGATGGCCATGAACGAATATCAGTGGAATGCGCCACGGACGCGCCCTAACAAGCCGGCCGGACTCTATGAAGTCGAGCTAGCCACTAATTTAGCGTTACAAGTAGAGAGATTAACTAAGCAAGTGGTGGAGATGTCTGCTTCCTCCGCCACCAATTGGGCTAATAATAATAATAACAAAAATAATAATAATTTCATTCGAGAGCAAGTAGATTATATGGGGAACTCTTATCGTCAACTTTATAACCCGAATACTAACATTCCATTTAATAATTCCTATAATCCGGGGGTGACCTAGGGGCGTGACATGCACGTAATGCCTGCAATTACTACAGAAGGCGCCCTCTCCGCTGTTGCTTCGAGCACGCCCCTTACACGCCCCTTGGTCACGGGCGTGACCAAGGGCATGTAACACCAAAATTTCAGCTATTTAAAGGGAGCTTCTCCAGATGATCAAGGACGAATTTTGGGGAGTTATAACTTTAGTTTTGCACTATTTTCTATTTCTCAAGCTCTTGTTCTTCTCTTTCAATTAACTTGTAATTTCATTTCAAAGCTTGTAATTTTCAATTCCTTAGTTGTAACTTCTTTGCAATTCAATAAAATAATTCCTTTTTCTCTTATTCTATTCTCTTTTTCATCATGCACTCTTCTATTTTTGTTAATTCCTCCATCTCTATGAGTAGCTAAATTTCTATTAGTACTCGACCGAGATGATTCATGGAAAATATAATTTAAGCTTTAATTTATAGCTTCTCTTTCTCTTCCTTAGAACGCTTAAGATTTATCCTTGAAGTTTATTAGATTGAGATCATATTTTCGATATATAATTCTCCTTCTTTTTTTCAAAGTCTAATAACCGAGAGGTTCTGAATTCGAATCGATCATTTTAAGGATAAAGAGAGTTGAATGCACTCCTCGAGAGAGGATGACATAATTCTCCGAGATTGGAGTGAAATCCAATAGAGGGGTTCACTACGATAAAGCGAGTTTTAGGGGTTTTGATTCTAGAGCGAAAATTTGATTGATCATCCTAAACTCAGTTGAGCGTATCCTCGAGAGAGGTATGTTTATAATTCGGGAACCTCCATGGTCAAGTAATTTCTTTAAGAGAATTAGAAGTTTTATTTCTTATATTTATTTTCCAAGGTGATTCAAGGTTGAGTACTAGTCTTTTAACTCATAGTTTTTAAAATAAGTTATCTCTCTTTCTTGCAACAACCAACCCCAAGTTCTATTTGATAAGATAATAAAGAATTTCCAAAGTAAAAATATTCAATCGCCCCGAGTCTAATACGACCTTGGTTTTTATAACCTATACTACATTCGATATGGTACACTTGTTGTTATCGTTTGCGGCTATAGTTTTGTGCATCAACCGATTTGGTGGAATGATAATCCTTTTGGACCTCCACTGAGCTTTACTCTGATCCACCTCTTCTGCAACCTTTTTTAGACTAGCTCTTCTTTCAGGCATACTTGGAGCGTCGCTCCACCTGCTTCCAGAACCAAAAGCACCTGATCCAGAGATAGAAGCACTAGAGCACCTGGTGAAACAGGCAACTCCACCAGAACATTCTTTGCAGCTTCTCCTTATCCTCCATCTATCTTGCTCTCTTGTAACTCAACAGATGAGCTACCCTGGTATGATGTTAACTCATCAAATACCAAATCTCTTAAGACCAAAACTCTCCATGTCTTGGGATCCATGCATCTACAGCCCTTCTTTTGGTCATCATAACCAATGAACACTAGCTTCCTGGCTTTCGCATCTAGCTTCATTCTAAGAGCATCTGGAACATGCATGTAGCAGGTAGATCCGAACACTCGAAGGTGTTCCACAGTAGGTTTTATCTTTAACATCAAATCATTAGGGGTCTTCATGTTGATGGGACTTAGAGGCATACGATTGATGACATAAGTTGCACAAGACATTCCCTCTGCCCAGAAGGACTTTGGAATGCTCTTGGCATGAATCCAACACTTGCAGGTCTCCGTTAGATGATGGGTGTTCCTCTTTGCAACTCCGTTCTGTTGTGGAGTGTGAGTATAAGAAAAATCTCTCTAGATGCCATGCTTTCTGCAAAAGTTGAAGAACATATTTGAGGTGAACTCTCCTCCATTGTCAGTTCTAAACTTCTTGATTCGCAGATTAAGCTAACCCTCCACTAGCTCCTTGAAATCCACTAACTTTTCAAACGCTTTCGACTTCTCCTTCAAAAAATATAACCATGTATATCTAGTGAAGTCATCAATCAAGACTAGCATATACCTGCTACCTCCAAGACTGACAGTTGCACCACCTCCAAACAGATCACTATTAATACACTCCAATGGTGCTTTGCATATGCTTTGTGATTTGTTGAATGGAAGGCGATGAGCCTTACCATATTGACAACCTGCACAAACATGACCTTCAACGAAGGATGACAAACTAGGCAAGCCTCTCACAAGGCCTCTTCCTGCCATAGCTTCCAGCTTAACCATTCCAACATGTCCATGTCTCTCATGCTAGCTAGCGGCACTGTCATTTTTCCTCATCTTATCAACATATGAACTTGTTGATAACACAAACAAGTCCTTCACCCGTTTTCCTACATGAGTGACGTCTGCCTTCATAGCTAACACATTTCTAAGAAACTTCACTTCTGTAGGACCAAACAGATCAAGATAGCCAGCATCAACAACGTTGGTCATTGAGAAGAGGTTTTTCTTCATACCCGGCACATGATAGACACTTCTCAATGTGAGTGGACCTCTATCACCAGTCAAAGAAACTACACCCTCCTTCTCAACTGTATGAATAATATCATCAGCAGTAATGATAGCATCATTACCTGAGTATGCCTGCAAAGAAGAGAACTTTGACTTGTCTTCGATGAGGTGATGACCACACCTAGAGTGCATAATCCAATCATCTTGATAGTTCATAGAAGCCAAAGCCCGAACACAAGTGCCCGTCATGAAATCTCCATCAATCCATCTATCTCCAGCATTGGAACCAGCCTCTTCTTTTCCTGCAACATGCCCTGGCTAAAGATTGACTCTGCAATCTCCTTTGAAATGACCAAGCTGATTGCACCTGTAGCACTTTGGCCCTTCCTTCTTCTTCACATAACACTTAGGAACATTGCTTCTCTCCTGCTGATATGAAGTTGAAGGTCCATCGCTAACATATGACTTCTTCTTCTTGTCCCATCTCTTATTCTTGTCAGAATAGAGAACCTCACTTTCTCCCCCGGAGATAGATATCCCAACTATCTGCTTTGCCAAGCTTTCTTTCGAAGCAAGCAAGTTTTCCCGCTCTAGCAAAGATGGTTGATTGGCCCAACCCTGCACAAAAGTGACAAAGGCCACATACTCCATCCGCAAGCCGCAGATTATGTGCCTCTTCAACCTTACCTCTAAAATAGTCTCTTCCAGGTCCAACACTGATATCTCTGCACATAGGTTCTTCATTTTCAAGAAGAAAGATGAAATGGACAAATCTCCTTGAGTTGCTTTCGCCAACAAATTTTCAAGATATTGTAGCTGAGCTAAAATCTTTTTCGTGAACAAGCCATCCAAGGATGTCCAAATCTCTGTAGCAGATCGACATCCAATAATGTGATCAAATAGCTCCGGAATGTTAGCATGCTTGAGAGTGAACTTTGCCTTTTCATTTGTTCTCTTCCAACCTTTACCTACAAAACATTCCCTTCCTCAGCTATCACTGCTTGTCTCGCATCTCCTCCGACTACCTCCTATAAATAATCGCCAAGAAGATAGCTCTCCATGCAAGACTTCCATTTTTAAAGTTAGACTGCGTAAGGAGCTCAATACCAAGATCTCTTGCGTATCCTCCTTCCATTTTTATCAAACTGGTTAACAATAACATCAGAGACTCAAGCAAGAGTTTATGGTTGATCACTACTTGGAACCTACCTCTGATACCATGTTAAAATTTCAAAAGGATCGAAGACAATATAGCAGAAAGCTTCAATCAATTTCATGTTAAGTAACCAGTGACAATAGAAGGGCAAATAAATCTTTTATTGACTACCTCTTTATAATGCGAGGTATACATGGCGAGACATGATTTATAAGAAAACAAAGATGAGAAGAACAAGCAACAAAACAAGCATCTGGCGGCTAGAAAAACTAAGACAGCACAGATCTCTTGAGCACAGCAAGACCGCACGACAACACTAATACCGCACAAACAGAACATGTCACTGACCTGCTAACTGCCAGACCGCCAACCTCATACTGCACAACCTGCTCTTATTGAACTGCTGAGAAACCACCCTATCTGCACTTCTTGATCTCCAGACCGCACGGTCACTAGATCACAGAAGTATCCAGCAAACAGAAGAGAAAGAACTGCCCACTGGTGCCAGACTGCAACTCGAGATCGCTTGATCGCTGAAGGTCGCATGATCACAGAGTTCGCTGCAAATGGTCCAAGAACTACAAACGCAGATCGCCCAGACGAGACCGCTGGCAACCTGGTTATTCAAAGCTGGAAAGATAAGAAGATTGCTGGCAGGAGATCGCTGGCCGCTATCCTGCGAACACAAGAAACCGGTCAACAAACCTAAAACCGCGCGACCTCAAAATGAGACCGGCATAAACAATCCCAACTTTAGTTCTTACATTTCTCGCTTATGAATGACGGCCCCTGCACCTCTATTTATTGGCAAGAAGATGTATGTGATAACCGCCTCAGATAGATACTGTCACCTTCCTTATTGGAGCGCGTGGTCACCAGAACAAGACCGCACGGTAACTATAGGAACATAACCAACTTGAGAAAACAGTAGCAACTAAGAGAGTCTGCCAGAGCAAGCCCATGCAGACCGCCTGGTCTCTGCGTAGTCAAGTATTAGACCACCCGGTCTCTACAAGAACAAAAATATTGGACAGGTGGGAGAGAGTTATCTCCAAATCTACTAAGGATCTCCAAGCAGCTCTATAAAAAGAAGAAAAAGAAAGTTGTAGTAGTTGATGACTCAGAGGAGGAAGGGTCATCAAGCAGTTTAGAAGAAAATGCCCCATCAATTCAAGACCTAAATCTTTCCAAGGTTGCTTAGGTGAGGAGGAGCCCTATACTAGGTAGTGATCCAGTTGAGAGGGAGTTCCTAGTAGGGAGCTCAACACAAGAAATTGAGAATGTTGAGCGGGAGAGCAATTTGGGGTGCTCTACCCTGGAGGATCTAGAAGAAGAACTTGATGCTAGAAAAGTTAGGACTCCTGGAAGTGATCCAAACCCTGCTCAGACAGAGGGGGGGGGGGAAGTCTGTTGTTCCACCAACCGAAGGGTCAGAAGAAGAAAATGTAGGACAAGTGCAAGAGAAGGAAGTTGTAGACAATGTGCTAGAGAGAGTTGAAAGTGCTAAACCTCAGACTGGGTTTGACCTGGTCCTGTTCAAAGGAAAGCAAGGGCTGGTGGAAGAAGAAGAGCAGATGCAGGTGGGCTCTCCTGATCTTCTGGATCAATATAGTGCTCCTGAAAGAGTTCCAAAGGAGAATAATGCTCTAGAAGGGAATTAGCTGGATCCTCTTCTGATCAATCAGGTTCCCAATTCCAAATGATCTCAGCTTTGCTAAATGTTCAAAGGGAGAAGATAGAAAGGTTCATTCTGCAGACTGTAGATGGCCTAAGGCAAGAAATGAAGGATGAGCTACAAACTATGAGGGATGATATGCATCATCTCAACACTCAGCATACTCATTTCCTTCACTTGGCAGACCCAGCTATAGAACATCTTGGTGAGGAGATCAACAAGGTTGGACATCAGACTTATCAGATCATTAAAAATCAAGGCACTATATCATGTGATACTGGAAGGGCTTTTCAACAGATAGTCAACTTCATGAATGAAGACAGAGATCAAATTTTGAACAGAATAAATGTGAATATTCAGACCCTAGATGGTCATCTGTTAGAAGTAAGAAACAATTTGGATGAATTTGACCAGCATCTGGCTGAAAGAGTTTCTTTGGTTCAAACAACCATAGATGATCATATTACTGAAGAAGTCCTAAAAGGGGAGAAGGCATTAATAAATGCATGCTCAAATCATGCCATGCAGACTGTCAATCAAGTCAAGCAAGCCTTATAGAGAAACCTCTCTCTATTTAGGAGCTAGCAGAACCATCTGAAAGTGCTACTTCAGAAGAATATGGGGTTGAGATTGGAGAATCTATAAATTCAAGAAAAAGAAAGAGAGTTCAAAAAAAAGTACAGGCAAAAAAGGTTAAGGGAAAGTGAGCAGGATCCACAGTCAGGCAAGTGGAGTCCTAACTCTAGCTCCCTCATCTCTGAAGCTTGGATGGATTTTGGATACCCTCAAGATGGGTTTGAAAGAGTTTACTATTCTACTGACTGGAATCTTCATCTAACTCAAATGGAGAAAAGGAGGAATTACAAACTAGCATTCCCTCATGGTCCTCCTCCTTCTCCAAAGAAGATACCAAAGCCAATTAGCTTCTATGAAAGGCAAAGGAAGTAGCAATAGGGCTAAGAGTCGCATATGTTTGTTTTGAAAATGACATGGGCAAATGATTGCAAAATTTTGTTTTAAGAACAACATATCTATTTATACAATGATTGGTAGTAAAATCATTTCATGTTGTCTTAGCACCTTTAATGCTTATTATGTTTATGTTGGGTATTTATCATTGAGGTGAGTTATGACTTCTTCAAATAAGGGGAGATTGTTGGGAACAGTGTCAAGCAATGTTACTGATTTGAAGAAGTGCACAGGTTAATGAAAAAAGCTCTATGTGTTTATCTTTATTGAATATATTTGTTAGTCAAGCGTATCTATACTTGTATGTTCTGGCTTCTTCAAATAGGGGAGATTATTGGGTATTGTGCCCTCAATGTTCCAAGATTTGAAGAAGGAACATAAGTATAGATAAGCCAAGTTGTTTTTGATGTCATGTTTAAGATCATGTTGAGACAGATACATCAAAGTTACATTACCAATGTAAAGACTATATGCTTCAATGAAGATTCACTGAGAAAATTCTCATCTCAAGTCTTAGTATAAAAATTGTTGAGAAAGGAAACATATCGTCAAGACAGTTTCAACAATACCGTCTAGAAGGAGCCTTATAATTGAAAAAGCTATGTTCAGATGTCTAGACGATATCGTCTTGAAGAAGACATCGTCTTAAAGATTGAAGTAGACATATCGTCTTAAAGATTGAAGACATATCGTCTTGAAGATTGAATACATATTGTGTTGGTGAAAACATTTCGACGATCTCATCTACGAGAAGCAGTATTGTTGAGATATCAAGTAGGCCTTAAAGAAAGAAGTATGTCGACGATATCATCGTGAAAATTACATATCGTCGAAATGATCAAGATGATATCGGCTTGAAGAAATTTATCATTATAACTGATGCTAAGCTTCATTTAATGCGCCAATTTTCTCAGAAATTAAAATACAGGGAAAGTGTACTCTGCCTATCTTGTGCACTAATCAAGGAATAATAAATGACATATTCTCCATAGAATATAGTCATTACACAACATTAATGAATAATATTATTCACTTTCATATTCTACAAGTTCGAAGAATGGCAAAGCATATATGATAATATATTTTGTCGTTCCTTTCAAAATTCCTGACTGGACAATTGAAAATTGATCAAGGACCTTTATGCAAAATTGCAGTAGAGTATAAAAGAGGAAAATAGATGATTTCAGTGGATACTTGACACAGTAATTCTCTCTCACTATTATTCTCATACAGACAAGCAGAAAAGAGAGAAAAGTGCTCAACAAGAAGACTTCTTAGCTGTGTTATGAAGAGCAAAGAAAGAGAAAGAAAGAATCTTCTTACCTGGCTAATAAGTTCATCTGATATTATTTTGAAGAAGATTCTCAAGAACAGTTTAGTGATTCAAAGGATCTCTGAGCTTATATTTGCAAGAAGACGAAGAAGACCTGTCATTAAAAGGCTAATATCTTGAAGCCTTCTCATCTGCAACAGAAAAATATCTTTCTTATTCTGTAGGGTTCTTTATGAGCCTGAGCTTGTAAGATATTGAAAGAGACCTGAGTGTTGGTAGGGTTCTGTGTGAGCCTGAGTTTTGTAGTGTTCTTTGTGAGCCTGAGTTTGGTAGGATCTTGGTGAAGATCTGAGTTGTTATAAGACTTGTAAAGTCTGAGTTGTTGGTATGGTTCTTTGTGAGCCGGAGTTGTAAGATCTGCTATTGAGAAGAGATCTGAGTTAGAGAAGTTGTCTAGTCTCACACATTGCTAGAGAGGTGGGAGGGACCGTAGAGTACCACTAGACCCATTGTATTGAAGGGAACCACTATAAATCCTGTGTGTTTTGTGTTGTTTCAGTGTTGTGCTAGCTAGATTTTAAAGTAGCAATTAACATTGAAAACACCTAATCACCCATCTCTAGGTGTATTATAGACAGCCCATATCATTCAGCTATTCTCCACAGTAGAACTAAGCATATAGAGATAAGGCACCACTTTCTCAGGGATAATGTAGAGAAGTGTAAGATCAATCTTCAATACATTTCCACAGATAATAAAAGGGCTGACATCTTCACTAAGCCACTTGATGAAAGCAAGCACAACTTCTTCATCAATGCATTGGGAATGCTTGATGGAGATCTTTAGGACACACTTATTTTTTAATTATATCTATTTTCCATATAAAGTTATTGCTGGGAAAAACAATAATTTTTTTGAGAAAAACATAACTGTTTAATTAGAGCTGCGTCAAATACAAATTGAAGCATCATTGATTTCTACTCGATGCCAGCATCAAGAGCTATCTTGGATAGATCATTTGAATGGCACTCGACGCTGTGTCAAATTCTACTCGACACTTACGTCGGCATAAAAGTCACTGCTTTCATTCGAAGCCATGTTGACTTCTACTCGACGTCACGTCGACTTCTCACAACGCATGCAGACTTGATTTCTATAAGCAACTTTGACATGTTTTGGCGCGCTGAATTCACTTTATTTCGATGATTCTTCGAATACTACCCTAAGTTACGATGATTCACCTTCTCAAAGCAACATAGTCATTAGAATTTCTTATGCATTCAAATTCTATCCCTCTCGCTCTCCTTCATTTCCGCCTCTCTATCTCTTTCCTTTCCTTTTCTTCAAGGTATACGCTGATACTCAATGGAGCCAACCAAAGATCAAGGAGATATTCTAGACGCAGTTGATTTGGCCCTGAAGACATTATTGTCTCAGTTTTTTTCCTTATATCTCAACTTCATAGACGAGTGTTATCATCAACTGTGTATTCAACATCAAAGACTTTGACACCTCACTGCCTAGACAAAAGCTATAAAAGAGGAGTTAAGATTCTCAGGGCTGCCTGCTGAGGTCTTTATTTCTTTCTTTACAGATATAAAGCAATGGGAGAAGTGTGACAGCAGGCCCCCCTCCAGACTCAGTATACACTACAAATCTCCCTTCTCCTTATGTTTCTGAAGGAGAATCAGCCATCACCTCCATGGTCCTTATGATAATTGCATCATCCTCTCCTCCCAGAACCCTGTCTTAAATCTAGGGGTGTCATCACAACAAGGGGAGTATGATCTCTTCTCAAATGATCATGATTTCTAAAAAATCCTGAACGAGTTCTCAGAATGGGTTGATTCATCCATTCCTGAGACACCAGTCTTCAGGCCTTACTCTGAAGAGTCAACAACAACATCACCTTCAGTCCAGCCTGCTGTTCTTGCTCCTGACTTTGCTACCTCTTCTCTAGATTCCACACCATCCCAGCTCCCTCCTGCACCTACTCCAACAACCCCGGCCTCATTTTCAATAATCCTAGCACCAGATCCCAGGGGAAGACATCCATTCAGAGGAATGGGATATACGAGAGATTACAGAGGAAGGGGATATGAGAGAGATAATAGAGGAAGAGGATATGGGAGAAACATACCTATTTGGGAATGATATACAAAGGAACGGAGAAAATGGTACAAGAAGGACATGTCATACTTTAAAACCTATGAAGGTTCGAATACCTGAAAATCAGATGGAGGTATATAATGATCCAAAGCTTGACAGAGCCCTAGATGAAATCAGAGAAATAGATCAGTATGAATTTGATGCATCTTAAAGAGAACATTAAGAGAACTTGAAAGGGGAAAGAAGGGCAAAGATGATGTGGAAAAGAACAATTAAAAGAGGCAATTCAAATTCCTAGCACTTTGTTTGATTCCTCCAAATATGTTTCCAAGAATCCTCAAGCTAAAGTCCTGACAGATATGGGAAAACTCAACAAAAGGGGCCTTGGATGTAATAGAGAGATGGAGGATCAACCATATAAAAAAAGAGTGTATTTAAGACAGTTTCAACTTCTGGGAACCCACAATCAACATTCATTGTGCTAGGCTCCGATTTAGAAGAGCTAGATTTGGAGCAACTAAATGAAATGACTGCAAAGATCATAAGCCTGGGATTCAATATTCAAGATATCTATCCTGATGCACAAACTGATCTGGAAAAGCTATTTAAAGGACATGACAAGATTCAGCAGAATCCTGAGAAGGCCAAACCAACAAACTTCAAGTATGTTAAAAGGAAGTTCAGGAAGGTTTATGAAGCCCTATAAATGTTTCTCAAAAAGAGAAAGTAGAACATCTTTTGGGTAACTAATTCTGATGAATTTTCATTTATATTTATCACAAGTTCTGGTTTGGTGTCACTATTGTATATTACATATATGTTTGTATTTAATTTCATGTCTTAGTCTGATTGAAATCATTTAAACAAATTGTAAAATTTGTTAAGATAAATATGGGGAGATTGTTGGGAAAACACCCTTTTGATTTATCTTACAAATTATATACAAGTGATTTCATTTGCTAGGATGTATTACCCATGTTCTATAGAAAGAGTAATTTGGTCAGTAGATGTCTTAGGATGTCACACTCTAATTAATGTGTCAAAGAACAGTCTAAAAAAGTCAAAAATTCAGTTGAGTTAAACCTGCGTCGAATAGAAGTTGACGCAGCTTCGAGTAAAAGTCAAACTAACTTTGAATAGAAGTACTAGTAACTCAGACTGAAGTTGTTGTATAAGTGAAGTCAACGCAACATCGATATGTAGTCGACGCAAAAGATAGAGTCAGTCGAAGAAGTATGTGAAGTCAATGCAAATTGGACTTATAATTGACACGGAAGGAAGAGCTCTGAGTTCATGATTTCAACTCGATGGATATGTCGATAACAATTCGACGTAACGCCGACTGCATAGATCATTTCTAAACTAATAAGGATTTGACGCAGCTTCCAGTAGAATCCAGAGGTGCGTCGATAAGAATTCAAATGTATTCGACACTACGTCGAATACAAACAGAATTAGAAATTCTCTTTTATTCTTTTCTAAAAGTGATTCAGAGATTATACATGGAATAGATTAATCTCTAACGGGTCGATTATATCCATGAATAGAAATAAGGACTACAGAGAGATAATAAAGTTATTTATGGAAGTTATTCTACAAAGATTTCACTAGTCATCAAATTAGAAAGTGAATATTATTATCCCATGGACTTTCCTATTAGTGATACAACAGAAAAGGAAATGAATTTGAATTCTATTCGACAGAGGATAAGGGAATAGAAGAAGATTCAGACAATAACAATTCAAGGAATTCTATTAATTTTGATCTTCTTTTCTTTTTGAGGGTCTCTCTCCCTCTCCCAGAAAGACATACACAACAGGAATTCTCTGTACATAAACCAACAACAGAAAGACTTATTCTTCTTCTTCATCTGCTCTACAGCAAGAAGCCTACAATTTATAGAGATTCTGTGGATCAAGCTAAAATAGTCCTTGCAACTCTTCTCTCCTAACAAGGACTCATCTACTATAATAGAGATCCATCTACAGACCACTATGTGACTGAATCCTCAGTTATTTCTGAAGGAGGATTCAATCAGAAGAACTTTCTTCACTTCTTCTCTCTCTTACTCTGTCTACTTCTAATTGTAACTTGAGTAAAGAGTCCTAAGAATCCCTCTACAAAGGATTCAGTTGGTTCAAGATCTCCTTACCAGAAGATCTAGTGTGATTCTAAGAGTCTCCTTGTCAAAAGACACAATCGTTGGTTCTAAGAGTCTCCTTATCATAAGACTCAGGCACTGATTAAGGTATTCCTACCAAGGTGGTAGAAGAGTGGATGTACCCATAAGTTTTGGGGAACCACTATAGCTCTTATCTTTGTGTGCTGGGAATTTCTTTGTCCAATTATTTTATTTCTGCACTCTGTGATTACTTTATTCTGGGATGATCAGCTGAATGCATAGGAATTAGAAGTATTTTTATTGTGTGTGCATAATATTATAGAAAAGTTCTTAAAACTCTATTCACCCCCCCTGTCTTAAATCTAGGGGTGTCATCACAACAGGGGGAGTATGATCTCTTCTCAAATGATCATGATTTCTAAAAAATCCTGAACGAGTTCTCAGAATGGGTTGATTCACCCATTCCTGAGACACCAGTCTTCAGGCCTTACTCTGAAGAGTCAACAACAACATCACCTTCAGTCCAGCCTGCTGTTCTTGCTCCTGACTTTGCTCCCTCTTCTCCAGATTCCACACCATCCCAGCTCCCTCCTGCACCTACTCCAACAACCCCGGCCTCATTTTCAATAATCCTAGCACCAGATCCCAGGGGAAGACATCCATTCAGAGGAATGGGATATACGAGAGATTATAGAGGAAGGGGATATGAGAGAGATAATAGAGGAAGAGGATATGGGAGAAACATACCTGTTTGGGAATGATATACAAAAGAACGGAGAAAATGGTACAAGAAGGACATGTCATACTTTAAAACCTATGAAGGTTCGAATACCTGAAAATCAGATGGAGGTATATAATGATCCAAAGCTTGACAGAGCCCTAGATGAAATCAGAGAAATAGATCAGTATGAATTTGATGCATCTTAAAGAGAACATTAAGAGAACTTAAAAGGGGAAAGAAGGGCAAAGATGATGTGGAAAAGAACAATTAAAAGAGGCAATTCAAATTCCTAGCACTTTGTTTGATTCTTCCAAATATGTTTCCAAGAATCCTCAAGCGAAAGTCCTGACAGATATGGGAAAACTCAACAAAAGGGGCCTTGGATGTAATAGAGAGATGGAGGATCAACCATATAAAAAAAGAGTGTATTTAAGACAGTTTCAACTTCTGGGAACCCACAATCAACATTCATTGTGCTAGGCTCCGATTTAGAAGAGCTAGATTTGGAGCAACTAAATGAAATGACTGCAAAGATCATAAGCCTGGGATTCAATATTCAAGATATCTATCTTGATGCACAAACTGATCTGGAAAAGCTATTTAAAGGACATGACAAGATTCAGCAGAATCCTGAGAAGGCCAAACCAACAAACTTCAAGTATGTTAAAAGGAAGTTCAGGAAGGTTTATGAAGCCCTATAAATGTTTCTCAAAAAGAGAAAGTAGAACATCTTTTGGGTAACTAATTCTGATGAATTTTCATTTATATTTATCACAAGTTCTGGTTTGGTGTCACTATTGTTTATTACATATCTGTTTGTATTTAATTTCATGTCTTAGTCTGATTGAAATCATTTAAACAAATTGTAAAATTTGTTAAGATAAATATGGGGAGATTGTTGGGAAAACACCCTTTTGATTTATCTTACAAATTATATACAAGTGATTTCATTTGCTAGGATGTATTACCCATGTTGTATAGAAAGAGTAATTTGGTCAGTAGATGTCTTAGGATGTCACACTCTAATTAAGGTGTCAAAGAACAGTCTAAAAAGTCCAAAATTCAGTTGAGTTAAACCTGCGTCGAATAGAAGTTGACGCAGCTTCGAGTAAAAGTCAAACTAACTTTGAATAGAAGTACTAGTAACTCAGACTGAAGTTGTTGTATAAGTGAAGTCAACGCAACATCGATATGTAGTCGACGCAAAAGATAGAGTCAGTCGAAGAAGTATGTGAAGTCAATGCAAATTGGACTTATAATCGACGCGGAAGGAAGAGCTCTGAGTTCATGATTTCAACTCGATGGATATGTCGATAACAATTCGACGTAACGCCGACTGCATAGATCATTTCTAAACTAATAAGGATTTGACGCAGCTTCCAGTAGAATCCAGAGGTGCGTCGATAAGAAGTCAAATATATTCGACACTACGTCGAATACAAACAGAATTAGAAATTCTCTTTTATTCTTTTCTAAAAGTGATTCAGAGGTTATAAATGGAATAGTTTAATCTCTAACGGGTCGATTATATCCATGAATAGAAAGAAGGACTACAGAGAGATAATAAAGTTATTTATGGAAGTTATTCTAAAAGGATTTCACTGGTCATCAAATTAGAAAGTGAATATTATTATCCCATGGACTTTCCTATTAGTGATACAACAGAAAAGGAAATGAATTTGAATTCTATTTGACAGAGGATAAGGGAATAGAAGAAGATTCAGACAATAACAATTCCAGGAATTCTATTAATTTTGATCTTCTTTTCTTTTTGAGGGTCTCTCTCCCTCTCCCAGAAAGACATACACAGCAGGAATTATCTGTACATAAACCAACAACAGAAAGACTTATTCTTCTTCTTCATCTGCTCTACAGCAAGAAGCCTACAATTTATAGAGATTCTGTGGATCAAGCTAAAATAGTCCTTGCAACTCTTCTCTCCTAACAAGGACTCATCTACTATAATAGAGATCCATCTACAGACCACTATGTGACTGAATCCTCAGTTATTTCTGAAGGTGGATTCAATCAGAAGAACTTTCTTCACTTCTTCTCTCTCTTACTCTGTCTACTTCTAATTGTAACTTGAGTAAAGAGTCCTAAGAATCCCTCTACAAAGGATTCAGTTGGTTCAAGATCTCCTTACCAGAAGATCTAGTGTGATTCTAAGAGTCTCCTTGTCAAAAGACACAATAGTTGGTTCTAAGAGTCTCCTTATCATAAGATTCAGGCACTGATTAAGGTATTCCTACCAAGGTGGTAGAAGAGTGGATGTACCCATAAGTTTTGGGGAACCACTATAGCTCTTATCTTTGTGTGCTGGGAATTTCTTTGTCCACTTATTTTATTTCTGCACTCTGTGATTACTTTATTCTGGGATGATCAGCTGAATGCATAGGAATTAGAAGTATTTTTATTGTGTGTGCATAATATTATAGAAAAGTTCTTAAAACTCTATTCACCCCCCTCCCCCCCCCCCCCCCCCCAGCCCCCCCCCCCCCCCCCCCAGCCGCCGCCTAAAGAATACTCAGAGGTCTCACTGTGCACTTTCATTTTGACTTCTTTCCTATTACATCTCTAGATACCGGTGTCGAGTAACAAGAGATACTCCTCGATGGACCACCACCCTTTGACTTCACCACTTGCTCCTGCTATTCCCTTCGCAGAGACAGAGCTGGCACAGACCCTCACAACTTTGCTAGGCATTTTGTAGGCTTCTATCACTCAGTAGCGGTAGCAGACAGACACACCAACCGACCTACTAACGACCTTCCAAGGATGGAGACCTCATATCTACTGAGGTTTCGAGACCGCTATGTAGATGAAGGAGATAGAAGAGAGAGTCGAAGAGTTGTTAGTAGGGATGAGATGACCATCAATTTTTGCAATTTACCTAGTTGTGACACTATTCAAGGAGTATGCCATGACTGATGGCGGATAGCCAGTCGCTTCACTTTCATGGGAAGACCACTTAGCAGTATATTGTAGGGAGAGTGCTCGAACGCCTATTTAGAGCACTTTATACCCGATGCCGACTGAGCTGAGTTGCAGGAGCGATTCTTACAAATATGTCAGGGTGACTTTATCGTACCTGACTACCAATAAGAGTTCATCCATGTAGCCTGCTTCGCAGGGATCTTGGCCTTGAAAAAAAGAGACAAAGCAATAAGGTTTTATAGAGGATTATGTGATGACCTTCGCCAGCCACTGACCATAATCGCACATACATCTTTTCATAACATTGCGACACATGCTACTGCACTGGATATGGATTAGACCATGGTAGCCCTGTGGTGAAGTAGACCTGTAGAGGCACCAGCTGCACCATGAGGAGGTGAGAGGATAATTGCCCCTCATCAACTGTTCCATGACAGTATGGAGCACCATTGCCATCACCCAAATCATCCAGCACAACCACCCCATCAACAACAATAGACTAGGCCACTACGCCCACCTGCGCCACAGTAGGCACCTACTCTACAACGAGCACCACAATAATATACACCCATATATCGACGAGATGTTCAATTTACGGGGAGCTACTACTTACACCACCATCCTGGGCACATTCAGGATTTTTTCCTGCAGGCTGCATGAAGGCCATGACTAGGAGCTGTCCAAAGAGATTAGGGAGCTTTATCAGATCGCAGAGGACGCGAACAAGGAGGTCGGAGAGGTCGATAGGATAGACGAGAGCCTCAGAGAAACATTAGAGTTGCACCTCTGGAGGCTTATGCTCTAGACCTATAGCAGGGACCAACACTGAAGGTAGTTATAGGTATATATTTGTATTATAGTTATGTCCATACTTTCCTATAGCTTGATGTTTGGCTATGGTGGAAATAAAATTGTAATTATAATAAAGTAAATCATTTCAGGATTACTTATTATAAAAAGTCAACCTGCCAAAACCCTATTCGTTACAGGAGCCACACACTCTTTGGTATCGAAGGATTTTATCTCTTCAAAAACCAATGTTAGCCGATCAGCTAGAATGTCAAGCCCTTCTGGAAAATTTGACCTATACCGAGAAATGCTCATTTCAAGCCCTTCTGGAAAATTTGGAATTTGAAGTCTACGTAATCTTCTTAGCTATTACCAGGTTAGTCATCATACTGGTAAATGGACTGGTTAACCGAGTTAAAGAATACGGATCATCTATACCACCTTGGGGGTGAATAGGTGATGTCTATTTTTGAAACTGTTTGCGAAATAATAAAAGAATTAAAAAGACAATCACAATAAGCACCACAAACACTATAAACTTTAGTGGTTCCCCAAGATGGGTACATCCACTTTCCCCATTCGCTTATCTAGCAGTGTGCTAGCCTCAATAAAACTCCACCAAAAAATCATATCTTCCTGATCATACAACACAGAGTCCAACACTCCTACCTCATGGATTCTAGTCAATCTCCTACCTCAGATTCCCTAGCATAGGATCCTACACTCAGATTCATACCTAGAATCCGACCTCAGGATCAATCTCGAACCCTACCCCAGGTCACAAGGGAACTTACACTTAGATCTCAGAGAGATCTTTCAGAAGAACTAAAATAGGTTTTATTTCAACTTTACTTAGGCTCAATATAATAGATCTGGTAAAGTAGAGACTTCTTGGGCTGGATGAAAACAACCTTCCTAGATCAGCAATAGATCTTGATATAATCTTCTTTGAAGTCTTGATCTATCTGAACTTGGGAATCAGAGAAAATTTCTTGCTCTTGAGATATTTGAGAATTAATAACCTGGAGCAATCTTAGGAGCACTTAAGTTGATCTTGTGAATGTCTCGTTCTAAATATTTTCTCTAAACTTAGAGTTTGTCGGTTGTTCTTCAAAATACTGTTCGATTAATTGGAATTCTAGGATTAGAGTTTTTCCTTCACATCTATTTGGGAAAATTTCCCAACAATGTTTCTGATTTGAAAAAGTTCTCATGTCAATGATGAATGCTCTTTGTATTTGATGAATATCTAATTTATTGTGTATAAGTTCATTTAATTAAATTTAATAAATCATTCATAATAAGTTCAATGATATGGTCATTCTCAAGGAATAATTCTCAGAATTATGCTAATCTTAATATCATCGAGACAGACCGAATATATCGTCGTGATCTCTAAGTGCAATAAGTAATATCGTCTTGAAGAGAATTTCTCTTAGTCTTAATTGTGTTGAAGACTAAGCTTTGCTTAAACATCTGTATAACATCTTGAGAACACTTTGGTTAAGACGATATCATTTTGATAAGTATCAATCACTCAAGTATCGTCCTATTGGGATTCATTCAACTAAATATGATCGAGACAAAAACAAAGGAGTACACTTATTCTAAAGGATAATTTAAGATCGTTATGAAAAGAGTTTTCATCATGTTGATTCCAATCCATGCAATTTAGTTTACTCCAAGTCAAAGGTCATCGGAAAGAACAAAATGCCGCCGAGAAGAGTGTTCGAAATTTCATAAGGCATCTTGAATTGAGAATGCTCAAGCCCGTATTGACTAGATATGGTTCCCATATCGCCAAGACAATGCTCAGATCTAAGTGTTAAGTCTTATCATCGTGACAAGCTAAAACGTCATCTTGATAAGCTTATTCATTTAGCTTGAAGATTGTATTTATGCTGAACTCAAATATCATCTTGAAGATCCTAGTATCATCGAATAACTGAAGGATCAGCTAGAAGATTGAAATGTCATTGTGACAATATGAAAGATCATTGTGACGAGATGAAACATCATCGTGATGAGATGAAACATCATCGTGAAGACAACCAATATATATGAGAAGAAGCTTTATCATTGTGATAAGCTAACATTTTGGCCGAAGTGTACTCAGAATCTAAAAAGGACAAGTGTCATCATGAAGAGTTGAAATGTCATCATGACCAGATGAAAAATCATTATGATGAGATGAAATATCATCATGAAGACAGCAAGTATATCTGAGAAGAAGCTTTATCGTTGTGATAAGCTAACACTTTGGCAGAAGTGTACTCAGAATCTAAAAAGAACAAGTATCGTCATGAAGATTTGAAATATCATCGTGGCCAAATGAAAGATCATCATGACGAGATGAAACAACGTCTTGCCAATTCAAATTTGCAGAATGCATTAATCTCCACTGTCAATCAATCCAATCAGTATAGACTTTTAAGATATATGATTTATAACATAAAGACATCCTCATTTCGACCGTTAGGGTTTGTCGATACCATAAATACAAATATGATGGATAACCTAATGAGAACTGAGAGAATCTATCATTAAGAAGATTGAAGAGCAGCTCGATAGTACAATATTCTTTTCTTCAAAAAGAAAATTTATCCTACGATGAAAAAGAAGATCGGAGAACAAAAACTAAAGAAAGAGATACATTCAGGGCATCAATCTAGTCCTCCTAATCAATCTGTGATAAACAATATATAAGATTCATCATTTAAGATTTCTACTGCTACTGCTATGAAGGTTGTCTTCATTAAAGCCTAAAGAAGACTCTTGCAAATCAAGTGAAGATCATATTGAGTCTATTCATACTTTTGTTGTAAGAAGTTCTAATCATCTTTCTGTAAGATCTCTCTGAGATCTAAGGTAGAGTTCTGTGAGAACTTGAGGTAGGGCTATTATTGAAGGCCTGAGTGTAGGGCTCTTATTGAAGGCCTGAGGTAGGGTTCTAGTTGATAACCTGGTGTAGGATTCGTCTATTGAATCTGAGTGTAGGACCTATTCTTAAAGACTTAGGTACGGAACCAGGTTTGCTCCTGAGGTAAGTGTCAAGGACTTTGAGTTGTAAGATATGTGAAGGAGATCTGAGAATTGGAGAACTTTTGTGAGGCTAGCACACTGCTAGATAGGCATAGGGGGAAAGTGGATGTACCCATATTGGGGAACGACTATAAATTCTGTGTTTTCTGTGTTGTGTTTATTCTGTTATTGCTTCTATTTCTTTGTATATTAAGAAATAGTCACAAACAACCTTAACGCCCATTCACCCCCCTCAAGGTTGTAGGTCCATGTTCTTTCAAGTTGTATCATAGCGAGGTTGTTCAAAAAGGGCTTAACAGCATGAATCAGATCTCCTAAGGGATATTCAATCGCCACCATGACTGAAGCAGAGAAGTATAAGGATTTAAGTTCCATGAAACTCCATATATGTTCAAAAGAAAATTTTCCTATTTCGAAAGAGAGGGTCAGACTATACATGAAGTCATCAGACCAAAGAATCTTTATCACCATTGAGGAAGGACCTTTTGTTCTAATGGTCATATCAACCATTGATGCTACAAAGAAAGTGCCAAAGAAATTCTCGGATATGACCAAGGATGAAATAACCTTGGTTACTATGGACAAAAGGGATAAAAACATTCAGGCGAGTGCTACAGATGACTCCATATTTCATAATCTAATTCATTATAAAACTTTAAAGGAAATGGGACTCTCTTGTGGCCTACATGGAGGGAACTGTGGAAGTTAGAGATGATAGGAAATCTTTTATAAACCAACAATATGAGACCTTCAGGCAAGAGAAGAAGGACTCAATTGCTGATTGTTATGAGAAGTTCTTTAAAATAGTCAATAGATTAAAGAACAATGGGAGAAAATTCTCCAACTATGATCTCAATGATAATTTATTGAGATCCATCAACAAAGAATGGGATATCAAGATCTGTGCAATAAGGGAGATGGGAACTTGGACAACATCTAGCCCCAAAATCTATATGACAAGCTGCTATCCCATGAATTGCAGCTGAATACAAGGAAATCTGGGGAGGAGAGGAGCAGATCCAACCACAATGAGAAGATAGTGGCTTTCAAGGCTGAAAGCTCCAGAAAACGCATAGTGGAGACTACCACTTATCTAAGGAGACCTGCTAATTTCTGGTGAAAAAGAAGGGAAGTTCAAGGTGAATGGACATCGCTTGAAAATCTATGAGGGCGGCACAGTTTTGAAGGACAGTGAAAAAATGTATCTAGCTTAATCAAATGTGTCAGAGTGATTCTTTTTCTTTTGTCTCTTTGCTGTATTCGAATACGTGATTTGTAAAATCTTGCTGAATCTGAATCTCTTTTCTTTTGGTTATATGTTGTATTTCAGGGTTAATTCTGAGCAATTTCCTAAAAAAAAAATTGTGAGAACTCTTTGCACAATGCTTAATACAGGTATTTGGTCCACCTTAAAGGACGTTAAACAAAAGGGCTTCTTGGGAGACAACCCATGGGGAACCACCCGGTTCCGTCTTGCTTTTTAATTCCTTTTGTGCACTGTTATTTCTATTTTGCTAACATTGCAGGAGGATGCTCTCTTGTGGACGATGATGAAGGGGAAATATTTCTAAAAAAAATGGGATTACCGCACTTCTGGCATGCTCTTTTATGAGCATAGGTCAACTCTACCCCTCTCTTACTTATGTTTGAATTGTTTATTCTAGTTAGTTTTAATCAAGTCTCGGGGAGAGAGCGAGCTTTGCACATGCACACACTTTGCATGACATGCTAGAATGTGCTGAGTTAGGATTTATATTTTGTTGTGCATATTGCATACACTTGCACCTAATTCACGCGCACTTGATCACGCGTGCTTTTTGGGTATCGCTGCGAGGTTTTCACACTCGTAAGAATTGAATTGTTAGCATGTGAGTGAGGAGTAGAGAAAAATGATGACTCGAGTAGTGCTCTAGTTAAGTTCTCCCGTCACGCCTAGAAATTCAATTAGAGTAGAATGAAATTCAGAATTATAATTTAGTTATTTCTTTTTTAGTAGATGAAATTTTTTTTCCTTTAGTCGTGAATCCGATGAATCCAACGGTAGCATAAGGTCGAGTGTAGCAGACTAGTAGTAGCTTATTACTAGGGTCGGAAGGAAGGACAACCTTTCTCGGTGGCTAGAACTTGCACTAGGCGACTCTCGACACGATTGTGTTGAAGTACTCGTCATAAAATGTGATATAGGCCATTTCTTGATCCGGTTGAGCTTTGGAAATCCTTACCTACGTAATCACCGTTGCAAGCCCACTTGAGCCTACCTTTCCTCCTTGTTTAGCTCCACTATAATTTAACCAAAGCCATATGGCCGAACCTATTGCGCACCAACCTTTGAGCTGAAAGAAATTTCTTTTTCGATCACATTTGGTGTCACCCTTGTTGTGTATGGCAGTTTTGAAATAGCTAAAGGTGTCGTTTTATTGTGTTTTCAAATGTCATTTTGTCAATGCGAGAAAAGAAAGAAAAGAAAAGAAATAAAAAAAAATTGTGTAAAAATAATTTTCTCTCGGCAATCTCTATTTATATCTGGCTCAGCACGCACTGAGTGTTCAGTTGAAGTCTGGGGGTGTCATGTAATTACTGAAAATATTGTATTGGTGATTGTTATTATCTTGAGTGCTCAGGTTGTGTTAAGTGTGATTCTCATCGTCCTTCTACTTACCTAGCCTATTCTCAACCTAAGCTCAATAATTACCTATCAGTCCTATTGATTTTATACACGAGTCATCTCATGCAGTAGAGAGAGTGCGGACGTGCAATCCTATGGACACCGACTTTAATGGATTTCTTAGGAGTTTGTCCCTAGCTTCGATTCGAGTAATACTTTACTCATTAGTCACGCTATTTTCCCTTTTGCGCGACCGAAAGATTCACCAGGATTCACCATCCAAGTAGATTAAATTTCAATTTACTGTTTTAGAAATAATTAGATACAATCTTGAGTTTAATTCTGTTCTAATGCATTTCTATGCGCGAGAGCATGCGACTTCGCATTGTTCTCTACCGCTCAAACTCATGCTAACATTCAATTGTTCCGACAGGAGAGCTGAGTAGTTTGCCCGAGACGTGCAAATGGTTAAGTCTGGGGGTGTGATGAGTCCCATATATATATATATTTGGACTCATTTGGGCTGATATTCTAATCTTTGCACCACATATTAGGCACGTTTTCATTCATATGAATTATTCCATGCTAGGTGCACTATTAAGCTCATTTCGGTGTGCAATTGCATTCCTTGTTGTTGGGGGTAAGCACATGGTGCTCCCCTTCCCTTCCTTTATGTTTTCTGATGCTGGACGTGTATTCCCAGTTGTTATATCTTGTTTGCAGGTGACCTGATCGTCCCGTTTTCCCCAGAAGTAATTTCTGTGCATATTGCACGGTCGTGCATTTCCTTGACGCACGGTCGGCTGCGGTCGTGCGTTTGTGTCTGGGGCTGAAACGGAGCATCAGAGTTTACTCGTGCATTTTGACGCACGGGCGAATTCCCCCGTGCGTGAGTAAAACGCACGGTCGACCTGTGCTTTGTGATTTTGGAGCGTCAGAGTTTACCCGTGCGTTTGAACGCACGGGCGGTGTTGGTCGTGCGTGATCAAAACGCACGGGCGGCGCAGCTTCTTCCCCAAGCCATATTTTATCCGTTAATATCGCACGGTCTGCGCACGGTCGTGCGTTCGACCGTGCGTGACCATTTTTTAGCCTGTTTGCTATAAAAAGCAGGAATCGAGGCAGTCAACGGAAGAGCAATTGAAGGCGGGCTGGAGTGATTCAGAGAGCGGTAAATCACTCCCTTCCCGCTGCGCTTGAGGGATGAAGGCTTCCCCTTCATCTCCACCACCATAGAAGCCATTTCCGGTGATTTCTACCTCCATCTTTCCATCCGGGAGCACTAGGAAGCTTTCTCCACCATTAGCTCAAGCATTCTTCGCCAAGAGATCAGAGAAGCGTTGAAGATCTTAGGAGCGGTGACAGCCTCCTTTGAGCCAAGCTCACCATCTGAGGGCCGAGTCCGGAGAGAGCCCGACAACCTCTCATTCCGGTCGTGAACCGAAGATGTGACTTCTTCTTTGTGGTCCTCTCTAACCTTTGGTGCTTGAACTTCTTTGTAGTGTTTTATGAATGCTTGTTAAGTTAATCTTAATGGTTATTGCTTGTGTTCATATGCAATGTTGTGGTGATGGCATGAATAGCCCTTTTTTCCTAGTGATTTCTGAGAATCGTTGTGTGTGAAGCCACTAGCAATTGCTAGTGGTGATGCTTAGAGAAGAGGTGTGTGCGACCCTCAACCGTGATAGTTACATTCCGTCCACATGCCTTCCGAAGCACGGCATCGCGGCCGTTGCATCCATCTCACCTTGCGAAGCGGAGTTGTGACCCGCATCTTTCTTTATTCTGCAATAGCATAGGATCCCAAAGCCAAACCTCTCGTTGTTACTTATTAACCCTTTTAACTGAATTCCTGGGTTGAGCAAATCGTACTACCCAACTTGCGGTCCTTTGAGAACGATATTCAGGGAGTTCCTCCCTATTTTATTACTTGAGCGACCAGTGCACTGCCGTCGTATCGCATTTCGTGCCTGCTAATTAGTAGTGCCGAATTTAGCGCATCAAGTTTTTGGCGCCGTTGCTGGGGACTGCAAGCGTGTTTGATTTGTTTTTATTTGGAAATTTGTTTTAAGGTATTTTGTTTTTCTCGTTGTGCGCTAATCCACTTTCTTGCAAGCAAGTACTATGACTTCTATCCAGCAACGTATTTATCAGGGCAGTTTAAACGATCTTAGAGATCAGGCATAATTAAATAATCATGCATCCGAGATCTCCACTGATATTATTGAGTTTATTTCTGAGAATTGCCAATTCAGTGGGGATACACATGAGGATGCAGTACGTCATGTGCAGGAATTCTTAGAAGTCTATTATACATGTATTTTCAAAGGAGTTGAAAATGACCAACAGAAGATCTTAGCATTTTCATTCTCTCTGCATGATAAAGCTGAAGGATGGTACCGGGATACCCGAAAAATTTGGATAACTTCTTGGAAGCAATTTGAAGGGAAGTTCCTGTTTGATTTTCAACACCGCATGCGAGGTATGAATAGGCATAAGGAACTTATTGACTTCGGTCAGAGAAAAGACGAGACATTAGTGGACGCATGGGGGCGTTTTCAATCCTTACACAGGGATTGTTACCGTGAAGATTTGTCAGAAGATTTTTTAATTCAGATTTTCTATTTCGGCATAATGGACAGGTTCCGCTTGCTTTTTGATGTTGCAGCTGGAGGCGCCCTGTTTAATAAGTCGGGGAAGGACACCTGGGAAATAGTGGCGAATATAGTGCAGACTAGCCAGTATTGGAGCCACTCTACTCATCCTCCGAGCACTAGCGAAGTTAATGCAGTGACACTTAATGGAGCAGAGGAATGCTTTCCTGCAGATCAAGCAGAGCGGTTAGTTACTCTTGTGGGCGATATGCTGCTCAAAATGAGTGAACAGTCCGCAGCAATCCAGCAGCTCGACTCTGCTATAAGTACACTCATAGATATTTTCTCTGGGATTGTGGATCAGCCGCCCGAGTATGTAAACGCCATGAAGTTAAGAAGTGGCAGGAGTGTAAAAAAAACCCCACCGCAGAAAACACCTCCAGCACCTGCGCTACAGGAACCGCTTACGAATCCTACAGACAGGCCTGATGCAGATGTGACAACGGAGCTGACTCCTATCCCTCTTGTGCCAGATTCTGCGAGCGCGGCACAACCCTCAAAAAATATTATTATCCCTCCTTTTCCTCACAGGTTACGGAACGAGAAATCAGAAAAGCAATTTCGCAAATTCCTGGAAATGATGAAGGGAGTACAAGTTAGCATCCCACTGATTGAGGCCATCTCCAGATATCGGGTTACTCAAAATTCTTGAAGAAGCTGATTTCAAAGCGAAAGGAACTGGAGGACCTCAAAACCATTTATCTCACTGAGGAGTGCTCCGCCCTCATCACCGACATCCCTACAAAGCGTAAGGATCCTGGCAGCTTTACCATCCCTTGCAAAATTGGTCACCACGGATTCGGTCAGGCACTGTGCGATCTAGGAGCCTCCATCAATCTAATGCCGCTCTCCATCTTTCAAGAGCTAGGTGCGGGGATTTTGAAGCCAACACAAGTAATGTTACAGCTAGCCGACAGAACGATCAAGAAGCCGACTGGAATTTTGGAAGACCTCACCATAGTGGTGAACGACCTCGCCTTTCCAGCTGATTTCGTCATCCTTGACATGAAGGATGATGCTAGAGTCCCTATTATCTTGGGGCGCCCCTTTCTCGCGACGGCACGTGCCATCATTAATGTGGAGCAGGGAGAGCTCACTCTCAGACTGGGGCAAGACGCCATATCTTTTAATGTTAACAATCCGGCGCAACTGTTTGAGTTCACAGACGGCGAACTGGCAGAGCAAACCAAAGAACTGGATAGTCAGGTTGTTATAAGCCCTGGGGACTGCGAGACTTTTTGGCAGCAAGAAAGCCTTGAGGGCAATGGAGGTTCATCCTCGGACAAGTCTGAGGATCTGCATGCGAGCAAAGAATCATTTATTGTGCCTTCGGATTTAAACACCGCTCCGGCTCTCAAACAACTACCAAACTCTCTGAAATATGTCTTCTTGGGGGAAAATACCACGCATCCGATGATCATTTCTGCGACTCTGTCTGTGTATGACGAAGCTGCGTTGGTAAGGGTGCTAAGAAAATATCAAAAAGTCTTCGGATGCTCCCTTGCCGATATTAAAGGAATCAGCCCCACCGTCTGCATGCATAAGATCCTTCTTGAAGATCAATACAAGCCTTCGGTTCAACCCCAAAGGCGGCTGAATCCGAAGATGCAAGAGGTGGTGAAGGAAGAAGTGATCAAGCTTTTGGATGCAGGCATTATCTATCCAATTAGCGACAACAAGTGGGTCAGCCCATTTCAGGTTGTGCCAAAGAAGGGAGGGATCATCGTTGTCCCCAACGAGAAAAATGAGTTATTGCCTACCCGCGTAATCACCGGATGGAGGGTCTGCATTGATTACCGCAAATTAAATGATGCTACGCGCAAGGACCATTTTCCTCTCCCTTTCATTGATCAGATGTTGGAAAAGCTGGCAGGGCAAGACTACTATTGTTTTCTGGATAGGTATTCCGGGTACAATCAAATCCTAATCGACCCTGCTGATCAGGACAAGACTACGTTCACATGTCCTTCCAGTACTTTCGCGTTCAAGCGCATGCCATTTGGACTTTGCAATGCTCCTGCGACTTTTCAGCGATGCATGCTTGCAATCTTCGCTGACATGGTAGGCGACTTTCTCGAAGTCTTCATGGATGACTTCACTTTATTTGGCTGCAGCTTCGACTCGTGTCTTGCCAATCTTGATAAGACCTTGAAGCGGTGTGAAGACACCAACCTCATCCTAAATTGGGAAAAATGCCATTTCATGGTGCGCGACGGAATCGTGTTGGGGCATAAAGTATCCCGCCTGGGGCTTGAGGTAGATCAGGCGAAGGTTAGTGTCATCAATAATCTTCCTCGGCCGTCTTCTGTGAAGGGTATCCGCAGCTTTCTCGGACATGTGGGATTCTATCGGAGATTTATAGGATTTCTCATCCATTTCAAAACCTCTTTCTCATTTACTAGGCAAGGATATCCCGTTCTATTTCAATGAAGCTTGTATGCAAGCGTTTGAAACGCTACAGGGGCAACTTATCTCTGCTCCGATCTTGGTGGCACCTGACTGGAGTTTGCCTTTTGTGATCATGTGCGACGCTAGTGACGTGGCCGTGGGTGCAGTGCTTGGTCAAAAGAAAGACAAAATCTTTCACACCATTGCATATGCCAATAGAACTCTAAATAACGCTCAAGATAACTACACCACCACGGAGAAAGAAATGCTAGCCGTGATCTTCGCCTTCGAGATGTTTCATTCGTACTTGGTGCTCTCTGAAGTAATAGTGTACACAGATCATGCCGCACTAAAGTACCTATTCAGCAAGAAAGAAGCCAAGCCGCGTTTAATCCGCTGGATCCTACTGTTGTAAGAATATGATTTGGAAATCAGAGACAAGAAGGGGGTAGAGAATGTAATCGCAGATCACTTATCGCGGCTGGAGAACGACATGTCGGCTGAAGTTTCTGACAACAAAGAGGAGGAAATGACTGACTATTTTCCAGACGAGAAGCTATTCGCCATCACTACGCATCCGTCAGCAACCCCATGGTATGCTGATATAGCGAACTATCTCGCATGTAAAACTTTCTCGCCCAATCTTACGCCTCAGCAGAGGAATAAGTTGTTTTCGGACTTAAAGTATTATTTTTGGGAAGATCCTTTGTTATTTCGTACTTGTAGCGATGGTGTAATCAGACGTTGTGTCCCGGAATCTGAGTATAGATCTGTTCTCGAACATTGCCACGATAGGGAGGTTGGAGGACATATGGGCGTTGTTAGGACAGCACACAAGCTGCTTCAAAGTGGACTGTTTTGGCCCATGCTTTTCAAGGATGCTCACGCATACGTCTTAAAATGCAATGAATGCCAGAGAACTGGTTACATTTCGAGGAAAGATGAGATGCCGCTTAACAATATGTTAGTTTGTGAACCTTTCGACGTTTGGGGAATCGACATCATGGGTCCATTCCCAATGTCTCACGGAAAACATTATATAATAGTGGCGGTGGATTACGTCTCAAAGTGGGTGGAGGCGGAGGCTGTTGCTGCTAATGATGCCCGTACGGTTTTGAAATTTATTCATACAAATATCTTTTCGAGATTAGGAGCTCCGCGGACAATTATAAGTGATGGTGGTAGCCATTTTTGCAACCGACAATTTTTGCAATTACTAAAAAAAATTGGCGTGCATCATAAAGTCTCGTTAGCTTACCACCCGCAAACGTGTGGACAAGTGGAAGTTTCGAATAGAGAACTTAAAAGAATAATAGAAAAATCGATCCACTCGAACAGAAAGGATTGGGCAACGAAAGTGGATGATGCCTTGTGGGCCTACCGTACAGCCTTCAAATCTCCTTTGGGAATGTCACCCTTTCAACTTGTTTTTGGAAAGGCATGCTACCTACCAGTGGAACTAGAACACAAGGCTTTGTGGGCAACTAAGTTCCTAAACATGGACATCGCAGCAACAGCAGAATGGCGTCTCGCTCAACTGAATGAACTTGAAGAATTACGGCATTCTGCCTACGAGAACTCCCGCATATATAAAGAAAAGACAAAGCCGTGGCATGATAGGCATATTAAACCAAAAGAATTTAATCCGGGAGATAGTGTTCTCCTCTACAACTCCCGTCTACGCCTATTCCCCGGAAAGTTGAAGTCACGGTGGAGTGGACCGTTCATGGTGACTGGTGTCTCTCCGTTTGGCGCAATTAAAATTTCTGGTGAAAAAGAAGGGAAGTTCAAGGTGAATGGACATCGCTTGAAAATCTATGAGGGCGGCACAGTTTTGAAGGACAGTGAAAAAATGTATCTAGCTTAATCAAATGTGTCAGAGTGATTCTTTTTCTTTTGTCTCTTTGCTGTATTCGAATACGTGATTTGTAAAATCTTGCTGAATCTGAATCTCTTTTCTTTTGGTTATATGTTTGTATTTCAGGGTTAATTCTGAGCAATTTCCTAAAAAAAAAATTTGTGAGAACTCTTTGCACAATGCTTAATACAGGTATTTGGTCCACCTTAAAGGACGTTAAACAAAAGGGCTTCTTGGGAGACAACCCATGGGGAACCACCCGGTTCCGTCTTGCTTTTTAATTCCTTTTGTGCACTGTTATTTCTATTTTGCTAACATTGCAGGAGGATGCTCTCTTGTTGACGATGATGAAGGGGAAATATTTCTAAAAAAAATGGGATTACCGCACTTCTAGCATGCTCTTTTATGAGCATAGGTCAACTCTACCCCTCTCTTACTTATGTTTGAATTGTTTATTCTAGTTAGTTTTAATCAAGTCTTGGGGAGAGAGCGAGCTTTGCACATGCACACACTTTGCATGACATGCTAGAATGTGCTGAGTTAGGATTTATATTTTGTTGTGCATATTGCATACACTTGCACCTAATTCACGCGCACTTGATCACGCGTGCTTTTTGGGTATCGCTGCGAGGTTTTCACACTCGTAAGAATTGAATTGTTAGCATGTGAGTGAGGAGTAGAGAAAAATGATGACTCGAGTAGTGCTCTAGTTAAGTTCTCCCGTCACGCCTAGAAATTCAATTAGAGTAGAATGAAATTCAGAATTATAATTTAGTTATTTCTTTTTTAGTAGATGAAATTTTTTTTCCTTTAGTCGTGAATCCGATGAATCCAACGGTAGCATAAGGTCGAGTGTAGCAGACTAGTAGTAGCTTATTACTAGGGTCGGAAGGAAGGACAACCTTTCTCGGTGGCTAGAACTTGCACTAGGCGACTCTCGACACGATTGTGTTGAAGTACTCGTCATAAAATGTGATATAGGCCATTTCTTGCTCCGGTTGAGCTTTGGAAATCCTTACCTACGTAATCACCGTTGCAAGCCCACTTGAGCCTACCTTTCCTCCTTGTTTAGCTCCACTATAATTTAACCAAAGCCATATGGCCGAACCTATTGCGCACCAACCTTTGAGCTGAAAGAAATTTCTTTTTCGATCACATTTGGTGTCACCCTTGTTGTGTATGGCAGTTTTGAAATAGCTAAAGGTGTCATTTTAT
Organism: Dactylorhiza incarnata; assembly: GCA_033032865.1. NCBI lineage: Eukaryota > Viridiplantae > Streptophyta > Magnoliopsida > Asparagales > Orchidaceae > Dactylorhiza > Dactylorhiza incarnata. The sequence goes on along the minus strand of JAWHQI010000153.1, from coordinate 3,993,834 downwards.
TGTGTTTTCAAATGTCATTTTGTCAATGCGAGAAAAGAAAAAAAAGAAAAGAAATAAAAAAAAATTGTGTAAAAATAATTTTCTCTCGGCAATCTCTATTTATATCTGGCTCAGCACGCACTGAGTGTTCAGTTGAAGTCTGGGGGTGTCATGTAATTACTGAAAATATTGTATTGGTGATTGTTATTATCTTGAGTGCTCAGGTTGTGTTAAGTGTGATTCTCATCGTCCTTCTACTTACCTAGCCTATTCTCAACCTAAGCTCAATAATTACCTATCAGTCCTATTGATTTTATACACGAGTCATCTCATGCAGTAGAGAGAGTGCGGACGTGCAATCCTATGGACACCGACTTTGATGGATTTCTTAGGAGTTTGTCCCTAGCTTCGATTCGAGTAATACTTTACTCATTAGTCACGCTATTTTCCCTTTTGCGCGACCGAAAGATTCACCAGGATTCACCATCCAAGTAGATTAAATTTCAATTTACTGTTTTAGAAATAATTAGATACAATCTTGAGTTTAATTCTGTTCTAATGCATTTCTATGCGCGAGAGCATGCGACTTCGCATTGTTCTCTACCGCTCAAACTCATGCTAACATTCAATTGTTCCGACAGGAGAGCTGAGTAGTTTGCCCGAGACGTGCAAATGGTTAAGTCGGGGGGTGTGATGAGTCCCATATATATATATATATTTGGACTCATTTGGGCTGATATTCTAATCTTTGCACCACATATTAGGCACGTTTTCATTCATATGAATTATTCCATGCTAGGTGCACTATTAAGCTCATTTCGGTGTGCAATTGCATTCCTTGTTGTTGGGGGTAAGCACATGGTGCTCCCCTTCCCTTCCTTTATGTTTTCTGATGTTGGACGTGTATTCCCAGTTGTTATATCTTGTTTGCAGGTGACCTGATCGTCCCGTTTTCCCCAGAAGTAATTTCTGTGCATATTGCACGGTCGTGCATTTCCTTGACGCACGGTCGGCTGCGGTTGTGCGTTTGTGTCTGGGGCTGAAACGGAGCATCAGAGTTTACTCGTGCATTTTGACGCACGGGCGAATTCCCCCGTGCGTGAGTAAAACGCACGGTCGACCTGTGCTTTGTGATTTTGGAGCGTCAGAGTTTACCCGTGCGTTTGAACGCACGGGCGGTGTTGGTCGTGCGTGATCAAAACGCACGGGCGGCGCAGCTTCTTCCCCAAGCCATATTTTATCCGTTAATATCGCACGGTCTGCGCACGGTCGTGCGTTCGACCGTGCGTGACCATTTTTTAGCCTGTTTGTTATAAAAAGCAGGAATCGAGGCAGTCAACGGAAGAGCAATTGGAGGCGAGCTGGAGTGATTCAGAGAGCGGTAAATCACTCCCTTCCCGCTGCTCTTGAGGGATGAAGGCTTCCTCTTCATCTCCACCACCATAGAAGCCATTTCCGGTGATTTCTACCTCCATCTTTCCATCCGGGAGCACTAGGAAGCTTTCTGCACCATTAGCTCAAGCATTCTTCGCCAAGAGATCAGAGAAGCGTTGAAGATCTTAGGAGCGGTGACAGCCTCCTTCGAGCCAAGCTCACCATCTGAGGGCCGAGTCCGGAGAGAGCCCGACAACCTCTCATTCCGGTCGTGAACCGAAGATGTGACTTCTTCTTTGTGGTCCTCTCTAACCTTTGGTGCTTGAACTTCTTTGTAGTGTTTTATGAATGCTTGTTAAGTTAATCTTAATGGTTATTGCTTGTGTTCATATGCAATGTTGTGGTCATGGCATGAATAGCCCTTTTTTCCTAGTGATTTCTGAGAATCGTTGTGTGTGAAGCCACTAGCAATTGCTAGTGGTGATGCTTAGAGAAGAGGTGTGTGCGACCCTCAACCGTGATAGTTACATTTCGTCCACATGCCTTCCGAAGCACGGCATCGCGGCCGTTGCATCCATCTCACCTTGCGAAGCGGAGTTGTGACCCGCATCTTTCTTTATTCTGCAATAGCAGAGGATCCCAAAACCAAACCTCCCGTTGTTACTTATTAACCCTTTTAACTGAATTCCTGGGTTGAGCAAATCGTACTACCCAACTTGCGGTCCTTTGAGAACGATATTCGGGGAGTTCCTCCCTATTTTATTACTTGAGCGACCAGTGCACTGCCGTTGTATCGCATTTCGTGCCTGCTAATTAGCAGTGCCGAATTTAGCGCATCAATTACACCCAAGTGAAAGATTGACCCAAAGTCATCTTTGGAGGTTCAGATAAGGGAGTTACAAGAACTTGATGCAGATTATGCAGGACATAATGAAGACAGGAGATTAATCTCATGGAGCAGTCAGAAGCGGACTAGGGTGGCTATTTCAACAACAAAATCAAAATATAAATCAGCAGGAAGCTTCTGTGCTCAGCTACTATGGATTCAACATCAATTATAAGACTATAATGTGAAGATGTCCACGACATCACTATTATGTGACTCATCAATTGCTATTTCAATTGCTAAGAATCCTGCATCACACAGCAGGACTAAAAATATTAAAATCAGGTACCACTTCATCAGGGAGCATGTTGAAAAGGAAGATATATGTCTTGAGTATGTCCCCACTAACAAACAAGTGGCAGATATCCTTACACAGCCCCTTGATGAAGCAAAATTTATCGTCTTTAAATTTGAACTACGCTTGTTAAATGTAGAATAAGTGCATTGATGAAGCTCTCACTGATGTTTCTACTTCAAAGATTGTCGGGAAAAATACTGCTTCTCAAGGAGACATTCTAGTTGAGGGGGAGATTCATGATGCTTTCCACTGTGCAAAGTATTGGAGGAATAGGTGTTTTTGAGGGGGAATCTTACACTGAGCTACCAGCTCTAGAGACTGGGGAAGTAACCTTCACTGGGTTGGTTGGCCAAGAGGACCTAGAAAGTTTAAAAAAGGCCATTGATGATGTTATCCCTAAGAAGGAATACACTAAAGGAAATCTTGATAATCAAGAGCCAGTACCCCTGATCATTGAGGGTGACAACATGTGCAGAGACTTCCTTCTAGTCTCAGAACAAGAGGTAGACAAAGAACATGATAATGCTGATCAAAGACATGACTCTCCTGATAATCTTTTTGATAATGATGACATGGCTGGCATGTATGAAGATCTACAAAGAAAAGTGAGTAAGAAATTGCAAGATCTTCCAAGCTTATCTAATAAACAGTATCAAGAAGAAGCTTCGGGTTCAATGATTACTCAGATAAAGGCCTTGCTAACTGAAGAAAGATTACACTATTAATCTTATGTTGATACAGTTGTGAAGGAGATTATGGAAGACATATCTGTTTAGATGAAAGAGATTATGACAGACATTGATCATGTCAATGCTCAAATCACTGGCTGGTTCACCAAGGCAGGAACAGTTGTGGACTGTCACATGAATGCCTTTCAATCTCTGGATGCCAGGATGGAGTCCACTCTAGAATTCAATCAAAAATCATTGGAAGATTTAGAAAGTGTAGTTGACTGGATCACAAAAAGAATTGCTGACAGACAGAAAGTAATCATGAACATATGTTTAAACACTCAAGAGTTTACAAAAGAAACTTTATCTAAGAAGTTGGAAGAATATGCAAAGGACATTAAGAGAAGCATCATTGAAGAAGTCAAAAAGGGAAGAAGACTGGAAGTGATCAAGCTCTTTGGATAGTGGATGAACTCCATCACTCCCTGGGACTCAATCCCATAGTGTTTGAGCCTCAAAGGTATGACAGTTCACAGTTGGAAGCTGGATCAAGCCAACAAAAGAGAGAAAGACAATTAGAGGAAGAAATGAACTGCCAAGAGAAAAAGAGAAGAAGCTAGAGCAAATGGTCCTACTTTTGAAATGTGGAGTCCAATGTCAAGACATATAATACTACAAACATGGAATGAATTTGTAAGCATTGTCAAAGACACAGACAAATACTACTCCACTGATGAATGCACTAAACAAATGAAGACTGAAGTCCAGAGGAGGCTTTACATGAAATAATAGAGAGAGGGAACATTTCCAAGGAATGCTCCTCCTATCTCTAACAAATACATTCCCAAGCCATTCAGCTTCTTTGATAGACAAAAGCAGAAGGAGAAAGAAGAAGGAAAAAAGAAGAGTTCTTAAATTTTGGATGAGCTCATCCTTGAAACCAAGAATCATATCACTGATGGAGTGAATATGCTCAAAAAAAAAATTGCTTGATCTCCAAGGGAATATCGGCCAACATATCTCTACAGAAGTCATAAATGGGGAGAGAACAATGATACAAGTTGGTTGTTCAAGTGGCAAAGGGCAAATGAAATTGTTAAATCTATTGTAGACATTTGATCATATTTATATAATATTTTGATGTTTCTATCTACTTTGTCTTTACATAAATTTTTGTGATGAAATATTTATCATTTTTCACTTTAGCAATTTATTATTGAGTGAGGTTCTTACTTCTTCAAATAGGTGGAGATTTTTAGGAACATTGCCTAACAATGTTCCTAATTTAAAGAAGCTCTCATGTCAATGATAAATGCTCTTTGTATTTCATGAATATCTAATTTATTGTGCAGAAGTTCATTTAATTCAATTTAATAAACCATTCACAATAAGTTCAATAATATGGTCATTCTCAAGGAATACTTAGATAATTCTCAAGATTATGCTAAACAAAATATCATCGAGAAGGACTGAATATATCGTCGTGATCATTAAGTGCAACAAGCAATATCATCTTGCAGACAATTTCTCTTAGTCTTAATCATGTTGAAGACTAGGCGCTGCTTAAACATCTGTATATCTCCTTGACAACACTTTGGTCAAGATGATATCGTTTTGACAAGTATCAATTACACATTTATTGTCCTGCTAGGATTCATTCAGCTAATTATCATCGAGACAAACACAAAGGAGTACATTTGTTCAAAAGGCCAAGTTAAGATCATTTTGAAAAGAGATTTCATCGTATGAAAGCTAATCCATGCCAGTTAATTCACTCCAAGTCAAATGTCGTAGAGAAGAATGAAATGTCGACGAGTAGAGTATTCAACATTTCAGAAGGCATGTTGAACTGAGAATGCTCAAGACCATATCATCTAGATATGTCTCCCCTGTCGCTAAGACAGTGCTCAGATATAAGTGTTAAGTCTTTTCATCATGACAAGCTAAAATGTCGTCTTGATAAGTTTATTCATTCAACTTGAGTCTATATTCGTGTTGAACTCAAATATCATCTTGAAGGTCCTAGTATCATCGAATTACTGAAGGATCGACTAGTAGATTGAAATGTCATTGTGACAAGATGAAAGATCATAGTGGCGAGATAAAACATCGTCGTGAAGACAACAAGTATATCTAAGAAGAGGCTTTATCATTGTGATAAGCTAAAACTTTGGCAGAAGTGTATTCATAATCTAAAAGAACAAGTATCATCATGAAGAGTTGAAATGTTGCCTTGACCCGATGAAAGATTGTCGTGACGAGATGAAATATCATTGTGAAGACAACAAGAATATATGAGAAGAAGCTTTATCATTGTGATAAGCTAAAACTTTGGCAGAAGTGTACTCAGAATCTAAAAAGAATAAGTACCATCATGAAGAGTTGAATTGTCATCATGAACAGATGAAAGATTGTCGTGACGAGATGAAAAATCGCTGTGATAATTCAAATTCACAGAACACATTAATCACTGTCGTCAAACAATCCAATCAGTACAGACTTTTAAGAGATGGGATTTCAGACATAAAGACATCCTCATTTTGACCATTAGGGTTTGTGGATACTATAAATACAGATATGATGGATACCCTAATGAGAACAAAGAGAATCTATCATTAAGAAGATCAAAGAGAGGCTCGAAAGAACAGTATTCTTTTCTTTAAGAAAGAAAGTTTATCCTATGAAGAAAAAGAGGATCGGAGAACAAACTCTGAAGAAAGAGATACACTCTGTGCATCAATCCAGTTCTCCTAATCAATCTGTGATAATCAATATACAAGATTCACCATTCAAGATTTCTATTGTTGTAGCTATGAAGGATATCTTCATCAAAGCCTAAAGAAGACTCTATCAAACAAGTGAAGTTCATATTGAGTCTATTCTTATTTTTGTTGTAAGAAATTCTAATCATCTTTTTGTAAGATATCTCTAAGATTTGAGGTAGAATTTTGTGAGAACTTGAGGTAGGGCTCTTATTGTAAGCCAGAATGTAGGGCTCTTGTTGAAGGCCTGAGGTAGGGTTCATGTTGAGGACCTGAGGTAGGATTTTTTTATTGAATCTGAGTGTAGGGCTCTTGTTGAAGGATTGAGTGTAGGAATTTTGTTGAAGGCCTGATGTAGAGTTCCTGTTGATGACCTGAGGTAGGATTCATCTATTGATTCTGACTGTAGGACTTTGTCTTGAATTCTGAGGTAGGGAACCAAGTTTGCTCATGAGGTAAGAGTTAAGGACTCTAGTCATAAGATCTGTGAAGTAGATATGAGATTTGGAGAAGTTTACTGAGATTAGCACACTGCTAGATAGGCGAAGAGGGAAAGTGGATGTACCCATATGGTGAACCACTATAAATTTTGAATTTTTTGTGCTGTGATTATGTTGTGATTGCTTGTATTTCTTTGTTTATAAAGAAAAATCAAAAACAGCCCAAACACCTATTCACCCCCCTCTATGTGGTAGATCCTTGTTCTTTCACATCTTATATGTATTTATATGTCTTTAACTGCTAACGGTAGAATCCATCAGTTTTTGTCATAAATATTTTTTCTTAAAGCACTCATCTGATTTGCTCAATCGGCAACATCGAGCATTTGAATTTTTGTGACTTAATATGTCTTGACGACATTTGCATTGTCTCAATGATATTTCATCTCTTCTCGATGACATTTGAGTCTTTGCATGGATAAGAACTCTTTCTGATTTATACATGAGTTCTAAACTATATTTGAGTCTTCAAGACGATACTTAAGTCTTCAAGTCAATATTTGAGTCTTTACTACTATACCACTCTTAAGTAGAATGTTGAGCTTATCAAGATGATATTTCAGCTTGTCAAGATGATAAGACTTATACTTTAGATCTGACTCTTTGACTATCAAGAGGAGGTTATATCTAAATGATACGAACTTAAGAATTCATTATTTCAATATGCTTCATAAAATATCTTCTAGACTTCTCGATAATATTGTAACTGGTCTCAACGATAATTGACTTAAGAAGTACTACCTTCACCCAAGCATTCAAGATGATACCATAACTTCAACATGATTTATACTTAGTACTTGCGAGCTCCTACTTGAGTTATTAAATTAGCTAAACCTCTTCAAGATCACATTTGTCTGTCTGAGCTTCATCAAGACAACATTCAAATGAATGAATTGATCCTTCTTATCAAGATGATTTGTAACTTTAGTTATGTATCTTCAAGGCGATGTTCCTTGAAGCTTATTTTTGGGAACACTGCCAATAATGTTCTTTATTTGGATAAGTCTCTAAGTTAATGAAAAGTACATATTGTATTTAATATTTATCTGATGTGACATGAGCAAGATGGAACATCATGCATCCTATATATAGTGTTTGGAGACCAAGCACAACATATCTAAGTAAAATATCGTCATGTATATGACACTCACATGATGATATCATTTTGATCACTCACATGAGGCAGCAAAAGAATTCAGTCAACAATCGACGTTATAATAAGAAGAACACGATGATATCTTCGTGACAACAAGCTTCACACGACTATTTCATTGTGAAAGATCAAGGAAAGTTTTCTAAGTTACTTATCATCGTGACAACAAGGAACACACTACGATATCATTGCAAGGGCTCAAGAGAAATCTACAAAGTCATTTATCGTTGTTTTAACCAATTTCACATAGCGATATCATCTTGTCAAGCTCAGAAGACGGGATTTCAAATTGACGGTAATGACAAAAGCAGATGTCAAATCAATCACTTCTGAAAGCGGTCTGAGACAAAACCTTTTAGGGTCTCGTCCATTTGAAGAGTTAGGGCTATAAAGGATAAGAGAGGGTCAGCAATCCCTAACCCTTGATCTTGATAACTTTGTGAAATCCAAAAGAGAAGAGCTTGTTGGCCATTAAAAAGCAATAGAATAGTAATGATCAAGCTTTCAAAAGAATAAGAAGAAGAAGAAAAGCTTCAATAAAAAGAAAGCTCACATTCTAGAGAGCAAGAAGACTTCTATTCTCAAGGAAGCTCAAGACTAATCCTGTTACTAAAGCATTTCTGTTGATTGATCCAATGTTGCAGCTGAAGAAGACTTTCTTTTTAGAAAGATCTAGGAAAACTCAAGTTGATTAATGAATATTTCTAGAGTTAAAATAATGTAAACAAATTGTAATATCTTCTTTGTTGTATGATCTATCTAAAATCTTAGGTAGGGCTGAGCTGTCAGCTTGAGTGTAGGGTTAGAGAGAAGGCCTGAGTGCAAGGCTTTGTTGTAAGCCTGAGGTAGTGTCTTTGTGAAGACCCGAGGTAGGATTAAGAGGTGAATCTGAGTTGTAGGAGTGCTATTACTCTGAGGTAGGGATGCTATTTGCACCTGAGGTAGGACCCAAGGAGTGGATCTGAGGTAGGGAACTTGTTAGTTTTCTGAGTTGTAGGAGTCAAGTATGCTGAGGAGTAAAATCATTGATCTAAGTTTTTGGAGGAGTTGACCTACTATAGCACAATGTTATATAGGTGGAGGCGGGCAGTGGAGTACCCATCATTTGGTGAACCACTATAAATAATTGTGTGCTTTTCTGTGTTGCTTATTTTACATTTTTAAGTTAGAATAGTTTACATTTCAAAAGGAACCAAAATCCTCGAAACACCTATTCACCCCACCCCCACCTCTAGGTGATTAGACTACTGATTAAACTTTCAAGTGGTATCAGAGGGAGGTTGTTCAAAATGACTTAACAGTCCAAATAAGTTCCTCAAGAAAATCCTTAGTCTGTTCACCATGGCTTCTGGTGAAAGTTATAAAGAGATCAGTTCAATGAAGTTATGTAACACCCCAAATTTTACTATTTTGCGAGCTAACACGACGTGGCAATGCTACGTTCAGAGTGGGGGGGGGGGGCATTGATTTTTGCCCAAAAGGCCATTGGTCGTGCGTGATTGTTCTCGCACGATCAGTCGCATGACCACTGGTCATGCGCATCGCCCATATTCCTATCTGAGCGGTTAGCACGATCACAGACTTTGTTCTCGCATGACCACTAGTCATGTGCCTTTGATCGTGCGCTATTTTTTGGCTTGCCATTCTGCTACAGGTTGCTCTCGCACGATCAGGAGCATTTCTTCTCGCATGATCACAGGTTGTGCGTCGCTGATCGTGCGCCCTGTTTATTCTTCTCCGTATTGTAAACTGAACCTGCGATCGGAGTGGTCGAATCCTTTAGATCTTGATCCAACGGTTGAGAGTTGTTGCTGGGGACTATTAGGTCTTGGCCTAAGGATATTTCCCCTCATAACTTTAGCTATTTTCTCTCTTCAAAGCTTGAGGAGGAAGAGAGGCAAGGAGGAAGAAGAAGCTCTTTCGGCCATTAGCGGAGCACCGAAGCTCCGAATAGCGAGGCATTTCTAGATCTGTAGAGAGCAGCCCAGTGCAGTTCTTTTTATCCGATTTGAATATCAAATCTATGGCGCCGAGGAAAGCTCCAAGGGTAACGATCCATCCTCCCGGTCTTAGGATGTGTTTTTGTCCTCTCATTCCTTTTTTTATGCTTGCATGAGGTATCCCTTTCACCAAATGGGTGAAGTGTAAGATTTCCTCAAGTTCTTCGAAACACCGGGTTGATTGTGTCCGTCCCCTGCATATTGCATATAAGGATCTGGTAGATGTACGAATTTAGGCATTGTGTGTGAAGCCTATTCGTGGCTGTGAGCCCGGATCGGTGGTGCTTGAATTACGATGTTGCATTTAGGTTATGCCTATAATGCTTGCTAGATAATGACTCTGTGAGATTTATCATTTCATTGTGGGACTTGTGTGTTAGATGTCTCTCGGAGAGCATAAAGGAAGCCCTATGCTTGGAAAGTGGTGGAAGGCAAACCTTCACCATGATTTTGGAAGAGGAGTTGTCATGTACCCCTTTCTTGGTTATGTGAACCCTAGATCCTCATGAGATGATTAGGTGCGTAACTTAATTTTGTGCGCACTTGTTGTGCTAAACCCTTACGGGCCAAAGCGAAGCCGTACCCGAGTCGTGCGATAGATCACGATGATTAGAGCACGGGCAAAGCTGAACCGAACCCATTTCCATGCAGATCGATAAGAGGTCCCTCCTCTTGTAAGCCATGTGATCATGGGAGAGGCCGTAGAAGGTGTTTTAACTAGACCGGTCAAATGCGCTTTTCCCACATAAGGTGGTGTAACTTGAAGATTTCATTCAGAACCAATCTAACTTGAAGATTTCATTCAGCAATCTGGTGCTGATACATCTTTCTGAAAGAAGAAGACCAAGAAGGAAGAATATGTATTCCTAAGAAGAAGAACAGTCATCACAGCCTGTCGAATAAAGAAGATCATTTGCTGCTGCTGTTCTATTGAAGATTTCTGTCTGATTATTCAGGCAGATCAAGAAGACTCAACAATCTGAATAATCTGACTTTAAGTATTTGTTATTCTCTTTATAAATTCCTGTAGGATCTGAGTTATCAGATCTGAGTGTAGGATCTGTCAAGGATCTGAGTTGTAAGATCAGGTGTGATCTGAGTTGTAGGATTCAGAGGTGAATCTGAGCTGTAGGCCTAGTTATAAAGGCTGAGGTGGGATCTGTGAGATCTGAGTTTGTAGGATCTGCTGAGATCTGAGAAAGTAAGATCTGTGAGATCTGAGACTGTAAGATCTATTGTGATCTGAGCTGTAAGACCTATTTATGGTCTGAGATCTGGAGGAGATATAAACCCTATCTAGCACACTGCTAGAAGGGGAGAAGGGGGAAAGTGGATTACCCAAGATAAGGGGAACCACTATAAAAATCTGTGTCTTTTTCTGTGTGTGTTCTTATTCTTGAAAGCTCTGATCAGTTTTATCTTGATTATAATCAAGAACTACAATAGTTTTTAAATAACCTATTCATCCCCCTCTAGGTGATTAGCTACCCTTAATTAAAGTCTTTCAAGTGGTATCAGAGGGTTGTTGTTCAAGAAAAGGTTTAACAGCCTGAACAAGATCTTCTAAGGGTAGATTTCTGAAGTCGTGATGGCTAATACAGAAGGAAGCAATGAATTCACATCTATGAAGCTTCCAATCTGCAGAAAAGAAAACTTTGGGATTTGGAAAGAAAGGGTCAGACTTTTCATGGAAGCATCTGATCCTAGGATTTACATAACTGTTCTAGAGAGACCTTTTGTTCCTATGAAAGTTTCATTTACAGATGGAAGTATAAAGACTCCTAAAACCTATTCAGAGATGACCAAAGATGAAGTGATTCTGGCCTCCATGGATAAGAGAGCTCAGAACATCATTGTTAGTGCTATTGAGGATTCAACTTTCCAAAATTTAGTCCATTGCAAAACTGCCAAAGAAATGTTGGAATCTCTTATTGTCTATATGGAAGGGACTGAAGAAGTCAGAGATGACAGGAAGTCACTTCTAAATCAGCAATATGAAGCCTTCAGACAAGACAAGAAAGATTCAATACCAGTCTGCTATGAAAAATTCTTCAAAATTATAAATGGTCTAAAAACTTATGGAAGAACTTTCACAAATTATGAGCTGAATGATAAATTCTTAAGATCACTGAACAAAGAATGGGATATCAAGATATGTGCAATCAGAGAAATGGGAAATCTGGGAAACATTCAGCCACAGAATTTATATGGGAAACTCTTGTCCCATGAACTTCATCTGAATACCAGAAAAGCTGAGGAAGGACACAGCAGGGAAAATCCTATTGCTCTGAAAGCAGAAAGCTCCAAGAAAATCAAAGAAAGAATGTCATTATCCCCCAGGATTCCATCTGAATCAGAAGAATCAGAAACCAGTAATTCTGATTCTGAAATATCAGATGGTGAATTGGCACTCTTTACCAAACAGCTAAAAAGAATGTTGAGAAGAAAAAAACACTAGAAAACTAGACCCTCTCAGTTATCCAGATCTAAGAAGCACTCAAATTCTTCAGAGGGATTCAAACAAGACTCCAAGAAGGACAGGTACAACTCTAAACACAATAAAATTAATTCAGAAGAAATTGTGTGTTTTGGTTGCAGGAAATCAGGACACATGATTGCTGATTGTCCTTCAAAGAGAAAGAACAACAAGAAATCTGATGAAAGAAAGCACACATCTGACAAGAGACATGAGAAGAGTCTAATAGCCAAAAAGGGCAAGGTCACTCTTAGTGATAGTGAATCTCAGTCATCAGACTCAGATAGTGAGGAGGCACTCATAGCTCTGATGGCTGCCAATGAAAGTGTAGACAATCTAAATCATATATCTATGATAAAAGCCCCACTATCAAGGTCTGATAGTGAAGAGGGTGAAGATAAAATGCAGGACTCATGGCATTGAGTGATCAAGAAGATCAGGAGACAACTACTGATATAAAGGTACTTGATAAAACTCCTCTATCAGATTCTGATTCTGAACCTGAAATAGATTCATTCTCTTCTGATGAAAATGACTCACAATCTAAACTTCATGTAGATGAAATTATTGAAAAATATCAATTACTTCTCAAAGCACTTAAGAAGAGCAAAAGGCATAATAAAAGGTTACAAAAAGAAATATCTGAATTAAAGCAAACTGATTCTCAAAACTCTGAGATTGCTGAGAGGCTGAATCTGACAAGCAAAGAACTTAGCAAACTAAATGTCATGTCTATTATTCACATATAGACTTTGTGCACCAAGGAAAAGTTAATATAAAAATTTGAAGCAAAACTCCTAGCAGAAAGGAAACTTGTAGCAAAGTTCTCAAAACCACAAACTATTCTTCCTATAATAGACACATTTTCTGCACAATATAGATATGGCATAGGATATGATAGGAATGCAGATAATAACCCTAAAAGTAATGACAAGGCACCTATGCAACCTTTAAAATTTAACAAAGCCATGCCTATCACAAATAAGCATGATCAAAAAGGTGTGCATAAGTTTTATAAGGGTGAATGTTCTAATAACAAAGATGATTCAATTCGACCAAGTAACAATAGTGCCAAATCACTATGCAAAGAAAAAGTATTAACTCATCATGACTCCTTTGTATTTAAAGCAAACACAAAATCCAAAAGAAAAGAACTAAGACCTGAAGTGAAAACCACTACTGTCAAGAAAACTGAACCAGTAAAATTTACTAAAACAACTTACATAGCTCCTTTGAATAAATCAATTAAGCAAAATATGAGTCAACATAAAGAAGTAAGAAGACCTCCAAGGAGATATAATAAATATGAATGCTGGTGCTGTGGAAGGGTTGGACATTTTGCTCTTGACTGTTGGTTCAATCCAACTATTCCAAGATTCAACTCTGGGAGACCAGTATTCAGACCTATGACAACTCTCACAGCACCAAGGTTTATTCAACAACTAAATGTTCCAGCTCATACTAACAAGGTTCTAGGACCCAACTTGGTGTGGGCTCTTAAGAAAAGGTAATTTCTTTTTGCAGGATTGTCCAAAGACCAATCAACTTCCTATCTGGTACTTGGACAGTGGGTGCTCTATGCACATGACAGGAACAAAAAGTCTGCTGAATGATTACACTCTTGTGAGGAATGGACCAAAGGTTATCTTTGGAGTGTCTGAAAAAGGTAAAACTAAAGGTTATGGTAATATCACAATTGGAATTGTCACCATCACCAAAGTTGCTCATGTTGATGGATTGCAACACAATCTCATCAGCATAAGTCAATTGTGTGATATTGGGAATGACATTTCATTCCACAAGGATGAGTGCCTGATTAAAAAAGAGAATGAGATAATTCTTTCAGGCACTAGGAGTGGCAACATTTACTGCCTTAACTTCATATGTTCTGATCAAGTTAATTCCATATGCTTAGTAGCAGAAAATAAAGTCTCTAGTAGTGTTCAATGGCATAAAAGGTTAGCCCACATAAACTATAAGACTATAAATAAACTTATTTCAAAAGATCTAGTGAGAGCTAGGCCTAAGTGGAAGTGTGTGCAGGAGGGTCCATGGCATGCTTGTCAAATGGGTAAGCAGACTAAATCATCCTTCAAACCAATTGGTGAGAAGGATTCCATTAAATGTCTATACCTACTTCACATGGATCTATTTGGACCAATGTCAATGCATAGCTTAGGAGGAAAATCACACACCCTAGTAATAGTTGATGATTATTCCAGATACACTTGGGTATTCTTCCTTAAACATTAGTCAGACACTTTAGAAATATTTACAAGTTTTTTTAGGCAAATCACCAATGAAATGGGAAATCCTGTAGTCAAAATTAGAAGTGATCATGGGACTGAATTTCAGTCAGGTGCAATGACCAAATTTTGTGAAAATCAAGGCATTTCTTAAGAGTTCTCATCTCCTAGAACTCCCCAACAAAATGGGGTTGCTGAGAGAAGAAATAGAACCCTTATTGAAGCTAGCAGGAGTATGCTGAGTGACTCTTCTCTTCCAGAGTTTTTCTGGGCTGAAGCTGTAAACACAGCATGCCATGTGCAGAATAGGGCTCTTATAAACAAAAGACTGGATAAGACCCCATATGAGTTGTTGAAAGGTAGAAAACGCACCTTAGCCTATTTCAAAATATTTGGTAGTAAATGCTTTGTATTAAATAATGGAAAGCACCATCTCACTAAATTTGCTGAAAAAGCACATGAGGCAATTTTTGTTGGGTATAGCTCTCAAAGTAGAGCCTATAGAATTTTCAACAAAAAGTCTAATAGGATAGAAGAATCTATACATGTTGTATTTGATGAAACCAGCCTTATTTTTAAGTATCTGGGAGGTTTATCTAGTTGTGCAGGTTCTACACAGAAATTGAAGGAGATGAATATCAATGAACAGCACAATGAGGATAATGAAGAAACTAATGAGACTATAATTGTAACTAGAGAGGATGAACCTCAAGCAGAAGACAATTATGAAGAACCTATTGCTGTTGAAGAACCACCACATCCAGAACCTCTAGAAGAACCTACTCAAACAGGTGCACCAGAATCTCAAAGGGAAAATGAAAGGTGGAGGAATGCAACCAAACATCTAAAGGATCATCCAAAAGAACATATCATAGGAAATCCAAATGATGGTGTGCAAACCAGAAGAGGAAACTCAATACACGAGGCTTTGCATCACAGCTTTCTATCCAAAATAGAACCTAAGAAGTTTGATGAAGCCAATAAGGACACTTCATGGATATCAGCTATGCAAGAAGAGCTAAATCAATTTTAAATATGCAAAGTCTGAATATTGGTTCCAAGACCAAAGAAACTCAAAGTCATAGGGACCAAATGGGTATTCAGGAATAAGCTGGATGAAAATGGTGTGATCATCAAAAACAAAGCAAGGTTGGTTGCCCAAGGATATAGACAGGAGGAAGGCATAGATTTTGATCAAGTGTTTGCTCCTGTGGCAAGATTGGAGGCAATCAGGTTATTCCTGGCATTTGCAGCACACACTGGATTCATAGTCTATCAAATGGATGTAAAGTCAGCATTCCTTAATGGAACAATATTGGAGGAAGTATATGTTGAACAACCCCCAGGTTTTATTTACTCTACTCATCCAAATCATGTCTATCTATTATTAAAAGCATTATATGGTCTGAAACAAGCACCTAGAGCCTGGTATGAGACATTATCTAGATTTCATATTGAGAACAAATTCTCAAGAGGAAAGATAGACAAGACATTGTTTCTTAGGATAGTTAAAAGACACATTATTCTAGTACAAATATATGTAGATGATATAATATTTGGCTCTACTGATAATAACCCTTGCAAAAGGTTTGCAAACCTTATGCAAGGGAAATTTGAAATGAGCAGCATGGGTGAGCTTAAATACTTCTTAGGTCTCCAAGTGAAACAGTCTGAGGAAGGAATTTTCATTTCTCAGACCAAGTACACAAAAGAGATTATCAAGAAGTTTGGAATGGAAAATTCCACTGTCATGAAGACACCAATGGAAGCAAATATGTCACTGGACAAGGATGAAAAAGGGAAACCTATTGATGAAACCTTGTACAGAGGCATCATTGGCTCATTGCTCTACCTAACTGCTAGCAGGCCAGACATTATGTTCTCAACATGTGTGTGTGCTAGATATCAAGTGAACCCTAAAGAATCTCACTACACTGCTGTCAAAAGAATCCTGAGATATCTGAAGGGCACTCTTAATATTGGCCTTTGGTATCCTAGAAGCAATGACTTTGAACTAATTGGCTTTTCAGATGCTGATTTTGCAAGATGCAAAGAGGACTGAAAAAGTACATCAGGTGCATGTCAATTTCTTGGCAAAAGACTAATATCTTGGAGTAGCAGGAAGCAGACCAGTGTGGCTATTTCTACAGCAGAATCTGAGTACATCTCAGCTGGAAACTGCTGTGCTCAGCTACTATGGATTCAACACCAACTCCAAGACTATAAAGTTCAGCTAAGTAAATCTCCTCTATTTTGTGATTCAACTAGTGCTATTGCTATAGCTAATAATCCTGTATCTCATAGTAGAACTAAGCACATAGAAATTAGATATCATTTCATTAGAGAACATGTAGAAAATGGAGATATCTCAATTGAATATGTTCCCACTGACAAACAGGTTGCTGACATATTTACTAAACCCCTGGATGAAACAAAATTCAATAATTTTAAAATTGAATTAGGTATGTTAAAAATGGATTAAAGTTGTATTGGATTAAATAAATGAAAATAATGTTTGAGTCCTAAAAAGTAAGTGGAGAAGTTATCTGGCGTCGAAAGAAGATACCTAGCGTCGAGAGAAATCACCTGGCGTCGAAAGAAGATACCTGGCGTCGAGAAGATACTTGGCGTACACTGAAGATAAATGGCATCGAGCGATCTCAACGCTTGAGCGAACATAGCTAGGCCGTCTCGACAGCGTAAATTTGAACCATTAGATCAATCTTGTCAAACAAGTTCGGCGCGCGGCTATTCATCTTCTTGAATTAGAACAGATTGGGGGAGAGTGGTGTTTGACAGGATAGTTGAATGTATCCAAGTACCCAACATGGGTAGGATATTATCTTTGTATTTAGTAAAAGTCATTCCTGACTATTTGAATAGTAAACTTGGATCCAAGATAAAACACATGAAGAAAATGGATATTAGAATGATAGAGAGATGGGACAGAGTCTTGTCAAATCCTCCTCCAGCAGATCTTTCTCCCAAGCAGAAGAAAGCCAAGAAGCAAAAGAAGAGAAGGTTTCTTCAAGTTCATCAAGCTCATCCTCTTCCAAAAGAAAAAATAGATCTTCTCCAATTCATGATCCAAACCTTACAACATCTGAAGAAGAAGAAGGGAACAATGCAAGGGACAGTTCTCCTGATACACCAAAGGATGAGAATGAGAAAGAAAAGGATGAGAGTGAGAAAGGAGAAGAAGAATGAGGAAGTCTTCATGTATCCCCTGCTAGACTTGAAGGGGTTTTTCAAAATGAGAGAGAGACTCAAGATGAGATTCCTGCTCAGAACAATTCTGAAATGAGCAAAGCAGCAGTTGAGGGGGAGGCTCAGGATGAGATCCCTGCTCAAGATAAAATTGATCTGATTAATGCAGAGATTGAGGGGGAGCCTCAAGATGAATTTCCAGCTGAAGATAATGCACCATTTGAGGGGGAGTCTCAGGCTGAGATCCCTGCTAAAGAGAATTCTGTAGTTGATGCTATGGAGGTAGAAGGAGAGCCTGAAGCAACAAAGAAACCTGTTGAGAAGGTTATCAAGATAGAATCCTCTAGGTCCCATATGAGCCAGAGAAATGATTCTTTCATCAGAGAAGAGAGCAGTAGAGATGTTGAAATGGAAAAGGAAATCAATGTGGATCTTAGTCCTATTCTACCTTAGCTGGAGGTGTTGCTCAATAATCAAAGAAGATTATTAGAACAGTATATTGAGGAGAATAACACAAAACTGAAAAATGAAGTAGATTTCCAATTGAAATTGGTTAGATTTGAAGTTAATCATCAGATATCTGCATTGAGAAAGGAAATGGTAAAGTTCTTCAAAAGGGCTGGTGCCTCAGTAGATTATACAACAGAATAACTTGATGCAATCAAAGAGACTTCAAAGGTTCTTAAAGAGTCTCAAGCAGGAATCACAAAGACAGTGGATGATGTTCAGATAAATCAAGGAATTCTAAGTCATAACATGCAAGTTTTGTATAAGGAACAGGTTGCACAAGTCCTAACAGGTACAAATAAGATTGAAGCTAGACTGCAACAGCAGAATGCTGATATTTTGGCTAAAATTGATGAGAGCTCCACAGTTCTAAAAGATCAAGCAAAGTTGCATGCAGATACTATAGATGATCATCTCTTTAAAGTAAAGAAAACCATTGAAAGTGGAGTTAATCACATGGAAGGTCAAGTCAAATTTCAGAAGAATACTATAAGAGATCATATTGTTGAAGAAGTCCTAAAGGGGGAGAGGTCAATGATTCAAGCTAGTTCTGAACATGCTGTGTGGACCTCAAGCTCTATAAGAGAAACTCTTGGATATCCTCCCATAGACTATGCGAATGATCAAGTTTCTGAGACAAGGCCAGCTTCTCTTACTCAGGTTCAAAAGCAAATTGCTAAAATGTATAGTCCCGAAGATAAAAGCAAAAGAGAGCACTTTACTAGTGAGCATGTTGAATCTAGTAAAAGAAAGTTCAGAGAGGAGGTTCAATCAAGGGTTGACTTTGAACATTGGTCTCCCTCTTCAAGAGAATTGATTCTGTCAGCTTGGGAAGCTGTGAAAAGTAACCCAGAGGAAAGAGGAAAGTGGTATTCTGAAGCTGAATGGTTAAAGCATAGGGATCAAGAGGAACTGAAGATCAAATTCAAATTCAAGGCTGACAAAATGGCTGGGAAGGTTCAGGCAGGAGATATGGAGCCAATCAGATACTTTCCAAAGCCATTTGGCTATTTCAAGAGAAGAAAGGAAGTTGCTGAAGCACTTTCCAAAAGAGCCAAAAGAGGAATTGAATTCAAGGATCCTGAGCAGCTTTAGAAATTTTAATTTTTACTAAGTATTTTCAGAAGATTATATTTGATATATTTTTGAACAATCTTGATGAATTCCCAGTGCTAACTATTTTTTCATGATCATATATATATATGCCTGTGATGTGATTTGTTTTCTCTTCATGACATGTCTTATTCTGAATTGCTTGTGTTTTTGCACTTATATGAGAAATCATGTCTGAAATATTTTCTGTGGATAGAATGTTTTGGTAATCTAATTTTATAAAGTATTATACTCTTTATGATTGATTACCTGTATAGAAATTAGAAAATATTGATTATCTTTGAAATGAGAGATATATCATTGACTGAGATTATGACTTCTTCAAATAGGGGGAGATTGTTGGGATCATTGCCCACAATGTCTTAGATTTGGAGAAGTCCATTCCTAAGTCAAAGATATATCTCAGAATGTATTTGATATTTTCTCTAGAATCAATATGCAGGAGATCAGGTCAGGCAAAATGCTCATGGAATTCATCCAAGTTCACAAGCGTCGAGACATCATACATCGCTCGACGCCTGTGACCCAGAAGCGTTGACTCATGTCCATTGCTCAAATAGACAAGGTCGTCGCTGAAGTTCTGAGACCAAGTTTGAAAGCGTCGAGCCAAGTTATATCGCTCGACGCCTTGGAAAGAGAAGTGTCGACTAAACTTCAGTCAGCTTAGCGCCAACCAGAAGTGTCGAGATATGAAGGCATAGTTAAGAAGCGTTGAGCCTCTGTACGTTGCTCGACTTCTACAGATAAAAAGCGTCGACTAAGTGATGATTGCTCAACGCCTAAGAAGGAGGAGTCGAGAGCTTCAGTCTAAGAAGTATTGCTTCATTCAGCAATCTGGTGCTGATACATCTTTCTGAAAGAAGAAGACCAAGAAGGAAGAATCTGTCTTCCTAAGAAGAAGAACAGTCATCACAGCCTGTCGAATCAAGAAGATCATTTGCTGCTGCTGTTCTATTGAAGATTTCTGTCTGATTATTCAGGCAGATCAAGAAGACTCAACAATCTGAAGAATCTGAGTCTAAGTATTTGTTATTCTCTTTATAAATTCCTGTAGGATCTGAGTTGTCAGATCTGAGTGTAGGATCTGTCAAGGATCTGAGTTGTAAGATCAGGTGTGATCTGAGTTGTAGGATTCATAGGTCAATCTGAGCTGTAGGCCTAGTTATAAAGGCTGAGGTAGGATCTGTGAGATCTGAGTTTGTAGGATCTGCTGAGATCTGAGAAAGTAAGATCTTTGAGATCTGAGACTGTAAGATCTGTTATGATCTAAGCTGTAAGACCTGTTTGTGGTCTGAGATCTGGAGGAGATATAAACCCTATCTAGCACACTGCTAGAAGAGGAGAAGGGGGAAAGTGGATTACACAAGATAAGGGGAACCACTTTAAAAATCTGTGTGTCTTTTTCTGTGTGCGTTCTTATTCTTGAAAGCTTTGATCAGTTTTATCTTGATTATAATCAAGAACTGCAATAGTTTTTAAATAACCTATTCACCCCCCTCTAGGTGATTAGCTACCCTTGATTAAAGTCTTTCACACCCCAAATTTTAATGCTCTGCGAGCTAACGCGGCGTGGCGATGCTACGTTCGGAGTGAGGGGTTGGGACATTGATTTTTAGCCCAAAAGGCCACTGGTCGTGCGTGATTATTCTCGCACGATCAGGCGCACGACCACTGGTCATGCGCATCGCCCATTTTCCTATCTGAGTGGTTCACACGGTAACAGACTTTGTTCTCACATGACCACTAGTCGTGTGCCTTTGATCGTGCGCTATTTTTTGGCCTGCCATTCTGCTACAGGTTGCTCTCACATGATCAGGAGAATTCCTTCTTGCATGACCACTGGTCGTGCGCCTCTGATCGCGCGCCCTGTTTGTTCTGCACCATACTGAAAAGCTGAACCTGCGATCAGAGCGGTCGAATCCTTTCGATCTTGATCCAATAGTTGAGAGTTGTTGCTGGGGACTATTAGGTCTTGGCCTAAGGATATTTCCCCTCATAACTTTAGCTATTTTCTCTCTGCCAAGCTTGAGGAGGGAGAGAGGCAAGGAGGAAGAAGAAGCTTTTTCGGCCATTAACGTACTTCCGGAGATCTGTAAAGATCAGCGTGGTGCGGTTCTTTATATCCGATTGGAATCTCAAATCTATGTCACCGAGGAAACCTCCAAGGGTAACAATCCTTCGTCCTGGTCTTAGGACGTGTTTTTGTCCTCTCATTCCTTTTTCTATGCTTGCATGAGGTATCCCTTTCACCAAATGGGTGAAGTGTAGGATTTCCTCAAGTTCTTAGGAACTCCGGGTTGATTGTGTCTGTCCCCAGCATATTGCATATAGAGATGTGGTAGACGTACTGATTTATGCATTGTATGTGAAGCTTATTCGTGGCTGTGAGCCCCGATCGGTGATGCTTGAATTATGACGTTGCATTTAGATTAAGCCTAGAATGTGTGTCGGAGAATGACTCCATGAGATTTGTCATTTCATTGCAGGACTTGTGCATTAGATGTCTTTCGGAGAGCCTAACGGAAGCCCCATACTTGGAAAGTAGTGGAAGCCAAACCTTCACCACGAGTTTGGATGTGGAGTTGTCGTGTACCTCCTTCTTGGTTATGTGAAGCCTAGATCCTTGTGAGAGGATTAGGTGCGTAACTTAATTTTGTGGGCACTTGTTGTGCTAAACACTTACGCGGCGAGGCAAAGCCGTACCCGCGTCGTGCGAAAGATCACGATGATTAGAACACGGACAAAGCTGAACCGAACCCATTTCCTTGCAGATTGGTGAGAGGTCCCTCCTCTTGTAAGCCGTGTGATCATGGGAGAGGCCGTAGAAGGTGTTTTACCTAGACCATCCAAATGCTCTTTTCCCACCTAAGGTGGTGTTCCTTAGGGTGGTGTTGATGTTGATGAATTATTGTTATGTTAGCCTCAGGCGGTTGCTTAGGCTATTGCGGGAATCCTCCAGGTGAGCCTAACCAACATCATGTGCATACATAGGCTCCCCTTACTTTGAAGCTCATCCTACAAGATTGATTGTGCTTGAAACCTCACCTTATGTAGTGGTAGTTGCAGTTTCTTTTATGATTACATGTTGCATGTACGGCTTGCTTGCAGGTTAGTGGTGACATGCCCCTGAGTCGGCTAGATGGTCGAGGGGTGGGATCGTTATGCGGATTGTGGTCAGCTCATAGCTGACCCTCATTACCTCTTATTTGATGTTGGTGTAGGTGCTGGTGAGCCAAGTGGAAAGTAGCGGGCGGTGCCCCTTTTGTTGTGTTGTCCCTTGAAGGCCAGCCTCCCTTTTTCTGCTTTCTTTATACTGCCGGCATGCATGCCGATGAATGTTTGTTTTGAGTTTGGTACATTTGTTTAAATGTAAGGCCTTAAGGCCGTAACTCTATCTATTGTTTCATTCCGGGGATAATGGACATTTCTAAAAGATGTTTTAAATCAAATGCTTCCGCTTACGCTTTATGTGCTCTCATGTAGTGTAGTTCATTTCCTGATTATCACCTTATAATTCCTAGCTAGTGTGTATAGTATGGCGTGAGGTCCCGACCGGACCTACTATGATATTATTTGTACTGGCAGGGTGTTACAAGTTACCTATCTACAGACATGAGAACTTCAACATCTTGAAGCAAAGGGTTAGGCTATTTATGGAGGCCTCTGACCGTAGAATATTCATCACATTTGAAGGACCCTTCATCCCCAAGAATGTTTCAACCATAGATGGAAATCTGCCTGTTCCAAAGAAGCTAACAAAAATGACCAAAGATGAGTTAGTTCTGGCCATAATGGACAAAAGGGCCATGAACATTATTGGCAGTGCCATAGATGACTCCACATTCCAAAATCTGATTCACTGCCAAAATGTCAAGGAAATTTTGGATACACAGATAATGTGCAGGAGGGCACTGCTGAGGTAAGGAAAGATAGAAAATCCTTACTGAACCAGGAATATGAAGTTTTCAAATAAGTAAAGAAGGACTCCATTGTTGAATGCTACGAAAGATTCTTTAGAATTGTGAATGGCCTGAGGACCTATGCCAGGACCTTCACAAAATATAATCTAAATGCCAAATTCTTGAGATCCCTCAACATGGAATGGGACATGAAGATCTATGCCATAAGGGAAATGGGGAATCTGGACAACATCTAACCCTAGAATTTGTTTGGAAAGATGCTTTCACATGAGCTTTAACTAAACACCAAAAAAGCTGAGGGGGGAGGGCAATAAGGAAAATAATAGGGGCATGTTTGTGGCCTTCAAAGCTGAAAGCTCCAGAAGGTGCAGAGAGAAGACCCCCTCGCCTCCTTGGAGAAATGCTGATACAAAAAGCTCAGAGCCCTCCACTTTTGAAAATGAGCTAACTGATGGAGAACTTACCCTGTTCTCCAAATAGTTTAAGAAGATGATGAGCATAAGGAGATAATGGATGAGCAAGTCTTCCTCTGCCTCCATCTCAACGAAGCCTCAAATCAACACTGACAAATCAAGAAGAGACCCCAAGAGGAAAGGTATGGGTTCTAAACAAAACAAAAATTCTAATGCTGACATCATTTGCTACGCTGCAACAGGCCAGTACATGATATTGCTGACTGTCCAGTCAAAAGAAAAGAGAGAAATGTAGTAGATGAGAAAAAGCATTACAAGGCCAAGAAATCAGAGAAGACACTCCTGACAAAGAAGAAGAAGAGTTGGAGTGACAGTGACTCAAACTCTTCAGATTCAAAAGATGAAGAATCCCTTACTGGCTTGTTGCTTTTATAGAAGAAGACAACTATCATACTACCAAGATGGGCATCAAGGCTCCCCTATCATTGTCAGACAGTAATAATGAAGATGAAGACTGTTGTGGTCTTATGTCCATGACAGATGAGGAAGATCATGATGACACTCATCCTGATAAGGTAATCACTAAAACCCCACTTTCATTGTCTGATTCTGAATATGAGACTGGTGCTGATTCAGATACATCCTCATAACCTGTTGAATAGGGTGAATCTAAATCTGAAAAATATTTCAATGATATGGTCAACCAATATGGTGCTCTCTTGGAAGCACTAAAGAATAGCAAAAAACCTGCAAAGAAGCAAGCTGGGGAAATTGATTCCCTAAAACTTGCACAATCTAAATGTCATGAGACAGTTGAAAAGCTGACTCATATGAGCAATGAGATTAGCATGTTGAGAGGTCTATCAATCATCCAAATTGAGACCGCAAGCAATAAGAACAAGAACATTGTGGATATTTAGAAGAAGCTCCTCAATGAGAGGATGCTAGTGGCGAAGTTTCCCAAGTCACAAATTGTATTGCCAATCATTAACAACAGACCATTTTCAAAATATGCTTCTTGCATCCAATAATTATGACCATAACAACATGTATGGTCACTTGAAAAATGGATGTTCCTCCAGTGAGGCTAGCAAATGCTCCTCACTAGAAAGGAAGGAAATACCTTGGATCTAGTGTACTTAAAGCTCCACATGAAGAAATACAAATGAAGCATCATGGGTCATTTGTATATGGTTCAACAATGCCAACACCATCAGGTAGAGGCAAGGGATGGACCGTTTTGTAAAGGCTTGTCCCTAGGAAGAGTCATGTAGTTGTGTAGTCCATTGCACATCATGCACAAAGCCACAAGATCCTTTAGAGAAATGAAAAGAATTCCAATGCCTTCTCTCCTAGACATGAGCTTACTCATCAAGTACCCAAAACTGTTCAGAAAAGAAGGTATAATAGGTATGAGTGCTGGTGCTATGGTAAGGTAGGTCACTTTGCCTTGGACTGTTGGTATAATCCTACTATGACGAGTCTGATATTTATAGTGTTTTATGAACTCATCCGGGCTAGTTTTCACTCATGTGCACTACACTTTCAAGCCATATTAGCTTGTATTTCAATCACATTCGCATCCGGGCTAGTTGGCGGTAAGCACATGGTGCTCCCCAACCCTTTTCCTGTTTCTAGATTGAGCTGGAGGGGTGTTCATAGCTGTGTGAGTTCTGTGTGCATTGCTGTGCAGGTGGTTGGATTATCCATGGTGCCCAGATTTCATGTCTGCATAAATTGCACAGTCGTGCATTTCCTTCATGCATGATCGCTCTGATCGTGCGCGGTCATCTCTGGTTTAGAATGGTGGTTTAACCCTGATCATGCGATTTGTTCACACACTGACAGTTTGCCCATGCGGGAAGGGAACGCACGATCCCCCGTTGAGTGCAGCTTTTAAAGCTATCTGGATTTTCCCATGCATTTTTATGCCCGGTCGGCTTTGATCGTGCATGAGTAAAATGCACGGGTGCTTTTGCTTCGTCTTCATGGGCTTCCTACTTCTCTAATAATGGACAGTCCATGCACGGTCGTGTGTTCGACCGTGCTTGACCCTTTTTCTGACTGATTACTATTTAAAGCAGGAATTTTCCCCTATCAAGAAGGAGAGGACATCCAACTCGCCATTTTAGCTCCAGCTCCGCCCTTTTTGTCGCTCCACCACCGCCCACTCTAGGAGAAGATCTGACCATCATTTCCTTGCAAATCTTACTTTAATGCTTCCTCCTCGGCCTCCTCCATCATCATCGAGCTCAAGAACGTCATTGCTTGAGAGTTTCTACTACATTCAAGGTTCTCCGACGAGAGCTAGCTTGAGCTATATTACGAAGAAGATGGGTAATGTGGAGGAAGGTGACAACTCCTCTGAACTCCGGACAACAACTTAAGACTGAGCTTGGACGAGGCTTGACAGCTCTATGATTCCGACCGTGAACCTTCAGCGAGTCTTCGAGCTTGAGTTTACTCTTTCCCCCCTTGTGTTTATTCAGATATTTCATGTGAATGTGTGTTAGTTAAGAATGATATGCATAAACCGTTTGTGAATGTTAATGTAATTTCATGTTAATGAAGTTTATTGCGGTTTATGTGAGTTTAGGAGCGCCCCATTCCACCATCCACTCCATCGCTACATTGTGCGCCGCACTAGCAATA
This sequence comes from Dactylorhiza incarnata, assembly GCA_033032865.1. Classification (NCBI taxonomy): domain Eukaryota; kingdom Viridiplantae; phylum Streptophyta; class Magnoliopsida; order Asparagales; family Orchidaceae; genus Dactylorhiza; species Dactylorhiza incarnata. The sequence goes on along the minus strand of JAWHQI010000153.1, from coordinate 3,967,677 downwards.
GCTAGTTGTGTGCTTTGTGATGAGGTGCTTACGACCCTCACTACGCCGGTTACGAATCATCCGTCTGTAAGCCTTCTCGTTCATCTGTAAGACTACTCGTCCATCCACCAAGCGATGCGGTGCAGTCAACCCGCATTAGTTAAATTAGCTTTCTTTAATCGCGTCTCTCATAACCAAACCAAACCCCCCTCTTTTTATGGGTTTAGAAATCTCTATAATTATTTCCCCAATGAAAAAATCACACACCCCAACTGCAGTCCGGTGCACTTGTCGTGAATGCATCAAGTTTTTGGTTCCGTTGCCGGGGACTGCAAACGTTGTGTGATTTTTCCTCTTCCAGGAAATTATCATAAAGATTCGTTGTTTTTTATTCTTCTTGTTTTTTGTATAAGTTTTATGCAGGGGCAAGGCTCTGCTGATTTAGTAGCATTCGATCCAGAAATAGAGCGGACGCTGCATTCGCGCCGCCGTGCTGCTGCCGCTATAGATGTTAATGTTAACAAAAATGATGGAGTTAACCCCGGGGGAGAGAATGAGACAGCTGTTGGTCAAGCGGCTGATGAAAATGAGGTGGCCCGGCAAAGGCCCAGAAGAATGTGAGACTACACCACTCCAACTGTTGGGAGTGTGTATCCCGATTTTTGCCCAGCCATCATGAATAAGCAATTGGAGATAAAGCCAGCTATCCTGAATATAATTGAAACACTGCCCAGTATTCTGGATTGGCGAGTGAAGATCCCCATCTTCACTTAAATGAGTTTTCAAAAATATGCGAAACATTACGGTATGCCGGCATAGATGACGACACCATGCAACTCAGATTATTCCCATTCTCCCTCCTTGATAAAGCAAAGGCGTGGCTTCATACAATTCCTTCAGGCACAGCTACCACCTGGATGCGCTGCAATCAAAATTCCTCTCCAAGTTGCACCATGTCGATAAGATTGTAAGCATGAGGAGGGAAATTGCAACCTTCCGGCAGAATGATCAGGATACCCAGGTGGAATCTTGGGAAAGGTTCATGGACCTTCTCTAGAAATGCCCTCATCATGTACTACAACCATGGAACTTGGTGGAAAACTTCTACTTCGTAATCGAGCCCAACTACAGGGCTATGGTTGATGCAGCTGATGATGGAACTCTGTTGAACCACACTCCTGATGAAGTATTGCGGATTCTACATGACACCGCTACTCACAGCTCATTCTGGACCGCAGGACAGAACACTCCACGTGTTCATCCAAAAGATCGCGATGCCGAACTTTTCTGTGTTAGCAAAGTCGCACGGTCAGCTTGGGAGATCGCGCGGTACGTGAGGTCGCGTGGTCTGAATCCACTTCTTCACATAACAAACATTTTCTCTTCTCTGCCTAAAAGCTTCGGGCAGCCCGTTTTCTCCGAAAGCTCCCCGTTCGGGCAGCTCTCACGCCTATAAATAGGGGGGTGAAGTCCTCAAGAATGGCACGGTGGAAGGCTTTTCAAAACAGATCGATTAATCAAGCGGTCTCAATTCCAGCTCGAATCTCCTCTCTTAGTCCGGTCTGTTCCCCAACCTCTTTTTGTATTCTAATCATTTTCTTTCACTAGAATATTTCTTGCAGCCAAGCGTCAACAGCGATAACAATCAGCAGGAATCCCATAACAATAGTCTTCACTGATCGTTCGATAACATCACTCCTGATATTCACAGGGGACCAAGTAACTGGAAATCCACAGTTCGCTCATCTTCATAACCCAACTAACGAAGAGGGCATTTTTTGCATCAACAGAACGAAACACACAACCTTCAGATTTGGATTTACAGTGAAGTCTAGCGGTCAACAATGTCAGACCGGGAGTTGCGGAATCAACCCAGAGGAAGCCATCCTGATGCAGGCCGTGCGGCATCAGAAAATCTAGAAATCCGTTTTGAACGAGCCCTCGAACAAACTCGACAAGAGTTCGATCGAGCATAGCACGAGAGCGCTCAACAGATGGAGGCAATGGGAAAATCTCTAGAGATAATTTCCCAGCATTTAGCTCCTCGTGCCGCTGATATCGCCACACCGACAGTTGCACAAGCAACTTACGAACAAGTTTCAGACCGTGCGGTCCTCGAACCTGCCTCACCTCCGCGATCACAAGGGGACGAGCTTGCCGCTCGACAAGAGTTTTTTCAAGCTGCTGCCCGTGGAAGTCCGGCCCGAGTATTAAATTTCCAGGAGGGTGTCATTTCCCGCCCCGTTGAATTGTCAGAAGAATCATCCCTATTCATAGAACAAGTTAGGTGGGAGCCTGTTCTGATGGGTTTCCGAGAGCCTAGACTCCCAGTATATATCGGAAAGGATGATCCGATTTCTCATTTGCAAGCTTTTGAAGCTGCCGTCTCAATGAGAACCTTGTCAGAGGCACTTCGTTGTAAATTGTTTGTGACTTCCCTCGGAGGAGAGGCTAGAGAATGGTTTTTCAGCCTCCTGTCAAGATCTGTTGCTAACTTTGCAGACCTAAGGAGAGAGTTTCTCCTAAGATTTGCTACCTCGAGAAAACGGAAGAGTGGACCCGCAGCTCTCTTCAAGATCAAACAAGGGGAAAATGAAACGAGAGCTCATTTTGTTGCTCTATTTCAAGAGGAAATCTTAAACATCCGAGATGTCGGTCCCATCCTCCATCAAGTTGCATTCATAAATGCCTTACGCGAAGGCCCCATAAAATTAAAAGTTACCACCAAAGAACCTAATTCCTATCAGGAGCTGATCACAATTGTGAATAGGTTTATTGAGGGTGAAATTTGTAATCCAAAATATGTCTCATATCTCTCTAGTATGGCCTACCGCGGCACAAACAACTTCTCCTCTTCGAACCCGCAACATCATCAAAAGACAACCCGCCAAGAATATCAACCCCCCATTTTCCGGGGAAAAAATTTCCGTCATCATCGCCCAAACAACAACCATCAACAATTCACCCAATGGCAACAACCACCCCAGACTCAGCCGATAACCCGTTTCCCTCTCTTACCCCTTCAAACTAACCCACCTAAACAATCTTTTAACCATTCACAAGAATGTTTTGCAGATCTTCCCCTTCCAATTTCAGAAATTTTGGAAATCATTGAAAGGCAGCCCTTCTTCAAGAGGCCAGCCCCAATGAAATCTGACGTTAAATTCAGAAACAAAGCCTCTATTGTGAGTTCCACAATGAAAGAGGACATCAAATTGAAAACTGCAGAGCGCTCAGATTTTTAATCGAAAAACTCCTCAAGGAAGGGAAGCTTCAAGATCTAATCAACAAAAAAGTGGAAGATCAAACAAAGAAGGCAAAGACCGTCGCTGAGGTCGGTTGGGAATGCCAGGAGGTAGAAGATGCTGGGCTCTTTGGTAGCATCCATATCGGTTGTGAATGCGTAGAGGCGGATGACGAAAGAGAAAATGGTATGCTTTTCTGCATCCATGGAGGTGCTGGACTTGAATCCTCCAAAAAGTCTAGTATGGCCAAAATCTTCAGGGAAGAAGTCTCTGTCGCCACTACCTCCACTCCAGTTCCAGAGGTAGTCATCTTCAGCAAAGAAGATCTTCCACCCCACGGGAATCCCTTTAATGATGCTCTTGTAATTAAGGCTGTGATAGAAAATTTCATAGTCGAGAGGGTCCTGGTGGATACTGGCAGCTCGGTGAATCTACTATTCAAATCAACCTTCGAGGCTTTAAAAACCGGGAAGAAGATGCTTCCTACTGAAGGGCCTCTTTATGGTTTCTCGGGGGAGAAAAAAGAAGTCGAAGGAAGAGTATCACTGACCGTGATGATGGGAGGAATTATCAAACAAGCTGAATTCGTCATAGTAGACGCTCCTAGCAGCTACTACGCTATTTTTGGCAGACCCCTCCTTAATCAATACAGAGCGAAAGTTTCTACCTTCCACCTCGCGCTAAAATTCTCTGCCCAGGGAAAGCAATTCAGGGTTAGGAGCGACCCCAAGCTGGCTATAAAATGTTACGTCAGAACAGTCAGTTTCATCGACATAAGTGCTCAGTTGGGAATCAAAGAGAAAGTGCTAGTTCCTCTGAGTTCAGAATAAGGGGATTGCGATGCTTAACTTTGAACTCGCTTGTTAACAAATAACGATTCTATTGTTTTCAACAAATAAACCTCCTTAAATTTCTTCAAAACTTAAAGTTTGTAACCAAACGTGCTCTGATAAAATGCATCTTTTCTCCATTTCATTTATTCGCTATTACTTCATTTAACCTATACTAATTTCTAGTCCACTGTTGTTTATTTTAATACTGTTTTTTAAAAGCATTGGCTACTTTTTTTTATATCACACAAATATCCTCAGGACAGAAATGACAGCTTCGGAAGAATTCATTCTAGAGACATGAAGACGAGTTCAAAAATAGAGCCGAAGGAACTCATTTAGAACCTGCTCAAGGTATCCAGCTTGTTCCGCTTGAAGAAGACAAGGATAAGGGACTCTCAATTAATGCAGAACTTTCAGAAATAGAAAAAGGAGAATTGATAACTTGTCTATTCAGAAATCTCGATATATTCGCTTGGTCCGCAAATGATATGCCAGGGATGGACCCTGATATAGCCTGTCATCACTTAAATATAGATCCATCTTTTAAGCCTGTCGTACAAAGAAAAGAGCAGTAGTGGATACTCTAGCTGAACCAATTAGAGAAGAAGTTCAAAAACTTCTCAAAGCTGGTTTCATCTAGGAATTACAATATCCAGATTGGGTTTCAAACGTAGTTATGGTAAAAAAGCCTGGCGGCAAGTGGAGAATGTGTGTAGATTTCACCAAGCTAAATAAAGCCTGTCCAAAGGATTGCTATCCTTTACCTCGAATAGATTCTTTGGTTGATTCCGCAGTCAGATTTCCCTACATGAGTTTCCTGGATGCCTTCTCAGGATATCATCAAATCAGAATGCATAAGCCAGATATTCCTCATACCTCTTTTATAACGAACGACGGGTGTTTTTGTTATAAAGTAATGCCTTTTGGTTTAAAGAATGCAGGAACAACCTATCAGAGAATGATGGATTTCGTATTCAAAAAGCAAAAAGGCAGAAATCTTGAAGTATACGTAGATGACCTTCTCATCAAAATTAAACAGTTTTTGTCTCATTTAGAAGATCTCGAGGAAACCTTCTCAACACTCTGAGTATTCAATATGAGGCTAAACCCGCTGAAATGTGTATTTGGAGCCAACAAGGGTAAGTTCTTAGGTCATCTGCTAACTTCGGACGGCCTTGAACCTAATCCAGATAAGATAAAGGCAATTCTTGATATGGCACCTCCGAGAACACCAAAAGAGGTTCAACAGTTGGGAGGCAGAATGGCAGGCTTAAGTCGATTTATATCTCGATCGGGAGATAAGAGTGCTCCTTTTTTCAGAATTCTCCGGAAAGCCTCTAAGTTCGAATGGACAGAAGAATGTGACTTAGCATTCAGTCAATTAAAGAAACAATTAACATCAATCCCTCTTCTCCAGATCCCCCGCGAGGGTGAAAGCTTATTTTTATATTTAGGTGTCAGAGACGACGGGATCAGCTCAGTTTTGGTTAGGGAAGAAAAGAAGAAGCAATTTCCAGTCTACTGTGTTAGTAGAGTCCTGAAAAACGCAGAAAATAGATATCCGATACTAGAAAAGCTCGCTCTAGCACTCATCATTTCAGCCAGAAAGCTCAGACCATATTTTCAAGCCCATTCAATTCAAGTAGTAACAGATTTACCTCTAAAAAGTGTGCTAGAAAGGCCAGAACACTTAGGCAGGTTGGCTAAATGGGTTATCGAGTTAAGTGAATTCAATATCTCATATGTCCCGCGAACGGCAATCAAAGCACAAGTATTAGCCGATTTCTTAATAGATACAGCGGGTAATGAACCTAAAAATGATGTCAGAGAATCTATACCTTGGACAATTTATGTTGATGGAGCTTCAGGGAAAAATTCTTCACGGGCAGGAGTCATCTTTATCAATCCGAACGGAGTTAAATTAAATCAAGCTTTGAAATTTCCTTTTTTCGTTACCAATAATCAGGCAGAATACGAAGCTCTCTTAGCAGGACTTCGTTTTGCCAGAGAATTAAGCATCGAAGATGTTGAAGTCAAAACAGATTCATTAGTCATGGCGTCCCAAGTAAACAACACTTACGAGACTAAAGAGCCTATTCTAAAGAAGTATCTAAAACTATTTGGGTCAAACTCACACCCATATAGATCAATTAACCAAATTAAAGCCACACCATGGTCCAATGGACTTTGGGTAAGGTTATATGACTCATGACCATCAAGTGGGGCTAACCCACCCATCAATATGACCATGTCAACCCAAAGGTCAACCATGGTCAACATAAAGCCTTAACGAAGAAATTGAAAGACCAAATAAATTCCAAGCAGACCAAGGCCCACCACATGCCAAAACAACATATCACAAAGCTTATTGGCACCCCACATCTGAAATTGGAGAGAGAGAATGTGCTTGGGGGCAAAAATGACATTTTTCCCCTAAGGTCCAAGGTGTTTTGAGTAATGGAGCTTCCACGGCCATTACCTCCTTTCCCAAACCTTCAGCCCCCCCCCCCCCCCCCCCCCCCCCCCCCCTCAGGCAATGAATAAACACTTCAGGGCATGGCCGCCGCTCAGCCATAGAAGAGGAAACAAAAGTCCTTAGCCCACAACCCATGCTCTCCATCCTCCCTATACAACCATCACCACCCACATTTGATATTACCATCACCTTCAAAAGGCTCTTAAGGGTCGAGCCAGCCCCTGAGAATAGAGCATTCGGTGGAGGAACGACAGATCAGGCAAGCTTGTTGGAGACAGAGAAATCCATGGCTACCTGTCGAAGCACCCACCGCCGAGCCATAATTGATGTTCGTTTCTCTCCTCTCCCCTTGCGCTAGAGCCTAGATCCATTTAGGAGATATTTCGAGCTCAATAGGGCTTGAATCCATGGGAGATGTAGGAAAATTTTGGGGAATTTACCTTTCTCGGGATCGCCGGAGAGGCGATTTCCGGCCAACATTTCGCCGCCAAATGATAGCCACCACCTCAACGGAGGTGGTGGTGGTGGTGGCCGTCTGTGGAGTTGGAGGGGTGGCCGGGAAAGAGAGTTGGAAGTCGGCCCAGCTGGAAGGATTTCTGGCCATTGGCTGGAGGTGGAAGACGAAATCACAGCCCTCCATTTTAGGCTAATGGCTATATGCAGGCCATGTTTAATTTACATGAAATATTTCTGTCACATTTCATATAGTAGCTTGACCACAATAATTAGACCACTTAGAGGCCTTATTAGCCAAAAGTGCCTGAGACAATGTTTGTATCCCTTGAGGTCTACTATCTATAGGGATTTGAATCACCAAGTTTGGTGATCTACAGCTCCTTGTAGGGCCATTCTCCTGAGGTATGCCTAGAAGGGGGACCATGCATTATTTTGTAGATCTAGACCACATAGATACTTGGATAGGCCTAATATTTTAGACATAAGAGTATATACCCGAGCTGCACCCTCTGCCCATAAATCAGAATTTTTGGGCAACTTTTTCCTAAGATTTTGTGGTAAATATGATTTTTCATATTAATGAAATAAATGTGGTTCAATTAACTCAAAATGTCGCAAATCTTCCACATACATGGAATGGTGGTATGCATATAACACTTGTTGATATTTTGTGAATTTATCACAAAACGCTGGATGTATGCTCATGATATTTGTGAAAAACACATAATATGATGAAAGATACCATCTCTAGAAAAGTTAGGATTTTTGGAATGAAAAATCCTAAAGATTTAGTTAATAATATTAATGTCACATAAGTGTATTAATCAAATAAAAGTAAATAATAGACTTAGGAAAAATCTGATTTCCTTCCACATGATGTTTTAGAGTAATATACACCTCTAAGAATTTTATTGGGATTTATGGAGTTGATTCCTTACGTATTTGAGCATAACTGATTTTGTCATATAAGTGTATAAATGAAATAAACATAATTTATTTTCTTGAGAAAAATCCAATTTTTCGTCCCATGATACATTAGGTTAAAATATATCTCTGCGAATTTTAGTAGGATTTTTTGAAGCCTTTCACACTGTAAATTACCAAAGATTCCATTTTGTCACACTTATGTATTAATGAAATTTATATGGTTAATATAATCTGAAAAATTCAGAAAGTTTGGCTGGACTATTTTTAGAGCATTATACACATATTACAATTTTTCCAGAATTTTTGAATAAATATTCTTGGTACTTACTGCGTAATGTGACATATTGGCCTAAATATTTAAATATTGAATTGATGGTCATAAACAATGTGGAAAATTAGGAAATTCAGTCAGTCATATAATTTTATCATTATAGTCCACAGATAAAATATTTGGAGCACTTTGAATTCTGTAGTTGGTACTTCATGTGTAAAGTGAGGTGTGCCTTATATCTAAAAAAATTTAATTCATGGCCAAATTAATTAGGAAAATTATGAACTTCTAACCATCCCTTAATTTGCTCATGATGAACCTGTGGTATAAATTTTACGGCATTTGGCCAAATTATAGTGAAGTTCACATCACAAAGATCAATCGTTCAATTCTTGAGTTGGTCTGCGAATAGCAAAAACATGAGGTGAGGTTTAGACTAGCCAGAATACTTGGAAATTTAATGGGATTTGGGAACACAAAGATATAGCATACATAACATCATTCCCTATAAGTTGTAGCTTTACTGGAGGACTCCTGCCCTATAGTAAAGAGTAAACTAGAAGCTCATCACACGATGAACAAATGAAACCATTTTGGAAGTTTTCCACTTTGGGCATTTATAGTGATATTTGGAATGATAATATGATTTTGGTGTATTTTATGATTAGAGTTGGACACATAGATTAATACCTAAGGGCTTGCACCACGCACCATAAATAGGTTGTTGAGGCCTAAAAGAGTTCGAAGCCACCCTTATGTAATATTAGAGCAACCATGGGAATAACCTAAACAATGGGTAGATATCAATAAAAGTAAATGTTTTGAGAAAGGAAGGTCTGGGATGTCACCCCAGAATATCTTCTAGTACCGTTGTGAGCCCTTCACCGGGTAGACCTAAGGAAGTCCAGAATTCACTATACACCGCTACGATCGATTAAATAACAATCAAGAGGAACCTTAAATAAGGAAAGTTGAGAAAGGTGAACTTCGTCCTATTACAGAGGACGAAATGGTTCAGGAGTAGTTGGTCTTGCGAGCTGGAGGCTCGGGTTGTATGGTAACCATGCATGTGCATAAATTAGTGGCGAGTCTTCAGTACTAGTCCAATTATAACACCGATGGCAGTACGTTGACTTGGCTGGGGTATGGGGAGTTAGATGGCCAGTAGTTAACCTTACTGTGGTCTCGAAGACAATCCCTAATAACCCACCTCCGACCATAATAGACTGGCGGGTTGCCAATAAGAGTACGCAAGAGCTCACAGAAGTGCACCTATGATGTGTACAGTAGAGTATGTAAGGTCTAGGTATGGTAGTGTGTATACCCACCTAGAAGTGGAGTGCCTGGTCCACTGTTTCCATTGCCACAGTGGGAGCACCTGAGAGGCTTGATACCTCCGAAAAGAGAGAACTAAAGGTCTGTGCATGCAGAGTCGTGTGAGCGAGTTGCACTACATGAACATAGCATAACATATATACATACTGTGGGCATATATATTTGCAGACCCTTATCATATAAATTAGTATGGGCTCTTTTATATGATAAGTTATAATTCCAAAAACCTTAACTTATAAGTTTGCGTGGGCATTCATATAGGTTAAGGTGTTGTAGATGATAGTGTAGTAGTTTATTTATTACCTTTACTTGCGCTGCATTTACTTCTTACTGATCATTTACTACCTATTGCTGTCATACACACTACTTATTTATTCATATATACTGCTAGTATAATCCATGTAACCTGCTCTTTCTTTTAACCTTTGTTGTCCTTCGCTTTGTCCTCCCGCTCGGTACCTAGGAGTCGCGGGGGGAGGCGATGACAAAATTGGCTTAGTATTTTTGACTAACTGTCAGATGTGGTCGTAACACCAGGAGATAGAGGAGCAGGAGCCGCAGTACGTCAGGCATGACATGACGACAGACCCTGAGGAGCAGATGTCGCGCATCACTACCACCACACATCGATAGGTTGGAGAGTATTTTATGTAGCTTCCGCATAGTGTAGTGTGAGAGAGTGTATTATTACTATTTCCTAATAGATTTGTATCGGGTTTAAGCCCTTGCGCTCTTATCTAGATCTCATTGTGGACTAGTTGCATTATATATATATATATATATATATATATATATATATATATATTTGTGTGTGTGTGTGTGTGTGCCTGTGGTTGCGTGCTTGTAATATTTGCCAGTATTCTTTCTTACAAAATTGGCCTGTGATATGATCGAATTAGCCGGCAGGATCGGCGTTGAGCGGTGACAGCTAACCCGTGAGTTGGAGTCACCGTAAGACGGCGTTTTTGGGCTAACCCGTGAGTTGGAGTCACCGTAAGACGGCATTTCTGGGCTAACCCGTGAGCTGCAACTCAATTGGTGATGAGGAATGGAAAAACTCCATAGTTAAGCGTGCTCTGGCTAGAGTAGTCACGGGATGGGTGACCACCTGGGAAGTCCCTGTATTGCCACTTAGCTGAACCATTCCTCATGAAAAGGGAGGATATGACCTCCAACAACTCATTGTTCCTTGTGGTGGGACGGAGAGGGGTTGAGGTGCACGGTCCACAAATCGGTTAAGGCTGAACCCTTATGAGCTGGATGATGGTGGTGTCGGAGGTCATCCTTGCGAGCTGTGTGCTGGGGAGGCCATTCCAAAAAGACTACTGGGACTGTAGACCACACCACCCCAACCCCTTTCCTCTTAACCCGACGGGTTGTTGAGGCTGGGATTCGATCCCGCGCCCCCTTGATAAGGATAGCTCTAGTTAAGGTGCAACGCGTGGACTTCCCAGGAGGTCACCCATCCCGTGGCTACTCCAGCCCAAGCACGCTTAACAATGGAGTACTTTCACTTCTCATCACCAATAAACAAAAATAATAATTTCATCCTAGAAATTTAAGTTCGAGTCTACGGGGTTCTATACAAGATGAGGATAAGGAATTTAAATCATGTTTAGGTTGTACCTGAGGTGAATAATCCCGGATACTACTGCTGCATGAGGTCCTTTGGTTCCCATATGCACTCCCCTCATCCATGATTGGACCATAACACCTTGACAAGGGGAACGTTCTTTCTTCGCAGAACTCGGACGACCGTATTAATGATACGGATGGGTTCCAGACGGACTGATTTTTTAGATGCTATCGGACATGTTGTAGTCGTAACATGCTGCTCTGGCCGAAGTAGGGCTCTCTGAAGTGAGGAGACATGGAAGACATTGTGCAGGTTCGCCAACTCCTATGGAAGCTCCAGCCTGTAAGCAAAGGGGCTGATCCGCTCCAGGATCATATAAGGATTCATAAATCGAGGGCTGATCTTCTTTTGTCCTCGCACCCGCGAGATACCATGCACTTGCCGTATCTTCAAGAAAACTCTGTCTCCTATATGGAACTCCACCTCCAGATGCCTCGCATCGTAATACTTGGCCTGCCGGCTCTGAGCCTCCAACATCCGGCCACAGATCATCCGTACTAATGCATATGTATCATCAATATACTCTGATCCGAGTGCCCTTGGATCCTTGTCCTAGACCCAAGACAACGACATCCAGAACTTCCGCCCGTAAAGGGCCTCATATGGTGCCATCTCAATGCTTGTCTGGTGGCTGTTATTGTAGGAAAACTCTATCAATCATAACAGCATCTCCCATGGTTTCCCCGTATCTAGAATGCATAAACGCAGCAAGTCCACCATCGCCCTATTGGTGCGCTCTGTCTGGACGTCAGTCTGTGGATGGAAAGTAGTGTTGAAGTTGAGTTAAGACCCTAGGTATGCCTGCACTACCCTCCACTACATCGAAGTGAAGCGACCATCTCTATCTAAAACAATCGTCTTGAGCACGCCGTGGTACCTAACGAAATGCTCCACAAATGGTCTCACCAATACAGCAACTGGTGCGTCCTTTCGGACTGGAATCAATCATGCACAGAAGGGGACTGTGGTAGCCCATGCACACAATCTATGGCTATGTCCTCGAACTTCCATTCTGGGAGTGGGAGTGGTTGTATAAAACCTCCAGGGCTTTTGTACTCGGCCTTCACCCGCTGGCAGGTCTCGCAGTGCATCACCCAAGCTATGGTCCCCCTCTTCATTCTAAACCAGTAAATATTCTTTCGCAGGTCTGCTGTCATCTTGGTGATCCCGGGGTACACTAAATACCGAGTGCAGTGTGCCTCCCGGAGTATATCCTCCTGAATCCCACCTCTTGCAGGTATATATATAGGGCCCCAGAAATGAACTAGGTCATCCCGTAATGAGTAGACTCTCGAGTTTCCCCTCCTAGGTCTATGAATAGTGGCTCCAATGTTTTATCCTATCCCTGATGTGTCCTGATGCGGTATCGATTGTCACATGTAATGCTCATGGTGGCTAGGTACTCCCTATTGATCTTAGGCTCGACCATGGATACCAATGTGATCTCTATGTCCTTTAGCATCTTCGCCAGCTCCATTGCCATCACTCAGGGCTCCGGTCCAAATGTGCTGTCTCTCCTGCTCAAGGAATCCACCACCGTGTTTGCCTTCCACAGACAGTAGTGCATGGTGTAGTCATTGTCGCATAGGAACTCTAACAACCTCCATTGTCATAGGTTCAGGTCCTTCTGGGTATCTATATATTTAAGGTTCTTGTGATCTTAGAAGATCTCACAATGAACCCTATAAATGTAATGCATCTAAATCTTCAAGGTGAAGATCACAACCCCGAGCTCTAAATCATGTACTAGGTAGTTCTTCTCGTGCTTCTTCAGTTGCCTCGATGCATATTCTATGACGTGTCTGTGCTGCATCAATAATGCACCCATCCCCTGGTAAGATGCATCAGTGTAGATCTGGAATCCTTCCTTCCCAGATGGAAGGGCATGGATTGGGACCGAGGAGAGCCCGTCCTTCAGCTCCTGGACTGTCGCCTCGCACTGAGCTGTCCAGGTAAATGCGACATCCTTCTTTGTCAAAGATGTAAGCTGGAGGGCCACCTTCGAGTATCCCTGCACGAACTTGCAATAATAGCCCGCTAATCCGAGGAAGCTACAGACATCTGATGCCAACTTCAGCTGCGAGCACTCCCTAACTGCTTGCACCTTGGCTGGGTCTAGTGCCAACCTAGCTCGGCCGATAGTATGCCCCAAGAATGCTACCACGTGCAGCCAGAACTGGCACTTCAAATACTTGGCATATATTTGGTGCTCCCTCAGCTTCCCTAACACCAGTGTCAAGTGCTGGGCATGGTCCTCCCTGGTCCTAGAGTAGATTAAGATGTGTTCAATGAAGACTATAATGAAGATGTCCAAGTAGGCTTCGAATACATGGTTCATCAGACTCATGAATGCGGAGGGAGAATTTGTGAGCCCGAAAGGCATCACCGTGAACTCATATCAACCATAGCGCGAGCTAAACGCCGTATTCGGTATATCCTCCTCCTTGATCCTTAGCTGGTGATATCCTGATCTCAAGTCGAGCTTTGAGAACTAGTGGGCTCCCTGAAGCTGATCAAATAACTTATCAATCCTCATTAGCGTGTAAGTATTCCGCATCGTCGGCCGGTTCATCTCCCGATAGTTGATGCATAGTCGGAGCAAGCCATCCTTCGTCATCACAAATAGAACTGGGGCTCCCCACAGTGATGAGCTCGGCCTAACGAATCCTGACTCCACTAGCTCCTGGACCTGCTTATGGAATTCTAATAGCTCCTTGGGTGCCATCCGGTATGGTGCCCGAGACACGGGCCTGGCTCCAGGCACTACCTGAATCTGAATGTCTACGTCTCGTCGTGGGGGTAGTCTGGGAAACTTTTCTGGGAATAGAATGGAAAAGTCCCAAACCATCGGGATATCGACCATGGAGGCCTCTGCCTCTACCATCCTAAAGCAGACTAGGTATACCTCGTCTCCCTGATGATGGGCTTTAACAACCTGGATAGATGACAATAAAGTCGGGAGATAGGTCTAATACCTTCGATCACCACCTCAGAGTCCTCATGCCTCAGTACGATCTTCTTTGCCTTGCAGTCAATCCTGGCATGGTTCCAGTGTAGCCAATTCATGCCCATGATCAAATCAAAATTCGACATCTCCAAAAGTGTTGTCGGTGTCTCAAATGACTTTCCTCCAATCTCCACCTCCATGTTGCACTTGACGCACGACACTATCTCTGATCCGTCTGGAAGTCGCACCTTCCTATGGATGCCCTCAAAATACAGAGCACGGTCTAGATAGTCTACAAATTCCTCAGAGACAAACGAGTGCGAGGCACCCATGTCGAATAAGGTGTATGCGGGTTTGTCATAGACAAACACTATACCATTGGTGGTTTTTGTTGTTCGGGTTATAAGTCTCAATAAAACTGATGTTTGTAAGGTACTAAGCAACTTATAATTAAAGCATGAAAGTACCTATGATGACCTCCTCGGTGTTCCACTCTTAAGCTAAATCCAGAGCATACACCTGCTCTGGCCTTGGGCCTCTACCGTGATGCCTCTGACCCCAACCTCATCCTCTACATTGGCCCTTATGTGCTGGTGCTGGAGGGGCTGGTGGAGGGGGAGGAGGAGGAGGAGGTGTACAGAATAGCTGGGGGTAATTGGATCTGATGTGCCCTGGCTGGTGGTATCTGAAGCATACCATTGGATAGAATCCTCTATCATCGTGCCTCGGTGGCTCCTGAATCCGCACTAGTGGAGGGACTGGCACTGTGGGAGGCTACTGCTCTGGCCTAAAGTTTGGACGAGGGTAACCTCCACCTCTCATGTGCCTCATGATCCTGCCCTGCTGCGGTCCCCTGCTACTCTCTCCAAATTGCATCCCATCCACCGGTCTCTTTCCCCTACTCTGCACCATCACATAATCTGCTTCCAGTTTCTTTGTCGTCTCAATGATCTTGGCAAAACTGTCCTCAGCCACGAACAGTAGTGCCTGCCTCAATGGATCTCTATATCCCCGGTAGAACCTCTTAGCATAACCTCTGTCATATAATGCATGCATTCCCGCAAATCTAGAGAGATGAGAGAACTCCATCTAGTACCCTAGTTGTAGACCCTTATCATAGAACCCTGCAGCTCAATTGGTGATGAGGAATGAAAGAAATCCATAGTTAAGCGTGCTTGGGCTGGAGTATTCACGGGATGGGTTACCTCCTAGGAAGTCCATGCGATGCCACTTAACTGAACCATTCCTCGTGAAAAGGGGGGTTGCGGCCTCCAACAACCTATTGTGCTATGTGGTGGGACGGAGAGGGGTTGGGCAGCACGATTTGCAGATCGGCTGAGGCTAAACCAATTCAAGCTGGATGATGGGGGTGTCGGCGGTTGTCCTTTCGAGCCATATGCTGGGGAGAGCATTATGCGAAGTATAGGATTCTGCGATCGATGAAATATATTATTTCAGCGGTTGATGAATTTACAGCCAATCGACGATCGACGAAAATCCCAGCGCTCGACGGAAATATAGCTGTTGCCGTCGTTCGACGAAAATCCTGAATTCGTCGATCTCAAATCTTAGCAGCGCCGTTCGACAAAAATCGTGAATTCGTCGATCTCAAATCTTAGCAGCGCCGTTCGACAAAAATCCTGAATTTGTCGATCTCAAATCTTAGCAGCGCCGTTCGACGAATAATCCTGAATTTGTCGATCGACGAAATCTTCCCGTTCGATGATTCTGGGCTTTTTCTTCCCGTTGCCCGATAAATCTTATATGCTCATTTTATGCTTATTTTTAGACCAGAAGTGGGTACCTTGTCCAATAAGAAGCCGACACCTAACTTTGGAGTTCCAAGGCTTATTAATGCAAACCCTATTCTCTCTTAACACAAGGGCTGAGCATTTCTCCTGAAGGAAAAATCTTCCTCTCCTTCTTCTTCATCTTCTTCCTCTCCTTCTTCTTCATATTCTTCTTCTCCCTTCAGGAATTAGATGGGGGAAACTTTTGAAGGAGCAAAGCTTAGAGGCATTTGGAGCTTGGCCGACCACCACCATGCTTCCATCAAGATGAGCTCCAACCTTGGCCATAAAATCAGGTGACTTCCGCCCCCTCTCCCTTGGTGCTAGCATCCTAGATCACAATAGGAGAGATGAAGGCTCATGAGAGCTTCTCGTGTGAGCTTTAATGGAGTTTCCTTAGGAAGACAAAGCTGGAACCTCAAATTTAGGGCATCGTTCGCCGTGAGGTTTTAGGAATCATTTCTTCTCTTCAAGAAGAAGAGATGGGATTTGATTTGGGGCAAACCCATGGTCATTGAGGGAGAGTGAGGGGAATGATTATTTGGGGATTTTAAAGGTGTAATGACCAAATTCTGTTTGGGGAAGATGATGAATAGTCCCTGGTTAAGTAATATTTAATTTATATCTTTTGTGATAAAATTGATGAATAACCCCATGTTAAATTATGGTTTTTAAACTATATATTATGTATTAGAGATGATAATAGCCCCTCCCTAAAGAAAGTTTTAGTTAATAACATTTCACTTGGTAAATAGGAGGTAAAATTGTGCGCAGCTGGGTTCAAGCCAATTTTTAGGCTTGACCCCACTGGAATTAGACTTCGGGCTCAGCATGAAAGTTGTAGCCCTCGGAAAGAGATTTCCGACAATAGGTTACCCATTTTCTAAAGTGACCTGTAGCTCCCTAAAAGCCCAGTCGAGTGGACTGTCCAGAAAGCTGGGAGGTGGTCAAGGCATGTTGTTTTGCTGTCCAGATTTCTTCAGTTGGCTTCAGAGCAGATTTTTGATAGGACCCACTTGGATCTGGGTTTAGGACTCAACATGAATGTTGTAGCCCTTAATGTTATCTTTCCGAATTGGGGTGGATCATAATTTTTGGACAATTGTAGCACCCAGAAATCCAGTTTTAGTAAACTGTGTCATAACACTTCCGATCTCAGTATTTTGTGGATTTCTCTTATTATATTGGTTGGATGCTCATGAAAATTGGTGGAGACATAGGTGATAACAATATGTACACCCCTGTTGAAGTTCATAATTTATGATTAAGTAGTATTAAAGTTATTGCCGTGTTATTTCATAACTTGAAGGGGATATAAATGCTGAATGTGAAGCCTGTCTGGGCCAAAATTTTGTATGAATCATGTATATGCTAGCATTGGCTTGTGATAATGATTTCAGATTTATTTCTGTTAAGATGACCCCTTGAACGAACCTTCAATTGTAGATGTATGTGTAATCGTAAAAAAGGACATGTATGAATTAATGTTCATATCGCTTGATAATCTATTGGATGGTGTAGAATGGTGATAACCTCTCCATAAGGTTGATAGATTTAATCGTGTTGAAACACGTTGTGATTTGTACGTAAGACGATTGAATATTGGTGATATGTTCGGGCTTACATATTTAGAAAAATATGAATATGGCACAGTACGCACAAGTAGTCCTACATGATCAAGTAAGGTAATTTCCATGTGATGCACACGCTACTGTTTAAAGTCGTGACAACCCGGTATGAGTAGCATTGATGGCTTGGTGTGGATTATAAGATATTGTTATATCTTGTGGTGAAATGTTAAGGGCCCGGTTGTTGGTGGCCTTGGATGCTAGTTAGCATCAGTTGACTTGTATGATGTGAAAAGGAGAAGACTCCTTCGGCGAGTCTTTGGGTACTTGATAGCACGTGTTATGCATGGAATTACATGAATGTGCATGGTTTACACATGGAGGTGTGATGACACTGGTTGGAGGATACTTGTGGTTGGGGGATTACTTGTGGCGGGTCTACGGGCTTGCTAGTCGTGACACCGATAGAAGCCGGCAGTTAGACTCTAGACCGGTTGGCTTGGACTCTTGGTGCAAACCAACCCAAGTCCCCTTCTATGTCCTTGATGGCTCCGCTGTGTGTTCTTAGCATCGAGCAGTACGCAGGGTCTCCGCTATGTGTTCTTAGCGTTGAGGCGTACATAGGCCTAGGTCTGGTAGTGTTCATACCCACCTAGTTGTGGAGGAGCCCGGTCTACAGTCTCCGTCTGGCCACGACGCGAGGTGCCTGAGTGGTTAGCTACCCTCGAAAAGCGGGAACTACAGGTCTATGTCGACATAGCAAAATGCATGGGTGAGTTAATCATATCATAATCATTGCATTGCATTCATCCTGCATAATCATAGCATTGCACCGCATCAGGTCCATCATATAAATTAGTATGAGTTCTTTTATATGATGGGTCCCAAATTGGAAACCTTAACTTATAAGTTTGTATGGGCGTTCATATAAGTTAAGGTATGATATGAACTGCTTACTCCTTTCTTGTTACTACTACTTGCTTACATTCTGCCATTGCCTTATTACTTGTTTGTTGTGCTTATTATACCTGTTACTAGTACTTGAATTTATAACAATTGCTACTTATATACTTATGAACAGCTTAGTTAGTGTCATTGCAAGTACTTGGGTACTTAAACAACCGACATATATGAACAACCATTCCTGTCACCTGCTTGTATATATTATTGCTTATATTGCAGCTTTTCTTCCTTTCCTTCCACCCGGTGCCTTGGAGTCGTCGGGGGAGCGAATGTGAAGCAACTTAGTCTTTATGACTAACGGTTGCTACGTCCCTCTTTTTAGGAGTGTACCTTAGAGCAGCAGTGCACGGTGCTGGAGGAGGATAGTCAGGTCAGGGTGACAGGGCCAGATACCATGATACCTTGGCTACCGTCAGTGACAGAGGCGAGTGAGTATTTAGAGATGTAGCCCCTGGGCATTTAGTTTGATACTCTGATGATTTGCAGGAGCTTGTATAGCTTTCTGTCTTTCTTTGTACTTACTGTTTGGACATTATTACTTATTGTGAATCTGTGGCTTTTAATGCTTTCTTTTATTGATGGGTTGGCGCTGTTCAGTTAGTTTGGCCGGCAGTATAGGCGTCTTGTGGGGGAGGCTAGCTCGTGTGCTGGCGCTTCTACAAGGCGGCTGTCCTGGGCATAAGACTCCCCTCGGCCGTGTTTTGTGTTCCAGGAGGGGGTCTTACATCAAATATATCCCTTGACAATGATGAGAAAGGGAAACCTGTTGATGAGACCTTGTATAGGTATATAATTGGCTCCCTCCTCTATTTAACTGCAAGTACACCTGATATCATGTATGTTATATTGGTATGTGCAAGGTACCAGGCTTGCCCCAAGGAATCTCATTACTCAACTACAAAGAGGATTCTGAGATACCTTAAGGGCACACTTCATATTGGCCTATGGTATCGTAGGAATAATAATTTTGAATTAATAGGATATTTAGATGCATATTTTGTAGGCTGTGACAGGAAAAGTACCTCAGGGACATGCCAATTACATGGGAGAACACTATTTTCCTGGAGTAGCAAGAAGCAAACCCGTATTGCTATTTCAGCAGCTGAGTCAGGATACATATCAGCTGGGAGTTGCTGTGCACAATTATTGTGGATCCAACATCAACTATAGGACTACAATCTACAACTAAGTAAAACTCCAATGTTTTGTGACTCATCAAGTGCAATTTCGATTGCTAAGAATCCTGTGTCACACAGCAGGACTAAGCATATTTAAATTGGGTATCACTTCATCAGAGAACATGTTGAGAAGGAAGACATCTACCTTGAGTTTGTCCCCGCTAACAAACAAGTGGCAGATATCTTCACTAAATCTCTAGATGAAGCAAAATTTAATTTCTTTAAAATAGAGTTGGGCATGCTCAATTTAGAATAACTACTGCAGAGCTACCCTTATTTATTTATTATTGTTACAATTTTCTTCTAGTAGGTGGTAGGTCACTAACAAAGTATGTAGGTTGTCACTGTGATAGCTGGGAGTAACTTAAAATGTACATACTGTTTTGTGCATAAGAGCAATTAAAGACCATATTGTTTTGTCCACGAAACGATATCGTCGTGATGACACAATGACACGCTTTTATTTATCTGTCAAATCAAAAATTCTAAATGATTTAATCTCAGCCATTGGATCTAAAATTGATCAAATCCCAGGTATGCGGCTTTTCGCTTTCCTCAATAAAATCTATAAATAGGTGTCAAATGTATTGAAATTAAAACATATGCTACATTTTCCCTAAAAAGCCACCGCATTCTCTTCATCTCGTGGAGGTAGACAAGTCGATACAGCTCAGCTCACCTTCAAGTGTCAAAGAAATTGCTCCAAAGGGAGAAGGATATCTGTATGAAGGCAGTGAAGTGGTGAGAAATGGATTTTGGAAGGCCTCAGAAGAGATTCAAGTAGTTATTAGACCGCTAGATGTCGTCGACTTGTAGTTTGTGCTGACAGAACCTACTGTGATCATGATAAAGGAGGTGCTTGAGTTCTGTTCTAATGCCAAAGTTGGATCATTTGGGAAGTCAATCAAGAGTAAAATCAATGGAATGAATGTTCGGGTTATAAGTCTCAATAAAACTGATGTTTGTAAGGTACTAAGCAACTTATAATTAAAGCATGAAAGTACCTATGATGACCTCCTCGGTGTTCCACTCTTAAGCTAAATCCAGAGCATACACCTGCTCTGGCCTTGGGCCTCTACCGTGATGCCTCTGACCCCAACCTCATCCTCTACATCGGCCCTTATGTGCTGGTGCTGGAGGGGCTGGTGGAGGGGGAGGAGGAGGAGGAGGTGTACAGAATAGCTGGGGGTAATTGGATCTGATGTGCCCTGGCTGGTGGTATCTGAAGCATACCACTGGATAGAATCCTCTATCATCGTGCCTCGGTGGCTCCTGAATCCGCACTAGTGGAGGGACTGGCACTGTGGGAGGCTACTGCTCTGGCCTAAAGTTTGGACGAGGGTAACCTCCACCTCTCATGTGCCTCATGATCCTGCCCTGCTGCGGTCCCCTGCTACTCTCTCCAAATTGCATCCCATCCACCGGTCTCTTTCCCCTACTCTGCACCATCACATAATCTGCTTCCAGTTTCTTTGTCGTCTCAATGATCTTGGCAAAACTGTCCTCAGCCACGAACAGTAGTGCCTGCCTCAATGGATCTCTATATCCCCGGTAGAACCTCTTAGCATAACCTCTGTCATATAATGCATGCATTCCCGCAAATCTAGAGAGATGAGAGAACTCCATCTAGTACCCTAGTTGTAGACCCTTATCATAGAACCCTGCAACTCAATTGGTGATGAGGAATGAAAGAAATCCATAGTTAAGCGTGCTTGGGCTGGAGTATTCACGGGATGGGTTACCTCCTAGGAAGTCCATGCGATGCCACTTAACTGAACCATTCCTCGTGAAAAGGGGGGTTGCGGCCTCCAACAACCTATTGTGCTATGTGGTGGGACGGAGAGGGGTTGGGCAGCACGATTTGCAGATCGGCTGAGGCTAAACCAATTCAAGCTGGATGATGGGGGTGTCGGCGGTTGTCCTTTCGAGCCATATGCTGGGGAGAGCATTATGCGAAGTATAGGATTCTGCGATCGATGAAATATATTATTTCAGCGGTTGATGAATTTACAGCCAATCGACGATCGACGAAAATCCCAGCGCTCGACGGAAATATAGCTGTTGCCGCCGTTCGACGAAAATCCTGAATTCGTCGATCTCAAATCTTAGCAGCGCCGTTCGACAAAAATCGTGAATTCGTCGATCTCAAATCTTAGCAGCGCCGTTCGACAAAAATCCTGAATTTGTCGATCTCAAATCTTAGCAGCGCCGTTCGACGAATAATCCTGAATTTGTCGATCGACGAAATCTTCCCGTTCGATGATTCTGGGCTTTTTCTTCCCGTTGCCCGATAAATCTTATATGCTCATTTTATGCTTATTTTTAGACCAGAAGTGGGTACCTTGTCCAATAAGAAGCCGACACCTAACTTTGGAGTTCCAAGGCTTATTAATGCAAACCCTATTCTCTCTTAACACAAGGGCTGAGCATTTCTCCTGAAGGAAAAATCTTCCTCTCCTTCTTCTTCATCTTCTTCCTCTCCTTCTTCTTCATATTCTTCTTCTCCCTTCAGGAATTAGATGGGGGAAACTTTTGAAGGAGCAAAGCTTAGAGGCATTTGGAGCTTGGCCGACCACCACCATGCTTCCATCAAGATGAGCTCCAACCTTGGCCATAAAATCAGGTGACTTCCGCCCCCTCTCCCTTGGTGCTAGCATCCTAGATCACAATAGGAGAGATGAAGGCTCATGAGAGCTTCTCGTGTGAGCTTTAATGGAGTTTCCTTAGGAAGACAAAGCTGGAACCTCAAATTTAGGGCATCGTTCGCCGTGAGGTTTTAGGAATCATTTCTTCTCTTCAAGAAGAAGAGATGGGATTTGATTTGGGGCAAACCCATGGTCATTGAGGGAGAGTGAGGGGAATGATTATTTAGGGATTTTAAAGGTGTAATGACCAAATTCTGTTTGGGGAAGATGATGAATAGTCCCTGGTTAAGTAATATTTAATTTATATCTTTTGTGATAAAATTGATGAATAACCCCATGTTAAATTATGGTTTTTAAACTATATATTATGTATTAGAGATGATAATAGCCCCTCCCTAAAGAAAGTTTTAGTTAATAACATTTCACTTGGTAAATAGGAGGTAAAATTGTGCGCAGCTGGGTTCAAGCCAATTTTTAGGCTTGACCCCACTGGAATTAGACTTCGGGCTCAGCATGAAAGTTGTAGCCCTCGGAAAGAGATTTCCGACAATAGGTTACCCATTTTCTAAAGTGACCTGTAGCTCCCTAAAAGCCCAGTCGAGTGGACTGTCCAGAAAGCTGGGAGGTGGTCAAGGCATGCTGTTTTGCTGTCCAGATTTCTTCAGTTGGCTTCAGAGCAGATTTTTGATAGGACCCACTTGGATCTGGGTTTAGGACTCAACATGAATGTTGTAGCCCTTAATGTTATATTTCCGAATTGGGGTGGATCATAATTTTTGGACAATTGTAGCACCCAGAAATCCAGTTTTAGTAAACTGTGTCATAACACTTCCGATCTCAGTATTTTGTGGATTTCTCTTATTATATTGGTTGGATGCTCATGAAAATTGGTGGAGACATAGGTGATAACAATATGTATACCCTTGTTGAAGTTCATAATTTATGATTAAGTAGTATTAAAGTTATTGCCGTGTTATTTCATAACTTGAAGGGGATATAAATGCTGAATGTGAAGCCTGTCCGGGCCAACATTTTGTATGAATCATGTATATGCTAGCATTGGCTTGTGGTAATGATTTCAGATTTATTTCTGTTAAGATGACCCCTTGAACGAACCTTCAATTGTAGATGTATGTGTAATCGTAAAAAAGGACATGTATGAATTAATGTTCATATCGCTTGATAATCTATTGGATGGTGTAGAATGGTGATAACCTCTCCATAAGGTTGATAGATTTAATCGTGTTGAAACACGTTGTGATTTGTACGTAAGACGATTGAATATTGGTGATATGTTCGGGCTTACATATTTAGAAAAATATGAATATGGCACAGTACGCACAAGTAGTCCTACATGATCAAGTAAGGTAATTTCCATGTGATGCACACGCTACTGCTTAGAGTCGTGACAACCCGGTATTAGTAGCATTGATGGCTTGGTGTGGATTATAAGATATTGTTATATCTTGTGGTGAAATGTTAAGGGCCCGGTTGTTGGTGGCCTTGGATGCTAGTTAGCATCAGTTGACTTGTATGATGTGAAAAGGAGAAGACTCCTTCGGCGAGTCTTTGGGTACTTGATAGCACGTGTTATGCATGGAATTACATGAATGTGCATGGTTTACACATGGAGGTGTGATGACACTGGTTGGAGGATACTTGTGGTTGGGGGATTACTTGTGGCGGGTCTACGGGCTTGCTAGTCGTGACACCGATCGAAGCCGGCAGTTAGACTCTAGACCGGTTGGCTTGGACTCTTGGTGCTAACCAACCCAAGTCCCCTTCTATGTCCTTGATGGCTCCGCTGTGTGTTCTTAGCATCGAGCAGTACGCAGGGTCTCCGCTATGTGTTCTTAGCGTTGAGGCGTACATAGGCCTAGGTCTGGTAGTGTTCATACCCACCTAGTTGTGGAGGAGCCCGGTCTACAGTCTCCGTCTGGCCACGACGCGAGGTGCCTGAGTGGTTAGCTACCCTCGAAAAGCGGGAACTACAGGTCTATGTCGACATAGCAAAATGCATGGGTGAGTTAATCATATCATAATCATTGCATTGCATTCATCCTGCATAATCATAGCATTGCACCGCATCAGGTCCATCATATAAATTAGTATGAGTTCTTTTATATGATGGGTCCCAAATTGGAAACCTTAACTTATAAGTTTGTATGGGCGTTCATATAAGTTAAGGTATGATATGAACTGCTTACTCCTTTCTTGTTACTACTACTTGCTTACATTCTGCCATTGCCTTATCACTTGTTAGTTGTGCTTATTATACCTGTTACTAGTACTTGCATTTATAACAATTGCTACTTATATACTTATGAACAGCTTAGTTAGTGTCATTGCAAGTACTTGGGTACTTAAACAACCGACATATATGAACAACCATTCCTGTCACCTGCTTGTATATATTATTGCTTATATTGCAGCTTTTCTTCCTTTCCTTCCACCCGGTGTCTTGGAGTCGTCGGGGGAGCGGATGTGAAGCAACTTAGTCTTTATGACTAACGGTTGCTACGTCCCTCTTTTTAGGAGTGTACCTTAGAGCAGCAGTGCACGGTGCTGGAGGAGGATAGTCAGGTCAGGGTGACAGGGCCAGATACCATGATACCTTGGCTACCGTCAATGACAGAGGCGAGTGAGTGTTTAGAGATGTAGCCCCTGGGCATTTAGTTTGATACTCTGATGATTTGCAGGAGCTTGTATAGCTTTCTGTCTTTCTTTGTACTTACTGTTTGGACATTATTACTTATTGTGAATCTGTGGCTTTTAATGCTTTCTTTTATTGATGGGTTGGCGCTGTTCAGTTAGTTTGGCCGGCAGTATAGGCGTCTTGTGGGGGAGGCTAGCTCATGTGCTGGCGCTTCTACAAGGCGGCTGTCCTGGCCATAAGACTCCCCTCGGCCGTGTTTTGTGTTCCAGGAGGGGGTCTTACATCAAATATATCCCTTGACAATGATGAGAAAGGGAAACCTGTTGATGAGACCTTGTATAGGTATATAATTGGCTCCCTCCTCTATTTAACTGCAAGTACACCTGATATCATGTATGTTATATTGGTATGTGCAAGGTACCAGGCTTACCCCAAGGAATCTCATTACTCAACTGCAAAGAGGATTCTGAGATACCTTAAGGGCACACTTCATATTGGCCTATGGTATCGTAGGAATAATAATTTTGAATTAATAGGATATTTAGATGCATATTTTGTAGGCTGTGACAGGAAAAGTACCTCAGGGACATGCCAATTACATGGGAGAACACTATTTTCCTGGAGTAGCAAGAAGCAAACCCGTATTGCTATTTCAGCAGCTGAGTCAGAAGACATATCAGCTGGGAGTTGCTGTGCACAATTATTGTGGATCCAACATCAACTATAGGACTACAATCTACAACTAAGTAAAACTCCAATGTTTTGTGACTCATCAAGTGCAATTTCGATTGCTAAGAATCCTGTGTCACACAGCAGGACTAAGCATATTTAAATTGGGTATCACTTCATCAGAGAACATGTTGAGAAGGAAGACATCTACCTTGAGTTTGTCCCCGCTAACAAACAAGTGGCAGATATCTTCACTAAATCTCTAGATGAAGCAAAATTTAATTTCTTTAAAATAGAGTTGGGCATGCTCAATTTAGAATAACTACTGCAGAGCTACCCTTATTTATTTATTATTGTTACAATTTTCTTCTAGTAGGTGGTAGGTCATTAACAAAGTATGTAGGTTGTCACTGTGATAGCTGGGAGTAACTTAAAATGTACATACTGTTTTGTGCATAAGAGCAATTAAAGACCATATTGTTTTGTCCACGAAACGATATCGTCGTGATGACACAATGACACGCTTTTATTTATCTGTCAAATCAGAAATTCTAAATGATTTAATCTCAGCCATTGGATCTAAAATTGATCAAATCCCAGGTATGCGGCTTTTCGCTTTCCTCAATAAAATCTATAAATAGGTGTCAAATGTATTGAAATTAAAACATATGCTACATTTTCCCTAAAAAGCCACCGCATTCTCTTCATCTCGTGGAGGTAGACAAGTCGATACAGCTCAGCTCACCTTCAAGTGTCAAAGAAATTGCTCCAAAGGGAGAAGGATATCTGTATGAAGGCAGTGAAGTGGTGAGAAATGGATTTTGGAAGGCCTCAGAAGAGATTCAAGTAGTTATTAGACCGCTAGATGTCGTCGACTTGTAGTTTGTGCTGACAGAACCTACTGTGATCATGATAAAGGAGGTGCTTGAGTTCTGTTCTAATGCCAAAGTTGGATCATTTGGGAAGTCAATCAAGAGTAAAATCAATGGAATGAATGTGAATCTAACTTCCAAGAGGTTGGGCAAAGTACTCCATCTGCCCCTATTTGCTAATGAGGAAGAAGAGGAAGAGGTCACAAAGCAGGACATGTATGATGCCCTAGAGTGGTGTGGGCATTCTAAGAAGACCAATGGGTCCTTAGAAAGAAAGCACTTCAATCAGCAAGGAAAGCTGCTAGCTCATATTGTTGTGAAAGCCCTCCTCTGTAAGGTGGGGTCCCATGATAGGATCTCCAAGCCAATGTTTGACCTGACGGCAAGGATATTCCTAATCATGAAAACCAATTGGGCTCAGGTTATCCTACAAAAAATTCAAGAAAGCATTCGAGTGCCCAAACTTGTTAGAATAATATCCCTCTTCTTGCTGCAGTCATATCCTGATCATCTCAACAAGAAGTTGGGAGTCAAAATTCATCGCATGAGAAGAATGGACATTAAGGTACTAGAAAGATGGGAGAAAGTTTTGACAAAGTCTCATAAGTGGAAGAAATTGGTGAAAGATATAGAAAGTGAAGAAGAAAGCTCATCCTCAGGAAGTGAGCCAGTGCATGATCCCAATCTTTCAATCTATGAGGAGGAGGAGGTAGAGCACAAGGACTTTACAGTCCAAGTTTTAGTACAAAGCACTGAACCAATTACCACTAAAGGTGATGTTCAGCGTGAAGAAATGGAACTTGCTGAAAATCTTAATGACTCCTTGGATAACATGTCTGACAGAAGATGTACACATAGTGCCGCAATTGAGGGGGAACATGACGCTGAGCTCCCTACTCAAGTAGTAGAAGTGATCAATAAAATCACTGAGGTTGAGGATGCTATCCACACTGGGTTAGCAGTCCAAAAGGACCAATTTGAAGCTCCTGAGGAAATAAGCGAAGAAAAGTCTGCTGACAACACATGAAGGGAGTTGATAAATACTAAAGCCACGATTATTCCTAAGGATGAAGTAAGACAAAATTCTATAAGAAGATATCCTTCTCCAATGTTAGAAGAAGCAGAAGGAATGGAAGAATTTCTCCAGGAGATAATCAAGAAGAAAGTTGAGCCTGAACCAGAAAGGCCAAGCTCCTGCACATGCCAAATGCCAGAAGATTCCTCAATGCTGATTCAGATTAAGATGCTCTTGGATGAGCAAAGATCTAAGATTGAAGCTTGTGTTGACACTGATGTCAATGATCTAAGAAGAGATATGTCCAGTGAAACTACAGCTCTTAGGATAGAAATGAAACATCTCAAAGTACAAACCTTCAATTTCTTAATGAGAGCAGCTCTAGCAGTAGATCATACTGCTAAACAACTAGAACTCACCAAGAAGGGTCTGTCTGATATTAATGAAAATCATTGTGCAACATCTGAGAATCTGAAGGATGCTTTCAAAGCTATTGTTAGGGAAATGGTTGAGCACAAAAGGATCACCCTAGAAAGATTGGAATTTAATAGTCAAGAGTTGTATAGCCATATTCTAGAGATAAAGAATCATTTGGCTGGTGGAATCAATATGCTGAAGGACAAGATTTTAACTCTTCAAGTCAATTTGTAGAAAAACCTATCTGAATAAGTCCTGGGAGAGATCGATGATAAAGGCCAATGGTGTGCATGCCATCCAGACCTATAATTCTATAAGGGATGCAATGGACCTTCCCCTATCTATTCTGATGAACTTGCTGAAGTACTTGTTGCTGCCCCTGCTACATCTAAAGTACCTGCGGCTGCTGCATAAGGAAAAGGGAAGGAGATTGCATATGAGGAGGATGAAATCAAGCAAAGAAAGAAAAGGTACAGGGAGGAAATGGAAAAGAAACATGATTATGAGCAATGGAGCCTCAAATCAAGGGAAATTATCTTAGTTGCATGAGAACATATCAAGACAAAGAAAACTAATATAGCTAAACTGTACATCACCCATGAATGGATCAAACATGAAAATCAAGAAGAAATAAGAAGAATCTGCATAAAAGATAAGCTGGCAGGAAAGATTCTCAGAGATGTAGAAGAACCCTTAAGATATCATCCAAAGCCTTATGGCTATTTAACAGGACAGTCTGAAAAGAAAAAGGAGGTTGCTGTCAAGAAAGCAAGAGGTGGAATAGTCATAAGAGAACCTGAAGAATAGTTGGCTTGCATTTGCTGGGCAAATGGAGAAATGTTTGAAAATTCAAAACATTTCAAGTATTATAAATTTATAATATGCTGATGATATTTATTGTGTTGTGCACTGCAATGTTCTGAATGTTTTCTACTCTCTGCTCTTATTGCCTGCTATTTCTCATTATTGTACTTTATCATTGATTGGGTTGACTTCATCAAATAGGGGGAGATTGTTCGGAACACTGCCCACAATGTTCCAAATTTGGAGAAGTCTAAGTCAATGATAAGTACATTTTATATTTAATATCTATTTGATGTGACATGAGCAGGATGGAACATCATACATCCTATATATAATGTTTGGAGATCAAGCACAATATCTTTAAGTAAAATATAATCGTCTATATGACACTCACACGAAGATAACATTTTGATCACTCACAAAAGGTAATAAAAGAAGTCAGTCAACAATCGACATGATAATAAGAAGAACACGACTGTTTACCCAGAAATCGGCGATCCCCTTCGAGCTGACTTTTTGTAGGTGATCAGTGATCCCAAAGGCGGCCAAAGAAACACGGACAACCTCAAGCAAACTGAACCATCCCAGCCATCCGGGCGATCTCCCATCGCCCAGGCAATCTCGCCTTCGTCAGCATCCAGGACGTCTCTCCCTAGGTGGTCTCGCACCAGGCAGACTCACCCCGGACGGTCTCACCCCAGGCATACTCTCTCCAGGCGATCTGTCCCCAGGTGGGCTCACACCAGGTGGTCTCTCCCCAGGCGGTATCGCCCCAGAGAGACTCACCCCAGGCAGTCTCGCCCATGGCGGTCTCTCCCCATGCAGTCTCGCCCCAGGTGGACTCACCCCAGGCGGACTTGCCCTAGGCGGTCTCGCCCCAGGCAGTCTCTCCACAGGCGGACTCGCCCCAGGAGGACTCGCCCCAGGTAGTCTTACCTCAGGCAGTCTCTCCCTGAGCTCGGGCGGTCTCTCGCCAAGTTGGGGTGATCTACCCCTGCCGGTCACTCGCGGTTCGGGCAGCCCGTATTTCCTAGCCCTGCCTATTCGGGTAGGTCCCGTGCCTATAAATAAAAGGGCA
Source organism: Dactylorhiza incarnata (assembly GCA_033032865.1). Taxonomy (NCBI): domain Eukaryota; kingdom Viridiplantae; phylum Streptophyta; class Magnoliopsida; order Asparagales; family Orchidaceae; genus Dactylorhiza; species Dactylorhiza incarnata. Next base: position 3,937,917 of record JAWHQI010000153.1, on the reverse strand, counting down.
GGGGTACCAGTTTCGGGACTACGGAGAGTTTCCAACCCTCAGCCAGTGGCTTGAGCTGTCTCTAGTTTTGAGACCGCGGAGACCTCTTTGCAGGAACCTCTTCCGGGCGATATCCCTTTAGGAGACCACACCATCTCCCTTCAGGAGACGGCAAATCTTCAACTCTTTTTCTCCTTTCTCACTCCTTCACTCGCAGCTCAAAGTAACCGATCACCCAACAGTTTTCCTCCTCCTTCTCCATCTTGAGCAATTGTGGACTTGGTACATTTTTGGTTTGAACATTTAACAAGCGACCTTCATATCTTGAGTGGTTGATAAACAGCAGTTGCGGAGAAGATGTGGAATTTTTTCGAGAATGACATCCAATCTTGAAACAGCCATAACTTTTGATCCGTTTGTCTGTTTTCAGCCCACAATAGCTTTTCGGGATCGGCTCAAAGCAGTCCATCCAATGGAGAATATGTTTACCCAATGTAGTTTGTTTAGTGCCCTCAGATTGATCAAATTCGACTCAGTTTAGAAGTTATTGCAATTTTTCTCTTTTGGCAATTTCGGCAATTTTTGTTTTTGTGTGAGAAACTAGCCATGGCTGACCGCGAGTTCGCCCAAGCTCCTTTTGAGGAGGCTCCTCCTCCTCCTACAAGTTTAGAAAATCCAATCATTCCTCTCCCATCTCAATCTGAGGAGTTCACAACCACTTGCCATGACCATTTCAGATCAGCTTCCCAGAAAGATCCAACAGAAGTGCTGAACTTTGAGGACTATGCTTATTTTCCGGCCATTGCTGATGCTACTTATCCTTCAGCTCCTCCCGTTATTGTTGAAATGGAATATCCTTCTCCTTTCTCAAATCAAGTTCGTTCAGAGTATGTTTCTAATTAGTGTAAAGAGCCCCGTCTTCCGGTCTTCTCGGGAGGAGAAGATCCTGTCAGCCATCTTCAAGCTTTCAAATATGCTATCTCATTGAGGACTATTTCAGATGGGATTAAGTCTAAATTATTTTTTATATCCTTTGATGGTCAAGCTAGAGAATGGTTCTATAAGCTACCACATCAATCAATTACTTGCTTTAAGGATCTTCGAAGAGAACTTCTCTTAAGGTTTGCTACCTCGAGGAAGCGAAAGAGAGGCCCAGCAGCTCTTTTTCAAATCAAGCAAGGAGATAATGAGACTCTTGCTCAATTCATTGACAGGTTCCAAAAGGAAATTCTTGAAATTGTTGATGTTAAGCAGGACTTATATAAAATCGCCTTGATAAATGGATTACAAGAAGGTCCTCTCAAATTTGAAGTCACCCGAAATGAACCCGAGACTTATGGGCATCTTATCAGAATAGCAAATCAATTTATTCAAGGAGAGACATCAAATCCTAATTATGCTTCTTCTTTGAATCAAAGAACCCAACAACAACAAAAGAATTCTTATCATCTGTCTTCGTCGCGAAATATCGCGCAAGATAAAAGCTTCAAATCTTACTCCTTTCCTCAGAATAGATCTACTCAACATCCACAGCGAAATGCATCACCTGAATTTGTGGAAGCCTGTCCTATTCAGTATTTCAATCCGAGGACACTTAAAACAGAGAATTATCTAGGAGGGTATACTCAGCTTAATATTCCCATGGTAAATGTTCTTATAACCATTAAGGATATGCCAGAGTTTAGAGTTCCTCGCCCTATGAGATCAAAGGCCAAGTATCATCATGGAGAACTCTTCTGCAAATATCACTCAGTCATTGGTCACGATACAGAACATTGTCGATCTCTTCGGAAGCTAGTAGATGAACTATTTGAAGCAGGAAAGTTACAAGACTATCTTGCTCAATAACCTGACAATTTATCCTCCACCAGAAGCAATTTTACAAGCAAAGATTTTTTTATTCAATAAAAGAAGTGCATAGAATAGAGATGAGATAAAATGTCATTTTTTTTCTTATTTCATAGAACTCCCATTTGTTTGGAGTTTTTCTACATCTCTTCATTTTTAGTTTTACATGTAATAAGTATAGCAGTAACCAAGTCCTACGAAGCAGCTATGGTCGCGAAGATCCTCTCGGCAGTAAGATATATCAGACGTCATATCCAGATTCACTGCCATACCTTTCACTGCATATGTTTATTCAGTTATGTCTTAAGCTCTTTCTTTACATTACTTTCTACTTTTAAAAGTGGCAGTCTAGAGCATTTAAGACCACCGCCTGAGGTTTTTAAGGGGCGGTCTGGAGCATTAAAGACCGCCGACTGAGGTTTTTTAAGGGGTGGTCAGGAGCATTTAAGACCGATGCTTGAGGTTTTTAAGGGGCGATCATGAGCATTTAAGTCCGCCGCCTGGAGTTTTTAAGGGGCGGTCTGGAGCATTTAAGACCACAGCCTGAGGTTTTTTAAGGGGCAATCTGGAGCATTTAAGACCGTCGCCTATTGTTTAGTATGAAGGGTGGAAATACAACCTCTAATTACTCTTTCAGGTCGTAAGACCTACTAAGACCACATCTCGCAGTTGTGCAGTGGTAGCCCAAAATTTCCTTCTCTGTAATGATTGTCATCAATTTCCATGACATTTTGTCGAGTTAATCGACTTGCTTTGCTTAAATGAAGATCATTCCATTTGATGATGGATTGGTTGTGATAGATTGCTAACAACTGATGATAGGTTAATGTGATATTATTTGCAAGAGAAACAGACTAAGTTTAGTATGTACCACAATGCACTGCCAAATAATTATGCAATTATTTGTTGGGTACTAATTTTCAGGTACCATAAAATCCCAGGTGTATCATGTCGGGATTTCTGGATTTCTGGATTTCATGATTAATCTATTTATAATTTTAGATCACTCAAATCATATACTGAGTTGGGCATCAAATGACACAATATCATTAGCAACATTATTATCGACAAGTCAAAAATTATCTAACCATGGTGACCTCACACTCATTGTTCTGGAATATGTGAATATGAGGATATCAGAATGTTGGTTTTCTCCTTCCACAGACATGGGTACTGTGTCATTTCTTCACATAGAGATATTATTTCAGCAACATCAAAGCATGTGATTAATAAGCATTCCTACCCTATGTAAAGGAGATGTTCCTTCTTATACATGTCGAGATGGAATAAAAATAACTATCAGCAAGATTGTTTCAGGTACCTAATATATTCTATGTATCATATACCTATTTCTCATATCTTCTGCAGAGATATACAGGTGTTTGCGAATCCTCTTCAGGCACTCATGCATTCTATATTTCATATACCTATTTCTCAAATCTTATGTAGAGATATATAGGTGTTTGCGAGTCCTCTTCAGGTACTCACGCATTCTATGTTTCATATACCTGTTTCTCGTAACTTTTGTAGAGATATACAGGTGTTTGCGAGTCCTATTCAGCTACTCACGCATTCAATGTTCCATATACCTATTTCTCATAACTTTTGTAGAGATATACAGGTGTTTGGGAGTCCTCTTCAGGTACTCACACATTCTATGTTTCATATACCTATTTATTATATCTTTTGCAGAGATTTACAGGTGTTTCCGAGTCCTCTTTAGTTACTCGCGCATTATATGTTTCATATATATGTTTCTCATATCTTTTGCAGATAGTATTAGGTGTTCACGAGTTCTTTTTCTAGTACTCGCAGCTAATATATTCATATACCTGTTCTCATATCTTTTGCAGATAGTAAGCAGGTGTTCGCAAGTTCTCTTCAGGTACTCACGCATTATGTTTTTCTTTTATACCTGCTTTACTATTCTTTTGCAAAGATAAGCAGGTGCTCGCGAGTTCTCTTCAGATACTCGTGCATTATGTTAGCTTTATACCTGCGTTGACTATTGTCTTGCAGAGATAAGCAGGTGCTCGCAAGTTCTCTTCAAGTACTCGTGTATTATGTTTCTTTTATAACTACTTTGACTACTCTTTCGCAGAGATAAGCAAGTGTTCGTAAGTTCTCTTTAGGCACTAACTTGTTCCCATAGGTATTTTCACACTTTTATACTCATGTTTTTGTCCTGACAAATGGGGTGGATCTCGATTCTCGAGGGAAAGTTCTATTTTTTCAAGTCTCTCAAAACATGAAAAAATGTGGGGATCATTTTACCCAGAAATCAGCAATCCCCTTCGAGCTGAATTTTTGCAGGTGATCAGCGATCCCAAAGGCGGCCAAAGCAACCCGGATAGCCTCAAGCAAACTGGATGATCCTAGCCACCTGGGCGATCTCCCATCGCCCAGGCGATCTCCCATCGCCCAGGCGATCTCCCATCGCCCAGGCGATCTCGCCTTCGACAGCAGCCCAACTGTTTCTCCCCAGGAGGACTCACCACAGGCGGTCTCTCCCCAAGCGGTCTCGCCCCAGGCTTTCTCTCCCCAGGTGGTCTCGCCCCTGGCGGTCTCGCCCAAGGTGGTCTCTTCCCAGGCAGTCTCTCCCAAGGCGGTCTCACCCCAGGCGGTCTCGCCCCAAGCGGACTCGCCCCAGGAGGTCTCGCCCCAAGCCCGGGCGGTCTCCTACTGCTCGGGCGGTCTCGCCCCAAGCCTGGGCGATCTCCCCTGTCGGTCACTTGCGATTAGGGCATCCCGTTTTTCCTGGCCCTGCCCATACGGGCAGGTCTCATGCCTAAACAAAAGGGGGCAGGGGTACCAGTTTAGGGACTTTGGAGAGTTTCCAACCCTCGGTAGTGGCTTGAGCGATCTCCAGTTTTGAGACCGCAGAGACCTCTTCGCAGCAGCCTCTTCCGGGAAATCTCCCTTTAGGAGACCTCGCCATCTCCATTTAGGAGACCGCCAATCTTCATCTCTTTTTCTTCTCTCTCACTCCTTCACTCATAGCTCAAAGTAACTGACCACACAAAAGTTTTCCTCCTCCTTCTCCATCTTGAGCAAGTGTGGACTTAGTACAATTTTTGTTTGAACAACGACAATATCATCGTGATAATAAGCTTCACATGACGATATCATTGTGAAAGCTCAAGGAAAGTTTTCTAAGTCACTTATCATCGTGACCACAAGGTCCACATGACGATAACATTGCAAGAGCTCAAGAGAAATCAGCTAAGTTATTTATCATTTTGTTAACCAACTTCACACAATGATATCGTCTTGTCAAGCTCAGAATTTTGATTTCAAATTGACGGAGATGACAAAAGCAGATGTCAAATCAATCACTTCTGAAAAGTTGTCTGAGACAAAATCTTTTAGGGTCTCGCTCGTTTGAAGATCCAGGGCTATAAAAGGATAAGAGAGGGTCAGTAAACCCTAACCCTTGAGCTTGATAACTTTGTGAAATCCAAAAGAGAAGAGCTTGCAGACTATTAAAAAGCAATATAACAGTAAAGAGCAAGCTTTCCAAAGAAGAATAAGAAAAGCTTCAAGAAAAAGAAATCTCTCATTCTGGAGAGCAAGAAGACTTCTATTCTCAAGAAAGCTCAACAATGATCCTGTTACTAAAGCAATTTTTTTTTATCCAGTGCTGCTGCTGAAGAAGACTTTCTTTTCAAAAAGATCTAAGAAGACTCAAGATGCATAAAGAATATTTTCTGGAGTCAAAATATTCTAAACAAATTCTACTATCTTCTTTGTTGTAAGATCTATCTAAGATCTGAGGTAGGGATGTGCTGTCAGCCTGAGTGTAGGGTTGTAGAGAAGGCCTGAGTGTAAGGCTTTGCTGTAATCCTGAAGTATGGTCTTGTGAAGACCCGAGGTAGGATTCATAGGTGAATCTGAGTTGTAGGAGTGCCATTACACTGAGGTAGGGGTGCTTTTTGCACTTCTGGTAGGATCTAAGGGGTGGATCTGAGGTGGGGAACTTGTTAGCTTCCTGAGTTGTAGGAGTCAAGGACTCTGAGGAGTAAGATCTTTGATTTGAGTTTTGAAGGAGTTGGCCTAGTCTACCACACTACTAGATAGGTGGAGAGGGACAGTGGAGCACCCAACATTTAGAGAACCGCTATAAATAATTGTGTGCTTTTTTGTGTTGCTTGTTTTAATTTTTCTGAGTTAGAATAGTCCACATTTCAAAAGGGACCAAAATCCTTAAAACACCTATTCACCTCTCCCCCCTCTCTAGCTGATTAGACTAACGATTAAACATTAACTTATGGTTATCACGACGATATATCTAACTCATTAAGATGATATTTGACTTGGACAAATTCTGATCTTCCAAAATTTTGATTTTTTGCTCTATCCAACTTTCTAGATCTTTGTTTCTGATGTTTATTAGTGAGCGACAAGTCTAACATAGTTGAGATCTTATATCGACATGGTGTTTTGCATAATGATGGATAACCTTGGCTAAACTAAGTCTGTTAACACTTTGTCTAGCCCTATGCTAGACTTGCACTATCTAATAACTGAAATCAACACAACTAAACACAAGCATCCAATACACGGTATGTTTATCCTTTACTTGAGTACTTCTTCAATTCAGGATCATTGTGAGCAATGTTCCCAACAATCTCCCTCTATTGTAAGAAGCCAGATCCTCAAGTAAAGATGAACTTCACACAATAAAACTATAAAAACCAATCATTTATCATCTAATATCAAAACTTATATCAATTGTTTCCTCACATTATTACTTTCTCCCCTTTATGAATTTTCAATTTCTTTAACTTCTCCACTTTTATGACTTTTCAATTTCTGCTATTCTAGGGGATAGGAGTCTCTTGTAATATTATCCCCCCTTTCTGTCTTCTTCATAAGTGGAGTGAAGAATATTATCCTTGAACTTGATCATCTAGGGTAGATGACTCTAGATGAGGTCCCCCTCAAAAGAAGCTAATCCTTTCAAACTCTTCATAGTGTCTTGGGTTGAGATCTCATTATGCGTCTCCCCCTCAACTAGAGCATTTCCTATAACATCAGCAACAACAACAACATTCTTCACAACATCAGACTTTTCTTCCTTAGGAACATCATCATTAGGAATTTCAACAATCACAGATTCTGCCAATGGTTCTTTCATTTGGTCAGGAACAACATTTGGAGCTCACTCCCCCTCAATTTATGCAGGGAATTGATCAATGATCAGTCCTTTAGATGGCATCACCTCAATATTTGTAGGGGATTGATCAATACCAATTAATATAGCACATAGCCTTTTGTAATATCTTTAAGTTGGATTCTTCTTCCAGTCATGTGCCTGGAGCATTCACTGTCCAAAGGACAGATAGGATTTTTGTTGGCCTTCGGACTATCCGGAAAAATAGATTAGTTTACCTTAGGAACCCAAACCATCTTTGGTCGTAGGTTCTTGTTAGTTCTGATAACTGAATAATTTTTATCAAAACTATTGACAAGTTTCATATTTATTGCCCTAGACACTATTGGATTGAACCAACAGTCTATGGAAAAATGAGAAATCTTATCACGACACCAAAACTCAAATCTATTATACCATTTCTTCTGAGTCACCTTTTGAGTGAAGTGAGGATGTTGATGACTAAAATAGCAAGTTGTAGCATTCTTCGCAATTCTAAGATATATATTGTGGATGTGTGCATTTTGGAATTGAGACTGCACAGTCACATGATTTTTCTTTGGGATAGGATTTTGTAGAACATCCTTTCATTTCCCTTTGACTGATGGTGTTGTTAAACCAATCATAAATAAGCCATGATTTCTCATCTGGATTTCCTCACGTGGTGCTTTTAAGGCACTTAATCCAATGTCTGCTCTTTTTTTATTTATTTTGTTGCTCTTTTGTTCCACTTGTAGATCACTTGATGATTTAACTTGGGTTTTTCTTTGTATTGGTTTGCGCAACCTTTATATGACGAGATTAGAATTAGGCGGGTGTTTTCAAAGAGTTTTGCAAGTACTCCTACTTTGAGAAACTAACCGTTATCCTATCGAAAGATAAAAGTAACTGTCTTTTTCTTCTTTCGAAGTATTGACGATTACACCCTGACTACAACGCCGAATTCTATTGATTTTTAAAATAGCAAAGGAGAGTTTTGCAAGTTTTGGATTTGACAAGTGTTTGTTTAAATTTTAATCCAAATCAATCAAATGATAAAGGAAAGTATATCTTATTGTGAGTAATACAAGATATTTTGTTTTAGAAAATATCGAGGTCGTATATTTTCGCGGATCGTGTTGATTATAGCTACTTTGAGGAATGAAGTATTATTTTATCAGACCGAGTTTTTAGTTGAGTTTTTAAAAGCGAACGATAATAAGCATATAACTAGAGTTCTAAATGATGATAATAAATAGCGCCCGATGTCGAATTACCCTGAGATGAAAATAGTCTTTTTTAGAAATAAAAGAGATGACTTTTCAAAACATTAAAATGGCTTGGCCGTGGAGGTTCCATAATTATGAACGCTCCTTTCTCGAGGGTACGCCAACCTGATATTATGAATATTCAACCGAACTCTCGTTCTATAATTGAATCTCCTTAATACTCGCTTTATGTTATGAACCCCGCGATTGGGTTTTTTACTTCCAATTCGGGAGACGTACCTCATCCTCTCTCGAGGGTAGAGCGCACTTCTCTTTACCCATGAGCGATCAGTTCGTACGCACGAGCCTCTAGGCTAACTAGTGTACGAAAATGAAATTGATAACCACACATCGATTATGTGGCTCCATTCAACGTTATTCTCGGGTAAACCTTAAGCTCGGGTAAACCCAATGCTCTTCGACATCGTGTGCTAAAGGAAATTAACCAGTCATCGGAATGGAGCCGACATTAATAATTAGAAAATACATGTTAATAATTTAAGCAGATATAAGCGCAAAAGAAAGAAATAAAAGACTTATATAAAAGCTGAAATAGTATCCGTCCCAACCGTCTTAAACAAGCGCTAAAAAGTTCTTAGCCTCTTATCCAGGACGGGAGCGGTATAGAAATGAAATACTTATAAAGGTGTAGAAATAATATCCGTCCCAACCGTCTTAAACAAGCGCTAAAAAGTACTTAGCCTCTTATTTGAGATGGGGGTTGTATATAGCAGTTATATAAAGACTGAAATAAAGCTATGTTAAAAAAAGGGAAAAAGAAAAAAATGAAAGAAAACGTTTAAACGAAAGCGATAAATAAAGCGTTGAAAGAAAAGCAATAAACTATTTTTATGAAAGTAGTAAACCTAAATTATGAAAGCAATAAACCTAAGTTATGAAAGAAATAAACCTAAGTTATGAATGCAATAAACTATTCTCATACACACACACACACTAACATAAATTGAAAAAGAAGATGATCCAAATGAGAAAAACAACATTTTTTTTCTAAAACAAGCATTACAACTAGACTAGGAAGGTGAAAATTACAAATGAACTTAAACTTAATTGCATAAACAAAACTCACATTCACTCAAAAGAACTCAAAAAACACTAACAAGAACTCAAAATTTGGATGAAAATTACTTCAGCCGAGCCCCTCTATTTATAGCTGAAATTTTATTTTTACACGCCCCTGGGTCACGGGTGCGTCTTGTGGTTACGCCCCTGGATTACATTTGCTTTGGCCTAACGGCCGCCTTCTCGAAGGATCCGCCGTCGAAATAAGGTTGTACACGGGCGTGGCTTATAGAGTCACGGGCGTGACTTTGAATGTCACGGGCATGACTATGGGCGGCAGACGTCAGCAGCATAAGCGCGACTTTGGGGCATGACGCGCTGGAGGAACATGGGCGTGACTTTGCTGGATCACGGGCGTGAATTTGCTGGATCACGGGCGTGACTTGTAGAGTCACGGGCGTGACTTGGTGAAGATCCGTCGAGATGATGGGACGGCGCACTTATCTGTCGAGAAGAGCAGTTCACGGGCGAGACTCATAATTTCACGGGCGTGACTTGGTCGATTCGTCGGAATTTGGTCTGAATTTGGCCGACAGCTGGAAAGTTGGCATTTTAAAATTACACGCCCATTGGTCACGGGCGTGACTTGTGGTCACAGGCGTGACTCAGGGGCGTGACTTGACAAAAATTGTCAAAATCTACAAAAAGAAAAATATAGCTAAGTTAGTAACAAAAATAATAAAACAAGTAATTTATTTATTAATTTACATAGAAAATTTACAATATTAATTAAAACTATACTAATAACTATACTAAAAATACATAAATTTTACTACTCATCAAATACCCCCATAGTTAAGCTTTTGCGATTCCAGAGCAAAAGTAAGAGAGATCTATACGGGATTAACTTAAGTTCTAATGTTTTTGCTATCGTTTTATTTTAATCATAAGAGACTGAAAAATAAAAATTCGGAGTAATAAGAGTTAAGTCCTAAATTATGCAAATGATTTAGGTAGAAATAAATGTCTTAGCCAAAAGCCTTCTTAATTAACAAAATAGCAAACAAAATTGCAATCATTAGTAAACGAGATTAGATCGAAATTATAAGAACCTTTGTTTAAAGAAACGTGAAGGAAAAATATAAGTTACTAATTATGCTCTCAAATGATTTTTTGAATTAAAACTAGAAACAATAATTTGGCTAAGGGAAAAAGGGTAAAAAGCATTGCCATAAATAAGAGTTTTTGAATTTGGAGTGATGATTTTTATTCGTCCACCCCTTCATTTTAGCCTTTTTTGGTGTCCCCGTGGTTTACGAGGGAAAAATAATTCATTTGATTTTATTAACCCAATGCCTATGTTTACAGAACGAAATCTTATTCCCGTTGACATAAGATCTTTTAAAGTATTTATTGGGTGCCTATGTGTTGGATCAACCCTATTACTGATTTGGGCTAGGATCACTATCTGTTTATTAGGACAAAGTTGAACCCAATGTATAGTCTTAAGGGTCAAGGTTTTAGGTTGTTAGAACTAAGGAAAAGATAAGTTTTCTGCGTTTGACGAACTCCACACTGCATTCGACGAACTCAATCCTGCGTTCGACGAACGACATGCTCCCGCGTTCGACGAACTTGCCAAGGTTCTGCGTTCGACGAACTCATTCTGCGTTCGACGAACTCCTCTCTGCGTACGACGAAATGCTCTCAGCGGTCGATGAACTTCAGTCTCAGCAGTTGATGAAATTCAGTCTCAGTGGTTGACCAAGTCTCAGCGTTTGACGACCCTCCCAGTCTCAGCGTTCGATGAACTCAGCTCTGCGTTCGAAGAATAAGTATCAAGATGTTCAGATCGACAAAAGTTCTTCTCAGCTCAACGAATTCAATATTCCAGCTAGCTTATAAGATATTTTCTTTCAGTTCGACGAACTCCAGCTTTAGATCGACGAACTCAACATTGTGTTCGATGAATTTGTTCAAATCGACGAAATTTCTTATTTCAGTTCAGTATTTCAGACAGATAAATTTTATTTCATTCTCTGAACTCAGATCTTTTAGCAACGGCTCTATTATATCAGATAAGTACGGATTATATCTTTCCTTTTATTTTTTTTGAGAATATAGTCATTGAAATTTAGCTGAAAAGGACACTTTCATTGAAAAGGAAAAAGATATAAAGCGTATCAGATTTGCAGTACCAGATATATCTCTTCTGAATATTTTATTTCTTAAACAAAGGGATTTGAATTTCAAATCAGTTAGAGATTTCAAAAGAAATAAGGAAGAAGATATACAATATTATAATTACATTACAGAACAGCAAAGCAGAAAAAAGAAGACGAAGAAAGCTGTCGAGAGAAATACAGAAGGAAGAAAAGAAAAAGCTTTCAGATCTTTATCTTCCTCAAGCAGCACATCTCATTCTCTGAGAACAACAATACAAATAATCTCTCAGATTTTTGCTGCAAGTTCGAGATCTTCAAAGAGCAACAAACAATCTGAGAAACATCTGTCTCTCAGATTCATCAGCTATTAGGAAGATATAGGAAGATACTTCATTCAAGTGAAAGCTCCATCCTCAACTATCAACAAACTTCAATCAGACAGGGGGAGCTTTACAACAACACATTCCACCAGTCTTCTCTCAGATTATTGACAGAGAAGAACATATAAACCCTATTTATCTCATCTTGTATAGGGTTCTAACTCCCTTCAAAAGTTAACTCCTTGGTGGCAGGGAACCTGAACAAAAACCTGTAGTTTGGTTAGAGCACCTGATCAAAAGCTCATTGGTGTTTGGACACCTGATCAAAAATCCATTGGTGATAGGGCCCCTGAACAAAAACCTAATGGAATCCTACCAAGGGTGGTAGAAGAGTAGACGTACCCATGTTTATTGGGGAACTACTATAAAATCCTTGTGTCCTCTGTGTTTGTGTGATTTTTTGTATTGTGTTGTGTGCTCTCTTTGTGTTTGTTTTTATAACTCACTCAATACACATATAAGTATCACTATTTTAATTCCGTCATAAAATTAAGTGAAAAACGTTTTAATACTTTATTCACCCCCCTCTAGAGTGACTTTAAGATCTGACCTCACTTTCAATTGGTATCAGAGGTTGGTTGATTGTATATAGGCTAACACCTGAATCCAAAGATAAATTAGATCTTAAATTTATTTTAGAGTTTTCTTTTTCTTTAAAACTCATGGCACAGAACAAAGAGTACTCAAGCACAAGACCTCCTATGTGCCATCTAAAATAGTTTGCACTATGGAAGGCAAGGATCAGATTGTACATGAATTCTATTGACGAAGAAAATTTTAATGTTATTTTGACAGGACCTCCTACACCTACAAAAACAACAAGTGCTGAAACCACAACAACAAATAATGTTGTTCCACCTCCTGAGTGGACAGATGCATAGAAGAAGCAGAGAAGTGTTGATGCCAAAGCTATGAACATATTGGACAGATAATGTCTGATGACATTTTTCAAAAAGTTGTGGAATGCACTTCAGCCAGGGAAATCTGGACCTCCCTCAACAACCTGGTTGAAGGATCTGCAGATGAAAGAAAAGATAAAAGATCTCACTTAATCTCCCAGTATGAAAATTTCAAGAAAGGAGAAAATGAAACAGTAGTTGATATGTACAACAGGCTCAGCCTCATAATCAATGAGCTGAAGACCTTAGAAAAAGTGATCTCCATCACTGAGGTCAATGATAAGATCCTTATGTTTTTCCCCAGCACATGGGACTCTAGGATCTGGCCAATCAAGGAAGCCAGAAGACTTAATGAGATCTCCACTGAGAGCTTGTTAGGCAAACCCAAATCCTATGAGCAGCTTATCAAATCCAGAGAAGATGAACAATCTGCCACATCTCCAGCATCCAAGAAGGAGAGAAATATAGCTTTCCAAGCTACTGAAGAGGAAGAAAATGCTCCAAGAGATATGGAGTTCATGAATCTTCTAGCCAAGAGATTTTATAAAATGGCTAAGAAGGACTTCAGAAAGAAGGATTCCAGATCAAGAGAAAAGCCAAGGTATGACAAGTCAAGTTCTAAAGAAATTATTTGTTATGGCTGCAGGAAACCTGGACACATTCTGCCTGAGTGTCCAGAGAACCAAAAGAAGGAGAAGAGAAAAGACAAAGAAGAAAAGAGGCACTCCAGCAAGCCATCCTCCCACAAACATAAACACAAGAAAAGAGGGTTTGTAGCTGAAACATGGAGTGAAACTGAATCAGAGTCTTCATCCAGCTCATCTGAAGATGAAGAAAAATCAAATGACAAAGACCAGTGCTTGATGGATATTTATGACTCAAGCAGTGAGTCAGAAAATGCATCTTCATCCAGCTCCAGTGATGATGAGGATGATGAAGAAGAAAAGAATTTCTGCATGATGGCTATCAATGCCTCAGCAAACAATTCAGATGAATCAGAGTATGACAATGATGCTGATAAGGTAATCTCAAATTTTTATTTTAATTCAATTGAATTCAAAGATGAATTCAATGTTCTTTGCTTAGATTTATTCAAATCTGAGAAAGAGATAATCTCTCTCAAAAATCAGTTGACTGAAATGAACCAACTAAGTGAAGAAAATGCTATTCTTAAGAAAGATTTGGCTGCCTCCAGAGAACATATTGTTCTCATTGAGAACAAGTTGTCTGAAGCTAAGAAATTTGAAGAATTCCTAAATGAGAGAAGCATCAAACTGATGGACATCACAAGCACAATGAATGCCAGATTAAGTGGCAAACTGGGCTTAGATGCATCATCAAGTGAGCCACCTCTTATTAAGAAGAACATACTTTCTACACCAATAAAGTTCATTTCTGCCAAGAGCAAAGAGGTAGTAGAAGTAGATAAAAATATTTCAGGCAAGGCTGTTAAGAATAAAGGAATGCAGCAGAATTCGTCGAACGGAGCTCGACGAAATGAATTTACTTCGTCGAACGGAGATCGATGAACTCTAAAGACAGATTTCCAGTATAGTTATTATTCGAACGGCGCTCGACGAAAGCACTTCACTTCGTCGAACGACGATTGACGAACTCACCAGAATTCGTCGAACGGAAAACATACAGAAAATCTAAAGAATTCTTATTCTTCACATACTAAGAATCCTTTCACTGAATGGATAATTATTCCAAGGAGATATCATCCACAAGGTTATAAGGATCAGCCTGAGATGTCTTTCATTTCAGAATTTTGTGGAAAAACAAAAGGACCCAAGGTAGTCTGGGTCAAGAACAACTAGTTTATTTTTTCTGTTTTGCAGGTACAAGGCTATCCAAGCAAAAATGGACATTGGTATTTGGATAGTGGATGTTCAAAGCACATGACAGGAAACAAGGCCAACCTGAGCAACTACAAGGCAAAGCTTGGACCGAAAGTGATCTTTGGAGACTCCAACTGTGGACAAACCAAACTATGGACAGATCAAAGTTGGAGCAGTCACCTTCAAAGAGGTAGCTTATGTCAAGGGTCTGAAGCACAACATCATCAGCATAAGCCAGTTATGTGATGAAGGATATCATGTAACCTTTAACCATTCCTTATGTCTTATTACCAATAATAAAAACATAAATGTATTATCTGGTATTAGACATAGAAATATTTATTTAGTCAATTTTGACTCTGCCAACTCAGATATTTGCTTATTCAATTCTATAAGTAAAACAAATGAATTATGGCATAAAAGGCTAGGACACATTAACCTTAGAACTATATCTAAGCTTTCTAAGGACAATCTTGTTAGAGGACTGCCTTCTTGTTCTTACAAGAAGGAAGGACTCTTCAGGGCTTGTCAATTAGATAAGCAGACTAGAAGTAGTTTTAAATCTTTATCCAAGAGTGATTCACCTAGGATTTTGTATTTACTACATTTGGACCTTTTTGGACCTACTGCAATACAAAGTCTAGGAGGGAAGCATTACTCTCTAGTTATTGTATATGACTTCTCAAGATTCACTTCGGCGTTCTTTCTTAGAAACAAGTCTAACACCTTCAGTGTTCTGACAGACTTTCTTAGGTCCATCAAGATTGAGTACTCTACTCTAGTTGCATTGATCAGAAGTGATCATAGCATTGAGTTTGAATCCCTTCTGATGAGAGAATTCTGTGGAAAAGAAGGGATCAGGCAATGTTTCTCTGCTCCTAGAACTCCTCAACAAAATGGGGTAGCTGAAAGGAAAAATAGAACACTTATCTAATCAACAACTACATTGCTTGCTGATGCAAACTTGCCACTCTCTTTTTGGGCAGAGGCAGTGAACACATCAAATTATGTGTTGAACAGAAGCCTGATACATAAGCTTAAGGGTAAAACTCCCTATGAATTACTCAAGAATAAAAAGCCTAAGTTTAACTATTTTAAGATATTTGGTTGTAAATGCTATGTGCATAACAATGACAAGAAGTATCTAAGGAAGTTTGAAGCATAAGCTGCTGAAGGAATATTCCTTATACCCTTTGATGAAACTAACATGTTAAATGAGGAGAGGAATACCACCTCTACCAAAGATACTTTATAGGTACCAGCTCTATGTGAAGAGCTTAATGGATTGAATCTACAAAATGAAGAATCACTACTTCCATCAAATGAAATAATTGAAGACAATGAAGATGAGGATAATCCAGATCATGCTGACAAATCAAATCAAGTGACAGCTGAACAAATTCCTCAAGTGGATACTATTGCTGAACCAACTCCAACTGTTGACCACATCACAGTTAGAGATCATCCTGTAACGTCCCAAGGCTGTGGACTTTCAATCGGGACAACGTTCACCGACTACCTCGCCAGGCGACCGTTACCGGGCTGCAGCCCAAGCACTCTAACCCCTCTCCATCCACAGGCAGGTTGTTGGTGGCCACAGCCTCTGAGAAGTGATCCAGTTAAGTGCCTCTACTGGGCGTTCCCAGGAGGTCACCCATCCCAGTTCTACTCCAGCCCGAGCACGCTTAACTATATAGTTCTTTCACTTCTCATCACCAATTGAGCTGCAGCTCAATTGGTGATGAGAAGTGAAAGAACTATATAGTTAAGCGTGCTCGGGATGGAGTAGAACTGGGATGGGTGACCTCCTGGGAAGGCCCCGTAGAGGCGCTTAATTGGATCAATTCTCACCAAAGGGAGGTTGTGGCCACCAACAACCCGCTTGTGGATGGAGAGGGGTTGGGGTGCTCGGGCTGCAGCCCGATAACGGTCGCTAGGCGAGGCTGTCGGTGGACATTGTCCCGTTGGTAAGTCTAGGCCCTTGCGACGTTACAATAAAAAGTGTACTTTTTTTGTAACGACCCAGAAGCCGACGTCCGATCGGGACAACGTCCACCAATCTAGCCTCAACTGGCCTCGCTACCGGGCTGCAGCCCAAGCACCCCAACCCCTCTCCATCCCACCGGCGGGTTGTTGGTGGCCATAGCCTCCCTTTGATGAGGCAATTGGTGATGAGAAGTGAAAGAACTCCATAACTAAGTGTGCTCGGGCTGGAGTAGTACTAGGATGGGTGACCTCCTGGGAAGTCCCCGTGGTGCATGCTTGACTATCGAGTTTGCCTCATCAAAGGGAGGTTGTGGCCACCAACAACCCGCCGGTGGGCTGTAGAGGGGTTAGGGTGGTTGGGCTGCAGCCCGGTAGCGAGGCCAGTTGAGGCTAGATCGGTGGACGTTGTCCCGATCGGACGTCAGCTTCTAGGTCGTTACACATCCAATATCCCAAATCATTGGAGATATTTTAGCATATGTTCAAACAAGGCATCAACTACACCACAATCAGATGCACCCTTGTTTCCTATCCCAGATTGAACCTCAATCCATAAAAGATGCAGAACAAGAACCAAATTGGATTCTTGCAATGAAAGAGGAGCTCAATCAATTTGAAAGGAACAAGCTAGATGATCAAGGCAACATAGTCAGAAATAAAGCAAGATTGGTAGCCCAAGGATATTCACAGGAAGAAGGAATTGACTATGATCAGACCTTTGCTCCTGTTGCAAGACTTGAAGCTATCAGGATTTTTCTGGCCTTTGCTGCACTCAAGAAATTCAAAGTATACCAGATGGATGTGAAGAGTGCATTCTTGAATGGAGACATCAAAGAAGAAGTCTATGTTGAACAACCACTAGGTTTCATCTCTCCAACTCACTCATCTTATGTATTTAAGCTTAATAAAGCTCTCTATGGTCTCAAGCAAGCTCCCAGAGCATGGTATGAGACCTTAGCTAATTTTCTTTTAGCGAACAATTTCTGTAGAGGCATAGTTGATAAAACACTATTTTTCAGGATACATAAAAATCAAACATTAATAGTTCAAATATATGTAGATGATATCATATTTGGCTCTACTGATTCAAATCAATGCAAAAGGTTTTCTAACCTGATGCAATATAAATTTGAAATGAGTAGTATGGGTGAGTTATCTTACTTCCTTGGTCTTCAAGTGAAGCAAACTCCAAATGGCATATTCATATCACAATCCAAGTATGCTAAGGAATTAGTGAAAAGGTTTGGTATGTCTGATGCTTCCACCATGAAAACACCCATGCCCTCAAATGATGTTGTTGAAAATGATGAATCAGGGCAACCTATTGATCAAAAAGTATATAGAGCAATTGTTGGCTCACTACTTTACTTAACAGCTAGTAGACCTGATATAATGTTTGCTACATGTATTTGTGCTAGGTTCCATGTTAACCCCAAAGAATCTCACCTAATTTTATTAAAACGAATTTTGAGATATATAAAGGGTTGTACAAATCTAGGACTCTGGTATCCAACAGCTTCAGAATTTGAATTAACTAGATTCTTAGATTTTGATTATGCTGGATGCAGAGTAGACAGGAAAAGCACATCAGGAACTTGCCAGTTTCTTGGTGATAGGCTTGTGTCTTGGTTTTGTAAGAAACAAACATCTGTGTCTACATCAATAGCTGAAGCTGAATACATAGCTGCAGGCAGTTGCTGCTCACAGATATTATGGATACAAAATCAGCTCCTGGACTACGGTATCAATCTAAATAATTCAATTATATTTTGTGACAATACAAGTGCAATATCTATAGCACAAATTCTAGTACTCCATAGTAGGACTAAACACAAAGAAATTAGGCACCACTTTATCAGAGATAATGTGGATAAAAATAAAATTTGCCTACAATTCATTTCTACTGATTTGCAAAGGGCAGATATTTTCACCAAACCCTTTGATGAAAAGAAACATATCTTCTTTATAAATCAGCTAGGTATGATAGATGGAGATTCAATCAATTGAAAAAAATTAAATTTTCTACTATCCCATGTCTTCATCGAACTGAGATCGACGAAATCTAGTCATTCATCGAACGAAGATCGACGAAGTCATCTAGATTGTCGAATTGAGATCGACGAATTTTTTTTTCATCGAACACAGTTTTTATGAAGCTTTTGTTTCGGAATCTTTCCTTATAATCAAATCTTTTTCATTTTAACTGTATGCCTACAGAATTGCTTCTCTTTCCAGTTCCATTGCACTTGATCTCTATTTTATTTTGCAGGAACAATAACAATATTTCTTCAAAAAGATTGCATCCTTCCCTACCTCTTCAAATGTCCCTTCTTCTAGGGGCCTAGCTTCAGGCCTTCCTGAAACTAGGCAGGGGGAGATGTCTTGAAGAAGCTCCTTTTTGTTAGGGGGAGATACTTTCCTTTTGACAGGGGGAGATGCTTTGAAGAAACTCCTTTATGATAAGGGGAGATGTTTTATGAAGATGCTCAAAGTTTCAAGGGGAGTTGTCGAATGAAAAAGAAAAATCATTCAGTTGATGAAGAAGCATGTTTTCAGTTCTTGATAAAGCTCACATCAGTTTGCAGTTTTAGTTTTGTTTCAGATTCAGATATAGCAGATTCAAATGCAGATTGGTAGCAAAGCAGATTAAGAAATAATTTATGTTAGAGCAGATTCAATTCAGATCAACAAATTCAGAAAGCTGAAAAATGCAGATTCAGAACTATTGTTTGATATAGCAGATATAGCTCAGATAATCAAATTCAGAAAGCTGAAGGCAATGTCAGAATTTAGAAAGCAAAAGGTTCTATTTATTTGTTTTTATTATTTCTATTTTCAATGTAAAATTTCAAAACTCAGAGTATCATATTTTATATCTGCTGAAATATTAAAAATCTATCAGATATATATGCTCTGTTGTTTTGTTGTTTGTTTTATTATTCAATTTTGTTAAATAGTGTCCTAACCCAAATAGGGGGAGATTGTTGGAACAACCCTATTACTGATTTGGGCTAAGATCACTATCTGTTTATTAGGACTAAGTTGACCCCAATGTATAGTCTTAAGGGTCAAGGTTTTATGCTGTTAGAACTAAGGAAAAGATAAGTTTTCTGCGTTTGACGAACTCCACACGGCGTTCAATTATCTCAATCCTGCATTCGACGAACGACATGCTCCTGTGTTTGACTAACTTGCCAAGGTTCTGCGTTCGACGAAATCATTCTGCGTTCGACAAACTCCTCTCTGCGTTCGACAAAATGCTCTCAGCGGTCAACGAACATCAGTCTCAGCGGTTGATGAACTTCAGTCTCAGCGGTTGACCAAGTCTTAGTGTTCGACGAACCTCCTAGTCTCAGCGTTCGACGAACTCTGCTCTGCGTTCGAAGAATAAGTATCAAGATGTTCAGATCAACGAAAGTTCTTCTCAGCACAACGAATTCAATATTCCAGCTAGCTTATCAGATATTTTCTTTCAGTTCGACGACCTCCAGCTTGAGATCGACGAACTCAACATTGTGTTCGACGAATTTGTTTAGATCACCGAAATTTCTTATTTCAGCTCAGTATTTAAGACAGATCAATTTTATTTCATTCTCTAAACTCAGATCTTTTAGCAACGGCTCTATTATATCAGATAAGTAAGGATTATATCTTTCCTTCTATTATTTCGAGAATATAGCCGTTGACATTTAGCTGAAAAGGACACTTTCATGGAAAAGGAAAAAGATATAAAGCGTATCAGATTTATAGTGCCAGATATATCTCTTCTGAATATTTTATTCCTTAAACTAAGGGATTTGAATTTCAAATTAGTCAGAGATTTCAAAAGAAATAAGGAAGAAGATATACAGTATTATAATTACATTACAAAACAGAACAGCAAAGCAGAAAAAATAAGAAAGCTGTCAAGAGAAATACAGAAGGAAGAAAAGATAAAGCTTTCAGATCTTTATCTTCCTCAAGCAGCACATCTCATTCTCTGAGAACAACAATACAAATAATCTCTCATATTTCTGCTGCAAGTTCGAGATCTTCAAAGAGCAACAAACAATCTGAGAAACATCTGTCTCTCAGATTCATCAGCTATCAGGAAGATACAGGAAGATACTTCATTCAAGTGAAAGCTCCATCCTCAACTGTCAACAAACTTCAATCAGACAGGGGGAGCTTTACAACAACACATTCCACTAGTCTTCTCTCAGATTATTGACAAAGAAGAACATATAAACCCTCTTTATCTCATCTTGTACAGGGTTCTAACTCCCTTCAAAAGTTAACTCCTTGGTGGCAGGGCACCTGAACAAAAACTTGAAGTTTGGTTAGAGCACCTAATCAAAAGCTCATTGGTGTTTGGACACCTGATCAAAAATCCATTGGTGATAGGGCACCCGAACAAAAACCTAGTAGAGTACTACTAAGGGTGGTAGAAGAGTAGACGTACCCAGGTTTATTGGGGAACTACTATAAAATCCTTATGTTCTCTGTGTTTGTGTGATTTTCTGTATTGTGTTGTGTGCTCTCTTTGTGTTTGTTTTTATAACTCACTCAATACACATATAAGTATCTCTATTTTAATTCCGCTATAAAATTAAGTGAAAACTTTTTAATACTCTATTCACACGCCCTCTAGAGTGACTTTAAGATCTAACCTCACTTTCACTTTGTTTACGGAACGAATTCTTATTCCCATTGACATAAGATCTTTTTCTTCTTTTAATTTTTTATTTGTCATGCTAAATTGGTGTATGCAAGGGGTTTTCAAGAGAAATTCTAGAATAATAAAAAAAAGGTTTGAGAGCAACCTTAGTAATTTGAATATTCCTAGTGTTGGTGCCAAAAATGGTACCTCCAAAATTCACACTAAAGGGGACGGGAGAAAACTGCGAAGTGCAGGTTACTAAGACAGAAGATGCTGGGAAAAAGAGAAGGCGATCGTGAAATGGCGATCACGAAAAAATGAGACCGCTTACACAGGTTGCAAGCTGGAGCCTCCGAATCAAGTCCCCTTTCTGGTACCCCTACCCCTCTATTTATAGACGAGGGGGCTGCCCAAACCGGCAGAATGATAAACTACGGGCTGCCCGGGATACAGGAGAGCCGGGCAGGGAGAAGAGGTGCAAATAACAAAGATAAGAAAAAACGATCAGACCGCCCAAACTAACTGTCTTAACTGTGCTGACCGCTTGGTACTTAGAAAATCCTGGTTGAGAAGACATCTGCCGATCTGGGCGATCACCTTATTCGAGATCGCTGAGACCGGGAAAATTGAGCAATGAGAGGAGGTCGCGGGCTTTCTGGGCAAACATAATCCCCGCACATTTTTAAGTTGCACCTGGAACTTCGAAAATGTAAGCTTTGACCACTGAGACCGCGACCATCATTAATGCGGCTTGGTCTATAAATACCGGCTGAAAACTTCATTTTGCAAGACATTGAGAAACTCCACTATTCGAGCGGTCTTTGATAATTAGGCAGGTACGACCTTACAAAGATGACCATGCTTGATCTCTTAAAAGCTCTCCCGTCGAAAGCGAACTCTCCTGGGAAAAAGGAAAGCGTTAGCTCAAGGAAAGGAAAGAAAGCGCCGAAAATCTTAACAAAAGTGAGCACTTCAAAGGAGACCGCCCGATCCCCGCTAAAGAAAACTGAGCTTCCTGAGGGCCCGATTGTGCCGGTCTCTGTTGCTTCTGATCTGTCTAATACTTCTTCAGATCCTGTATGGAAATTGCCTGACTTTTCCATTTCTTTTGATTGTCAGAAATCTATGGAGGCACTGGGTCAAACATCTTCCAAGCTTCCTGAGACCGCCTCTACCGAGATCATTCTGGCTGGGCTGCGTCACAAGGGAGCTGAGGCCGAAACCTTAAGGCAGAAGATTGCTGACCAGGAGATCGCTGCAAAGGACAGGAAAAGGAAGACTACAAGTCCATCTAGTTTAACTTATAAGAGGAGCAGAAGAAACGAGGAAGGAGGAGATGTGACCGCCATGGAGGCGACCAGATTTTCTGAATCCATCGATCTGGAAGACTCTGCTGATTTTCAGGTGAATGCTAAGGGCGATCTCCCCTTCCTTCCCGCGGTCTCAACCTTACCAAGAGAGGATGATTCTGGATTAATCGCCTACCTTGATGAGGTTTCTTCTAACAATTCATCTTTTTCATCATTGCAGCTGTTGGATCCCTTAGAGGCTTCAGCTCTCAGAAATGCCGCCGTTGATGAGGAGATCGCGGGCAGGGAGAAGGAGATCGCCGACGCAGCAATCAAGGCAAAAGAGGAGGAAAGGAAAAAGATAGAAATGGAAGAGATAGTGAAGAGGAGGAAAGAAAAAGTGGTAGAAGAGCAGAGGAAAAAAGAAGAGAAAGAGAAGGAGAAAGAAGAAAAAGATAAGAAAGAAAAGAAGGAGAAAAAGAGAAGAAAAAGAGGGAGGATGAGGAGAAGAAGAGAGACAAGGAGAAGAAAGATAAGGAAAGGGAAGAAGAGGAGAAGAGGAGGGAGGCGATCAGAGTTGCTGAGGAGAAAGTGGCTCTGATCGCTGAGGAGAAGAAGAAAGAAGCGGTCAGGGTCGCTGAGGAAAAGGCGGCCCTGATCGCTGAAGAGAGGAAAAAGGTTGAGGTCTTGCAGACTTCGGATAAAAACGGTGAGGAGACCGTGGAGAGGCCGCGGATTGCCAAGGAAAAAACTGTGCTTTCTAGCGGTCTCCCGGATGATCTTCTCCAGGGAGATCGTTCGAGCAAGGTTGCAGCAGATCGTGCGGCGGCGGCCTCGATTTCGCGAGCTGGTAAGAATAAAACGATTCTTCAGTCAACTGAGTTCCCTCCATTTCCTACAGTTCATTTTGCTTCTCCTGAAAGAAAACACGGGATCGTTTTTATTGAGACCGACAATGTCTTCTTAAGTAACGAGGAATTAAAAAGGAGAAGAAAAGAGGGAGAAAAAATGCAGAAAAGAGATTTGGAAAGAATGGATCTGGAGCGCTTAAGGGGATCAGATCGTCTTTCTTTGACCGCAGATTCCGCGGTCACTAAAGATATCGGAAGAGCTTTACGTGACTGCGGTCTCGACTTTTCTCCAAGTACTCTTTCTGTTTATTCAAAAAGCTTATCTGACCATATGTTTATGATTGAAATAATCCATCTCCTATGGCCGCAGATAATAAAAATGCTGAGATCGAGGAGGGAGAACTTCTTCAACCCATCGAGATCACCCCTCAGTTAACCAACATCCTCAACCCTATGTTTGAGGATGTTCGTTCTATGCTGATGAGGGAGCGGACGCAGAATGATCAGATCCGTGATCTTGAAGAAAGATTGCGTTCCAATGAGAAGAGGATTCGTGAAGAATGCGATCTGAGGGTTGCCGAGATCGCGCGGGCTCTTAAGAAGGCTGAAAAAGAGGCTGAATATTACAGGGGAAAAGCTGCGGCGCTGTCCGCGGAAAATGAGAGGCTGAGGAGCGGTCACGGAAAGATGCTGATACGACCGGGCACCTCCAGCGATCATCCGGCGGAGAGACCGCAACCTGAGATTGTACTGATCCCCATGGAACAGGTGGACAAGGAAATGTCGAAAATTCACCGGTCTGCAATGCTGGCTAACCACAGCCTGGTGTCAGTCATGGCCGCAGTGAACGACATGCAAGATGTCGCAGCTCATGTAGGGAGGAACAGGCCTCCTAGGAGATGAACATTTAACCTGAGACCGAGCGGTCTCCAAATTTAAACTGTTTTTGCAAAATTTCACTGTTATTTCTCCATTGATTTGTGGTTGTCTTTGATTTTAATGTTGTCTTGATTTGTTAAATTTCGATCTCTTTATGCCTGGATTGCTTGTATTGCTGCTGTATTTTTTATTGATTGAGATCGCCAATCATAGTATGCTTTCATATTACTTTGCATAGGTCGAGCGGTCTGATCATGTTTTAGCTGGGCGGTCTTCAAGATGTAATGATTACGAAATGACCCTTGGTCTTCTATAAATAGCTGTCTTCATGATCTTTATTTTATCTTTTCTTGAATGCGCTCTTAGCACCGATCTCATCGATCGCTCAAAATGGTATCCGCTCGTGCTTCTTCTGCCACCATCTTCCGGAATGCCGATCACAAACAAGGTCGCATGTCAAAAGATGAATATATTGAGTTCATAAAGAAATACATGATTCAAACTCAGGTAGTTGTGAGACCGCCAACTGAACCAGAAAGGTTGAACTTCGCGGAGGAGAAAAAGTTTATTATCCCTATCGATCACTTTGATAATGGGTTGAGGATTCCCCTCCCATGGGAATGGCTAGAGATCCTGGAATATTACGGCTTCGTGCTCGCCCAATTGGCCCCGAACTCGATCGGTCTAGTTAATGTCTTCATTAATTACTTGAGATCGGTAAGAGTGAAGTTTACAATGAATCTGTTTCGTGCAACCTTTACAGCGAAGATCTTGAAGGAAGGCAGAAAAAAGGAAGAGTTCAAAGGGTTGATGTACTTTTCGGCAGACGGAATAAAAATCCTGAATCTTCCAAACAAAATCTCCTTCTGGACAGAAAGGTTTCTTGTCTTTGAAGGTGAACTTGGCGGTCTCAAGAACTCACCTTCTCCACGACCTGACAGTATCTTCAAGAAGATAAGAGCGGTCTCAGAAGAGGAGCTGAGAATCTTGGCTTTCTTGGCGGGCAAGAGGATTGATCTTGTTCATTATCTAGCGATCTGGCCTGAGATCGCCGAGATTACGCCGGCTGAAAGTAAGCTTTTCTTGCGGTCTCGAAAAATTTACTTTCATACCTTTTGTATGTTTTCCTAACTTTTTCCCATTTTTTAGCGACCTTTGCGGTCCCTGTTCAAGATCCGATCTCCCCGGCTGCAGAGGTTCTTACTCAGAGGGAGAGGAGGCTGAAGCGTGAGGCCGATGTGTTTGGCACCACCTCTGAGACCGCCGAGCGAGATTTTCCGTTGATTGGTTTCAAAAGAAAAATGAAAGACATTAAAGGAAAACCTCTCCTCAAATGGGCGGCCAAAGGAAGGTCTGTGAAGGTTTCCACCGATCTTCCTTTATGGAGTGGAAAAGTGACCCGCCACGCATATGCGGTCACTGCTGCTCTATACGGCAAAAAGAATACAAACGAAATATTGAATATAGAGACCGATGCTCTCCCCGACCTCTGTGCCCAGGTGACCGCTAGGAGCGCGATCTTAAATCACCATATGGGGCGATCTCTTCGCGGTGCTCTGGACGAAATAACTGCTTTGCAAGAAGAAAGAAAAGTAAGAATTTCACTTAATATTTTATGAATGCGTTACCTATGATCGCGCGGTCTTAACACATCTCTTTTGCAGCAATCTGAAAATGCAGCTTATGACCCTGAAAATCCGGCCTTTCAGAGGGCTATGATGCATCACATTAAGGAGACCGCCGACCAAGTGCTGAATGAGGTTCGAGTTCGAGGTGGTTTTACTGAAGAGTATAAGGACATTACATTTGCCGATCTCTTCCCTGATGCGGCACAGAGGATTGAAGAGCAATCTTTAACTGCTGAAGAGACCGCTGATTTTGTTGATGAGACCGCTGGTCAAGATGAAGACGTGGTGATCGAAGATGAAGAAAGCGGAAGCCGTTATACTCAAGGCCGGGACTCAAGCTCGGGTTCTAGCTCTGGATCAAGAATTCCTCTTAGTAAATCGGAAGAATCTTCTGCAGACATTGACTCCACTTCTTCAGATGAGCGATCTCCGAAGAGATCAAAAAAGGAATGAATTGTAGTGATATATATTTTTTTTTGGAGACCGAGCGGTCTCGTTGTAACAGATATTTTTGAATATATATGAAAATTGGATTTTTGTTAGATTCTGGGTGAACTTGTTTTTGATGTACATTTATTTGTTCTTCTGAGTTCGAAAATCGGCATTCGATCTTAATGCCTTAGGTTTATCACGTAATTTTTATATCAACATTAAAGAACTACAGATGGCGATCTCTTGAAAAAGACATCAAGGATTTTGAAGGAAAAACTGATACTTTTGCGTAGATAGAACTACTCTGCGGTCTTGAGATAATCAAACCACTGAAAGAATATTTAGCAATTTAACTGTGATCAGAAAAATAACCAATTTATTTGCAACAGTCATGCGGTCTCATATTACACAGATCGCGATACAAAGAAACTAACTTGAAGATTTGAACTTATTGAACTCTGGGTGATCGGCGCCCAAATGACTTTCAGGAAATCCGTCTGATAAAGATCCCTTGATAGTCAAGGTTATTACTTGAAAAAAGGAAATAACTCTTCATGAATTCAGTTCAGCGACCTCATTATATTCAGACCGCCCTTGAAGAAAAAACCCACTTTCCCTTGATAAGAAACAGATCATCAAGATTATTTCATGTAACTTTGAATAACAAGGAATATCAGAATCTCGTTCTTACTGAGACCGGGCCGACCTCTATCGGGCTGGCATAGAAGATTCCTGAATAGCGACCTCAATTATCCTGGAGAAAAATTTCATCTGACGATCATAAGCGACATCACTCTTTGTAGGAAAAAATAGGCGGTCTCATAAACTGCTGACCGCCCGATCTCAGTACAAAAGGATTAAGAGAGATTTTTTTTTTTTTTTTTGTAGTAAGAAGATGGGAAAGAGGGATCTCAAAGATGTCCCAAAAGGATGGTGTGGTCATGCCGCGGAGGCTATACCGTCATTGCCTTTTTTAAAAGAATCTCCGAATTTACTGCAAACATGCCAATCCAAGGTTCAGGCGACGGTCATGGATGTTTCTGACCGCCCCTTACCTAACCACGCTTCAACGAGTATTCGAGAGTTACAAACCAAAATGATCTGTAGGGCAGGTATGGTTATGCCGCGGAGGATATACCGACATTGCTTTCCCTGAAAGATCATTAAGATCGTAACAATGTCCTTCCTATTGCATGACAGAGCTGAGCCAGCCACCCAGACCCCCTTGAAAAGCTGAGGTGTGCCAGATGTCAGCAAGGACCCGGTATCCTAAACTTCCACCGCTCGAGCTTGGCGAGCTACTGCTACACAGATTCGAAATCTCCCCGACATCTGTGGTCCTGGCAGAATTACACGTCGAGCTGACAAGTCGAGGGGGAAGATAGTAGGATCCGTCGATGTCTCACTTGACAGGTTTTTGGCTTTTCAAAAAATAACATGCTTAAAACTTGTCACGCATCACTCATATTGCGAATGCTTTGATAATACCTGCATGACATTTGAGAGGGAAAAAGTGAGAAAAAGAATGAGTGAATCGGATACGAACATTTAAGAAAAGAAGAGTTTGAGATCATCTCCGCTCCATGAATGAGGCAATTCTTTCCCTTCATAAGTTTGGAGATGGTAAGCGCCGTTTTTAAGCACGCTCTTTACCACAAACGGCCCCACCCAATTTGGGTTAAGCTTTCCAACTGAGCCAGCTCTTGCTGCTGAATCTACTTTCTTCAGGACTAGATCCCCAACAGCGAATTCTTTGGTTCTTACGTTTTTATTGAACAGCCTCGCCATCCTTCTTTTCACCTCTTCTTGCCTGATGATTGATGTATCTCTCAGCTCCTCAATTAAATCAAGGCTGCATTTTAGCTCCTCATCATTTCCTTCCATCCAATCAATTTGATTTTGTTGTGCTAATAACACTCTCGGGCTTTTTACTTCAAACTCCACCGGAATGAGTGCTTCGGAACCGTGCGACAGTTTGAACGGAGTTTCGCCAGTAGCAGAACTCGGAGTTGTCCTCAAGGCCCATAAGACGGAAGGTAGTTGTTCTGCCCAGTTGCCCCTAACGTTTTCTACCTTCTTTTTCAAGAGATTTATGATGAGTTTGTTGGCGGCCTCTACCTGCCCATTGCTTCTAGGATGATGCACGGAAGCGAAACGAAGCTCAATGCCAATTTGCTTGCAGAAATTAATAAGAGTTGAATTGTTGAATTGAGAACCATTATCCGTGATGATTGCCATTGGAATCCCGTGTCGACATACTATCTCTCCCCAAATAAAGTTTTTCACGGCTTGAGTGGTAATTTTGGCCAATGCTTTTGCCTCTATCCATTTGCTAAAATAGTCAATCATGACTATGATATATCGCCGCTGCCCACTTGCCATAAGGAAAGGCCCAATCAGATCCATTCCCCAAACTGCAAACGGCCATGGAGTTGCTATTGACTTAAGTTGTTGAGCCGGTTGATTTTGGAGAGGAGCAAACTTCTGGCACTTTACACATTTCTTAGCAAATTTCTCCGCATCCTTCCTCATCTGGGGCCAAAAATAGCCTTGCCTCAGAATTCTTTTCTCCAAAGTTCTAGCTCCAGAGTGACTTCCACATTCTCCAGAATGGACCTCCTGAAGGACCGCTGGAATTTCCTCCTCTGAAACACATCGTGCTAATGGTGAAAGGAAAGTTCTTCTATAAAGCACTCCTGCAACAAGATAATAGTTAGCTGCTTTCCGTTTAAACCTTTTCCTATCCTTTATTGATGAATGGAGCTCTCCAGTTGAAAGATAAAGAACAAATGGATCCATCCAAGATGGACGTTGATCAATCTCCATGACCTCCCCTTCTTCAATCGCCGGGCGAAACAACTCCGAAGTTGTTCCTCCTGAGAGAAGCCCAAACTTTGCCAGCTCGTCTGCTTCCACGTTCTCACCTCTTGGAATATGATTGATGGTAAAGCTTTTGAATTTCCCAACCTCAATTTTTACCAGAGCTAAATACTGCTTTAAAATACTATCTCTAGTCTCGAAAATCCCATTTACTGGAGAAGTCATTACCAAAGAATCTGTGAAAACTTCGACATCGTCAATCCCCAGTTCCCTGGCAAACTTGAGACCGGCTAGCAAAGCCTCATATTCCGCTTGATTGTTTGTTACTTGAAAATAGAACTTCAGTGCTTGATCAAGCCTTACTCCATTTGGGTTGATTAAGATAACTCCTGCTCCGGAAGAATTTTTCCCTGAGGCTCCATCCACGAAGATTTTCCAGGCAAGAGGCATTCTGACCCCCTTCTGCGACTCAACTTCTTTAGCATCCACCATGAAGTCTGCTAAGACTTGAGCTTTGATTGCCATTCTTGGAACATAGGATATGTCAAACTCACTGAGCTCTATTGCCCACTTTGCCAATCTGCCTGAATGCTCCGGCTTCTCCAAGACACTCTTTAATGGAAGGTCAGTGACGACTAAAATCGAATGAGCTTGAAAATATGGTCTTAGTCTTCTTGCTGAAATTACGAGCATTAAGGCTAGCTTCTCTAGGATTGGATATCGAGTCTCTGCATTCTTCAAAATTCGGCTTACGTAGTATACTGGAAATTGTTTCTTTTTCTCTTCTCGGACCAAAACAGAGCTTATAGCATCGGTGCCAACTCCCAAATACAGGAAAAGATCCTCCCCTTCTCGCGGGCTTTGGAGTAGAGTAATTGACGTTAACTGCTTTTTAAGCTGACTGAAAGCATCATCACACTCTTGAGTCCATTCAAACTTGGCCCCTCCCCGGAGGGTCTTAAAGAAAGGTGCACTTTTATCCCCTGACCGGGAGATGAATCGACTCAAGCCTGCCATCCTCCCTCCCAACTGTTGAACTTCTTTTGGGGTTTTGGGAGGTGGCATTTCAAAAATAGCTTTTACCTTGTCTGGATTGGGCTCTAACCCTTCTGGAGTGAGGAGATGACCCAAAAATTTACCTCTGTTTGCTCCAAAAACGCACTTCGATGGATTCAACCTCATATTGAAAATTCGTAAGGTTGCAAAAGTTTCCGAGAGATCTTCGAGATGAGAGGAGAAGGATTTGCTTTTCACCAAAAGGTCATCGACATACACCTCAAGGTTCCTTGCCTTCTGACTTTTGAAAACTGTATCCATCATTTTTTGGTAAGTTGCTCCAGCATTTTTCAACCCGAAAGGCATCACGAGATAACAGAAGCAACCATCATTTGTGATAAACGAAGTATGCGGTATATCTGGTTTATGCATCCTGATTTGGTGATAACCTGAAAAAGCATCTAAAAAACTCATAAAAGAATAACCTACCGCAGAATCCACTAAAGAATCTATCTGAGGCAAGGGATAGCAATTCTTGGGGCAAGATTTATTGAGTTTGGTAAAATCGACACACATCCTCCACTTTCCACCTGGCTTTGTTACCATTACAACGTTTGACACCCACTCAGGATATTGGATCGGTTGGATGAACTTCGCCCTCAGGAGCTTCTCCACTTCCTCACGGATAGGTTGAGCCAGAGTGGTTGCAACAGTCCTCTTCCTTTGCTGAATTGGGATGACATTTGGGCTGATGTTGAGGTGATGGCAAGCAACATCTGGATCCACTCCAGGCATGTCGTCTGCCGACCAAGCGAAGATATCTAAATTTTGTAGAAGACAAGAGATGAGCTGACTCTTGTCAGCCTCAGATAATTCAGCATTGATGGAGAGGCTCTTGCTCTCATCTTCCTCGCTGATCTGAATAGCTTGAGTTGCTTGGGCAGGTTCCAAGCGGACTCCGTCTCTCGTATCCTCCACTTCTTCTGCAGTTTGAACTTGTTCAGGAACTTCAATGGATTCAGTCATCATAACTTCCTGGGGTGGAGAAGACATGATCATGTTGACCGTCTTTACATAGCATTCTCTAGCTTTCCTGGGGTCGCTTCTGATTCGATGTTGTTTGCCATTCAAGGCGAACTTCACCGCTTGATGATAAGTGGAGACAATGGCTTGATACCCGTTCAGAAAAGGTCTCCCAAAAATTGCGTTGTAGCTACTGGGAGCATCAACGACTATAAATTTGACCAGCCTTACTATTCCTCCGAGAATCACGGAGAGGGTGACGAGCCCTTCAACTTCTTTCTTTTCTCCTGAAAAACCATAAAGAGGTCCTTCAGTTGGTAGGAGAGTTTTACCTGTCTTTAACGCCTCAAAGGCAGGCTTAAAAAGCACATTGACTGAGCTCCCCGTATCTACTAGAATTTTTTCCACCGTATAGTTTTCAATCACAGCTTTGATGACGACTGCATCATCAAAGGGATTCGCGGTCTGAGGAAGATCTTCATCTCCAAAGGTGACCGTCCCTCGAATCGGAGTCGAAGAAGTAGCGGCAACCTCTGACTGATAAACTCTCATTAGACTTGCCTTTCTCGAGGACTCCGGGCCTGCACCCCCATGGATGCAGAAAAGGTTGCCCAAGGCACCCTCATCATTAGCGTCCACGCATTCGCTGGGAAAACCGATGTTGCCCAGATGGCCAACATCATCTACTTCCTCGCACTCCCAGTGAACTTCTGCTACCTCCTTGGCCTTGGAGGTTGAAGCTTTGGCAGAGTCATTCTTTTGAATGAGATCGCGGAGCTTTCCCTCCTTTAATAGTTTCTCTAAAAATAGGCGGAGAGCTCTACAATCTTCTGTCAAATGCCCTCTATCTCTGTGATACTCACAGTAGAGGGTTGGGTTTCTGGTTTTCGGATCAGAATTCAGCGGAGCTGGCCTCTTAAAAAAGGGCTGTTTCTGGAGAACTTGCAGCACTTCATTCATAGAAACACCAAAGTCCGTGAAGGACTCTTGGGATTCATTATAAAGTGAAGGAACGGGTAGAAGAGGAGGTTGAGCGCACTGGATCTGGTGGATGGGGGTGACTTGCGGAGCAGGAGTAGCAGGAGTTTGAAGAAATGAATTTTGAGGTGGGAAAAATTGATTACCTCGGTTGAAGCGGTTGTTGCGGTAATTCTTACCTCTTGGAGCTGGAGGTGGAAGCTCTTGTTTAGTTTTCGAGGAAGATGGAGCAGGATAGAATCCCGCAGAGCCTTTCTGGGTGGCTCTGTTGGGCAGATTGCTCACATAGGTAGGGTTGTTGATCTCCCCTTCTATATAGCGATTGGCAATGCTGATCAGCTCCTGATAGGAGCCAGGCTCTTTGGTTGTGACTTTGAACTTCAGAGGACCCTCCTGCAGGCCGCTGATCAAAGCTACGATATAGAGTTCGGGGTCCATGTCTCTGACTCCCAAGATCTCCTTCTGAAAGCGATCAACGAAATGCGCTGCAGTCTCGTTGTCCCCTTGCTTAATTTTGAAGAGGGTCGCAGGACCACTCTTCCTTTTCTATGCGGTGGCGAACCTCAGGAGGAGCTCTTGCCTTAGGGTGGCAAAGCTTGGGATAGATTGACAAGGCAGCTTATAGAACCATTCCATGGCTGATCCATCGAAGGAGGTGACCATCAACTTGCACCTCACTCCATCTGAAATGTTCCTGAGAGCCACGACAGACTCGAAGGCTTGAAGATGACACATGGGGTCGGTCTCTCCTGTATACACAGGAAGACGGGGCTCTCTGAATCCATGAGGAATTGGATCCCGACGAATCTCATCAGTGAAGGGGGAAGGCTCCCCAAAAACAGAAGGTCCTGGAGGAAGAAAAGGAGCTGGAGGATCTTGAGGGTATGCAAACCCTTCTTCAAAATTCAAGGTCTGAGCCGGAGGCCCCTGGGCTGCGGCTCAGAAAGAATTATGACGGGCGGCGAACTCTTCATGCTGAGATCGCTGAGGAGCTGCAGGCTGGAAAACGGGATGATCGCTTGGGTGACCGCTTGCCATGCGGTCAGGGGTAGCGATCTGAGGGGATTGAGAAAGGATCTTCTGGGAGATCGCGGCCAGAACCTGGTTCATGGCCTCAATCTGCTTCGCGGACTCCTGCTGAGTCCGGACAACTTCTTGTCGATCTCGAGCGGCCTCCTGCTGAGACCGCGCGATCTCTTGCTGAACAGCGGCAGCGTCCTGCCTAGCTCGGGCAGCCTCGCGAAGAGCCTGCTCTACGCGAAGCTCGAAGTGGCGCTCCATCGCCTCTAACGGATTGTGATCAGAAGGGGGAACACTAGGAGACCGCAAGGGACGACCTCTACGGCGATCAGCCATCTTGGAAGTCTAAGATTCACCTGACACTTCGAATCTGAAGGTCGCGTGTTCGTTCTGTTGGTGCCAAAAATGGTACCTCCAAAATTCACACTAAAGGGGACGGGAGAAAACTGTGAAGTGCAGGTTACTAAGACAGAAGATGCTGGGAAAAAGAGAAGGCGATCGTAAAATGGCGATCAAGAAAAAATGAGACCGCTTACACAGGTTGCAAGTTGGAGCCTCCGAATCAAGTCCCCTTTCTGGTACCCCTACCCCTCTATTTATAGACGAGGGGGCTGCCCAAACGGGCAGAATGATAAACTACGGGCTGCCCGGGATACAGGAGAGCCGGGCAGGGAGAAGAGGTGCAAATAACAAAGATAAGAAAAAACGATCAGACCGCCCAAACTAACGGTCTTCACTGTGCTGACCGCTTGGTACTTAGAAAATCCTGGTTGAGAAGACATCTGCCGATCTGGGCGATCACCTTATTCGAGATCGCTGAGACCGGGAAAATTGAGCAATGAGAGGAGGTCGCGGGCTTTCTGGGCAAACACCTAGATTCCTAAAGACATAAAGTAGGGATAATTGCAGTCTAAAGTTGTTTTGCCAACATAAAAGACATGCCTCTCTTTTAGCTAGTAGAAGTAGTGCTTGAAAACAAAGCCTCTATTTAAATTAAAAACACAAGATATTCTTTAAAACTTAACCCCAAATGTTTAAATCTATCGATCTTAGATAAACAAACAAATAGTAAAACTAGCGATTATGAAAAGCCACAAACAGATATTCTCGAAACTAAATGCTTTTAAGAATAAAAGTAAAGTAGGGTATATTATATTTTGGATTTTTGTATTTTTGTACTACGAC
This sequence comes from Dactylorhiza incarnata, assembly GCA_033032865.1. Classification (NCBI taxonomy): domain Eukaryota; kingdom Viridiplantae; phylum Streptophyta; class Magnoliopsida; order Asparagales; family Orchidaceae; genus Dactylorhiza; species Dactylorhiza incarnata. Next base: position 3,903,660 of record JAWHQI010000153.1, on the reverse strand, counting down.
AAAGTAAAAAAAACATGTTTTTTGAACATTTTTGTGGTTTTTAAGCATTTTTTTGTTTTTTTGTAGTTTTTACAAAAGTAAGCAAGATGAGATAAAACAATTTTTTGAAAAAAAATTTGTTTGTTTAAAAGAAAACGGTAAAACACCCCCATACTTAAAACCCAACATTGTCCCCAAGGTTGTAATGTAAGTATGAAGAAGAGAAAATAAAAGATATAGTATGTACGAAAAAAAAGATAGAGAGAACAAAAAGGCTTCGCTGAACTAAAGATGGCGGGGCCAAACGAAACCATGCATAAACATATAAAAGAACAAAACATAATAAAATAGTAGATAAATATGGGGTGCCTCCCACGAGCGCTTTGTTTACCGTCGCATAGCTTGACTAAACTAAAGTACCGGGATCATCATTTGATAGGGAGTGCTGTAGTGAGGGATTAACGTGCAGAGTAAGTTCATCTTCTCCGTCCCGAAGGAGGAGTAGACCATTATTGACATCAATTTGCGCACGCGAGGTGGAGAGGAAGGGGAGACCGAGGATGATAGGCATCTCAGCGTCTTCCTCGATGTCCAAGATGACGAAGTCAACCGGGAAGATAAACTTGTCAACCTGGACCAGAACATCCTCCACTACCCCTATTGGGTACTTTATCGAGTTATCCATAAGTTGGACACTCATTATTGTCGGGCTTGGGACGCCTAAATTGAGTTTTTTAAAAAGGGAAAAGGGCATTAAATTGATGCTGGCGCCCAAGTCTGCTAGAGCGTACTTAATTAACAAGTTGTCGAAGAGGCACGGGATGGAGAACCGTCCCGGGTCGTTTAATTTTGGCAGCAATTTGTTAAGGAAAATGGCCGAGCAGTCCGCGTTAAGGGAAACACGCGAAACATCTTCGAGTTTCTTTTTGTCAGAAAGCAACCATTTAAGATATTTCGCGTATTCTGGCATTTGGGAGAGTGCCTTGCAAAAGTGAACGTTTATTTGAATTTGTTTAAAAATTTGCAAGAATTTTTTAAATTGCTCGTCCCTCCTCTCGTTATTTAATTTTGAAGGATAAGGAAGAGGCGAGCTATAAACATTCAGCACTATTGGAATACTCAGTGATTTATCTATCGAAGGAGAGGGTGTATGGGTCGGTGTCGAAACATGTACCTTAGGCTCAACCCATTTTGGGGAGGTTACCTCCTTTCCACTGCGAAGAGTTATGACGTTTGCAGTTTCTTTGGGGTTCGGCTCTGTGTTCCCTGGTATAGCTCCATATGGCCTCTCAGAGACCATCTTTTCCAGCTGTCCAACCTGATTTTCCAGGTTTTTAATTGATCCGGTAATATTCCGGATATATGACTTGGTGGACGCGACGTATTTAGCAAAAATATCTTCGAGCGGAGAAGGTTATGGAGGTGGAGCTGGAATCCATTCGGAAATCCTTGCGGAAATCCTTGCGAATTCATAATTAGGGGCCTCTGAGCATTATTAGGATTGCTCCAGGAAATATTTGGGTGGTTCCTCCAACCCGGATTATAATTATTACTATACAGATTGTTATTAGGGTTGAAGGGGGGCCTAACTGGGTTGCCTAGGTAATCTACAGTTTCTTCGACAAAATTATTATTATTATTATTATAAATCCAAGCGGGAGTGGAGGAGGAAGCAGTCATCTCTGCTACTTGCTTACTTAACCTTTCGTCTTGAGAGGCTAAGTGAGAAGTGGCATCCACTTCATATATCCCAGTTGGTTTAGTAGGGCGTGATCTAGGCGCATTCCATTGATAGGCGTTCATGGCCATTTCCTTGAACAGAGCTTGGACGGACTCCGGGGTTTTATTGTTTAACGTTCCCCCGGCGGCCACATCTATCATCTATCGTGTGGAAAAATTTAGGCCATTATAAAACATCTGGACTTGCAGCCAGGACGGTAGTGCGTGATGAGGACACCTACGCAAGAACTCTTTAAAACACTCCCAAGTCTCACAGAGAGACTCAGAATCGTATTGAATGAAAGAGGCGATATTTGTGCGTAGTTTAGCGGTTTTAGACGGGGGAAAATATTTTGTTAAAAAATTTTCCGTCAATTGTGCCCATGTGGTTATGGATCCTCTGGGGAGAGAACTTAACCACGCCTTGGCCTTTGTCCATAGTGAAAATTGAAATAAGCGTAAACGAATAGCGTCGTCAGTAACGCCATTAATTTTAAAGGTATCGCATATTTCCAAAAAACTAGAAAGGTGTAAATTCGGATCCTCATCCGGCAAACCGTCAAATATAATTGGACTGACTATTGTACCATTTGAATGATGCTAGATTTTATTTCAAAATTATTATTAGCCACTGTTGGGCGTGTAATACTCAATCTGGTATCTTCCAAATTTGGCCTGGCATAGTATGCCATGGTCCGTGGCGGGGCCACATCTGGAATTTGATCGGTCATAGATTCAGTGTAAGTATCTCTGACAGACTCTTCGGGAAATTCGAGTAAGTTTTGATCATGAAGTTGGAGGCGCTCACGAAGGGTGCGCTCGATTTTGGGGTCAAAAGGGATATTCGAATCGTCCGAGGAGTTTCCTCGGGTCATATACTAATAATAAAAATTACTATATATTTTTGGCTTTTTCTAATTTTTTCTATTTTTATTTATATATATTCTTTTATTATATATTTTTAATATATATGATAAAAATAATAGAATTTCCTTTTTTCAAAATAACAACACTACTTTCCCCGGCAACGGCGCCAAAAACTTGATGATTTAATTCAGATTTTTCTTTTTAATATGGTTTGCGCAACCTTTATATGACGAGATTAGAATTAGGCGGATGTTTTCAAAGAGTTTCGCAAGTACTCTTACTTTTAGAAACTAACTGTTATCTTATCGAAAGATAGAAGTAATGGTCTTTTTCTTCTTTCGAAGTATTGACGATTACACCCTGACTACAACGCCGAATTCCATTGATTTTTAAAATAGCAAAGGAGAGTTTTGCAAGTTTTGGATTTGATAAGTGCTTGTTTAAATTTTAATCCAAATTAATCATATGATAAAGGCATGTATACCTTATCGTGAATAATACAGGATATTTTGTTTTAGAAAATATCGAGGTCGTATATTTCCGCGGATCGTGTTGATTATAGCTACTTTGAGGAACAAACTATTATTTTATCGGAATGAGTTTTTAGTGTGGGTTTTTAAAAGCGAACGATAATAAGCTTATAACTAGAGTTCTAAACGATGATTATAAATAACTTCTGATGTCGAATTACCTTGAGACAAAAATAGTCTTTTTTAGAAATAATAGAGATGACTCTTCAAAACATTAAAATGGTTTGGCCGTGGAGGTTCCATAATTATGAACGCTCCTCTCTCGAGGGTACGCCCACCTGTGATTATGAATATTCGACCGAACTCTCATTCTTTAATCGAATCTCCTTAATACTCACTTTGTGTTATGAACCCCGCTATTGGGGTTTTTACTTCCAATTTAGGAGACATACCTCATCCTCCCTCGAGGGTAGAGCGCACTTCTCATTACCCGTGAGTGATCAGTTCGTACGCACGAGCCTCTCGGCTAACTAGTGTACAAAAATGGAAATGAAAACCATGCATCGATTATGTGGCTCCACTCAACGTTATTCTCGGGTAAACCTTAAGCTCGTTTAATTATTTTTAGAAAGAGATGTTTTATTTTCTTAGAAAACTATTTATTTGTCCCAATGCTCTTCGGCATCGTGTGCTAAAGGAAATTAGCCACTCATCGGAATGGAGACGACATTAATAATTAGAAAATACATGTTAATAATTTAAGCGGATATAAGCGTGAAAGAAAGAAATAAAAGGCTTATATAAAAGCTGAAATAGTATCTGTCCCAACCGTCTTAAACAAGCGCTAAAAAGTTTTTAGCCTCTTATCCAGGATGGGGGTGGTATAGAAATGAAATACTTATAAAGGTGCAGAAATAATATCCGTCCCAACCGTCTTAAACAAGCACTAAAAAGTATTTAGCCTCTTATTTGAGATGGGGGTGGTATATAGCAGTTATATAAAGACTGAAATAAAGCTATGTTAAAAAAGGGAAAAAGAAAAAAATGAAAGAAAGCGTTTAAACGAAAGCGATAAATAAAGCGTTGAAAGAAAAGCAATAAACAATTTTTATGAAAGTAGTAAACCTAAATTATGAAAGCAATAAACCTAAGTTATGAAAGCAATAAACCTAAGTTATGAAAGCAATAAATTATTCTTATACACACACACACACTAACATAAATTGAAAAAGAAGATGATCCAAATGAGAAAAACATCATTTTATTTCTAATATAAGCATTACAACTAGACTAGGAAGGCGAAAATTACAAACGAACTTAAACTTAATTGCATAAAAAAAACTCACATTAACTCAAAAGAACTCAAAAAACACTAACACGAACTCAAAATTTGAATGAAAATTCCTTCAGCCGAGCCCCTCTATTTATAGCCAAAATTTTATTTTTACACGCCCCTAGGTTACAGGCGTGTCTTGTGGTCACGGGCGTGACACTGGGGTGTGACATTTGCTCTGGCTTAACGGCTGCCTTCTCGAAGGATCCGCCGTCAAAATAAGGCTATACACGGGCGTGGCTTGTCGAGTCACGTGCGTGACTTTGAATGTCACGAGCGTGACTATGGGCGGCAGACGTCAGCAGCATGAGCGCAACTTCGGGGCGTGATGCACTGGCGAAACATGGGCGTGACTTTGCTGGATCACGGGCGTGACTTTGCTGGATCACGGGTGTGACTTGTAGAGTCACGGGCGTGACTTGGTGAAGATCCGTCGAGATGATGGGACGGCGCACTTATCCATCGAGAAGAGCAGTTCACGGGTGTGACTCGTAATGTCATGTGCATGACTTGGTTGATTCGTCGGAATTTGGTCTGGATTTGGCCGACAGCTAGAAAGTTGGCATTTTAAAATTACATGCTCTTTGGTCACGGGCGTGACTTGTGGTCACGGGCGTGACTCAGGGGCGTGACTTGACAAAAATTGCCAAAATCTGCAAAATGAAAAATAAAGCTAAGTTAGTAACAAAAATAATAAAACAAACAATTTATTTATTAATTTACATAGAAAATTTACAATATTAATTAAAACTATACTAATAACTATACTAAAAATACATATATTTTACTACTCATCAGCACTCATTACATAGATATCCATATGAGAGATCAAGATCATAAGAGTTAGTTGGCAATATGACCTTTTTGAATATGGTCTAATTTTCAAAAGCCTTGCCACTGTCTGCCTCTTTACTATATCCTACACCACCTCAATATGGTGCAAAAAATTTGTTTAAATAGGCAGCACAGTCTGTGGCTTAGGGAATTTAGCCATAACCTTCCTCTCAATGCGAAGCTTCTCCTCAAGATCTTTGATGATATTGTTCTTCTAATTCAATGTCTTGGCTTGAGCTACATACTTATTATGAAGCTCCATGAAATCAAAATTCATCTTAGTTATTTACTTTGTTTTCTCATAGAGCTCTCACTCAAGGGCCTTCGGAATTTCAATTTCTTGAGCTTGAGCCTTAGACAATTTCTTGCTTATGTTTAAAGCAACTAGCAGTGTTCCAAATCTTTCTACCAAATCATGTTCATCCTCACTATCAAATGATGAACTTGATTAGATTCAGAGCTTTGGTAGATGGAGGTTCTTTAATGCATAACTAAGCAGGATGACATTATTCATCCCGACTTCCATCATCTGATAACCCCATTAGCGAAAAAATAGGCATCTTCTTTAGATTCAGAAGAGCTTGAGTCACTATCACTCAAAATCTTTGGCTTTTTTGCTATGAAGCTCTTCTCCCATCAGATCTTTCCTTGTCTTGTATCATTGTTTCGCAGTCAGTAATAATATGACCTACTTTTTCACAACCAGAGCAAACATCTTTAGAAGAAACATGATTGTTCTAATGGGATTTGTATCTTTCCTCCTTGGACTTGTGTATAGGATTTTCATCTCTGTTGCCTGACATCCTTAAGATGGAGGAAGTGGAGGATCTATTTTTTCATGCCTCCTTCTTTACAGCAACCTCTTGAATTGTTTGAAGAATAATGACAGTTCTCCATCAGTAAGCTCAGGCCGTAATATGTTGGGTTCAGAGTCTTCAGGATCAGCACATCTTTCTGAAGGAATAAAAGATTCCCCTCTGCATATTCTTGAGCATTTTTCCTTGAAAACCACTGACATGTCCTTAGAGTAGGACTTGCTGCTTTCCTCTTCAGCTTTTTTGATGTTTAGTTGCAGCTTATAGGACAAAAAATTTCCAAATAAATTTTGGGGCTCCATATTAGTCAAGTTCCCCATCTCCTTTATTGCACAGATTTTAATGTCCCACTCCTTATTAAGGGATCTTAGAAATATGTCATTCAGGAGATAATTTTAGAATTCGCTCCCATAAGTTTCGAAATCATTAACAATCTTGAAGAACTTCTCATAGCAGTCTGAAATCGTGTCCTTTTAATGCCTGAAAGCTTTATATTCTTGATTAAGAAGAGACTTTCTATCATCCCTTACCTTTTTAGTCCCTTCCATGGAGACAATACGAGAATCCCACATATCTTTTGTTGTCTTGTAGTAAATCAGATTCTTAAATGTAGAGTCATCAATACAACTGACCAGGATGTTCTTAGCTCTCTTGTCCATGATGACTAAGACAATTTTATCTTTAGTCACTTCATTATATTTCTTAGGGACTTGTCTGGCTGGATCTATGGTTGAAGCTTTCATAGGGACAAAGGGTCCCTCTTAAATTGTGATGAATATCCTTGGATAAGATGTTTCCATATATAGTCTGACTCTTTCTTTCCATATGGGAAAATTTTCTTTTGAACAGATGGGAAGTTTCATTCAATTGTGTTCCTTAATGTTCTCTCCAGCAGGCATGGTGGTTAGAATTTGAAACCCTTGTACAGATCTTGTTTAAGATGTTAAGCTCTTTATAGAACAACCTACCTCTAATACTACTTGAAAGAATAGGGACCTATACCACCTAGGGGGGGAATAGATGATGTCTGAATTTTGAAACTATTTGCAGAATAATAATAGAATAAGAAAAGACAATCAAAGCAAGCAACACAAACATAGAAAACAATAGTGGTTCCCCAAGATGGTACATCTAATTCCCCATGCACCTATCTAGCAATGTGCTAGCCTCAGCAAAACTCTAGCAGAAACTCAGATCTTCTCAATCTTACAACTCAGAATCCAAGACTCCTACCTCAGGGATACTATCTGATACCCTACCTCAGATCACCTAGCTCAGGATCCTACACTCAGATTCATAACTAGAATCCGACTTCAGGTTCAATCCAGAACCCTACCTCATGTCACAGTGACCCTACACTCAGATCTCAGGGAGATGCTATAGAAGAAATAAAATAAGTTTTCTTACAACTTTACTTAGACTCAATAGAAAAGATCTTGTAAAGTTGAGTCTTCTTGGGCTGGATAAAAATAGCCTTCCTGGATCCACAACAGATCTAGATAGAATCTTCTTTATGAGCTTGATCTGTCTGAACTTGGGAATCAGAGAAAATGTCTTACTCTTGAGATATTTGAGAATGAATAACCTGGAGCAATCTTAGGAGCACATGAGTTAATCTTGTGAATGTGTCCTCCTAAATAGTTTCTCTGAACTTACAGTTCGTTGTCTGTTCTTCAGAATACAATTCGATTGATTGGAATTTTAGGATTAGGGTTTTCCATTCACATCTCATATTTATTTATATTTCTCTAAGCAATAATGGTCGAATACATCGGGCTTTATGCCATAAGTCTTTTTCCTTAAAACTCTTATTTTATTGGCGCAATCGGCGGGGCGAGCTTTTGAATTTCCGTGACTTGATCTGTCTCGAGGACTGTTGGTGCCAAAAATGGTACCTCCAAAATTCACACTAAAGGGGGTGGGAGAAAACTGCGAAGTGTAGGTTACTGAGACAGAAGATGCTGAGGCAAAAGGAAAACGATCACAAAAAGGCGATCACGAAGAAATGAGACCGCTTACACAGGTTGTAAGCTGAAGCCCCGGAGCCAAAAAGTCCTTTTCCTGGTACCCCTACCCCTCTATTTATAGACGAGGGGGCTGCCCAAACGGGCAGAATTAAAAACTACGGGCTGCCCGGGATACAGGAGAGCCTGGGCAGGGAGAAGGAGTGCAGATAACAAAAAAAAAGAAAAACAAGTAGACCGCTCAAACCAGCGGTCTCGCACTGCTTTGACCGCTTGACTCTTAGAAACTCTTAATTGAGAAAGCAGCTGGCGATCCGGGCGGTCACACAAACAGAGACCGCTGAGATCGGGAAAAAAGTGCCATGAGAGGAGGTCGCGGGCTTTCTGGGCAAACATAATCCCCGCACATTTTTAAGTTTCGCCTGGAACTTCGAAAATGTTAACTCTGACCGCGGAGACCGCGACCGTCATAAATGCATCTTGTTCTATAAATACCGGCTGATATCTCCGTGCTCTGAGATATTGTGAAAAACTCAATCCTCGAGCGGTCACTGAAAAAGTCGGCAGGCGCGATCTCCTGCAAAGATGACCATACTTGACCTTTTAAAAACTCTTCCATCAAAAGCGAATTCTCCAGGAAAAAAGGAAAACGTTAGTTCGAAAAAAGGGAAGAGGGTGCCAAAAATCTTGTCGAAAGCGAGCGCTTCGAAGGGGACCGCCCGATCTCCGAAGAAATCTGAACTTCCGGAGGGTTCAGTTGTGCCGGTCTCTATCATTTCTGAGCCATCTAAAATTTCTTCAGATCCTGTGTTGAAATTATCTGATTTTTCAATTTCCTTTGACTGCCAGAAAACCCTGGAAGTACTTGATCAAACAGCTTCCAAGCCACCGGAGACCGCATCTACCGAAACCATTTTGGCCGGTCTGCATCAAAAACATGCCGAAGCAGAATCTCTAAGACAAAAAATTGCTGATCACGTGGGAGCTGCTGGGAACAAGAAGAGAAAAGATTTGAGCCCTTCAAGTTTAACTTATAAAAGAAGCAGAAAAAATGAAGATGAAAAAGATGTGATCGCTCCGGGGGCGATCACACTGTCTGAATCTACCGATCCGGATATTATCGCGGAAACTTCAAAGGTGAGCATTAAGGGCGATCCCTTCTTCCCTCCTGCGATCTCAGCTTTGTCAAGAGAGGAAGATTCCGAATTAATCGCCTATCTTGATGAGGCTTCATCTAACAATTCGTCTTTTTCGTCGTTGCAGGTGTTGGATCCCTTTGAGGCTTCAACTCTTAGATATGCCGCTGTTGAGAAGGAGATCGCTGATAAGGAGAAGGAGATCGCTGACAGAGTGATCAAGGCGAGGGAGGAAGATAAAAAGGAGAAAGAAGAGATGAAGAAGAAAAAGGCTGATGAGAAGAAAAAGGACAAGGAAAGGGAGAAAAAGGGAAAAAGGGAGAGAGAAGAAGAGGAGAGGAAAAAGGAAGCGGCTAAGACCGCCGAGGAGGAGCGGGAGAGAGAGATGCTCAGGGCTGCCGAAGAGAAGGCAGATCTAATTGCTGAGGAAAGAGCGGCCCTGATTGCTGATGAGAAGAAAAAGGCTGCGGTCTTGCAGACCGCAGAGAATAAAAATTCTGAGGAGGTGATCGCGGAGAGATTGCAGATCGCCAAGGAGAAGGCTGCACTTTCTAGCGGTCTCCCAACTGATTCTCTTCAGGGAGACCGTTTAATCAAGGCTGCAACGGATCGTGCGGCGGCGGTCTCGATTTTGCGGTCTGGTAAGTATAAAATGATTCCTCAGCCGGTCAAGTTCCTTTCATTACCTACAGTTCGCCCTGCTTCTCCTGAAAGAAAACATGGGATCGTTTTTATTGAGACCGATGACATCCTCTTAAGTAATGAAGAATTAAAAAGGAGAAGGAAAGAGGGGGAAAAATCGCAGAAAAGAGATTTGGAAAGAATGGATCTGGAGCGCCTAAGGGGATCGGATCGTCTTTTTCTGACCGCAGATCCCGCGGTCACTAGAGATACCAGAAGAGATTTACGTGACCGCGATCTTAACTTCTTTCCAAGTACTTTTCTGTTTATTCAAAAAAGCTTATTTGACTGTACGCTTTTGATTGAAGTAACCCATCTCTTGTGACCGCAGATAATGAAAATGTTGAGATTGAGGAGGGAGAGCTTCCTCAGCGCATTGAGATCCCCCCTCAGCTGTCCAACATCCTCAACCCTATGTTCGAGGATGTTCGTTCTATGCTGATGAGGGAGCGGATTCAGAACGATCAGATCCGCGACCTCGAAGAAAAATTACGTTCCAATGAGAGGAAAATTCGCGAAGAATGCGATCTGAGGGTTGCCGAGATCGCTCGAGCTCTCAAGAAAACTGAAAAGGAGGCTGAGTACTACAAAGGGAAAGCTGCGGCGCTATCTGCGGAAAATGAAAGGCTGAGGAGCGGTCACGGAAAGATCATGATGCGTCCGGGCACCTCCAGCGATCGTCCAGCGGAGAGACCGCAACCTGAGATCGTGCTGATTCCTATGGAGCAGGTGGACAAGGAGATGTCGAAGATCCACCGGTCTGCGATGCTGGCCAATCACAGCTTGGTGTCAGTTATGGCCGCAGTGAATGATATGCAAGATGTCGCTGCTCATGTAGGAAGGAACAGGCCTTCTAGGAGATGATCATTTGCTTTGAGACCGAGCGGTCTCTGAATTCTGAACATTTTGTCTTGTAATATTTTTACAATTAATGCTCCACCTGTTGTGACCTTTTTATTTTATGCTTTGTGCGGTCTTTAATTCTTTGATTTCAATTTCTTTATGCATGGAAAATCTATTACTGGTGCTATTACTTAATTTATTTGAGATTGCCAAGAACGAAATGTCTTCACTTAGCCTTGCTTAGATCGAGCGGTCTGAGAGATTCTTGCTGGACGATCTGCAGAAGGTAATGATTACGAAATGACCCTTTGACCTCTATAAATAGTTGTCTTCATATTCTTCATTTCATATCCTTTTGTATGCGTGCTAAACACCGGTCTCGGCGACCTCGAAAAATGGTGTCCGCTCGTGCCTCTTCTGCTAACATTTTCTTGAGCTCTGATCACAAGCAAAGCCTCTTGTCCAAGGATGAATATATTGAATTTATTAAGAAGCATATGATCCAGACCCAAATAGTTGTAAGACCGCCAGCTGAACAGGAAAGACTGAACTTTGGAGAAGAAAGAAAGTTTGTTATTCCTATCGATCACTTTGAGCTAGGGTTGAGAATTCCCCTCCCCTGGGAATGGCTAGAGATTTTGGAGTATTATGGTTTTGTGCTCGCTCAGTTGCCTCCAAACTCGATCGGTCTCGTTAATGTCTTCATAAATTACTTGAGATCGGTAAGAGTGACTTTTACGATGAACCTGTTCCGCGCGACTTTCACTGCAAAAGTTCTGAAGGAAGGCAAGAAAAAGGAAGAATTCAAAGGGCTGATGTACTTCTCAGCTGAAGGGATAAAAATTCTCAATCTTCCTAACAAGATTTCTTTCTGGACAGAAAGATTTCTTGTCTTTGAAGGTGACCTTGGCGGTCTCAAGAGCTCGCCCTCTCCGCGACCTGATAGCATTTTTAAGAAGATAAAGGCGGTCTCAGAGGAAGAGCTGAAGATTCTGGCTTTTTTGGCGGGTAAAAGAATCGATCTTGTTCATTATCTAGCGATCTGGCCTGAGATCGCGGAGATCACCCCTGCTGAAAGTAAGTTTTTCTTGCGGTCTTGAATAATTTCCTTCTGAATTCTTTTCCTAACTCCTTTTTCTTTTTCCCTTCAGCGACCTTTGCGGTCCCTGCACAGGATCCTGTTTCCCCGGCAGCAGAAACTCTCACTCAGCGAGAGAGGAGGCTGAAGCGCGAGGCCGACGTGTTTGGCTCCACTTCTGAGATCGCCGGGCGAGGTTTCCCTTTGATTGGTTTTAAGAGAAAAATGAAAGATATCAAAGGAAAACCTCTCCTGAAATGGGCGGCCAAAGGAAGTTCTGTGAAGGTTTCCACCGATCTCCCTTCATGGAGTGGGAAAGTGACCCGCCATGCATATGCGGTCACTTCGGCTCTATATGGAAAAAGAAATACAAATGAAATATTAAATATAGAGACCGATATTCTCCCCGACCTCTGTGCCCAGGTGACCGCCAGGAGCGCGATCTTAAATCATCATATGGGGCGATCTCTTCGCAGCGCTCTAGATGAAATAACCGCCTTGCAAGAAGAAAGAAGAGTAAGAATCTTATTTAATATTTTTATGAATGTGTTACCTACGATCGCGCGGTCTAACTCATATATCTTCTGCAGCAATCTGACAATGCTGCTTATGACCCTGAAAACCCGGCTTTTCAGAGGGCTATGATGCATCATATTAAGGAGACCGCCGAACAAGTGCTGAATGAAGTTCGAGCTCGGGGTGGTTTTACTGAAGAATACAAGGATGTTACATTTGCCGATCTCTTCCCTGATGCGGCACAGAGGATTGAAGAGCAGTCTGCAACTGCTGAGGAGACCGCGGGTCAAGAGGAAGACGTGGTGATCGAAGATGAGGCAAGCGGAAGCCATTATACTCAAGGCCAGGACTCGAGCTCGGGTTCTAGCTCTGGATCCAGAATTCCTCTCAGTAAATCGGAAGAGTCTTCTGCAGACACTGATTCTACTTCTTTAAGCGAGCGGTCTTCCAAGAGATCAAAGAGAGAGTGAATTGTAATCCCTTTTCTTTTTTGGAGACCGAGCGGTCTTATTGTAATTGACATTCCAGAATATATATATAGATTTGATATTTGCTGGATTTTACCTGTGAATAAGTTCGTTTCGGATGTATGTATTTATCTGTTCTTCTGAATTTAAATTTGGCATTCGATCTCAATGCCTTGGATTTATCATAATTTATATCAATCATTTAAGGAACTTGGGCGATCTCTTGGAAAAAACACCAAAGATTTTAAAAGACTGATTTTGCATAAAAATTATTCTGCGGTCTTGAGATAACCAGATCACTGAAAGAAAATCTGCAACTTACCTATGATAGAAAATAACCATCTTATTCGAAAATAGTTATGCGATCTCTTATTACACAGGTCACGATATAAGGAAACCACAAGAAGATGACTTGAACTTATTGATCTCTGGGTGATCGGCGCCTAACTGACAAGAAATCCACTTGATGACCCGTTGATAACCACGATTGTAAAAAGAATTCTTCATAAATCTTCGGATCAGCGATCATATTTTATTCAGATCGCCCTTTCTGCGGAAAATTCTATTCGACGGGAAACAAAGCATCATGCATACTCCATATAACTTTGAATAACAGGGAATATCGGAATCTCGATCTTACTGAGACCGGCCGAACTCTATTAAGCTGGCACAGGAGATTTCCAAATAGCGACCTCAATTATCCTGAAAAATTTCATCCGACGATTTATAAAAGATCGCTCTTTGTAAGAGAGTAGAATATGCGGTCTCATAAACTGCTGACCGGCCGATCCCAACACGAGTGAATAAGACCTTTACGGTAAAAATAGAGGGATGGATCTTGAAAATGATCCAAAGGGATGGTGTGGTTATGCCGCGGAGGCTATACCGACACTCCTTTTCTTAACGGATTGCTGAGTTTGTTTGCAAATTTGCCAATCCAAGGTTCAGGTGACGGTCATAGATGTTTCTTGCCGCCCCTTACCTAACCACGCTTCAACGAGTATTCGAGAGTTACAACCGAAATGATCGGTAGGGCAGGTGTGGTCATGCCGCGGAGGCTACACCGACATTGCTTTCCCTGAAAGATCATTAAGATTGTAGCAATGTCCTTTTTGATGCCTGACAGAGCTGAGCCAGCCACCTAGACCTCCTTGAAACGCTGAGGTGTGCCAGATGTCAGCAAGGACCCGGTATCCTAAACTTCCACCGCTCGAGCTTGGCGAGCTACTGCTACACAGATTCGAAATCTCCCCGACATCTGTGGTCCTGGCAGAATTACACGTCGAGCTAACAAGTCAAGGGGGAAGATGGTAGGATCCGTCGATATCTCACTTGACAGGTTTTTGGCTTTTCAAAAATCATCTTATTTTTAGGACTTGTCATCCATTACTTATATTGCGAATGTATTGGTGATACCTGCGTGATATTTAGGAAAAGAAAAGAGTTAGGAACAGAAAATGAGTGAATTAGATACGCACATGTTAAGAAAAGAAAAGCTTAAGGTCATCTCCGCTCCAAGAATGAGGCAACTCTTCTCCTTCATAAGTTTGGAGATGGTAAGCCCCATTTTTAAGCACATTCTTTACCACGAACGGCCCTGCCCAATTTGGATTAAGCTTTCCAACTGAACCAGCTCTTGCCGCTGTATCTACTTTCTTCAAGACTAGATCTCCAACAGCGAATTCTTTGGTTCTTACATTTTTATTGAACAACCTTGCCATTCTCCTTTTCACTTCTTCCTGTCTAATGATTGCAGTGTCTCTTAATTCCTCAATTAAATCAAGGTTGCATTTTAACTCTTCGTCATTTTCTTCCATCCACTCGATTTGATTTTGTTGTGCCAATAATACTCTTGGACTTTTCACTTCAAATTCTACCGGAATAAGGGCTTCGGAACCGTGTGATAATTTGAACGGGGTTTCCCCAGTAGCAGAACTCGGAGTTGTTCTCAAGGCCCATAAGACGGAAGGTAGTTGTTCTGCCCAGTTGCCCCTAACGTTTTCTACCTTCTTTTTCAAGAGATTTATGATGAGTTTGTTAGCGGCCTCTACCTGCCCATTGCTTCTAGGATGATGCACGGAAGCGAAACGTAGCTCAATGCCAATTTGCTTGCAGAAACTAACAAGAGTTGAATTGTTGAACTGAGAACCATTATCCGTGATGATTGCCATTGGAATCCCGTGTCGACATACTATCTCTCCCCAAATAAAGTTTCTCACGGCTTGAGTGGTAATTTTGGCCAATGCCTTTGCTTCTATCCACTTGCTGAAGTAGTCGATCATAACTATTATATATCGACGTTGCCCGCTTGCCATAGGAAAAGGCCCAATCAAATCCATTCCCCAAACTGCAAATGGCCATGGAGTTGCTATTGACTTAAGCTGTTGAGCCGGCTGATTTTGGAGAGGAGCAAACTTCTGGCATTTTACACATTTCTTAGCAAATTTCTCCGCGTCCTTCCTCATCTGGGGCCAAAAGTAGCCTTGCCTCAGAATTCTTTTTTCCAATGTCCTGGCTCCAGAGTGACTTCCACATTCTCCAGAATGGACCTCCTGAAGGACCGTTGGAATCTCCTCCTCCGAAACACACCGTGCTAGTGGTGAAAGGAAAGTTCTCCTATAAAGCACTCCTGCAACAAGATAATAGTTAGCCACTTTCCGTTTAAATCTTTTCCTATCCTTTATTGAAGAATGGAGCTCTCCGGTTGAAAAATAAAGAACAAACGGATCCATCCAAGACTGATGCTGATCAATCTCCATGATCTCTCCTTCCTCAATTGCCGGGCGGAACAATTCCGAAGTTGTTCCCCCTGAAAGAAGCCCAAATTTTGCCAACTCGTCTGCTTCCACATTCTCACCCCTTGGGATATGATTGATAGTAAAGCTTTTGAACTTCCCAACCTCAATTTTTACCAGAGTCAAATACTGCTTCAAGATACTATCCTTAGTCTCGAAAGTCCCATTTACTTGAGAAGCCATCACCAAAGAATCTGTGAAAACTTCAACATCATCAATCCCCAATTCCCTGGCAAACTTGAGACCGGCTAGCAAAGCCTCATATTCCGCTTGATTGTTTGTCACTTGAAAATAGAATTTCAGCGCTTGATTCAGCCTTACTCCATTTGGGTTGATTAAGATAACTCCTGCCCCGGAAGAATTTTTCCCTGAGGCTCCATCCACGAAGATTTTCCAGGCAAGGGGTACTCTGATCCCCTTCTGCGATTCAACTTCTTTAGCATCCACCATGAAGTCTGCTAATACTTGAGCTTTGATTGCTATCCTTGGAACATAAGATATGTCAAACTCACTGAGCTCGATTGCCCACTTTGCCAATCTGCCTGAATGCTCCGGCTTCTCCAAGACACTCTTCAATGGAAGATCAGTGACGACTGAAATCGAATGAGCTTGAAAATACGGTCTTAGTCTTCTCGCTGAAATTACAAGCATCAAAGCTAGCTTTTCTAGGATCGGGTAGCGAGTCTCCGCACTCTTCAGAATTCGACTTACATAGTAAACTGGAAATTGTTTCTTTTTCTCTTCTCGGACCAAAACAGAGCTTATAGCATCGATGCCAACTCCCAAATAAAGAAAAAGATCTTCCCCTCCTCGCGGACTTTGGAGTAAAGGAATTGAAGTCAACTGCTTTTTAAGCTGATTGAAAGCATTATCACACTCTTGAGTCCATTCGAACCTGGCTCCTCCTCGGAGAGTTTTAAAAAACGGTGCACTTTTATCTCCTGACCGGGAGATGAATCGACTCAAGCCTGCCATTCTCCCTCCCAACTGTTGAACTTCTTTTGGGGTTCTGGGAGGTGGCATTTCCAAGATAGCTTTTACCTTGTCTGGATTAGGTTCTAGCCCTTCTGGGGTGAGGAGGTGACCCAAAAATTTACCTCTGTTTGCTCCGAAAACACACTTCAATGGATTCAACCTCATATTGAAGGCTCGTAGGGTTGCAAAAGTTTCAGAGAGATCTTTGAGATGAGAGGAGAAAGATTTGCTTTTCACCAAGAGGTCATCGACATATACCTCAAGGTTTCTTGCCTTCTGATTTTTGAAAACTGTATCCATCATTTTTTGGTAAGTTGCTCCAGCATTTTTCAACCCAAAAGGCATCACGAGATAACAGAAACAACCATCATTTGTGATAAACGAAGTGTGCGGTATATCGGGTTTATGCATCCTGATTTGATGATAACCTGAAAAAGCATCTAAAAAACTCATAAAAGAATAACCTACCGCAGAATCCACTAAAGAATCTATCTGAGGCAAGGGGTAGCAATCCTTGGGGCAAGCTTTATTGAGTTTAGTAAAATCGACACACATCCTCCACTTTCCACCTGGCTTGGTTACCATTACAACGTTCGACACCCACTCAGGATATTGGATCGGTTGGATGAACTTCGCCCTCAGGAGCTTTTCCACTTCCTCACGGATAGGTTGAGCCAGAGTGGTTGCAACAGTCCTCTTCCTCTGCTGGATTGGGATGACATTTGGGCTGATGTTGAGGTGATGGCAAGCAACATCTGGATTCACTCCAGGCATGTCGTCTGCCGACCAAGCGAAGATATCTAAATTTTGCAGAAGACAAGAGATGAGCTGCTCCTTGTCAGCTTCAGATAATTCAGCGTTGATGGAGAGGCCCTTGCCCTCATCTTCCTCGCTGATTTGGACCTTCTGGACTGCTTGGGCAGGTTCCAAGCGAACTCCGTCTCTTGCATCCTCCTCAATTTCTTCTGCAACTGGAACTTGTTCAGGAGCTTCGATTAATTCAGCCATCATGATTTCTTGAGGAGAGGATACGATCATGTTGACCGTTTTCACATAGCATTCCCTTGCCTTCCTTGGGTCGCTCCTGATTCGGTGTTGTTTGCCATTCAAGGCGAACTTCACCGCTTGATGGTAGGTTGAGACGATGGCTTGATAGGCATTTAGGAAGGGTCTTCCAAAGATGGCGTTGTAGCTACTGGGAGCGTCAACGACTATGAATCTGACCAACTTCACTATCCCTCCCAGAACCACAGAAAGGGTGACGAGCCCTTCCACTTCTTTCTTTTCTCCTGAAAAACCATAGAGGGGGCCTTCAGTTGAAAGGAGAGTTTTACCTGTCTTCAACGCCTCGAAGGCGGGTTTGAAGAGCACATTAACTGAACTTCCTGTATCTATTAGAATTTTTTCCACCGTATAATTTTCGATTACTGCTTTGATGACGACTGCATCATCAAAGGGATTCGCGGTCTGAGGAAGATCTTCATCTCCAAAAGTGACCGTCCCTCGAACCGGAGCCGAAGAGGTAGCAGCAACCTCTGACTGGTAAACCCTCTTCAGACTTGCTTTTCTCGAGGACTCCGGCCCTGTACCCCCATGGATGCAGAATAGGTTGCCCAAGGCACCTTCATCATTAGCGTCCACGCACTCGTTGGGAAAACCGATGTTACCCAGATGACCAACATCATCCACTTCCTCGCACTCCCAATGAACTTCTACTACCTCCTTGGCCTTGGAGGTTGAAGCTTTGGCAGAATCATTCTTTTGAATGAGATCGCGGAGCTTTCCCTCCTTTAATAGTTTCTCTAAAAATAAGCGGAGAGCTCTGCAATCCTCTGTCAAATGACCCCTATCTCTATGATACTCACAGTAGAGAGTAGGGTTTCTGGTTTTCAGGATCAGAATTCAGCGGAGCTGGCCTCTTAAAAAAGGGCTGCTTCTGAAGGATTTGGAGCACTTCATTCATGGGAACACCAAAGTCTGTGAAGGACTCTTGGGATTCATTGTAAAATGAAGGAACGGGTAGAATAGGAGGTTGAGCATACTGGATCTGGTGGATGGGGGTGACTTGCGGAGCAGGAGTAGCGGGAGTTTGAGGAAATGAATTTTGAGGTGGGAAAGATTGATTACCTCGATTGAAGCGGTTGTTTCGGTAATTCTTACCTCTCGGGGCCGGAGGTGGAAGCTCTTGCCGAGGTTTCGAGGAAGATGCCGCAGGATAGAATCCTGCAGAGCCTTTCTGAGTGGCTCTGTTGGTCAGATTGCTAACATAGGTGGGGTTGTTGATCTCCCCTTCTATATAGCGATTGGCAATGCTGATCAGCTCCTGATAGGAGCTAGGCTCCTTTGTTGTGACTTTGAACTTCAGAGGACCCTCCTGCAGGCCGCTGATCAAAGCCACCATATAGAGCTCGGGATCCATGTCTCTGACTCCCAAGATCTCCTTCTGAAAGCGATCAACGAAATGCGCTGCAGTCTCGTTGTCTCCTTGCTTAATTTTGAAGAGGGTCGCAGGACCACTCTTCCTTTTCTTTGCGGTGGCGAACCTCAGGAGGAGCTCTTGCCTCAAGGCGGCAAAGCTTGGGATAGATTGACTTGGCAGCTTGTAGAACCATTCCATGGCTGACCCATCGAAGGAGGTAACCATCAGCTTGCACCTCACTCCATCTGAAATGGTCCTGAGGGCAACGGCCGATTCGAAAGCTTGGAGATGACACATCGGGTCGGTCTCTCCTGTATACACAGGAAGACGGGGCTCTCTGAATCCATGAGGAATTGGATCCCGACGAATCTCATCAGTAAAGGGGGAAGGCTCCCCAAAAACAGAAGGCCCTGGAGGAAGAAAAGGAGCTGGAGGATCTTGAGGGTAAGCAAACCCTTCTTCGAAATTCAAAGTCTGAGCCGGAGGCCCCTGGGCTGCGGCTCGGAAAGAATTACGACGGGCGGCGAACTCCTCATGCTGAGATCGCTGAGGAGCTGCGGGCTGAAAAACGGGATGATTGCTAGGGTGACCGCTTGCCATGCGGTCAGGGGTCGCGAGCTGGGGGGTCTGAGGAAGGATCTTCTGGGAGATCGCGGCCAGAACCTGGTTCATGGCCTCGATCTGCTTCGCGGACTCCTGCTGGGTCCGGACAACTTCCTCTCGATCTCGAGCGGCCTCCTGCTGAGACCGCGCGATCTCTTGCTGCACAGCGGCAGCGTCCTGCCTGGCTCGGGCGGCCTCGCGGAGAGCCTGCTCAACGCGAAGCTCAAAACGGCGCTCCATCGCTTCTAACGGATTGTGATCGGAAGGGTGAACACTGGGAGACCGCAAAGGACGACCCCTACGGCGATCAGCCATCTTGAAAGTCTGAATTTCACCTAACACTTCGAATCTGAAGGTCGCGTGTTCGTTCTGTTGGTGCCAAAAATGGTACCTCCAAAATTCACACTAAAGGGGGTGGGAGAAAACTGCGAAGTGTAGGTTACTGAGACAGAAGATGCTGAGGCAAAAGGAAAACGATCACAAAAAGGCGATCACGAAGAAATGAGACCGCTTACACAGGTTGTAAGCTGAAGCCCCGGAGCCAAAAAGTCCTTTTCCTGGTACCCCTACCCCTCTATTTATAGACGAGGGGGCTGCCCAAACGGGCAGAATTAAAAACTACGGGCTGCCCGGGATACAGGAGAGCCTGGGCAGGGAGAAGGAGTGCAGATAACAAAAAAAAAGAAAAACAAGTAGACCGCTCAAACCAGCGGTCTCGCACTGCTTTGACCGCTTGACTCTTAGAAACTCTTAATTGAGAAAGCAGCTGGCGATCCGGGCGGTCACACAAACAGAGACCGCTGAGATCGGGAAAAAAGTGCCATGAGAGGAGGTCGCGGGCTTTCTGGGCAAACAAGGACATTTGCCTTGTCTCGATGATATTTATTCTCTTCTTGACTACATGAGTCTTCACACTGACAAGAACTCTTTCTGATTTATACATTATTTTGAACTATATTTGAGTCTTCAAGATGATACTTGAGTCTTCAAGATGATATTTGAGTCTTCAAGATGATATTTGAGTCTTCACTACTATAATACTCTTCAAGTAGAATGTTGAGCTTATCAAGATGAAATTTTAGCTTGTCAAAATGATAAGACTTATACTTTAGATCTGACTCTTAGACTATCATGAGGAGGTCATATCTAAATGATATGAACTCAAGCATTCATTATTTCAATATGCTTCTTGAAATATCGTTTAGACTTCTCCACGATATTGTAATTGGTCTCGACGATAATTGGATTAAGCAGTATTACCTTCACCCAAGCCTTCAAGACGATACCACAGCTTCAAAATGATTTATACTTAGTACTTGAGAGCTCCTACTTGAGTTATTGAATTAGTTGAAACTCTTCAAGATGATATTTGTCTGTTTGAGCTTCATCATGCCAACATTCTGATGAATGAACTGATCATTCTTATCAAGATGATTAGTGACTTTAGATGTGTATCTTCAAGATAATATTCCTTACAGCTTAAGTTTATCACAACGATATATCTAACTCATCAAGATGATATTTGACTTGGACATATTCTGATCTTCCTGAATTTTGATCCTTTGCTCTATCCAACTTTCTAGATTTTTCTTCCTAATGTTTATGAGTGAGTGACAAGTCTAATATAGTCTAGATCTTAGTCCGACATGGTGTTTTGCACAATGAGGAATTACATTGGCTAAACTATGTCTGATGACACTAAGTCTAGCCCTATGCTAGGCTTACACTATCTAATAGCTGAAATCAACACAACAAAACACACGCGTCAAATACAAGGTGTGTTTGCCCTTGATTTGAGGACTTGGTCAAATTAGGAACATTGTGGACAATGTTTCAAACACCAAGTACAATGCACAAATTAATTGCTCGACCAGTGAGATAAATCTCTAAAAATCGGATAGTCAATTCATCACGTTGAAAGCTCGCCTCTCGTACAATATTAATGTATTCGCATATAGTGAAAGCGATCAGGAAAAAAGACGAGGTGTTCTTAATATACTTCTAGATGGATGATGAGACCAAAGTACTCGTCAAGTTTCTAGTTGTTGGTGATTTCCTTGAAATTTTTCCCGAGTCCCATCAAGGCTTGCCACCTCCACAAGAAGTTGACTTTCAAATTGAGCATATATATGGGGCCCGACCAGTGTCCCAAACACCCTATCAGATAGCACAAAAAAGAACTAGGAGTGTTCAGGATTCAGCTCCAAGAATTGATCGATGCAAGATTCGTCCTCCCAAGTTTCTCACCTTGGGGAGCCCCGATGTTGTTTGTTAAGAAGAAAGATGGATTGCATTGACTATAGGGAGCTAAACCGACTTACAGTACGATACACTTAACCCCTACTGAAAATTTTGGAGCTATTCGATTAACTGCAAGGCGCAACCATCTTCTCCAAGATGGACTTGTGACAGCCTTCAGCTCTCAATACAGACACTATGAGTTTATGATGATGCCTTTTGGATTAACCAATACACCATCTGCTTTCATGGCATTGATGAATAAGGTGTTTGAACCCTACCTGGACCACTTCATGATCATTTTCATAGATGATATCCTTATCTACTCTAGAAGTGAGGAAGCTCGTATAAGACATCTCCAGATGGTGTTGCTGAAACTTTGTGAACATTCCCTTTAAGCCAAATTCAGCAAATATGAATTTTGGTTAAGAGAAGTTGAATTCATGAGGCACACCATTAATGGAGCAGGAGTAGAAGTGGACCATACCAAGGTGCTAGTGATAAGTAGTTTTTATATAACTTTTTAGTAGAAATTTTAGTAATTATTTAATATGAATTTTTCTTTTTCATGTCAATTTTAGGTTATAAATAATTCTTTTATAAAATTTTATTGTAAGTTAACTTATGTTTATTTTTGCAGAATTTTTGGGACAAAATTGGGAAAATTTTTATTACACGCCCCCCCAGTCACGCCCGTGACCAGGGGCATGTAACCTGAATACCAATCCAGAATTGATGTCACGCAGTTTGATCTCGTCCACAGCAAGTAACGCCCCCAGTCACGCCCGTGACCCAAAGGTCATGTCTGTGACCTGGGGCGTGTAAACATAGGATCCTGCCAGCGGAGCTTCCGTCGAGAAGCGGAGATGTCGTCGAGAAGTCAACACAAGTCATGCACGTGACCCAAATGTCATGGTCGTGACTTTACAGCATGATCCCTGCTCGCCTCCGAGCCTCAATCAAGCCCACACTGCAATAAATGAAGCCACCCAAGTACACTCCTGTGACCAACGTTACACGGGCATGTAAAGTCCTTTTCGGCTGCGCCATCGCACAAGACCCACGCCAATGTCATAGCTGAGATGAACAATGCTTACATGCCCCCAGTCACGCTCGTTACCAGGGGCGTGTAACTTGGAATTTTTTCCTATAAATTCTAGAGGTCTCCTTGAGTCCAGAGTTCATAATTTTTGAGATGGGGAGGTGCTGCTAGAGATGTTAGTGAACATTTTCATGTTTTTTTCTTCATGTCTCTCCTTTTCATGTTCTCTTTCTTTTGCCTTCAAGCAATGTTCTAGATAGCTTTCATACAATAGTTTCTTAAGCTTGTAGTCTTTACATTTCTAGCATTGTAATATTGTGTAAGGCTTGTAATAGTTTTTAATTTCAATAAAAATTAGTTTTGCTTTCATCACTTCTCTTTCTCTTTTAATTAGCTTTTCTTCATGCAATTTTATCTTTCTCTATTTTCCACTCCATCATGAGTAACTAATTCTCATTATTGCTCGATCGAAATGATCCGAGGATGTGATAATAAAGTTATGATTTTCTAGCTCTCTTTTTCTGTTTTTGTAATCACTTGATTTACCTTTGATTTTTAATTAGTGAGACCATATTTTCAATATATGGCTTTCGCTTAGTTTTTCATACTTAGTTAGTTGAGAGGCTCAAAGTATGAATCAATCACTCAAGGGTAAAGAGAGTTACACCACCCCTCGAGAGAGGATGATGTAAATCTCCCGGATTGGAGTCAAATCCAATAGTGGGGTTCACAACGTAAATCAAGTTTTAGTTAATTAATTATAGGATGAGAGTTCGGTTGATTTTTCCTAAACTTAGTTGGGCATTAACCTCGAGAGAGGCATGTTTATGCTTTGGGAACCTCCACGGTCAAGTAGTTTATTTAAACAAAATTAGATTTATTTTTCCCTTCTCTTGATTATTCTCACTCCAAGGTGACTTTTGATCGAGCGTTAATTCTTTTTACCATCACTTAAAACCTTCTTTAGTTTGCAAATTATCTCTTTTAGCTAAGTGAAACAAACCTTGAAAAATCATTAGATAAGATAATAGTGATCTCCTCGAAGTAGAAGTAATCAACATGCCTCGAGGAATACGACCTTGGTATTTTCAAAATATCCTATACTATAGACGATAAAGTGCACTTGCCTTCATCGGATATAGTTTGGAAAACATCATCAATCTCTTCGCTCTTTCATATTTCCAAATCTCTAATTAAGAAGTAGATTTCTTCGTATCAGCTAGCATTACAGAATTGGCCTCCACTCAAGTCGACAATAATCATTTGAAGGATTCTCAAACTATTTGGATACTACCAAAAGTTCATGGAAGGTTTTTCCAAGATTTTCTTACCACTCACCACCCCACGAAGGAATTACTGATTAAATGGATGCCGGAGTGCTAAGTAGCATTCAATGAGCTGAAGGATCATTTGACCTCCACACCAATTCTAACTATTCCTTTCCGAACTGACGGGTACCAAATTTATACAGATGCATCACCAAGTGGACTAGGATCTGTACTCATGCAACACGGTAAGGTTATCACATATGCATCCCGACAGTTGAAGCCACACAAGCACACTACCGAGCCCATGACATGGAGTTGGATGCTGTAGTATTTGCCCTTAAAATATGGAAACACTACCTATAAGACGTCAGATGTGAGATCTTCTCTGACCACAAAAGTCTGAAGTACATCTTCACCCAGAAAGAGTTAAAGCCTCCGACAAAGCCAGTGGATGGAATTTCTATGCGACTATGATTTCACAATGTAATACCACCCCGACAAGGCCAACAAGGTTGCAGACGCGCTGAGTTATCAACCAACCATAATTGGAAATTGGATAGAGGCAGTAGACAATGAATTACTTCGATCTTTTGATTATATGGACATCACCCTCATTATTCATAGAAACCCAACGGAATATCAAGCCCAGCTAAATTGGATGGAGATCCAATGTGACATTTGGGACCAAATTCATGAAGACCATACCGTGAGGCAGCTCCGATTATCAAATCCCTACGAGATTGTGCACAGGAGGACTTCAATATATATGATGGACTTCTGCAGTATAAACACCGAGTATTCATACCCTCCATTGGAGGAATTCGAGAAGAAATTCTTCAAGAGTCACATCAGTCTGGGTATTCCATTCACCTTAGAGTGGTTAAAATATATACCGCGGATGCTATATTGGCCAGTAGTGAAAAAGGATGTCATGAACTATGTGGAACTTTGCCAAACCTGTCAAATGGTCAAGGCAGAATGCCAAAACCCAGGAGGATTGTTGCAATCTCTACCGATACCGGAATAAAAATTTGAAGACATTTCAATGGACTTCATCCACGGACTGCCCTGCTCATATGCAAGAAATGGCTCGATATGGGTTGTAGTAAATCATCTGGGTGATGGTGTAGACATCTTAGCTAGACAATTCATCGAATAAGCCATCCTATTCCACGGAGTGTCGAAGATGATCATTTCTAACCGCGATGGATATTTCACTTCTAAAGAGTGGAGAAGAGTGCAAGCTTACTTGTCCAACATGTTATCCTTTAGCACAGCCTTCCACACCAAACAGATGATTATATAGAAAGAACGAATCAGACTATGGAGGATCTTCTACGACTATGCATTGTGGATCACAATGAGTCCTGGGAGCAAACCCTACTACAAGTAGAGTTCTCATATAACAATAGCTTTCAGGCCAGTATTAAAATGACACCATATGAAGCTCTATATGGACGTAAATGTCGGACACCGTTATCATGGGCTCGGGATGAAGACCCCAAAGCCTTAGGTGTTACGTACATTGATGATGCCATTGCATCAATTAGAATGATACGATAGTGAATGATGGAAGCACAAAGCAGTCAATCCAAATATTATGATGCTCATTATCATCTCGTGGAATTCAGCATAGGAGATATGGTATTCCTACATATTAAGCCCATACATGGTATCTCCCAGATTAAGAAGCAAAAGAAGTTGAACCCTCATTATCTGGGTCCGTACTTGATTATAGAGCGTATTGGTCATGTGGCATATCAATTATCTGTACCACAAGAATTGGGAAATCTGCAAGACATTTACCACGTCTCCTAGCTACGAAGTGCCCTAAGGCAAACTGAGCAGTATCTTCAAGCACCGCCGATGACTGTGCAATCTGACAGATCTATGCAGTTGCAACCCGTACGAATTGTTGACTTTTAGAGCAAGAACATATGAAATAAGACCATAAATATGGTCAAGATCTTATGGTCAAACTACCGACGTTATAAGTATACTTGGGACCAGAGAGCCTCGTCATAGAAATGTACCCGGAACACTTCCCTCAAGTGACATCTCTTCTTATCTAAAAACTCTACTCTAGGCAATTTTTGAGAACAAAATCTTCTTATTTTTATTGGATTGTAACATCCCTACATTTATTGGGACACTAACACCCTAGATGACCCAATAAAGTCAACCCGACCACCTGCGAGGTACCTTAGAAGTTAGGAGGTGACTCATGTGGCATTATTAGCAAACGAGCTCGGAATTGACTTCTGTCAGTTGCATTAGACTTGTATAGACAATACGAGTGCAACATAACTCGTTTCATTCCAATATGAGGTCATTTGGTAAAATGACCATTTTGAGTAATGATGTGCGTCACAACAAAACCGAAATGCCATATTGAGCAAATAAGCTCTGAATTGACTTCTGTTAGTTTCATTATACTTGTATGACCCATGTGAGTGCAACACAACTCGTTTCATCTAAATCTGAGGTCATTCAGCGAAAATGATAATTTTAAGTAATGTCTTTCGATAGAACAACCCCGAAATGCCAAATTGAGCAAATGAGCTCAGAATTGACTTATGTGAGTTGCGTTAGACTCGTGTGACCAATACGAGTGCAATACAACTCATTTTGTTTGAATAAGAGGCCATTTAGCAAAATGACCATTTTAAGTAACGATGTTCGACACTATCACCCCAAAATTACTTTTTGACCAAACGAGCTCAAAAATGGTCTTAGTCAATTGCATTGGACTCGCATGGTCTATACGAGTGCATCAGAACTCGTTTTGCTTGATTATGGCATCGTTTGGTATATTAAATAAAAAGATAACTCATTAAATTATACGCACCTCGAAAAGCATGAACACTTGAATTCGACCCCGATGCTTCAACATTGACTCGTCACTTGACGACTCAGACATATATTGACCTTGACCCACATAGAGAACCCACCTTAGTGTTGACTTTGGTCAAACCCCTTTGAAATCTTAATTTTTGGAGTTTACTAAAAAATACCTCTACTAGTATTCCAATACTCCTCCTCCACCCATCCCACCCATGGCACATTGGGCTTTAGCTTCCATGAAGGCCAGTTGTACTTGAGGTTTGGAAAACAAGGCCATTGATGTTATACGAGTAGTACGACAAGTGAACCCACTATTTTCATCAAGTAATAATTAAAATAGAAAGTGACTTCCGAGTATTGATCACTCGTGGAGTACATCCAGGTGGACTCAATGTCCAAGGGAGAATTGAGATTGAAGTCTCTTGATTTTCGGATTCACGGGGGGGTGGGGGGAGGGGTGTTGAGATTCTAACAACTAGTGCATGAAAATTATCTAATTAAATAATGCGGGCCGCCGACACTACTTCGCTCCTCCATGGGTCGCCGACCACCGCTTCACACTTCCGCAGGTTGCCGACCTCCGCTTCGCACTCTGGCTCATGCCTAACAAGACAACGCAACCACCACTTCTTCCACCACACACAATCACAATGAGAAGGGAGAAAACTCAAAATAAGAGGCTAGGACTCCTAGGCTACTCCAAGGAAATGGAAAACACACAAAATACTTCAATAATAAACATAATAGCATTTGTACATAAATCCATTCCACCATCATCAAAATATGAAGAGAAACAACATCCAAATCAACCTAGATTACGGGAGAGGAGGAGAGAGATACAAACATCGCTTGAGACTCTTCTGTGGAGATAAGGAGGGCTCCAGATAGCTACACCATGAACGCCTTGCTCGTCGTCTGTCATCCGGGGTAGAGGATATTCTATCATAAGCTCCCAATGGACCCGTCTTATCAAGGGTTTTGTGTCGTCCATGTCTTCTTTTCTGGCTCCCTAGCTTGCGGCGAGAGTAATGCTTCTTCTTCATCCTTAAGCTCTTAGATGATGAGGAGAGAGCCTAGGGATGAGCCCTAGCTCTTAGAGATAAAAAAGTGGCGAAAAGTAGCGGATCTTTTTGGGCACTCTGATGAATAATAAATTATACATATTTTAGTATAGTTTTTAGTAGAGTTTTATGTAATATTGTGCATATTTCATGTAAATTATTGAATAAATGATTTCCTTTAACTTATATATATATAGAAAAGAACTATTTAAGTATATATAAATATATGAAACTATATAGTAAGTATGTAAATATTTATGTAGGAAAATTTGTAAAAAGGTATTAATATATATGTAAATGTACATGTAAAGTATTTAAAAATATATGTAAATATTTATTAATAAAATCTACGTCTATATTTATAAATATATACTTTAATAAGTTAAATATATAATAATAAAATGAACTATATGAAAATATAATCTATAAAGAGTTAATATATTTGTGAATGTATTTATTTAAGTATGAATATTTGAATGTATTTATATCTATTTTATTTAGTGTATATATATTATTTATATATGAATGTGTTAAAGTTAATAATAATGATGTATAATACTATAACTATAATATATTTATATATTAAGTTAAGAAAAATCTGTATTTTAATGTATTAAGTTTTTTTCTATAATTTTAATATGTATTAATATAAAAATTCTGTAAAAATTTATAATATAAATAAAATATTTCCTTGTCATACAGAAATGGGCTCTTGGCTCAGTGGATGTTGTATGGCTAACTTCGGCATTGGCGTGGGGTTGAAATCAAGCCAACACATTTTTGCCTGGTTTTAATCCGCTACTCGCAGCCCACCAACCACTGAGACCCGCAACCGCTGAGAAGGATCTACTGAGATGAGTCCAACCGCTGAGACCCGCAACCGCTGAGACCCGCTACCCACTAAGAAGGATCTGCTCAGTCTACCTGCCAGCTATCCCGCACCTGACCCGCTATCCGCAGCTTCCAGTCAACCCGCCATCTCACTCCAGTCAAACTTCCAGCTAACTCTAGTCAACCTGCCAACTCCCTCCAGTCAACCTGCCAGCCCACCCTCCAAACAGCTATTTGCACCCCAAATTCTGCCTATAAATAGGGGGTTATCTTGTTTCGAGGGTTCATCTTTTAGAACCAGAGGTTGTATATATGAGAGGTTTTTATGAGCGTATATGAGAAGTTGTTATGAGTGTTTGTATGTTTAATTTTATGTATTTCCAAGACCTAGTTTGGGCTCTTTTTATCCCGCAAGTTTAGACTTTCTAAAAAAGTTGTAAGTTTACATTTCAATCAATATATCTTGTTCTTCTTGTCCTTCTTTTCTTTTTGTTTGTGTGTGTGACTCTAAGAGAGTAATTCTATTTTTTTTTATTTCATTTAATTTAGTTTTTAATTTTCGTAGAGTGCGTGCGTGTAGGAGTTAAATTTTCTACTTTCTTTAAATTCAGTCATTTAAATTATCGTAGAGTGCGTGCGTGTAGGAGATAAATTTTCTGCTTTATTTAAATTCAGTCATTTAAAATATCGTAGAGTGCGTGCGTGTGAGAGATAAATTTTCTGCTTTCTTTAAATTCAGTCATTTAAATTATCGTAGAGTGCGTGCGTGTAGGAGATAAATTTTCTGCTTTTTGTAAATTCAGTCATTTAAATCATTGTAGAGTGCGTGCGTGTAAGAGATAAATTTTCTGCTTTTTTTTATTTCAATTATCGTAGAGTGCGTGAGTTTTTAATTTAGTGTGTTCTTTTCCTTTTTTTATTATTTTTGTTTTTCTTTGTATTTGCTAAAACACAGATGCAATCATTTATGTATTATCGCCATCACTCTTTTAAATTTGCAAAATTAATAAAACCCTTTTTCTGATAAAATAATAGCGCATTCTTAAAAAGTAAAAATAATCAACACGATCCAGAAAAATATGACCTTGATATTTTCTAAAAATACCCTATACTATACGCGATAAGGTATACTTGGCTTTATCGAAAGATTAGTTTGGATAAATTAAACAAAAACTTGCAAAACCCTCACCTTTTTTATCAAATTAAAAGAATTCGGCGCCGTCGCCGGGGCGTAATCATCGGTGTTTCGAAAGAAGAAAAGACTGTTACTTCTATCTCTCAATAGGATAACGATTAGTTTCTCGAAGTAGGAGTACTCGCGAGACTTCTCGAAAAAGCCCGCCTAATTATACCTTCACCTCGAAAGGTTTTGCAATTCCAACTCTTACCTCATCAAGTTTTTGCCATCGTTGTCGGGGACCTGTGTCGTTATTTTAAAAAAAGGAATCGCTATTAATTTTAACTTTTACATCTTTCTCCCCCTTTTTCTCTCTTACATATTTTTTCTAAATGAAAAAAATCAAAAACACAAAAAATAGTAAAAGCTCAAAAAGCCCAAAAATCAAATTAAAAAAAAATTATTATACAAGCTCTTTCTTTCCTCTTTCACTTGTTTTGTTTTAATTTAAATACCAAAAAATATTTTTTTTTTATAAAAGTTCTTTCTTTCTCTCTCTTGTTTATATTATCATCAAAAAGCTAACAAAATCAAATAAGAAAAAATAAAGCTCTTTCACTCTTTTCCTTTTAATTATATTATCTTCTAAAAAACTAAAAATCAAGAAAAAAAATCTATTTATAAAAGCTCTTTATTTTTCTCTTTCTCTTTCTCTTGTTTATATTTTCATCAAAAAGCCCAAAAATAAACCGGCTAGGATTTATTAGGCGCACCCTTCACGAGCGCACCCTTCACGAGCGCCTCCGGAAATTTCTCTTCGGATAATCCGGAAATTGCTTTTGATCCTAAAATCGAGCGCACCCTTCACGAGCGCCTCCGATCTCATGATCAAAATCAACCCTTAAACCTCGAAGAATTAATCGGCGATACTATAACGGAGAATATGGCAGATCCCAATCTAAATGTTGCCCCGCAGCGAACCAACCTATTATGAACGACCAAATTTAGAGGATACTGGATCTAATGTCACTCGTCCCGCGGTAGCTAATAATAATTTTGAAATAAAATCCAGCATAATTCAAATGGTACAATAGTCTATGCAGTTTGAGGGTTTGTCAGATGAGGACCCAAATCTTCACCTATCAAATTTTTTAAAATATACGACACCTTTAAAATTAATGGCGTCACTGATAACGCCATTCACTTGTGCTTATTTCTCTTTTCCTTGTGGACAAAGGCTAAAATGTGGTTGACTTCTCTTCTGAGAGGTTCCATAACTACATGGGCCGAATTGACGAAAAATTTTTTAACTAAGTTTTTCTCTCAGTCAAAAATCGCTAAATTACGCAATGATATCGCTTCTTTTATACAATTCGATTCTGAGTCTCTCTATGAGACTTGTGAGCATTTTAAAGAGTGTTTGCGTAGGTGCCCTCATCAAGCGCTATCATCTTGGCTACAGGTACAAACGTTCTACAATAGCCTGAATTTCCAAACCAGACAAATGATCGATGCGTCCGCCGGGGGAATGTTAAATAACAAAACCCCAGAAATGTGGCAAGATCATTTCGAGGAAATGTCCATGAATGCGTATCAGTGGAACATGCCAAGTTCGCATTCTAATAAACAGGCAAGGATTTTTGAAGTGGATGTCACTACTCACTTAGCCTCGCAGGTACAACGACAAAGTACGCAAGTGACAGAGATGACTGCTTCCTCCTTCACTCCAGCGTGGGTGAATCATAATAATAAAAATAAAAACAATAATAATAACTTAATCGAAGAGACGGTAGATTATCTCAGCAATCCAGTTCGGCCCCCCATCAACCCTAATAATAATCCATATAGTAATAATTATAATCCAGGTTGGAGGAACCACCCGAACTTCTCCTGTAATCAAAACAACGCGCAGTGGCCCTCAAAATCGAATCTGCATGGATTTGTGCAAGGATTTATGCCCGGATTTCATCAGGGAAATCCGCTGGCTCCTCCAAAACCTTCTCCGTTCGAAGAAGTTTTCGCTAAATACATCGCGTCCAACGAAACAATTATCCAGAATATTACCGGTTCGCTAAAAAATTTAGAGTTGCAGGTTGGACAGCTTGCGAAAATGATCTCCGAGCAGCCATTTGGAGCATTGCCAGGGAATACAGAGCCAAACCCTCGCAAAAATGCCCATGATATATCTCTTTGTAGCGGCAAGGAGGTCATCTCCCCATCGCGGGTTGAGCCTAAGGTA
Organism: Dactylorhiza incarnata; assembly: GCA_033032865.1. Classification (NCBI taxonomy): domain Eukaryota; kingdom Viridiplantae; phylum Streptophyta; class Magnoliopsida; order Asparagales; family Orchidaceae; genus Dactylorhiza; species Dactylorhiza incarnata. The sequence goes on along the minus strand of JAWHQI010000153.1, from coordinate 3,871,526 downwards.
CATATTTCGACTCCGACCCCTCCACCCTCTTCTTCAATTTTAATAGCTTCGGATTTTCCAATTGCGTCGAACATTTTGAGCCCGCAAATTCCTTACCCATCAAAAATTAATAAAGGAAAGGACGACGAACATTATCAAAAAATTTTGCGTATATTAAAATAAATCCAAATTAACGTCCCCTTCAGCAAGGCACTCTCTCAGATGCCGAAATATGCGAAATACCTAAAAGAGATGCTTTCTAATAAAAAGAAGCTCAAGGGTATTTCACACGTTTTACTTAATATGAAATGCTCGGTGGTCCTACTTAACAAATTGCCACCAAAGTTGAATGACCCGGGAAGGTTCTCCATCCCGTTTTTGCCATTTGTTAATAAAATACACCCTAGCGGACCTAGAAGCGAGTATTAATTTAATGCCCTTCTCCCTATTTAAAAAACTCGATTTGGGTGTTCTTACCCCAACCAAAATGAGCATCCAACTCATGGATCGCTCGATAAAGTATCCAATAGGGGTAGTGGAGGATGTCCTGGTCAAGGTTGACAAGTTTATCTTTCCGGTAGACTTCATCATCCTCAACATCGAGGAGGATGCCGATGTACAAATTATCCTCGATCACACTTTTCCTCGTGACCTCCCACGCATTAATTGATATAAGTAACAGTCGCCTCTTCCTTCGGGTAAGAGACGACAAGGTTACGCTTCACATTAATCCCTCCTTGCGGAATTCCTTATCGAATGATGATTCCTGTTTTAACTTGGAATCCGCATTTGAGGATGAGTGTTCTTCACTTTAAGAATTGTTGTCATTAACGCTGGACGATTCGGATCTAGAAAATCAAAAATTTTTTAGATGAATTGCCGCCAGATTCACCTTCTGAGCCCTTCGATTCGAATAATTAAAAATCACAACATCTTACGAAGAACCCCTGGTCTTGGAGCTCAAGCAACTCCCCGGCCATTTAAAATATGCTTTTCTTGCCGCAAATTACAAAACTTCCAGTTATTATTTCGTCTACTTTAACCGATTCGGAAACCTCCGAATTGGTTGAGGTATTGTCTAAGCATCACCATGCAATTGCATGGCAAATTTTAGATATTAGGTGGGATAAACCCCTCTTTTTGCACGGACAAAATATTTCTAGAAGATAATTCCCGCAAAACCATCCAGCCTCAGCGACGACTTAACCCAAATATGCAGGATGTCGTTAAGGCCAAAGTTATACAACTCTTGGATGCGGGGATTATCTACCCAATATCAGATAGTAGGTGGGTAAGACTCATGCAAGTCATGTTGGAGCTTGTGTTCCACATCTCTTTGTTTGAGAATAACAAATCACACTATGTATTTGATCTTGCTTGTGTTTATAGTGTGCATGTACTATAGTTAAATAACCCTATGAATTGGATGCTGATTTATAATGATTCTCTGAAACGAGAGTTAATGCCCAACGTTAGTAGTTAACATTCCGCGTTAATTTCTATCGAGAAGGAATCTGTTGAGATGAAATATCATCGAGAAGGAGTCCGTAGAGAGGTTAGAAACAACGCCAGTGTTGACTCTTAATGCCCGCGTTGAGTCCATGAAACTGCCATAATCCCAACGGTTGCACGAGCTCAGCCACGACAATGCACGTTCACTAACACTGGCGTTAACTCTTAACATCGCGCGTTAGCTTCCATGCCTATTTAAAGAATTGATTTCATTTGATCAAGTATGATGTAATCCAAGCCTTCTTTCTATACTTCAGAGAGATCATTTCATCCCAAATTCAGAGAGCACTCCCAACACCAACGTTGAGGAACAAGAGTGAGAAGGAGATTTCCAACGACAAATTTGAAGAAGGACGCTCGATTCAACTCCGACGTGTTCATGGCGTATCTTTAACATCTCCTTCAGCGCTCTTCAATCTAGGGAGTCTTTTATTCTAATTTTTACTTTATCTTTTCATTTTTTTCTTGTAACGATAGTGAATTCGCCGCCTTACGTGTGGCGACTAGGCCGGGTTTGGTTTAGGGGGGAATTTGCTGCCTTGTGCGGGGCGACTAGGTCTAGGGTAGATCTAGGGGGTGGCTAGAGGCCTTATCTTGGGATAGATGGGTTATAGCCAACCGATCCTTGGGAGAAGGATCGGTGATGGAACAAAAAGTGATTTTTAATTTGTCGCCTCTAATTTCAAGCGTTATTGAAATTTTATCCTTGTAATCATTTTTGTGAAATATAAAATTCTTTTTCATTATATCTAATTTTTCTGGAATTATATTTTATAAAGAAAATCATTTTAAATATTTCTATAAAAATATTTTTTGGAGAGATAACGCCCGACGTTGACTCTGAACGCGAGGCATTAGCGATAGACCCAAAAAGTTTTTCTGTTATTTAAAATCTTTTAGTTTATCTCAAAAACAGTAAACCACTTATTCACCCCCCCCCCCCCCCCCTCTAAGGGCACTATCAGTTCCAACACTTGGTATCAGAGCTAGGTTATTCCAAAATGGTTTCACAAACGGGAATAATGGCGCATCATGATCATACTTTCGTTGAGGGTCAAGGAAATAGTAGACCTCCACTATTTACCGACACTGATTATAACTATTGGAAAACAAGAATGCGTTGTTTCTTAATTGCTTTAGGTAATGAAGTGTGGGGTATGGTAGAACAAAGTTACTCTCCACCAACAATTGTTGTTGGAGCAATTACTATGTAAAAACCAAGAGACAAATGGGATGATAATGACAAGTTAAGATGCATAAAATAACGCTAAAGCTATGAATGTTTTATTTTGTGCTTTGGATAGAACGGAATATAATAGAACTTGTGCTTGCGAAACTTCTTATGATATATGTAATTTATTAGAACTCACTCATGAAGGTTCTTCGCAGGTCAAGGATTCAATGCTTTTACAACTTGAATCCGAATACAAGAAATTCTGGATGGAGGCGGATGAAGACATTGATTCAATGTACACAAGATTTACCAAGATCGTCAATGACTCAAAAGTACTTGGAAAAGTGTTCTCCAACGGCGACTTGGTGAGAAAAATTCTACGGTCTCTCCCTCCAAAGTTCAATTCAAAGGTGACGGCTATCTCAGAGTCGCACGATTTAAAGAAGCTCCAAATTGGGAGCCTCATTGGGAACCTTAAGACCCATGAGGTTGAACTCAAGATTCAACAACTATAGTACATATTGGAGACAAAGAAGAAGGCCTTAGCATTGAAGTCAAAGAAGGAGGTTGATGGAGAAGATGATGAAGAGGACGAGGAGAACCCCTTTGTGAAGAAGTTCAAAAGGTTCATGAAGAATCCGGAATGGAGAAACACCTTTCGGAAATACTTCATCAAGAAAGGATCTTCATCGAAGAAAGAAAGAGGTAGTGACGAGGACGATGATGAGCGACCACCACTGGAGTGCTATCATTGTAGAAAGACAGGACACATCCGGAGCCAGTTCCTGAAATATCTGAAAGAGCGTAAAGAAAAGCGGCACATGGGAAAAGAGAAGAAGAAGGTCCTAAAAGCGGTTACATGGGATGACTCCTCCTCCGAGTATTCAAGCGGCTCATCCACTACCGATCAAGAAGAGACAAATATGTGCCTTATGGGAAAAAAGTAACAATACATCCGAGGATGAAAGCAGTGTCCAAAGCGACACTGAGGTAACTCTCCGTACTACTTATGATGATTTATATATTGAATGTTTACAAACATGCAAATTTTTTGATAAAAGTTTAAAAGATATTGATCTTCTAAATTCTAAAAATATCTTTTATTAAAAGAAAACAAAAAATTATCTAAACAATTAGGGAAAGAAAAGGTATCTTGCCAAGAGTGCAATCACTCCTTGGCAATAGTGAAAGAACTTGAAGAAGCTCTTTTTAAATCCCAATCCAATATTGAAATTCTTACTAAGAAAAAGGGGGATTTAGAAAGAACTTTAAAAACCTCTCTTTCTCAAATAGAGGAAGGAAAGAAGAGTTTTGTGAATCGGTGAGTTATGTTGGTAACAGAAAACACCGCTCTCAAAGCTCGTATTCATGATTTAAATATAGCTATTAAGAAGTTTGCAGTTGGGCAAAGATCTCTGGACATGATCTTGGCCAACTAATGCCATGGAAGTGCCAAATATGGCCTTGGATATGGTTCTGGAAGCTATCGCCAGGCGTTAACTCCTAACACCAGCGTTAGCTATAATTCCAGAAACATTAATTCTGTTAATAATAAATTCAAAAATTCAAATGTTACCTCATTTTCTAGCAAGAGTTTATCCAAAACTTCAAAAAGGGTCTCATCCCCTTTTATATCGTGTGCCAAATGTCATTTATTTCGACACACCTCAAACTCTTGTAATAAAAAGGGCGGTTGTCCTATAAAGCAAATCTGGGTGCCTAAGGTTTCCACCTATTCTATGGGAGGAACCTCTTGGGTATCCATATCTTTACTCTCATCTCCTTTTTAGGTATGTTGGCAGGCTAAGGACAAAAAGGACGTGTGGTATTTGGACTCGAGATGCTCCAAACACATGACGGTAAACAAAGCAAAGTTCCTTAGCCTTGAGATGAAGAAAGGAGTGATGATGACATTTGGTGACAATGGTAAATGAAGGATCATGGGCATCGACACAGTGGGTAACGATTCTTTTTCAATCTCAAATGTTTTATTTGTAGATGGCTTACAAAAAATTTAATTTCAATTGCTCAATTATATGATATAGGCTTAAATGTATTATTTGAATCATCTACAAATCTTGGCAAAATTATAAATTTTAAAACAAATGATGTCGTACTCACCACACCTAGAATGCATAATGTTTATATGATTACTTTTAATGATCTTTCAAATTTTTCTTTTAAATGTTTTATTTCTAAAAATGAAGAATTAGAACTTTGGCATAGACGTCTTGGTCACTCTAGCACCAAGCTTATTTTAAAATTATCAAAAGTTAGATTAATTAAAGGTTTACCTATTCTTAATGGTAATTTAACTTTTCTTTGTACGCCTTGCAAAAAAGGAAAGTTTTCAAAAAAATTCATTTAAAAGCAAAAATGTAATTTTTACTTCTAGACCACTTCAATTAATTCATATGGATCTATTTGGACCGGTTAGCACTTCAAGTCTAGGTGGTAGAAAATATACTTTTGTAATAATTGATGATTATTCTAGATTTTATAGGACTTTATTTCTATCTTCCAAATCCGATGCATTTCTTGAATTTACAAAACTATGCATTCGTATTCAAAATGAACTTGATTTAAAAATTAAATGCATATGCTCGGATCATGGAGGAGAATTTGAAAATGATAAATTTTCTTCTTTTTGTAATAATTTAGGAATTAAACATGAATTTTCCACTCCTCGCACCCCACAACAAAATGGTGTAGTGGAGAGGAAAAATAGAACCCTTCAAGAGCTAGCACGCACCATGCTTTGTGAATATGGGTTGCCTAAATCATTTTGGGCCGAAGCGGTTAATACTTCGTATTATATCATTAATCATGTCATGCTTCGTCCTATTTTAAAATTGACACCTTATGAGCTTTACTTTAAAAGAAAACCCAATGTCTCTTATTTTCATGTCTTTGGTTGTAAGTGTTTTATTTTAAACACTAGAGATGCACTAGGAAAATTTGATGAAAATTGTGATGAGTGAATTTTCAATGGGTACTCTTCAACTAGTAAGGTTTATAGAATTTATAATAAATGAACTAAAATAGTTGAAGAGTCTATACATGTAAGGTTTGATGTGTTTGTTCCTTGTGTAGATACTAATCATATAGGAAATGAAGACGAACCCCTTTCCCCTTTGGAGCATGAGGATGATGAATCGCTTAGAGAAAAAGAAGAAGAAAATGAGGAGAAAGAAGATGAAATTATAGAATATGTCCCTCCAAGCGTGTTGCAGTTTACTAAGGATCATCCAAAGAAGCTTGTGATAGGAGAACAATCAAAAGGGGTAAGTACTCATTCTTCTTTACATGAGTCTTTTTCCAACCTTTGTTTTGTATCCAAAATTGAACTAAAAATGTTTCAACCACTTTAAATGATGAATTTTGGTTTTTAGCTATGAATGATGAATTAAATCAAATTGAACGGAATAAGGTATGGAATTTAGTAGAGAGGCCATCTAATCATCCAGTTATAGGAGTCAAATGAATTTTCAAAAACAAACTAGATGGTGACTCTAAAATTACAAGGAATAAAGCTAGACTAGATGCACGAGGGTATTCATAAATCGAAGGGGTAGATTTTGATGAAACATTTGCACCCGTTGCTCGCCTAGAATCAATTAGAATATTTCTTGCATTTGCGAGTTTCAAAAGATTTAAACAATTTCAAATGGATGTTAAAAGTGGATTTTTTGAATTGGATTATAAAAGAAGAAGTTTATGTAGAACAACCCCGCGGTTTTGTTAGTGAAAAATATCCAAACAATGTGTATAAGTTAGAAAAAGTGCTTTATGGTTTTAAGCAAGCGCCACGTGCTTGGTATGACTGATTGACATTATTTTTGATAAAGCACGGTTATAAAATGGGAAGTGCGGATAATACACTCTTCAGTAAGCAAGTAGATAATGATTTGATTATATTGCAAATTTATGTTGATGATATCATTTTTGGAGCCACTAATGAAGAGTTATGTAATGAAGTAATTTTAGTGATGAAAAATGAATTTGAAACGAGCTTGGTAGGAGAACTCACTTATTTTCTAAGATTTCAAATCTCACAAAAACAAGATGGTATATTTATTTGTCAAACTATATATGTTCACAATATTCTTAAAAGATTTGGATTTGAAAACCTAAAATAAGCTAATACACCAATGAGTGCATCACTAAAATTAGGAAAAGATGAAACCGATATTTCTATTGCTCAAACATTATATAGTGGAATGATAGGCTCATTACTTTATTCAAGCGCATCTAGACCCGATATTATGTTTTCTGGTTGTTTATGTGCTAGATTTCAAGCTAACCCAAAAGAATCACATTTGAAAGCGGTTAAACATATTTTTAGATATCTAATCGGAACATCTAGATTAGGCTTATTGTATCTTCATAATGATTATTTTATTTTACACAGTTTTTCTGATTCGGAGTATGCGGGATGTTCATTAGATCGTAAGAGCACTAGTGGCATGTGTCATTTTATAGGCCCTTCACTCATATCATGGTCAAGTAGGAAAAAGAATTTTGTTGCCCTCTCCACCATCGAGGCCGAATATATCGCACTAGGTAGTTGTTGTGCACAAGCCTTATGGATGACGCAAACGTTAGAAGTCTTTGGTGTTCATCTAAATAACATAGAATTAAAGTGTGACAACAAGAGTGCTATAGATCTCACAAACAATCCCGTACATCACTCTAGATCGAAACATATAGATGTCCGACATCATTTTATTAGAGATCATATTAAGAAGGAACATGTTAGAATTAGCTTTATAGGAACTGAATCAAAACTTGTCGACATTTTTACCAAACCTCTCCCCGATGCACGTTTTCACATGCTTAGGTTAGAACTAGGTGTCTTATAAATGTCTCCTTAAACCAATAAAAGCTTTCAAAATTGTCTTATATTTTAGTTTGCATTTAAAAAAAATGTAAAAACACTTTCAAAATATCCAAAAACATGCTAAAAGAGCCTTCAAATCAACTCCATAATGTCTAAAATTTCAATTGTAAGAAGGTCTCTTTCTCATACAAAGGAATCATGAAAAAGATTTTTCAAAAAGTCAAAATTTAGTGTTCTGTCTCGGCGTTAAGTAGTTAACGCCTGGCGTAAGCTCCTTTGCTCCTAAAATTTTTTTGGTTTTAAATAATTTCTGGAATTATTTTAATGTTTTGTGTGTGTTTTATTTCTCTGTTTGTAAAAAGTTTTCTGACTTTTTATTTCCTTTAAAACAAAATTTTATTTCTTTTCAAAAAAAAATATGTATTTTTAATGCATTATTTTGGGTGTATCTCTCTGGCATAGAATATCATTTACTGAAAGGGCTATTAAAGACTTCTATCTTTTCCAGAGAATATACATATATAAAAATACAAATTACAAAACAATTTCAATGAGCAAAAATATTTTCTTTGTGTGTGTTTATTGTTATGTACATATATCAACATTCAAAAATAAAATAAAAATGATTGTTATTCATTGCCATTGCCAAGGATGATTAATTATATCAATTAAAGATTAAATACCATGTTTAATCTAACTTTCAAGTTTCTTAAAAATATTGTCTTATATTTGTCATGCCTTGAATAATATCTTAATAATATGCAAAGAATTTGGTTATAGATTACATGTGTAGAAATATTTTTACATGCCTCTAAGTATGAGTAAAGTTTTTATCTTTGATAATGATTTTCTCACTTACACTTTTTGTTAATCTACATATGTTTTAAATCTTATTGCATGATTTTGTAGTATAAGAACTTCCTTTGAATCTCATAAATAGTTTACCTACACAACATTGAATTCTTTATCAAATTCTTTGTTCTTCATGCACTTGTTATTAGAGAAATGTGGTTTAAAATGCTATGTTTGCAAATCAAGTGAATTCAGAGTCCTTAGTCACTAAACTAAAAAGCAAATAATCAATGACAAGGAAATCTCCACCAAGCACTACTCACCCTCCTGATAAGTCTTAATTAGAATTATGAGGTTAAGCAACTTGGCTAAAGAATTGTAAAGTGTCTTGTAGCAAACAATTTATACATCACATCTCTTAGTACACTAGATCACAAAAAATAAAAATAAAGCTAAAAAGTATAAAAGTGATCCCAAGCACTACTCTGCACCCTGATAAGTCTTAATAAACATTGTGTGTGCAAAGCACCTTGGTAGTTGTACACTTTATTTATGTGCATTGAAATTTGTGGAAATAAAGTTATTTATGTTCACTTCAAGTATGCTCTTACATAACATATTTTCATGTGATTTGATTTATACACTTGTATACTTTATCAAAACACCCTTATTGAACACATCATTATCATTTATAAGACTTCCACTCATGAGAATTGGTCCTAAAGCTTATCTACACTATTCTCTACAATCATGAGTAAATGCTCTTGCTAGTAACGCATGCTTTTTTCAATGTTTATGTTTACTTGAAATGCAAATTAACTTACATTGTCAAGATATCTTTACTTAAAATTATATAATCTTGCTTGCTAATTTTAAATTCGAATTTCAAATGAACTTGCAACTTTTTTAATTCAAGCATCTACTTATTTCATTTGAATGCTTATTATACACTTGTATTTTGAATTTTTTTTCCAAAAAATATGCGTCATAATTGCTTTCGTTGTGTTCACAATTTTCCAAAATGTTGCTAGTTTTTACGTGATGCATAATATTTTAAATTGATAATACTCTAACCCACCTCCTTTTGATTATAACAAAAGGGGGAGAATATAAATTGAAAATATAAGAAATCTATTGTTTAGGGGGAGTAAAATAGAAAATGCATTCATGTAAGGGGAGAATCCATATAGGGGGAGTATGCATATTATTACGCTTAACATATATACTATAAACACTACTCTAATTATGTTTTATTTCTTATTAGTGGATTTGTTATTATCAAAAGGGGGAGATTATTGGAGCTTGTGTTCCACATCTCTTAGTTTGATAATAACAAATCACAATATGTATTTGATCTTGCTTGTGTTTATAGTGTGCAAGTACTATAGTTAAATAACCTTATGAACAAGATGCTGATTTATAATGATTATCTGAAATGAGAGTTAACGCCCCCATTTAATAGTTAATGCTCCGCGTTAATTTCCATCGAGAAGGAATCCATTGAGATGAAATGCCGTCGAGAAGGAGTCCGTCGATAAGTTAGAGACAACGCCAGCGTTGACTCTTAACGCCCGCATTGAGTCCACGAAACTGCCATGATCCCCACAGTTGCATGAGCTCAGCCACGACAGTGCACATTCACTAATGCTGGTGTTAACTCTTAACGCCGCGCGTTAGCTTCCATGCCTATTTAAATAATTGATTTCATTTGATCAAGTATGATGCAATCCAAGCCTTCATTTTATACTTTAGAGAGATCATTTCATCCTGAATTCAGAGAGCACTCCCAACACCAACATTGAGGAACAAGAGTGAGAAGGAGATTTCCAAAGACAAATTTGAATAAGGATGCTCGCTTCAACTCCAACGTGGTCATGGCGTATCTTCAACATCTCCTTCAGCGCTCTTCAATCTAGGGAGTGTTTTATTGTTATTTTTACTTAATCTTTTCATTTTTTCTTGTAACGGTAGTGAATTCAACGCCTTGCGTGTGGCGACTAGGCCGGGTTCGATTTAGGGTGAAATTCACCGCCTTGTGCGTGGCGACTAGGTCTAGGGTAGATCTAGGGGGTGGCTAGAGGCCTTATTTGGGGATAGATAGGCTATAGCCCACCGATCCTTGGGAGAAGGACTGGTGAAGGAACAAAACATGATTTTTAAGTTGTCGCCTCTAATTTCAAGCGTTATTGAAATTTTATCCTTGTAATCATTTTGTGAAATATAAAATTCTTTTTCATTATTTGTAATTTTTCTGGAATTGCATTTCATAAAGAAAATCATTTTAAATATTTCTGTAAAAATATTTTCTGGAGTGATAATGCCTGACATTGACTCTTAACACCCGGCATTGACTCTTAACGCCAGGTATTAGCGACAGAGCCAAAAAGTTTTTCTGTTATTTAAAATCTTTCAGTCTATCTCAAAAACAGTAAACCCCTTATTCACCCCCCCCCCCTCTAAGGGTGCCATTAGATCCAACAAGTCGTGCCAAAAAAGGTCGTTTAACGGTAGTGGCTAATCAATACAATGAATTGATCCCAACCGTTACTGTTACGGGTTGGCGGGTGTGCATCGACTACCAAAAGTTAAATGATGCCACCCGAAAGGACCACTTCCCATTGTCGTTTATCGATCAGATTCTGGAGTGACTTTCGGGTCATCCATATTATTGTTTTCTAGGCGGTCTATCAGGATTTTTCCAAATTCCTATCTCCCCCGAAGACCAGGAGAAAACAACTTTTATGTGCCCCTTCGACACCTTCGCATATCAAAGGATGTCATTTGTCCTCTGCAATGCGCCAGCTATATTTCAATGATGTATGTTGGCATTCTTTGGGGAGCTCGTAGAAGACATTACGGAAGTCTTTATGGGTGACTTCTCCGTATTTGGGAGCTCCTATTCAAATTTCCTACACATTCTAGATCGAGTCCTCCAAAGATGCGAAGACACGAACCTAGTTTTAAACTGGGAAAAGTGTAATTTTATGGTCCGGGAAGGTTTAGTTCTCAGCCACAAGATTTCTGTTAGAGGGATGGAGGTCGATAAACCAAGGTCAAAAATATTGAAAAACTTATCGCTCCTTCAAATATAAAATCAATTAGGAGTTTTCTTGGCCACGTGGGTTCTTACAGGCGGTTTATTCAAAAAATTTCCTAAATAACGAAACCGCTAACCTACCTTCTGGAGAAGGAATCTCTTTTTTTTTTATAATGAGTGTGTAGAGGCGTTTAATATTATAAAAGAAAAACTTACCCATTCTTCCATTCTGGAGGCGCCGGATTGGTCCCTTTTGTTTGAAATTATGTGCGATGCATGCGATATCGCGGTGGGAGCTATACTAGGCCAACGTGTTAATAAATATTTTCATCCCATTTATTAAGCTTCTCGCATGCTCACAGCCGCACATGCTAACTACACTACGACGGAAAAGGAACTTCTCGCAGTCTTCTTTGCCTTTGATAAGTTCAGGCCCTACGTCACGCTTCCTAAAGTCATCGTTTTTACCGATCACTCTGCCCTCAAATATTTATTAGCCAAGGTGGATGTCAAGCCCCGCTTGCTTCAATGGATCCACCTATTGCAGGAGTTTGACTTAGAGATCCGGGACAAGAATGGGGCTGGAAATTTAGCGCCTGACCACCTCTCTCGTTTAGAATGCCCCGTCATGGAAGCGCTCATTGAGCCAGACAAAGATGATAGATTTGCCCGAGGAGCGCCTCTTAACTCTTTCTAATTTAAAAAACTTCTCTCATTCCTTGGTCCGCAGACTGTGCCAATTATCTAGTGGTGCGGGTCCTTCCAAAAGACTTTTTAAAACAGCAAAAGAAGAAATTCTTTTCTGATTTGAATTTTTATTTTTGGGAAGACCCTTTCCTTTTTCACGTCTGTGTAGACCATGTAGGGCAGAGAAGCATTTCAAGCTAGGAGGGTGCGCAAATATTATGGCACTGCCACGAGAGGCCGGCCGAGGGGCATTATCATGCCAACCAGACCGCACAGAAAGTTCTTGATGCAGGCATTTATTGGCCCACTCTCTTTAAAGATACTCACAATTTTTTGAGTAAGTGCAATAACTGCTAGCGATCGAGTAACATCTTTCATCGTGATGAGATGCCCCCAAATTTTTATTTAGAATGCGAGATCTTCGTCCTTTGGGGCATAGACTTTGTAGGCCCCCTACCTCCTTCAAATAATAACCGCTACATTTTAGTTGCGGTCGACTATGTATCTAGGTGGCCGGAAGCGCAAGCTCTCCCCACCAATGATGCGAGAGTCATCGTCAAGTTTCTAAAAAATTATTTTCTCGCTTCGGTACGCCTTGTGCGATAGTGAGTGATAGGGGAACGCACTTCTGCAATGCCCAATTTGCAAAAATCTTATCTAAATACGGCATCACGCACAAGCAAGCCACCGCCTATCACCCCCAAACAAGCTGCCAAGTAGAGGTAGTAAATCGAGAGATCAAGCTAATTTTAGAAAAAATCTTTTCGATGAATAAGAAGGATTGGTCTTTTAAACTAGATGACGCGATATGGTCGTATCGTACGACAAACAAGACTGCCATCAATTGTACGCCCTATCGATTAGTCTACTGCAAGGCAAGCCATTTTTCGGTAGAGTTAGAGCACCACGCCTTTTGGGCTCTAAAAATTATAAACCTCGATCTGAACTTACCCTCCGAGAGTAGAAAATTCCAATTAAACAAACTCGATGAATAGCGTGCAAACGCTTACGAGAGTAATAAATTTTATAAAGAGCATTCTAAGTTTTACCATGATCGAAAAATTAAATTTCCAAAATCATTCGCGGCGGGCGATCTTGTCCTTTTATTTAATTCACACCTTCACCTATTCTGGGTAAGCTAAAACCATGATGGTCCGGCCCCTTTGAAGTCAAAGAAATTTGGCCATATGGGACCATTCTTATCTCCTACCCCAAAAAAGGCGAGATTAAAGTCAACGGTCCTCGTCTAAAACTCTATATTATGGGTGATCCAGTGGATGGTAAACTCGAATCTATACCCCTCCCCCACTTCTAATCTTAACGCTAAACCAGTTAAGCTAAGCGATGGTAAACAAAGCGCTCGTAGGAAGCACCCCATATTTATCTAATATCTTATTACGCTTTATTTTTTGTACATATTTACTTTTTTGTACAAACCGCCATTTCACTCTCCCTTCTTCATACTTAAATTACCACATTGGGGATAATGTTGGATTGTAAGTATGGGGGTATTTTTCCGTTCTTCAAAAATAAAAATTCAAATAACTTAGAAAAAAATTCAAATATCTTAGAAAATCCAAAAAAAAATCTTCTAAAAAACACCAAAATCCAAAAAATTTATAATTTGTAAATAAATAAATAACTTAGAAAATACAAAAAATTTTACAAAACCCCAAAATTTCATATATATATATATATATATATATATATATATATATATTTCATTTCGTAGTAACTAACAACAATAACAAAAAAAACAAAAAAATTATATATATAATAAAACCCCACTTTGTTTCTATTCTTAAAGCACTTAGTTTCGAGAGTGTGTATTTGCGGATTTTCATAATTCCTAGTTTGGTAGTCGTGTGTTTATCTAAGATTGATAGATTTAAACATTCAGGGTTAAGTTGTAAAGAATATTTTGTGTTTATAATTTAACAAGAGGATTTGTTTTTAGCACTACTTCTAATTTATCTAAAATAAAGGCATGTGTATTATGTTAGAAAAACAACCTTATACCTCAATTATCTTTAATTTAAGCATTAAGAACTTCTGGAATGTTCAAACTTCTAAGGTTGCTCTCAAAACTTTTTTTATTAAACTCTAGAATCTTTCTTGAAAACCCCGTATTATTCACCCAAATAACTTGGCAAAAAAAAATAGAAGATGAAAATTTCAATTCAAAAATTAAGAAGATCTAGCTTATGTCAATGAGAATAAGGTTTCATTCCGCAAACATAGGCACCCAATAAAAATTTACAAGATCTTATGTCAATGGGAATAAGATTTCGTTCTGCAACCATATGCATTGGGTTAATAAAAAATATTTGAATTTGTTTCCCCTCGTAAACCACGGCAGGCGCAAAACAAAAAAAAATCAAAAGAGGGGTGAGAGGATAAAATTCATCATCCCTAATTCAAATCTCTTCTTTTGCCAAAGCTTTGCACCCCCTTTCCCCTAACCAATTTCTTATTCTTAGACTTAATTTAAAATCTTTTTAGAGTATAATTAAACTTGTATTATTTCCCCCAAAATTCTTAAAAGCAAGGGTTTCTATAAGTCCGATCTAATCTCGTTTACTAACGATTGCAATTTTGCTTGCTATTTGGTTAATCAAGAAGTCTATTGGATAAGACATTTCTCCCTACTTAAATCATTTGCACAATTTAGTAATTAACTCTTTATACTCCAGATTTTTATATATCGATCTCTTTTGATTAAATAAAATGATAGCCAAAAATATTAGAACTTATGTTAACCCCGTATAGATCTCTCTTACTTTTGCTCTGGAATAGCAAAAGCTTAAGTATGGGGGTATTTGATGAATAGTAAATTATACGTATTTTAGTATAGTTTTTAGCATAGTTTTAAGTAATATTGTGCATATTTCATGTAAATTATTGAATTAATGATTTGCTTTAACTAATATTTATATATAAATTTATATGTAGAAAGGAACTATTTAAGTATATATAAATATATGAAACTATATTGATTGTATGTAAGTATTTATGTAGGATTTTTTTTAAAATACACTAATATATATGTAAATGTATATGTAAAGTATTTAAAATATATGTAAATATTTATTAATAAAATCTATATCTATATTTATAAATATAAACTTTAATAAGTTAAATATATAATAATAAAATGAACTATATGAAAATATAAACTATAAAGAGTTAATATATTTGTGAATGTATTTATTTAAGAATGAATATTTGAATATATTTATATCTATTTTATTTAGTGTATATATATTATTTATATAAGAATGTATTAAAGTTAATAATAATGATGTATAATTCTATAACTATAATATATTTATATATTAAGTTAATAAAAATCTATATTTTAATGTATTACATTTTTTTCTATAATTAAAGTTAATATGTATTAATATTAAAATTCTATAAATATTCATATAGAAATGGGCGCTTAGCTCAGTGGATGTGGTCTGGTTAACTTTGGCATTGGCGCGGGATCGAAACCAGGCCAATACATTTTTGCCTGGATTTAATCCGCTACCCGCAGCCCACCATTCGCCGAGACGAGTCTACCCGCTGAGACCCGCAATTGCTGACACCCCCAATCGCTGAGATGGATCTGCTAAGATGATTCCAACCGCTGAGACCTGCTACCCGCCAGCTAAAAGATGTCCCACACCCGACCAGCTATTCGCATCCCAACCTTCCAACAGCTTCCAGTCAACCCGCCAGCTCACTCCAGTCAAAATGCAAGCTAACTATAGTCCACCTACCAACTCCCTCCAGTCAACCTGCCAGCCCACCCTCTAAACAGTTATTTGCACCCCAAATTTTGCCTATAAATAGGGGGTTTTCTTTTTTTGAGGGTTCATCTTTTAGAACCTGATGTAGTATATATGAGAGGTTTTTATGAGTGTATATGAGAAGTTTTTATGACTATTTATATGTTTAATTTTATGTATTTCCATGCCCTAATTTGGGCCGTTTTTATCCCTCAAGTTTAGACTTTTTGAAAAAATTGTAAGTTTACATTTCATTCAATATATCTTATTCTTCTTTTCTTTTTGTTTGTGTGTGTGAGTGTAAGAGAGTAATTCTATTTTTTTATTTCATTTAATTTAGTTTTTAATTTTCGCAGAGTTCGTGCGTGTAGGTGATAAATTTTTTGCTTTCTTTAAATTTAATCATTTAAATTATCGTAGAGTGTCTGCGTGTAGGAGATAAATTTTCTGCTTTCTTTAAATTAAGTCATTTAAATTATCGTAGAGTGCATGAGTGTAGGAGATAATTTTTTTGCTTTCTTTAAATTCAATCATTTTAATTACGTAGAGTGCATGAGTGTAGGAGATAAATTTTTTGCTTTCTTTAAATTCAGACATTTAAATTACATAGAGTGCGTGCGTATAGGAGAAATATTTACTGTTTCTTTAAATTCAGTCATTTAAATTATCGTAAAGTTAGTGCGTGTAGGAGATTAATTTTCTGCTTTCTTTTATTTCAGTCATTTCAATTATCGTAGAGTGCATGAGTTTTTAATTTAGTGTGTTCTTTTCCTTTTTATTATTATTATTATTGTTTTTCTTTGTTTTTGCTAAAACACACTCGCAATCGCTTAAGTATTATCGCCATCACTCTTTTAAATTGGCAAAATTAATCAAACCCTTTTTCCGATAAAATAATAGCGCGTTCTTAAAAAGTAAAAATAATCAACACGATCTGGAAAAATATAACATTGATATTTTCTACAAATATCCTATACTATATGCAACAAGGTATACTTGCTTTTATGGAAAGATTAGTTTGGATAACTTCAACAAAAACTTGCAAAACTCACTCTTTTTTATCAAATTAAAAGAATTTGGTGCAGTCGCTAGGCATAATCGTCGATATTTCGAAAAAATAAAAGACAGTTACTTCTATCTCTCGATAGGATAACGGTTAATTTCTCGAAGTAGCAGTACTCGCGAGTCTTCTCAAAAATGCCTGCCTAATTCTACCCTCGCCTTGGAAGTTTTTGCAATTCCAACTCTTAACTCATCACCCTCTGTTGGAAAGGCGAGCCTGCGTATTTATAGGCAGAGCAGAAATTGACCTGCACACGAGCAGACGCACAACCAATGGTCGTTTGCTAAGGAAAGGTGACTTTTTGTGCGCAAAGGAACTGGGCTGGCGGGAAATCCTAGGAATTTTTTGGGGGAAAATTATTGAACGCGCACGACAAGTGGTCGTGCGTATCCTCGCGCAGTTTCATGGGGTCGCTCTGATCAACAATGCAAAATTCTCGCGCAAGACTAATGTTCATGCGCAGAGGGGGCCACTGCACGTGCATGAAGAAAATGCACTTGTAGTGGGGTGGTCAAGTCATTATGGCAAATGATCGTGCATGACCACTGGTCGTGCGTAGAGGAGGCCACTGCTCGTACGTGAAGCAAAACACTTGAGTAGTGGCCTCCATAATGTAACGGACCGAGATGTCCCGGGAAAACCACATGAGGGCAGCACCAACATCAAAATACATTCAACAACTCTAGAAATCACATCCGCACAACCACACAAATCACATATAAATATCTAAATGAAATGAAAGGGAGAAAAGGACTCCCTTATGCATGAAATGGCTCAGAAATGCTCTATCTAGCCAAACCCGCTCACAGTACATTCATTTGGATTTTCAAATGTTTTATGATGAAATTAACAATTTGATTAGTGATATCAATAGAAAAGCATGCTAGAATAGAGCTTAAATCACTATACGAAAATCACTCATCAAATACCCCTAGACTTGAATTAATGTTCTTCCCGAGCATTCCATCTACTTACGGGGAGTACGAAAGGCTAATTACAAATAAAAAATGAAATATGAAAGTGGAACAAGAAGTCTCGTGTCCAAGGGAAATAAAAGTAGGTTCGAGGAAATTTGTAAGCATAAAATTTAATTACACTTCATTTAAATAAATTATCCTACGGATATATCCAATCCTATTCAGAAGAACAAAGCAATCCATCCTAGGCATAGTGTAGGTGAAAGTAATGATGTTGAGTGTGGTATTAAGGACCCAGAATTGTTAGGGTGATCTCCAAAGAAATCTATAAATGACAGTGTCCATAGGCTCGCTGGGTCTCACCTTCTTCACTGCACTCAATACTAACTAACTATATGAATCCTTAGGACTTAAGTAAGGTGATTTTTGTCTTAGGCTTAGGGTGAGGATTTCAAATAATAGAAGGACGGGCTAACTTACACTTAAGCAAAAATTTTTGAGCTTGCATCAAAATGACTACAATTAGCTAGAAATGGGTGGAGTGACACCTCGCGTCTTATCTTTTGACAAATGAGGTCAATCACCACTTGCGAAACACCGCAAGAAAATAATTTTCTATTTTTTTTCTTTTCATTTTTTTTCATTTTTTCTTTTCTTTTACTTTAGCAAATAAATTTTTTGCTCAAATGTTTTTCAAGAATATGCTAAAAGCACACCCAAATATAAAATATAAAATCACCAAACTAATGGAATTTTATCTGCAACCGCAATTAGCAAAAATGATATTGTAAAAATAGCTCGTAGCTATGTGTGATTGGGATTTTGGCAATTTGATTTTGTTGTTAGTAAAGTGGAGGTGCACAAATAAGGGTGTATGCTCAACTTGGGCTTGAAATGGTAGTGAGAATGGGTTCAGATAAGAAGGCTCAAAACATCCAATTGAAGGCCCAAATCATATTCGAAGAGTTAATTACTAATTTGTGCACAAGCTTAAAAGATCGCTAGGGGCGAGTTCTAGACACCGAGAAAGGAAACCCTCTCATCGTGAGCCTATAATACAACACTAACGACACTACACACAGATCTATACTAGCGTTAGGCTCAATCATGCTCTAACGAGGAATGGATATATAATCAATGATATTAAGTCAAATGAAGTGTAATTAAGATATGCAGAAAAATTAACTCTAAATCTATACCTACCTCAGAACATGTGCACTCGACTAGGAGCACTCCACGAGTCTACAGTTCAGCACACAATTTTAGTTTTTTAATTTTAAATTAATCTAACCTACACACCTAAAGGAATTGGAACGCATAGGAATAACAAAAATTCAAGTAAAATCATTGTGGGTGCAGAAAATGAAATGCGCGAGAGCGCTCAAAATTTTAAAATTTGGAGCATATTTTTATAAGAAAGCCAGTGCTCTGGAATGCATGAAGTTTGTGTTGCGATCATGGATTACCAAAAACTACCCCCGCCAAACTTAAACTAAGCATTGTCCTCAATGCAAATCTAGCATGCTAAGGTAATTGAGGAATGCAAGAAAATATGGTTGGGATAGAGACTCGTTACCCATACCCGAGAATGGGGCATTCTGGAATCGGCTGTGTTTGATCGTTGAGCTTGGAAATTTGCTCCCACTTCTAACTCGGTCAAGTAAAGGCATACACGGTCGGATTCCTGCTGGAGTCAAGCAAACACAAGCAAACAAACAATTAACTAATATATAAATCTATAAAAGTTAGTAAAACAAGTTACGCAAAACATGGGTGCCTCCCTAGAGCACTTTGTTTACAGTCCTTGAGCTAGACCAAATAGCTGTATTATGTAGTTTAATAATATTGTTTGAGCATAGAATAATAAAACTTAAGTTTGCAAAATAAAGCTACTACAACTCCTACTTAACTTAGCACGCCCAAACTTGGAAGAGATCAGCTAAAAGATGATTTGTGGTATAACTCGGCTTGGAAGGAGTGGGTGACCATTAACGGTGCATCGGTGAGGGTGAAAAAATTTCTCCCCCAGCTTTGCACCAGATGCAATCAGCACTACAACCTTTCAGGCTGCGTGCTCATCTCTAATTGTTTTCTTTTACTCCACCCGCGGTGACCTCCAACAGGGAATATCCTCTGTATCAAATGAATTGAGATCAACAACAAAAGGGGCAACTGTCACAACCCGCATTTTCTCCGAATTTAAGAATATCAGAGTAAGAGAAAATACACGTCATGATGCCACGTCATACAGGAGACAACTGTAGACGCTCAGGCGGGAACCTATTACTTAACTAAACAAACTTGATTATATGATAAGTCATCATTTGAAATCATTTATCAGGGGTTTTGAGATAAGAACTGTGTCTCTCAGTTCGTGGATCAACTAGTCCACCGAGAAAGTATATATAATTGCAGCGGAAAGTACTTAATTTAGTTTACTTAAAGTCCTACATGTATGCAAACGACGGAGCATGAAATAAATGATATGCACATAACTAGGCGTACTGTAAGGGTAGAAAATACCTTTAGGCGACTTTTAAAGTTAAGGGTTTCAGTTAGAAAGAATGCAATGAGAATGAGGAAAAAAAATCATTTTATAACTATAGTGCACCTAGCATAAATCATTCCCAGAGGGTAAGGTGCACAAGATCTAAAAGTAGTGGCATAATCTGGCAAATAATCTATAAAGTATAAAAAAGGGCACAATGGGCGTCAACAACATGACACTAACCCATTGGCACTAACTAGTATGTCTGAGCACAAGAAGCAACTAAAACAACTACCTCGCAACAGCGGGGTGAGCAGCTACCAACTCTGAACTCCAGGCAACACCACTAGCCGCTACGGCTCTGAACCTGAGGCATTCAATAAAACAAAGAACGCCTCAGCAAGGAGTTGCAAGTGGCAGAAGATTAGCAGAAAAACGAACAAGGCATAAGGGGTTCCAACCCAAGCCAGAATTTACCGAAAGAGAGCTCCAACAAAGAACCAACAAGCATCAAGTACACTATATACCAAAAGAGGAACAAACATGTTCATTTATTTAGTTTCATCAATTAAAGAGACTGATCAGCTCAAATTATACGGGAGCGGTTAACTACCTCCGCTACCCAAAGCCCAAAACCAGGTGGGGGTACCACTAGACCCTACCACCCAAACACGACTACCGTGCAAGGCTATAACATTTTCCCCCACTGTCTCCCAAACACAACTACTGTGTAAGGCTAAAGACAGTAGTTCTTATTACTTAAATTTTACTTAAACACGGGACGCTGCCCGAAAGAAGAAAAAAAAATCACTGGAAGGACCTAAGAATTAGGGTCAAGGCAAAGTACACATCGATCAATATGAATCATAAGAGTAACTCAAATGTCAACAGACCACAACGAGTAGAAAGAAGTTCAAACGGGAGGAATTCGAGATCTTGTTGCTGTTTGAATTCGTCGGAATTCGTCGGGATTACACGGAATGTCCCGTGACATCTCGACGAATGGACACAGAAAAATCTTTAACCTGATTCGTCGGAATTCCACGGAATTCGTCGGAATTCGTCGGGATTACACGGAATGTCCCGTGACATCTCGACGAATGGACACAGAAAAATCTCTAACTTGATTCATCGGAATTCGTCCGGATTCGTCGGGATTACACGGAATGTCCCGTGACATCTCGACGAATGGACACAGAAAAATCTCTAACTTGATTCACCGGAATTCGTCCGGATTCGTCGGGATTACACGGAATGTCCTGTGACATCTCGACGAATGGACACAGAAAAATCTCTAACTTGATTCATCGGAATTCGTCCGGATTCGTCGGGATTACACGGAATGTCCCGTGACATCTCGACGAATGGACACAGAAAAATCTCTAACTTGATTCATCGGAATTCGTCCGGATTCGTCGGGATTACACGGAATGTCCCGTGACATCTCGACGAATGGACATAGAAAAAATCTCTATTCTGCTGTGTGGCCAGCGGATAGTGATTCTCCTAGAAGCTATTCTTTGGGTATAGATAGGACGGTTTTCTCCAGGGAACAACTACCCGATTCATAGCAAAGGAAGAAAAATCAAGGAAGCTTACATTAACACTCCAAAACTTAAGTTAAACAGAGCGACATGAAATCGACACGAGCGAAACAATACTTCAAGAACAGAAAGAGAAGGAGGAGGAGCCACTTGCCTTAACCTTGCAAACTCGAAGATCTTTGCTCCGGAAGCTAGGGTTCGGCTAGGAAAACACACGAGCACCGATTTCTGAAACTTTTCGGGTCGAAAGAAGGGGTTAGGTCACTACCCTAACTCCAAAAATTCCACAGAACGGGAAAAGCTTACCGCTAGAACGAAGATCTCGCCGAGAGCTTTCCAAATCTTCTCTCCAAACGCGATTCCGACTACTACAGCCCTAGAAATCGCCGATCGAACGCTCCTCGAAGCTCCGCACTCGCCCTTTCGCTCGGCGGCTGATTTGATCGAGGGAGGAAGAAGATGAATAGGAGGAGGAGATTTTAGGCTTATATATATAACCCAAAATTATTATTTAATTAATAAATAAATTCCCCAATTTACTTAACTGCGAGGGCGACCGAAACACCTCAGATTTCTACGAAATTCGCACCTTAACTAAAACACGGTGTTACGAATCCAACGGCGAAGTCAGAATTCAATTCCGACGGGCCAAACTCGGGCTAAAGCCTCCCGAAGCTAAAAATCTTGAAATCCACTCAAAATCTTCACTTTAACTCGAAACGACGCGAAATCTCGCATGCTTGACCTAAAACACAAGATTTAACTAAGCTAAAACTCGAAACACTACCAGACGAGCTGACATAACGCCCTTACGCCAAAATTACGTCACAGAGGGTACGTAAAATAATTAATGAAAATCAGGGGCGTTACAGTCACTCCCCCTAAAAGGAAGTTTCGTCCCGAAACTTGAAATCCAAGGATCAAGAAAGATACAGAAACAATTCTAAGGATACAGAAAAGAAGACTTACCCGAAGTCTAAGAGAAGAGGCTAGGATGAGTCTCTCTCATAGCAGACTCCAATTCCCAAGTTGCGCTTTCGACACCCTGATTCTTCCAAAGAACCTTAACCATTGGGATCGTCTTCCTTCGCAACACACGCTCCTGAGTCTCCAAGATTCGGACAGGCTCTTCGACATACGAAAGATTGGGTTGCAAAACTGGCACTGAATCAAGAACAAGCCGATCGCTACGCAAACACTTCCTCAGCTGGCTCACGTGGAACACATCGTGAACATTAGGAAGGGAAGCAGCCAAATTCAATCTATATGCTGACACTCCAATGCGCTCAACAATCTGAAAAGGTCCCACATACCGGGGATCCAACTTGTGGTTCCTTCCAAACCTCTTAACACCAGGCATCGGAGAAACTTTCAAAAACACACTGTCTCCAACGGCAAATTCTAAATCCACCCTTCTTCGATTCGCATACTTCTCATACCGCTCCTGAGCAATACGGAGCTTCTCGCGGATATGAGTCACAGCGACACTCATCTCTTCCAAAGCCTCTGGGCCCAGCAAGGGACTCTCACCAACCTCGGCCCAAAACAACGGAGTCCGACAACGCCTCCCATACAGAGCCTCAAACGGGGCCATTTGTAGGCTTTCCTGATAACTGTTGTTATACGCAAACTCCATCAATCCAAGCCGCTTATCCCAAGCTCCACCATGATCTAAGATATAGCACCTTATCATATCTTCCAAGATCTGATTAACTCTTTCTGTCTGGCCATTGGTCTGGGGATGATAAGCGGTAGAGTACCTAAGGTCCGTACCCAAGGCTCCCTGCAAACTCTGCCAGAAACGAGACGTGTACCTCGAGTCTCGGTCTGACACAATGCTCACAGGCACACCATGCAATCTGATAACTTCATCCAAATACAGCTCTGCTATTTTCTCCATCGAGTAACCAATTTTAAACGGCACAAAGTGAGCACACTTTGTCAAGCGATCCATTATAACCCACACCGAGTCATGACCACTGGGAGATCTCGGCAAACCGGTAATGAAGTCCATCGAAATACTCTCCCACTTCCAGCTTGGAATATCTAACGGGTTCAACTTACCTCCAGGCCTCTTATGATCTGCTTTCACGCGCTGACAAGTTAAACATTCAGACACATACTTCGCTATATCATTCTTCATACCCGACCACCAAACGATCTGCTTCAGATCTTTATACATTTTCGTGGAACCAGGATGATAGGAAACACTAGAATCATGCGCCTCGCTACAGATCTTTGTCCGAATTTCCTCCAACGCGGGGACGCAATATCTACCTCGGTACCTCAAAGTATCCTTATCATCGATTGAAAAATCTGGCAATTCTCCTCTTTCAGTTCTACTTCGAAGATGCTGCAAGTCAGGATCTTCCTTCTGATGCAGCCTAGTAAGGGCAATCCAAGAAGGCTCTTCAACCTCTAAGCTCGAAGGTGCGGAACAACTACCGACTGAGATATCCATCAACATAAACTCCTCCACTAAGGACTGCACTGAGAGATTGAAGATATGCGCGGTCTTCCGGCTCAGGGCATCGGCCACCACATTAGCCTTACCCGGATGGTACAGAATATCTACTTCATAATCCGCCACATACTCCAACCACCTCCGCTGGCGCAGATTCAGCTCCTTCTGGGTGAAGAAATACTTCAGACTTTTATGATCCGTGAAAATCTTGCATGACACTCCATATAACAGGTGTCTCCAAAGCTTCAAAGCATAGATCACTGCGGCGAATTCTAAGTCATGCGTAGGGTAATTCTTTTCATGAACTTTCAATTGTCTAGACCCATACGCAATCACCTTCCCTTCTTGCATCAACACACATCCCAGTCCAATGTGAGATGCGTCTACATAAACTGCATACTCGACTCCTTCGATCGGCAAGGCCAACACTGGAGCACTACACAAACGCCTCTTCAATTCCTGAAAGGCCTCTTCGCACTCATCGCTCCACACAAAAGCAGTATTCTTCTGGGTAAGCTTAGTCAAGGGTGCGGACAGCACGGAAAATCCTTGGACAAATCTCCTGTAGTACCCGGCCAACCCTAAGAAACTCCTTATCTCCTTAGGCGTCGAAGGCGTCTTCCAATCCAATACGGCAGAAATTTTTGCGGGGTCTACCGTAATTCCATCTTTGTTCACCACATGACCCAGGAAGGACACCTGAGAAAGCCAGAATTCGCACTTGCTCAGCTTCGCATACAACTTGTGCTCTCTAAGAGTAGACAACACTAAGCGCAAATGCATAGCATGCTCCTCAGCACTTCTAGAATAAACCAGCACATCATCTATGAATACCACCACAAAAAGGTCCAGAAAATCCTTGAACACGCGGTTCATCATGTCCATAAATGCAGAGGGTGCATTTGTCAAACCAAATGACATGACTAGAAATTCAAAATGGCCATAACGAGAACGAAAGGCAGTCCGGGGAACGTCCGACTCACGGATCCTCAACTGATGGTAGCCTGATCGAAGATCAATCTTCGAAAACACCGTGCTACCACGCAACTGATCAAACAGATCATCTATCCTTGGCAACGGATACCTGTTCTTGATGGTCACTTTGTTTAATTCTCTATAGTCTATGCACAATCTCATGGAACCGTCCTTCTTTTTCACGAATAAAACTGGGGCACCCCAGGGAGAAGAACTTGGCCTAATGAAACCACACTGCAACAACTCATCTAACTGAGTTCGCAACTCTTCTAACTCGCGCGGGGCCATACGGTACGGTGCCTTAGCAATAGGACGAGTACCAGGCTCAAGATCAATGACGAACTCCACATCTCTAACGGGCGGGAGACCAGGGAGATTAGCAGGGAAGACATCGGGGAACTCTCGCACCACCAGAATATCCTCGATACATGGCGAACCACCAACAGCTTCTACTACAGAAACAAGGTAAGCCAAACAACCGGAAATTAACAGTTTCCGAGCACATACCGCAGAAATTATCGAAGAACTCTGGTACGGAGAACCAAAAACACTCATGGGTTGACCGTTGTCCATCACGAAGTCCAGACGCTTTTCCTTGCATCGGATGACCGCATCATAACTGGACAACCAGTCCATACCCAATATTACGTCAAAGTCTTCTAAGTCCAACACTTTGAGATCAGCAACAGCCAAGAAATCTCCTAAGAGAACGGGGCAACTTCGGACGCACTGGTTCGAGGACACCAGATCACCAGAAGGGAACTTAACGAGGAACGAATCGTTGCCCAGCTCAGGGGTCAAACGGTGACGCTCAACGAAATCCCTTGCTACGAACGAATGGGTAGCACCCGAATCGAACAGAACACGCGCCCAACGATTCTTTACCTTAAATCTTCCTATAAGCGCGAAGAGAAACTAGTCTAATACAGCGAACTAAAATGAAAACAAGACTAAACAGTTGTCTTAAGGTCTAACCTGCGATCACCTTGGTCGAAGACTGCGCTTGCTCCTGGGTTAACACGTTCAGCTTTCCTCTTCCTTTATCCTGATGCTGCGGCGGCGGCAAGGTTTGAAGCGGTACAGGCTGCAACGGAGGTTGAATCAGCGGGCATTGGAACTTCATGTGCCCCTTCTGCTTGCACTGGAAGCAGACTTTATCTTTGGTCCAACACTGGGCCACATCATGCCCTTTCTGCTTGCACAACTGGCAGAGCACCTCACCCTTCGGAGCACCCTGGATTGCTAGCACTCTCTGCTGCTTCTGAGCTCCCTTCCTCTTGAAACATTTCTCCACTGGATGGCCGGGGCGGCCACAGAAGCTACACACCTCTCCACTCCTTTTCTTTGGAGCCGAGCTAGATACCTTGGGGGTCTCTCCCTCTTCGACTTCCTCTTGACCTTTTTCATCAGAGCACCCCGATTCTTGGCATTGTCGATAGCCTCGACTTTCAGTGCTGCTTCTACCACTTCGGCATAACTTTCAGATTTATAAGCACTCGCCAACTACTGTATATCACTACGAAGACCTCCAAGAAATCGCTTCATTCTTCCTGCCTCAGAAGTCACTAAATCTGGAGCAAATCTGCTCAACTTACTGAACTCGATCTCATACTCACTAACCGTGAGTTGTCTTTGCTTCAGGTGCAGAAAATTATTCATTAAACGGTCTTGCTCGACCGACGGCAGGAATTTCTTTAACACCATCGCCTTGAACGACTCCCACGAACATCCACCCACGAGATTTTCCCTCTCCCGGATCCACCAGCTCTTAGCAAGTCCTTTCAGTTGGTAAGCGGCGACCATCACCTTTTGGTCTGCAGAGATTCCTGAGTACGAAAACATCTCCTCAATGGCAACAAACCAGTCATCTAATGCCATGAAGTCTGCTCTTCTGTCAAACGTAGGTGGTCCCAACCTTTGAAAATGCGAAATGAAATTCATTTCCGGTGGTATCGCTACCGGGGGTACCAAGGGGGCAGGAGGAGTAGGTACAGTCTGTCCTACTACTGGGGCCTGCACTACGGGTTGCTGCCTAGCACCGGCAGCCAACAACGCCTCGACCTGCGACTGCATCGCAACCATCTGCCTAGTCAGAGTCTCATTGCTCTGGCGCAGACTCTCGATCAAGGCTTCACTCTGCGCACCCGAAGACTCGCCCTCAGACTGGGGAGTCGACCTAGTCGCGACTCGCTTGCGCGCCATTTCTGCTAATACGCATAAACCTCTAATTAAAACTTAACCTTACGCTAGAACTACACTGCTTGTTTCAGAACATACATGTACAGTTACTTGCCATTTCCACTACCTTTCTCTGGGATATTTTCATGATGATATGCTAAATTCAGGAACGATACTACATCGTCCCACTTGACTCATGTGCAAGGGGCATGTATGCATGAATTTTCTATTCATTTTGAAGTCATGTGTGTACGAATGTCATCATGTAAATCTTTAGCTTGGCACGTGTGCTTTATGCGATGTTATGATATGTATGTTGTACTATGCATTCTAAGAAAAGCCTTAATGCATGTTATGAGCGGCGTACACATGAAATATTATGCATCCCATACTACATAATATCGCATGTAACGAAAAAGAAAACGTGCTAATGGGCATCCATGTGATGATGGTTATGCATCCCATACTACATAACCGTCACATGTTGCCACCTATGGTGGATCCATATACAAACACATATTATGCATCCCATACTACATAATATGCCCCGTATACTTCTTATCATGCTATGAGTGTAGTGTTCATGCTTCAGCCAAGACGTACTGATGACACATCGGTGTGTGTATGCAATGAAACTAAATAACTAAACTATATCAGAATTAGTCGCTCGACCAACTTGTCGAATTAACCTACCTCTGATACCAACTGTCACAACCCGCATTTTCTCCGAATTTAAGAATATCAGAGTAAGAGAAAATACACGGCATGATGCCACGTCATACAGGAGACAACTGTAGACGCTCAGGCGGGAACCTATTACTTAACTAAACAAACTTGATTATATGATAAGTCATCATTTGAAATCATTTATCAGGGGTTTTGAGATAAGAACTGTGTCTCTCAGTTCGTGGATCAACTAGTCCACCGAGAAAGTATATATAATTGCAGCGGAAAGTACTTAATTTAGTTTACTTAAAGTCCTACATGTATGCAAACGACGGAGCATGAAATAAATGATATGCACATAACTAGGCATACTGTAAGGGTAGAAAATACATTTAGGCGACTTTTAAAGTTAAGGGTTTCAGTTAGAAAGAATGCAATGAGAATGAGGAAAAAAAATCATTTTATAACTATAGTGCACCTAGCATAAATCATTCCCAGAGGGTAAGGTACACAAGATCTAAAAGTAGTGGCATAATCTGGCAAATAATCTATAAAGTATAAAAAAGGGCACAATGGGCGTCAACAACATGACACTAACCCATTGGCACTAACTAGTATGTCTGAGCACAAGAAGCAACTAAAACAACTACCTCGCAACAGCGGGGTGAGCAGCTACCAACTCTGAACTCCAGGCAACACCACTAGCCGCTACGGCTCTGAACCTGAGGCATTCAATAAAACAAAGAACGCCTCAGCAAGGAGTTGCAAGTGGCAGAAGATTAGCAGAAAAACGAACAAGGCATAAGGGGTACCAACCCAAGCCAGAATTTACCGAAAGAGAGCTCCAACAAAGAACCAACAAGCATCAAGTGCACTATATACCAAAAGAGGAACAAACATGTTCATTTATTTAGTTTCATCAATTAAAGAGACTGATCAGCTCAAATTATACGGGAGCGGTTAACTACCTCCGCTACCCAAAGCCCAAAACCAGGTGGGGGTACCACTAGACCCTACCACCCAAACACGACTACCGTGCAAGGCTATAACATTTTCCCCCACTGTCGCCCAAACACAACTACTGTGTAAGGCTAAAGACAGTAGTTCTTATTACTTAAATTTTACTTAAACACGGGACGCTGCCCGAAAGAAGAAAAAAAAAATCACTGGAAGGACCTAAGAATTAGGGTCAAGGCAAAGTACACATCGATCAATATGAATCATAAGAGTAACTCAAATGTCAACAGACCACAACGAGTAGAAAGAAGTTCAAACGGGAGGAATTCGAGATCTTGTTGCTGTTTGAATTCGTCGGAATTCGTCGGGATTACACGGAATGTCCCGTGACATCTCGACGAATGGACACAGAAAAAATCTCTATTCTGCTGTGTGGCCAGCGGATAGTGATTCTCCTAGAAGCTATTCTTTGGGTATAGATAGGACGGTTTTCTCCAGGGAACAACTACCCGATTCATAGCAAAGTAAGAAAAATCAAGGAAGCTTACATTAACACTCCAAAACTTAAGTTAAACAGAGCGACATGAAATCGACACGAGCGAAACAATACTTCAAGAACAGAAAGAGAAGGAGGAGGAGCCACTTGCCTTAACCTTGCAAACTCGAAGATCTTTGCTCCGGAAGCTAGGGTTCGGCTAGGAAAACACACGAGCACCGATTTCTGAAACTTTTCGGGTTGAAAGAAGGGGTTAGGTCACTACCCTAACTCCAAAAATTCCACAGAACGGGAAAAGCTTACCGCTAGAACGAAGATCTCGCCGAGAGCTTTCCAAATCTTCTCTCCAAACGCGATTCCGACTACTACAGCCCTAGAAATCGCCGATCGAACGCTCCTCGAAGCTCCGCACTCGCCCTTTCGCTCGGCGGCTGATTTGATCGAGGGAGGAAGAAGATGAATAGGAGGAGGAGATTTTAGGCTTATATATATAACCCTAAATTATTATTTAATTAATAAATAAATTCCCCAATTTACTTAACTGCGAGGGCGACCGAAACACCTCAGATTTCTATGAAATTCGCACCTTAACTAAAACACGGTGTTACGAATCCAACGGCGAAGTCAGAATTCAATTCCGACGGGCCAAACTCGGGCTAAAGCCTCCCGAAGCTAAAAATCTTGAAATCCACTCAAAATCTTCACTTTAACTCGAAACGACGCGAAATCTCGCATGCTTGACCTAAAACACAAGATTTAACTAAGCTAAAACTCGAAACACTACCAGACGAGCTGACATAACGCCCTTACGCCAAAATTACATCACAGAGGGTACGTAAAATAATTAACGAAAATCAGGGGCGTTACAGCAGCACCTTGGTCCATCGGCGTAGTAGAGTCAAGGTCTACCCACCAAACTTTCTTCAACACTTTTGGCTCGGCGCAACGACTAGCTCTGGCCACCTCGCCAACAAAAACAATTTTTTCTTCTCCTTCGTCATCAATAATCATAACTTTCTCCAAGGCTTCCGCAACTAGCGATTTCTCATCATCATTCTTCTTCAGCAACACAACATCAGTCATCCCCTTCTCTTTAGTCTTCTTCTTTTCCTCAACTTCACTTACGCAAGAACTAGAATTCACATCAAAAACATCACTTTACCAGAGCGTAGAATCATCAACAAAATCAGAAGTGGGGGAGGGGAAAGTAGCACTAGATGTGAAAGAAATGCGCCCTTCTTGCAAAATGCAGAGTCGCACTAAGAGTTGTAAGTAATGGGAGACTGAAAACAGTCGGTGACTCATTTTCAGGTGGCCCCATCACTTGAAACTCTACAGTGATCGTATTTCCATCCAGCATGACTTCAACATCCTTATCTGCTCTACTTTTCACAACACTTTTTCCATTAGCTAACATGAGTGGCAAAGCCTCCTCCTCTTCGGTGTGGATGTTGAACATGTCAACATACCTTAGTGCGATGATATTATGGGAGGAACCCATGTCCACTACGGCTTGTGTAAGCACACTATTAAGTTTGCATTCTACCACGATACCTCACCCAAAATTAGGCGTAAGATCATAGGAACCTCTTCCATGATCACGTGGATTAGTTTTTTATTGGCTGGGCAGCGAGGAAGAACTTTGTCAGAAATGTATTTACCAACTCGTTACAAGATGTAATGCTTCCCGGAGGGATGTAAAAAACCTAGGATTTTGCCCTATCCCTCAATGTGAAGGGAAAGAGCTTCATCCGCATTGTGTCATCTTTCACCCCCATTGAACCGGAAAGTGTCATAGATTTTAAGAAAATTAAAGATATTCTTGTGCGGGTCATCAAGAGGAAGACTACCAAACTGAATAGAATTTATTAACATATTTAGGATAGAAGGCCGAATTTCAAAATGTATGTTAGTGATGGTCGAGCTCAACATGGGGAATACACATGGCAGGGGAAGTGCATTCTAACATTGTGCGAGCTCTCGGCTGCACCACTTATTATTGTACAAACTATTATAGTGTTTTACAAAATCTTCGCCGGAGCATAGATCTGGAAAGCTCTCGCCGTGCTCTTTGATGAGTCCCAATTTTATAATGTTTTACGGACTCATCTGAGCATGTTTTATTGCATTTGCACTTCACTTTATGCACATTTTCACTCCTATTTCATATATTCTCTTGATTTCATGAAGTGCACTCGTTTGGCTCGTTTTTGGTAAGATTCTTTGATTTCCTTGCATTCATTGTGTTTACCAATAATTTATATACATTTTGAATGCTTGGAATGATGTGTTTATTGTCCCACCAGTTGTCTGGTGTAGTTCTTTCGCTGGTATAATGGTAGCATAGAGATTTCGGGGCGTGTTTGGCATATTTCCACTTAAAAGACACTGGTCGTGTGTTTTTCTTCACGCACGATCAGTGGCGCACAACCACTGGTCGCGCATTATTCGCCAAAACTGCCCGAGCGCTGGCCCTTCCTTCGCGCACTACCATTGGCCCTTCCTTTGTGCACGACCACTGTTCATGCACCTGATTGTGCGCCATCTGTCTTCTAGGTTTTTTGGTACAGGTTCTTAGCGCATGAGCAGTGGCCTTTCTTTGCGCACGACCACTAGTCATGCGCCACTGCTCGAGCGCCCTAATTATTCTGCTTCCTATTTAAGCTTTTGCTCCGCAATTTTAGGTAATGAGGACCCACAAACTCTGTCATTTTCACGCTTTCCGCTCCATTTTCAGCAGGAAATCAACCCCTTGAGTGCTTAAGAGGTTAGGGATCATGCCCTATGCTTTCTTTATCCTCCAAGCTCCATTAGAGGTGATCCAAGGTGACTACCAGCCGCAAGCTAGAGTGTTGTGGTGATTCCAAGCTGTGCATACCATCGAGAGGATGGGATAGGAGGTGACAGCTCTGAACGACAGCAAATGATCGGAGCTTCACTCCACATCAGAGGAAGAGTCTCGAGCAATTGTTTGTATCTCCCTCACTTGCACACTAGGCTAGTTTCATTTTGTTCTTCATTTTGAGGATTCTTTTATTTGGATAATCTTTCAATGCTAGTTATTGATTGTATAAATCTTGGGATTGCATTGGAGGCATAACCTCCTATTATTGAGTATCTCTTCACTTTCCTTCATTCCATTGTTGTGATTTGCTTGTGGTTTCTTGAGCGTTGTAATGCTTGTGATGCGGAGGTCCG
The DNA here is from genome assembly GCA_033032865.1 of Dactylorhiza incarnata. Lineage (NCBI taxonomy): Eukaryota > Viridiplantae > Streptophyta > Magnoliopsida > Asparagales > Orchidaceae > Dactylorhiza > Dactylorhiza incarnata. The sequence continues at coordinate 3,838,786 of JAWHQI010000153.1, read as the reverse complement.
TGACCTGCGGATGTGCGAAGCGGTGAAGGCGACCCGCACTTTTAATTTACTTTTATTATTGTTGTAGTTGTAGGACAATCTCAACCCCCCCCCCCCCATTACAATCTGACTATAGAGGACTCAATCTCAGGCACCACTTCTCGTGCGCCCTATTTATTCGGCTGCCTATTTAAGCTTTTACTCCGCGATTTTAGGTAATCAGGACCCGCGAACTCCGCCATTTTCACGCCTTCCACTCCATTTTCAGCAGGAAATCAACCCCTTGAGTGCTCAAGAGGTAAGGGATCATCCCCTATACTTTCTCCATCCTCCAAGATTCATTAGCGGAGATCCAAGGTAACTACCAGCCGCAAGCTAGAGTGTTGTGGTGATTCCAAGCTGTGCATACCATCGAGAAGATGGGATATGAGGTGACAGCTCTGATGACCCCGGACGACAGCCAACGATCGGAGCTTCACTCCTCATCCGAGAAAGAGTCTCGAGCATTTGTTTTTATCTCCCTCACTTGCACACTAGGCTAGTTTGATTTTGTTCTTCATTTTGAGGATGCTTTTATTTGGATAATCTTTCAATGCAAGTTATTGATTGTATAAATCTTGGGATTGCGTTGGAGGCCTAACCTCCCATTATTGAGTATCTCTTCACTTTCCTTCATTCCATTGTTGTGATTTGCTTGTGGTTTCTTCAGCATTTTAATGCTTGTGATGCGGAGGTTGGCAACCCGCGGAGGTGTGAAGCGGTGAAGGCGACCCACACTTTTAATTTACTTTTATTATTGATGTAGATGTAGAACAATCTCAACCCCCCCCCCCCATAATCTGACAATAGTGGACTTAATCTCATTCGCTCTCTAAGCATATAATACTTTAGATTGTAGTCCCCGAGAGATTCGATATCCGGGGATTTACTCCCCCTTTTTATTACTTGACAACGACCGGTATACTGCCATTTGGACCGCATCTTCACACCCGCCTATAGCGGTGTTGCGGACTTGCGCGTCAAGTTTTTGGCGCCATTGCCGGGGACTACGACTAGTTTTGAATATTTGTGGAAAGATATCTGATTTTGACTTCTCTTCTTTGTATATCGCATTTGTTTTAATTTAGTGTTTTAAATTCTTTTATTATCTGTTTTTAAGTATTTCAAAAATCAGGTTTCCGCTGTTTTAAATTTTCCTTCCTGCATACTGAGTTCATTTTCTTCTTATATTATTTATGAAACCATCTTTGCACTAATATTTATTCCTATCAACATTGTAAATGGTGCAAAGCATATAACCATTCTAGTGATGATTGTCATCTAGGAAGCCATGATTATAATTCGTATAGTTCATCGTATGGAGAATCTAGATCCTCATAAATGAACCTACCTATTATAATTATGTGTCTCCATTGCGAGCATCGCCTTCACCGGGTGGTTTTGATTTTCCACAGTCAAAACTTATCGGGAAGCGATGCTTGTTCTGTCGGAGTTTTGATCACACATTGAAGGACTGTGAGAAATGTAAATTGAATTTGGAAGAGGAAGATGAGTCAGAACTCATCACCATTCCACCATTTCCTTATCACACTGCTCCTTCAATCATTGAGGATATATACTACATACCCCCGTGTCCTCATGGGAGCACGACGGATGTGTCCACTAGCGTCGTTGATGATCAATATGACGATATTTTGGAATTTTCTTCCTCTATTGTGCCATCATTTCCTGTGGATTCTCTATCTCAGGATATTTATTCATTCTTATTGGACTCTATCTTGAGCCTTATTTCTACTCAGATATTTTCTTGTATCAGTATGCATGTATCTTTTGCTTTAATTGTCGAGTTTCTAGATTTGCAGGATAAGCCTATGGAGTCCGAAGCTATGCCGAGTTGCAGTGAGGAAGATATTTTCCTTAGTGAGGAGGTTTCTACCTCATCACCGGAGGAGAAGGTCCAACTCATCACCAAAGTTCCTAGCTGCTCAAATTCTTCCTGCAGTGATTTTATTGCAATCAACAATAATCCTTCTGTGAAACCTGATGGGAGTGAAGTCGGGACCACTCCTCCTTTTACTTAAGCTTTTAGTTCATCGTATAGTTTATTTCTTGATCACAATTCTTATATTGATGATATTGATAAGTTTATTCTTCCTGCTTCCACTCCTGTTAATGCTGCTAATATTTGGTTTACTCCCCTGCAGGTCTATGAGTTTGTGGACCCATTTTTTGGGTGATTCTGAGTGGCAGTCTTGGCAAGGATAGCAGATGACAATGATGAAATCAATCGCCTATTCTACTTCATCATCATTGCCTGCTTTTTCCTTGAGAGACTGGGTGCAGGGTGGTAAAAGATACTTCATTCACGACAGACGATTGGAGGAGATGAAGAAGATGAAGAAGAAGAAGAAAGATGAAACTTGGAGAAGGAAAACTTCTGATCCTCTTGACTACTGCTGCTGGGGCTTCGGATCCATTTCGTTCACTGATAGTTATTACTTTAAATCAACGTATAGTTGATTTCTCTGCTGGTTATGTAATAATACTAAGTAGACTTTATTATTTTCGTTTTATACGCAGACAATATATTAACTACTTAATATAAGTATTTGGTCCAGCTCAAGGACGTTAAACAAAGCGCTCATGGGAGGCACACCAGTGTATCTCTATTATTGCATATTTCTTTCTTTTTCTAATCTTTTGCAGGATCCAGAGTATATTCACCGTCGTAGGCAGCATCATCTTATACAGGAACCGGGTATAGTCCAACTAGGATTACCGCACTTCCGGCAATGCCCCTTAGTAGGGTATTTGGTAACACATTGTTGGGAATTGTGTCCTCAATTACCTTGATTTGAAGAAGTCCCCTTTAAACTAAGTTGAATTGAGTTTGTATTTGATATTTCTTTCTAGTATGGTGCTTGCAGGTTTTCAAATGAGTAAGTACAAACCAGTGTCAGGTTTCAATGGGTAACCAAACACAGGCCCATGCAATGTAATTCCTCATTGTATGGTTCAAGGTGTTGACTCATGTGAAATCTCTCTATTGGGATGTACTTTTGATTCAAGCACTAAGGAAGAGCTAGGAGGAAGCTGATGTTGTTGGATGAGTTGAAGAAAAGAATTTTTCCAAGTGTTCTAGGAATTTTTCGAGAGCCTAAGTCCTTTTCTCGAGAAGTCAACTTCAGTTCTCGAGAGCTATGAAGTTTGTCTCGAGAGGTCCAAGTTCTCTCTCGAGAGGTTAAGTCAGTTTCTCGAGAACTTCCTTCCATATCTCGAGAAATCCATTTGATTTTCTCTTATCTCCAAGACTTTCTGTTCTAAGTCTTTGTCTCGAAAACTCTTTGGATGTACTTTTGATTCAAGCACTAAGGAAGAGCTAGGAGGAAGCTGATGTTGTTGGATGAGTTGAAGAAAAGAATTTTTCCAAGTGTTCTAGGAATTTTTCGAGAGCCTAAGTCCTTTTCTCGAGAAGCCAACTTCAGTTCTCGAGAGCTATGAAGTTTGTCTCGAGAGGTCCAAGTTCTCTCTCGAGAGGTTAAGTCAGTTTCTCGAGAACTTCCTTCCATATCTCGAGAAATCCATTTGATTTTCTCTTATCTCCAAGACTTTCTGTTCTAAGTCTTTGTCTCGGAAACTCTTTGTCTCGGAAAATCAATCTCTCGAGAAGTCACCTTTTCTCGAGAAGTCATTTCTCGAGAAATGATTATTTCTCGAGAAGTCTCTCTGCTATTTCAGAAATCTCTTTTCTCGGTTGTTCCAGATCATTTCTCGAGAAGAGTCATTTATCTCGAGAAGTGCTATGTTTGTCTAAATTTCATTTCTCGAGATGTCATCTTCTATTTCTCGAGAAATCGGTTTTATTCTGATTTTTCCGTTAACTATTCTGACGGGTCGCTGTTTCCGTTTGACGACTTGGTTCGAATCTTTTAAGGTTATTCTTGTCTTTTCATGGGCGTTTAACCTCTTCCTATATAAGGCCCTGCTTCTAATGATTAATAGGGACTGCTCATCTTTCTAATCGCGATCAAACCTAATCGTTGCTTCAAGAATCGTGATTTTGCCGTGCCGCCTCCTGCAAGTGTCGAAGATCAATTTTGGTGTTCGTAATCGTTCATCTCCGACTAAGTTGAAGGATCGATTGATCAAGATCTTCTCGTCAACAAGTTCAATTGGATCATACGATCAAAGGAAGGTCAGATCTGATATCTTTTCGTTCTTCCTCAATTTTCTCAAGGCAAGGTTCTTCAAATATCAAGAAGGAAGAAGGTTTCATGGAAGTCAATCAGATCTGAAGTTTTGTTGTTATTTTGTATCTTTATCTTATTATTTTGAATAGTAGGAGAAGGCTTTCTCCGAGTTGTAGGAGAGTTTGTTCTCCGAGGTGTAAGAGAGGTTTTCTCTCCGAGATTGTGGGAGATTTGTCTCCGAGATTGTAGGAGTTTTGACTCCGAGGTTGTAGGGTCTTTCTTGATCCGAGATTTAGTGAAGCTGATAAAGTAGTTTTTATATAAGTTTTTAATAGAAAATTTTGTAATTATTTAATTTGAATTTTCCTTTTTATGTCAATTTTAGGTTATAAGTAGTTCTTTTTGTAATTTTGATTCTAACTTAGCCTAATTTTAATATTTGCAGATTTCTGGGACAAATCGGGAAAAATCACATGTCACGCCCTCGGTCACGCCCGTGACCAAGGGCGTGTAACCTGAAGATCAGTCCAGAGTCGCAGCCGTGCTGTTGAGCTAGTCCACACCCAGTCACGCCCCAGGTCACGCCCGTGACCCAAAGTCACGCCCGTGAGCGGGGGCGTGTAATTTCAGCATCTGCCACGTGGAGCCGCCGTCGAGACGAGAAGCTGCCGTTGAGAAGTCAACTTGAGTCACGCCCGTGACCCAAAGTCACGCCCGTGACCTTCCCGCGTGATCCAAGCACGCCGCCGCGGCGTCTGGCTAGCCCATGCCGCATTAAATGAAGCCTTCCTGAGTCACGCCCGTGACCCAATTGTCACGCCCGTGACATGTGCGATTTTCTCCCGCCGTCACGCCAAGCCCACGCTGCGACCGGATCCGATGCTGCAGAGATTACACGCCCTAGGTCACGCCCGTGACCGAGGGCCTGTAACATGAAATTTTTGCCTATAAATTCAGAGGCTCTCCTTGAGTTCAAAGTTCAGAATTTTGGAGTGGGGAAGGTGCTGCTGGAGCCAATCTTGAGTAGTTCTCCTTTTTCATGTTCATGTTCATGTCTCTTTATTTTCATGCTCTCTTCCTTTTCTAATGCAATGTATTAGCTTTCCTTTAGTGCAATAGTCTAGTTTAAGCTTGTAATCTTGTTTTTCCTAGCTTGCAATTTCCTTTCTTAAGTCTTGTAATAGTTTTTCATTTAAATAAAAAAAAATAGTTTGTTCTCTTTATTTTGTCTCCTCCTTAGCTAAAATTTCTTAATATGCATTTTTATTTTTCTTCCTCTTCCCCCTCCACCATGATTAACTAATCCTCATTAGTACTCGATCAAAATGATCCGAGGATGAGTTAGACAAGTTATGATTTTCTAAAGTTTTCTTTTTCCGTTTTTATAAACACTTGAATTATCCTTGATTTTTAATTAGTGAGGCCATACTTTCGATATATGGTTTTCGCTTAAGTTTTCATATTTAGTTAGCCGAGAGGCTCAAAGTATGAATCGATCACTCAAGGGTAAAGAGAGTTGCACGCACCCCTCGAGAGAGGATGACGTAAATCTCCCGGATTGGAGTCAAATCCAATAGTGGGGTTCACCTCGTAAAGCAAGTTTTAGGTAATCGATTATAGGACGAGAGTCCGGTTGATTTTTCCTAATCTTAGTTGGGCATTAACCTCGAGAGAGGCATGTTCGAGCTTCGGGAACCTCCACGGTCAAGTAGTTCAATTTAAACGGAATTAGATTTAATTTCTTTTTACTTGTCTTTTCTCACTCCAAGGTGGCTTTTGATTGAGTACTAGCCTCTTTTATCATCATCTAAACCCTTAATTTAGCTTGCAATTTCTCTTTTTTTTAGCTAAGAACCAAAACCCCAAAATATCATTAGATAAGATAATAGTGACTTTCCTCAAAGTAGAAGTAATCGACGCGCCCCGTGGAATACGACCTTGGTATTTCTTAATATCCTATACTATAAACGATAAGGTACACTTGCCTTTATCGGATATAGTTTTGGAGAAAATCTCAACCCTTCACTAAAATTTCAAAACCGTAAAAATATATATCAAGTTTTTGGCGCCGTTGCCGGGGACTTTTGCGTAGATATTTTGAAACAAGGATAGCTATTAATTTTATCATGTTGTTTTTATTTTAGTTTTTCTATTTTTGAAAATCTTAAGGGTGAAATTAAAATTCTTGGAAAGGACGCTTTGGGCTTGAATTCCCATCACAGCCTCTAGTACCTTGCAAACCCTTCACCGGGTAGATCTTGGGAAGTCCAAGACTAACTTAATCCGCCTAAAAAGAACAAAAAATATTCTCTCTTTTTCTTCTTCTTTCCTTCTCTTTTTAGTGTATGACCCGTGGTAGCACTTCGATTCTTCCTTTTGATCCGGAAATCGAGCAAACCCTTTTGAGGCACCGCCGTTCTCGTGATCAAGGAAATCAAGTAGAATCTGAAGAGTCAATCGGGGACACTAACGCAGCAAATATGGATCATAATCTTAATCCTCCTAATCTTAACGAGCCAAACCCTAATGAGGACGCGCAACGGACCATGTCCTATTATGCGCGGCCGAATTTGGAAGGCACACAATCGAGTATTGTTCGCCCCGCGGTGGCGAACAATAATTTTGAGATCAAGTCCAGCATCATACAAATGGTGCAACAATCGGTGACCTTTGATGGTCAACCGGACGAGGATCCAAATTCACATATCTCTTACTTTCTTGAAATTTGCGACACTTTTAAGATCAATGGCGTCACCGATGATGCCATTCGATTACGTCTTTTTCCTTTCTCTCTGCGGTCTAAGGCCAAGCAGTGGCTGGGCTCCCTACCAAGGGGATCCATCACTACATGGGCCGAAATGGCGGAAAAATTTCTTAATAAATATTTCCCGCGTTCAAAGACCGCTAAATTACGCACGGATATTGCATCGTTCATGCAAATCGACTCGGAGACTCTCTATGATACATGGGAGCACTTCAAGGAGCTTTTGCGTCGATGCCCTCACCACGCACTTGCCACTTGGCAACAAGTGCAAATATTTTATAATGGCTTAAATCTCCAAACGAGGCAAATGATTGATGCGGCCGCCGGGGGGACATTAAATAACAAAACCCCGATCGCCGCTCAAGAGCTTTTCGAAGAGATGGCCACAAATGCGTATCAATGGAACATGCCCCGAGCGCGGCCTAATAAGCCGGCCGGAATTTTTGAAATAGACGCTAACGCAAATTTGGCTTTACAAGTTGAGCGCTTAACAAAGCAAGTGGCGGAGATGTCTGCTTCCTCCGCCACTCCTCCTTGGGCTAATAATATTTTACTTGAAGAGCAAGTTGATTACATAGGAAATCCACCTCGGCCTTCCTATAACCCGAACACCGCTCCGTATAATAACACCTACAACGCGGGTTATAGGAATCATCCGAACTTCTCATGGAGCAATCAAGGAAATGCTCAGCGTCCCTTAAATTTAAATCAACCTCCAAATCAACTTCTCAATTTAACTCCCCCTCAAAATTTTAATCCACCCGGTTTTCCACCGCAACAGCAAAAACCCTCTCCGCTTGAAGAGGTTTTTGCAAAATATGTTGCTACAACTGAAGCGAACATCCGGAACCTCACCGGATCGATCAAAAATTTAGAGAACCAAGTGGGCCAGCTAGCAAAGATAATCTCCGAGCGACCGCAAGGAGCCCTTCCGGGAAACACGGAGCCCAACCCAAGGGAGAGCGCAAACGCGATTACACTCCGAAGCGGGAAGGAGGTGGCTTCTAAGCAGGACGAACCCATGGTAACTTCCTCTCCTCCTCTTCCTCCTATTTTATCTTCAATTTTACCTACTACGTTAGCTCCGCGCGCTTCTACTTCTAATGTTCCGTATCCATCTAAGTTTAAAAGCGAGAGCGCCGAAAAGAATTATAAAAAGTTTTTAGATATTTTAAAGCAAATCCACATTAATGTACCCTTCTGCGAGGCTATCTCTCAAATGCCTAAATATGCGAAATATCTTAAGGAGTTGCTCTCCAATAAGAAAAAATTAGAAGATATTTCGCATATTTCTTTGAACGCAGAATGCTCCGCGGTTGTACTCAACAAATTGCCTACAAAAGTGAATGACCTGGGACGGTTTTCCATCCCGTGTTTATTTGGCAATTCGTTAGTAAAACACGCTTTAGCGGATCTGGGAGCAAGTATCAATCTCATGCCTTTTTCATTATTTAAGAAACTAGGTCTAGGAAATCCAAGCCCCACTCGAATGAGTATTCAATTAGCGGATCGCTCTTTAAAATATCCGGTAGGAATAGTGGAGGACGTGCTCGTCAAGGTCGACAAGTTCATCTTCCCGGTGGACTTTGTCATTCTTGACATCGAAGAGGATGCCGAAGTACCCCTCATACTCGGCTGCCCCTTCCTTGCCACCTCCCGCGCCATTATTGACGTAAGTAACGGAAAGCTCCTCCTTTGGGTTGGAGATGATGAAGTTTCTTTCGGCATAAATTCCTCGATGCGGAACACATTAGAAAACGACGATTCATGTTTTTACCTGGAAGAGTGTTGGGAATTCGATTCCCCTCCCGAGTTAGTCTCCACCTCGAGTCACGAGTCCGAGTTCGCCGAGCTCTTTTGTCTGGAAGAAGAAGAAGTCACTCGTTTCACACCACCCGAACCACTATTTTTAGAAAAATTAAAAATCAAAACATCTTATGAAGAGCCACCCGTTTTGGAACTAAAGCAACTTCCCCCTCACCTTAAGTATTTATTTTTAGAAAAAGAGTCGAAGCTACCCGTCATCGTTTCATCCGAACTTAGCAACTCAGAAATTTCCGAGTTGGCTATTGTCTTAAGAAAGTACCGCCACGCAATTGCGTGGCAAATTTCGGATATAAAGGGTATAAACCCTTCCTTCTGCACTCATAAAATCTTCCTCGAAGATAATTCCCGAAATTCGGTCCAGCCTCAACGACGGCTAAACCCTAACATGAAAGAAGTCGTTAAGGCCGAAGTGATCAAACTATTGGACGCGGGAATTATCTACCCGATATCGGATAGTACTTGGGTTAGCCCAGTACAAGTCGTACCAAAGAAAGGTGGCATTACGGTAGTAGCTAATGAGAATAACGAGTTGATCCCAACCCGTACTGTTACGGGTTGGCGGATGTGCATCGATTACCGAAAACTAAATGATGCCACCCGTAAGGATCACTTCCCCCTACCATTCATCGATCAAATTTTAGAGCGCCTTTCAGGTCACTCCTACTACTGTTTTCTCGATGGTTTGTCGGGATATTTTCAAATACCGATTTCGCCCGAGGACCAAGAGAAAACCACTTTCACTTGTCCCTTTGGCACCTTCGCTTATCGAAGGATGCCATTTGGTCTTTGTAATGCGCCAGCTACATTCCAAAGATGTATGCTGGCAATATTTGACGAGTTAGTAGAGGAGGTGATGGAAGTATTTATGGACGACTTTTCCGTGTTCGGAAATTCATTTAAAAATTGTTTAAAAAATCTTGAGCGCGTGTTGCAGCGATGCGAGGAAACGAATTTAGCACTTAATTGGGAGAAATGCCATTTTATGGTCAAGGAAGGGCTAGTCCTTGGTCATAAAATTTCGGGCATGGGGATCGAGGTCGATAAGGCCAAGATCGAAGTGATTGAAAAACTTCCCCCTCCAACAAACGTAAAAGCTATTCGTAGTTTCCTAGGCCACGCGGGGTTTTATCGGCGCTTTATACAGAATTTTTCAAAAATCACAAAGCCGTTAACCCACCTTCTTGAAAAAGAATCCTCGTTTATTTTTAGCGATGAATGCCATTTGGCTTTTAAACTCATCAAAGAGAAACTTATAAACTCCCCGATTCTAGTCGCGCCGGATTGGTCGCTTCCTTTTGAAATCATGTGCGACGCGAGTGACATTGCGGTTGGTGCCGTTTTAGGCCAACGGGTGAGTAAGTATTTCCACCCTATTTATTATGCGAGCAAAACACTCACGTCGGCACAAGCGAATTACACCACAACCGAAAAGGAGCTTCTAGCGATCGTTTTTGCCTTCGATAAGTTTAGGTCATATATCACCCTCTCAAAAGTTATTGTCTTCACGGATCACTCCGCACTTAGGTATCTTTTAAGCAAATCGGACGCCAAGCCTCGTCTTTTGCGATGGATCCTCCTCTTGCAGGAGTTTGACTTAGAGATCCGGGACAAAAGAGGAGCCGAAAACTTGGCGGCCGATCATCTCTCCCGTTTAGAAAACCCCGCCTCGGAAGTTTTGATAGAATCTGACATCGATGATAAATTTCCCGAAGAGCGCCTCCTCGCTCTCGAAGATATTAATACGTCGTCTACCCCCTGGTTTGCAGATCTGGCTAACTATTTAGTAGCCCGGGCCTTGCCAAAAGAATTCTCGAGTCAGAAAAAGAAGAAATTCTTTTCTGATTTAAAGAATTACTTTTGGGAGGACCCCTTTTTATTCCGTGTATGCGCAGACCAAGTGGTGAGACGATGCGTCTCGAGTAAGGAGGGTCTTAAAATTTTACGACATTGTCACGAGGGACCATCCGGTGGTCATTATCATTCGAACCGAACCGCGAGGAAGGCGCTGGAGGCAGGCTTTTATTGGCCCACGCTCTTCAAAGATGCTCACACCCTTGTGAGTACTTGCGACAGCTGCCAGCGGTCGGGCAACATCTCTCGCCGGGATGAGATGCCCCAAAATATTTTCTTAGAATGCGAGATTTTCGATCTTTGGGGCATTGATTTCGTTGGTCCTCTCCCTCCTTCATTTTCAAATAAGTATATTCTAGTGGCGGTCGACTACGTGTCAAGGTGGGCGGAAGCGCAAGCTCTCCCCACCAACGATGCGCGAGTCGTCGTTAACTTTTTTAAAAAATTATTTTCTCGATTTGGCACTCCGCGCGCTATTGTGAGTGATCGGGGCACCCATTTTTGCAATACTCAATTCACAAAAACTTTAGCAAAATATGGTGTCACGCACAAACTATCCACTGCATATCACCCACAAACGAGCGGCCAAGTCGAAGTGGTTAATCGAGAATTAAAGCGAATTTTAGAGAAAACGGTTTCTATTAATCGGAAGGATTGGGCAATAAAGCTCGATGACGCGCTTTGGGCCTATCGTACGGCGTACAAGACCGCTATCGGTTGTACACCATATCGAATGGTCTATGGCAAGGCTTGCCACCTTCCGGTCGAATTAGAACACCGCGCATTTTGGGCGCTTAAATTTTTAAATCTCGATTCCACTTTAGCGGGTGAACAAAGGAAGTTTCAAATAAACGAGTTAGATGAATGGCGAGCGAATGCGTATGAGAGCAATAAATTATATAAGGAGCGAACAAAGTTTTATCACGATAAACATATAAAATTTCCGAAAACTTTTTCGCCGGGCGATCTCGTCCTCCTTTATAATTCTCGCCTTCGCCTTTTTCCGGGAAAATTAAAATCCCGATGGTCCGGACCCTTTATTGTTAAAGAGGTTTGGTCCTATGGGACAATCCTAATTTCCCACCCGGAAAAAGGCTCCTTCAAAGTTAACGGGCACCGCCTTAAATTGTATCTTCCGGGAGACGTACCTAATGACAAGAGTGATGCGATTTTTCTTCATCATATAACATAATCGGCAAGTGGGTCAAGCTACGCGACCTTAAACAAAGCGCTTTTGGGAGGCACCCCAAAGTTATCTTTTGTTATTTTCTCTTGTCTCTTCTTTTCTGCTTTAACAACTTTTGCAGGTAATCGCGGCTTCCCCACAAAAGCTTCAAAAAAATCAGGGAAGCCCTTTTTCCTTCTCTTCTTCCGTTTTTGCATTTTTTTTTATCTTTTCCTACTTCATACTTATTTTTAAACATTGGGGACAATGTTTAACTTTAAGTATGGGGGTGTGAATAGCCCTTTGTAAATTCTTGTAAATAGTTGTTAAATTAGAAAATTTTCAAAAAAAAAAAAAAAAAAATATATATATATATATATTTTCTTATGTTTTTCTTCTATTTTAGCACTTGTAAAACCCAAAACTCAAAAAAAAAAAATAGAAAACAGAAAAATTTAAATCTTGGAAAGGGACGTTTGGGATTTTATCCCATCACACCTCCTAGTACCTTGCGAACCCTTCACCGGGTAGCCCTTGGGAAGTCCAAGACTTGCAAAAAAATTTGTTAAGTTTTAAATCTAGTTTCCTTTCTTTGTAAATAGTTTTTAATGAGAAAAATTCAAAAAAAAAGATAATATCAAAAATTCAAAAAATTCTTATTTCCCTCCTTGTTGTTTTTGTGATTTCTTAGAAATCTAGTTGAGAATGTTTATAAGCATGTTTAAGTTTTTAATTGGCTAAAATTTTGCTTATCATAGTTTGTTAATTTTAAATTTGAGGTAATCTTGATTTAAGAATCATCTTATGATTTTAAATTGATTAGAGAATTTTGTTAGCATGACTTCTCTTTTTATTTTTAAATGGCTTCATTTTGTAGTAAATTTCCTAAACCTCTTTAGATTTCAATTATACTTTCTTCTAACTTCTTAGATCTTAGGAATTTTAATTTTACTAGAATTTGCTCTCAATATGATTTAAAACTAGCTAGATTTATTTTTCCCCTACCCTACCCCCTTTGATGGCATAAAAAAAATGTGTATTAAAAGATCATATGTCATGGGAATAAGAGGATAAAATTCATTATTCCCTAAAACATATGCACCCAAAATATTTGAAAAGATTATATGGCATGGAGTAAGAGGATAAAATTCATTACTCCTAAACCATATACATTTTGGGTTTTTATTAGAAGAGAAAAAAAAAAGAGAAAAAAAAAAGGGAAATTTCATGATAAATTCCATTTCCTCCATTCAAAAATTTCTCTTCTTATGCCAAATTCTATGAAATCACCCTTAGCCAATTATCATTGTTCTAGTTTTAGTTGAAAATTATGGAGAGAGCAATATTTAGTAATTTACTTTTCCTTAAGATTCTTTTAAGATAGAGTTCTTATAATTTTAATTTAATTTAGTTTTATAATTTCTACAATTTTGTCAAACTACTTAATTTTCTTGAGAAGTTATTGCCTAAACATTTTTTCCCTCTTTTCAAATCATCATCATAATTTAGGACTTAACTCCCCCTTGAATTTACTCTTAACTTAACTTTTGGTTAAATGAAATTTTAGTTTTAAATTAAAAATTTTTTTAAGGATGTCTTATAAATTATGTCTCACACTTTTGCTCTGGAATAGCAAAACCTCAAGTATGGGGGTATTTGATAAAGTAGTTTTTATATAAGTTTTTAATAGAAAATTTTGTAATTATTTAATTTGAATTTTCCTTTTTATGTCAATTTTAGGTTATAAGTAGTTCTTTTTGTAATTTTGATTCTAACTTAGCCTAATTTTAATATTTGCAGATTTCTGGGACAAATCGGGAAAAATCACATGTCACGCCCTCGGTCACGCCCGTGACCAAGGGCGTGTAACCTGAAGATCAGTCCAGAGTCGCAGCCGTGCTGTTGAGCTAGTCCACACCCAGTCACGCCCCAGGTCACGCCCGTGACCCAAAGTCACGCCCGTGACCGGGGGCGTGTAATTTCAGCATCTGCCACGTGGAGCCGCCGTCGAGACGAGAAGCTGCCGTTGAGAAGTCAACTTGAGTCACGCCCGTGACCCAAAGTCACGCCTGTGACCTTCCCGCGTGATCCAAGCACGCCGCCGCGGCGTCTGGCTAGCCCATGCCGCATTAAATGAAGCCTTCCTGAGTCACGCCCGTGACCCAATTGTCACGCCCGTGACATGTACGATTTTCTCCCGCCGTCACGCCAAGCCCACGCCGCGACCGGATCCGATGCTGCAGAGATTACACGCCCTAGGTCACGCCCGTGACCGAGGGCGTGTAACATGAAATTTTTGCCTATAAATTCAGAGGCTCTCCTTGAGTTCAAAGTTCAGAATTTTGGAGTGGGGAAGGTGCTGCTGGAGCCAATCTTGAGTAGTTCTCCTTTTTCATGTTCATGTTCATGTCTCTTTATTTTCATGCTCTCTTCCTTTTCTAATGCAATGTATTAGCTTTCCTTTAGTGCAATAGTCTAGTTTAAGCTTGTAATCTTGTTTTTCCTAGCTTGCAATTTCCTTTCTTAAGTCTTGTAATAGTTTTTCATTTAAATAAAAAAAAATAGTTTGTTCTCTTTATTTTGTCTCCTCCTTAGCTAAAATTTCTTAATATGCATTTTTATTTTTCTTCCTCTTCCCCCTCCACCATGATTAACTAATCCTCATTAGTACTCGATCAAAATGATCCGAGGATGAGTTAGACAAGTTATGATTTTCTAAAGTTTTCTTTTTCCGTTTTTATAAACACTTGAATTATCCTTGATTTTTAATTAGTGAGGCCATACTTTCGATATATGGTTTTCGCTTAAGTTTTCATATTTAGTTAGCCGAGAGGCTCAAAGTATGAATCGATCACTCAAGGGTAAAGAGAGTTGCACGCACCCCTCGAGAGAGGATGACGTAAATCTCCCGGATTGGAGTCAAATCCAATAGTGGGGTTCACCTCGTAAAGCAAGTTTTAGGTAATCGATTATAGGACGAGAGTCCGGTTGATTTTTCCTAATCTTAGTTGGGCATTAACCTCGAGAGAGGCATGTTCGAGCTTCGGGAACCTCCACGGTCAAGTAGTTCAATTTAAACGGAATTAGATTTAATTTCTTTTTACTTGTCTTTTCTCACTCCAAGGTGGCTTTTGATTGAGTACTAGCCTCTTTTATCATCATCTAAACCCTTAATTTAGCTTGCAATTTCTCTTTTTTTTAGCTAAGAACCAAAACCCCAAAATATCATTAGATAAGATAATAGTGACTTTCCTCAAAGTAGAAGTAATCGACGCGCCCCGTGGAATACGACCTTGGTATTTCTTAATATCCTATACTATAAACGATAAGGTACACTTGCCTTTATCGGATATAGTTTTGGAGAAAATCTCAACCCTTCACTAAAATTTCAAAACCGTAAAAATATATATCAGAAGCAGTCAAGTCTAGTTGTGGTGCTAGATTGGCGAGGCCGGCAAGTGGAGTACCCAAGAACGGGGAACCACTATAAATCTTTGTGCCATCTGTGTTTATGATTTGCATGCTGTGTGCTTATTTCGTTACAGTAATTTTTATTCCGCAGAAGACGCAGTTATCACCTATTCACCCCCCTCTAGGTGATTTAGGTTAGCAACTAGATACTTCACACATCTATATCCTCTCATATTTATGTACCCCACACATGTTTTCATTTATAGTGCATTGAGGGCAATGCTTAAGTCTGGGGGGTAGATAGATCGTGTAACCCAAATCACCTGAACACTCACACTTTACGCATTTCCGTTAGTATTTGTTCTTCAATTTTGCTCCCTTTTTCAAAAAAAATTTTGAAAATTTCTATTTCTCGTATTTTCTTCCACACCCACTTGAGTGCGTACTCATCTGTATGTGTGCTCCGAAGTGAATTTAATTCTTTTGCTTTAATGGGAAAGTTTAGGTGTTGGCTTAGGATTATGAGATGGAGTAAAATGTTGACTCCAGCAGTGCTTCTAGTCGAGTGCTTCCTTCTAGCCTAGGAATTTATGTAGATTTGATTTCTCTTTATACTTATAGTTTTGTTTATTTCTATTGTGTAAATGTTATTTACTCTACACATAGTGGTGAATCCAGTTTGAATCAAACGATAGCATACAGATGTGTGTAAATTATCGCTAGACTCGCATTGCTTGAGTCGGGAGGAACGAAAATCTTTCTTGATGACTAAGAACTTGCCCCAAGCGATTCTTAAGGCATGGGCATAGGATAGCTCGTTTGCATGAGAGTGACGTAGGCCATATCATTGGCCCGGATGAGCTTTCATTTCAGTCCTACTATCTACCCTTGATAGCCCCGTTGTGCATATCCCTTCCATTTCATTCAGCTCCACATATATCTCACCAAAGACTATGAGCTGATCCTAGTCGCACACCTGAATTTGAGCTCTAGTTATTTTATCATTTTCTTTTGGGATGTTGATTGTGGTCCAATTATGTGAATATGGTTGTGTTAAATTTTTTGATATAAAAGTGGAAGGGGTCTGAACGGTCTGTAGTTAGGAGACCGCAGAGACCGCGCGATCTGTGTTGTTGTTCTGGTCGGACTGTTCTAGAAGATCGCAGGTGTACGGGCGGCTTGCGCGGGTTATTCTGGCGACTTGTTCTATGTTGGCCAGATGTTCAAGGTTTGCCTTCTTGCAGAGACCGGGCGGTTTGGTTGTAACCATGCTGTTTATTAAGGAAGTTGATAACTATGCTGGGCTCGGGCGGTCTGTCTTGGGAGACCGCTCGCGATCTAATGGGCGAATAGTGTATCTCTGTTTTGGCGGCGACGACATCCGTCAGATTGCCTATAAATAGGGGTCATCATTTATAACTAGAACTGTAAGAACTATAACTCGGGTTGTTTGTGTTAGTCTCATATTGAGGTCGCGCGGTCTCTGGAAGTGTCTTGACCATTCGCAGGTTCGCGGCCAGCAGGGTGCGGTATTCTTCCTTGGTAATTTCCCAATTGTGAATAACCAGTTCGCCAACGGTCTCCTCTGGGCGATCTGCGATTTAGTTCTTGAGCTGTTCGCGGTGAACTTGGCGATTAGGCGACCTCAGCGGTCAGGCGATCTCAGTTTGCGGTTTGGCGACAGCTTGTGCAGTTCTGTTCTCTGTTCGCTGAAGCTTCTATGACAAGGCGACCTCACAGTGAGGAAGTCTCGAAGTGCGGACAGGTTATCTTTCAGCAGTTCAATAAAGTAGCAGGTCGAGCGGTCTATGGTTGCGGTTTAGCAGTGCGTGGTCATCAAGCCTGGTTCTGTTCATGCGTTCTCAGGGTTAGCCGTGCATCTTGGCTGTTTGTTCGGTCTGACAGTATCTGCTTGGCAGTTCGTTGGCTTCTTGTTTTTTGTGTCTTGTGCTTCTCTCCTTTGTGATTCTTATGAATCATGTCTCGCCATGTATGTCTCGAGCTGTAAAGAGATAGTTAATACCGAAGTACTATTCGGTCTTCCCATTGTCATTGATTGTCACGCTTGTGGATTGTGTTGAAATGTTCCACATTTTTTACTTCACTCTGGACCTCTAAAATGTTAACATGGTATCAGAGGGTGGTTTCTGAGCAATAATCAGCGTTGCCTTCTGCTTGGTTTTCTACTAGTTGGTTATCAATCAGTTGGATAGCACTGGAAGGAGGATATGCTAGAGGTCTTGGTATTAAGCTCCTTACGCAGACTAACTTTAAAAAGTGGAAGTCATGCATGGAGAGCTATCTTCTTGGCGAGGACTTATGGGAGGTAGTAGGAGGAGAAACAAGACAAGTTGTTGTTCCTGCTGAGGGGAATGCTGAGCTCGTGAAGGCTTGGAAGAGAACGAATGCGAAGGATGAGTTCACTCTCAAGCGAGCTATCATTCTGGAGTTGTTTGACCATATCATCGGGTGTAGGACAGCTGCTGAAATTTGGACAGCCTTGGATAGCTTGTTCAATAAGAAGAATGTAGCTCGGCTCTAGTTCTTAGAAAATGAGTTGGCGAAAGCAACTCAAGGAGACTTGTCCATTTTAGTATTCCTCTTGAAGATGAAGAATCTATGCGCAGAGATATCAGCATTGGACCCGGATGAGCCTATCTCAGAAGCAAAGATGAAGAGGCACATAATTCGCGGCTTGTGGAGGGAGTATGTGGCCTTTGTTACTTCTGTGCAAGGCTGGGCCAATCAGCCATCGGTTCTGGCGCTGGAGAACTTACTTGCTTCGCAAGAGAGTTTGGCTAAGCAAATGGCGGGGATGTTAGTCTCTGGGGGAGAAGGTGAAGTTCTCTTTTTTGGCAAGAAGAAGAGATGGGACAAGAAGAAGAAGTCGCTTATTGGAGATGGTCATTCTACTTCATATCAGCAAGAGAGGAGTTATACTCATAAGTTTGATGGAAAGAAAAATAAAGGGATGAGGTGTTATAGGTGCAACAAGCTTGGTCACTATAAAAGAGACTGCAAGGTGAATCTTCTGCCAGGGCATGCTACAGGAAAGGAGGAGGCTGGTTCCAGTTCTGAAGGTAGTTGGGGTAGTGGAGGTGCATTCATGATCGACACTTGTGTTCGGGCATTGGCTTCCATTAACTATCAAGATGATTGGATAGTGGACTCTGGGTATGGTCATCACCTCACCGGGGATGAGTCGAAGTTCTCCTCGTCGCAAGCATAATTAGGTAATGATGCTATCATTACAGCTGATGATACGGTTCATGCAGTAGAGAAGGAGGGTGTTGTTTCTTTAGGCAGTGATAAGGGTCCATTCACCTTGAGGAGTGTTTATCATGTGCCGGGAATGAAGAAGAACCTCTTCTCAGTGACGATTGCTGTTGATGCTGGTTATCACGTTCTGTTTGGTCCAACATAAGTGAAATTTCTCCAAAATATTTCAGCCGTGAAAGCTGAAGTCATTCATGTAGGGAGATGGGTGAAGGACTTGTTTATTCTATCAACAAGTTCATATGTTGATAAGATGAGGGCTAACGACAGCGCTGCTATCTGGCATGAAAGACTAGGGCATGTTGGGATGGATAAGCTAAAGGTTATGGAGGGAAGATATGAAAGGTCTACCTAGTCTATCTTCTTTCGGTGATGGTCATGTTTGTGCAGGTTGTCAGTAAGGTATGGCTCAACGCCTTCCATTTGACAAATCACAAAGCAGATGCAAAGCACCATTGGAATGTATTCATGGTGATTTGTTTGGACCTACCGCAACTACTAGTCTTGGAGGTAGCAGGTATATGCTGATCTTGATTGATGACTTCACCAGATATACTTTGGTATATTTTTTGAAGGAAAAATCAGAGGCGTTGGAAAGGTTTGTGGAGTTCAAGGAGCTGGTAGAAGGTCGGCTCAACCTGCGGATCAAGAAGTTCAGAACCGACAATGGAGGGGAGTTCATCTCAAATGCATTCTGAAGTATCTAGTTGCCTACATAAATCACCTAGAGGGGGGTGAATAGGTGATCTCTACGTCTTTTGCGGAATTAAGAATTAAACGTAAAGCACAGCACACAAAATAAATCACAACCACAAATAACACCAGGAATTTATAGTGGTTCCCCGTACTTGGGTACTCCACTGCCGGCCTCGCCAATCTAGCACCACAGCTAGACTTGACTACTCACTAAATCTCGGATCAAGAACGATCCTACAGTCTCGGAGTCAAACTCCTACAAACTCAGAGAGAACCTCTCTTACAACTCGGAGAAAACTTCTCCTACAACTCGGAGAACAACCTCTCCTACAACTCGGAGATAACAACTCCTACAATAGATGATAAAAGGTTTTGAACAAAGAGATACCAGATCTGAATAACAGAGGCGTTTTCTTCCTTCTTCTTGAATAGCTTTTGAGAATGATGAGGAAGAACAACGATCCTTCAAATCTGTCTTTGGCAATCCGAAACGATCCAATAAAGATTGTAGAATCAGAACACGGATCAATCGAATCCTTTTTGATAGAAATCGGCAACTCCAATAAGTAGATCGATCTCCAATCGTAGACGACGACGAGGCGGCGCTTTTCTCGTTCTTTTTGATCGGGAGAGAAATTAGGGTTTGAGAACGATTTGAAAACTTGTTGTTAATAACTCAAGAGCGATCCTATATATAGAGGGAAGCAATTAAGGATTAAATCGGCCTTAAATGCACTCCATATAGCCGTTAGGATCGGGAGATAGCGATTACGAAACGACAAGAACAGAGAAACAAAATAGATAAAATTTCGAACAGAATTCTCGAGACAAAAGGGTTCTCTCGAGACATGAGGTATCTCCCGAAATATGAAGCAAAGATAGCAGGAAGGAGATGTCTCGAGAACTTGATGATCTCTCGAGACATTACAAGGATTTCGGACATAAGGTCTTTCGAGACATGCTTGATCTCTCGAGACATCAAGAACCCATATCTCGAGATCCAAAGAACTTGCCTCTCGAGACATGTCAGAACTCTCGAGACATACTTGATCTCTCGAGACATGTCCTTAGGAAAATTGTTTTCAACAATTTTCTTTTCTTTTCTTTAACACTTGCTGCAACCGCACTCCAAAGTCTTCAATAGTCTTGAAAATGAAGTGTACCCCAATAGAGAGATCACACATGAGCCATCACCATGTTTCATATAATGAAGAATTACATTGTATGAAACTGTGTTTGCAGACCCATTGTGACCTGACATTGAGTTACACTTAGTAATGATAATCTGCAAGACAATACTAGAAAAGCATATCAAATACAAATGCAATTCAATCTTAGTTTAAGGGTGACTTCTCACAAATCAAGGTAATTGTGATTACAATTTCCAACAATCTCCCCCTATTTGTAGAAGTCAGAACCCTATATACAAAGTTGATTTACAACAATATAGAACAAATATGCTACACTACACAAAGATATGAAAATGAATAAGTAGAGAACATCAAATCAACAATTATATATATATATGTGTCTAAATTGAATTGTTAAGAAGACTTGATGTTCAACAAAATCAGAACCAAAACAGAATATGTCTTGACATTATCAGCACTATCCTTCAAGATCTTCTTTTCATCTTTTCTTCTTGTCTGGAGAAATAAGCATGAGGCTTGGGATGGTAAAACGGAGGGGGGTCCGGAGCATCAGCATTATTATATCCAAAAGCCCTGAAGTGAATCCTTCTCTTCCTTTGAGCTGTCTCATGTTTTTCCCATTCTTGAGAGCTGTAGCATTCAGATCTATTCATTTTACCTTCATGAACTAACTTATAGGTTTCAAGAATAATGTCTTTTGAGACTGGGCTCCAGATTTCTGGAAAACTTTTCTCAACCTTAGCTTTGCACTGACCTGTAGAGCTAGAACTTGGAACAGATCGACTAGCAGAAGGACCTTCACTAAACATTCTTTTTCTTTTGGTCCCATCCCTATCTGATTGATCTTCAACAATAGGAGCCTTCCCAAGTAGTTCTTCTGGCCTTGGAGAAAACTGAGGAACAGGAACATCTGGATCAATTGCCAACTCAGGAAAGATCTGATTATGAAGCCACATTGCTGTTTTGAAGGAATAAGCATTAATATCAGCAACTTGCTTCAGCATCCTGGAAGAGAACAGCTCAAACTGAGAATTCCATGAGCTTTGAAGAGCAGATACGGAGCTTTCAATCAAGTCTGTCATTTGAGCTACTATATTTTCCTCCCCCTTTCTGACTTCTACAGATAGGGTTTGGAGAATATCATCTTTGAAATGACCCACCTCATCGACAACTCTGAAAGTGTTAGCTTCTGCATCATTACTCATCGATTGTTGAAGTTGGGTTACTATCACAGTCTGTTTCAACACTGTGCCTACACCTTCAGTTGCATGTTCAATTTGCTTGCTCCCTAGACTCATCAAATCAGAGAGATTTTCATAATTTGATTTGATTTTGGCTAACTCCCTGCCAAGATCACTTTCAACTGAGGCAATCTTCCTGTGAACAGTTGTCAAGGAGTTCTCAAACTGTTCACTTTGCTTCTTGAGCAAAGCTTCAATCTTGCCCAAAAGAGAATCTGCATCATGGATTGGAGGGGAAGGATGAAAGGATGGAAGAGTAGCAGCAGGGACAGCTCCAGGAGCATCATCAGGGATTTCTTCAATCTCGAGAGAAGAAACCTTATTACCTTCTGCACAACCTAGCTCATCTGGAGCATTCTTGGTTGTGTCAAACTCTGACTCCCCCTCAACATGTACTAGGGGAGGTGATAATTCATGAACTGACATAACATCATCATCTTCAAAAACAAAATCAGCACCAGACCCTGCTGTTGGCCACTGGGACTGTGCCCTTCAGATAATTCTTGTTGAATATTCTTCAGAACAGCTGAAACTATCTCATTTGCTAACGAAATTTCTCCTGCAACAACTGATGGAGAAGGAGGTGGTGGTGGAACTGAATCTGGAGTGTGAACAGGTGAGGGTGATGGGATAGCATCTGACGGATCTGACTGTGTCACTGATGGAACGAGTTCTGTTGGAGCTGATGAGGACTGACCTTTTGCTTTAGAACGGATTGGCATCTTGGCACGACTTGAAGCTTTAGAACGAATCCGAGGAGGAGGAATTTCTGCTTCACTTGCAGCTGCAGACTGATGAGTCTCCCCCTCAGAAGGAGCACTAGCCATTCCTGGCTTCTTGATCCGAATGTCCCATCTCTGCATGGAGATGACATCGATCTTCTTGAGATGGTGGATAACTGTACCTTTAGACATGTCAAAAATAGCAGGATTGAACTGATTCAGGAACAAAGAGATGATCCGGGCAAATTTTGGAGAATTAATACAGGCTTTGATATTGGAGAATAAGATTGAGGCCCAATCTCTCTTTTTCCCTGACACGATTCCAGCCATCAACAGAAAAGTCTCTTCAGACACATGCCCTTGTGTGCCTGTCTTGCAGAATAGAACTTTTAATATAATGTCCACCAGGAGCTTCCCTGCATCATTCATCTTATGCCTCTTAACTGCAGAAAAATCTGAGTCCAGACCACAGTATCTTGCTGTTCTCAACCAGTCATTGTCATCTAGATCTTCTTCAGCATCAATCTCAGATAGATGCAAGTACTTCACGAGGGTCTTAGGTGAGATTTTTATCTTAATTCCCTTGACGAAGGAGACCAACATCCTCCCTTCCTTGATAGGTTTCACGTTGATAAAGAATTCTTCCACCTCATTAAACAGCACGCGGCAAGGATGTTCCAGAACGAATGAAAGACCTGCGGCATCAAGCATACAGAAGAGATTTTTGAAATCCTCGGATAAACCGGCGATTCCAGAGCGAATGACTTCACTGCCGACGCCGATCTTCGGATGAGAAGAAGGAGCCATTGAAGCAAGATATGGAGAACTGTCGACTGGAGAAGATGAAGTATCGAGAGCCACCGAGATCACTGAGACCTGTCGCTAACCGTCGCCGCTCGAGAGAAAGTCGAAAGGTCGGGGAGAACTCGGAGATTGATTTCGTGAACATCAAGTTTTTCGATTTCTTATATATATATATGATTTTGATTTGACGTTAAAATGACATTTTGAAGAAAATTAAAAGAGGAAATAGCGCGTACCTGACGTTTGGAATTCTTAAGGAAAACTATGTCTCGAGACATCGGGTATGTCTCGAGAACTCAGGAAGTTCAACAGGTTATTTCCTTCATTGAAGTCTCGGAAGATGACCCATATCTCGAGACATTGCTATATCTCGAGATCTTGAACTTGTCTCGAGAGAACTAGCTTGTCTCGAGAAATCCTAGGAATTCTTTGGATTTCGAGACTTTAAAGTGACTTGAGTTGTCGAGAACACAGATAGTTCCCGAGACAACATGTAGTTCTCGAGACATGCCTGAAGTTTTCAGGAAAAGTTCTGAATTTTTGTAATCTTCATGTCTTCATGGTTTTGCTTGACTTGATCATTACTCCATGTTGAGCATTCCAAGTTCCGTCTTGAAGAAGGAGAACTTAGTCTCATCCAGTGGCTTCGTGAATATGTCAGCAACTTGCTTATCCGTGGGGACATAACTTAGATTTATATCACCCATCTCCACATGCTCCCGGATAAAGTGATATCGTAGCTCGATGTGCTTTGTCCGACTGTGAGAGACTGGATTATTTGCGATAGCAATTGCACTGGAAGAGTCGCAAAACATGGGAATGTCTTTGATCTTCATGTTGTAGTCTTGAAGTTGATTTCTTATCCAGAGAAATTGTGCGCAACAACTGCCAGCAGAAATGTATTCTGACTCGGCGGTTGATATTGCAACACAATTCTGCTTCTTGCTACTCCAGGAAATAAGTCTCCTTCCGAGGAATTGACACGTCCTAGAAGTGCTTTTCCTGTCGTCTTTGCTACCTGCAAAGTCTGCATCTGAAAAACCAATTAGTTCGCTATCATTACTTCTTGGGTACCATAAGCCAAGATTTGGTGTGCCTTTAAGGTATCTCAAGATTCGCTTTGCAGCAGTATAGTGGGATTCCTTAGAGTTCACCTGATATCTAGCACATACACATGTAGAGAACATTATATCAGGTCTACTGGCAGTAAGGTAGAGCAAGGAGCCAATTATGCTTCTGTACTTGGTTTCATCAAAAGGTTTCCCTTTCTCATCCTTGTCCAGAGACGTAGCTGAGCTCATTGGAGTCCTCATAGAGGTTGCACTCTCCATTCCGAATTTCTTAATCAACTCCTTAGTGAACTTCGTCTGAGAAATGAAGATTCCATCTTCAGACTATTTCACTTGAAGTCCTAAGAAATATTTCAGCTCACCCATACTGCTCATTTCAAATTTCCCTTGCATAAGTTTAGAAAACTTTTTGCAGAGGTTATCATCCGTAGAGCCAAATATGATGTCATCGACATATATTTGCACTAGCAAAATCTTGCCTTTTACTTCCCTAAGAAATAATGTTTTATCTATCTTTCCTCTTGTGAACTTGTTCTCAAGAAGGAAGTTAGACAGCGTCTCATACCAAGCTCGAGGAGCTTGTTTCAAACCATATAAAACTTTCTGTAATAAATAAACGTGATTGGGATGTTCAGGATTAACAAAACCTGGGGGTTGTTCAACGTATACTTCCTCTTTAATGTCTCCGTTTAGGAAAGCGGATTTGACATCCATTTGATATACGGTGAAACCCTTGAAAGCAACATAAGCAAGGAAGAGTCTGATCGCTTCGAGCCTTGCTACTAGAGCGTACGTCTGATCGAAGTCGATGCCTTCCTCTTGTCTGTATCCTTTAGCTACAAGTCTGGCTTTGTTATTTATGATTGTTCCTTCTTCATCCAGCTTGTTTCTATACACCCACTTTGTTCCAATGACATTTTTGTCTTTGGGTTTTGGAACAAGTGTCCATACCTTACAACGTTTGAACTGATTTAATTCTTCTTCCATAGCAATTATCCAGGATGGATCTTCATTTGCCTCTTGGAATTTCTTTGGTTCGACCTGCGAAAGAAAACTTAAATGCATATTTTCGTTAATGGTACCTCGTCTTGTTCTTATTCCTTCAAGAGGATCTCCTATGATCTGATCAACTGGATGATCCCTCATTTGTCGTAGTCCGAGGTTCCTTGCATGATTTGAACCAATAGGAATTTCTTCTACCGTCGGAGTATCTTCCTCCACTTGGATTGGCTCTTCATCAGGATGATCTTCTTCATAGGTAGTTATTGGGGGTATTTTGATGAAGTGTTGAGAATTTTCTACAACTGGCTGATCCAAGCTTAAGTCCTGCAGCTTTGAACCTGCGTCTACAGAAGAAATGCTAGAAGAGCTGCCTTGAAGCATGCTCGTCTCATCAAATACAACATTAATAGATTCTTCTACCACCAGGGTTTTCTTATTAAAAACTCTATATGCCCTACTATGACTACTATAACCTACAAAAATACCTTCAAAGCTCTTTTCACTAAACTTAGTTTTGTAATGCTTTCCATTGTTTAGCACAAAGCATTTACTACCAAAGATTCGAAAATAAGAAATGGTCGGTTTCTTGCCTTTTAGAAGTTCATAAGGAGTCTTTTCATGGTTTTTGTTTATGAGTGCTCTGTTTTGCACATGGCATGCAGTATTGATAGCTTCAGCCCAGAAATATTCAGGTAGTGAAGAGTCACTCAACATGGTTCTGCAAGCCTCAATAAGTGTTCTATTCTTTCTCTCAGCTACTCCATTTTGTTATGGAGTTCGAGGAGAGGAAAACTCATGAAAGATACCGAGGCTTTCACAGAATTCTGTCATGGCTCCAGATTCAAATTCTGTACCATGGTCACTTCTGATTTTGACCACCGAACAGTTAAATTCATTCTGGACTTGCCTGACAAAACTAGTGAAAGTGTCAAAGGTATCTGACTTATGTTTCAGAAAGAATACCCAGGCAAAACGAGAGTAATCATCTACAATAACCAATGTGTAAGATTTTCCTCCTAAACTTCTAATTTGCAAAGGACCAAACAAATCCATATGGAGTAGGTATAAACACCTGGTTGAATCTTTGCCAATAATGCTCTTAAAGGTAGCTCTTGTTTGCTTGCCTTTTACACATGCATGACAAGGTCTATCTTTAATGCACTTAACAACTGGTGCATCTCGCACTAAGTTTTGAGAAAACAATTTATTAATAGTTTTGAGATTTATATGTGCTAATCTCTTGTGCCATTGGTCAACAAGAGATGCACTATCTTTTGCCAAAAGACATACTGGTGTAGAAGATGATATACAAAGAAAATTTAAACAAAATATGTTTCTACAGCGAATGCCTGATAAAATCGTTTCATGATTTTCAGCCGACTTTATCAAACACTTATCTTTATGAAAATCAACAATGTATCCTTTATCACAAAGTTGACTTATGCTTATCAGATTATGTTGTAATCCTTCCACATAAGCTACATCGGAAAACGATACATTTCCATTAGAAATCATACCATAGCCTTTAGTTATTCCTCTGTCTGAGCCGCCAAAAATAACTTTTGGACCGTTCGCAACTGGAATGTAGTTTTGCAAAAGGCTTCTTGTCCCGGTCATATGCCGAGAGCATCCACTGTCCAAGTACCAGATAAGATTTTTATTGGCCTTTGGACATACCTGCAAAAACAAATCATTTCGCCTTAGGAGCCCAAATAGATTTGGGTCCTTGGTCCCGTGTCAGTTGAGCACCACGATAAATGTTAACATTGCGAGTGGTCTGCCTTGCAACGTTCACTTGTGGTCTCCTAGTATACGTTGTATTAAACCAACAATCAACGGCAAAGTGACCAATTTTGCCGCAGCACCAACAGTCGAATCTGTTGTACCTTCTCTTTACACTCTCCTGCTTAACTTTTTGAACGTTAGCTCTTGCAGGAGCAGCCCTTTTAGATGAGGATGCCTCATGGGGGCAACACACACAAGGTGGTATTGTCTTCTTCGGCTTTGGTGCAACAGCATTCACTTTTGGTGCTTTCTTAGCACTCGGACCATGAACAAATGGACCGTACCCTTTCCGATTAATCTCTTGATAGGGTGCTTGAAAAGCACTATCACCAAAGTTTCGGGGAGGAGCCCATTCCTTATGATCATTCACAGGTGAAAAAGGAATTGGTCGTGTGAAATGACCATAGGAACTCTCCAAATCATAAGCATTCGTAGGGAATATGACTCTCTTGAATGCTACAGGCTCTTGATGAGCTTTCCCTTTTTCTTTGGTAGTAGCTTTCTTAGCAACCAGACCATTCTTCTTAGCAATTGTATTTTTTGAAGAATTGCTAGTACTAGCTTCATGCCCTATACCGCTTCCTTTTGCCTTAGTGGTAAAAGTACCAATAATTGGCAGAACAGTTTTAGGTTGAGAGAATGCTTCAACCAACTTCTTCTCAGCCGCAAGCTGTTCCTCCAAGACATTTATCGAATGATCTCTCAGGGCAAGAGTCTCTTCCGAGCTTTTGATCTTGTCTTTCAAGGCTTGGACTTCCTCTTTGAGAGAAGAAAGTTCTTCAACTTCTTTTCTCAAGTTAGATTCCACCTCCTTGAGAGCCATGATCTCCTTACCCTGAGTTTTGACAACCTTTCGGCACTTGTCAAAGCTTTGGAGCATTTTGGTATATTGAGACATGAGCTCAGATTCATCGTCTGAGAGGTTATCCTTTTGTTCAGCCGAAGCATAATCAGAATCAGATAGGATAGTGTGATCATTTACCTTTCCGGTGTACGGGGGTGCTTCTTCATCATCAGACATAGCCATCAGACCGAAGTAAGCTTCTTCTTCATCACTCGACTCATCGGAGTCACTGTCGCTCAGAGTTTTGGCTTTCTTAGCGACAAAGCTTCTATCTGATTTCTTCTTTCCGTGGATGGATTTCTTGTCTTCTTTCCTTCCACCTTCTTTCTTCTTATAGGGACACTCAGCAATCATGTGCCCTGGCTTATTACAACAGTAGCAAATGATGTCAGAAGAAATGTGTTTGTTCTGTTTGGATTTATACCTGTCATTATTGTTTGAGCCCTTCCTGTGAAATTCGCCATCACGACGAGAATATTTAAGATCCGAGGAAGACGGCTTGTTGTTCATGTGCCTTCGCTTGTTCAGCAGTTTCTTAAACTGACGGGAAATTAAAGAGAACTCCCCATCAGACAGTTCGGAACAGGAGGAGCTGGCTTCTGATTCTTCTTCATTATCAGATTCCTTTTCTCTGATCGGTATCACTGCTTTGCTCTTCTTTGAATTCTCTGCCTTCAAAGCTAAGGTTCTTTCTTTGCTTGAAGCTCGGTTTACATCCTCTTCAGACTTTTGGATGTTCATTTGTAATTCATGAGACAGCAGCTTTCCGAACAGATTCTGAGGTTCTAGACTTGGCAGTTTTCCAAACTCTCTTATGGCAACAATTTTGCTATCCCAGTCTTTCGTTAGGGAACGCAAGAATTTGTGATTTAGTTCACCATTTGTGAACTCCCTGTCGTAGTTCCTCAGACCATTGACTATTTTGAAGAATCGCTTGTACGCATCAGCAATGCACTCCTTCTTATTCTGCTTAAACGCCTCGTACTCTTGATTAAGTAGAGACCTTCTATCTTCTCTTACCTCGTCAGTACCTTCCATTAGAACAATTAAGGATGTCCACATCTCTTTGGCTGATTTGCAGTGGATTAAGTTTTGCAACATGGAATCGTCCACTGCACTTGCAATTATGTTTTTAGCCTTCTTGTCAAGAGCAACAAGAGCTATCTCATCCTTAGTCAAATCCATCATTTTCTTAGGTATCTGAACAGTAGGATTTGTTGACGAAGCGGTCATTGGCACATGAGGACCTTCTTCCACGACTTGGAAGATTCTGGGATCTGCAGCTTCCATATAAAAATGGACTCTTTCCAGCCACATAGGAAAGTTGGCCTTAGTGCAGATGGGCAATTTCAGAGAGGATTCCTTGACTCTATCCATGGCTTGCTAGCAACTAGAAGGATGGATCCTGTTCAAGGTGTTAACCTAGCAACGAACAGCGACCCTCTGATACCAATTGAAGTATCTAGTTGCCTACCTAAATCACCTAGAGGGGGGTGAATAGGTGATCTCTACGTCTTTTGCGGAATTAAGAATTAAACGTAAAGCACAACACACAAAATAAATCACAGCCACAGATAACACCAGGAATTTATAGTGGTTCCCCGTACTTGGGTACTCCACTGTCGGCCTCGCCAATCTAGCACCACAGCTAGACTTGACTACTCACTAAATCTCGGATCAAGAACGATCCTACAGTCTCGGAGTCAAACTCCTACAAACTCAGAGAGAACCTCTCTTACAACTCGGAGAAAACTTCTCCTACAACTCGGAGAACAACCTCTCCTACAACTCGGAGATAACAACTCCTACAATAGATGATAAAAGGTTTTGAACAAAGAGATACCAGATCTGAATAACAGAGGCGTTTTCTTCCTTCTTCTTGAATAGCTTTTGAGAACGATGAGGAAGAACAACGATCCTTCAAATCTGTCTTTGGCAATCCGAAACGATCTAATAAAGATTGTAGAATCAGAACACGGATCAATCGAATCCTTTTTGATAGAAATCGGCAACTCCAATAAGTAGATCGATCTCCAATCGTAGACGACGACGAGGCGGCGCTTTTCTCGTTCTTTTTGATCGGGAGAGAAATTAGGGTTTGAGAACGATTTGAAAACTTGTTGTTAATAACTCAAGAGCGATCCTATATATAGAGGGAAGCAATTAAGGATTAAATCGGCCTTAAATGCACTCCATATAGCCGTTAGGATCGGGAGATAGCGATTACGAAACGACAAGAACAGAGAAACAAAATAGATAAAATTTCGAACAGAATTCTCGAGATGAAAGGGTTCTCTCGAGACATGAGGTATCTCCCGAAATATGAAGCAAAGAGAGCAGGAAGGAGATGTCTCGAGAACTTGATGATCTCTCGAGACATTACAAGGATTTCGGACATAAGGTCTTTCGAGACATGCTTGATCTCTCGAGACATCAAGAACCCATATCTCGAGATCCAAAGAACTTGCCTCTCGAGACATGTCAGAACTCTCGAGACATACTTGATCTCTCGAGACATGTCCTTAGGAAAATTGTTTTCAACAATTTTCTTTTCTTTTCTTTAACACTTGCTGCAACCGCACTCTAAAGTCTTCAATAGTCTTGAAAATGAAGTGTACCCCAATAGAGAGATCACACATGAGTCATCACCATGTTTCATATAATGAAGAATTACATTGTATGAAACTGTGTTTGCAGACCCATTGTGACCTGACATTGAGTTACACTTAGTAATGATAATCTGCAAGACAATACTAGAAAAGCATATCAAATACAAATGCAATTCAATCTTAGTTTAAGAGTGACTTCTCACAAATCAAGGTAATTGTGATTACAATTTCCAACACGTTCTTTAACTTTTGTAGGAAGCATGGCATTTCGAGATTGCTCTCTTGTACTCACACTCCATAACAGAATGGGGTTGCAGGGCAGAAGATCTGTCATCTAACGGAGACCTGCAAATGTTGGCTTCATTCCAAGAGTATCCCAAAGTCCTTCTGGGCAGAGGGAATGTCTTGTGCGGCCTATGTCATCAATAGGATGCATCTTAGTCCTATCAACATGAAGACTCCTCATGAGTTGATGTTCAAGGAGAAACCATACGTGGAACACTTTCAAGTGTTCGGATCTACCTGCTACGTGCATGTCCCTGATGCTCTCAGAACGAAACTAGATGCGAAAGCAATGAAGCTAGTGTTCGTCGGTTATGATGACCGGAAGAATGGTTGGAGATGCATGGATCCTGAGACATGGAGATATGTGGTCTCAAGGGATATGGTATTTGACGAGCTGACGTCATACTAAGGTAGCTCCTCTGTTGAGTTACAAGAAGGCAGGTCAGATGGTGTATTTGGAGAAGCTACAAGGGAGGTTCTGGTGGATTTACCTGTTTCTCCAGGTGCTCCAGGTACTTCTAGCTCTGGATCAGGTGCTTTAGGTTCTGGAAGTAGGGGGAGCAATGCTCCAAGTATGCCTGAGAAAAGAGCTAGTCCAAAAGTTGCAGTTGAAGAGGAGGTTCAGAGACAAGCTCTGAGGAGGTCCAAGAGGACAATCATTCCACCAGATCGGCATACATGGGGAAACTTGGTGAGCTTCGTCTCATGTTTCTTCGCAGGTCCCCTAGATGAGAGAGAGCCATATTGTTTGAAAATGATGTTGGAGTCAAGGAGTGGGAAGGAGACATGGATGAAGAGATGGCTGCCCTTAGGATGAATGAGACTTGGGACTTGGTGCCTAAGGTTGAGGGTATTACTCGGTGACTTGCAAGTGGGTTTTCAAGCTGAAGAAGAAGGCTGATGGAAGTATTGAGCGGTACAAGGCTTGCCTTCTAGCTAGAGGTTTCTCTCAGAAGTATATGAATGATTATGAAGAGACGTTCAACCCTGTTGCCAAGATGACTTCAGTCCGGGTGGTGATCGTGTTGGCAGCCTGCCAAGGGTGGAAGATTTGGCAACTCAACGTGAAGAATGCTTTCTTATACGGCGAGATTGATAAGGATATATTCATGGATCAGCCACCTGGTTATGTCTCAGAAGAACACCCAAGACATGTTTGCAAGCTCAAGAAGGCTCTTTACGGCTTGAAGCAGGCGCCTCGGGCATGGTATGGCAAGATTGCAGAATACCTCCAGTTCTGCGGATACTTTGCTTCTGATTTAGATTCAAGCTTGTTTGTAAAGAAGGCGGGGGAGCTTCAGGTCTTGGTGCTGTTATATGTTGATGACATGATCATCACGGGAAATTCTAAGATGGAGGTAGCTAGACTTTGTGCTGAGCTAGCTATCAGATTTGAGATGAAGGACTTGGGCGAGCTCCGTCATTTCCTTGGACTCGAAGTGAGGGGAAGGACAGCGGTATGCTTGTTTCCCAGAAAGGCTATGCAGAGTAAATTGTGAAGCGATTCAGCATACATCACTATGTACTATACCCAAAAGATCCTCAGCCCTCTCAGTATAACCAGTGAAAGGGGCTTTAGTCATCTTGCCTAACAAACAAGACTCGCATCACTCAAATGATTCATAATCAAATGAGTTCAATAGTCCATCTTTATGGAGCTTGGATATGCGCTTCTCGTTTATATGGCCCAAACGACAATGCCAGAGATATGTAGGATTTGAGTCATTTGTTCTTAGTCTTTTATTATTATTTACATTATAGATCGGATGGTCCAGGTTCAAAACATAAAGACCATTAAACAATTGAGCTACAACATAACAAACATCATTCTTAAATATATAACAACAATTGTTCTTAATTATAAAAGAAAATCCAATCATGTCTAAGCATGAAATGGATATAATGTTTCTAGTTATGGCCGGAACAAAATAACAATTATTAAGTTCTATTACAAGCCCACTGGGTAAAGAAAGATGGTAAACCCCTACGGCTACAGCAGCAACTCTTGCTCCATTGCCGACGCGCAGGTCCACCTCTCCTTTACTTAGCAATCTCCTCCTTCCTAGTTCCTGTACATTTGTACAAATGTGAGAACCACATCAGGTCAGGTATCCAATACCCAAGATGAAGGAGCAGAAAGGTTTATCTCTATAACGTAAATATTCAAAGCGGAAGTCATACCTCCCTTCAATTTCTGCAGACCGTCAATGTACGAAGGACAATTCCTCCTCCAATGACCAGCCTTGCCACAGTGGTGGCATTTCCCTTCCTTCACGGCGCTCTTCCTTTTCAACCCAGAAGATTTGGGCTCAAAATGTGACTTAGGTCCCACCTTCGTCTTCTTGAAGCCCTTGGCCTTACCCTTGCCTTTATGTACCATCAATATGGGACTAGCAGGCTTGGCCTTCTTCATGTTTATTTTGGCAGTTCGCAACATGCCTAGGAGCTCGGGCAGTGTCTTGTCTATTTCATTCATGTTGTAGTTCAAGACGAACTGCTCATAATTATCCGGCAACGATTGCAGGATAAGATCTGTGACCAACTCTTGACCCATAGGAAAACCCTTTCTCTCAAGGTTCTCTATATACCTAATCATCTTGAGTATGTGAGTACCAACCGAGTCTCGATCTCCCATTTTGCACTGAAATAAGGCCTTCGTGACATCGAACCTCTCTTGACGAGCTTGCCCTTGAAACATTTTCTTTAGGTGCTCGTCAATCTCCTTGCACCCCATGTTCTCGTATTGCTTCTGAATCTCAGAGTTCATGGTGGCAAGCATAAGGCACTCGACGTCTAAGGCGTCATCGGTATACTTCTTATAAGCATCCTTATCAACACGGGACGAGTTCCCGGTTGGCACCTCGGGGGCTTCTTCTTCCAAGACGTAGAGCTTTCGCTCTTGCCTGAGAACAATTCTCAGGTTCCTATACTAGTCCATGTAATTCGTCCCACTTAGCTTGTCCTTCTCAAGGATAGCTCTCAGGGACAAGGTGGAATGTGAACCACTTGCCGTGGAATTCTACAAGAATTCATGCAGAATTTAATCAGTACCAAAATTTCAAAATACAATTTATTTTAATTTGGACTTCAATTAAATACTCCCACTATTTTATTCAAATTGATAGCCCTCACTATCAATTCGGAGAGTTCATGCGAGCTACTCTCTTAGTGGACAAGATTCGTATTTCACCAACACCACAAGTCTGCTTTGGCGTTCCTCTCATAATGCGGTTATTTAGGTAGGCAACGCTTGCCAATTGTATCCTCATGCAACTCTTATATGGTTGGTGAATAACTCCTTATTCGCATCCATCATATGGTGCATGCCAACCCTATGCCTCTAGGCACTCAACCTTTGAGGTCACCTAGTTAAGTTAGACCCGATGTCGACAGTGGGATATCACAATTATCCGCTCGCACCCTTACCAAGATAGATTAATGCACCTTGCTTTGGCAAGCCCACACTTCATCGATCGAGGCAGGAAGAGTGTCATCCATCGGAAGGCATCCGAACACTTAATATTTGATGAAGGGATTTTAATTTTTAATAATAGGTTAACACTTAACCATAATCAACATTTGATCAAAGTGCACATCAACAGAAAAACAATTTTCTAAAATCCACATGCATCCCTTATGTGCACAACATAAGACTATCAACCTTTGATAGACGAAAGGGCTAAATCTGGTCATTTAGAACTCTTCCAAATCTTCAGATTTACATGCATTGGACAATGGCAAAGACAACTCGACTTAAGCAATAGACAAGCTCGTCTCTCATTGTTGGATTCAAAATCCAAAACAATACAAGGGTTCATTAACCACTTGAGGGACGGTTACTGCTAAGGTGACAAAAATTTCTAACAATTAGAAATTACCACGAAATCCCAGACGTTCCTGGAGGGGTTCCAAGGGGCCGCGCCCCTGGCGGGGTCTTAGGGGCAAAGCCCCTAACGGGGTCCAAGGGGCAGCGCCCCTGGCGTTGGTGCGGGGCAGAGCCCCGTCCAATTTTTTTTTTTTAAATCACCACCGAATTCCCTTGGAAAAATCATCAACTTTTGATGTAGACTTCAAGTAAAAATCAACGGGACCTCCCGTCGATCGTCGAGAGAGCCTGGAAGACGATTTCGGCGAGATCTCATGTAAAAATCGACGGGTCCTCCCATCGATCGTTGGGACCTCCCATCAAGTGGGGATCGACGGGTCCTCCTGTCGATCAATGAGACCTCCCATCGATTGTCGGGACCTCCATTCATGTGAGGATCGATGGGACCTCCCATCGATCGATGAGACATCCCGTCGATCGTTGAGAGATCCCGCCAAAATTTCTGTTTTGTGGGATCTATGTTTAGGATTTTCTTTGTTTCAGTTCGGGTGTTTCATAAATCCAAAATTTTTGTGACAGAGTGCTTCATAGATTTTGACAAAGTTTCTTTATCAACTGCATGATCACTTTTGCTTGGTTTGAGTGTTTTGCTGTATGCATTCTACCTAGTGACTACGTGCATTTGGTCTATCGATCGCTTGAATTTATCATTTACATAATTTGAGACTTCGTGTCGTCTGTTTGACCTATAGACCCTTTCTCAAGCATAGTAAGTTATTTCAGCTGACTACTCAAATCTAAGTCAATCGTCGCCTTTGTCGATTTTATTCAATGCATAATCTA
This sequence comes from Dactylorhiza incarnata, assembly GCA_033032865.1. Lineage (NCBI taxonomy): Eukaryota > Viridiplantae > Streptophyta > Magnoliopsida > Asparagales > Orchidaceae > Dactylorhiza > Dactylorhiza incarnata. Next base: position 3,803,445 of record JAWHQI010000153.1, on the reverse strand, counting down.
TTTGCGACTGCATAGTTCAATTTACATAAGTTCTTTGTTGACTGGAAGACTTCATTTGCATGCCCTTTATCGACAGCGTGATCCAGACTCTTCTCCTCTGCTTAATCTAAGTACTTTGCCGAGTGTTTAGTCATTTTGGTTATCGTCGGCATCCTGGTTCCCTTGTCATCTGCTTGGTCCTTTTGTTATTGACTGCTTCGCTTAGTTCTTCCTTTTTTGGCAAATCAATGCAAGAGTATTGCTTATTTTTGGGCTTTCATGTTAATCTTATCATGGTTGTGTCCTGATGCCAAGTCTTGTATGGTGTTGGTGTGCTGAAATATTTTACCTTTTTATAAGTTGAATGTTGACCTAAGTATTAAATGATGAATCATGTGCTTACTGTTCCTCTCATCATGAGTTGCAATTTAATCTATATGTAATCTTGTTTTCCTGCCTTGCATTCTTTTGTTTGGGTTGTTGGTTGTATGAGCTATATTTCTCTGCTGGAGTCTGTTGGTTGTTTGAGCTAAGTGTCACTGACACAGTGCCTCGGGTTGGGAAGTTGGTTTGTGTGGACTGAAATCACCGCCATAGCACCCCTGTTGGATTGTATCTGTTGGTTGTGTGAGCTAAGAGTCACCGCCACAATGCCTCTGATTGGGCTGTTGGTTTGTGTGGACTGGAGTCACCGCCACAACACCCCTGTTGGATTGTAGGGCTGTGAGTTTTAGTGGTATGTACCACCGTCGCTGTGCCTTTTATTTGTGGATCATACACCCGGGGCTTTGTGTTTGGACTGATGGTTCGTGTTGGACTGTATGCCACCACCTCAGTGCTATGATTTGCCCGGCGTTAAATGATGCCCTTCCTCGAGCTGATCAGTCTCAGGTACCTGAATATATATACATATACATATACATACATATATATATATATGTATATATCATTATAATATAGATGTCCATTACTTTTAGTGCATGCATTTCTCTTACCGAGTGCACTCGATCGAGCTGGCTCGGGTTGTTATAGGTTAATCATTATTGAATAGTCAATTTCTCTATTCCTGCAATCTTTTATTTTGATTTGATGTTAATCCTTGTTTATTGAAAACCGTGGTTTTATTCTTGCTGCCACTTGAACCTTTCTTGCCGAGGCATTATTTTCTTATGAATGTCTCAGGCTCGGAGCAATAGCAGTCCAGGTAGTAGAGTCGGTGTTCCTCGGAGCTGTGGCTAGTTGCAGTTTTTTTTCCTCACTGCTGTGAGGTAGTTGTTTTTGTTGCCTTAGCTTAGACTTATGGCTTGTTTTCTATGGGTTTGTGTCAGTTGTTGATGCCCATAGCTTTAGTTTTCTGTTGTTAGATTACTTGCTAGCTTTTCTGCTGTTACTTACTGGTTAATTTTCATACTTTCTCTCTAAGAAGTTTTATGTTAGGATGCATGAGTTATTTTATCTACCGAAAAAGGCATTCTTGCATAGCTTGATTTTAAGTAAATGTTACCAACTTTCAAGATCGTAGAAAATCCTTCCTTACTTATACTAAATTTAGAGATATGCATATCATTGTTGGGATGTTCGATCTTCATGCACATGTAGGATAAAATGAACCTATTTTTCCGCTACGTATGTATTATTTTCTACTCGTGGACTAGTTGATCCACTGGACCGAAGGACACTGCCTTAAGCTAAAAATGTAAATTCTATTTTTTAACTCAATCAAATTTATGTCATTTTTAATATTCATAAGGAGTGGCTACCTGATCGTCTGTAGTTGTCCCCTTCATGACGTGGCATCATAACGCGTATATTTCCCCTTACTTAGATAATATTTATTATTAATTGGGAAAATGCGGGTTATGACACTATGGGCGCCAACAAACTGACACGAACCCATAACATTCAACAAAGTTAGGGGAGAAATCAACAACCACCTCTCAAAACTAGAATAAGAAAGCAGCTACTGAAGGTCTGGAAGCACCGAACTCAATCAGCTCAAACTGATACTGATCCAAACCTAAGCCATACAAAAGAAAAGAATATCTCAGCACATGCAACGGCACAAAAAGGCAGCCAAACATAGAGTAAAAAGGACTTAACAAACTCAAGTGGGTTACCATTGTTGGAACATTGTTTTCCACATCCCTTTGATTTGAGAATAATAAATCCTGCTTGTATTTGATCGTGGTTGCCATTGTGTTTTCGCATGCGGGCTTGAACAAATATGACACTAGGATGCTATATTGTTGGTGTAGACCTGCCCACAAGGTTAAAAGTGGAATGATGTCTAACGTCAGGCATTAGGACTTAACGCTGGCGTTTACTCCCATTCCCATCAAGACAAATATGGCAAGGAAGGAAGTTGTCATGATTGAAGGAGCACTTTAGGAATAATCTGACCTAACACCAGCGTTAGCCTCAACGCTAACGTTAGGGTTGTCAAAAATGAATGTTTCCTAAAGTGCAGTATCTCCTTCCAGTTTTGAAGATCCGAGCCATCAAACATTTCTATACTGGGTCAATGCCAGGCGTTAGCCTTAATGTCGTAGTAAGCTTCCAGTCCAATAAATAGGTGGATTTTGTCTTCTTCAACTACTAATGCTAAGGAGCATTATTCCAGAACTCTGAATTATTTGTAAGGGCTGTATTTCCAGACCACAAAGGATCTCCCACTCAATTTCAAAGGGAGGAATCAAAGGAGGCTTGGATCAACACACTAACTCAACGCACAGAATGCACGCTTGGACTTCAACGATCTTCAGTGATTCTTCGTCGTTTCCTTCAGATTACCCCATAGGGAGTTTTTATATTTTTCTTTTATATTTTTCTTTGTAATCGGTTCATGAATTTGACTCATGTTGGCGATTAGGTCTGGGTAGGACTTAGGGAGTAATTCAGCTAGTGTTGGCGACTGGGTCTAGGGAGTAGATGTAGGGGGTGCTCGAGGCCTTTCTGAGGATAGAAGGGCTAGAGCGGCTTTGAGGCCGTATCTGGGGATAGATCGGCTAAAGCCAACCTGTACTTAGTGAGAAGAGTCGGTATATACAACAAAAAGAGTATTTCATATTTTGCCTTGGATTTCTAGCGTGATAAAAATCAGATTTTGTAACCAAATTTTATTATTGATAATCATGTCTTTTTCTATTTAATAAAATATTTTTACTACTCTATGTTTTTTATTCACTCTTATTCAAATAAAATATCAAAAGTTTTCTATAAAAACTTAAAGTTTTCTACAACCCTTATTCACCCCCCCCCCCCCCTCTAAGGGCGCCTCAAGATCCAACAAGTGGTATCAAAGCTGGGTTATTCCAAATCGGCTTAACAACCGGGAATAATGGCCTCTCATCATCTCGCTTCTATTAGTGGGGGGAATTTTTATGAAGAAGAAAAATCTCTTGCACCACATTTATTTGAAGGGAGAAATTGTAAAGGGTGGAAATTTTTAATGAAAAAATTTATTAAGACTTTAGATATCGAAGCATGGAATATAGAAATTATAAGACTAGCAGATGAAACAAATAAAAAGGAACGTCACCTAAATGCAAAGGCTTTGAATCGTATCTTTTGTGCTTTATCTAAAGAAATTTTCAAATTGATATATTGTTTTTCTAGTGCATACAAAGTATGGAAATTTCTTAAAGAAATGTATGATCTTCCTCTCACAGGTATGGATCAAACGCAAGAAGTGGAGAACATATAAGCTTGCACAAATGGTCAAGAAAGCTCCTCTCATGATGACTCGATGGAGTACACATCAAGTGCAAGAGAAGAAGAAATTTTATCTTTGGAAGAGGAGTGCCAAAATGATGAAGATCACAAAGGAACTCTATGCTCAAATCTCACATCATCCAAAAGCACTATAAGGAAATCAAATTCCCTTATTATTTGCAACTCTATTTCTACTTTACAATTATTACAAATTACAAAGCGCAAAATTAAGAAATTGAAAAATGCAAAATGCAAATAGAAAATAAAGGTTTAAAAGCAAAAGTTAAAGTAGAATCTAATTCTCATTTATCTAGTTTTACCCATGTCTCATTAATTGAAAATATTACACCTTGTATAGAATTTAATGATTTAAATGAAAAATCCAAGGAACTCGAAAAGGAAGTTCTTTTTGTAAAAGAAGATAATGAAAATTGTCTTTGGAAAATTCAACTTTGAAAAGTGATTGTGCTAAATGCCAAAGTTATAAAATTGAAATCAAGGAGATGGATGAAACATTTGAGGAATTTAGTAATAAATATCAAACTCATATTGACTATATTGTTTTCACTCTTAAAAATAGCACAATTGCTTATAATAAAGCTAAACATAATCTTATGATAAAAAATGATTAATAAATATAAAAAATCAACTAGCATATGAAAATTATGAATAAAAATTCACAACACGCAAATTCACAATATCAAGCAATATCTAAAAGCAAGTTGAATATGAAAATGAATATGTTAACTAAGCCAAATAATGGAAGTAAGAAACACAAAGTTTTTATAAATCAAAATCCAAATTACTATTATGTAAAAAACTACGTATCTCCCAAATTAAATTCAAATGTGCAAAAATTTCCTATGAAAAATAATTTCAAAAGTCATTACTATTTTATGCCTAAGTTTAATAAATATGGAAATTTGATGCATAACTATAACTCTAAACCTAAGTATGAGTGGAGACCCAAAATTAAAGATGAAACATTAACTCCACTTGAAAGGGTTCATTCGTGCTCATCTCCCCAAAAATAATCTTGATATATTTGGGTATCCAAAGGAACTGTTACACTTGGTTCCCTTTGGATACCTAAATCTCTTATTCATTAAGTATCATCATATGGATGAAGTCGAATCTTTCAAAAATGAAATATACAAATTTCTACTTCATGATATGCTTCAATGTCTCATTATTTTTTTCTTATTTGTGTAAAGCTATCATGTCATGGTCGTCATATATGTTATTCCAAATATTATTTTATATCTTAAAGCTTAATGAGTTTAAAATTAAATCGATCAAAATTCAAAGTCATATTTTGTTTTGATGACCTATCTATCTTTCTTATATTCATTGCCTATAAATATCTTATATTATACATATAAATCAAATTTTAATTTTGTTATGAGATATTTATCTAAATTAATAAAATCATTAACATCAATTGTTCTCTTTCAGAAAATGTTGAGTCTATAAATTTTTAAATATTAAGTATGGATAGCAACCAATAACACTTAAATATCTTGAGAAAGGGAGATTTGGGATGTCACCCCATAACATCTCCTAGTACCGGTGCGAACCCTTCACTGGGTAGACCTCGGGAAGTCTAAGATCCACTCTAAATTGCAAAAAAATGAATGTTAGGGGACTTACACTTATAAATTAAATGCGCAACTTTTTGAATATTTGTCTAATTTCTTTGCAGCATATGATAGCCCCTATATTGAAAAATCATAATCTAGAAAAATCGATATTGAAAAACTACAATAATTATGAATATGAATTCACATACTCCACAATGATCTTATGCTAAAATTCACAAAAATCATATATCATAATTCATGATTTATCAAGGATTATCTTAAATCAACTATTTCTATCAATCTTAGGAACTATGAAATATATGATGGCTAATTGGTATTATAATTTCATACTCAGTTTTGTGTGTGATGTGCATCAATATTGTTTACATGTATATCATTATATGTAGACCTTGGAATTAACTTGGTATCAAATAGAATTGTCACTCCATTCTAGGTCTATGAAAATTCAAAACTCTATGATTGAATACATGCAACTCATTTATATGCTTGTAATCTTTACAAAACATTGCACCTTGTTACCATAACTTTCATTCTAGCACCATCACTTACTATAAGTAGAAATCAATGTCTATGCTAGTTATATAATGTCATGTCATGTTAAAGAAAAATAAAATAATGAAATTTGAAGGTCAAGAAAATTATATATATATATGTTGTGTTTAATATTCAATATTCAAAGAGAAAATTTACAAAAACCTTTCAAAATAACCAAAAAATATTCTCTCAATACATTGATTATTCACCCTACAATCTTCCTTTTTAATATGTTGAAATGGATGAATATGAATTATTTTATTTTAAATACTTACATCATTATGAATAAGAATTATGAGTACCTAAATTTTTATGTGTTTAAACTAATGATTGCTTATAATAATCATGCAAAATCAAAAGATCTTTTAATTCAAATATGAAACATAACTACAAAAGATCCATTGCTTCCAACATATGGCTTGTGATCATGATAATATGAATGAAAAATGTTTTGTGTGTGCATGTATCTCACCAATATGTAAACCCTAGAATCATCTTTATACTAATAAGAGCAAATAAAATAGAATCATCACTGTATTCTAGGTCTAAAAATTGAAATACTATTTTTGAATACCTGCAAAATTAACTCTATTAATCTTTTGGCATAATATTGCTCGCAAACTCATCATTCTAGCATTATCATATAATAAATATTATTCATGCTAGTTATCTCATATTGCCATACTGAATTATTTTAAAATAGAAAAATTGAAAGTAAAAATTCATAATAACTATGTGGTTTTAAATTGAACTATAATTAGAAATCAATCTCTCATAAAAGCCATAGCATATAAATTGATTCCATAGGAAAAAATGCTTTGGAGGCCCATGATCATTCACCTATATTATGTGTCTCACAATAGCGAGGGCGTAGGATTGTATGCATTAGATGACCTAACCTTTAAGTCATGTCTTGTCCTTAACCGGGGAGGGTTCCAGTGGGGCCTTGCGAGGCACTGAGGGGAAAGAGTGCTAGGTTGAGCATTCTCTAGTGTGTACTTATGGGATTAACACCCCAATCAACAACATGTGTGTAGCTTCTCATGCCCATCTATCACTTAGTACGGTGCTAGTGTGTAGGCATATGGTTAGGGTATTATAATCTAGGACATACCTATATCATATTTTGCATGCACTCTTTATGATTATATTATTCATGCATTCTTGGGTTGATTGAACATGCTTATCTTATATTTTGTATATTTTATCAATTTTGAGCTTTAAGGATCTTGTAAAACACAAGTATTTGAAAACCCAATAAAATATAAACCATCTTTTAAAACAAACAAAAACATGCTTAATGAGCCATCTAATCATCTCCAAATTCTCTAAAATTTCTACACTAAGAAGGTCTATACATACATTCTCATACAAAGATTTTTTTTTCAAAAACCTTACAAAATAGTGTCATGTTTGGGCATTGAGTAGTTAACGCCAGCCAGGCATTAGCTATTTCGACCAAATTGAAATTCTATTTTTCCTAAACTATTTTAGGTATTTTTAATGCATTTTCTCAGTCTATTTTTTCTGCTTTAAATTTTTTGTAATTAATTTGTTAATCTTATTCCAAAATACAAAACAAAAATCAAAATGCTCAAAAATATGCTTTTTTCATTTGTTTTGTTTTAAATATTTACAAAATTATGGTTTGACTATATGACTTCACAAGAGCAAACATCTTAGTTATTTTGTTTCAAATGGTCAAAATTGATTAGGCATACACTTAAAGATTTTCTTCAATATCTAATTTTAATTTTCAAATTTCTTAAAGCTTGTTTTATCTTCATGCTTTGACCTTAATCTGATTATGTGCAAGGAAATCGTCTATAGAAAATTGTGTATGATTACCTAACATGCCTCCAAATATGAGTAATGTTTTATGTTAATTAATGATTTATTCACTCACTATTTTGGTAATCTACATGTGCTCAAAATATTAGTCTTGCATGATTGTGTAGTGTAATAGTTTTAACATATTAAGTTGTATGTCTAACTTACCTACACCATCTTTCAAACATTAAATTTCTTGCACACATAGAAATGTTATTTCAATATTATTAGTGATTGCAAAAACAAGTGAATAAGGATACCTTTTGGCCCAAAATTACAAAAATATGAAATAAAATGCCAAAGATAACTCCACCAAGCACTACTCACCCTCCTGATAAGTCTTAATGAGCATTGTGAGGTTGAGCACCTTGGAAAGAATTGTACAGTGTCTTCTGTAAACACATTTTTTGTCATCACTTCTATTTGAACACCGGATCACGAAACATAAATTTTTTATAAAAATGCTTTTGTGATCCTCCAAGCAATACTTCGCTCCCTAATAAATCTTAATGAGCATTATGTGGGCGAAGCACCTTGGTAGTTTTACTCATAAAATGTACTTTGAAATTTTATTCTAAAATTGATGTGTGAAAGTAATTATATGATTACAATCTTAATATTGTTGTTAATATTTCATTACATATGTCAAGTGTTTTGATTATTTCACTTGTATACTTTTATCAAAACACCTTATGCGCACATCATTATTTTTCATAAAGCTTCTACTCATGAGAATTGGATCCTAATGCAAATTTACATAATTCTCTACACACTTAAGTAAAAGCACTAGATTGCAATGCATGATTTTTATAATGTTTTCATTACTTGAAATACGAATTCGTTACATTGTAGTCCTTATCTTTTTGAATATGTTAAATCATGCTTGCCTATTTGTTATGAAAATTTCCAAAGTTAATGCTCAAATGTAAAAAGTCTAGACATATTGTTGGAATGGTCAAACTATAACAAAAATACTACTCTTAATTATTATTTTTTCCGCATTTCTAATTTGACCATGTATTTCTTTTACCATGCCCTATCATGATAATTTTTAATGATCTTTTCTTCACTTGTGCTTGTCAAACTATATTGCATCTATTTCAGCAAGTAGTTTTTTAAAATTCTTTGAACAATAAGTGGTATAATTAATTTGGCCAAAAACTTAGAATGTTGTTCTTTCACGCTTATCATATCCATTCTCCGATGTGCTACTCTCTCCCATAGCTTGATCATGAATTACTTTATGTTTAAACAAAATTCTTAATCCTCTCTTGGTTATGTCCCAACTTTTGTCTTCTCCCTTCTAGTTTTGTTTCACTCCACCCACTTTTGCTAATAGCAAAAGGGGGAGAATAAAATGATAAATCATAATGATTAAAGGAGGAGGAATCACTAGATTATGGGGGAGCATACATCTAGTCTATTGGTGCATACACTAAGGGGGAGCACATATGTAGGAAGAGCACAATTTAAACAATCTATAATTCTTATTAATGTCTCTATATTGCTTAGTGTCATATATCCTTCTAAAAAGACATCTCTTTTATATATAAATCTGATCTATGTCTATTGGATTTGTTATTATCAAAAGGGGGAGATAGTTGGAACATGGTTTTTCTTATCCCTTTGATTTGAGAATAATAAATCCTACTTGTATTTGATCATGGTTGCCATTGTGTTTTTAGCATGCAGGCTTGAACAAGTATGACACTAGGATGCCACATTATTGGTCTGGACCTGCCCAAAAGCTAAAAAGTGGAATGATGACTAACGCCGGGCGTTAGGACTTAATGCAGGCCTTGACTCCCATTCCCATCAAGATAAATGTGGCAAGGAGGGATGCTATCATGATTGAAGGAGCACTTTAGGAATAATCTGACCTAACGCCAGCGTTAGCCTCAACGCCAAAGTTAGGGTTGCAGAAAATGAATGTTTCCTAAAGTGCCGTATCTCCTTCCAGTTTTGAAGATCTGAGCCATCAAAATATGTCTATACTGTGTCAGCGTCAGGCGTTAGCTATAACGCCAGCGTTATCTTCCAGTCCTATAAATATGTGGATTTCATCTTCTTCAACTAATGCTATGGAGCCCTATTCTGGCAATCTGAATTATTTATGAGGGACATATTTCCAGACTATAAAGGATCTCCCACTCAATTTCAAAAGGAGGAATCAAAGGAGGATTGGATCAACATGCTAACTCAATGCAAATAATGCACGCTTGGACTTCAACGGTCTTCAGTGATTCTTCGTCGTCTTCTTTAGATTACCTCATAGGGAGTTTTTATATTTGTCTTTTATATTTATCTTTGTAATCGGTTCGTGAATTCGCCTCGTGTTGGTGACTAGGTCTGGGTAGGACTTAGGGAGGAATTTGCCTCATGTTTGCGACTGGGTCTAGGGAGTAGATCTAGGGGTGCTTGAGGCCTTTCTGGGGATAGAAGGGCTAGAGCGGCTGAGGCCGTAACTGGGGAGAAATCAGCTAAAGTCAACAGGTTCTTAGCGAGAGAGTCGGTATAGAAAATAAAAAGAGTATTTCATATTTTACCTTGGATTTCTAGCGTGATAGAAATCAGATTTGATAACCAAATTTTATTAATGATAATCACGTCTTTTTCTATTTAATAAAATTGATTTACAACTCTTTGTTTTTTATTCACTCTTATTCAAATAAAATAACAAAAAGTTTTCTATAAAAACTTAAAGTTTTCTAAAACCATTATTCACCCCCCCCCCCCTCTAAGGGCGCCTCATGATCCGACAACAAACCCAACAAAAATTAGCTGTGAAACAACAACAGTCAAAGTAAAAAAAAGATTAGTATCCAAACAGGGAAAGACTCACACAAAGTGCAGCAAAAGTTATATAACAACTTCCAAGTATGAAGAAAAGTGTCAGATTAGCTCAAGAAGTGAATCATTAATCTAGACATAAAGCGGTATTGAGGCGGTGGCTAACTTTCCAACACAAACCATCACACAAAATCATCCAAGGAACAAAAGCACTATGGTGGTTGTTACATCCGCACACGAACAACCTACACATCCAGGGAAGAAAAATAGGAACTGTAGTGGTGGTTACGTCCACACAATCCATCAGTCCAAAAACATCCATCTGGGTGTAAAAAAATCCACAACATCTTAACCAACCTGGCACTACAGGAATACTCAAAAAAGATTCCATGTACGAACTTCACAATAAATTTCATTCATCGTAACCATCGTAAGAACATTCGGTTTAAACACTGGATGAATAAATCGAAATGTACCAATGAATTTCCTATTCACTCGACGAATTCGTCATATATACACGACCAATTTCATTAGAATACTCGACAAATTCTAACTAATACTCGGCGAATTCTACCTCAACTCACTCGACGGATTACACAAATACACTCAATGAATTACAAGAACAATCGACGAATTTTATATGATACTCGACGAATTATATCTGATACTGAACTAATTTGTCGTAATTACTCGACGAATTACCTTGGATTAATCGACAAATTCAACTTAACTAGGAGACAAACTCAGCCTGATCACTCGACAAATTCTTCCTATTCACTCGACGAATTGGTCAAAATCACTGGACAAATTCGTCGAAATCACTCGACAAATTCGTCGAAATCACTCGATGAATTCGTCGAAATCACTCGACGAATCCTTAGAACACTCGACGAATTTATCACAATCACTCGATGAATCTTTAGAACACTCGTCGAATTACACTAGAATACTAAACGAATTCTGCTAAATCAAAATCTTCAGAGTACAATTTATCTAAAAAGATAAGAATAGAGGGAAAACATGGCAAGGGGGATTAGTCCACCACTTGCCTCAAACCTTCCAGAAAACTTGCCTCTCGAGCACTCCATGACCAGAGATTTGAACTAAGACCAACTCAGATTTTAACGAAATTCATGCCAAAGTCCAATACCGGTTCTATGAAACCAACGACGTTGTAAATATCAGAGTTCAATGAGCCGATACGAGTTACAATTTAATTTAAACCACTCGCGACAACAAAACCTGACAATTTCGCTGAAATTAATTATTTTAATATTTATAATGCAGAAGAACTTTTCACTTAGGCAAGCACCATTAACTTCACGTTAACGTAACTCCCTTATGTCAAAATTATCATTTTTTTAAATTACCAGAAAATTTCAGGCATGTTACAACCACCCCCCTAAAAGAACGTTTCGTCCCAAAACTTGAAACGCATATCCGAACTTAAGAGATGAAAGAAAAAAACTGAAAACTCATCGGATAGAAAGAACTTACTGAAGAAAACTAGTTGAAGAGATGCAGATGAGATTCCTTCATGGTAGAATCTAACTCCCAAGTCGCACTTCTGATGTCCTGATTTCGCCAAAGAACTTTAACCATAGGAATCGTCTTCTTCTGCAACACTCTGTCCTGCGTCTCCAGAATAAGAACACGCTCTTCAACATAAGAATGGTTGGGATGCATTTGGGGCATCGAGTCAAGGACATGATAGTCACTAGCCACACACCTATACAACTGGCTCACGTAAAACACATCGTGAACACCAAGGAAAGTAGCAGGCAAACTCAGCCTATAAGATGACACTCCGATGCACTCAACATCTGGAAAGGTCCCACATACAGGGATCCAACTTGTGGTTCCTTCCAAATCTCTTAAAACCTCACATCGGAGAAAATTTCAAAACCATGTCCCGAACTGCGAACTCCAGATCAACCCTTCTTCGATTAGCATACTTCTCATAATGCTCTTGAGCTACACGAAGCTTCTCGCAAATATGCAAAATGAAAATACTCATTTCTTCCAAATCTTCTGGAACTAACAACGATCTCTCACCAACTTCAGCCCAAAATAGGGGAGTTCGACAATGCCTCCAATAGAAAGCTTCAAAGGGGGCCATCTGCAAGATCTCTTGATAACTGTTATTATAGGCAAACTCCAAGAGTCCAAGATGCTTATCTCAGGTCCACCATGGTCCAGTATATATCATCTAATCATATCTTCTAAAATCTGATTTACCCTTTCCACCTGACCATTGGTTTGAGGGTGATAAGCAGTAGAATATCTAAGGTCAGTGACCAAAGCTCCCTGCAACCTCCGCCAGAAACGAGACATATACCTAGAATCCTGACCTAACATAATACTCACTGGCACACCTTGCAATCTAATGACCTCATCCAAATAAAACTTTGTTATTTCCTCCATAGAATAGCCAATCTTAAGAGGCACGAAGTGAGCACACTTTGTCAATCTGTAGACAATGACCCACACCGCGTCATGCCCTCCAGGAGATCTCGACAACCCTGTAATGAAATCCATAGAAATACTCTCCCATTTCTAGCTTGGAATATACAAAGGGGTCAACTTACCTCCAGGCCTCTTATGATCTGCCTTAACACACAGGCAAGTATAACATTCAGAAACATACTTAGCGATATCATTTTTCATACCTGACAACCAGACAATATATTTCAGATCTCTATACATCTTTGTGTAACCAGGGTGATAGGAAATCCTTTATCCATGAGCTTCGCTACAAATCTTTGATCAAATATCCTCAATCGCGGGAATACAATACCTACCTTGGTATTTCAAGGCATCCTTATCATCAATAAAAAATATGGTAAATCCTCTTTTTTATTTCTACTCCGGAGGTGCTGCAAGTCAGGGTCTTCTTTCTGATGTTGCCTCGTTAGAGAAATCCAAGAAGGCTCTTGCGCTTCCAGCTAGATGACAAGGAACTACCTCCAACGGCTATATCCATCAACAAAAACTCCTCCACCAAGGAATGCACATAAAGGTTGAATACATGCGCGGTCTTTCTACTCAAGGCATCGACCACCACATTAGCCTTACCCGGATGATAAAGGATATCAACTTCATAATCCACAACTGATGAGTCCAATTTATATAGTATTTTTCGGACTCATCTAGGCTAATTTTCACTCGCATGCACTTCACTTTTAGTTCATTATTACATATATTTCACTTGAACACATTTCTTCAGAAAGTGCACTCTTTGGGCCCGTTTTGGTGTGCAATTGCGCTCTATGTTTGTTGGGGGTAAGCACATGGTGCTCCCCAACCCTTTTTTCTGAATTTGGATTGGGCTGGAAGGGTATTCCCAGCTGTGTGATTGTTGTTTGGTGCTTTGCAGGTTGGTAGGTCATCCATTATGCCCAGATTTCATGTCTGTATGAATCGTACGGTCGTGTATTTCCTTGACGCACTATCGATCCGACCGTGCACATTCATCTATGGACCAAAATAGCGTTCTGGATTTGGTCGTGCATTTTGTTCACGCACGGTTGGTTTGCCCGTGCGTGAGTAAAACACACGAGCTCCTCTTTTGTCTAAAAAATTATTATGTTTTATTTTGTTCACGCACGATCATGCTTTTCTAAAATGCACGGTTGTGCATGAACAAAATTATGCAACTTTTCTATTTAAGCTGCGATTGTTAGGTTTTCAGGATCCCGATTCTATTCCACCATTTTTCGCCGCAAGGAAAGTTCCAGCTCCATTTTCTTCCACTCTTCCTCCACCTTTTGCCCAAGGCCACCTCACATCATCCAAGCACTTCAAGGAGAGGATTCTACACTCATCTTCATCGCTTAGCTAGGAGTTCTTTGCATCGGACATGGCCGGATTGTAATTTACCGGAGAAGACAGGTCCCTTTGGAGGAAGTGGCAGCCCTCCTCTACCCTGGATGATAGTTGGGACCGAGCTAGGACGCGGATTGACGCCCCGACGATTCCTACCGTGAATCTACAACAAACCTCCGGATTCAGTCGTATCTCTTGCCTTTTTCTCAAACTTGTGTGGATGCATATAAATGTAATCTTCATTATATTGATGATGTTGCACATTTAAACTTTGATTTGTATTGTTTATTTCATGTATATATGAAATTACTCTGTTGTTTATATGTATGTATAAGGTGCACACCCATTCCACCTTCCATCTGCCATCACCCTCCATTCCATTTTGCTTGACTACTTGCCCTTTCCGCAAGCCTACTATTCCACTTGCCAAGCTAAGCGGTGCTAACGGCCCGTATAATCCACCTCGACTCCGCCGGTGCGAACCATTCCATCAGCAAGCCTACTCGTCCATCCGCCTAGTGAAGCAGTGCATAGCGTCCTGCATAGTTTCCATCCGCCCAGCGAAGCAGTGCATAGCGGCCTACATAGTAGTGTTAATATAGTTTATTTTATTTGTTTTTCACAATCCAATCCAACCCTTTCGCAATCCATCCGACCTAAAGTACTTCGATCTCAAGTCCTTCCTCAAAAGTAAACTCTACCTTACTGTGTTCCTTTGAGATTCGATACTTGGGGATTCACTCCCATATTTTATATTACTTGAACGATCGGTACACTGCCATTTTGTGACGCAGTCTCGCTACTTCTTATAGCGGTGTTGCGGATTTGCACATCAAGTTTTTGGCACCGTTGTTGGGGAACATAGTCGTATGAGTTTTCTGAGAGGAAGCTGAGAGAAGAGGTTCTTCCAGTGTGTATAGCGCTTTGTTATTTTGTTTGCTTTTTAATAGCATTTTGTTAACATTATTTTATCCTTTCCTATTTAGATTTTAAAGCAAGTCTTTCCAAGTTTATTTATAATTGATTGTGCAGTCTTTCTTTGCAAAGAATTTCAAATTTTATTTTATCCGCATCTTTCACACAATGTATTCAATTGCTGAACTTAGTTTTTATGACACTTTGCGCCATCATATTGACACCTTAAGTATTTTGAATTCTGAGCAATGTATGTATCTGACTAGAAATGATGCTAGGAAATGTTTGCATTGTCAAAGTATGGATCATGTCTTGAAGGACTGCCCTAGTATTCTCACGAAATAAAAGGAGGATGATGATGATCTGGACATCCGGATTGTATCTACTCCATTTTCCAATTGCAACCCTTCACTCTCTAATGAAATGTATGCAGCACCACCTTATGTTTGGGAACTGCAGGAGAAATGCCAATCATAGTTCTTCCTGATCCATATAATGACATTGTACCTATCGCTCACTCTTTAGCCGTGGAGGCAATTATGCACTCACCCCCTGAGTTTATTTCTTGAAAAGGTTCTTCACTCTCTGTGTATGGCTTTACTCCTAGTAATGATGATCACTCATATGATTGCCAACATGGAGAGGATTGGGAGCTCTTGGATGCACCAGATTGGGGTGAGGAGAGTGTTCTCTCCAGTGGGGAGGTGTCTGCGGATCCTTTTGTGGAGGAACCAGATCTTTTATTTTCCGTTTTTGAAATTGATTGTGTTCCTTTTGCTTCTTTGCAAAAAATTTCTACACATATTTTTGATGATCCTGTCGAAGATTGCTTGCAGGGTGATGTTGTGGACCTCGAAGCTGCACCAAAGTGGGATGACAAGGACAAACTTTCTAAAGAAGAGTTGTGCACCTCTTCATTGGTGAAGGAGATCTACCGCACCACTGATGCCTTCGAGTTTTCAGATGCACCCCGTTATGACACATACGACACTTCCATGATTACCAATTATTTATGTCTTTCTTCCATTTTATTTCCTAATCCTCCTTCTAATAATGCTGATATTGATAAATCCATCCTTCCTTCTCCCCCGCCTGCTTTAATTTCTAATATTTTGTATATCCCCATGCAGGTGAATAAACTTTTGAACCCATTCTTGGGTAATTCTGAGTGGCAGTTTTGGAAGGAGAAGCAAATGGCAATGATGAAATCAATTGACTATTCCACGTCATCATCATTGCCTGCGTTCTCCTTGAAAGACTGGGTGTAGGGTGGTAAACGCTACTTCATACATGACCGCCGATTGGAGGAGAGGAAGAGGATGAAGAAGAATGAAATTTGGAGATGGAAAGCCTCCGTTCTTCTTGTATGTTGTTGTTGGGTCTTCGGATCCACTTCTTTTATTTCTAGTTACTACTTTAAATCAACTTATAGTTGATTATTTTGCTGATCATGTAATAATAATTAGGATTTATTAACTTTTGCTTTATGCTTAGACACTTATTAAAACAGCTTAATACAGGTATTTAGTCCAGCTTAAGGACGGTAAACAAAAGCGCTAATGGGAGACAACCCAGTTTTGGATGTTTTTATTTCTCTAATCCGCTAATAATTTTGTATTTATATTTGCTTTTGCTTGGAGCTGTCTCCCCTGCAGGTACTATTTCTGGAAGGCGGATGCTACAGCTTTTTCTTGGTTTACACGCCAATCTTCTGGTATGCTCACTTCTGAGCATGGGGTACACTCTAAACCTCTCCCTCCATATTTTCAGTTTACGATCACATTTCTTTATATAGTTTCATGTAAGTCTAGGGGAGAGTGAATTCATGTCATTACCTACTATGCACCAATCACATTATATTAGGAGCATGCTAGAAGATTGATTATATCATTTTAATTTTTCTTTCTCATGTGCACCACAACACCCACTTGAGTGCGCACTTATTTGTCGATGTGTCTCGGGTAAAATTTATTTGTTGTGTGTGATTGGAAGATCATGATGCTGGCATAGGATTGAGTGGCGGAGTAACATGTTGACTCTTATAGTGCTCCTTGTCGAGTTCTCACGTCTCGTGTTGAAATTCTTGTAGAATTATCTTTTTCTCATGCATTTAGTTTCTTTAATTTTCTACTTGTGTGAGTGTTGTTTATTCTACTCGTAATTCATGAATCCAGTAGAATCCGACAGTAGTGTAGGTAAGTGTGTAGACGATCGCTAGATATGTATTGCTCGAGTCGGCAGGATGGATATTCTTTCTCGATGGCTAAGAACTTGTCCCTAGCGACTCTCGAAGCATGGGTAAAGGTTATTTCATTTGTGCAAGTGTGATATAGGCCATTCTATGGCCTGGTTGAGCCTTTGCACCATTCCTAAATTCTCTATCCTTGCTTAGCCCTTTTGTGCTTAATCCTTACCATTTGATTCAGCTCCATCTTCAATTCACCAATGTTAAAATGACTATCCCAATCGCACACCAAATTCTGAGCTCAAGCAATTTGTGCATTTAAAAGTTGAGTGTTGAGGCTATGTATATTTGTGGTTGTGGTTGCAATGCGTTATTGAAAATATAGTTGTATTTGTTATTATATGTGCAAAGTTATAATTTTGAAAAGAGAAAAGAAAAAATTGTGAAAAGAAATGAAAAAAATTGCTGTAAAGAAATGTATTTGGGACTAGGTTATGTACACACCCCATAGTTTCATGTTTATGTTTAGGGGTGTGGTGTACACAATTTCATTATTGCCTTGGGATAGTTATTTTATTGTGATCTCATTTGGGTTATGTGTGATAAGCCCCCACATTTATCATTGTTTACCGCACCGTAGCCTAAGACTAAATCATAACCTAAAGTCCTATTGATTCGCACTCGAAATGTAAATAGTGCTGTTGAGAGAGTGTGAACGGGCAAGCTTATGGCCATCGTCATTGATGGATTTCTTTGGAGGTTGTCCCGATCCTCAATCTCTGGCAATATTCCACATAGTGATCGAGCTACTTTCCCCCTACGCTTGATTGAAGGATTCACCGCGATTCAATTTATGAGTAGCAATAATAAGTAGAAACACAATTAAGAAAATTCTAATCTATTTTGCATGTTTAAAAGATTTTTCTACTAAAATTTCAACGCGCGCGTGTAAGCGAATTCGCATATACAATTACATCGCTAGCTCTTGATTTTTCTAGTCCGCATGGGAGATAGTTTGCTTGGTATGAGTAAATGAGTAAGTCTGGGGGTGTGATGAGTCCAATTTATATAGTGTTTTTCTGACTCATCTGGGTTAGTTTTCACTCACATGCACTTCACTTTTAGTTCATTATTACTTATATTTCACTTGAACACATTTCTTCAGAAAGTGCACTCTTTGGGCCTGTTTTGGTGTGCAATTGCGCGCTATGTTTGTTGGGGCTAAGCACATTTTAAGATCTCTTTTTCCAAAACCCGTTCGGGTACTTGAAAACTCGAACCTCTCCCATATCGCACGGTCAAGGTGGATCTTCGCCCAGAATCGTTGCCTTGCGGTGTCACCAACACTCGGGTTAGTCAACATCGCTCAGCACCGACCCTGCCGGCTATACAATCATAAGTAAAATATGCCAAAGTGAAGTACAGAAATAAGGGCATGTCCACAAGTCACAACATCATATAATGAAACAGAAAGTCCAAAAAGAGAAGTACAAGTAAAAAGGGCTTAAGCCCGATACATATCCAAAATAAGTACTATCTCTCTCTCTCTCTACAACATGCGGAAACTACAACCAAACTCTCAAATGCGGAAATCTAACTATCTAATCATCGACCTGTGGCGTCGCGGTAGTACGCTGCTTCCGCTGTTCAGGTCCTGCCATCTCGTCCTGCTGCGCGCGGGACAACTCCGTCTCCTCGGACTCCTGCGGTCACACCGACCGTTAGTCATAAAGACTAAGTCGCTTTGTCCTTGCCTCCCTCCACGACTCCTAGGAACCGAGCGGGAGGAAGAAGCGGAGGACAACAAGGGGTAAACAAGAAGAGGTGACATGGCACTAATCTAGCAGGTATAGGTAAAGCAGTAAAACTAGCTAGCAGTATAGTGCATATAAATGACAGTAAAGTAGAGCATGAAATAAAGCAGTAATAGTAAGAAAATGCGATGCAGTAAGTAAAACTAATCTACCATCACAGATTTGTACCTTAACTTATATGAACGCCCATACGACATATAAGTTAAGATGTCCAGGTAAACCATCATATAAAAGAGCCCATACTAATTTATATGATGGGGTATGCAGATGTGCGTTATGTTATGCTATGTTTATGATGTGAATTATGCGGCCATGCAATGCAACTCACCCACACGACTCCATGCGCACAGACCTTTATAGTTCCCAATTTGTTTGAAAGGAAGCCAACCTTTCGGGTACCGACCGTCGTGGCTCATGGTGGCAGTGGATCGGGCACTCCACATCCTAGGCGGGTATGGTCATTACCAAGCCTAGACCTCATGTATGCCTCAACGCTAAGAACACAACAGCGGAGCTCCTGCGTACTCAAACTTACCGGCCCTCTAAACCTCACCCTCACCTGAGTCAATGTACTACCGTCGGTGACACGAATGGCCTAGTACCGAAGACTCGCCACTAATTGCATAAGAAACAGGTGCTTAACATGTCCACCCGAGCTTCCGGCTCAGGGACTAACACACAAGCTGATCCAACCCATCTCCTTCCCGGAGGAGATCCATACTAGTTTGCATATCTAATTAGGCTACTCTTGCCTACAATTTAGTTAGCGATATATTTAGGGTGAATCTTGGACTTCCCGCGGTGTACTCCGTAAGGGGCCCCTAACGGTACTACAGATCAATGGGCTCAACCCCACAATCCTCCTCAAGACAATTACTTTAGTTGGTGTTTAACGTTTGGTTCACCCCTCATCATTTCATATAGTTAATGTGACTTAGTTCATCTCCCGTCCCACCCAATCGGGTTGGACGTGCCTCCACACCTCATATACTAAGCTTAACACAACCTCACAACTAACCCTAAGGTTGACCTTCCTTGAATCAATGTGTGTTATAACTCAATTACTGACTATATATAACTTCTAAACACTACTTAGTGGTCTGAATTGTCTAAAACTCAAAATTCTGTTTTCACTAAACGCAGACCACTAAGTTGAACTAACTATCAACCCCATAAGGGAACCCTTCTAAAAACTCATCAACAAGGTCTCTAATAATTATCCTAGGCTCCCACTGACCTTAATAAGGTATGCTCCAATTTCCATAATTTTCCATATTAATTTGGTATTTAATATAATTTAAAGTAGTTAAGGCCTTAAGTCAAATTGCACATGAACTACCCTCAAAATGATTCCTCATGCTGCATGAAAACTATCAGTAAGGTAATATCCCATTTCAAGGTGGTTCACTGAGTTCCATGACCCTAGGGTGTGATTTGGCCTACTAAATCATTATAGTTGTATAATTACCAAAATGCCACTATAATTTGGAAAAATAGTATTTTACTTCTGAAAATTCTCCAAAAAATACCAAGTGTTCAAATGGGGTCCTAGAGTCCTCTTACAAAAGAGTGTGTCATTACCATGTGATTTGACATTTTAAAAAGATTTAATATCCAAGTGATGTAAATTCCAATTTCTACATGAAGTACATAAAAAACAAATCTACAAGCTTCTAAACAATTGTCATGGGCATATATTAACCTAATATTACAGATCACCAAGTATCATGACAAAGCCCCATGATTTGACATTTTAAAAAGATTTAATACTCAAGTGGTGTAAATTCCAATTTCTACATGAGGAACAAGAAATACAATCCTACAAGCTTCCAAATAATTACCATGGGCATATATTAACATAAAATGACAGATTTCCAAGTATCATAACATTGCCCCATGATTTGATATTTTAAAATGATTTAATACCCAAGGGTTGTAAAATCTAATTTCTACATGAGGTACATGAAATATAATTCTACAAGCTTTCAAATAATTATCATGGACTTATAATAGCATTGAATGACAGAAAACGAAGTTTCACAATTTTTCCCCATGATTTGACATTTTTCACAATTAAATTCCCTTAAGCTAGCAAGTACTTAAAATTTCCTACACAAGGAATAATACTTCAATAAATCATAACAAAATTACTATAGTCCATTTTCATCCCTAATCAGCAACTGATAGAGTTTCAACACCATACAAGGTCCTATGACCATGCATTTCATTTTATTAAGGAAAGGGTGGCAATTTCATTTATTAGGAAGAAAAATACTTAAATACCTCTAAAAATTCTCATTAAATTAAATAAGTCATTTTATGCTCCTACAAACATATCTACAAAGTTCTGAGCCAAGGCAAGAATATTTGGTCCTATGCCCTTCACAAATCTCACCTTGCACCCTTAAGGGTTTACCCTTAGGGTTTTAGGTCACACCACCCTAATGGCTCCAAATGGGCCAATAGGGTGTGTCACATGCAATTTCATATCCATACCCACATATCCATCATGATGGGAGGAGGCTAACACTCTCAACTCCTCAAAATGACCTAAACCCTAATTTGACCCTTAAAGGCCCTCATTAAGGTTTCCCATTTTTCATATCAAATCAACTCCAAATGGAGTGAAATTTTAGGTAGGCACTACTCATGTACAAAAGAGCATACCACCAAAGTTTGGTGTCATTTGGACATCATATGCTCCAAAAATCAACTTAATTTAAATATTCTAACTACCACAAAAACCCTAGGTGAAATTGTCCACCAAGGGTTGTCCCTTTGGCACGTGGTGCCCCTAGGGTATACCAACCCATGATTAAAAGCACAGCTCCAAAGCTTGAATGGTTTGACCTAGGTAATTAATTTAGTGGCTGACCTAGTGTAGGATCAGTCCTAGTAAAACAGCTCCCTAGGGAGCTGTAGGTCACCAAATGACCTGAACTTAAGCCCTACAGAAGGTCCAGATCAAGGCCTACAACTTTCATGTTGGGCACTTTTTCTAATTCGGCCATTAAGAGGCCTTAATTAATTATTGAAGTGGACTGAATATTAGAGGCAGAAAATCCAACTAATGAATTAATTAAATATAGAAATATGAGATCTGCAAGAATCTTGGCGCAGATCTAACGGCAGTGCCATCGTCTTCTTCCTCAGCCAACGGCTGGGATTCTCCTATGCTGGGCCGAGTTACTCCCCCATTTCCCGGCCATCTAGTGGCCACCACGGCCGGCCACCACCGCCACCACCTTCGTGGTGGTTGGGGCTACAACTTCCTGGCGACATGGCAGCCGGAGGAAGCGTATTCCGGCAAACCTGATAGTTCCAAAACCATGGAAATTGGGGTGATTTCGTGAACTGATCCTGACTCAATTGAGCCTGGACCTTGAAATAAACCACATGAGGATCTAACATGAGGGGAGGGGAGGAGAAACGAACCACTATTGGTGCGTGGCGGCGTCTCCGGCGACGGTTGGCCATGGATTTTCCTTACTCCGGCGACCCCGCTCCCGATCTTGATTCTCCATCTAAAGCTCTGCTCCAGGTGCCGTTCTCGACTGCTCTCGACCTCCTGAAGCTAGTGGTGTGGTTGAATTAAAGTGGGGAGGCCTCTACATGTTGTTTTGAACTTAGGCCTCCTCGGTCCTCTCATGGCTGCCACCCTCCTGCACCAGCTGGCCCCTTGCTTCCACCTGGGTCAAGCCCAGACCCACAGTAATCAGGGGAGACCCCTAGGCTGATTGGAGGAGGAGTGTAGAGGAGGGGGTTGTTGGAACATGGTCTTCCGCATCTCCTAGGTTTGAGAATAACAAATCCTATGTGTATTTGATCTTGTGTGTTCAAGTGTGCAGGTTTACTAGGTCCACATGACTCAAGGAGTACACATGATGACTGCCCCCAAAATTGAGGCCAAAATTCGAAGAGGCTCACTAGCGCCGGCGGTAGCAACTAGCGTCGGGCGCTAGCGATGATGACGCGTGTTGAAATCTTCTCCACGGATCTCCTTAAGGCTTTATGGAATTGTGGGAGTATCACTCTGAATCTTCCTCTCTCTGCTGTGGCACGAAGCTATGGAGTTTGGGATTGGAGGAGGATGAAGAATTCGGAGCCAAAGCATCCAATTCACATCCGGGGAAGGATTGGCTAGTGGTATCAGAGCGGTTTTATTCCAATCGGCTTAACAACCGGGAATAATGGCGTCTCATGATCTCGCTTCTACTAGTGGGGGAGATTTTTGTGAAGAGGAAAAATCACTTGCACCAACTTTATTTGAAGGAACAAATTATTAAGGATGGAAAATTTTAATGGAAAAATTTATTAAAACTTTAGACATCGAAGTATGGAACTTAGCAATTATAAGACGAGCGGATGAATCGAATAAAAAAGAACGTCAGCTAAATGCCAAAGCCAAACACTATTTATTTTGTGCACTATCTAATGAAATTTTCAAATTCATATATTGCTTTTCTAGTGCATACAAAATATGGCGCTTTCTTGAAGAAATGTATGATCTTCCTTTCGCAGGTGTGGAACAAACACAGGAGGAAAAGAACGTACAAGCATCCATTATCATTCAAGAAGATCTCTCTCGGAGCGAAGCCATGGAGAATATTGAAATAGAAAAGGAGACCAACACACCAAGAGAAAAAGGAGATGAAAATTCATCTATGATGAAGGAAGGGCCAAAAGATAACGAAGATTTTGCTTCCACCAAAAGCGCTGTAAGAAAGTCAAAATCTTCTTCTTCTGTGATAACTTCCATTTCTAGTTTCAATATACTAAAAACTGCTAAACGTAAGATCAAGAAATTGAAAATCACTATTAAAAATTTACATTTAGAAAATAAGAGATTAAAAGCTAATGTTAATTTAGAATCAAATTGTGATGTGTCTTCATCATCTTGTTTTTTACTTGAAAATACAACATCCTGTTTTGATTGTAATAATTTAAATGAAAAATGCAAAGAACTTGAAAAGGAACTTATTTGTATAAAAGAACAAAATGAAAGATTTTGTGTAGAAAATTCTTCCTTAAAAAATGATTGTGCTAAGTGCAAAGATTTTAAAATAGATATTCAAGAGATGGATGAAACATTTGATGAATATAGAAACAATTATCAAAATCATATTGAGTCTATTGTATCCACTCTTAAAAATAGCACAATAGCCTATAACAAAGCAAGACATAATCTTAACGTTAAGAATTATGAATTGGAAACTAAAGTCAACTTGCTTAAGGAAATAATAAAGAAAAATTCTCAACACATAAATCAACAATTTCAAACAAATTCCAAAAGCAAGTTAAATATGAGTTTCCATAATATGTCTAAGCCCAACAAAGGAAATAAAAAATATCAAATGCTTGAAAATAAAATTCCAAATCATTATCATTTACAAAATAACCACTCTCCCAACATAAAAATAAACAAATTTCCTATAAAGAATGTTTTGCAAAATCATCATGGAAATTTAATAAATAAGAATAATATTAAACCAATGTTTGAATGGCGGCCAAAAGTTAAAGATGAAACACAAACTCAAATCAAAAGGGCCCATTCAATCATATCTCCCCAAAAGCAAACACGATTTATTTGGGTACCCAAAGGAACCGTCACTCCCGGTCCTCTTTGGATACCTAAATCTCTTATTCATTAGTATCCCATCATTTGCATGAAGTAGAAATCAATTAAAATGAAATACACAAATTTCTACTTCATGATGTGCTTTAATGTCTTTTCTATTTTTTTTCTTTTTGTTTTCTTTTAAACTATCATGTCATGGTCATCCTATACAATATTGAAAATATGATTTTATCTCTTAACAGCTTAATATGGTTTTATAAAACAAATTGATCAAAATTCAAAATCATATTTTGATGCCCGATCTTTTATTCTTATATTCATTACTTCTAAATATCTTATATTATCCATTTGAATCAAACTCTAAATTTGTTATAAGATATTTCAAATTAAATCCGGTTATTAGATTTTTAGCCTTCACCAACAAGTGGATAAAATTCTGAATTTGCTATGAGATACTTATCTAAATTAAAAAGAAAAACACATAAGACATATTGAAAGATTAATTGTCATAAATATTGATGTCATATGCACCACCATGATCTAGTGATATCTTTTGCTAAACATCTCTAAAATCATAATCCATATCAAGAATCATCTATAAACAACTATCACAAATTATATGATAACAATTGACATTATAATTGTTTACCATGGTTGGTGTTATGGGGTATTATGTGTGTATTGTGATTTATTTCTAGTTTAGACCTATGAATCATTTTGATATCAAACCAAATAGAATTGTCACTCCATTTTAGGTTTATAAATTGAAACACTATCAAACTTTGGCATAACATTAATCTCAAACTTATCATACTAACATTGGTACCTAAAGAACATTTGTGTCTATGATAGGTTTTATAAGTTTTTGTCAAGACATATTGTCTGGATATTGGTATCTAGGGCATATCTAGTTTATTCTTCGCATATACATTAGTTCATAATTAAAAAATCATGCTTATTTGGTGAATTCAAACATGATGTCTTGTGGCTACATTCTCTATCTATTACATTATTTTGGTAAACACAAGCCTTTGAAAAATCATAATAAAGATATAAGAAAATATTTCTCATGCGATGATTAGGTGTCCTAGATCTTTCAAATTAACACAAATTCAAAAATGCATTTTTTTGGTGTTTAACCATCAAAAACATCTCCTTAAATTCTGCAATTTCAGCAAGAAACTCCTAATGGGACACCTAATCAAGATCAAGAATCAAAATTTCCAATATCCTCAAAAATCACTTACTGTATCCCGCGCTAGCGCTACCACAGGCTCTAGCGTCCATGTTCGATTTTCTGTATTTTTTAAAATTCGAAAAATCCATAAAAATATATAAATCTATATTTTCTATTTAGTTTTTGCACTTCTGTTTTTCTTTTTTTTTTGACAAATCAAATACAAAACTACAAAAACCAAATTACAAAAAATATGTTTTGTTTTTCGCTTGTGTTGTTTCCTTTATTTAAAGTTCATCTTTATGCAAAAATCAAATATAAAAATTACAAAAGCAAAAAATTACAAAAATATGCTTTTATTTGTAAAAATCAACTACAAAATATAAAACAATACAAAAACAAGTATCAAAATTATTCTTCTGAACTTAACTTTTTATGTATCTTGCGAAAGGGTGATTTGGGCTATCATCCCATCATATCACCTAGTACCGAGCGAACCTTTCACAAGGTAGTCCTCAAGAAGTCCAAGATCAATTTTTATGAGTTCAAGCTTTAAATAAAAATTATTCCTCAAAAATATCAAAAAATATTGTATTGACTTCATTGAAAATCAAGCATGATTTAATCTATTATTTAGAACTTCTATAATGTTACAATTTATCTTTTCAAACTACTTTGAACATTGCCTTCATCATGCTTTGATACATCTATTAATATGTGCATAATTTATATTGAAAAAGTTGGGTAGAACTATGCGTAGCATGCCTCTAAGTATGAGTAATGTTTTATGTTTGATAATGATCGCAATTCACTCACTTATTTTGGCATTGTCTACTTATGTGTTTAATCTAAGAATGTTTGTGTATATTTTGTAATAGTACAATGAATTAAAATTGCACAAGTATCTTACCTACACAAACTTTATTTGCACTTTTAAAAGTTAAGAAAAGTGGTTATCTTTTTCATAAATTATATTGGTTTGCAAAACAAGTGTATTCGGAGAACTTTGTACAAAACAAAATCATAAAATAAAGTGACAAAGATAACTCCACCAAGCACTACTTGAACCTCCTGATAAGTCTTAATGAGCATTGTGAGGTTGAGCACCTTGGAAAGAATAATAAAGTGTCTTGTGCAAATCAACTCTTTCTTTCAAAAATAAGAAAAACCACTTTCTCTTAAAGTACACCGGATCACAAGTCTCAAAATTTAAAATAAAATATGTGATCCCCCAAGCACTACTTTGCACCCTGATAAGTCTTGATAAGCATTGTGTGTGCAAAGCACCTTGGTAGTTGTACATTTTTTCTTTGTGCATTGAAGTGAGTGGAAGTAAAATTATTTGTGTTTTATTGTGCTCTTCACTCTACATATTACTTGTATTTTTTATTAAAACATTTGTTTACTCTATTCAAAATACACTTTTATGCACATCATTATCTTCCATAACACTTCTTCTCATGAGTATTGGATCCTAATGCTAATTCTATACTACTCTTTTTTTATGAAATGCACTAGATAACCTAGCATGCTTTCTACAATGTTTGGTGTGTTTTGAAATTGTGAATTAAAGTAACATTGTAGTAATCTCTTTTTGATAAGATTATTTTATGCTTGGTTACTGTATTGTCAAAACAAAAATTTTAAATGCAAAATGATTTACAAAAACATCTTCTTTTTGAAATTGAACTCATATATCTTTTTATGAACCATCATTGATTACCATAAGATGTTTTTTGTACTTCTATATGTCTTCCGCATCATAACCATATAATTATTTTACCTTGCACTTTAATACTTATTTAAAATCTTTCATCTTGTGTGCATCATCACTTGAATCTTCAAATTCCTTTCTTGCAACAAGTGGTAGACTTGCTTGGTAAACTTTATATTGGTTGAATTTTTTTTTCTTATAACTCTGATCTATTTCTATTCTAAACACTCCTCCAACAAGTGAAATATTGCTTATAAAACATCTCTTTTTAACTTAAACTCTTATTTAGTATTATGATGTTTCTTTTTCGAAATCTTCCGCAATACTCAAACTCTGATTCATTCATGAATTTCAATATAGCTATGTGAGTTTTATTTCAAAAATTCAAATAAAAATATAAACCCATATGCTATGATATTTCCCATTAGATTTAAATGCTTAATGTTTCCAATAATTGTTATTCATGACTTCATTTCTCACATAGCGGGGGCGTAGGGTTGTAGACATTAGATAACCTTATCTCTAGTCATGTCTTATCCATAACTGGGGAGGGTTCTAGTGGGGCCTTGCGAGGCACTGGGGGGAAAGAGTGCTAGGTTAAGTTTTTTGTCTAGTGTTTGCATATGGGATTAACACCCCAACCTACGGCATGTTTGCAGCTCCTCATGCCCATCCGTCACTTAGTACGGGGCTAGGGTGTTGACATATTGTCTGGGTAGATTGGTTACTTGGAAATCATGATTGTTTTTAGGCTTAAAACTCTTATTTAAAGGGGAAATCATTATTTTTGCTTAAACTCTGATATATAAAAAGGAGAGAACTACAAACAAAAGGGATAAAATAAGTCATAACTTTGATCATTTTCAATGTAAGACAAGTCTAAAACTCCTTATCATTTACTTAAAAAGCTCGATCATGCCTTCTCTTTTACTTACACATTTTTTTGTGCTTTGTTTCCCTACCCACTTTTGCTAATAACAAAGGGGGAGAACTAACAATGATAAAATGCAAAAGGGGGAGAACTAACAATGATAAATGTAACCCGCTATCATAAACCCAACATGACAAATTCAGTTGATAGCATACATATTAAGGGAGCATTCACATAGGGGGAGCATATATTTAGGGGGAGCAATTCTAAATGCTAAAATCAATAATTATCCTAAGTCATCACTCTCACACACACACAAGTAGAGTTTCATCATGCTTATTTATTAATGCTTTGATTTATCATTAATGGATTTGTTATTATCAAAAGGGGGAGTTTGTTGGAACATGGTCTTCCGCATCTCCTAGGTTTGAGAATAACAAATCCTATGTGTATTTGATCTTGTGTGTTCAAGTGTGCAGGTTTACTAGGTCCACATGACTCAAGGAGTACACATGATGACTGCCCCCAAAATTGAGGCCAAAATTCGAAGAGGCTCACTAGCGCCGGCGGTAGCAACTAGCGTCGGGCGCTCGCGATGATGAGCGCATTTCCGGGAGCTGTTATGGAAGGCGCTAACGCCTGGCGGTAGCGGATAACGCCGGCGGTATCGGTGAACACGGAAGGAATGAAAACCTCATTGCCGCGGATTGAAGATCCTGCCGCGCAAAAAGTTTCTTAATCGGGGATAGCGCCGGCGGTAGCTACTAGCGCCGGCGGTAGCATGACGCATATAAGGCATAGTGCAGCATGTTGCCTCGGATGGGAGATTCTGCCGCGCAAATTGTTTCTTAATCCGGGCTAGCGCCGGCGGTAGCGCTAGCGCCGGCGGTAGCGCTAAGGCTATAAATTGGATGCTTTGGCTCCGAATTCTTCATCCTCCTCCAATCCCAAACTCCAGAGCTTCGTGCCACAGCAGAGAGAGGAAGATTCAGAGCGATACTCCCACAATTCCATAAAGCCTTAAGGAGATCCGTGGAGAAGATTTCAACACGCGTCATCATCGTGACGAAAGGCCGCATCGACTACGATCATACTCTGCGGGCCTTCGTCCACTTCTCCAAGAGATCCACATAGAGGGAGTTTTTATATTATTGTCTTTTCATTTCATATCTTTTCTGTAAATGGTAGTGAAATCGCCTCGTGTTGGCGACTAGGTCTGGGGTAGGACTTAGGGCTGAAATTCGCCTCGTGTTGGCGACTAGATCTAGGCTAGGTCTAGGGGGTGCTCGAGGCCTTTCTGGGGATAGATTGGCTAGAGCGGCTTGAGGCCATATCTGGGGAGAGATCGGCTAAAGCCAACCGGTTCGTGGGGATACGAGTCGGTATAGAAAACGAAAACGAATTTTTATTAGTCGCCCCCGATTTCTAGCGTCATAGAAATCAAGTTTTGTAAAACATTATTTGATATTAATAAAGCATATCTCTTTATTATTGTTTTACTTGATGAATCTTTATTAATCTTTCAATATTCCAAAGTTTTTATAAATATAATCTAAAGTTTTTGAAAACCCTTATTCACCCCCCCCCCCCTCTAAGGGCGCCGACCGATCCAACAGGGGTGTTAGCTTTTTCTTTTGCTTTTGCTTTTTGAACCACTTTTTGTCCCCCTCTTATTTGGTTAATCATGCCTAAGCTTTGGTTCAGTCCAAGGTTAATGATGGCATGACCTAGGTCCATGAAAGATGGTTAATTCATGGGTGTTGGGGTTCCACTCAATTTAGGCTTGGAATTTCACCATTAATGGGCTATGTTGACCATGGTTGACTTTGGTCAACCAAGGTGAGTGGGTTGACTCCACTTGGGGGTCATGGGTCCCTTAACATTACCCAACATTAGTTGGTCCATGGTGGGGCTCCAATTGGTTCAATTTAATCAAAAGGGGGGTGATTTTGACCTAAATTAAGCTAGAGTTGACTTTGGTCAAATTGGTCAATTAGTTGACCAAGTGATGGGGCTTTTAGGTCCAATGAGTTCCTTAAAGTGTTTAGAGTGTGGTGGTAAGGTCAATTTGAACATGTAGAGTCAATTGAACCCAAATTGACTTAGTTTGGTTAATGTTGACCTATTGTTGACTTTGGTCAATTTCATGCAATTGGGTCCCACCCAAGTGAAATTCTCAATGTAATGGTCTTCCTTAGTGGTTAGGGCATCATAAGTGAGGTCAATTTGGACAATTGAGGGTCAATTTACCTAGTTGAGGGGCTTAGGGTTAGGTTAGCTTTTGAGGTTTGGTGTGCACTTAGCAATTTCGACCCTAGCCTAAGGTCCTTGTGGCCACTCACCTCACTCCTATGCCCTAACATTTCCAATGGGTCTAGAAGGATTGGGGATGTTACACACATGGTGCTCCGCAACCCTTTTTTCTGAATTTGGATTGGGCTGGAAGGGTATTCCCAGCTGTGTGATTGTTGTTTGGTGCTTTGCAGGTGGGTAGATCATTCATTATGCCCAGATTTCATGTTTGCA
Source organism: Dactylorhiza incarnata (assembly GCA_033032865.1). Classification (NCBI taxonomy): domain Eukaryota; kingdom Viridiplantae; phylum Streptophyta; class Magnoliopsida; order Asparagales; family Orchidaceae; genus Dactylorhiza; species Dactylorhiza incarnata. The sequence continues at coordinate 3,772,395 of JAWHQI010000153.1, read as the reverse complement.
TGAATCGCACGGTCATGCATTTCCTTGACGCACGATCGATCCGTCCGTGCGCATTCATCTATGGTCCAAAATAGCATTCTGGATTTGGTCATGCGTTTTGTTCACGCACGGTTGGTTTGCCCGTGCTTGAGTAAAATGCACGAGCTCCTCTTTTGTCTAAAAAATTATTATATTTTATTTTGCTCACGCACGGTCGTGCATTTCTAAAACGCACGATCATGCATGACCAAAATTCTGCAACTTTTCTATTTAAGCTGCGATTTTTAGGTTTTCAGGATCCCGATTCTATTCCGCCATTTTCCGCCGCAAGGAGAGTTCCAGCTCCATTTTCTTCCACTCTTCCTCCACATTTTGCCCAAGGCCACCTCGCATCATCCAAGCGCTTCAAGGAGAGGATTCTAAACTCATCTTCATCGCATCAGACGTGGTCGGATTGTAGTTTACCGGAGAAGACAGGTTCATTGGGAGGAAGTGACAACCCTCCTCTACCCTGGACGATAGTTGGGACCGAGCTAGGATGCGGATTGACACCCCCAACGATTCCTACCGTGAATCTACAACAAGCCTTCGGATTCAGTCGTATCTCTTGCCTTTTTCTCTAACTTGTGTGGATGCATATGAATGTAATCTTCATTATATTGATAATGTTGCACATTTAACCCTTGATTTGTATTGTTTATTTCATGTCTATGTGAAAATACTATGTTGTTTATATGTGTGTATGAGGTGCACCCCCATTCCACCTTCCATCTTCCATCACCCTCCATTCCATTCTGTTTGACTACTTGCCCTTTCCGCAAGCCTACTCTTCCACTCGCCAAGCTAAGCGGTGCTAACGGCCTGTATAATCCACCTCGACTCCGTCGGTGCGAACCATTCCATCCGAAAGCCTACTCGTTCATCCACCTAGCGAAGTAGTGCATAGCGGCCTGCATAGTTTCCATCCGCCCAGCGAAGCAGTGCATAGAGGCCTACAAAGTAGTGTTAATTTAGTTTATTTTATTTGTTTTTCACAATCCAATCCAACCCTTTTGCAATCCATCCGACATAAAGGACTTCGATCTCAAGTCCTTCCTCAAAAGTAAACTCCACCTTACTGTGTTCCTTTGAGATTCGATACTTGGGGATTCACTCCCACATTTTATATTACTTGAATGATCGGTACACTGCCATTTGGTGCAGCAGTCTCGCTACCGCCTATAGCGGTGTTGCGGATTTGCGTATCAGCAACATACTCCAACCATCTGCACTGGCGCAAATTCAGCTCTTTCTGGGTGAAGAAATACTTCAAACTCTTATGATCTGTAAAAAAATTTTGCATGACACTCCATATAGGAGATGTCTCCACAGCTTCAAGGCATAAATCATTACCGCAATCTCTAAGTCGTGTGTAGGGAAATTCCTCTCAAGAACTTTCAGTTGGTGTGATCCATACGCGATCACTTTTCCCTCTTGCATCAAAACAAAACCGAGTCTAACATAAGATGCGTCCACATAAATGACATACTCTACTCCCTCGGTCGGTAAAGTCAGAATAGGAGCAGAGCACAAACACTTGTTCAATTCCTAGAAAGCTTCCTCACAAGAATCGCTCCAAACAAATGCGACATTCTTCTGGGTATGCTTAGTCAGAGGTACCGACAACACCGAAAATCCTTGCACAAATCTTCTATAATAACTTGACACCCTAAGAAGATCCTTATGTACTTAGGCGTTGTAGGCCTCTTCCAATACCAAATAGCAGATATCTTCGCTGGGTCTATCAAAATTCCATCGTTTCTCATCACATGACCCAGGAAAGACACTTGTGAAAGCCAAAATTCGCACTTACTCAACTTTGCATACAACATATGCTCTCTTAGAGTAGACAATACCAAATGCAAATGCGTAGCATGCTCCTCAGCATTCTAGAATACACCAACACATCATCAATGAACACCACCACGACGTGGTCTAGAAAATCCTTAAACACATTGTTCATCATATCCATGAAAGCAGAGGGTGCATTCTTCAACCAAAAGATATTACTAAAAACTCGAAATTCGAGGCAACGAATATCAATCCGAGGCAACTGGTCAAACAAGTCATCAATCCGAGGCAACGGATATCTGTTCTTGATAGTCACCTTGATCAGCTCCCTATAGTTTATACACAACCTCATTAATCCATACTTTTTCTTCATGAACAGAACTGGAGAACCCAAGGGTGAAGAACTAGGCCTAATAAAACCACATTGCAATAACTCGTCCAACTGAGTATGCAACTCTTCCAACTCGCGCAGAGCCATATGGTAAGGGGCCCTCACAATAGGATGAGTTCCAGGCTTAAGATCTATAACAAACTCCACATCTCTATCAGGTGGGAGACAAGGAAGACTGACAGGAAAACATCGGAAAACTCACGCACCATGGAATATCCTCGATACGGGGAAAAGCAACAACAATTTCTAAAATAGAAACAAGATAAGTGATACAACCAGGCTCTAGAAAATTTCGAGCACGTACCACATATATAATCGGAAAATCTTGGCGAGGAGAACCATGCACACTCATGGATTCATCGTTATCCGTCTTGAAGTCCAAACACTTCACCCTACATTAAATGACATCTTCATACCTGGACAACCAATCCATGCTAAAGATCACATCGAAATCTTCCAAGTCAAGCACCTTCATATTGGCATACGCTAGGAAACTTCCTAAGAGAATAGGGCAATTCAATATACCCTGATTTGACACCACCAAATCACCAGAGGGAAACTTTACACGAAGCGGATCACCAACTCGATCGATGACCAAACGATGATGATCTACAAAACTCCTTGCCATAAAAGAGTGAGTGGCACCCAAATCAAAAAGAATGCGAGCCAAACGGTTAACAACTTTAAACTCGCCTAGAAAATTACACGAATAACTAACACCGCACAATTTAAATTGAAACTTTGAAGTTAACTACTAGGTCGGAAACCAACCTGAAATCACCTGCATGGATGACTGAGCTTCTTACTTAGTCACCACATTTAATTTACCCTTCCATGTGCCCATATGCTGAAGCTACGACAAGGGCAAGGCCTAAAGCGGAACTGGCTGCAACGTAGGCTGGGACTGCGGGCAGCTAGCCTTTACGTGCCCCTTCTGTCCATACTGAAAGCAGACCTTATCCTTAGTCTAGCAGTGGGCGACATAATGCCCCTTCTTCTTACAAAACATACAGGTTACATATCCTTTGGGTGCGCTCTAAATCGCATGCACCTGCAGCTGCTTTTAAGCCCCTAACCTCTTGAAACATTTCTCAAAATGATGGTCTGGCCGGCTACAAAAACCACAAACCTCTTTTCTTCCATTCTTCGGAGCGGGGCCAGATGCCCATGAACTCCCAATGTCTTCGGTCTTTCTCTTTTCCTTCCGCAGCACCATGCCATGGTTCTTAGCATTGTCAATAGCTTCGACCTATAAGGAAGCTTCTACTGCTTCCGCACAACTCTCAGATCTGTATGCGCTGGCCAACTGCTGGATGTCATTTCTTAGATCACCCAAAAAGAGTCTAACTCTACTAGCCTCAGTTGCTATCATATCTAGAGCAAACCTGTTCAACTTACTAAACTCAATTTCATACTCACCCACAGTGAGTTGCCTCTACTTCAAGTGCAAGAAATTATTCATTAGCCAATCCTGCTCTACCGACAGCAGGATTTTCCTTAACAACATTTCCTTAAACCTCTCCAAGGAGCATCCCTCTATGAGGCCCTCTTTCTCTCAGATCCACCAACCTTTAGCAAGGCCCCTCAACTGATAAGCGACAATCATGACTCTTTGGTCCACAGAAATTCCAGAATAAGCAAACATCTCTTCGATGGCGATGATCCAATCATCTAAAGATACAAAGTCAGCCCTACCATCATAGGTCGGGGGTCCTAAACGCTAAAAATGCGAGATAAAGTTAATCTCTGGCGGCAACAAAATAGGAGGCACCAAAGGAGCAGGTGGAATAGGTACAGTCTGGCCTATTACAGGGTTCTGCACCACCGATTGTTGCTCTAATGTGGCAGTCAACAAAGCCTGGACTTGAGCATGTATTGCAACCATCTGTCTTGACAGAGTTTCATTGTTCAAATGCAACTCCTCGATCATAGCTTTGATATGCGCACCCAAAGACTCGCCATTGGATTGGGGAGTCGACCTCAATGGCATTTGCTTCGAGGCCATTTTCTAAGAACACAAACGAACATCTCTTCAAAACTTAGCTAAAAGCTAGGATTACCTAACTCAAAACAACCAAACATGTGCAGACACTTTCTCTAGCTACTACCTTGCTCTGGAATTGTTTTATAAGAATGATGTTATGATTTAACTTAGGATGATATACTATCATCTTTTGACTCTTGTGCATAATATTTGCATATATGAATGTTCAAATATTCATTTCAAATCATGTGTGTATGAGTGTCATCATATAAATCTTTAGCTTGGCTTGGGTGCTTATGCGATGTTATGATGTGCATGCAGTGTTATGCATTCTGAGAAAAGCCTTAATGCATATCATGAGCGGCGTACACATGAAATGTTATGCATCCAATTCTACATAACATCGCATGTAACGGAAAGCAAAAATCTAATGGGCATCCATGTGGTTGATGTTATGCATCCCATATTATATAACAGTCACATGTTGTCGTGCCTATGAGGATCCATATACAAACAGATATTATGCGTCTCATACTACATAATATGCCATGTATACTTCTGTCATGCATATGAGTGTAGATTTCATGCTTCAGCCAAGACGTACAGATGACACTTTGGTGTGTGTATGCAATGAGAAAAGATTCTAAAATGAATGGTTGTTCGACTAAACCGTCCAACGAACCAAACTAAAACAACATCCCTCTGATACCAACTATCACAACCCGCATTTTCTCAATATATAAATATATTATCATAGTATGAGAAAATACATGTCATGATGCCGTGCAGGGGACAACTGCATACACTTAGGTAGTTCTATCTACACACTTTTCTTTATAAAAGGAAAAAAAACATTATGTTTGAAACAACAATTTGGGTTGAAGTTTTCAAGCACCATGTCCCTCGGTTTGTGGATCAATTAGTCCACAAAGTGGTGAGCATAAATATACGCAGCGGAAATACATATTTTACCTTATGTTATCCTACATGAACAAGAGAACCCAACTAACAATCTAATGATATGCACCTTCTAAATTTAGAATAGATATAAATGGAGCTTTTACGCATTTTAAAATAGAGTGCTAATAGTTTAAAAAAGATGTCATGTAAGTGGAAATATGCAGATTTTGGTATATAAAAATCTATACGACGCATCCTAACATAAAATCTTCCCAAAGAGCAATTACATAACATCAAGGCAGCGGTAGTAGCAATAACAGCAATTCCTGGTCTAACACATAAAAAAATTCATACTATGGGCACCAACAAACTGAAACAAACCCATAGCATTCAACAAAGTTAGGGGAGAAATCAACAACCACCTCTCAAAATGAGAGTAAGAAAGCAGCTACTGAAGGTCTGGAAGGACCGAACTCAATCAGCTCAAACTGCTACTGATCAAAACCTGAGGCATTCAAAAGAAAAGAATACATCAGCACATAGAATAAAAAGAACTTAACAAACTCAAGTGGGTTACCAACCCAACATGAAATAGTTGTGAAACAACATCAGTCAAAGTAAGGAAAGATTAGTATCCAAACCGGGAAAGACTTGAACAAAGTGTAGCAAAAGTTATATAACAACTTCCAAGTATGAAGAAAAGTGTCAGATTGGCTAAAGAAGTAAATCATTAATCCAACCATAAAACGATACTAAGGCGGTGGCTAGATTTCCAACACAAACATCAGACCAAATCATCCAAGGAACAAAAGCATAGTGGTGGTCGTTACATCAGCACACCAGTAGCCTACACATCCAGGGAAGAAAAATAGGCACTGTGGTGGTGGTTACGCCCACACAATCCATCAGTCCATAAAAATACAACTGGGTGTAAAAAAATTCACAACATCTTGACCAATCTGGCTCCACAGGGATACTAAGAAAAGATTCTAAGTACAAACTTCACAACAGATTCGTCATAACCATCATAAAAACATACGGTTTGAACACTCGACCAATAAATCGAAAGGACCTGATGGTTTCCAATTCACTCGACGAATTCATCGTATATACACGCCGAATTTCATTAGAATACTCGGCAAATTCTAACTAATACTCGATGTATTCTACCTCAACTCACTCGACGGATTACATGAATACACTCGACGAATTACGAGAACACTTGATGATTTTTATCTATCACTCGATGAATTCTATCTGATACTCGATGAATTCGTCGCAATTACTCGACGAATTACCATTGATTAATTGACGAATTCAACATAACTAGGAGACGAACTCAGCCTAATCACTCGACGAATTCTTCCTATTCACTCGACGAAATCATCGAAATCACTCAACGAATCCTTAGAACACTCGACGAATTTGTCGCAATCACTCGACGAATCCTTAGAACACTCGACGAATTACACTGGAATACTAAATGAATTCTGCTAAAATAAATCAAAATCTTCAGAGTATAATTTATCTAAAATGAAAAGAATAGAGGGAAAACATGGCAAAGTGGATTAGTCCACCACTTGCCTCAAACCTTCCCGAAAATTGGCCTCTCGAGCACTCCACGACCAGAGATCGGGTGATGGAAAAACTCCACAGCAGATTCTAACAGATTTGGACAAAAAATGAGGCTTAGGGCCAAATAGTGCAACACCAAAAACCCACAAAATTGAAAATACTCACCGCACACGTGAAGATCTCGGCGAGAGCTTTCCAAAACTAAGCTCCGACAAGGATTTCACATACTAGAACTCTCGCAGTGGACGATGGAATCTTCATGAAATTCACGACTTCTCTCTCTCGCGCGACTCTGGTTCGGCAAAAATGGCGAGAAGGAAGAGTTTGGGGAAAACCTAAAATCTAATTCAGCCTTTTATATGAAATTTTAAGAAATTTTCTATTAATTATCATTTAAAATAAGTTAAACTTTTAATTAATGATTTAAACTAAGACCAACTCGGATTTTAACGAAATTTGCGCCAAAGACCAATACATGTACTACGAAACCAATTGTTGAAACCGAGACTTGCGAACAAGACTTAGTCTCTGTGGAGTTCGGGGCACTCAGCTAGCCGAGGGGCGACCAATCCTTACTCCTCCCAAGGGAGAGCTCTAGGTTGAAGGTGTTGGAACTAGGAACTGGACCAAGGGCTTAGTGGGGAGGTCCCGCCACATACCCGGAAGCCCCTTAGGAGCTTCCCCTCCCAAGCCACTACTAAGCTTGGGCACCACTTGAGGCTCTCCTCACCCACTAGAGAGAGAAAGTGGGGGGAGAGAGAGAGAGGGAGAGAGCTTGCCTAGAATGAGATCCTCCCAAATGGTGCCCCCTTGGTCCTATTTATAGGATTTCTGAAGTTGGGCTGCGAATAACCAAAAACTGGTCCGTGAAATTACCAAAATACCCCGGACTTGGCCTGCGAATAGCCAAATCCCGCCGTTCCACGCTGCTAAAAGCAGACCGAATGCCCTCCTAGGCTCGTCCTCTACTAGGCGTGGGGGCGAGAGAAGCTCGCCCCTTCCTTAGACGCGGGGGGCGAGAGGGGGGCTCGCCCCTCCTCCTCTTGCCCCTTAATGTTGGGGGCGGGGGCGAGATCACCGGGCGACGGCCCGGTCTCGCCCCCTTGCTGGGAGCGGGGGCGAGCCCCTAGGCAGCAGCCCGGGCACGCCCCCCCTTGGTGGGAGCGGGGGCGAGCCCCCGGGCGACAGCCCGGGCTCGCCCCCCTAGCTGGGAGCGGGGGCGAGCCCCTGGGCAGCAGCCCTGGCTCGCCCCCCTTGGTGGGAGCGGGGGCGAGCCCCCGGGCGGCAGCCCGGGCTCGCCCCCCTAGCTGGGAGCGGGGGCGAGCCCCCGGGCGGCAGCCCGGGCTCGCCCCCCTTGGTGGGAGCGGGGCGAGCCCCCGGGCAGCAGCCCGGGCTCACCCCCCTTGGGGGTGGGGTCTTGTCCCTCCACCTCTCGCTCCCCTATGTAGGTCGGGCAAGCGGGAGGCTTCCTCCCTCACTGCTCATCCCACTTGCCTCTACCTCCCTTCCTGATTGGGTCGATGCTACCATGATGCTCCAATGAGCCTTAGGGAGTATACTCGGCGAATATCGGGGTTGTACACAATCCCCGCTCTTCGCGAAGACAAATGTCCTCGCTAAGAATCATCCAACCCCTGATATTCGCCCGCTCCCGGATGACCTGTCAGGAATCTTTGGTGGGACCCACCCTGTGGGCTATAAATATCGTCCCGAACCCCCATTGGCGCGCGCCGTTACTTATCTTCCTTTTCTTACTTTAGTTGCCTGGAGATGCCGATTTCCGAAGAAGTAGAGGCTCGCCTGAGGGCGATGAGAGCTGGCGGGCTACCTTCCACGACCAAGGTCCCCGCCTGGATGAACCGGCCGTCCCCCGCCCAGTCGCCGAAAGTCAAGAAGGCGAAGGCGGCTCGTCGCACCGGAGATGACTCTGTGATGCTGGACTCCTCCCCGGACGATCGCCGCCCCGAGAAGGTATGAGCTACTCGAACTTACGTCAATAAATTGCTCCTCATTCATTTCTACTCGCAGGATACTTTGCCGAGCGAGATCATTGGAGAACTTGCTGAGGGGTCTCGGAGAAGCCCGCAGGTGAATACGAACCTCGCTGGGAAAAACACCACCAGTACGATCTGAATCTCGCATACCGTAATATTTCTGTCAACCATATATGACCTCCGTTACTCTTTTCTTACAGTCTCGCCCCTGAAGTCTCCGGTCCGCCAGTCGTCGCGGCCTCCTTCTCCGCTTTCGCCTGACAAAATCATAGACAAGCCTGGATTCCAGCTCTTGACGAGCGAGGAGACCGGGGGTTCCGCGCCGCCGAAGATCCCTCCTACCAACAGTGCAACCTACCCCGCTGGTTTGGGCAAATCTCTCTATCCTCACTACGGCAACGTGTTCCAGGGTCGTCCCTCGAGCTCTCGCCTCCCGCTTGGTAGGTATTCTGACCTCGCCGGAACCCTGCGCGAACTCACGCGCGCCATCTGACCTCTTCGTAATATCTTGCAGACAATGCCGAAAATCCGCCTACCGATTCCGAGCTGGGCGACAACGAGATGTCCCCCCTTCCGGACCAGGTGGAGGACTTCTTAGGGGATCTGCGAGACCCCGAGAGGTTGAAGCAGCGAACCGCGGAGTTGCTGAGGAAACACGGGAGGATGCTGATGGATCTCAACATGCAGGCGAGGCGAGACCGAGAAGCCGCCGAGGACAGGCACGCGGTTTTAATGGAAGAATGTGCGAGGCTCCGGCAGGCGAGACAGCGTGACCAGGATGAGAGCACCACGATGCCGGAGGTGCATATAGCTAGGATGAGAGACTGCGCCTTCCTCACGGATAGGGAGGGTCATTTGGCGGAGGACTATTATAATTCTAGGGTACCGCCAAGGTCTGGATCGCGGGGTGGGGGCCGGTGGAAATGGCTACCCCATGATTCTCGCTAACTGCTATGTTATGGAATTACTTGTAATAGGTGTCGCTGTTTTTGAACTATCTCGATATGTTTTGTGGCTCGCGTAATTAGCACTGATGCTGGCTTCTGACAATTACCGTTATTTTTATGGTTTCTCGCTCGCTGTCTATAGATCTATTTTAATTGTTATATTGTGCTCGCGAAGACCCTCTATTCTCGCTAGACGTATCCCGCAAAAATGTTTATACTAACCTTGCAAGTCCATCTCGCCCATGGCCATGATGTGATGTTTTTACTGCTACCCGCGCTCGCCGGCGCTTGGACTTCTTCCCGCCCTTTGGCTTTGGCTATAAATAGGCGGTTTTAACTGAGTCAACCACCGCATTTACTCTCGACCTTCTTCTTCCTCTGTTTCAGAGCTCTCGCTTCTTCTCGTTCTCGCATTTCATCCTTTCTCGCAGGTTGCTAAGATGGGCGGTGACGCGGAGTCGGAGGGTCGGCGAAGGGTCGCGAAGGCCTTCGCCGAGCATAGCTTCTTTACTTGCAACTTGACTGATGAGGAGTACATCAGCGCGGTCGCTGACTACGTCACCCCCCCCCCCCCCCCCGTTCGAGGCACGCTGCCCTAGCGAGGACGACGTGATCAACGACCCGTTGGTCGATGAGTTGGCCATTCCTACCGCCCATTTCGCGGTCGGTCTGCGCCTTCCCTTGTGGCCGGAAGTCCGCCAGGTAATAATCGCTCTCGCTTATTTCCCTTTTTTTTTGCCACTCGATTTTCGCTCGCCGTGCAGACTAATCTTGTTCTCGCTGCTCATTAGGTGCTCACACACTATGGGGTGGTTCCCAGCCAGCTCACTCCTAATGCCATGGCGGTGGTCACCGCCTTCGCCTGCTACCTTCGCGAGGAGCGCATCGAGTTCAGCCTCCCGGTCTTCCGGAAGCTGTTCTCGTTCCGCGCCTACAAAGATGGGACAGCCTACTTCGTGGGCACGGGTCCAAAGGTGGTTGAGACCATCAACAAGGCCCACTTCTGGGCCCAGAAGTTCATCGTCGTCAAGGGGAACTTCGGCAACATTCCCCTCTTGCCGGTTCAACACAGCGAGAAGTCGTCTACCTCCGCCGCAACCTAGACTCGCTGCCTCCGGTTCTCGCCGGAGAAGGTAAAAATCTCGCCTAATATCTTTGTCTCAATTCGCTAGCATATTATATTTATCCATATTATTGTTTGTTTTTAGGCGAGCGAGATCTTCCCCTTCATCCCCCCTACACGAGCAACCGGAAAACCGACGCTACCATGGCTCTCGCTACCATGGGGGCGGAAGCTTGTCGAGGCGTCTTCGCTCCGGCCGAGCCCTCTTCTCGCAAGAGATCGGGGGCTTCCGGTAGTCATGCTGCCCCTTTGAAATCTCCGCCCAAGAAGAAGAGCAAGAAGAGTGCGGCCTCGCTCACTCCGTCGAAAGGTAAGGAACCTCGCGAGGCCGCCTTCGACGAGTTTGACCTCACCGGCCTCTCGGTGGGCGAGGATGAAGAGCCCTGCCAGGAGGCGGTCAGGACCTCCGCCCTCCCCATCCCGGTGAACCACTACAACTTCGGGCTCGGCCAGAGGCGTCGGGACGAGACTGGTGAGCCCCTCGTCACCTGGAAGCCGGAGACCAACAGGGTGGACATTTCTTCTATCCTCCCCTCCTGGGTGGAGAAGGAAACTGTCAGTGGTCATGCCTTTGACCTAGCGTTCGCCCTTTATGGTCGCGAGGATGAGGGGTCATATAAGGATGAGACCGTGAGGACCCTTGCTTACGAGAGCGCGAGGTCCCAGCTGCGCTCTGCCGAGCTCGCCCACATGACGGGGAGGCGTTGCTTACAGCTGGAGCTTCAGAATGTGGAGCTTGCGAGGGCCTACCAGGGGGTTCTTGCCGAGAACACGCAGCTGAAGGAGAAGCTGCTCGCCGCGGAGGGTAGTGTGGCGAGTCATCTATACCTCCCTCATCCTCCTTTCCCCTGGCCGTTTCACCTCTAACTGAACTTATTTGCAGGATGTCGAGGCCGCCGGGAGAGCCAATGCTCGCATCGAGAATTTGGAGGGCGAGGTGGCCGGGCTGAAGGCCCTAAACTGCGACCTCACTCGCGTCATTGTTCCCCCCTCGCCTCGCCGTTTAAAAGAAGACTGGCGAACGCGAGATGAAGAAATCCGCATGGGATCTATAGAGATAGCTCGCTACATTTTTTCGGTGGCGAAGGCGATCGGCCTCTTGGCTGATAATGCGACCGACATGACTCTGGAAGACATCGTCCCAGAGCTCTTCCTCCCTCTTCCGCCCGTGAAGGATAGTGATGATGAAGAAGGATCGGCGGGTGGTTCCTGAAGCTCACCGCTATTCCTTTCTTTTGCGTTGTAATTATGATCGGCGAGATCGCCGAAGATTGTAACCGAACTATGAAATGTAGAATGCAAATTTTGCTTTGCTCATTGTGCCTTCCTTTTCCTGTCTTGTAATTTTCATGCGTTGAATGTCTCGCCCTCGCTTATCTCGATATCCGCCTTTGCGGAGGCTATTCTCGCGATGATTGTTCTCGCTCCACGCGTTATTGAATAGATAGGTATAGGAAACTTTGGTTGCTTGGACCTTTCGCCGTTTGCCTTGGGATTACTACCCTTTTAGTTATGCATATTTTCTCTAGGTTTCGCAAGGCATTTTCCTCCTGGCGAGAGCTCGCCTCTTACCCGGTGCCGGCAACCTTTCTACCGAGGACCGGTCGTTCTGGATCGCCTAAGATTGATTCTCGCCACTCACATGGTGTGCGAAATTTCTCTTTGCCGAGCGGGCCTGTCCGCCAAGCGAGACGGAACCTTCCAGTATAAAGACCTGTCATCCTTGCCAGCCTCTCCAGAGATCAACCAGAACCCCTCGTCTAGGTGAGAGCCATGGAGCGGAATTGATCTGGGGCATTCCAGCGCCAACATATCCAACCTCGCCAGCCTCTCCAGAGATCAACATGAACCCCCCGTCTAGGTGAGAGCCCGGGAGCGGAATCGATCTGGGGCATTCCAGCGCCAACCTATCCAACCTCGCCAGCCTCTCCAGAGATCAACCTGAACCCCCCGTCTAGGTGAGAGCCCGGGAGCGGAATCGATCTGGGGCATTCCAGCGCCAACATATCCAACCTCGCCAGCCACTCCAGAGATCAACCTGAACCCCCCGTCTAGGTGAGAGCCCGGGAGCGGAATCGATCTGGGGCATTCCAGCGCCAACATATCCAACCTCGCCAGCCTCTCCAGAGATCAACCTGAACCCCCCGTCTATGTGAGAGCCCGGGAGCGGAATCGATCTGAAGCATTCCAGCGCCAACATATCCAACCTTGCCAGCCTCTCCAAAGATCAACCTGAACCCCCCGTCTAGGTGAGAGCCCGGGAGCGGAATCGATCTGGGGCATTCCAGCGCCAACATATCCAACCTCGCCGGCCTCTCCAGAGATCAACCTGAACCCCCTGTCTAGGTGAGAGCCCGGGAGCGGAATCGATCTGGGGCATTCCAGCGCCAACATATCCAACCTCGCCATCCTCTCCAGAGATCAACCTGAACCCCCCGTCTAGGTGAGAGCCCGGGAGCGGAATCGATCTGGGGCATTCCAGCGCCAACATATCCAACCTCGCCAGCCTTTCCAGAGATCAACCTGAACCCCCCATCTAGGTGAGAGCCCGAGAGCGGAATCGATCTGGGGCATTCCAGCACCAACATATATCACACCTTGTTAGTCATAATATTGCATGCGAGAAAAATAACCTAAGTAAGAAAACAAACCATTGCATTACGTGGAGTTACTGGTACAAGCGTTTTTGGTCGCCACCACTTAGCTGGGATATCCTTTCTTTGCCTCCAACATCCTAGGGTCCGTCCTCCTCGACCCCCTTCGGCCAGTGTCGTTGTTGTATCGGAGCCATTGCCTCCCTTATTTCCAAAAACTCGGGGCAGGTGGATGTCGCGTGACCTTCCACCTGGTGGAAATCACAGTAGGATAACTCCACCCTACCCCCTCCTCTTCCTCTTCTTCGCGCTTTCCTGGCTCTCCTCCTTCCCACGCCCATCGCCATAGCTTGCGGAGGCGGTGGAGGGGGTGTCCTTGGTCCCTGCCTCCACCTCGGGCAGCTGGATCTTTTCCTTTTATGGTTCCTCCTCTCCCCCCCTCGTGGAGTCGGCTTGTTGGCAGCTGCGCCCGCCGGGCTATTGGATGGCCGCCTACAGGGGTGGTCTCGCCCACCACCCTTCACTCGATTTCTTTTGGGGTGGGGCGAGTGGGGGCCGGATGCCTCCCCGCTCACCCCCTTTCGGGACGGGGCTAGAAGGCCCGGGGCGAGCTAGGAGGGCGCCTCCCTCCTGAGCTCGCCCCCTTGGAACATAGGCGGGGCGAGCTGGGAGGGCGGCCCCCTCCTGAGCTCGCCCCCTTGGAACAGGGGCGGGGCGAGCTGGGAGGGCGGCCCCCTCTTGAGCTCGCCCCCTTAGAACATGGGCGGGGCGAGCTGGGAGGGCGGCCCCCTCCTGAGCTCGCCCCCTTGGAACATGGGCGGGGCGAGCTGGGAGGACGGCCCCCTCCTGAGCTCGCCCCCTTGCAGGGGTGGGGCGAGCTGGGAGGGCGCCTCCCTCCTGAGCTCGCCCCCTTGCAGGGGTGGGGCGAGCTGGGAGGGCGCCTCCCTCCTTAGCTCGCCCCCTTGCAGGGGTGGGGCGAGCTGGGAGGGCGCCTCCCTCCTGAGCTCGCCCCCATGGGGATGGGCGAGTGGGGGTATGACACCTCCCCACTCCCCCCCCCCCCCCCCACACCGGTACTTCCTTCCTGGACTGCTGGCCGAGAGTTCCCTCGTCCACCTGCTGAGGCGGGATCTCTGGACCATCTCTTCCGCCTCTGACTATCATGGCGAAAGCAACCTGGACGGTCTGTAAGACCTCTTGCTTGAAATTTTCGAACATCTCCAACGTCACCCCAGCCACCGGGGGCTGGGAGTGACTTGGGTCTGATCTTCCACCTCCGTCCATGGAACTAATCTTGAGGATTTCTTGAATCGGTCACACTCCATGCACACCGCACCATGTGTTGAAACCGAGACTTGCGAACAAGACTTAGTCTCTGTGGAGTTCGGAGCCCTCAGCTAGCCGAGGGGCGACCAATCCTTACTCCTCCCAAGGGAGAGCTCTAGGTTGAAGGTGTTGGAACTAGGAACTGGACCAAGGGCTTAGTGGGGAGGTCCCGCCACATACCCGGAAGCCCCTTAGGAGCTTCCCCTCCCAAGCCACTACTAAGCTTGGGCACCACTTGAGGCTCTCCTCACCCACTAGAGAGAGAAAGTGGGGGGAGAGAGAGAGAGGGAGAGAGCTTGCCTAGAATGAGGTCCTCCCAAATGGTGCCACCTTGGTCCTATTTATAGGATTTCTGAAGTTGGGCTGCGAATAACTAAAAACCGGTCCGTGAAATTACCAAAATACCCCGGACTTGGCCTGCGAATAGCCAAATCTCGCTGTTCCACGGTGCTAAACGCAGACCGAATGCCCTCCTGGGCTCGTCCCTTACTGGGCGTGGGGGCGAGAGAAGCTCGCCCCTTCCTTGGACGCGGGGGGCGAGAGGGGGGCTCGCCCCTCCTCCTCTCGCCACTTAATGTTGGGGGCGGGGGCGAGATCACCGGGCGACGGCCCGGTCTCGCCCCCTTGCTGGGAGCGGGGGCGAGCCCCTGGGCAGCAGCCCGGGCTCGCTCCCCCTTGGTGGGAGCAGGGGCGAGCCCCCGGGCGGCAGATCGGGCTCTCCCCCTAGCTGGGAGCGGGGGCGAGCCCCTGGGCAGCAGCCCGGGATCGCCCCCCTTGGTGGGAGTGGGGGCGAGCCCCCGGGCGGCAGCCCGGGCTCGCCCCCCTAGCTGGGAGCGGGGGCATGCCCCCGGGCGGTAGCCCGGGCTCTTCCCCCTTGGTGGGAGCGGGGCGAGCCCCCGGGCAGCAGCCTGGGCTCACCCCCCCTTGGGGGTGAGGTCTTGTCCCTCCACCTCTCGCTCCCCTATGTAGGTCGGGCAAGCGGGAGGCTTCCTCCCTCACCGCTCGTCCCCCTTGCCTCTACCTCCCTTCCTGCTTGGGTCGATGCTACCATGATGCTCCAATGAGCCTTAGGAGTATACTCGGTGAATATCGGGGTTGTACACCA